>CAWUFW010000108.1:2468627-3702941 GCA_963921515.1 Calotriton arnoldi | reverse complement strand
CTCCTTCACTCTCTCTTAGGGCAAACACTGAGACCTGTAAATATGTGACTAGAAAAGTCCTTAGTCAATAGTATTCATACCGTGCCATCTGTTAAGAAGTTAGTTATGAAAATAGTGGAGGCCATTCCCACAGTTGCCTACTGCCAGTCAGCTTTCATGATGCAATTACACATTACACATTGCACTGCACATGCGTTTTTTACTGCTGATGCCATGCAAAATGTTATTTGAAAATGAATTTGCATTTCTGGTTTGTTAAATTCAACTAGCACCAACATTATATCCTAAATGTACTTTGAACTTGAAGACTGATATCTGAAATCAGATTTGAGCTATATATTGTCATGTATAACATTTGAGCAGGCCTGAGAAATATAATTATTCTAAATTTTTCAACATTACTCAGTTTTTCTTAATTTTTTCACAAAGCGGCCTTGTTTACATAGAAATGTATTGTTGAGAGACCGTTTTTACTTCGATGAGTCGACTGCCAGTATTTATAAAGTATTATTTTTACTTGAAATGCATAGATACCCACAAACACATTTCAATCTTAAAACATAATTTAACAAAATTGATAAGCACTTTCATGAAATTTGCACAATTTTACACACCTTTACATTTAAGTTGTGGCTTTCACGTGCTGCACCCAAATACACTGATCACATGGGATGCATACTTTAATGGAGGCATTTTTTATCCATTCAGACCTTTGCTTGGAGAGTCCACTTCACTTCACACCTAGTGCTGAGCTTGTCAAAGACATCTGTTGAATAAAGATTTAAAGGGGACATAATACAGGCCAGAAAGGTGGATGATTTGGTCTGGGTGCACTGCTTGGACACAGTAGCAAAAGAGAGGCTCACACATGGTTTCTTTCAATGAGGTGGGCCCTGACAATGCCCAGCAATACCATCCTAGGATATTGTTGACGCATGGATCTGGAATCCATGTGAAATAGAATGGGCTGAGCTGGTCAATAGTGTGTGAAGTTGGAAGGGAGGGGGGGGGTCCTTAAATCCAGAGCCATCATTGGCCATCTTGGATGCTAGAAATCTGAACTAAGCATGGGAGCTTAATTACTTTGGAGTGAAAGTGGAAATGGGAAGTGTGGAAACATTTTATGGATTGCGTATGGTCACCCACAATGGAATCCTACTTCCTTTTTTATTTTTTATTTATAAACACATTGTACTGGACCCCATATCAAGTATACTTAGCGGGTGTAGACACAGGAGACTTGGAGGTAGGGTGGGAGAAGATGCTTAAAACTACTAGGTGTTGATCGGGAAAAAGACTATACGAGTAATGAGAGTCTATGTGACACTGTGGTTCACCACGCCGGTTGCGCGGACTCTAACGACCTGATACGAAGGGATAACACAACAGACAAGACTCTAATAAATCACCATCACACTATCTGACTAGCGATACGGAACAAGGCACATAAGAATAAGCATGAATACTCTAAGAAAATCCTGATCTGGACGTATATAGACCCCTAAGATCCAGCACCAAATTCCATCTTGTTTTACCACGCATCCGAACATCCCGAAACGGTGGTCGATTATTTTCTTATTTGGCCCCCAAGCTTTGGAATAAGCTACCATCGCATCTTCCATCCATAGCCGACCACAGATGCTTTCGAAGAGAATTAAAGACTTGGCTCTCTCTCCAGTAAACTGGGTATCACACCTTCTATCTTGCTGAAGTCTTGCCTAGCGCCTTGAGACCTCCCTGGTGATATGTGCGCTCTACAAGAACATTTGACATTGACATATTTACCTTGGTCATTTTTAGACCGAATACATTGCCCTGAGGAAGTCTGCTGTGATTGGAACAGCATAAGACGAAACACGTGCTGGCGAAGGGGCGTGTCTTATATGATAGAATAAAAGACTACTGAAACCACGACCTCAGCTTTGGATTTCTGTGAGCTTGGAGACATCGTGATTGACACTGTGGTTGGGTTATGATAGTAGGACTAGTAGGGCCTTAACTGACAAAAGGGGACCCATGCTATATGAGAATCTATGATGAGGTTGTTCATCCTGTACTGTGTCATAGGAATGCCATCATGACATACCTGTCCAAGCACCCAGAGTACTTATTGTTTGAATATATTGATGTTCTGAATAGTGCTGTATACTGAACCATAACGTACAGGTATGACGTTGTTGTGTCGTGTCCATTATGTATTCAGCCAGATTGTATGCTCCTACTTCGTTTTTTAAAAGCCTTGCTTGACCCAGAAATAGATGTCTTTTTATCAGATGTGTGAAGGCATTTCATTTCTTGCCCAGGAGAGAATTAGTACTGATTCACAACTTCGATTTTAGGTGTCCAGGAAATTGCTTCAAATCCGGGGTACCAGTTTACTGACTTTGACTACAGTGATATTTGTATCTGTCTTTGTTGGGATAAAGTGACTAATCGAAACAGCCTACATCACAAATTTGGCTAGCTGGATGCTGCAAATGAGTTTGATCCAGAGGGAGGTGATAACCACAGAGAGCCATGTACCAGAAGGTACTTAAATTCCAGTCCTGAAGAGCTGTGAGTTGAGACTTGAAGGGACCTGTGAACCCACAGGTGCCTTGGTATTCTTGAGACTACGCTGCTAATGTTTGCGATCTGGTAAGGAAAGAGCATATCTTTGTTATTGTGAGATACGTCTTGAGCTAATTTGTCAAGAGGGGTGAGAAGTAAAGTTTTTTTGTCTGAGGATTTCTATAACAATAAAAATTCTTTAGAGGTTTTCTATGACATTCTCCTCCGGTGATCAGTACATCAAATTTATGTAAATTACTGTTACATTTGGACTTTGTGAATAATGTATGTGGCTAACTGCTTCCCCTGCAAGAACAATCTCTGTGCACATATACCTGCTGTGGTTCTTTCTGGTAAATACATTTATTTTCTGATTCCTTTTTCGTATTTCAAATTTCTCAACTCTAATTCAATCACTTTTGTCTATAAAAAAAGTATTTGATCTATTGAACCTATTCTCACCACTTTGTCATATATTTCAGAAATGACAAGAAAGCACAGTATAAGAAGCAAAGGGAAACAGAATCAAATGATCAGAAGACAGAATTTGTGACAAGCAAACTGAAATAAGACAACATCTTTCTTTAGAAAACCTAAGGACGGAACTCACAGAAGCACAAACAAGAAGCATCCTTGCTAAAAACATGGGTAGCATAAAGGAGTTATGTCAGCAGAAACCTGATCATTTTCAAATAAAAATATCATTGAATCAGGAGGCTGTATATTTGACACAGTGGGATTGCTACACTGCCCTAAAGTAAGGGCAGATAAAGTGCTAGCAGACTTGAGTCTGATAATAGAGAATCCGACCTCCCTGTCAGACAACACAGTGATAAAATGGATAAGCGATCCAAGAAACCTTGCCATATGCAATGTGCCCACGACATTAGAAATTGACTGTAGATCTGGTGTTAATACTAAAATCTATAAGTGACTGATTGACAAAGTAGGACAAGGCACTGTGAAAATGAACGACCTGCAAATATTCAGACACCTCAACAAATAGAAGAGCCCAATTTATATTTAGATTATATCCAAGTAGGCACAGGGAACTCAAATCTTATTGAATGTATGAGAAAATCACAATTACTCACAAGCCCTTTTTTCAAGAATAAAATGATAATCGAGACTAAACACAGGGAACTTAAATCTGATTGAATGTATGAGAAAATCACAATTACTCACAAGCCCTTTTTTCAAGAATAAAATGATAATCAAGACTAAATACAGAAACCAAAAGGCTAGGTTAAACCAAGAAAAAGAAACAACCAGGGTGAAAAATGCACAACATAGTATGAATCTGAAAACACAGTTGGATGCTACTAACCTACAAGCCAGAGCTGATGTCAGAAAAACAACTTCAGTAAAAAAGATGACGAATCTGTCTATAAATCAAAACACTTTAGCCAAAGCATTAAAAATGAAGAAAGTGAGGAAAGAAATATTGAAAAAGTTTCACACATAGTAAGAAGAAAGCAAGCTCTAAATTGTAAGACAGATTTCTATCTCTTTGCCATATAAGGGGAATGAGGAATGACTAGCAGCCAGTTAGCCATCAGAGATGCCACGAGTATGTCCATGGAATCCATTTTGATTATTGTTAGAAATGGGATCTCTAGTTGGCAAGGGCTTGCACCTTTGTCCAAGTAGGGACCCTTCTTCCTAGTCAGGGTAAGGGAGTTACACTCCTAAAATAACCCCTGCTCACCCCCTTGGTAGCTTGGCACGAGCAGTCAGGCTTATTCTAGAGGCAGTGTGTAAAGCATTTGCACATAACCAACAGTAATACAGTGTAAGCACTACAAACTGACACCACACCAGTTTAGAAAAATATCCAATATTTTTATATACTTTAAAACAAGACCAAATACGATAAAAATCCACAGTACAGTACTTTAAAAATCTTCTGTTATCAAATTGTCCTTAAAAACAGTTCCTTGATGTCGATAGCTCCGTCCGGGGCTATCACGGCATCGTGAACAAACAAATCCAAACAGTTCTGGCTGACCGCGGCGTCGCGGGTCAGCTACGGTGTCGGGAAGACCTGCAAACAGTACCTTTCAGAAATGCAGGGCGTCGATGACCTCGCGGTGAGCTTCCGAAAACACGGCGTCCGCAGGCGTCGGGTCCGGAGGTCAGTGCAGGCGTCGTCGGGCCCCTTGAAGTCACACGCGTTGCAGATCGATCTCCTCTCTGTTGAAGTCAGGAGCGCTGGCGTCGGCCGGCGTCGGGTGCTGCGGTGCGAAGTGCAGCGGTGCGGTGCCCTCAGGTCGCGGTGCGAGCAGCGGCTCGGTGGCGGCGTCGGATGGCATCGTCGGTGAGACCAGGGTCGCGGTGTGAGATGAAGGCGGTGCTCGTCACGGTGCTGGCAGGTCACGGTGCAGCAGCGGCGTCGTCGTAGCTGCAGCGCTGTCATCGGCTGACGAACTTGGAGTCGATGGCACCGGCGTCGGTGGGCCAAGGCTGCGGTGCGGGATGAGGGCGGTGCGTCGTGTAACTTACGAGCGGTGCCCCCGAACCACGGTGCAAGCAGCGGCGTCGAGTCCGGCGTGGAGCGGCGGCGTCGGGGATACCACGGCGTCATCGTGAAGCGAGGCGATGCGAAGTGCGGTACCCACAGGTCGCAGGCGTCGTCGGTGAGACCAGGGTCGCGGTGCGGCGTTGCGGCAGTGCCCTTTGCGGTGCCTTCAGGACACGGAGTCGGCAGCGGCGTCATAGACGGCGTCGGGCTTGAAGTCTTTGCAGTTCCTGAGACTTCTTGAACAGGGGGCAAGCTCTACCTCAAGCCCTTGGAGACACTCACAAAGTAGATTGCAGAAAGTTCAGTTCCAGTCCTTTCACTGCCCAAGACAGAAGCAGCCACTGCAGGCCAACACAGCAAAGCACACAGCAAAGTGGTAGTTCCTCCTCACAGCTTCTCCAGCTCTTCTTCTTGGCAGTCTTCTTGATCCCAAAGAGTTCCCTGAAGTCTTTTCTATCCCTGAGACTTCCAACAGGAGGCAAGCTCTACTTCAAGCCCTTGGAGAAAACTCTAACAGCAGGATGATGAAAGCACCGTCCAGTCCTTTCCCTACCCAAGACAGAAGCAACCACTGCAGGCCAACCCCATAACACGCAGCATAGGGGCAGTACTCCTCCTCCAGCTTTCCCGGTCCTTCTTCCTGGCAGGTTCCTTAGTTCAGAAGTAATCTAAGGTTCTGGGGTTTGGGTCCCCCTTTTTATCCTCAATTTCTCTTTGTTCTCTGAAGGCAGAGAGGCCTTTGCCTAGTCCAAACCAGTTCTGGTCAGTCCTGGAGCACTTTGTTGACAAGACTCCTTCTTTCCTTTCACAGTGCAGGCCAGGGACATAGACGCACCACAGGAGGTGGAGCCAGCATTGTGGAGGGAAGGCACAGCCCTATTCAGGTCCCAGGTGCAACTCCTCCCACCCATCTACATGTAGATCTTGCTATTCAGCCCTGTGCTGACTCACCCTGTCTCCTGGCATCCCCCAGCCCCTGTCACTCACAAACCCAGACAAGGAATACACAACCTAGCAGAGGCAGGCTTGGATGGTTAGAGAAGAAACTACCCACTTTCTAAAAGTGGTATTTTCAAACACAGAATGTTAAAATCAACTTCACTAAAAGATGTATTTTATCATTCTGAGTTCAGGCATACTAAATTCGTTTTTCCTACCATGTTCCCTGGGTCAGTTAGGATTATAAGCTGTAATAATCAAAACTGCCCATTCTGGCCTATGGGGAACAGGTAGCCTTGCAATAGTGAAAAACGAAATAGGCTGTAATTCACTATCAGGACATGCCACACACACCAGGGCATGTCCTACCTTTCACATACAATGCACCCTGCCCACAGGGGTACCTTGGGCCTACCTTAGGGGTGACTAACATGTAGAAAAGGGAAGGTTTAGGGACTTGCAAGTGTGTGCACTTGCCAAGTCGACATGGCAGCCCCAGGCTGCACACAGGCTCTGCAATGGCAGGCCAGAGTTACACTTTACGGGCTGTTTGCGTGGGTGGCACAATCCAGTGCTGCAGCCCACCAACAGCATTTGATCTATAGGCCCTGGCACTCTCAGTGCACTTTACAAGGGACTGACACATAAATCAAATAGGCCAATCCTGGAAACACCAATCCATAACACATTTTATACAGAGAGCATATGCACTTTAGCACAGATTAGCAGTGGTAAAGTGCCCAGAGTCCTAAAACCAACACACACAGGGTCAAAAACAGGAGGCCAAAAAGCAAAAAGTCTGGGGGTAAACCCGCTGAAAAAGCCAAGTCTAACACAACCCCCTCCCAGCCTAAAGCCAGGGTAGACTAATCAATCCCTTGATGGACTTCCCTGCTTGGGGCGATAGAACATAGACCTGGCCCACAACAGCGGGGGCACGTTCTGGTTCTACGCCTTTCCAAACCCAGTTGGATCCCTCTATCCATACTCTCAGGGCCCACTAAGCTGACCCATGGGGTACCCTTCTCTTCACCTGTGAACCCCATCTGTGCAGCGCCTAAACTTACTTTGCTCACAGATGTGTCCCAACAGTTCGACCGTGCCCACATGGCCAACCCAGTGGTATGGCCCAGTCCACCCCCGGGGAGTGACTCCTGTCCCCCTCCCAGGGGCAACTCTGTCCACCAGGACAGTAAGCCACAGTGGCTACCGACAGTTGTCAGTGGGGAGACCCAGGCCTTATGCCTCTCAGGGCTCTCTAACCTCTGTGGCGTCAGAGAGTGGGGGGCGGTAGCCCCAGGTGCCTGGCACCCTTGGTCAACTCTCCCTCCTGTCAGGTCAGGTATGACATCCTGACACTGACCCACCAACCCCGGGCCTGTACCCGGCAGCTGGACAGGAGACTGGGGTGGCCTCCCCCACCCGGTCCTCCTCCCTGGGGCTCTGTACCCTCCCACCTGGAGCGGTACCCCCTTCCAGAATTGTCAGGGCACCTGTGGCAGGTGTCCTGCACACTCGCCCACCAGTTCAGGGGTTCTATCCTGCAACTGGGATTCCAGCTTAGGGTCTGTACCCTTAGGCTGGACAGGGGACTGGGGTGGCCTCCCCACACCCGGTCCTCCTCCCTGGGGCTCTGTACCCTCCCACCTGGAGCGGTACCCCCAAAAGACAAACTGGTAGGGGCACTGTTAGCAGTCGCCCCTTCCTCCAGGTCAGGGGGACACCCTGAACCTGGTCCTTCAACCCAGGGTCTGTACCCTTAGGTTGAACCTGTGCCTGGCAACCCAGGACTTCCGGCGGAGTACACCAACCCTCCCCAAGGGAAACACACTCCTCATGAGTCGTGCGAGAGTCTGCCTGGTGCAGGTCTCCAGCCTCCTGTCCACCTGACAGAGCATGAAGACCCCCCAGGCCAGAAGTGGCCTCACCAGGGTCAGTCCTGGGGTGCTCTGACCTCAGAGCGGGCAACCCCTGACCCACTGGTCCTTCCACTGGGGACAGCGCCCCCCTCACCCTTTTCTCTGGACTCATGCCCCCTCCCAACTGGATCGGGGCTGCCAGACACCGGAACCGGTGGGATGCTCATTACAGCAGTCCCCCCCAGTTCCTTAGACACTAGTGGATCACCCTCAATGGATGGCCAGGACCAGGCCCTAGGCCATCCAGATGTCTCTGGCCTTTGCCAACTAACAGAGTGGGGGGCAGTAACCCCTGGTACATAGTAACCATACTCCACTCTTCCTCTCATCAGTGCAGTTCTAAAGAACCACTGATCCTCCAACCTAGGGTCTGCACCCTCAGGTTCACCAGAGGTCTCGGGCGAGGCTCTCCTCCCCTTACCTCTCCTTCTGGGGTCCGGCCCTCTCCTCCCAGGAAAAGCACCCCCAGAACCAAAAACTGTCAGGATGCTGGAACCAGACCTCCTACACAATTCTTCCACCAGTTCAGGGCCTTGACCCTGCAACTGATTCACCACCCTTGGATCTAAACCCTCAGGTTGAACCGGGGTCAGAGGCGAGGACTCCCTCCCTCTGCACCCCCTTCCAGAGTTCTGTACCCTCCCACCTGGAGTGGTACCCCTAGAAGACAAACCGGTCAGGACACTGCTTACAGTCGTCCTTCCCTCCAGGTCAGGCAGGACCTGAACCTGGCCTCCCAACCCAGGGACTGAACCCTGCAGCTGAGCACTTGCCTGGCGCACCAGGACTTCCTTGGGAGCACGCATACCCCTCTGAGGGCAACACATGACTCATGTGTTGCGTGACAGTCTGCCTGGCGCAGATCTCCCGACCACTGTCCACCTGACAGTGCGCAAAGATCCCCCAGGACAGAAGTGGTGTCACCATGGTCACTGCTAGGAGGCTCAGCCCTTCTGGCTGGCCTCTGACTCACTGGTTCTCCCACTGGGGAACACATCCCCCTCTCACCCCTCACTCTGGACTTCTGCACCCTCCCAACTGGAGTGGTACTGCCAGACACCAGAACCACTGGAGCTCTGTTTACAGAGGCTCCAGGTTCTCCTGTCAGTAGGAGATCTCCCTCAACGGACGGCCTACCAGTACAGTCTAGGCTCCCCACCTCGGGTTCCCTCCTGGAACTACCCAGGCTCCGGGACCGGGTTTTGGGCACCTTGGGCCGCAGCCCATTCTCCCTCCTTCTCCGCAGAGACAGGACGTGAGTCCCTACACCCTTCCCATGACACCGGGACCTATCTGGGCTATTACAAACCTTTCCCACCACTCTTGGTTGGGAAATACCTAAGCAACTTCCTCCAGGATCACCCCCAGATGTTTCTCCAGACCCTCTGGAATCCACCAAAAGGACTGCCTCCACTGCAAGCTCCCTGGGGTCAGAGAACTCACACTCCACTGGGTGTTGGCATAGCTCTGGAAAACAGGGACTTAAAATATGCTCTCCAACAATTGAATCACACAGCCCCACACAGGTGTTAACCAAACTACCCTTCTCCCAACCATCCAGTGCCTCAGAAAAGTACCCCACAACATTCTCACAAGACTGGCGAGACAGTGTCTGACTGTTGCTGTCCCTCAACCCATACTCTTCTGGCTGGTCTTCATACTCACTTACCAGGGCTTCTACCATGGGGGAACCCCTCTCCCTGCACCTCTCATCTAGAGTCAGTAGAGTGTCCCTCCCACAACCAGGAATATGATCCCCTGTGCCAGTTCCCCAATCCACCTCAGGGACCCTGAGCACCACTGGAGTTACCTCACAATCCTGAACCCCTTGGTGTATGTCAACCCCCTCCTTGAAGTAGGGCCCCAAATCTGTGTGTGTGTCTACCTCATCCTCAGTACTGGACACTACACTTTTGCTGCCACCATCTGAGCTGGGCCTAGCCCTCCTGGCTTCCCAGTCCAGCTCTCTCATCTTAAACTCATGGTCTAAGAGCATTTTCCTTTCTTCCATGGCCATTCTTTTCTCTTCCCTCTCATGCTCCATAATGAGTTTTTCTAATTCGAACTTCCTTGCTTTCCGCCTGTCCTCCAGCTCCTCTGGGGACAAGCCACTGCTGCCTGGCCTGGAGGGTCCCCCCCTCCCAAAAGCACATCCATCCTAGGAATAGGCTCCTCCGCCTCTCCACTGAGATCACCAGGCTGCCCACTGGCATGTCTGGCTGCTACCCAGGCCCTCAGCGCCTTTTGTAGCTCCTCCCTCCTAGTGAGGCCTCTGATTTGGACTTTCAGGTTTTTACAAATCACTTTCAACTCCTTCCTGTTGTAGGATTCCAACCTATCCTCCTCAAAGGCAATTTCCCAGGATGCAACTGATGATGCTCTTGATTCAGGCATGATGAAGTAGCAAGTTCAAACTGGCAAGATCAAAAATAGGCCAAAAGAAAAGAACCAGTATGTGGTACGTAATAGTCTGCGATATGGTAGTAGTGCACACCAATCACTGTAAGTCAAGTGCAAACACAAGTCCTATCCTCACCGCTGACAACCAATGTTAGAAATGGGATCTCTAGTTGGCAAGGGCTTGCACCTTTGTCCAAGTAGGGACCCTTCTTCCTAGTCAGGGTAAGGGAGTTACACTCCTAAAATAACCCCTGCTCACCCCCTTGGTAGCTTGGCACAAGCAGTCAGGCTTATTCTAGAGGCAGTGTGTAAAGCATTTGCACATAACCAACAGTAATACAGTGTAAGCACTACAAACTGACACCACACCAGTTTAGAAAAATATCCAATATTTTTATATACTTTAAAACAAGACCAAATACGATAAAAATCCACAGTACAGTACTTTAAAAATCTTCTGTTATCAAATTGTCCTTAAAAACAGTTCCTTGATGTCGATAGCTCCGTCCGGGGCTATCACGGCGTCGTGAACAAACAAATCCAAACAGTTCTGGCTGACCGCGGCGTCGCGGGTCAGCTACGGTGTCGGGAAGACCCGCAAACAGTACCTTTCAGAAATGCAGGGCGTCGATGACCTCGCGGTGAGCTTCCGAAAACACGGCGTCCGCAGGCGTCGGGTCCGGAGGTCGGTGCAGGCGTCGTCGGGCCCCTTGAAGTCACACGCGTTGCAGATCGATCTCCTCTCTGTTGAAGTCAGGAGCGCTGGCGTCGGCCGGCGTCGGGTGCTGCGGTGCGAAGTGCAGCGGTGCGGCGTGCGGTGCCCTCAGGTCGCGGTGTGAGCAGCGGCTCGGTGGCGTCGTCGGATGGCGTCGTCGGTGAGACCAGGGTCGCGGTGTGAGATGAAGGCGGTGCTCGTCACGGTGCTGGCAGGTCACGGTGCAGCAGCGGCATCGTCGTAGCTGCAGCGCTGTCGTCGGCTGACGAACTTGGAGTCGATGGCACCGGCGTCGGTGGGCCAAGGCTGCGGTGCGGGATGAGGGCGGTGCGTCGTGTAACTTACGAGCGGTGCCCCCGAACCACGGTGCAAGCAGCGGCGTCGAGTCCGGCATGGAGCGGCGTCGTCGGGGATACCACGGCGTCGTCGTGAAGCGAGGCGATGCGAAGTGCGGTGCCCACAGGTCGCGGTGCGAGCAGCGGCTCGGTGGCGGCATCAGCAGGCGTCGTCGGTGAGACCAGGGTCGCGGTGCGGCGGTGCCCTTTGTGGTGCCTTCAGGACACGGAGTCGGCAGCGGCGTCGTAGACGGCGTCGGGCTTGAAGTCTTTGCTGTTCCTGAGACTTCTTGAACAGGGGGCAAGCTCTACCTCAAGCCCTTGGAGACACTCACAAAGTAGATTGCAGAAAGTTCAGTTCCAGTCCTTTCACTGCCCAAGACAGAAGCAGCCACTGCAGGCCAACACAGCAAAGCACACAGCAAAGTGGTAGTTCCTCCTCACAGCTTCTCCAGCTCTTCTTCTTGGCAGTCTTCTTGATCCCAAAGAGTTCCCTGAAGTCTTTTCTATCCCTGAGACTTCCAACAGGAGGCAAGCTCTACTTCAAGCCCTTGGAGAAAACTCTAACAGCAGGATGATGAAAGCACCGTCCAGTCCTTTCCCTACCCAAGACAGAAGCAACCACTGCAGGCCAACCCCATAACACGCAGCATAGGGGCAGTACTCCTCCTCCAGCTTTCCCGGTCCTTCTTCCTGGCAGGTTCCTTAGTTCAGAAGTAATCTAAAGTTCTGGGGTTTGGGTCCCCCTTTTTATCCTCAATTTCTCTTTGTTCTCTGAAGGCTGAGAGGCCTTTGCCTAGTCCAAACCAGTTCTGGTCAGTCCTGGAGCACTTTGTTGACAAGACTCCTTCTTTCCTTTCACAGTGCAGGCCAGGGACATCAGACGCACCACAGGAGGTGGAGCCAGCATTGTGGAGGGAAGGCACAGCCCTATTCAGGTCCCAGGTGCAACTCCTCCCACCCATCTACATGTAGGTCTTGCTATTCAGCCCTGTGCTGACTCACCCTGTCTCCTGGCATCCCCCAGCCCCTGTCACTCACAAACCCAGACAAGGAATACACAACGTAGCAGAGGCAGGCTTGGATGGTTAGACAAGAAAATACCCACTTTCTAAAAGTGGTATTTTCAAACACAGAATGTTAAAATCAACTTCACTAAAAGATGTATTTTATCATTCTGAGTTCAGGCATACTAAATTCGTTTTTCTACCATGTTCCCTGGGTCAGTTAGGATTATAAGCTGTAATAATCAAAACTGCCCATTCTGGCCTATGGGGGAACAGGTAGCCTTGCAATAGTGAAAAACGAAATAGGTTGTAATTCACTATCAGGACATGCCACACACACCAGGGCATGTCCTACCTTTCACATACAATGCACCCTGCCCACAGGGGTACCTTGGGCCTACCTTAGGGGTGACTAACATGTAGAAAAGGGAATGTTTAGGGACTTGCAAGTGTGTGCACTTGCCAAGTCGACATGGCAGCCCCAGGCTGCACACAGGCTCTGCAATGGCAGGCCAGAGTTACACTTTACGGGCTGTTTGCGTGGGTGGCACAATCCAGTGCTGCAGCCCACCAACAGCATTTGATCTATAGGCCCTGGCACTCTCAGTGCACTTTACAAGGGACTGACACATAAATCAAATAGGCCAATCCTGGAAACACCAATCCATAACACATTTTATACAGAGAGCATATGCACTTTAGCACTGATTAGCAGTGGTAAAGTGCCCAGAGTCCTAAAACCAACAAACACAGGGTCAAAAACAGGAGGCCAAAAAGCAAAAAGTCTGGGGGTAAACCCGCTGAAAAAGCCAAGTCTAACAATTATTCTAATCTGTGGTGACTTAAACTTCGAAATGGGTGACGGGGAAATAATTTGGCCAGGTATCTGAATTAAAATCATCTCCAGGCAAACCCTCAGTCCAACTTCATTTTCTAAATATAGATGCACAGGTGCAGATTTGAAAACCTGAGGATAATAAGGAATGTGAAAAGCAATCACAACGTCATGTCCTTGGATGTTAAATAAACCTTATCCTATAAACCAAGAACCTACCAGGATACCACCTGCACCAGGGAAAATTGTGAGAGTAGGTTGGAGCGAATCAATAGTCTTCTAAATAACCCCGGGCAGAGCAGGCGGAGTTGCTCTACGCGGAGCTCTACGGAGTTGGGCAAAAACTCCATGGAGCTCCGCTCCCCGCCTACCACCCCCGCGATAAATATTTTTCAAATAAAAATTACAATTAAAGTAAATAAAGCAAGCTGCTTCTGTCCTGGGAGTTAAAGGACTGGACTTTTCTTTCTGTATCATGCTTCCAAGGTTCTCCAAGGGCTTGTGCGTGCTTGCTTACTGTTAGGAAGTCTCAGGGCCATCAAAGACGTCACCTTGGAAGTAGAATCCGGTGATCCTAAGAAGAAAATCCAAGCATCGACTCCCAGCACCTGTTTTCTTGACACATCGCTGCATAAGATCGCCGCATCACCGCTGCCTGCCCCGAAGTGTGGTTCCTGATCGGCGCATCGACCACAGCTTTCCCCGGAGGCCCCACTTCACCATCAAAGTGTGTCAGAAAAATCGCCGCACTTTGGGTCTCGAGCCCGTGTCGCCGACGTCCATGACACCCACTCCAACTCTTATGCAGCACCTGTTTGGCGGCTGTGAAATTGATGCATCGCCGGCTGCACGTCTGTGAAATCGATGCAGCGCCTGCAACACTGTTGTCCCAACAACACAGAACATCTGGAGTTTTGCATCGCCCCTTGATGCAGATTCTTCATCGTCACCGTGCCAAAGTAACGAACCGAGGCCGCATGTCTGGAAACTGACGCATCACCTCCTCTCCCAGAAAAAAGAACCGATGCATCACCTCCCCTGACAGTAAGGAACTGACGCATCACCTCCACTGCCTAGCAGTAAGTAACCGACGCATCACCTTCTATGGCAGTAAGGAACCAACACATCACCTTCCCTGTGTAGTAAGGAACCGAGGCATTGCTTTGCTTTTCTGGTGCCTCACCTCCCCTGCGCCTGGCACCATCTTTGATTTTTGCTGCATCTAAGGTACTTTGTGCTAAAGCAAATGCATCCATTGATTTCTATGGATTATACTTGCTTAACCTTTTAAGTGATATTTTGATTTATGTATGTTGGATTTTTGTCGCTTTTGTCTTGTTTTATTGCAATAAATATTGGCTATTTTTCTAAACTGGTGTGGACTCCATTTGTAGTGTTTTCACTGTGGTACTGTGTGAATGCACAAATACTTTTCACATTCCCTCTGAGGTGAGCCTGACTGCTCGTGCCAAGCTACCAAGGGGTTGAGCAAGGGTTATCTTAGCTGTGTGACTCCCTTACCCTGACTAGAGTGAGGGTCCCTACTTGATCAGGGTGCAAACCACTGCCAACTAGAGACCCCATTTCTAACAGGATGTAATACAGCTTTGCTCGTTTTGTACAGTGTGGTGGTCAAAACGCTAAGGTTCTCTTCTTTTAATTATTTTTATGTAAAATTATTGTTACAACCACACAAATACCTAATAATCATGGTGTTTACCTTGAGCACAATCTGTTCTGAAAGGGGAAAGCATTCTGCAAAATACCTATGTGTTAGAATTAATGAAATAAAATAGGCGCCCATTTACAGCGTTAACTATGACGGTAATGCCCAGCAGTGGTAATTGCATTTGAACTATTTTCTAAGGATTCGAGCAGCAAACAGAGAAACTGCTTTGGGTAACAAGGGCACCACAGATTTATGATGCATTTCTACCAGAGCTTTGCTGGTGGCACTAACGACTGAAATACCGCACAGTTCCGTAAAACTTTACATTGCTGCCTCAAATCGGCAGATATTGCACAAATGTATAATACAATTACTGCTCGAGATTACCTCCTGCTGAATTTTTAACGCTTTCTCACTGAGGAGCCTATAATTCACAGAATGGTTTTACGACAGAAATATTCATGTCTACAGTAAATCCGTGAGTGAAGTGGTTTGGTGATAAAACTATCATTTGTAAACTTAGAGAAGAGTCGTTCAAAGCTCATTGTATTCACTGATTGCACGAGCCACTGATGTAAAGTGCAAATGCTTACATGGGATGAAGGTTTCGGTTGGGATTGCCGCCACCCCTCTCTGTGCTCACCTATCCTCTGCCACAGTCAGGGGTGCTGGTTGCACTTGCGTTGAATTATGCACTCGCAGCACTTCACTTGGGCAGTGGGCTTGCCCCGCCTGCAGCTTGTGCAGATCATAGGGAGTGTGGGCCTAGGTCTTACCACAAGCAGCAGTCTTTGGCTTAAAAAGGGGGAAAAACTGCCCTCAGGACAGTTTTCATAACATACCAATCAATATTTTAGCTGTAGAGGCAGGTCCTGGGAAAGAATGAGAACATGGGGCAGGGAGGGTTGGGGTGACTTCTCGGTGTGAACCAATGGAGACAAAGGAAGGGTTCTTGTAGTAGCACAACTGGAAAGAGTACAGAGATTGGCAATGGAAGGTCATCCACACAGTGATGGGTGGGCGAGGTGGGCATCTGAAGCAACACATGCGCATGTTCAATAAATTCACTGAGGAGGAACTTGGGAAGTGCTTTGTTTGATTTGGGTTCTGGGAGCTGTGCATTACGTCACTATGTCCCCCTTCCACTAAAGTTTACAGGTTTTCTTTGAAAGAGGGAGAACAGTCAGAAGAAATGGACCTTTCAAAAAATTCACTGAGGAGGAACTTGGGAAGTGCTTTGCTTGATTTGGGTTCTGGGAGCTGTGCATTACGTCACTATGCCCCCCTTCCACCAAAGTTTA
Source organism: Calotriton arnoldi (assembly GCA_963921515.1). Classification (NCBI taxonomy): domain Eukaryota; kingdom Metazoa; phylum Chordata; class Amphibia; order Caudata; family Salamandridae; genus Calotriton; species Calotriton arnoldi. The sequence continues at coordinate 3,686,750 of CAWUFW010000108.1, read as the reverse complement.
CAGGTTTTCTTTGAAAAAGGGAGAACAGTCAGAAGAAATTGACTTTTTCTGGGTGTACGGAACTACGCATTTGCATCATATTTCCTTCCCAGTTTTAACTTCACAGGCAACATTATTTTCCCCTGGGAAAATTCTCTTCCCAAGAACCTATGAAGTGTTTGGAATCATCCATTCAATTTTCCCATGATGCGAAAACACCCCAACTTTGGCTGCTTTACATACATGAGTATTTACATGTTGGGAAGCAACTGAAAAACCTAATGTGAATCCCACAAATTCCCAAACGATTCGCATGGCCAGAAACCATTCCTGTCCCTTTCTTCCCTTCCTATTTACTGCACTTCTGAATCAGAAATTGCTGCCAGTTAAGCATATATTTTGACTTGTGTAAGAGCATGTCTGTTTAGAAATCCTGGTTCTTTGAATTAAGATTTCTATAATCAGAGGTACTAAAAAAATACACCTATAGCTAACAACCCTGGATAAAATAGCATTTTAATGTAAACCCTTTAGTGGGAAAAACCACACCCATGATATCACTTGTTTAACCCTGATTTGAATGAGGACATATTTCTGACTTAGCAGCTAGGTTGTCATTTTGCGGTAGGACTAGTTAGTCTTTGTTGCCCCTATCTTACCTCATGGAATTCCTCTTGATTGCTCTGCAATCTTCGTGAATTAAAGAACCGGTCTACTGATCTTTTGAGGTAAGCACGCCTTTAATTTGTATTAGTTTAAGTGGTGGACTGTTTGTGGTTTTTTATCAATCATTATTTGTTGAGTTGCCCTTGTCTACAGTTTTCAATACATATTTAATGTAAAAATTAAATCTTCCTTTCACCGCAGCAAAAACAATGTTTTGCCTCTTCTTGTGATGTCATTTGGTGGCCAAAGGACTCATTTTCATTGATGTTGGTGAAAAATTACACCCCGTACTAGCCCAGACTTGGGCCCAGATTCTGAAAGGTGTCAGGCAACGCAGTGAAGAGCTGCGTTGCGTGACAGGGAGAAGGCAGGAGAGCGCCATATTCACAGAGATGTGGCACTCTCCTCCCCTCTGCCTAGTGCCCGCGCTGATTTTAGCTGCTGTGCGCCAGGCACACACCTTAGCGCCATAGTGCTAGGGTGCGTGCTTGAGTCCAGCATAGATTTTGTACAGGAAGGGTACCTTTCCTCTACAAAATACTATGCCTATCCAAGATTAAAAGCTATTCCTACTTTGTATGTGTGCTGTACAGTGCAGCACGCAGGCAAAGCCAGAAAAGCAAGGGGAAATGAAAGCATTTCTCCATTTAATGCCTGCTTTCAGCTGCATTAATTTTTGGCGCTAAACCCTTTCTGCCAATGTTAGTGAAAAGCTTGCGTGGCTGCATGGGAACTCCCATGTACCACCCATGTAACACCCCATTGATACAAAGTAATACAAAGCAGCGTTTCGCGCTGCTTTGCGTTACTTTTATATGCAAACCAACGCTAATACCAATTATCGTTGGTTTGTAAATCCCGAAACAAGTTTAGCGTCGGGTTTCATTGAAAAAGTAACACTAACCCGACGCTAAACCTTTGAGACTCTTGATGTCATAGTATGTGCTGGCAAGCAACTGCAATGGAAGCAATTCAAGAATTCCAGAAAATAAACTTACTTTTTATATTCTTGAAAGCTTGTAAAATGTTGAGGACTTCTTCATACAGTCCACTTTCATGTAAAGTCTGCTGCTGTCAATGCTCATCTGACAAGAATCAACCAATCTTACGACACAATCCTTGTCATGCGCCATCACTTAACCTGTCAGCATGCACCTAAACATTTTGTACTATTGAGTTTTAACTATTTCAACATCTATTGCAAAACAATTGAAGTGTGCATATTCAGAGAAGCAAGTAAGAAGAAATTTCTAGTTTGTGTTTATGTTCTCATGTAAGAAGCGAGAGCCCGTATTCCCATCATTTCTGAGATAAAAATATTTTTTGGATCTGCTCCCACCGGGCCTGGAGCCTTTGTAGCTCAACGTGCCTGCCATCTGCCTACCTCCTGAGGCTTACACTCTCAGATTGCACAACTGTGCCCTTGTGTTGATGCCAGAGCGGTCGGGGACGTGCTTACAGGGTACAGAAAGCAGGGTGCAGGGTTTATCTCCAGGCCTTTGAACAGGAGATGGTTGTCTTTTCCATTAGGACACGCTCAGGCCGGGTAAATACAGCCCTAACATGGAGCCTGCATGCACGCGTGGTACCCGCTTTGTAACTGTGAGATGTCCAAATTCTCAGGGCTATGAGGCCAGACCCAGACAGGCCTTCTATTACATCTCAAACAGGCGGTCGCCTTCAACGAGCCATGTGAAGTAATACACTTTCTACTTCCAGGGTAGGAAAATGTTGCCATTCTCAGTGGTGCCGAGTAATTTTAATAATTGCATTTAGTTTCTGACAGAATAACTATTTTCCTGTGAGCAAATTATAATTATTTTCAATGAAGAGTTGCATCACAGAATGTTATCAGATCATATGCTATAAAATGTCATAGTACCTGACCGGATGTTACATCTCGTTGCTGACATTTTTGTTGAGTGTGTTAGTTGTCGATCTCAGTTTTTTTCCAACAGCCATTATTGAAAAATTATTTCATCATTTATAGAGCTTTGTAACACAATTGTGACAAGGGAGTCTCCGTGACATTATGTGTCGATTACTATTTAAAAATGTTTAGTAGTAAAATTCTTGGGACCCATTTTGAGGATCTCTGTATTTTAGGATTTTATACTACACTCAGTAAACAGTAATGTTGTCAGGTACAGTACACACCAGGTGCACTAAAACATCCGCATTCAGAGTTCTGAACCACTAAATGGGATAACATGGTTATAAGCAGCAAAACAAACAATATGATGTTGCTTCACCGCACAAATGACCACATTTTACCTGGAGACATTTATGTGTGGAAGAGCTTCGTGTTACTGTACCAATTGTAGTCCAGAATCAGGTGCTAACTCCTGTTTGTGGCTCAATCCGGATAAGCAAAGGAATCAGATTCATGTAGTTAATGGGTAGCAAACCTACATTTTAGTCACTGAAAACTGTACGTTTTAGTGCGTTCCACTTTACCCACCCCAGCGTTGGTTTGAAGTTTAGAAAGCTTTATTTATCAACAACAAAAGCAACAATAATACAAATTGATATGAATAAAATGTGATCCAAAACTGTCAGGTAATAAACATCATATATGGAAAAGAAAATCCTTTTAGATTTTTAAAGGGCGAGGGGTGATGCAGCTGAAAAGCTGTCAGAACCCTTGCTTGACATATAACCGATTATGAGACGTTTTGAGTAACCTATGAATAAATGTGCATTAATCACATTTTAAAGAAACATGAGAATTAAATGTAAGAGAACTTAGTTACTGCATTGTAAAAACATGCAGATAATTGTAGAATAGATGAAATCATATTCATTTGAATCAAATAGGTTCTAATTTTATTAACCAGCTTCAACATGTTATTTTAACGTGTATTAAAAAAATTAAAGTGAAATACTCATGTGCTATGAAATTCCTAATCATTCTCATTGAAATAGTAAGGTGTGTAAAGAATTAATGAAAACTAATGTACTTTAGATAATTTTACTTGTGATATTGAAGGGTTTCATTTTGAATTTCATCATTTGCATATGTAAAATTGTGCACCCTATGAGAAAAGAAATGCTGCATAGTCATATTTAATGCAAATGTTCTGAAACCATCAGATAATAATCTTCATATATGTGCTAATGTAAATCATTTGAAATGATAGCAGTATTTTATGATTTTAAATAATTTTAAACGTTAGTATTTTGAAAATGCAGTAATGTGATTTTTGGAATATTGATTTCCCCTATGAAATGTATATTTCCAGTACTTTATATTCTGCATATATTACATTAACTTTATTATAGGCCTGCATTTTTCCTACTTTGCTTTGTCTGTGAGGAGTTTTCCAAAACTTTCAATGTGAAGCAAAACTGTGTCTTACTAGAAGAGTTCTCACTCGCTTACAAGGACTATTGCAACAAAAGTTGATACTTTGGGAACATCTGCTATGGAAAACTGTCCTCTTGAACTCACTCATGTGCCTGTTGCTAAAGAATTATTGTTTGGAAGTTTACGTATGCCGGATGATCTGACAATTTACGAGATAATATGAGTCTTCCTTTATGTTGTGTAACAATCATCTTATACGAACTGACCAATGGACTGAATGGTCTGATACAATGAGGTGACCTAGGAGGTGTCACCCCGGAACTGGAGGATTATAATATATTTGGTTTGATGGATGGATGGTGTGTCCTCTGACAGACCCCGGAGACTGCTCTTTGAATTTCATGCATCTTCCCTTTGGGAACTTCTGCAGACTCCACTTGCTCTTTCCAGCTTACGCATATACTGTGTGCACTAAACCTGGACTCTTTCTCGATGGGACACTAACCATGACCTGCCGTGTCTCATGACCTTGCTGTACTTTCCAGAGCTCCTTTTCCATTTAAAGGCAAGCCCAAACTAATTAGACTGTACTGCACTCTTTAGATCTTAAATGTTTATTAATGATGTATTGCCCTTTTGATATCTTTGATAAAAATACCTTTAACTAAATCATAGACTCTGTTTTATCATGACTTGTCTCCTTAAGTTGATTGTGCATTCCAACTGATTTATTAATGACAGAGAGAGATCAGCATGAAGAAATATCCGGTCTTCAGGTACTAATGTTATTGTTTTGTATTGCCTTAACAGAATTATTAGTTTGCATGATTTTAGTCCAGCTAAATTTCTTCAGAAGCTTCGGACTAGGAGTAATAATGCTTTACTTATATAGTCTTGTGTTGAGAGTCATATACATGAATTTAGTTAGAAACTTGTGAATCAGTTATCCAATTCCTGATCCTCACTGGATATCCAGATGCGAGTTCTCCCATATCCAACTCCTAAGTGGCACAATAAAAGATCAGTCGGAGGATCAAGTGAGTGTCAATAGTTATAAGAAACAAAATGTATTTAAAAAGGGGCTCAGGATCCGGTGCAACAAGGGAAAGGAAGGGGGGGGGGGAGAAAAACATGGAAAATTACACCGCAGCATTGGTTTGATCTGCTGACAAGGCGCCAAGCTACATTACCAAATCACAGGGTGCTGAAGAACATTTTCTCTATTTTTCACCCATGCAAAGTGCATGCACTCGGGTTCACCTTTCTCCTGCTTAGAACTGCAAGAGCCAGCAAGGAAGCAGAAGTATAAATATGCATTTATAGTTTTACAAGAGAACAAAATAACAAGGACCAGAATGCAAAGTGGCTGAGGCACTCACACATAACATGGGACACCCTACATATTGAGAAATTCATTGAGGATCCCCCCATTCTCTCTGTCCTGCCCCCTTCCTCCACAGAAAGAAGCCCCATTATCTGGATAATATGTTCTGTGCCAGGTGTAATTAGTAATTCATTTAGATCTTTTTTATTTCCATTTTTGTACCTACGCTCCTGCATTTGTTAGACAGAACTGAACTAAAATCACTAGAATGCAAAGTAGAATCCAGGGTTGGATGGGGTACTTATTGCCCTTCTACTGTTCTTTGAAATTATCCCTATTCTGACATGCAGTGAGCTCTTTTAAACCAGTATTGAGACTGCCACAGAGCCTTCATAGCGCATTGTTAATCTGATTTACACTGCATTCTGACAGCACAGTACTGTGACATCTATAACATTCTGTCCTCACTTGCATCACGCCCTACTACAAATCAGCACTGGTGAAACTGTCGAGTACACACGTACCTCTCTTTTGACTTGTATTGTGAGTAAGAATGACAGCATGGGATATTTATTCACGGTAATCAGAAAATTGCATTTTTACACAACCCATTCCAGAAAGAGGTTGAAGCAAGACCTTTGTTGTAAATGGATGGTACAGGACAACAAAGTATAAACAGGTACGTTTTTTTATTCATAGACAACTGCTGGGAGCAGACCAATTCCCTGCTGGCAAGTCCTCAACTGCCCTCCCAGAAACGCTCTACAGTCAAACAATGCTGTGGAATTTCACATCTGTGAGATTCCACCAACAGATAATGAACATAAGCAGGACATATTAAAAACACATCCCCTTTCCTTCTAATGTAAAACAGCTAACAGAAAATCAGGAGCAAATAAGAAAAGATACAGTAAGAAGGAGTAAGAATGAAGAGAACATAAGAAGAGCAATGTACTGCATGGAAACAAACCATATGGCACAAAAGATGAAATAAATCAATAAATAATACAGTAAAATAATATATACACTGAATCAATAAACCTAATCTTTCAAGTACTCAGGAGGTCTAAGTTCTCTGACCTTCCTTTCCTCACCAAGCCCCATCACTGCCATATCTTCTCTCTCAACAACAACAGGCCTGGTAACCACCTCCTGAGTAGTCTTCTATCCTCCATCATTCTGAGTATACAAAGAACCCTAATTGTACCTGAAATCTCCATCTCTAATCAATAAAACCCATTCTCGTCCTCATTCTTTTTCCCCGAACACACACCACCATTTTGGTATACGGCAACTCAGCGCCGGTTTCAATTATCACCATTCTCCAAATTCTCATGAAACTCATAGACGCGCCTCACCCTAAATGGACCTTTAAACTTGGTCAAACCTCTTGTCACTCTATCCAGCTTGATTTTCACAAAATCACCAGCGTCAATCACTCCTTTGGAAATCACTCTTTCTTCCTCAACACCACTGCCTTTTAGCACCCAATCCTTCAACCATGACAGTACCAATGACCTGGGATCCTCCCTCTCATCACTTCAAAAGGTGATTTTTGGGTAGCTTCATGTTTGGTGGTACAGTAAGCCCACCCCATATCTTCAACAGCCCCCTCAACACTCTGATGGGAAACACTCACAATCTGAATGACACCATTAACCAATCTATTAGCCCTTTCCACTGTGCAGTTACCCTGTGGATTGTACAATGAAGTGCAATGATGTCTGATACCATGCTCTCGTAAAAATGCTTCCATGTCATGGGAACCAATTGGGTACCATTGCCCGTGATAAAAAGAGAGGGGACACCTTCCTCAAAAACATTTTCCTCAAAACACTAATACCAGCACTAGTGGTGATTTCACTCATAAATTTTACACGCAACCACTTTGAGAAAACATCCACACGCACACAAGCAAATCTCAAATCATTGCATGTTTCAGATTTGGGTTCAATGAAATCAATACACACAGTATGCCAGGGTTGTCCCAGATTACTAATGTGTCCAATGACAGCCTGCATACCAACTTGAAGCCATTTGTCACCCTCCTTACACACACTATACCTTACTACCCAATCAGCAACCTGAGTATCCATGCCTAGCCACCAAAATGGTGCTTTAAGATGTCTTTGTGTCAAGCTCTGCCCTAAATTACCTTAATGGGACATAGCTACCAGTTTAGACCTCAAACTCACCGGCGGCACAAATCTCTCACCCCTTATCAATATGCTGTTCCCACACACAAATAGCTCATCCAGCAACTTGACAAATGGTCGTATGGAAATGGAAACAAAACTCTCCCTCCTTTTCCCAGAATTAACCGTGCGCATGATGTCCTTGAGGGTTCCATCCACATCCATGGCCAGACATGAATCTTCAATCGAGAAAGAGCCAGCACCCTCCAATACAACATCCTGTATAGAGGCAACCGCCCCATCAATTTCACCGTTCAATCAATCAATCAATCAGGCATTTGTTAAGCGCGACTACTCACCCATAGGGGTCTCAAGGCGCTGGGGGGGTTAGCAGGTTTCAGTCCATCAAGGGGGGGTCTGTCGAAGAGCCAGGTTTTGAGGTTTCTTTCGAAGATGGGGAGCGATGTTGTCTGTCTGAGGTGGAGCGGAAGGGCGTTCCAGGCTCTGGCTGCGAGGAAGGAGAAGGAGCGGCCTCCCGATCTGATCTTTCTGGTGTGGGGGACCACGGTGTAGGAGAGCTGGGCTGATCGTAGGGTCCTCTGGGGTGCGTGGAATTTGAGTCGGCTGTTCAGGTATGCTGGTCCGGTGTTGTTATCCACAACAGGACCATTCACCAAATGCCAATCCACAGACAATCTGGATAAGCAATCAGCCTGTATGTTTGTCCATTCTTGAATGTGTTCCATCACATAACGATACTCTTGAAGCCTGGCAGCAAGCCTTGCCAACCTCGCAGAGCCCTTACCAGCCCCACCAGGAAGAAGTATCTTAACCAGAGGTTTATGGTCTGCCTCAAAATAAAATGTGTGCCCCACAAATACGTTTGAAAATATTCCACACCCTATGCAGCCGCCAACGCTTCTCTCTCTATGACTGAATGATTTCTCTCAGCATCAGTCAATGTGTGTGAAGGAAAGGCCACTGTTCTCTCACCATCTTTGTGCCTCTGGGAGAGCATAGCACCCACACCTGTAGCACTGGCATTGACAGTCACAATTGATTTAAGATCAATATCAAATGGTACTAATATATCAGTTTTAAAAATGTCTATTTTTATAATTTTAAAACATTCTTCTTGCTCTTGTGTGACTACACAAAACTGTGACCCTTCCTCAAAAGTGCTCTCAACACCTCTGTTTTATCAGAAAACCTCTAAACAAAATTTGCATAATACTCAATTAGACCCATAAAGGATCTTAATTGATCTTTATCCTGTGGACTAAGAGCCAACTCAATAGCCTCCAACAATTTGTTTTGGGTTTGACCCCATCAGCAGATAACGTGTAACCCAAATATTCTATTTGCTCTTTCAGAAAGCTACATTTATCTTTTCTCAAAGTAAGTCCGACATCAGCAATTCTTTGTAGAGCATGTTTCAAAACAACATTATGTTCTTCAACAGTTTTGCCCAAAACTAAGATATCGCCTTGAAAGTATATAATATTTTCTAAACCTTTAAAAACCTCTGAAATCATGTGTTGAAACACACTCGCCGCCAATGAGAGTCCAAATGGCATGTGCATAAACTGGAAAGTTCCTTCCATAGTAATAAATGCTGTGAGAGACTTGAACTCCTTGTGAAGTTTTATTGGTCGTATGTGCTCTTTAGGTGAAGTTTAGAGAAATACTTCCCACCTTTCAAAAACAAGGCCAACTTGTTAATATTAGGTAGGGGATATGTGTCTGCTACTATGTTCTGACTGAGTGACCTCAAATCCACACAGAATCTAAGTCGTCTGTTGAATTTTCACGTGACAACTACCGGAGAAACCCAACTTGATGGCGCAACAGTTTCTATAACTCCCTGTTGTAACATTTCCGGAATCAATTTTTTTACTTCGTCACGTACCACTACCGGAACCCTCCTGAGTTTATGTTGGAACGGAATAGCTCCTTTCTTCAAAACTATCTTGTGAGCGTACCCCTTCAAAATACCCAACTTCTCATAAAAAAACAATCTAACAGAGTGAAGAATATCCTCAATGGATTCGTCATCCACCACCATCACCTGGGAAGGTGCCCTTGGGTTAACAATAATGTGCAGATCATATTGATGAACCCATCCCAAGATTGGTGGACCGTGTTCTGCTATGTACACCTTACCTTGCGTACTCCTTCCCTCAAACATAATGTATGCATTCATAAACCCTACAATGTCGATATTTTCTTCTTGGTAACCTCCTGGGGAAATATCTTTGGCTTGGACAGCACAACTCACCCACAGCTGTTCAAAAACGGCTCTGGGTATTATCGTGTACATAGACCCCGTATCCACCATGAGCTGCACTTCACGACCATTGATGGTAAACATTGCTTTGGATCAGTTCCGTATCTGACCTTCCTGGACAACTTCTTCATCATTGCCTACCACAAGAATCCTGTCACACGATTCGGTGGGGCATACACCTACCTCTGAGACTAATGCTACCTTGTTGCGGCTACACACTATGCACTTCTTTACAAAATGGCCAAAGCAACCACACTTCCTACACTCCTTGTTATTTGTATAAAAACATTTAGAATCTGAAAAATTTTCATTACTGCCACAGTGAATACACCCTTTGTTAGGTTGTCTAACCGGTCCAAAGCTTCTATTAAATGTATTACTGGACTTTGACACCGAAACTGATTTTACCGGTTTATTCACAACCCCTATTTCAGATACCTCACAATCTTGTTTTTTCTTTTCTAACTCAAGCTTAAATATGGGTGATTACTCTAAGACCGTAGCTATGTCTAGAGCATGTCTCAATATGGGATTCTTTGCTGCCCACAACTGTTCTTGTATTTTTTTTCTTCTCTGTGCTGAACTATTAAGTGTTCTTTGACCATTTCATCCATCATATCACCAAACATACACTTGGTTGACAGCTCACGCAATCTGGATACAGAGTCGCAATACGCTGCCTGGAGACACTACGCTACGTGACATCAGACACCTCAATCGAGCAGAGCTGCTGAGCCGCCGAGCCGCGCTGCGAGGAAGTACACAGGCGACAATGGGCAGCGGCATGAGGCCTGAGACCAGACCGAACAGAAGAAGGAGACGATTTTGGCTCTGCAATTGGGATGCGAGGACCGTGCTGCATTGAGTGGGTTTAATAATTTCTCCAATAGATACTTGAATGATACTGCAAAACAAACACCGTGATTGGGTCTGTCCTTTTGTCCATCTACCCCCTTTGACTATGCAGAGACTAGAATTGATCTGTACAAATTCATTAGGAAACTGAAGCTTAAAAAATGGCACAATCTTAAAACAATAGGACAGAGCAGACAAGAAAAACCCATGGCAAACTCCACTGAAATTGATCTTAATATTGGGGACATCAATACCATCATGACACTACACGAATTACAACAGGGGCTAGACAATGAGGGTGCCACAAACACTGTGGAGTCAGTCCTCGCTGAATTAGGTATCACACACGATGCCGCTGCTAGAACCAGTTTCAAACCACAGTCCACCTTCTATCCCATGCTTCCACATGACAACATAGACACATTCCATGACACTGTTACCAAGTCACTTATGGAATATCGACATAGAACGCGTTACAGAAACAGGGTACCCTCCAATCTTACATTTACACAGAGACGCCCTCATTTCCCTTGCAGATGACAAGGAGATTGTTATACGCCCAGCAGACAAGGGCGGTAATGTGGTTCTGCTCAATAGGGATATGTACATTGCTGAGGCCCATAGACAACTCAAAGACATGAGATTTTACACTCCCATCCCAAGAGAGACATACACGAACAGTATCACCATGATTTGGAACAAACTGAACGAGTGGAAGGACAGAGGCATTTTGGAATGGGAAGTGTTCTGTTTCTTAAAAAGAGACTTTCCCAAACTCTCAGTTCTTTACTTACTTCCCAAAGTGCACAAAGATTCACTCAACCCGCCAGGGCGCCCCATAGTGTATTCCAGGATCAGTGTCCTTGAGAATGTTTCCAAATATGTGGACCACTTTCTCAGGGACCCAGTGATGGAACTCACCTTGTATGTCAGGGACACCAAGGATTTTCTGGGTAAACTAGAAGGCATCAAGTGGGAGGAAGATTTTCTCCTCATCACGCTTGATGTCAATTCCCTCTAACCATCATTGACCACAAGCAAGGTTTAGAGGTTTGCCATTATTTTTTACAAAAGAGACATGTGAGATTCAGAGAGCATACCAACATGATCTTAGAGATGATAGAGTACTGCCTCACCAACAACATTTTTGTCTTTGATGGCACTTTGTATAAACAAACACTTGGGACTGCGATGGGTTCGTGCTTCGCACCTAGTTTTGCGAACCTGTTTCTTGGTCTATGGGAGGAAGAGGCCTTTAGCAATAGCGTGGTGTTTCTAGAGATTGAGCAGGTCATTCTTTGGGTCAGGCACATTGATGACCTGTTCATTATCTGGAAGGGCATGGAGATTGAAGCAACCAAGTTCATTGATAAATTGAACATCAATGACCTACACCTCACTAGCATTATTAGCAAAACCACAGTGGAGTACCTCGACGTCAGGATAGACATCAAACAAGACTCAATACACACTGAACTCTTCCGCAAAGCCACAGCAGGCAACAGCTTATTACACACCCTCAGCAGTCACCCAGATACCCTCAAATGGAGTATCCCCTTTGGGGAACTGCTTAGGGCCAAACGCAATTGCAACACTGAAGAGCATGCCAACGTGAACGCAGAATTATGACTGACAGATTCAGCGAAAGAGGTTATCCACAGTGGGTAATCAACAAAGCCATTGATAGAGCGAATAAAATTAGCAGACATGAGACCCTCTCAGACAATTCCAACACAGAGGGAGATGAGACAGATGACAGCACCAGAATCATCTTGACATACAATGAGAATGCCAGTGACGTCAAAAGGATTCTGGCTACGAACTGGAATATACTGACTAGTGACAACATTATACGTAACACCATCAACAGGAGACCTAACATCACATATAGAAAAGGACGCAATATAAGGGACATGCTGGTCCACAGTAACATCACTGTGCAACCAGTTAGGAATGAACATAAACTACAGGGATTCTTTTCTTGTGGCCACTGAAAGGCGTGCAGGAATAGCTACATGCTGAAAGAATTATCTTGGGGGAAAACTACCAAACACATTTCCCAGTTCTTTACATGCAGCACCACGTTTGTCATTTACATCATTGAGTGTCCCTGCAAAATGTGGTACATAGGGAGTACCACTCTGATGGGCAAGAAAAGAATACTGGAACACATGAGGGCCATCAACAACAAAAATCCTTGTTATCCAGTAGCCCGCCATTTCCAAGCCAAACATTTTTCGGACTCCTCTCATCTCACCTATTTTGCAATTGAGCAGATCACGAGCAACCTGAGGGGAGGTGACAGAGTTCTCAAACTCAGAAAAAAGGAATCGAAATACATTATTGATTTCCAAATCAAAACCTTGAGGGGATTGAAACAGGAATTGGCAATCCACTTAAGGGAAGACTAGACCCTAGGGCCGTCTTCCCATTCCTCCTCTGTCCAGAGATGTTATCACCCAGAGTATTGGAAACGTGTACTTAGAAGATGTATCACTACATCATTAACATGCATCATGTATGTATCATATTGTGTTTGTTTTTATACCTTTTAGTACCTTTTTTCTTCTTTTGTTCTTTTGCAGGAGCAAAGGAAGGGACCCACCCTCACGTCTCTCACTGGCACGGGTTCCCTACCCTTTTCTTCGAAGTCACTCCTGGGATCTCATCTCAGATAAGTCCTCTTCTGCATGGTTTTTTCCTTGATTTGACATTTCAGACCGGGTTTGACAGTGCAACAGTCTTTTTCCTGGAATTCTAGGGCACTTGCCCAGTACTGTAAGATACCTATGCAGGCTGCATTAGGTGTTAATTTCTGTCAGATTTGTCCTGTCACACTGGCTGCTGACAGGCTCTTGGGCATCACGCTTTGAGTACACTGAGACTAGGTCAGGCACTATGCCAATACTCACATGTGTCATTCATGTTTACTCATTTCTGCACTAGGTGTTTACTCATTGACATTCTCAGTTGCATTGTTTCACAAACATGTGACTAGCCATCTGGCATTGGCCTGCACATTAGCCATGTATACTCAGATTTTTCATTTTTCATTTGTTTGTATTAATTCCAGATATCATAGCATATTTTCCGCTGTGCTTCTAACAGTATTGTTCACATTGCATTTATTTTCTTATGACTGTGTGCACATTCCAATATAGCAGACTCTTTTCGCAGTTTCCATTTGTCCTTTCTCACTGTCACCATGCTATTTTTTAAGGCACTGGAGTGGTTGTTACTTTACATGTGATCAAGGCTGCTTGGCAGACGAAACGCGTAATGTAATTAAACAGATTCTTGCAACTTCCATGGATTCATCTTACTTGACCCTGAGAGCGCGTATACTGGAACTTTTGATATAGAATATATATATATATATATATATATACGCAAAAGCTGGACTTAGAATCCTTGTGGATGCCCCAAATTGTTTCCACTTAAATGGATTGCGTACTGTAAAAGTAAATAGGATACCAAATTCTTGCGCATGTGGGAAAGTAATTTACTGTGTATTGGTAATGCTCTTCTTCAACACACGACTGGCAGACTGCAGCTATTAAAACATATTAACAGTCATCTAAGTGAGAATGCGTGAGACTGCATAGTTCAGTGAAACGAATAACAAGTGAGTGGAAACACGGCCGGCTTGAGGTCGGCCCAGTGAGCTTCAGCTCTGGGTCCACCCGTCCAGGTAGCTACACCATGTTGTCAGCCCCATTGGGGATAGAAGTGGCACTAAGGGCAAAGATAATTATAACATCTTTCATTCCCCACTGGATTCCCTGCACGATATTTGCCACAAAGATAAGTCCACATGCGCTATATAGCAGAATAGGGCATAGGTGCTGAGAAGTGGAACAGTAAAGACATTGCTGCAGATGTGTCCAGCTCACCTTGTCCACATTCCCACTCTCGAAAGCAGAACAGGGCACGCTCAGGGAAAAGTATCCTCTCTATGAGTTTGTATTTTTATATTGGGTCAGTAGATCAGGTTTAGAGCCATGCGTCCCTTTCTGCTGGCACAGAAGTGGCCGGCTTTAGGTTGGTGCAGCTTGCCCCAGCAGTTGGTCCGCTACTACATTCTCCCTTCCCGTCTCTGCCCACCAGCTTTCGAGGTGATCTTATTTAAGTATAGATCACCCTAATAAGACTCTGAGCGCGAACATTGTGATAAGTAATATAACTCGGATAATATTTTTGTGACTCTACCCAGGAGGAAAGCTGAAGAAACGGCACTCGGCTGGGATTAAGGCCAGCGATAGTGTAGCTGAGGGTTGAGGCATTACTGCCAAGAAGTTGCACTCATGGAAATTAGTTTTTACATGAGCTTGCAAAAAAAACAAGGAATTTAAGGAATAAGTCAATACAGATAAATACCTTAAAAGGTTTTAATGCTATTTCCACCTTCTCTAAAAGAGAGGCAGAATTAAACAAAGTGGCTGCTATAAAGAGCAAGTCCGAAGTGCCCCTTGGAAAAGACGAAGCAGAAATAGAAATGCTTTGTGGGTCAAACCAAGTTTTTAATTCACTTGGAAATAGTGTGATCGTGTCATGTACTGAAACAAGTATTGAAACTATGGAGGAAGGTCCTCTACTAGAAGATTTTACCCACCCAGATATCAATATTGGCTTGGCCATGAACAGCCCTTAGACATCTAAAGTACTCACCGATATTCCATCCTCATTAAACCTAGGGGAAAACATAAGGGATACAGCTATTGGCCTCTCCATCAAGATGCAACTGTTTAGTAGTACTCCCAGTAGAATTTCTATAACAAATTCAAGGGCGTCAGTCACTCCAGATTTGTCTTTGAGTCCACATTTACCCAGTAGCCAACCAGGGAATAAGGTTCTGATGTCCGAATCGTTGCATTGCCTGTAAAGAATCTTGTCCTCTATATTGGCCCTGATGGAGAAATCTGTGA
Source organism: Calotriton arnoldi (assembly GCA_963921515.1). Classification (NCBI taxonomy): domain Eukaryota; kingdom Metazoa; phylum Chordata; class Amphibia; order Caudata; family Salamandridae; genus Calotriton; species Calotriton arnoldi. The sequence goes on along the minus strand of CAWUFW010000108.1, from coordinate 3,671,272 downwards.
CCAACCCTGATCACATTCTTAATTCCCTTTATCCCTGACTAAATCTGTTATTTTGGACCAAAGACTTCTAAATGGAAAAACCTTCCCGTCTTTTCCTATTTCCTCTAATAAGTTTGCTCTTATCAAAGGAGAGTGTCCATCTCAACATCATTGCTGTAGCTAAAATCCAATGAAATCTTCTGAAGTAAATGCTGCCTCAAATTTCAGATGCAGGGTCTCTAGTACCCAGGCAGGCGCACCCTTTAGTAGGTAAAAAAAGGGGAAGGAAAATGTGGATCTATTTGGAAAAGACCAGCTTTTTTCACTCCAGACTTTTTTTGAGCTTGAGGTCTCCGCGCTATTGCCTTCGACATCCCCTTGCCCTAATGTGACAAAAGTGAGTAAGGTAAAGAATGTCTTACCCATCTTCCATAAAAGAAAGGATATAACAGTCCAACTATCTGTAGTGGAGGACAAGAAGCTCAATAGTACTAATAAAAGTGTCTACATGCAGAAGATGGCAAAGAGGAAAAACGTCCATAGAATAAATTAAAAAAGAACAAAGATATTGTGTTTCAATTCAAATTCGACCTAGTACTCCATCCTGATTGTAGCAAAGGGGGAAGAAGGGCAAGTTGAAGCACTATCAAGAGACTCTTTTTCGTCATCGAAGAACAGCCATATTCTAACTTCGGATTCGCAAGGAGATAATGCACCAGCTTCCAGCCCAGTAATGGCGACATCACATAATTTGAACCCTAATGCTGCATTATATTCTTCCACACTAGAGTATAATACTATCTATAATCCTAATAGGAGAGAGTCGAGTGGGGACATCTTGGCCAGTCATCCAATGCCGGTGCCTCTTTCTCTAGAATTCTTTTCCATTTTTGATCAGGAGTTGTATTTGAATAGGCCCTTTCTACTGAGCTGTTTTTCAGACATTTCCAACCTTCAAATGGTACAAAGCAGTGACCTCGCTATGGTTCGAGATTTAGATCATGGTAGCCACGGAGGGGCTAGAGTGACCTTATATTCTAGGGTGATTTCAAACATAATAATCTTGAATATTGATATATTGCGCTGCATTGGTATTGATGTTCTCGTTCCATGGAAGAAGAGACCTTTTAAAAAGGTTTCACGTAATTTTAATGGTCTTAACGGCCAGGTCAACCGCAATTCTGGGCTCTTTTCTCCAGAAATCCCTTTCATGGAGGGAGAAACCATAATGCCCCTGCAATAGTTCCAAATTATAGTATGGTAGATAAAAGAGGCCTAATGTTATTAGAAGGCTTGAGAAATACAGCTCTAATAATTGCTAATGAGAGAATAGGAAATGATATTCCAGCAAAAGCTAAGCATAAATCAACCTCTGGTGGTTCTATTATCGATTATTTAATTGTTTCAGCTGATACTTTTAATAGGCTGTCGCATATGGAAGTTCAAGAAAACTCTCATAGCGATCATATGTTGATCTCTTGTAAAATCGATGTGACCCTAACAGAAGTAGAACCGTGGAATTTTAAAGATAAATCTGTAGGTTTAAAAAAATCAAATGGTAGAATATACTGGAATACCAAAGCATCGTTAAAAATAAAGGAGTCATTGGCACTCCTAATAGGAGATCAGCAGCCAACAATAATAGGAGCTGAGCAGCCTTCTCCGCCAGACCCATTGATATCTCATGATCGTTGTATAAATACACTGGTTTCTGCATGTAAAGCTATTCATTTATAATCACGGCGGAGACCGCAACCAAACCCGGTCATACTTTTTAATAAGGAAATAAATAAATTAGTGAGGGCTCAATTTCAGAATTTTTCTCTAGATTGAAGTAAATATATTAATCTACTGACGAGGAAAAGATCAAGGAAAAAACTTCTCCTAAGGCAAGAAAAGGAAGATTACAACTGGGTCCAGCTAAAAGAGGCGGTCTCAAGGAATGACGCTAAAAGGTATTGGGAAATTATCTCGGATAGCTCTGGTTCTAGGGTAAAATCCCTTCCAATTTCAATAAAAGAAAAAGATTGGAAAGCTTGTTGTGTAGATCTATATTCAGCCAACCTTAATTCAGTCTGGTCATCTTCTTCTTTAACCGTAATGCCCAGATTGCCAGAACTTAGCTACGCTCCTTTGAGGTGTGAGATTGTAGGACTCATTAAGAGAATGAGAGTGTCTGGAGCAATGGGTCCTGACGAAATCCCCATGACAATAGTAAAAAAAAAAAACATGTTGTGGGCTACATATCTTACTCCCCACTTCAATTTTTGCTATCAGCAGGGGAAGACTCCCTTCTCCTGGTCTGGTAGTTTCTTAATTCCACTTTTTAAAAAGGGGTATAGACACCTTCCGGATAGTTACCGCCAAATAGTCCTACTAGACGCAGTAGGGAAAGTATTTACACACAGCATTTTAGATCATCTTACTGATTGGGTGGTAGAGGAGAAAGTTCTCCCTATCGAACAAGCAGGATTTAGGAAAAACCACTGCACTTTAAATAATATCTGTATGTTGAAACTGATTGAGGAGAAGTACACTTTAATCCGAGGGTCAAATGTATATGTGGCATTTATATATTTTTCAACGGCCTTTGATAAGGTAGACCGGCTAACACTCTGGAATTATTTTTTTTGAAAAATGGGTGGGCCTACCCCTTTTATCTCTTATAATCGCCCTACATTCTCATACGTGGTGCCAAGTGCTATTAGGAGGAGATCAAGGCCTATCAGCCGTAATACCAACAAAAAATGGCTTGAAGCAAGCCTGTTTGTTAGCCCCGCTACTCTTCTCTTTGTACGTAGCAGATTTACCAAAATGCTTTGCTCTTCAGGTGGGTGATGCGCAAAAGATAGGTGGTCGTCCTTTCTCTTGTTTGATGTATACGGACGATATTGTAATTATGAACTTAACTCCCTTTGGGCTGAATAAGAAACTAATTTCACTTCAGAAATATACCGCAGAACAATATCTGAAGATAAATGTTGCCAAGAGTAAACTCCTGATGTTAAATAATAGAAACAGCAGAAAGGATAGCAAATTTGTTTGGAGAATAGGCTTGGAGAAACTTGAGATTGTAGATTCTTATCTCTACCCGGGAAGTTAATAGCTGTTAACACAAAGGACAATCCCACATCAAACACTGATCTTCCAAAGCTGCGTCACATGCTAATGGGCTACGGGCATTTTATAATGTAATGGGTCGAAGGCAATTTTTGCATATGATATCTGTTTTTAAGGTAAAAGTCCCCCCAACACTACTATATAGTATAGAATCTATACAAATAATAAAATGGAGCTTTCTTGATAAGACAGAAGACCAAATTCTGCGTAAATTCTGTAATTTGAATATCTCTATCTCAATTCCAGCTATCCGAATAGAATTTTTTTTTTTTTAAACTCTTTTTATTAAACACGCTCAGTAGACAGCATAATAACATTTTCCAAAGCATGCACATTGGAGATATTCTTACATGAGTTTGGCGGACACATGACGGGATGGGATAAAACTTAATTTGCCAATATAGAAGGAGCATCATTAAAGGGGTGCTATTCTCTAGACATATGGGGCCACTCCCGTGTCCACCTGGCTCTCCAGCTCTCCCCTGTAAGCACGCCATGGGGCCCACACCTTTTCCCATTTCTTAATACAACCCCTGCTCTTATATACCGTTTATTCTGCTCTCTGGCACCAGTCAATGTCCCTCTCCCAGGCTGTCACTGAAGGGGGACGCGGTGCCCCCCACCCCCTAGCAATATTGTGTTTCGCGATCCCCGATGCCAGCACAAGCCATATGGTGACATATTTGGGCCAGACCACCTCCCCCTTGATTATGAGCAGTAGCCATTTTGCGTACAGCGGCACATCAGTACCTACTACACTCGCCATTATCGCTGTGACCCTGTGTCAAAATTGCACTATCTTAGGACATTCCCACAGGATATGGAGGAACGTGCTCTCATTCTGGCAACCTCGGATGCACTGCGGTGATGGTGCCCTGCCAATCTTGTGCAGCAGCATCGAGGGGTAATAGGAGCGATGCAAAATCCGGAGCTGGATCAGGCGAAAGCGCATTCGTATTGCTAAGTCGCGCGGGCCTTGGAGTGCCTCCTGCCACTCCTCATCGTCTATGTTGCCCAGGTCATCCGTCCAGGCCGCCCTCAGGGCTGTCAAGTGTTCAGGCAGATTGTTCATAAGTTTACGGTAAATTGTGGAAATTGCTTTCTCAGGAATAGGGTCGATCAGAAGCCTGTCCTCCAGTGGGGAATAGTTAGGAAGGGAGGTGTCGCCCCTCAGCTGTGTCAACAGTGCATGCCTGAGTCTCAGATAATGGAACCTCTGGGCCTCTACCAACCCAAACTCCCGCTGGAGATCTTCAAACGAGAGTGGGCCCCCTCCCTCCATACGTCTCCCAGTCTCTCTACGCCTATGGTCTCCCAACCTGAAAACCCTCGAAGCGAGGACGCCTCTCTTAACCCAGCACTATGCCATAGTGGTGTTCTACTGGTCAATTTGTTCTGCCACCCCAGAGCCTCATACGCCTCCCTCCAACATGTCACTACTGTCGCTGTGTGCGGGGGCCAGCTAGGGTCGTTCCGTTGCGCATACAGCAGCGCCTCACAATTCCCTGCCGGCATGGCATCTTGATCCACCCTGTATGCTGGTTCATCCCCATCCGAGTATACCCAGTCATTGACTACCTGCAGTTGCGATGCCCAATAGTAGAGCCTTACATCCGGTACCACCAGGCTGCCATCGTATACTCCTCTTTATGCAAGGCTATCCTGGGCGTGCCCGCCTGCCATAGCAATTCCCGAATATCCTGGGTGTCGTTTCAAAAAACCGTCGGCGATATAGGATACGGGGTACTTTGCATGATGTACAACAAGCGAGGCAGCGCCATCATCTTGAAGAGGGCCGCCCTGCCTGCCAGGGACAGTGGCAGGGATCGCCAATGCTGTACATCGTTGTGAAGTCTCTCCAGCTGGGGGTTGAGATTTTTGGGGAAAAACCTGAGCTGATCCAGTACCACCTGGATCCCCAAGTATTTAAAACCCTCCAGGACTATAGGCGCTGTACATCGCACCGGCAGTCTCGGGGGTGTTCCCGCCAGTGGAAACACCACTGACTTAGCCCAGTTGATCGTGTATCCCGAGTAGCTCCCGAATAGATCGAAGAAGTGGAGCACCCTGGCAATAGAATGGTTCGGCCGCGTGAGATACAGCAAGATATCATCTGCATATAACGATATGCGATCTTCCCAGCCCCACGGTGCCGCAATGCCCCATATCATAGGGTCTCTCCTGATCCAATTCGCCAGTGGCTCCAGCGCCAAGGTGAACAGCAAGGGCGATAGGGGGCACCCTTGTCTCCTGCCCCTTCGCAAATGGAACTGCTGTGACAACACCCCATTGACTCGTACCTGGGCCATTGGATCTTGATAGAGGAGTTTCACCCACTTGCAGAAGTTAGGGCCAAATCCCAGCTTCATTAACACGGCGAACATATATGGCCATTCAATGCTTTCAAAGGCCACCGACGCATCTAGCGCCATCAGCGCTGTTTGCGGGCCAGCGGGATCCCTTGTCGTATGCAACACCCCATATAGCCTGCGCAGGTTGTGCCGAGTACTTCTATTCGGCATAAAGCCTGATTGAGCCCGGTGGAACAATTTGGTAATAATCGGTATCAGCCTATTTGCTAAGGCCTTGGCCAAGACCTTGACCTCAACATTAAGGAGGGAAATCAGCCTGTGGGAGCTACAGCGATCAGGTGGCCTCCCCTGTTTATGTATTACCACTATAGTGGCTGTCTGTTGGTCTACTGGTAGTTGGCCCTCCTCCCATCCTTCCTGCAGCATATCGCGCAATGGTGGCACTATTCTAGAGGCCACACCCTTGAACAGCTCGACAGGAAACCCATTCGGTCCCACCGCTTTACCCACTTTTAGGGATCCCAGCACCTTTAATAATTCATCTTCTGTAATCGCGGACTCTAAGACCTCTCTGTCCTCTGCCGATACCTCAGGTAGCGAAAAATCCCTCAAAAACTCAATGCAGTCGCTTTCCGCTCTCGTGCTGACCGGCGAGTAAACCTCTTCATAGTATGCGGCAAACGCCTCTGCGATATCCACGCTAGCTGTGTGTATCTTGCCCTTCCTATCTTGGACAGACGCGACCCATGACTGCTCCCTATTGCGTTTCTCAAGCCATGCCAGCAATCTAGATGCCTTGTCACCAACATCATAGAGGCGATGCTGCACCGCTAAGGCATGTGCCCGAGCTGCGCCCTCCGCCGCCGCTCTCAGTTCGTACTGACGGAGGGCCAGAGCGTGGCACAGGCCTGAGTCGCTCCGCCCCGTCACCTCCTTCTCTATCTGGAGTACTTCCTGCTCTAGGGATCGCATATGCCTCTGCTCCTCCTTTTTTTGGCCCCCTATAAGTGCTTGTTCCTGGCCCCTAATTACTGTTTTGTAAGCCTCCCAGATTGTCCGATAGGACTCCACCGTGCCAGCATTTTCCTGGAAATAGAGCTCCGTTCCCTCTCGTATTTTATCCCTCAGCACTGGGTCCCTCAATCGCCACAAGTCTATTTTCGGGAACGCCCCTTTATTTACACGCGGCCCCTGAACTGTAACACACACTGGGGAGTGATCTGAGATGCCCCAAGCCAGATGCGCAGGCGCGAGAAAGTCACCCACCCTGTCGCTCTGTGTGAATAGATAGTCAATCCTAGAGAGTGAGCCGTGGTGTGCCGAGTAGTATGTATACTGCTGCTGTTGGGGGTTATGCGCCCTCCAAACGTTCACCAACCCCAGGGCTGACAGGAAGCCAACTAGGAGCCCCTCATCCCTCTGACTCATCGTGGCACTCGATTGATCCAGCTCCGGATCTAGAACTGCATTTGCATCGCCCCCAACCAGGAGTGTGCCTTTCGGCAGTCCTATAAGGATTGTGCTGATCATTGGAAGGACGATTTTCTGAAGCCTCGAGGGAACATAAAACGAACAGAAGTTGACACAACGTCCCTCCCACCTCCCTGCCACAGCCACACAGCAGCCCACGTCATCAGACCAGACCCTCTCTACAATGAACGGGAAGGCCGCCCACATCAGGATCCCTACTGCCCTGGCGTCGGTGGTGTATCCCGAGTGGGCCACGAGTTTGTATCCAAAGCGATCCAGCACCTTGTATTTGTTACCCTTAATGTGTGTCTCCTGGATCATTATGACGTCTGGGGCATGTCTTTTGATATGCTGCATTACCAGAGTATGTTTGATTTTATTCCCCAAACCATTTACATTCCAGGTCCAGGCCCTGAGCTGTGTGGGGCCCACATGTGCCCTAGCGATAGTGTCCTGCATTTGGCTGCCTCTTGTGCCTCCCATCCCCTTCCCTCCCCGTCGTGCATGTACATAGAAGTATTGTTGGTCCTGAGCTGGAAACTTCAAAACAAAAGAACATACAAATTAAACAATATCCCAACCCCCCCCCCCTCCCTACAACCCTGCTCGGTGAGTGAAAAACCTCCCACCACCCCAACATGCAGAGTGCCTGTCGCCCAAACTGAGTAATGGTAATAACTATAGTGGGGTGCGCGTCAGCCTCCAGCCACACTATGCTTTATATAACCCCCGGATAGGTCATGCCCCATTCTTCTCTATGGGTGCACCTCCATGCATATGTCTCTAGTCCAGCGTCAGCCAGTTGTCCCAGCAATATTGTCTTTGTGGCTACTCCCCAGAGTCTCGCTTCCTGTGACAGGCTTGATATACCACTCACCCCCGCCCTCCCAATAGCGCTCCCCATTCTGCAAGTCTAGTGCCCCAGGAATGGTCACTTATCTGGTCTCTGTCGCTGCGTTGGGTGTCAGCATCCTGGTTGTCGCCTCTCTGCTCTTTGGAGGTGTGCTGTTGGGTCTTACCTCCCCTTCGCCCAGCCACTCTCCAACCTTCCAGCCAGTCGCTTGCCTCTTCTGCTGAAGTGAAGAAGAAGAAGGTCTTACCCTCTGCAATTATTTTCAATTTGCCTGGAAATAGCATCATGTATTTGATGTTCAAATCGCGCAGGGCCCGTTTTACTGTGTCGAAGGTTCGCCGCTGGCGCTGCACCTGGAGTGTGAAGTCGGGAAAAAACCGGATCGGGGCGTTTTCATGCTGCAGATCCCCCTGCTGGCGCGCCGCTTGCAGGATTACATCCCTATCTCTGTAGTTGAGAAGGCGCGCTATTATCGTACGCGGGGGAGCTCCTGGTTCGGGCCTCGGCCCATGGCGCGATGGGATCTCTCAATTGAGAAGAACTTAGAGAGATGCTTTGGCTTCAATTTATTCATGATCAGGTCCTCCAGAAAGAGGTCTACCGATGGACCCTCCATGCCCTCTGGCACCCCCACTACCCGAATGTTGTTGCGCCGGGCCCTGCCTTCCTGATCATCCAAGCGAGCTAGGATGTCCATCTGGTTCTTGATCAATTTCAGAACCTGATCTTCCAGGCGCTTGGCCTTTGATTGCAACCCATCAATGCCGGCTTCCGCTGAGGCCATTTTGTCTGACATTTTACGAAAGTCTGCTCTGAGTAGGTTGACCTCTTCCGTTACTGCATCAAGCTTCAGCTCCAGGGTTCCTCGGAATTCTGTTATGGCCCGAAGTCTGTCCTTCAGCGAGGGGTCCTGGGTGAGATCTTCACCTCTCTGCCCCTGAGCTCCCCCCGGGGCGCCCTCATCGGGCCCATAGTGACTGTGTACTTGTCGATTTGGTTAGATTGGCCCGTTCCTACTCCTTTCGTGCGCCCCATCTGGCCGCTCTCCAATTCTTCCGCCGGGCTGGCGTCACCCAAAGCCTCTGCCAGTCGTGGTGTCCTAGGTCTGTTGAGGGGTCAGGCAATCTCCACCCCTTCCTCGCCACTGAACAGAGGGCTCCCCTCCGGCACTACTCAGGGCATCCAGCGGCAACACCTCCCAGAGCAGGGCACCCCCGGACCGTCTTATATGGGTACCAACACAGGTGGGGTTTATCACGCACTCCGGGGCCCACCCTCGTCTCAGGCGGGTCCAGCCTAGTCTGTTGATAGGGATTGCATGCGAGGTCACTAACCGCCACTTGCAGGTGTCGTAGGGCCCTTTAGCACTGTCCAGGGGCACAGCAGGTTCACCCCCTCAGTCTCCCGATGCACCACCAGCAGGGGTGTACCACCCGGATGCCAGCCCCAAGTCTCGCAGAGGCCTAGGGTCCCCTCGCCACTGCTTGCGATATTATGTCTCTGGGGCAGTGTCACCAGGTGCTCGTTTCCAAACGTGTGGCCCACACAGGCGGGCTCATTCACTCCTCATGGGTGTGCAGCAATCTGCTCTGCGCCCGTGGCTTTCTTGCCTTTCCACCGTCTCAGTTGCAGAGGGAGTTAGTTAGGCGGGGGAGGGGCTCCTCCTGCGTTACTGCGGTCCCAGTCGCGCTGCACTCACCGGATTACCGCCTTAGGGCCCCCGGGCTGCACCCGAATCCTTGGCACGTCCGCCAGGTCCGGCGCTCGTTTCGCTGCATTGCAGCACATCTCGTGCCGCGTCCCAGGCTACGCTGGCTGGTCTCGGCGTGTGGAGGTTCCCGATGTTACCACTCCACACACAGTGAATCGTCCCGCTCTGTGCGTCCCGGGCTGCCACACTCCCAGAGCTCCAAGGACATGCTCCCCGCCGCTCAGGTCCGACGGGGCAGGGCCATGTTGGCGGCACTCGCTCCCTCGGCTGCCGCTTGGCGTCTGAAGTCCGTCCTGCCTCCGGGAGCCTGAAACTCGGCCAGAAGCTCGCCGCAAGCACTCGATGTCCTCTCCTCTACTGAGTGCACCTCAATCTCACGGATAATGTTGGACTTTTTGGGGCTCCCTCTGCGTGGCTAGCAGAGCTCTCTTAAACTGCGGCCATCTTAGCCGGCTGCTGGCCACGCCCCCCGAATAGAATTAGGTTTGATAAGCTCATTTGTCCAAGAATTAGTTAGAGTGAGGCTATCAGCTAACGGATAGCGAATCAAATACAATGAAGGTTTTTTTTTAAATCTGGGAATTTATGGTACAAAAACAGATTAATACTTCTTCTACTGTGACTTTACTCTTGCGCTGAACCATTTTGAAGCACAGGAGGAGCTAGTGACTTATCTTCCGCTCTCAGAACTCAACAATTTCTTAAAAAGTACTATTTGTAGCATTAGTTTCCAGAGAGATCTGAAGTACGGTAGGAAGAAGAAAAGAATGGAGATAATATCTGCATCAAGTAACCCAAGAGATGCCCAGAAGTACTTAGCCTGGAATTTGGACCATGGTATTCGCTGCTTGTTAATTTTATTTTGTATGAATTTACTCTTGTTAAACGATTTAATAGGAAATTGGTCTACCCCTACGAGAACAGGAAAATACTGTAATTTGTGGAATGTGTTGCATTCAGAACCTTAACCACGTTCTGTATGTTTGCCAGCCCTGCTACCACATCATCTTCGGTTGCTTCGGCCAATGATCATACAGGAAAACATTAAAACCGTGGCGGCAGCATGTGAGTTTCTCTTTAGCGCACAGAATGAAATAATATGCACGAAAATATTCAATTTTTTAAGATGTTTTTGAATCTGTTTTAATCACTTGGTGCTTTGCTACTCGAGAGGAAGGAGGCTGTTGGTCTGTTATTGTTACTTACAGATATATGCAATGGCTGCCAGTACTTTTATCCGTTTGAAAATATTTTGCACATAACTCTTGCTACTAAGGGGGAGTGGATTTTTATATGTAAAACTGTGTTGTTTTAAGTATTGGTTTTCCCCTTCTTTTTTCAATGAAATAAGGCCGCAATGCCCATTTACTATCATGGCCCAAAGTAATAGTTTTAGCAGATTGTAAACTTTGAGACTATATGAAGATTTTGCCACAACTGATGTTGATTCTATTTCCCTTGGAATCATTTTGCACTTACACTTTGTAGCTAGGAGGTTTGGTCTATTTGCACAAATTGTAATCTTTTATGAATTTTTATAATAACAAATTCCGTATGTATTTAACTCGATTCATTTGATGGCGGTAAAGGTTTTAAATACATAATTGTATTGTTATTATCTGGATAAAGTTGAGACCAACATTTTGTATATTCTGTTCTGTTTTACTGTGGACCTCATTAGAGATCCAAATCTTAATAAAAGAATTGAATTGAATTGGATACAAACTCGTCAATAGACTCATCAAACCTTTGAGGTTGGGTATAATACTTATATCTCGTCATCATCAAATTCTCCTCTCTGGCAAATCTAACTGTGGAAATGTACCCCTGTGAGGGCACACTGGTGCAGGGTCACCCTCTCGTCCACGGGTCCGAAGACTAACAAAAGAGAGATCGGCACTGGAGTGAAGTAAAACAAACAAAGTTTATTAAACACTCATGAGCGGGACCGCGTCCGAACAACACCCTAAAGTGTTGTGGGAGGAAGTACATTGAATGCAAAAACCATCACCCTTATATACTGTTTGTTGCAGTGTAATCGCATGTGAAGGAAAACTGGAAGAAACAAGTTTAAGCACGGAAATAGCTATAGGCAAACAAGAGCAGAGGGTGACCAGGTGGTCAGGAGATGAGGAGGGGGAGTAAGAATGTTTATGGCGGCAATAAGCAATCATTTGATAACATCTGAGACCAGGTGCACCGGCAGCTGCAGCCCTCCAGCACGTACACCAGATTGACCATGTCAGAGAGGTCAGCTAAAATTGAGGACACAGGCTGGGTGAAAAGGCGAGCATCAGAGAATAAAATGAATACGACGGAAACGAAATGGACGTGACAGTAAAAATGGCTGCCGCTTATGCTAACATAGAATTTACACTTTTCCACAGACGACCCTTTTAGCATAAGCTAAGACAGTTTTTGTCCCTTCCAAGCGGTATAGCATATATCCTCAACATCTATTGTCATTAGTCCATATATTTCTCGTTCCACTGCTAAACGGGCATTTACGTTCTTGACATTCTCTTTAGACGAGATGCAGGCAGTACAGGCAGAAGTACTGAGAGAACAGAGCATTGGTCCACAATGAACACACAAACAACAAAAGAAGATAATAGCTATTAATATGAACAGGACTGATAATACTTTCAAACCCCAAACTGAAAGTAAGTCCCAAAACCACCCAGTCCAAGTCCATGTTCCTGGGTCTTGATGTATTTCGGTGGCTATCTTGTGTAGTTTGAAGATGGCCGCATAGACAGATGGTGAATTGTCTGGTATGAAAACACAGCAGCTGGATCCGATGACACGGCATGCTCCACTTCGGTCAACTAGAACAACATCTAAAACAAGTCTATTCTATAAAGCGACCATGCGGATTGATGCTTGTTCTTCCGTCAAGTTTCCTAAGGCCGCAGTTGTCTGATTAATCACTGCCTCCATTGTACGGGTGAGGCGACGGACCAGCTTGCTGTTTTGTACTGGGCCAACGAAGAAGAAAAATCCTTTATTAAACTCTGTATATTGCTCCCATGTGGTCTCTTTCTGATCGACTACAGAGACATCGATGGCACGTTTTCCCCTACTACCAACGTGGTGATTGAACAATTGCAAATCTCGGTGGTATGTTGGGGGAGCTAGAAACACAGGTGGTAGAAGAAAAGCTATGTAACAGGTACCAGATCAGCCTGAAGGTAGGAAGTAGTATGCCTTAGCTCCACAAACAAAATAAGTATGACGTGATGCGAGGAAGCTGCTTCGGCCCCTCGTGGACATTTGCAACACTGTAGTACAGTTACTGTGACCCATTAGCACATTGCCTGTACTCTGTACCCACAGAGGGCCAGTAGTCAGAACAACAGAGATACCAGGTGGCCCATTGCCTTTAGCCAATCTAGAGTTTGGATACACATATTTTGTTGCTGTATTTCCTCTACTATATTCTTCCATTTCCAAGATGGTCCCCTTTGCTTGTGGGTCCCCATCTTCATTGGGATAGCATACTTTATTCAGTTTGGCGTTGAGGTCGCCCACATCCCATGTTTCTGAGAAGTTAAATTTGTAGGAAGCATATAGTAGCTCAAACCAAGCTTGACATTAGCCATTGTGAGAAAATGGCAGTGGTGGCAACGGGATTCCTCTTATGTTCTGATGAGGAGGAATCTTACCACAAACCCAACAGTTAGTAGCATTGCTTAGCTGGTGTGTCTGATGCAACATTTGAAGAAATTAATTGTTTCTCAGATTTTGCCGATACCCCTGTTCATGTTGCTGCAAATCGAAATGATGATGTTCCTTTGTAGTAGGCGATGTAGCAGTAATGTTGAGCAAGGAAGCCCCAGGCATTACTTCCTCCACTACCCACATTACAGTAGCAATAAGAGCAGCAATCAAAGTCAAACCAAGGATGCAAAGTGTACAACCATTACACATTGTCGCAGCAATCCCCTTCTTCTCCTTAGTGGGGATCAACTTTCGGCAAACGACAAAAAAGGTAGCGCCCTAAGAGTCCTGAGTGGACGTTTGTTTCTTCACTGATGTTGAGACGAGTAGCCACTAATAGGCAGACCCCCCTTTGTAGTCAGACTTAACCACTCAGGTCAATAACTTCACTTGTCCTGTTTTGCACTGGAGAGCCTTTCTTCCTGGATCGGAGTAAGTACCTGGATGTACCGGGGATAGTATGATCTGGAAAAACTTCCTCAGTTCTTTCAGGTGATGCAGCTCGTCCCGTCTCTGTGACCAAGATGTCGCGGTGATCCTTCAACACAGTAGGATCCACTAAGGCGAGTGGAACCTTCTTGCAGTGGGTGGCATGCGTCCAATTTTTCCTGTTGATCACTCGGACCGCAGTTCGGGTGATGAGGAGGACCTGCTCGGGCCCCTCCAGCGAGGTTCCAGACAATTTGTTCGTTGGAAGACCTTGATCATTACGAAGTCTCCCGAACACAAGTCATGTCCGTCACCTTGCGACCTGTCCGGGAGAGCTTCCCGAACCTGCTGATGAATAGAAAGTAAACTGTCAGTCAACTGAGACAGATAATCACTCATTAATGTGTGAGGCACATCGTGTATAGGACGAGGCTTAGGAACCCCCCAAATATTCATGGGCCTGCCAAACACGACCTCATATGGGGTAAGCCCAGAGCGTGTATGAGGTATTGATCTGATGGGAAGCAGTGCTAAGGACAATGCATCAGGCCTGTATTTTAGCCAATTTCAGTTTCAATGTAGAGTTATAACGTTCCACCAGGCCTGCTGATTGTGGGTGAAAAATGCAAACAGTTGATGGACAGAATGCAGAACAATGTCATACATTCACCCCAGTACAGAGATCTGGGCCTAAATCCATCGTTTTTTTGCTCACCATCCCATTCCAGTTTGAACCCAGCCGTATGCAAATCAGTCTTGACCCTGTGCCTCATGGGAACAGTCCAGCCCGAACTGCCAAGCCAGGTCCTCCCTGTACTGGAAACAAGCATCCTAGGACCGGTTTCGGGGTTTCACCCCTCTTCAGCCAGGATAGCTTGATTCCAGTGGCATGGAGAGCACGGGACCCACGTCTGGGCATACCCGTCCCACTCGGGGTGACAAATGCAAAAACAACAGTTGATGGACAGAATGCAGAACAATGTCCTACATTCACCCCAGTACAGAGATCTGGGCCTAAATCCATCGTTTTTTGCTCACCATGCCATTCCAGTTTGAACCCAGCCATATGCAAATCAGTCTTGACCCTGTGCCTCATGGGAACAGTCCAGTCCGAACTGCCAAGCCAGGTCCTCCCTGGACTGGAAACAAGCATCCTAGGACCGGTTTCGGGGTTTCACCCCTCTTCAGCCAGGATAGCTTGATTCCAGTGGCATGGAGAGCACGGGACCCACGTCTGGGCATACCTGTCCCACTCGGGGTGACAAATGCAAAAACACCAGTTGATGGACAGAATGCAGAACAATGTCATACATTCACCCCAGTACAGAGATCTGGGCCTAAATCCATCGTTTTTTTGCTCACCATGCCATTCCAGTTTGAACCCAGCCATATGCAAATCAGTCTTGACCCTGTGCCTCATGGGAACAGTCCAGTCCGAACTGCCAAGCCAGGTCCTCCCTGGACTGGAAACAAGCATCCTAGGACCGGTTTCGGGGTTTCACCCCTCTTCAGCCAGGATAGCTTGATTCCAGTGGCATGGAGAGCACGGGACCCACGTCTGGGCATACCCGTCCCACTCGGGGTGACAAATGCAAAAACAACAGTTGATGGACAGAATGCAGAACAATGTCATACATTCACCCCAGTACAGATTGTGGGTGAAAAGCAGCATGGAACTTCTGCTTGACCCCTAGCCCTTTCATAACATACTCTACAACCTGTCCAATGAAATGAGGCCCATTATCACTCCATAAAACTCGACAAGCACCGAATCGAGGGAAGAATTCCTTCAGGAGTATTTTTGCAGTCTTGAGGGCTGTATTGTCTTTCGTAGCATATGCCTCCACCCATTTGCTGAAGGTGCAAACTATTACTAAGACACATTTAAGATTATTGCAGCGCTCAAACTGGATGTAGTCCATCTGAAGGACCTCAAAGGGTGCAAATGGTGTCGCAAACCCCCCTGCTGGAGTTTGCGTTCCCTTCCCAGGATTGTACTGGAGGCAAACCAGGCAAGACTGGACTATCTTTTTAGCGGTAGCAGCAATATCAGGATGGTCCCAGACTTGCATAAGCTGTTTCGCTACTGAAGATGCACCAACATGGACCATGTGCCATATGAATCAGAGGGTATAGGTATGCAGTGGGCTACTTCCATTTAGTCATATCTTTGCTCCTCCAACAGCCCTCATCGTCCAATGCTCCCTCCTTAGACCATTGGTCTAATTCATCGAAGGAGGCAGATTGTTGCAAAGCCAACACTTCCTGTCTAGCATCATGCCAACGTTCAGCTTGCGACTTAACCACATACATAGACGTGGTGCTTCGCTGCGTTGCAGTCTCACGGGCTGTACAATCTGCAAAGGCATTACCTGCTCCTATTTTGTCTGTCACCTTCTTGTGTGCGCTACACTTGACAATAGCTATTTTCTTAGGATAGGTTAAGGCAGTAAGGAGATTGTGCACTAGTTCTCCATGCACTATCTGTGTTCCATGTGAAATGAGAAAACCGCGTTCTTTCCACAGGCGGCCAAAATTATGTGCTACCCCGAACGCATACTGACTATCAGTGTAGACATTGACAATCAGGTCTGTACTAAGCTCACATGCTCTGGTTAGAGAGATCAGTTCAGCTGCTTGAGCTGATTTCTGTGGGATACGAGCTGTCTCAACTATTGTCTGGAGTGTCGTAATAGCATAGGCAGCAGATGTAGTGCCATCGGGCAATTTCAAACATGACCCATCAACCCATAACTCCCCATCTCTAATGGAGAAGGGAGTGTCTTGCAGGTCAACTCGACCTTTTGTTTGTTCTTCAGTGAGAAATATGCAATCATGTGACTCTTGTGACTGAGGCTGAGTGGATGGAAATGGCAGTAATGTGGCAGGATTTAATGTCAAACATCTTTTTAGCGTAATATGGGGGGCCAAAAGTGTCAATTCATATCCTGTCAGACGAGCACTAGTCAAATGCTGTGTCTTTGTTTGGTTTAGCAACGCATCAACTGAATGGGGCACTAACACAAGCAATTTGTGTGATAGAACTATTCCTTCACTCTGGCGTATGGATACAGCCATTGCTGCCACTGCTCGGAAACATCCAGGCAGCGCCCGAGCGACTGAGTCGAGGACAGCTGAAAAATATGCAAACGGGCTTTGTTTATCACCGTGCATCTGTGCTAAGACCGAGAGGGCACAACCTTCCCTTTCATGTACATAGAGTGTGAAAGATTTAGTGTAATCTGGGGTACCTAATACTGGTGCAGGGCAAAGGGCTTGACGTAACTGTTGGAAGGCACTCTGGCATTCAGCAGTCCATGGGAGGGGCATCGGGGTGTCTTTGGTCAAAAGGGCTAACAGAGGTTTGATAATATGCGAAAAACAGGGGATCCACTGCCTACAAAAGGAAGTAAGGCCCATCAATGCACGGACAATTTTTTGAGTACGGGGTACAGGAGTGTCTAGAATGGTGCGAATGCGCTCTTGTGTGAGCGCACATCCCTCCTTAGACAGGAGGTGACCTAAATAGGTAACCTGCTGTCTACAGTATTGCAATTTCTTTCTAGAGACTTTGTGATTATGTGATGCAAGAAATGATAATAGTAACAATGTACCTTCTTCACATTGCTCAGGAGTGTCTGCAGCAAGCAAAATGTCATCCACATACTGAATTAGAACCACCCCTTTTGGTACAGGAAAGGGATCAAGTTGTCTCTTTAATGCTTGACTGTAAATACTGGGACTTTCTGTATAGCCCTGTGGAGCTCTACAGAACCGGAATGATCTGTTTTTCAGTGTGAATCCAAATAGATAACGGCTGTCCGTGTGGATAGGTATTGAGAAGTACGCATTTTTCAAATCAATCACGGAGAATGTGGTGGCAGTGGGAGGGACCATAGTGAGGAGGGTTGTTATGTCAGAAACTACCGGATATTGGGGCACCACTATTTTATTAACCTCACGCAAATCAATAATGAACCTGTAAATCTTAGTATCAGTGTCTTTTTTCAAAATAGGAAGGATAGGGCTATTGCAGGTATTATAGGGAACCTCTTCCACTACACCTACTTTAATCAAATCCTGAACAATACCTGCTTGTGCTTCTTCGCCCTCTCGAGATATCTTATATTGGGGCAAACGAGGCAACGAGGCACCCTCCCTCACTTGAATTTGTACAGGTGGAATGACCATTTGACCCACATCAGTGTCTGTTCTAGCCCACAAAGTGCAAGGTAGGGACGCCAGAGTGACGTCCTCATTGATAAGGCAAGATCTATCAACTATTGGATAGTTGTCATTAAGGATAACACGTACACCTTCTGTGGAACAGCGTTTGGTAGCATGAAAATATTTTAGCATATCGATACCTACAATGTTATCTGGAGTGTTAGGGGAGAGCAAGAATGGACATGTGGCAGTGAATCTATCTAGTCCGAATTCAAGTGGCTGTGATAGTGGGCTAGGTGTAGGTGTTCCGTCGAACCCTATCGATGTTATCAATGTGCCAGACAGGGGAGCCCTAGGAACCAGTCTTTTAGACAGGGCACTACGGGTAGCCCCTGTATCCACCAGAAATCGATCAGTAGATCCCAAGACATTTGCGTCAACATAGGGACCCATTTGATCTACTGGCACCTCAACCGGTCCCACACCCCGTCCTGGGCATCCCTATGCATAATCGGAATCTGTAGGCGTATCAGCAGAATAATCAGTCATTTGGTACTGGTGTCGTTTGTCAAAGGCATTAGGGTAGTTCGGTCCCTGTTCGACTGCCTCAAACCGGGGGCGAGCACTTGCACCTCCCCTGCTTCCTACGTTCCCTGGACGCCCTCTTATACTTCCCCTTCCTCGCTGGTATTGTTGGCCTTGCAAAAGGGGGCACTCAGAAGGCCAGTGCCCAGTCTCTTTACAATAGGCACACCGATCAGGAGACAAATTTGCCCGAAGGAGAGGGAGTGCTCTGGGTGTATGCATTGCACGTCCGCCTCCTCCACCTCTCCTAAATGGTGGACCATACGACTGAGCCATCATAACCTTTGTTTTTAAATCCTTAACCTTTTTATCTTCCCTTCCCTTCGCTTCCTTTTCCTGTCGCTCATAATATTGTGCCATTGTCAGAAGGGAAACTGGAGAGGACGTGGTCCAAGAACTTTCACTGGCCTTGAGGCGACTAGATATTTCAGGTAACATATTAGCAACAAATTTGTCAACAAACAGGTGTTTGCCTGTCTCGTCAGCCAACGACTGGCCACTAAAGTCATGAAATGTCTCCTCAAATCTTGAAAAGAAGTCAGAAACTGATTCATCCTTTTTCTGTTTGCAGGACGCTAACGTAGTCCAATCTATTTTCTTAGGGGGTATGAGAGTCTTCAATTTAGTCACAATAGCTTTAGGAAGATCTAATATCTCCTGTTGGGGCTTCTGGGCAGGTTCCCTGTTCGCATCTATTTCTTCAAATTTTTCCCAGGTGTCACCAAATGCCACAGCGTCATTAATTTTACGTATTGTTCTCCACATATCAGGGGGCAAAATAAGCCCAAAGAACATATCTATATCCGCTAAGGTCATAGTGCAAGAGCTGATAGCTCCCTCCACCTCCTCATAAAAGGCGGCGGGGTTTTTCCGGGGGTCGGGCAAGGCAGTCTTAAGGGCCATAACATCTGCTCTACTCCAAGGAGTGTAGACCCAATTATATATGAAATATCCCTTTGCATCATCGGAAGTCTTATCATCATTAGTTCCTGCACCCTTCGGGGGAACATACAGGGGTGCAGCTTCATGCATTGGTCTCATATCAACTTTACTACTACTAGGATTGTCCTCGTCCACCGGAACATCTGTTTTCTCTGTCTGAGACTTTTCTGTTTCTACGACTTTACTCTTCCTAGCTAATTCTTTTTCCTTTTGCAGTTTTAAGGTGTCATCCCGTAGTTTAACCGCTCGTCTAATTGTATCAGGTATGTTTTTGAAAGGGTAAGTCCCATCTCCTAAATGCTTATAATCTGCATTCAAGTCTTTTGGGCCTGGTTCGTCAGAGATATGTTGCCAATTATATAATACATCCCAACAGAACTTTTCAAAAAAATATAACTGTTTTGCGTCTTCCCAAGCCTGAACTGTAGTTGTGAGGATCGTCGCTGTAGTAGCCCGACGAGATTCCTCTCTAGCACTGCCCTTCAATTTATCTTTATCTTCGCTAGACAGAGTAGAGCGAGTCTGTCGCATGGATCGCTGATCTTTGTCCATATCTTTTGAGGAGGAGATCTCATCATCAGAAGCACCACACTCAGGGGCACTCAGAACTGGGGATTTATACGGGGGCGGGGGTCGTACTAGTATGATACAATCATCATGAAGCGTATCAAGTATTGGATAGACAGGACGTCTAATAGGGTACTGGCCATTCACCTGCAATCGGCGTTCTCTATCTTTCTTTTCTATTCCT
Organism: Calotriton arnoldi; assembly: GCA_963921515.1. Lineage (NCBI taxonomy): Eukaryota > Metazoa > Chordata > Amphibia > Caudata > Salamandridae > Calotriton > Calotriton arnoldi. The sequence continues at coordinate 3,651,233 of CAWUFW010000108.1, read as the reverse complement.
TCCTGCATTTCCTTGTCTCTTAATTCAATACATTGTTGATATATCGTCTTCCGCTGTTCTTTCTTTGCTATAGCTTCCGCTTTCTTCGCTCTCTCTCGCACTTCTTTATCCCACATACGCAAACAATCAAACATATCCTGCCTACTCTTTCTTTTGAACAAACACTGTTCCACGTACTGAACCTTCTGAAAATCAAATGACCCATTTACTGGCCACTGTAGGTCGGGTTCTCTCTTTGTGTATTTGTTCCACAATGAGCCATACATTATGGGACAAATACCATATTTTATATACATATCTCTATTCAGCGTCCCTTCTGGAGGAGCCGGTTGACTTTGTTCCAAAACATTTCCTGCACTGCAACAGCAGCACCACTTACGAAGTTTACTAAGAGCAGGCATGTTTTAACAAATATATGTAAAACATTACTATCCAAACAAATGTCAGAAGGAGAAAAATCCCCACAATACCTGCATTCAGTCTTTGCAAAGAATGAATACCAAAACCAAACCAAACAATCAAGAGTGCCGCATCAGCGACCTTACCAAACAGAAGTCTTTAACTCCCACCTGCCGATCTCTGATTGACCTAATGGTCACTGCAAATTCGCCAAAGAAGCCCCAGTCGAGACTAGCCACCACCCGGAGGGTCAAGTCAGGAAAACCGCAAAGTTCACGTTGGCTGCAAAGACAAAGGTCTTCTAATGAAATGCGCGTCCTCAGTGATAATTTCGATCTTCCGTCGAGACCACTCCTTCAGACGGCCTCGTCTCCGATGGGGTCCCAGGTGCTGGGCGCAAATTGTGGAAATGTACCCCCGTGAGGGCACACTGGTGCAGGGTCACCCTCTCGTACACGGGTCCGAAGACTAACAAAAGAGAGATCGGCACTGGAGTGAAATAAAACAACGTTTATTAAACACTCATGAGCGGGACCATGTCCGAACAACACCCTAAAGTGTTGTGGGAGGAAGTACATTGAAAGCAAAAACCATCACCCTTATATACTGTTTGTTGCAGTGTAATCGCATGGGAAGGAAAACTGGAAGAAACTAGTTTAAGCACGGAAATAGCTATAGGAAAACAAGAGCAGAGGGTGACCAGGTGGTCAGGAGATGAGGAGGGGGAGTAAGAATGTTTATGGCGGCAATCAGCAATCATTTGATAACATCTGAGACCAGGTGCACCGGCAGCTGCAGCCCCCCAGCACGTACACCAGATTGACCATGTCAGAGAGGTCAGCTAAAATTGAGGACACAGGCTGGGTGAAAAGGCGAGCATCAGAGAATAAAATGAATACGACGGAAACGAAATGGTCGCAACAGTAAAAATGGCTGCCGCTTATGCTAACATAGAATTTACACTTTTCCACATAACTTCCAATCTACGTTTCGCCTCCTCAAATACATCCAAAACACCCTGTTCAGTAACCTGAGGTAAATATCGGAAGACTCTCCGGCCCTCATTTCTCAAAACACTCAATAATAATGCCCTTTTCATGTATGCATGAAAATCCTGTCCATCTAGGGCTTCTAAGTAATTGTCGAACATCAAAATCCAATCATCCCATGGCACTGGTGGGGTACCTGGATGCACTAAGAAACACAGTGGCAGAATCACTGAAACATGTGAAACAGGTCCATTAGGTGCACTTACACTAAGTGGACTTTCTGAAGCTTCACCCATGACTGTAACAATGTCAATTAAAGTATTATAATTTCCACTTGACAGCAGCAGATGTGAGAAAAGAGAGCATAAAACTGTCATGCACCCAACCCAAAATCAATAGAAAACCAGCAGGGTGAGTGCACACCTAAGACCGGCTGACAAGCTACCAGGTGTGTGCATCACCAAAAGTTCACTGCTAAATATAGGATGTGCACTCTCAAAGAAAACAACAAGGTGGGCACATCACTAAGAGAGTGCTGCCAACCTCCAAGGTGTGCGCGTCACCGAAGATGCAATTAATAACATGACTGCTCCTCACAAGAGCCTGCTGTTCCCATTAATAACCTGACTGTTCCTTGCAAGAGGCTGCTGCTCTGGGGCGGATGGCTGGAATGTAGTGACGGATCACTCTGCAAACAGGGCGATAATGTCCCCTTTTTGCTACTTCACAACGAACATTATGAAGGTGGTGACAGCTGCCGCTTCTCTGCTCCGCCGCCCTACCAAATATAGAGGTCACATAAGTGGGCCGCATTGCTGCTCCATCACTTCACTTTCGGTAAAAGCAATATGTAGGGCGCGTCAGCGTCTCACTTCACAGCGAGACTAGACCGCTCCGGCTCACCACCACGTTGAGAAAGCAAATGACCGTCATCGGATACTACGTCAGTGTATGAAGTACACATTACCCATTGCGGATCTCGCAGCATCCACACTCTCCTCACTTACTTTTGGGAAGAGGTAACATGCTGCCCCACGACCCCCAGAACCCACTTTCCCTGTATTTACAAGTATCTCCACTAATGCTGCAGGTTCGCTACTGGATCCACTCCTCAGCAGTTGCCCTCCCTGGTTGCCGCTGCCGTAGGTATTGTCCACACACTGCTGGTCAGCTAGTCGCCAACAATGTTGTACAGGACAGCGAAGTATAAACAGGTAAGTCTTTTTATTCAAAGACAACTGCTGGGAGCAGACCGATTCCCTGATGGCCAGTCGTCAACTGCCCTCCCGGGAATGCTCCACATTCAAACAATGCTGTGGAACCTCCAGATAATGAACACAAGCAAGAGATATTTACAACAACCCTCTTTCTGATAAGACAGATAATAGAGTTAACACGTCTCTTGCAGAAATTTGTGCAACCTGCAGGTTCAGTCTCAAGTCCCACAAGGATCAAATCTGGTTTCTTTCCTTCAGATGTGGATAAAATGGGGAGCTGTGAGTATCTGAGTAACTCAAGTAGTTGAACTTCAAGCAGCGCGTTATCACAGTTTAATCTCAAATAATAGACCATCATGTGGGTGTCATCTGTGATCCTAATTTCTGGACTATCCAGGACCCTACCTTCCCAAATTCTCCACCCAACACCAACTTCTTACCCATAATGCTCCGCTACGCCCTTCCATTTTATGCCACACCCAACTCTGTACAGCAGCACTTCAATGATGTGCAGCTACGTTCGTGCTATACAAATACACACACACAGAATCATGCGTGTGACATGAAATGGAAAACCATAATATATGAATCTGACAATAATAACACCTGCAATTTGTTGCCTAAAGTTAATTTACTGACGGCACACAAAGGTAATCTTGTCAATTTTAGCTACTCACCCATGCTTAATGTGTAAAATCTGGTGAAAAGGAAAAAATAAACCTTTTCCAAGGATTTCACCTCTTGGGATACATAAAAATAATTTAAAATAAATTGGTCATTTATTAATGAGTTGGGTACACTGCAGGACAGAGTTTATCTTGCAGGTTGCAAGTTCCGTCACCAATTAAATAGCTCAGGTGCTTGAGACACTTAGAAATATCTAAGGGCAAACCTGCACGATAGGATCCAGTGGAAGTTAAAATGCTTTGGTGCTTATTGTGCCATATTTAGGGATGTGTAACGTGAAGGTTATAAGTTACAATTACAAGTAAGAGAGCATGTGATGTTACTGCACATCTTGTACCTGTGTGGTGACAGATGTGGGCGCAAACGCGAATTTATGTGTGTCTGGAGGTGGCAGATACTTGTACATTTCAATGATTCACTTCAAAAGTTCGGGAGGACCCCTGAGCAAAGCAAATCCAACTAGCTAGGAGCCTGCAGTTGCCAGGAGCAAGTCACGCTTCAGCTGTGAGCAGCCTAATTGACCCTTTTCCCCTCCATATGCTGATCATGGGCAAATTACCTTTGGAAAGGCGATGCCCCGGTAGTTAAAGTGGGAATCATGACAAGTGCCAGTAAGAAGAGGTGGGAAATGTCAGCACATTTATAGCACTGATCATCGCTATCCAATCTTAGCTTTGTAACACAGAGTCGATGGTACATTATCACCTGCTCATGTGCTATCTCATTGATATAATCCTCTCTACTGGCACCATGGGTCAGATCACAAAATATTTTTCACTTGTGATATTTCATGACCTTGGTAGTAAGTTAAGGCAATGCTTGGTGCAAATACATTTTTCCATCATATTATAAAAGCAGGCTTTGGATGTGGTCATTTGTGATAAAGAATGTTAGTGCCCATTTGTAGTGTGACAGTTCTTTGGAGGGATGAAGTATTTTTTTTGTTTTTTTGTTGCTGTTTCAGCTTTTTCACTATGTAAGAAAGCATTCAGCCCAAGCTGTGGCAGAGACTGTGTGTTCCCTCACTGCTCCCAGTGCTTGCTTTATGCGATGCGGCCACTTCATTCAGCCCTTAGGTCTTGGGTAGGTATCTTAACAGGGTTAACTAAGCCTTGCACATTTTCCAGCTTCTAAATTAGAGTGTTTCTGAGTCTGGCGACTGTAACGTGAGAGATTTATATTACTATCATGCAGCAAAATTCTGGTAGGAAGTACTAGACCGATGCAGTTATGATCATATGTCATGGGCGTGCTTTTGTAAAGACAGAACACAAAGAAGTTTAAACAGAACATTCCTTTTTGTGTCTCGGCGAAGCCTTTGCCATACAATGCAATGGTGCTTGCATCCGCGGTGCTAGAAGTGGACTTTACAGGCAGCCGATATTACTCAATTTACTGTAGCGTTTCGATTCCTTTTCCTCTCCGTGCAACTCAGGGCTCTGAAGCTACCCTAGTATTACAAGCAATGCTTTAGAAAAGCTCGAAGAAGGAAAGAAGCAAGATACCGAAGAAGCGAGATAGGCATGTCACATTACCGCACTCACCAGTTTTGGACCTTGTTAGCCGTGCTTATAAAGGAGAGCATTCTTGGAAGTAGGATTGCATGAAAAATAAATCAGTGTTCAGTCTTCACAGTGACTTAAAGTGTCCAATGGATTAAAAAAATAAGAATTAATTTTTGTGAATATTTCATTTTCCACATTAGCAGGAGCCATATCAAAATCCATCTAGGAACATAGGATTCCAGGCAATTAGTCTCAAAGCAGCTATTTATCTTTTAGACAGAACTTTAATAAAAACCATCTACATTGCTGTTGCATCTGAGTTAAATTGCATCTTGGTACTTTAGTTAACAAATCACACTCTCTTGAATCATTAAGTTACTCAGTATAGTAAATGTTTCATTTATACAAAAGTACAATGTCATTATCTCATATGCATTTGCGTCCATATAGCACATAAATACGCATTCATCTTTTATGCACTGGAGAGCATTTAACAATATCCACCCTCAGACACCACACAGTTGCACGTACCACGCAAATGCTCTGATTGTTTTGCCTGAAATACAGAATTTTCAGCCAAACCAGTGCTGTTTGATATCATTGTAAGGCCCTTTCTAAAGACTAGAAGTGCAGCCAGACCGTGTGCACGTGCAAGCTCACTGATGGTGCATCCATCTTTTGTAGGGGCGCGCTATCCACTCACGATAATACATAGATCTGAATTGTGCGACTTCTTGTTGGGGACTTTGAGAAGAGTTACTGGGGAGTATCTCACAATTCCTTGCACCCTGCAACGAGGAGGGTGTAGATCTGACCAACCCCCTTTCCTCCCAGAGTCGTCTGCTTCCTTCCAAAAGTAATCTCCTATATGCTAAGGCTGTTCTCATACCTAGCCTTTGAGGAACAGCCAGGAAGTCTTTCAGCAATGCAAGCCTGCACACTCCATTGGGGTATTTTCTATAGTACTGTGCTACATGCTGTTATAAAGCAAGATTATATGCATTGTACATGCACCTGATGCGCCTTGAGGATAGTGTACATCTCAATACGGCACTGATTGTTACTAATATGGTGAATGGAATAGGGATGGGAACATCTCTAAACCCTTGTGCATAATTCATACACAAAAAAACAGAAGGGCAAAGTTTGACATAACTAGGGCTATTATTTGTTTGAATCCCAGCCAAGGCATTGACTCCTCACTTATTGTGTTAGCATCGAAATTAGTCAACTACTTAACACCAATCCAAATAAATATTTGAGAGCCAAAACATGTAAGATCCAAGTAAGACAGTAAAGAAAGAAAGAGATACGTGGAATCTAACCTCACATATGATGTTGGATCTAGTCATTAACATGTAGCATTCATCGCCAAAAGTAGAGACACAAATACAATTAACATAATCATTTAGGGGGCGTGGCCAAGATGGCGAATTGATCGGACGCTCTCTGCTCGAGCTCCGTCCCCGCCGGGCCTAACAGCATTTACAGAGCGCCTATATCCCGTCCACAGGGGCTCCAGAGGCTTCACCGTGCTGGGGGACGCCGAGGGTGAGATCGAATTGCCTCCCGCCACAATTCGATACCTTCCTTGGGGACGAGGATTGGAGCCCGGGCCTCTTGCGAGCCGTCATCTTAGGCGGTCGTTAGTGCCGGAGTCTTCCAGCAGCACGAGCCGAACAAAGCCAGCGGACTCGGAGACCCGTGTTGGCGCTCCGGAAGGACGGCCACCTTGATTCTGCCCACACTATCTAGGAGACACAGAGTCGCCGGTGCGGGCTGGCAGGGCCGCTTCGAAGGCGTCAGATGGAGGCGCAGGCCTGAGTCCGATTGATCGAGACCATTGCGGCAGAGATTTGGAGCACTGCAGCAAGGCATGTTCAGCATCGCCCGGACAGCTGGCCTCGGAGCTGACGGTGTCGACGCCGGGGGGGCGGCGAACTCAGCTGAGCCCAGAGTCGCCTTGGGACACTGATGGCGTGGTCCGGACCAGCGGCCTGACAATACAGGACCCCCCTCCCCTTTTTCTCTTCGAATTGATCGCGGCCGGACGGCCGGTGAGTAGTTGCTGCTTCGGGAGGTGGCGGTGGCTTACGACCAGGGCTGGAGGAGGGAGGGGCTCGAGCCGCAACCGGCCCTATAGCCCCTGAATTGGTTTGATGCCGAGGGGTTGACCTCGGACGGCCCATACCGTCCGGTGCGCTGCTACACCGAGGAGCATTTGGAGGACACCGAGGGGCTCTTGGGTGCCCACTGAGGCTGGTCCTACAGAGCTACAACACCAGACGCCCAAGACGAGGCAGTCCAGAGCACGCTGAGGCGAATCCCAAGCTCCCCCCACAGTGTGGTTGTGGCGGGGACAACTGCCACCGTTTGCATTCCCCGGAGGAGATGCCGGGATCCGGGCCCACATAGCGGTGAGTGGGAGCATGACAGAGGAGAGCAGTAGGCGATTGCAGAATCATCCACTTGCCAGGCCCGGGCGGGCCTAATGGTGGACTGGGCCTAGTCGGGAGTCTTAGAGCACACAGCAGCTTCGACCTAGCTGATATTGCACTGCTCCGTTGTGGCCTCGAGTCAGAGCATCATCGCATTGGGCCTGGTTTCGTGATCTCGGCATCCTGGGACATCGGCTACCAGTGTCCACCTGTATTACTGATAGCAGAGCTACCCCTGAGTTGGCGCGATGTCTGTGACCTTGAGGTGAGGAGGGGTGGCGGACGTTGCCGGGTGGGCAACCCTTCTGGGGGCTGACCAAGCAGCACAGTCTCTAGTGGAGGTCGGATTTGCATTGCGTGCTGAGGTCCACACATTATCGCCACCAGTAGCGACCCTGACGCGCACAGCCCCGGAGCCGCTCGTTGTTTCACTTGCTCCTTGGTGGAGCTACTTTTATTGCAGTCCCCCCTGGCCCTGATTGGTACTTGCCTTATAAGAACCGACGGATGGGACCATGACGACTACCAAGGCAGAGAAGGAGCGAACTGTGCGCGACCTACTTCTGAAGAATTCGGGGTACCAGAAGGGTCCGGGGCAGGCCGGGGGTGGAGATGGCACTGATGTTGCAGTAACCCGCAAATTTCTGGAATCTTTGTTTGCTTCTCTTCAGGAGGATATCCTGATGGTGAAGACAGACTTGCAGTCTGATTTGAGAGAAGTCCGACGAGATGGCAACGCGGTCAGAGAAAGGGTGGCTGCGCTGGAGGAAAGCTCGGTGACCAAGGAGGAGGAATTTACGTTGCTTCAACAAGAAGTTATCCGTTTGCAAGACCAACAAATTGACCTCCAATCACATGCAGAGGATCTGGAAAACAGGTAGAGGCGGAACAATATTCGTATACGAGCGGTCTCTACCGGCGCGCAAGGAGCAGACCTAGAAGGATACGTGCAGGCCTTGTTTAACGCTGTTATGGGCACCGCTGGGGAAGATGTGATCAAAGTGGACCGTTGTCATCGGGTGGGCCCCCCTCGTCAGTCTAACCACCCCCCCCGGCAGATATCTTAGTCTGCGTACAGGACTTTAAAGTGAAGGAAGCCATTTTGAAAGCGGCACGAGCCATCCAGTCGCTGCAGATTAGAGATCAGTCCCCGCAACTATTCCAGGACCTAGCAGCAAGTACACTACGAAAGAGAAGAGACTTTCGACCTGTGACCACTCATTTGCGATCAACTGGAATAGCTTACTCTTGCGGCCACCCCTTTTGCCTCATCTTTCGATATGAGGGCAAACTTCATCAGCTTCGCTCCCTGGCAGAGACTTGCAAACTACTTAACTTAACCCTTGATGACCAGGCATCGCAGAGCTTTTCTGCCAGAGGGGGAGTCCCATCTGGCTGTCGTCGCGGATCCAGGGCCGGACTCAGGTTGGACCGCCTGCGGCCTGATCCAGCTACCATCATCAAAGAAAGGTCAGCGGTGATCTGCTCACTCTCCGGCGCTAAGGGTGATGTTGCTAATCCTCCCAGCTGAAGATTCTTTGGGCGAAGGGGAACTTTGCAGCGATGGGCTTGTTGGGGACGGGGTTGGCTAACTTCAATACTGGTGAGTGTATCTAGCCTTCTTGGTTGCACCCATTTGTCTGGACTTCCAGTCACTGATGGACTTTGAATATTCTTTGTTACCTCACTTATTCATTTATTTCTTTGCAATGTTGGGGTTGTTAATGTGTTGTTTGGGGTCCCCCTCCGGCGAGCCAATACCTCTGCACTTTTTAGTCTTGCTTATTACTTGCAGAACGTCCCTTATTTTGCGCTGCCTTTTTACCTCCTCTGGGATTTGCATAGCACAACCTTGGCTTTTCCAGAACTGTTTCTGTTTACATGTCTGATGAGACTAAGATAGTTAGCCTTAATGTGCGAGGCCTCAACAACCCTACCAAGAGAAAGGTGATTTTATCTTTGTTAGAGCATTCCTCGGGGGAAATATGTTTGCTCCAGGAGACTCACTTACTCCCTAAAGATACACACAGAATGCATGCTAGGGGTTCCTGCAGCAATTTTGGTCTTCCGGGAAGGGCAGGAAGGGGGTAGGGGGGGTGGCCATTCTGTTTTCCAAGCACTTTCCTGGTACTGTCCTAGGGCCTGTGGTTGAAATCAAGGGTCGTTTACTGGCCCTTAGGGTTCAAACAGACACATTCCATTTTGGTAAACAGCCCTTACTACGAACCCGCCACCTCGCATGTTGTTACAACGCAGTCGTTACAACGACCACGTTGTAACAACGCATACCATTACCCTGCAAGGCGTAACAACGACTTGCGGAGGGGGGAGAAGGTGTTGGATTTAAAATCCAACACCTTCCCTACTGTCCGCACAGACTGGAGTTGGAATAGTAAATTATACTATTCCAACATCCAGCGCCCCCCTCCGCAAGTCATTGTTACGACTTGCCGGGTAATGGTATGCGTTGTTACAACGCGTTCGTTGTAACGACCGCGTTGTTACAACATGCGGGGTGACTGCAAGCGTAATAAAGAGGCATATTCTTCCAATTTACGGTGGCTTCGATTTACTCCCCCAATGAACAACAAGAGACCTTTTTATTGGACGCCCTAGCTAAGATACTTCACTCCCCTGACGCGGCTGTGGTGGTGGGGGGAGATTTGAATAAAGTTATGGATGGAGAGTTGGATCGCTCGGGTCAGAGGGTTTGTGGCTCCGGTGCCCTGTCCATAGGTAGTCGGGAACGGTTGGAAGAATGTGGATTGCGAGATGTGTGTCACACTTTACATCCTGGGGAATGGGACTACACCTATTTCTCTGCGGCTCACAAGACCTACGCCCGCTTGGCTCATTTCCTAGCTTCTCCCTCCACCTGGGAATGTGTCCAATCCTCTACTATTGAGGCTTGCTCGCTTTCAGACTATGCGCTCATAACATTGTCGATATATACTTCTCCTGCCCGCAGTAGGGCTCCCCAGTGGCGCCTTCGAGATACTATGATGTTGTCTCCAGCGACAATGACCGCACTTAGAAACACCATACTTTTGGTGAATGATGATGGCACCACCACTTTGTCTTAAGGTGTGGGAGGCGCTGATGTTGGCAGCCCAGGGTGCTTTTATAGCCAGGGCTGCATATGATAATAAACTGAGGAGAGACAAGAGGGAGGAGCTTGAGCTAAAAGTAAGGGACCTGGAGGCTATTCATAAACGCTCTGGTGCCCCGCGGATCTGGATACAACTTGAAAAAGAGCGGCTTTACCTCAAACTCTTGGATTTAGATAGGGCTGAACATGCAATAACACGTCTGAAGCATAAATATTACATAGGTACTAATAGAGGGGGCCGCATGTTAGCGCACTGTCTCCGCAGTAAACAGCATGCACAGGCGGTTAAAACGATCCGTGCTGTGGCGGGGGCAGAGGTCACCGAAGCTACTGGTATTGCAGACAGCTTTCGGGCTTACTACTCGGATCTGTATGCACATAATGGCTCAATCTCTATGGATCCGCAAGCCTACTTAGATGCGGCCGCGATTACCCCCCTTCCTGCTTGCAATGCTGCTGCCCTGGATGAGCCTATCCACCCTGAGGAAGCTGTCTCAGTGATTATACGTTTGAAACCCCTTAAAGCGCCCGGTCTGGACGGGTTCAGCGCCGCCTTCAATAAGACCTTTTGCCCGGAGTTAGCCCCCATACTCACCCGTCTGTTCAATTCTTTTGCCAAGACGGGCACACTCACTGAAATGATGCTCCAAGCCTCAATTACAGTCGTTCCGAAACTGGAAAAAGACCCTAAATTCTGTAGTTCTTATCGCCCGATTTCCCTATTGAATATAGACGCAAAGCTGTTTGCTAGTATTTTAGCCCAGCATCTTAATTCCCTGATGCCTGGCCTTGTAGATCCAGACCAAGCGCGATTTATCCCGCGACGACAGTGTGGCGATAACACCAAACGCCTCTACCATCTGATAGATAAGGTCCAACGCTCCCGCGAGGAGGCTTTGCTCTTCACTGTGGACGCGGAGAAAGCTTTTGATAGGGTGCACTGGCCCTATCTGTTTGCAACTCTTAAACATTTTGGCATGGGCATGCGCTTTCGAAGATGGATTGCGAGAATCTATAGCTCGCCCTGTGCTTCGGTTAGAGTAAACGGGGTCAGATCCACTGATTTCCATAAAGGACGGGGCACAAGACAGGGGTGCCCTCTCTTGCCCCTCTTGTTCGCCATTTATATGGAGCCCTTTGCTCAATGACTTCGCGACAACCTTAGGGCTAAAGGTATTCCCTTTGGAGCGGAACAACATCTGATTAGTTTATATGCTGATGACGTTATTTTCTCTATCACCCATCTGGTTACCTCCCTCCCGGCTATACTGGCGGTCCTCCAAACATTCGGACAGATCTCAGGCTTCCGGGTTAACATGCAAAAATCTCAAATTTTGAACTTGACTTCCAACACACATACGGAGAGGGTTCTGCGTTCTCAGTTTGACTTTGATTGGGTTGAGAAAGACCTGCCGTACATAGACTTGGTGCTCAGTAGTACTTTGATGAAGACCGCTGAGTCTAACTACTCCAGGTTGCTTGACCTTATTCGCAAGGATTTGCTCCATTGGCAGCGACTACCATTGTCATGGTTTTGCAGACTATGCGGTAAAGATGAACATTCTTCCTAGAGCCCTATATATTTTTCAGACGCTACCGCTAAAACCACCCCTTGACCTGCTTCATAGGCTTCAGAGGGAGATTAAGCATTTCATTTGGGGGACCATAAAGCCTAGGCTGCAGAAACAACTTCTGCAACGACCAAAAAGGGACGGAGGACTCGCGATACCCAATGTGGCTCGGTACTATCAGGCCGCTCAATTGCGTTTTTTTGGTGGAGTGGAATCGACCACTCACGGAGAAGCACTGGGTCTTTACGGACCAGACGGTGGCGGGCAGACACATCTGGAGTGAGGTGTGGCTCCCTAGGTCTTCTAGAGCTTGGGGGCTGTATTCCTCCCCCGTCACTTGTCCGACATTCTGGGTCTGGGATAAGGTAGCAATCTCCGCTGGCCTCACCACGTTCCCTTCTCCCATTGCCCCCTATTCTCGAACCCGGACTTTCCTCCTGGCATGGCAAGGGGAGCTTACAGATACTGGGCTGAGGGTGGGTGTAAACGGCTTGGATGTTTTTTTGACCACAATGGCCCTATTCCTTTTGCCCAACTGAAGGAGAACTATGGCCTGATGGACCGGGACCAATATCTCCACACGCAAATGCTACACTGGGTGCTTGGTGCGGCAACAAGACCCCAGGCAAGCAGACCTATGTCCCCATTTGAAAAATGGTTGTTCCTCAAGAAAGATGATAAAAGAATCATTTCAGAAATTTACTCTCATCTATCACTGCAGTTGCGCAAAGGTAAATCCCCGGGCCAGATAGGATGGGAGGAGGATCTGGGTCGTGCATTGTCCGAAAAGGAATGGAATTACATTTTTTATAGCACACATCATACAGCATACCATGGGGCACACAGAGCCTTCCTACAAAATCACTTCCTCCTGGTATTACACTCCCGCCCGAATGCAGAAATGGAACCCCCAGTGCGATGGCCTGTGCTGGCACGGCTGTGGCAGCCTGGGCACATTACTTCATCTGACATGGCACTGCCTGAAACTCACTAGATACTGGGAGCGGATTTTGGACAAGGTGGATCGGGCCTTTAACACTAATATCCCCGGATTTCCCGCATATACACTCTTGGGTCTGCCTAATGCTCTAACATTCCCGCTCGGCTCTATAAAGGGTAGACAGATGGCCCTGGCACTTAACGCTGCCCACAGAGTATTATTGTCCAACTGGAACATGGACAGAGTTCCGGATCACCAGCAGTGGCTTCAACAGCTGTGGAGCCTGTTGGGTATGGAGCGTTTGTCAATTGCAACTTTGGGGGATAAATCAGATTACACTAGAATATGGGCTCCTTTTATTTCCATCCTTTCTTGGGAGTTCAGGGAATTGACCTGGCCAAAATACCTGCGTATATTGCGGTTGATCCAGACTGGCCAGGAAGAGGAGGCCGCTTTAAGTGGCATCTGATGTTCGCTGCGATTTGGTTTCTCTCCTTAAGTGCGCTACTTCTCAGGTTGCTGGCCCGCTGAGTGGGGGTTGGGGTGGGGGTGGGAGGTCTTGTGGGTTTGTGTTCTTTATTCCTTGGGTTTTATTTTGTTGTTTGAAGTTCTGAAACAATATCCTACAAAAACTAGCAGCTACTTTCATTTGAGGGGGATTATTGGGGGTGGTCCAGCTAGTTTTTCGGCAATGACCGATACTATTGAGTCTATGTGATATGTCTGCCTCCTATGTTCTCTAGATGACGAGGCCGGCCCTGGTTGGGTTGTAGGCGGCTTGCTGTGTGACCTGCAGTCAATCCCAAAATCTTAATGAATTGTTAATTGCATTTCTCTTGTTTGTGCCACCATTGCAGCCGGCCCGATAGGCTTGCTGTGTATTGCTTTTATTGAGCATATTATCAATAAAAAACGACTTAATTCTAACATAATCATTTAATTAGGTGTGGATTTGCTTTCTATTGAAGGAAGTTCATTAAAGAATGTGATCACCAGTTAAAAATTATGTGTAGGAGAGTGCCCACGAATGGAATATCATTCACTGCAATGGGACATCTAGGCAACTACACCAGGTACAACAAATGTGAATCTAAAAGAATCTTAATTAATTTACGATATCATATATTTTGTATTAATTGTCAACTATTTTCAAACGTGGACATCTATTGAAGGTCTATGAAGTAAGCACATGACTATTTCTCTAACTATATACTTCGTGGACAGGCTCCACTGGAGTTAAGAACAGGAGTGTGTTGCTGCTTGACCTTTGAAAAATTAGAGTTTAAGAAATCCACTAGCCAAGCATGGGAGAAAGGAGTGGGCAACTACTATAGGGTGAGCAAAATAAGCTTTTGCAACAATCTGCTTTTAACTCACAAATGCCCCTTGCCAGAAGAAAATCACAGTGGTGGAGCCTCAGGAGTTCATGGCTACAGCCTCTGGAGCATTCAACCTATCCATTAGACCACAGTTTATCTCTAAACTCCTCAATGCTCTTCTCAAAATCAAACTTTCTAAAAAAACAAGTATATGAATGAAAACATAGCCAATAGTGGCTGGTCGAATTCAAACTACTTGCCAGCCCAGAATATCCTCCATCCTGCATGTAGGCATTCTGCCCAACCCTTAACTGTGCCATAAGCCACCCTGGCTATATTGAAGCCTTAATCACACTTATCCCATTGGTTACTCTATAATGCCTCAGGGATATGTGGAATAAAGTACCCCTGTCATCCATTAGAAGAATATTGACCATCACTGAGGAGTTCTGTGACCATATAGGGGAGCATGGCCAAAGGATGAGTTCCATTATCAGTACATGGAACTCCACCTTATAGTAGTTCCTTTATAAGTACATGAAACTCCACCTTATGGCACATGGTCACATCATCACTCCACCCATAAACCGTTTAAGTCCTTGTGTGTTTCTCTTACACATGAAAGAGCTAGGATGCTTGAAGGCATTAAGAATTAAAGTAGAATCTGTAGTGCAAAATTAAACACTCAAAAAAGCACTTAAATTTTGTTGTAAAAGGGTTCTGCCAATTAAGTATGGCAGGATTTTTTGCTTTTTGATCACTTGCTCTTTGGACCTTTACTGTGGGCCAGTCTCACTACCTGGGTCTCACTCATGGTAATTGCATGGCAATTGGATTGCATATGTTTACAGCGAGTGTTCCACCTTTTAAAGTAATATGCAAAAGAAACAATTGATGGACGGAATGCTGGACAATGCAAACATTCACCCCCAGTCACAGGGATCTGGGTTAAATCCATCATTCTTTTGCTCACCACACCACCCCAGTTTGGACCCAGCTATATGCAAATCAGTCTTGACCCTGTTCCTTGTGGGAACAGTCCAGCCCGAACTGCCAAGCCAGGTCCTCCCTTGACCGGAAACAAGCATCCTGGGACTGGTTTCAGATCATCACCCTTCATCAGCCAGGCTAGCATGAATCCAGTGGTGTAGTGAGCACGGGACCCACGTCTGGGCATACCCTTCCCACTTAGGGTGACATATGCAAAAGAAACAATTGATGGACGAAATGCTGGACAATGCAAACATTCACCCCCAGTCACAGGGATCTGGGTTAAATCCATCATTATTTTGATCACCACACCACCCCAGTTTGGACCCAGCTATATGCAAATCAGTCTTGACCCTGTTCCTTGTGGGAACAGTCCAGCCCGAACTGCCAAGCCAGGTCCTCCCTGGACCGGAAACAAGCATCCTGGGACCGGTTTCAGGGCATCACCCTTCATCAGCCAGGCTAGCATGAATTTAGTGGTGTAGTGAGCACGGGACCCACGTCTGGGCATACCATTCCCACTTAGGGCGACATATGCAAAGAAACAATTGATGGACGGAATGCTGGACAATGCAAACATTCACCCCCAGTCACAGGGATCTGGGTTAAATCCATCATTCTTTTGCTCACCACACCACCCCAGTTTGGACCCAGCTATATGCAAATCAGTCTTGACCCTGTTCCTTGTGGGAACAGTCCAGCCTGAACTGCCAAGCCAGGTCCTCCCTGGACCGGAAACAAGCATCCTAGGACCGGTTTCAGGGCACCACCCTTCATCAGCCAGGGTTGCTTGAATCCTGTGGCCCGTGCTCACTACACCACTGGAATCAAGCTAGCCTGGCTGATGAAGGGTGATGCTCTGAAACCGGTCCTAGGATGCCTGTTTCCGGTCAAGGGAGGACCTGGCTTGGCAGTTCGGGCTGGGCTGTTCCCACAAGGAACAGGGTCAAGACTGATTTGCATATGGCTGGGTCCAAACTGGGGTGGTGTGGTGAGCAAAAGAATGATGGATTTAATCCAGATCTTTGTGACTGGGGTGAATGTTTGCATTGTCCAGCATTCCGTCCATCAATTGTTTCTTTTGCATATGTCGCCCTAAGTGGGAAGGGTATGCCCAGACGTGGGTCCGTGCTCACTACACCACTGGAATCAAGCTAGCCTGGCTGATGAAGGGTGATGCCCTGGAACCGGTCCTAGGATGCTTGTTTCGGTCCAGGGAGGACCTGGCTTGGCAGTTCGGGCTGGACTGTTCCCACAAAGAACAGGGTCAAGACTGATTTGCATATGGCTGGGTCCAAACTGGGGTGGTGTGGTGAGCAAAAGAATGATGGATTTAACCCAGATCTTTGTGACTGGGGGTGAATGTTTGCATTGTCCAGCATTCCGTCCATCAATTGTTTCTTTTGCATATGTCGCCCTAAGTGGGAAGGGTATGCCCAGACGTGGGTCCCGTGCTCACTACACCACTGGGATCAAGCTAGCCTGGCTGATGAAGGTGATGCCCTGAAACCGGTCCTAGGATGCTTGTTTCCGGTCCAGGGAGGACCTGGCTTGGCAGTTCGGGCTGGACTGTTCCCACAAGGAACAGGGTCAAGACTGATTTGCATATGGCTGGGTCCAAACTGGGTGGTGTGGTGAGCAAAAGAATGATGGATTTAACCCAGATCTTTGTGACTGGGGGTGAATGTTTGCATTGTCCAGAATTCCGTCCATCAATTGTTTCTTTGCATATGTCAGCCCTAAGTGGGAAGTGTATGCCCAGACGTGGGTCCCGTGCTCACTACACCACTGGAATCAAGCTAGCCTGGCTGATGAAGGGTGATGCCCTGAAACCGGTCCGAGGATGCTTGTTTCCGGTCCAGGGAGGACCTGGCTTGGCAGTTCGGGCTGGACTGTTCCCACAAGGAACAGGGTCAAGACTGATTTGCATATGGCTGGGTCCAAACTGGGGTGGTGTGGTGATCAAAAGAATGATGAATTTAACCCAGATCTTTGTGACTGGGGGTGAATGCTTGCATTGTCCAGCATTCCGTCCATCAATTGTTTCTTTTGCATATGTCGCCCTAAGTGGGAAGGGTATGCCCAGACGTGGGTCCCGTGCTCACTACACCACTGGAATCAAGCTAGCCTGGCTGATGAAGGGTGATGCCCTGGAACCGGTCCTAGGATGCTTGTTTCCGGTCCAGGGAGGACCTGGCTTGGCAGTTCGGGCTGGACTGTTCCCACAAGGAACAGGGTCAAGACTGATTTGCATATGGCGGGGTCCAAACTGGGGTGGTGTGGTGAGCAAAAGAATGATGGATTTAACCCAGATCTTTGTGACTGGGGTGAATGTTTGCATTGTCCAGCATTCCGTCCATCAATCGTTTCTTTTGCACCTTTTAAAGTAAGGCAGCTGTGACGTAGCTAGGGTAAGAGGCACTTGGCTGGTTACAAGTGCACACACATGTACACACTTCTGCGGACTGCATGGGATAAACTACAGTCTTGTGCAGACTGGTACTTCACACAGGTAACCTGCCTGTGGCAGTATTAAACTTCAAATTCAATGTTTCAAAATACCCCTTTTGGCAGGTGTAAAATATCTTTTAAATATTAATATCTCACCCATATTTAAGCCTTCTTACCCATAAAGGCAGGTTGCATGATATTTAAAAGTAGGACATGTAGAAATTAATGTTGAACATGCCTTTATGATGAAATATCCCCAGAAACGATTTGCACTGTAGCAAGGTTGTCTGCAATCATTGGGCTACATTGTTTCATTTATTAAGTACTAAATTCGATTTTGGAACAGTAGGAAGGTACTTCTTTCACTCATTTTAATTGTAATTTGAAGTCCTTTTTAATGGTAAAATCAGATCTTAAATAAATTAATATTTTTGTAGATGCAATTTTAGAAAGTAGACCTTGGATCATTGGCAGACCCTTGAACTGATGACATTGAGCTATTCATAAACACATGCAGAGACATTTGTGAAGCACATATTGATCAATTTGCAGTTCCTGTGTTTGGATTGGTGAATCCATCCAATGTGATTCTGACACTCAAATTAGTGGACCTGTCCATCAGTTCTGTCTCATACTGCATAAGACTTACACAGAACTCCACCTCCTCTGAAGTTGGGATTCTCTGAACCCTGCTTAAAGTTTCTGGGGCCTTTCTGTGAGAGGCCAGCTGCCTTGGACTGTTGATGGCTTCCCCACTAGGAAATGTGTATTGGAGCCAGACAGTGTTCAAAGGGCCTGGGTGTTGAGGGGAGTGGGTCTTCCTGACAGAATGGCTGGGAAGGAGCTGAGCCCTTCCCTAATTGCATTTCAAAGGGATCTGCTCCAGCACACACAAAGATACCTTACACAACTGGCCTGCCCCTGCCATTTGTTTCACTAGCCAGGCTGGAGCCAAACCTTTAGGAAAGGGATTCACTGACCAGAACCACATGTAGAGCCCACAGGCTAGCACTGGGCATAAAAGTTGCATTCCCTGAACCTGATGGACGAGCAAGACACTGAACTTGGACAGCGATGCCAGTTGGAAGGACAAGACACCTGATGCCCCTGCTGGACTAAGAGCTTTGCCTGCAGCTGACCTCCACGACTAGATGGGTCTTTCCAGGGCCAGTGATGCTGGTCCCTCATGCCCCCTGAGGACCAGTTGGGGGAATACTTGGACTTTACCTCCCCCTGGGATAGCCAGGAGGCCATGGGATCTTTGGAGGGCTAAGCACAGTAGCAAGCTGGTTCAGGGAGCCAGTTAGACCAGCTCTCTCCTAGGTGCACCCCCTTAGATGCCAGGAGGACTGCTGAAAATGCTCCTAGTCACTAGAGATCACTACCAGGAGTAAGATGAGCACAAGATCTAAGGGATTAGCCTGAGTTATGTAATTTTAAAGTTCCTGACCGTTGACCTTTTGAGAAGAATGGAGCACGTGGGTCTCCACTGCAATATATTTTAAATTCTCTCAGTGAGGTCCAAACCCTGAGGGATGATGCAATGCTCCTCCAAATTCGTTGATTCATTTATCTAGGAATAGGTGTGTGTGGGACCTCCTTCCGGGACTCATTTTTGGTCCTGGTGATTCTATCCCCAGGGCTCAATGCAAGAGAATGATCAGCACAGCGGTGGCGGCCCCTAGGACCCCATTTCCAAGACCCAGAACAGCCAAGCAGGAGGGAAGACTGTTGGAGTGCTGTGGCGCTCTTTACTGTGCTCCTGGGAGGCTTGAGCCCCGGGAGCAACACAGGACCCTTACTCCACCCTCTGTGGGTGTGCCTGGGGGTGGAGGGTAAAGGCAGCAGTGCCCTACCCACATTTCCCGCAGGGACAGGAGCGCAGGTGGGAGGGAGCTGAAGAGCCAAGCAGGTAGCGCGAGAGTGAGCTCCCCGCATTACCTCTAATAAAAGAAAAAGAAAAGCTGTGGTTGCCCCAGGTGGGGCAGTGGCAAGCAAAAACCAAAGAGGACATATGGGGCAGGAAAATGAAGCAAAGCAGCAGGAGTCCCGCTGCTCATATATTTACTGTTCTGGCAAAGGAGAGCCCCATAGTGCTCTGCAGGGCTTAATTTGCAAAATGTTTGGTCTGCTGGTGCCCCCTGGGGGGGGGGTAGGGGCACCACCAACAAATCAAAGAAGTGTTGTGGGGGAGCTGCAGGAGTTGTAACCCCCCTGCCCTCAGAAATGGCCCTCAGAACGTATCCCTATGTCTCCTGTATCATTTAATTTGAATCCATGACCCCAGGAATGTTTGCCATGGGTTTTAAAGCATTCCAGTGTTGGAGTTTTGCTCTAGGGCTCCAGAGTGTGAGGACCCCTTGTGGTTGGTTCTATGACTGCATTACTGTGGCTTCTACAGTGTAAAAAGAAGACTCTAGCACATGTCTTATGTTGTTTTGATCATTAATGCTATATTGATTATTTCGTTGATGAAGATTGCAGTGCATACATCTTCAATGACTGTAATTGATTTTGGCTCCTGATTCCATTGATCCGATGGTGACTTTTAACATATGGTTATTTTAATGTGGTTGCCCTTTGAAGAAGCCAGTAGGCTTGCATTATAATATAATGTGGTGAATCCATGTCAAAGACAACAGTCTTGCCTTATATTTTAATTTGGTGACCCCTCGACAAAGCCAGTAGGCCTCCTTTATGTATTATGACACCTCCTTATATTGTGGTGTTTTATCTGGCATAGGTGGGGGGTATTGTGACTGTGGGGTTCATAGCCCACTAAGGGTCAAATGTAATTGCAGAATGTCAACAAAGGTATTTCCACCTGCTTGATGTATTTTTTTTTTAAATTACTGTGCAGTATTTAGTAGAGTGTGTAATGAATGAACTTTTCCTTTTCAAAGAAAACCACTGACTGGACAAGCAATTATTGAGTGTCGTTATTGCGTGGAGTAGATGGAAATTACTAGACCACACCATTTCCTCTGAGTAGGCCTTGGACTGCTCTGTTTTGCTACTCTGAGAGAGTCAAGTGCAACAATGGGATATTTGGCTCCCAGTAAGGAGGCAATTGTGGACCTATTAATTGCACAGGACTCACCTCCCACACCACTAATAACCCAGTTTCTTAATGTTATTTGTTGCAAAAATATTAGAATCAATTTAATACAAATCAGACTGTGCAGAAACATGCAGAGAGATTCTGTCTTACCTATAATTACCTAAAGCCTTAAAAAAAGAAACTTGTTGCCATAAATATCTCCTTTCTGTTGAACACTATTCATCTAGAAAAAGAGAGCAGAAGAAGGAAAAGCCAGGTTTCATTTTTGCTGTTTAAATTGAAGCTTCAATTACTCTTTGTGTCCTGCCTTTCTCCTTGGCAGCTGACTCTGGCAGCAGGCATTATGATGTCAGTACTCAGCTATAATAACTTACGTAGTTTCTTTCTTACAAGCGACTGGAGACATCACATGGAATGTTTGGGGGATGTCTATTATAACCCAACAACGTAAGGTACACCCATATTTAT
This sequence comes from Calotriton arnoldi, assembly GCA_963921515.1. Classification (NCBI taxonomy): domain Eukaryota; kingdom Metazoa; phylum Chordata; class Amphibia; order Caudata; family Salamandridae; genus Calotriton; species Calotriton arnoldi. The sequence goes on along the minus strand of CAWUFW010000108.1, from coordinate 3,630,089 downwards.
GACATACAGGGATGCACATGGCCATGCTTCAAGAAATCCATCTGGCAATCAGAGAGGGGCAAAAACTCCAAACAAAGTTTAGAGGGCGCGAGTCTATTAGATACTCATCCTATGTAATAAGGAAACTAGAGACAGACATTTATACATGGATTGCACGCTCCCATGTAATATATATGAGTTAAAGCGCTGCCCTACGTTATAAGGATACTGAAAGTCACCAGTGCTGAATTTGAGACGTGGTTGCTGGTCGGGACCACTGGCTCTCATTTTTGAGGAACAGTACTTATTTTTCCTCATCAGACATTGACCATGAGCAAATGAGGGAAAAACACACAAAACGTAAAGAGGGAGGAAGAGAAAAACAGAAATGCCAATCACAAAGGGAGAAAGCAGGAGTCAGTATAAATGAGATAAAGGGTCATGGAGAGTTTGATAGTAGATGGAAGAGGTCAGTTCAAGACAGCACAGCCTTGGTAGTCGGGGCGCCGATGTTCAAAAGCACTAGCGTGGGTTTCTGCGTAGAGCTCTGGGAACTGGCACTCATTCTATTACAAATTAAGCACTGCAAGCCACTGAGGTGCTTCATGAGGATATAGAGGAGTGAGGCTGAAGGCCGAGCTCCTATATAATGTTACAGATCTCCAAGGCGACTTGAAATTTCCAGTTATGCACTGCACAGGGAATTTTATTTCTTATTACACATGACTATACCCATCTCCTTTTCTTTTGGTTTCTTGCTCCTTCATACGATTGAGTATAATTGCAAACATGAAGAATGAATATGGAATCGGTAATGCAAAATTTAACACACCAATGCACTGCCAGTAATGTAAGGCAAAAACGTTATATGTCGTTTGATATGTCATTTTGAAAAATAGGTATAGATCATAATTTGTGCTAAAAGCGGAGAGAGATTTCTGCCTTCATGTAACTAACTATAGCTTTGAAAAAATTAACAGGCTGCCATAAGTGGGTCATTTCTGATAATGGCCATTTATTTAGAAAAACTGAGAAGAGCTGAAAAGCTGGCTTGTGTTTTGCTTGATTAAAAAGCAGCTGTAATGCTACTTGGTGGCCTGCCTTATACACTGTCTGCAGGCATAGTGACATACAAAAGTATACAAAAAGTGATCGATGGAATGCTTGAATTAATCTCAGCCTTGATAATTACTCAGGGCTGCATCCCAGTCCATTGTTATTTTGCACACCATGCCACATCAATTTGGACCCAGCTATATGCAAATCAGTCTTGCCCCTGCTCCAGTGGGAACAGTTCAGCACAACTGCCAAGGCAAGTCCTCCCTGAACCAGAACACAATCAACCCAGGAGTCCAGACCAGTTTTGCCATTGTTATGGGCCCATCAGCCAGTATAGCTTTGTTCCAGTGGCATAGTGTGCACAGGACCCACGCCTGGGCATACCCATCCCACTTAGGGCGACATATAAAAGTAGGAATCAAGGGATGGATGGAATGCTTGAATTAATTTCAGCCGCTGGTAATTACTCTGGGTTGCATCCCAGTCCATTGTTATTTTGTACACCATGCCACCTCAGTTTGGACCCAGAAATTTGCAAATCGGTCTTCACCCTGTTCTATTGCGAGCAGTCCAGTCCAAAGTGCCAAGTCAGGTCAGCCCTGGAGCAGAACACAAGCAACCCAGGACCAAGCATAGTGACATCACAACTTCACTATAAGAAGTCATTACAGTTGAGCAGCTATATCATTTTCTCATTACAAACAATCAAATACTGTAATAAGAAAATGATAGACGGGAAGTGCAGGTTCCTATGTGCCATATCGTTCTAAATTTGTAGATTTGCTGGAATAGCAAAATGGGCTGAGTGCCAAAAGACAACATGTCAAGTGCCATTGAAAACACCACCACCCCTCGAAAAAAAAACAAGATCTGGAATGCCATACTTTATTCGACCCTCCCTGCGCCTGCCATCCATTCATACAGACCCGTATTGTAATTGGACATTATAAAAATGATACATGGCAGGTTTGGGATCCCTCTCCAGTGTACGTGTAACAGATCTCTAAAGATAAGCCCGTCTGATTGATACATCCCACATCTGTCAGCAAACACAATGCACAGAGTGCGTTCTGCTCCCAAATACTATCGACTTCCCTGCCATTATTTACGGCGAAAGGTGCTTTATGTTTGGCGCTCTGAGAGATCCTCCGGGAAAGCTATAGGTGACTGCACGGGCCTCACCAACAGTAGCCGGAAATCCTGCTCCAGCCAGACAAGTAAATAGACTCAGTGGTGTCTTTTTTTGTTGCTTGGAATTAAGTATCCCTGAAAAATCATTCGCCAAAATACCTTGGGGACTAAACGTGGGTGATAATGGTTCACGGGAGGTTGTAAAACAATAATGAACCAGACTAATCAATTGTTCTGAACGGCGATAGATCACTGTAGAAGAAAAAAATACACATCGCTATTGATCCGGGGCGCGTTCTGCTACTTTTCATTCTGGTGACACTTGAGTGTTTCCCTTTAAGGTGCTACGGGCGGCGGAAGAGAAGGAACCCGCAGAGGAGGATTGCAAACAAAATCACTTGCAGGCCTACTCATGCGAGATGGTGCCCGTGCCAGGCTCTTAATTTTATCTGTTTATTGCAGAAGAAATGTCTGCAGGTGATGATAAGGATAACATGAGCAGATTACAAGCCTGAGCCGAACAAAGCAAAGGTGCTTAAAACCAAATGAAGGGGCGGACTGTTCCGCTAAATAGATGAAATATACAACTGAGCCGAGCCGGCCCTGCTGTCTTTCAATTATTGCAGCTCATTTTAGTGTATTATTGGGCGATCCTAGGTGTGCGGAACTCTAACTAATATTAATAGATTTTTGTCTGTAATGCTATAAAAGGGAATTGTATAAAGACCTGAACTAACGTCTCCTTTACATAATGATTAAAAACTAAAGAGTTTCTTTCAGAGGGCACAAACAGGAATTTTCATTTTGTTGATAAATATATATATTTGCATGGATTTAGTATTACTTTTAAAGAATGATGTGCTACACATAGAGGGCTCACAACGGGTTGCATTGATACTGGTATGCAATATAAGTAATTCATTAATTAAATATGTATGCCTGAGGCACTGCACAGCAAGGGTCCCGTGGGTACTAATACAAACAAAAAAGTGATTTCCTTTCCATTTTTTTCCTTTGCTGGGATATAAAATGTAGCCATAAATTGGGTGCAGGGGGTCCTTTACACCCCTGTGCCCTGGCACACTGCACCTGCTGCATTAACGGTAGCTACAACCCGGGATTGCAGGTCAGGTTCAAAGTACACATCACAGGAATGTCGAGGACGTAGAGGAATGCCTTGTGATCAGGACAAGGCCTTTACAATTTGTGGAAGGTATTATGGTAATACAGGTCTTCAGTAACGGAAAAAAAACAGGCACCTGCCTCTTGCCGCCTCGCCGACTCGGTGCTCTTCTGCTGCTGCACTGCACAGGCTCCCCTTCGGCCAATCCTGACGCTGCTCTCATGTTTGAAAGCAGCGTCAGGATTGGCCTGAGCGCTGTGAATTTGCGCTCCCAGGGAGACTGGGAGCCTGTGCTTTGCTGTCTTCAACCAGGCAATGCAGCTCGGGTTGGAGACAGCTCAGTGCGCATGTGTGTTTGGCCAGCCTGTGGCGGTCGACCAAGCCCACATGGGCACTGACAACAGTGCTGTGCATCACTGCCCCTCCAGTCTCTCAGCCATAGTTTGCCCCACCCCCCAAGACTCGTTCGTGCGGAAAAATAAAACGATAATAAACCTGTGTCATTGCCGTTTTTATTTTCTGAGGTTTGGGTCTGCTGGTAGGGGGGCGATTCTCCTCCGCCATAGCGGAGCTGCCGCTGCTCAACCATCCACCAGATCACAGTTTATCACTCTACTCCTCAGAATACTTCTCAGAATAAAACGTTTGAAATAAATATAAGCATGAGAACACAACCAGTTTCATGGAGTAACTCAGTAACCCAGGCTGTTCGCGTTCTAACTAATCGTTTTTCACTATATCCTCCATTGTGTACACAGATGGTTTGTTCAACTCTTAAGTTTGCCATAGTCTGACCTGAACCCTTACTTTAATCACACGTCAGTTAAGGGAGGGGATTTGCTCTGAATTCATCAACATTACCTCTTTTCTTACAGCTGGTATGGAGAGTCCCTGTAGTGAAGATCTCTTTAGGCTCGATCAAAAATCAGGTTGGGGTTTAAGTCACATAAGTAGCTGAGTGAGTGTTGGGTCGGTCAGTGAAGAAAATGTTCTCGTTATGGTTAGAACTTGGTTTGCAGAGGTAGAATGAGAAACTCTGTGCATGCAATTTTTGCCCCAGGAAAGTGTGTTTTGGTGCGATGGTAAATGTGGGTGGAAAAGATGGATTAGAGAATTCCTGACATTCCGAGCTCAACAGAAGGAAAGAAAATAGGAACACAAGTGCGAACTGGAATGTGTATGATGATCAGTCTTGCAATATCTAATGAATAGAATAGGTCAAATCTCCATTCGAAAGAAGTCAAAACAAGCACATATTTCTGCAAAATGGCCAAAATAACAAACGTTTCTCTACATAGGTCAAATGTTACCAGACGTAAATGGCCATAGACACTAACACATTTAACATACTTGTGAAGAATATTCTTTATTGAAATATTACTATTGGGGCATGCACCATTTGCATTGGTGCCCCGTCTCTATGAGAATCACTTTCAAAGTGCTTTGTCTTGCATTCATATTTCTACCTGACAGCTCTCTGAGAAAGCTTCTTGGGTAAACTCTGAAATTCAGATTGAGGTTAGTAGTCAGGCTCCTTTATAGGTTTTGAAGTACAAATGTCAATGAAGCGAAGATATTCTGTTATGGCTCACAAACTAAGGATTGTAATAAAATATTAGATATGAAAGCTAAAATGAGATCTATCTACAAGTGTCCTTCTACTCTCAAATTCAATAGAAGAGAATTGGAGATTTTATGTTTTGGTCGACAGACTCTTGAAAAGATAAAATACATTGATTAATATAGGGATAGCGCAGTGGGGTCAAAAAAGCATGTTTCCCATTTTAAATCCCATCAATGTTTCTATCCACTATAGGAAAATCTGGTGAACAGGATTACACCAAACTTGACATGAAACTAAAAATTTGCTCAAATAAGTGCCTTTGCTTTGTTTGTTGTAAATCTGTTCAATAGGTTTTGAGAAATCAGCTTTACAAGAAGGTGTCAGGTCAGCTTTTAAGGATTAAACTAAAGAGATAGAAGACCTCACTGACCTTGTCAGCGTGTGTTTGCTCCCCCCACCGCGCAGCTCCACATTGTAGTGGTCTGCCCTCCTGAGCCCTTGGCTCGCAGTTTCAGGCCCTCCTCCACACGAAGGCCCCTCCTGCACCTCATCCCTGGTGGTCCAGTGGTCAGCTCTTCTTCTGTCTGCTGTTGTTTAATTTCTTTTCTTGTTATTCTATTGCTGTTCTGTCTTTTCCTTTATTTCATTGCCTTTTCTGTATTTCTTTGCAACGCCTCCTGCTTCTGTCCTTTACTTTCACTGCAGTACCCCCTTCCCGCTGCTGCTTGCTCCCTGCGGCCCACTCCCTTCCAAGCGCCATTTTCCCACCTCGCAGCTAATCAGCTTCCCACTTTCCCAACACTACTTAATGGCGGCCGCTGCATGGTGAAGGAGCGACCTCAGTGACCTTGTCAGCGTGTGTTTGTTCCCCCCACCGTGAAGCTCCACCTTGTGTTCGCAGTTTGAGGCCCTCCTCCACCCGCAGGCCCCCGCCTGCACCTCATCCCTGGTGGCCCATTTGCCCAGTGGTGAGCTCTTCTTCTGTCTGCTTTTCTTTTCTTTTTATTCTATTGCTTTTCTTTGTTTTCCTTTATTTCATTGCCTTTTCTTCATTTCTTTGTGCTGCCTCTTGCTTCTGTCCTTTACTTTCACTCTGGTTCCCCCTTCCTGCCTTCGCTGCTGCTCGATCCCCGTCGCCCGCTCCCTTCCAAGTGCCGTTTTTCCCCGCCTCCCAACTGACCAGCCTTCCCACCTCCCCACCACTACTTAATGGTGGCCGATGGGCAGTGAAGGAGCAAAGCAGAACGGTATGCAGTTCCTAGTGAACACTATAGGTTGACATATGGTTAGTGTAGTGAGTAACACACTAAGAGCAGGAGAACATTACCTCCTTTCGGAAAAGAGACCCTCACACACCCCCCATCAGTGGGGTGTCTTGCTTCATCATCGGGTCTGCTCCTTATCGGGTCGGCGCTGCAATACCCGATCGGCGCCCTTAACGGGGCCTTTTGGCGGAGATCTTTATTTCCTTTTGCCGTAAGGTGCCGTGCGTGTGAGGGCCCTAGTGAGTGTAGATGTAGTGAGTGTGGAAGTGAGGTTAAAACAGAAGGAGGTGGTCCACCCAAAACTACTTTAATGATCGTGGTCACTCTCCTGATTAAAAACGTGAAAGTTGCGCACCCCTGTTATAAGGTCACGGGGCTGTGCGCATTTGGGGTCAACATGTTTCTTGCCAATACTTCAATTAGAAGGCAATTCTTCAGGACCAAATCAAGATCTATCCACACTTTTTTTGGTAGTGGTACACAATTAACTAATAAAGTGACCACCCATACAGCACCCTAAAAAGTGGTACCTGCAGATCTATGACATCAACCTGTAGAAAAATATAAGTGTAGAAGTATGTCAGGACATTGTATGAACCTACTATACTTATATAGTGTTCTAATTAAAATTGTGATAAAAAGGCATGCATCACACACAGTGGTAGTGACCATGCACAAAACGATATGGAGTAAAAAGGAGAATTAAAAACTATGATAACAAAGGAACATTATGTGTGAAATATGTAAAATATGATTGCCCCTAGCGTCAAGAGAACTCACCCAGTCTGGGTCAAAGAGATGTTACATAGGTGGCCGGCGAGCTCAAACACTGAATAGTACAGTGTCCTTGAATAGGCGAGAGATACAAAGAAATTAGTCAAGTTCTGGAAAGTAACTGTCAGTATCGGGTGCTCAGGCACAGGAGGTTGATTACACCAATAATGAGGGTTGATGCTCTTGTAGCGCATGTGTCATGTTACCCCCACGCTAACCGGTGTGATCCCACAGCCAACCAAACCCAGACGTCACCTAGTAGGTAAACCTGCGGTGTCAACCGAGAGGTCCACCCACCTCGTGTGTGGGAACAGCCTCAGCGTGTACAATCACATCTCATCCACATAACAATAAAAAATGCTGAACACACAGGGTACACCTCCGGTCTACTGGTAAGTCACCCACTGCCCCCAACATGGCCACACCCATCTCCCCGTGACGAGTCATGGCTAAGTATTGGTGAGTGAAGTAGGTTTCCTAGCAAACACTAGAACCGGTGCGCCACTCGTGGAATCAGCATTAGTTCCAACGTAGTGCCCCGGTATGGATTGTAATCTCGCCCATATTGTGTCACAAGCCCTAGTTAAGCCGGCACAGGTACTTACTTGGACATCCGCGCATAAAGTCAGCAGACCTATCCCAGCTCCGCCGGTCCCGCTGGTACACTGGAAGCTGACAGTGCTTCCCTGTATATTCACCGAGCGGCTGATGCAAGGGGCGGGTACTTCCGGATGCACGTAAGCCGCGTTCGGTCATGCGCACTGTTTACAACCGGCGCCATCATGCGATTGGCTTGTAAAGTCTGTGGTTGGTTCCGTACGTAGCCAACCAATGAGGTAGTAGCGTCCTGGATGTCGAGCTGCTCCTTAATAAAAATGTCTATGTCGGTAGGCAATGGTAATATGCGGTGTATATCAAGTCATGTCTAGGGCACGCTAGGCCTATCAAAATCATCAGGATGCGCCATACTAGTATATCATGACTACAGTGTGTTAGTCCCACGGTCGTGATGGTGGGTCTTATCTGATACCACGGGGGGTGAACCATTCATTTATGACCCTAATGTTGCCTTATGTGCACAAAATGTTACTAAGTGATCATAGTCCAAGTGCCAATTATAGGAATCCGGTTACCCGGTGGACTCATAAATGGAATGAGCTAAGGTGGCCAAAGTGAGAGCTATTGAGAAGGTAATGTACGACAAATAGCGTCATAGTACATCCTGGATGTGTAACTGTCAACGGCAGACACTCTCCCGACCTCCAAGTAATGGAACTAATACCGAAGGTGTACTGAATCCAGGCTTGATACTCATCTCGTCAGTGATGCCCAAGGAATGTCTTCATTTAGACCCTCTCTATCAGATGCCAATCGCAGTACCCATCTTTGTTCGATTCTGAAGAGGGCACCTTTCGTTATACCAGGGTGTGCTTCTAGGACACACCATCTGATGGAATCTGGTGGATGGTGCAAGGTGTTAAAGTGTGCCGTCATCTTGGTGTTGGTCTTGCGGCACCTGACATTGCTACGGTGTTCCGTGATGCGAATCTTTATGGGTCTCGTGGTCATCCCTATATAAAGGAGACTGCACGGGCACATCAACATGTAGATGCAGTTATTCGTGTTGCAGTTCGTGTGTTTATTAAGCTGCCACCTGAACCCATTAGCAAATGTGATTTCTTTAGTCATTTTGGTAAACGGACACACAGAGCATGAACCACAGGGGTAATGTCCCTTCACAGGTGGCATATCCCACAAAGATCTTTGGGCTATTGTGGTGTGTAAAACACACAAGATGATGGACGGAATGTTGCACATTGGCAAAACATTCACCCCCAGTCACAGATCTGGGTTTAATCCATCGTTATTTTGCTCACCACGCCACCCCAGTTCAGACATGGCCATATGCAAATCAGTCTTGACCCTGTGCCTCATGGGAACAGTCCAGCCCGAACTGCCAAGCCATGTCTTCCCTGGACCGGAATCAAGCATCCTAGGACCGGTTTCTGGCTATCAGCCGTCATCAGCCAGGATAGCTTGACTCCAGTGGCGTAGTGAGCACGGGACCCACGTCTGGGCATACCCTTCCCACATAGGGCGAACAGCAAAACACACAAGATGATGGACGGAATGTTGCACATTGGCAAAACATTCACCCCCAGTTGTGGTGTGTACCTTGGGTCTCGTATGTATTAACATGTCTTTGAGGTTGCTCGTCCGTTTAAAAGTAAACCTCGGTGTTGGGAACTGTAGATCCCCTGTATTCAGGATCCCCCAATGTTTCTTAATGATGCTTTTTAATTGGTTGGAATCAGGTGTAAATGTGGTCACACAGGTCAGTGAATCATTTTTTGTTTCTTTAGGTCTGGTTTCTAGTAAGCCTTCTCTGTTGTGGTTCCTTGCTCTTTTTTGGGAGAGAGCTATGTTGCATTGGGGATAATCCCTACTGCGTAGGTGTCTTTCCAGAACCTGGGACTCCTTTTGGAAGTCTGTCACCGAGCTACAGTTCCTCCGGATACGGAGGAACTGGCCAAACGGAAGGTTTTGTTTAAGGGCTCTCGGGTGGTGACTGCTGAAATGTAACAGACTGTTCTTGTCTGTAGGTTTACGGTAGAGAGTAGTGCTGATCTGACCCCCGTCCAGTTTTATTAGTAAGTCCAGGAATGGTATCTCACATTCAGAGATGGAGCTAGAAAACTTGAGAAATGGGTTAAGAGTATTAATCCATTGGCAAAAGTCTTCGCACCTAGTCCGATCTCCCTTCCAAAGGATCAAAATGTCGTCAATGAATCTTTTCCATAGGAGCACATTCGCCTGAAAGGGGTTGTTGGAATCAAGGATCTCCCTTTCCTCGAACGCTGCCATGTAAAGACATGCCAGGCTCGGCGCGAAGGTGCTCCCCATGGATGTGCCCTGTGTCTGGTGATACAATTGTTTATTATGTTCAAAAAAGTTTTCAGTAAGGGCCAAGGTCGCACACTCAAGGATGAAAGTCACTGGGGTGGAGGAGGCCCATTCGATCCTACCCAACGCATCCTCAATTACGTCCAGGGTAGCCCTCTGTGGGATATTAGTATAGAGGGCCTCAACATCCAGGGTTACTAGTAGATTCACCTCCTCCTGATGTTGGACCCCCTCGAGTAGGCGCAGGACGTCTGATGTATCTTTGACAAAAGAGGGGGTGGCTCTGACCAAAGGTTGAAGAAAGTAGTCACAGAACTTGGACAGTGGTTCGAGGATCGAGCCTATCCCCGAGACTATCGGTCTCCCAGGCACCGGTGAGACTCCTTTATGCACTTTGGGCAGAGTATAGAAGTAAGGGATTTTTGGGTTCGTAGCGATCAGGAAGGTTGCCTCCTTCTTGGAGATCCACCCCTCTGTTTCAGCTGTAAAGACCATGGTTGAAATGGTGGTGGCAAGTCGGGATGTGGGGTCCTCTCTTATAGGGGTGTAATATCTCCGGTCACTCAGTTGGCGGAGACATTCTATGTCATAGTCAACAGTGGACATAATGACCGTAGCGCCGCCTTTGTCTGCCTGTTTGATAGTTATAGAAGGGTCATCCGCCAGAGCCCTGACGGATGCCTGCTCAGCAGATGAAAGGTTATGGAAGGGTGCCGCCTTATTGCTGTTTTCAAGGTCCTTGAGCACAGCTTGCTCAAAGGTCAGGACTTCGTGGGGTACCATCCCACTGTTCGGTGTGAATGTGGACGGGTTACGTAGTCCCGAGTCTTCCTCATCTTCCTCATCATCAGGTACTGGTTTGTCTTTGAAAATGCCTTAAGGCGTATTTTCCTGAAGAAGCCCTGTATTTCACAGGTGTCACGAAATTTGTCATATTTGGGAGTCGGGACGAAACCTAACCCTCTTTGCAGTGAAGGAGCAAACTCACTGACTTTGTCAGTGTGTGTTTGCTCCCCCCATTGTGCAGCTCCGCCGTGTATTGGTCTGCCCTCCTGAGCCCTTGGCTCGAAGTTCGAGGCCCTTCTCCACCAACAGGCCCCCGCCTGCACCTCATCCCAGGTGGCCCAGTGGTGAGCTTCTTTTGTCTGCTGTTGTTAATTTTCTTTTCTTTTATTCTAATGCTATTCTTCCTTTTCCTTTATTTCATTGCCATTTCTGTATTTCTTTGCACTTCCTCTTGCTTCTGTCCTTTACTTTCACTCTGGTTCCCCCCTTCCCAACCTAGCCGCTGCTTGCTCCCCACAGCACCACCCTCTTCCTAGTGCCGTTTTTCCCGCCTCACAGCTGACCATCCCTCCCGCCTCCCCAACACTACTTAATTGCGATTGCTGTGCAGCTGCGCCGGCAGCATGCTGGAGGCACGCCATAGGCAAGCCCGACTGTGCCTGTCCGTGCCAGGACCGTGCCAAGAGCCCGCAGCCTTCACTGCTACGATGCCACCACCCTCCATGCACTCAACCCCGGACATTCCACCGCCTGCCACCTCGCATCACTGAAGAACACCCAAGAACCATTCCCCTGCTTCAACTGCGCCTTCTCCTCCCTCCTCCCTCCGCATACCAGACCCACCAACTGCACGACCCTCAAGAACCAGACCCGACCAACTCAACTGCATCCTACTCAACACCTGATCCCTCAAAAGACACGCAGTGGAGATCTGTGACCTTCTTGACTCCATCTCCCCTGACATCGCCTTTTTCACAGAAACCTGGATGAACCCAACCTCAGCCCCGGACATCGCAATTGCCATCCCAGATGGCTACAAAATCATCCAAAAGGACGGCGTCAACAGACCGGGAGGACGCCACCCTCCATGGCAACCTCCCAGACTCCACCCCCCTTCCGCGAAGCCATAGCCGACTTCATTGCTCATCACTCTGATGGAGCAGGATTTTGCAAAAAGAAACCTGCTCGAATGAATACCCCCATAATACGTACTAACAGTAAGTAGTAATATAAAATTAACGTGCACCTTACATGAACACAAGGGAAAACTGCTTTGCGCATGCGTGCACTAACGTAAGATAACGCATGAAAGAACTAAAACCGTATTTACATTGTGCTTTGAAAGAAACGGGAAATAATGCATGACTAGGCCACATGCGCATTTCATAGTTTGGATGTTGCAGCTTGCTTTGAAATTATAAATAATACCGTTTTTGCATAAAGCTATGCTAGGTAAAACGCTAACAGGGAATAGTGCATTAATTAATGTTCATTTTCCATTTGATATAGTGAGCTGGATGAGACGCCATTTTCCCTTAACTTAGCCGGATAAAGGAGGGGCAGGGTAAAAGAGTGAAATTGATCTGACAAAGGCACACTGAAGCGCTGAGCACAGCAGAAGAAGTGCAGGGGTTGAAGGCCAATGTGATGATCACCTGCCCAGGGATGTGACTGACCGTGGGACAAAAACACTCCTTCCGTGGACATTGCTTAAAATTATGTGAAATTGTAACATGAATTAAATCGTGTGAACGGAACAATTATGAAATCATGGGAATGGGTATAGAACAATGAATAAGCCCAAATTTTGAATGAAGTCATAGTGGTGTGACAGACCACCTCCTAAACTCTCCAATCATCTGTCTAGTTTCGTGAAATGTTTCAACTGATGTGGGACAGACATGTAGGTTTTAGGGTATAACTGGGGTGCCTTTAGGGGTGTGGTTAGGTTAGGCTGATTTTGGAGAGAGAGAGAGGGGAGATGTGTCGCTGTCCGTCGGTTTGCAGAGAGGCCTAGCTGTTCCTGTCCTGTCCCTTTCCTGTGATCTTTGTTCCCTGACTCTATTTCAGGGGACCCCCACCATCACTTTGGCCAGAGGGGTGGTTTTCTACAGATCCTTTGGGTTTGTATTATTCTGACTCGTTTCTTGCCAAATTACCTGCAAATGTATTTTTGTCTCTGAAACTTTTGTCTCTTCATCTATCCACTCCTTCATGTACAATGTCATTATTTGATTGATGAGTTTGTCTCTATCTGAAATTGCTGATGTTTTTCTCCCCCTTTGTGAGTTCATTGTTTGCACTTGTGACCGTATGCATTGAGCATTTTATCATTTAATTTGAGATAAAACTTTATTAACTTCAACGAGAGTCTGTGTTCATTTAGCTGATTGAATGATTAGTTAGATAGTAGTATCATTACCATCAACTATTCAACTAATTGGTTCATCAAGTAGAAGGAAAGTTGATGAAAAGGTTAGATAAGTAATTTGGAAATGTCATACATGAATTTTAGAAAGAAAAGAATTGAACATATATAAATTGACCCCAGCGCATCTGGGATTTGGGTGAATGTGTATGGGCCATTGTTCTGTGATATTATTGAGTATTGATCCCTGATCAGGTATTGGTTTTGCGCTGGATCAACGCCCTCACCTCACCTCAATGGACTACATCCTCCTCTGTGACCTCAATTTCCACCTCGACAACCTAGACGACCACAACACCTCATCCCTACTGGGGAACCTCATCACCATCGTACACAAACAACTGGTGGTCACATCTCCAACCCACTCAGGAAGACACACGCTCGACTCCATCTTCTCTGCAAGCAACAACATCTCTGTCAGCCACACCTCTGAGCCATATTGGACCGACCACCACTGCGTCCACTTCTCTTTTACCAAATCCACTGTACACCACCACACCCAACGCGGGAAACATCGTTTACATCGCATGCTTTACATTGCATGCCATTACAATGCGGTTGTTACAATGACCGCGTTGGTACATCGCGAACCATTACATCGCAAGTCGTTACAACGACTTACTATATGGGGCAGAAGGTGTTGGATTTACAATCCTACACCTTCCCTGCTGTTGCACAAACTGGAGTAGGAATAGTAAATTATACTATTCCTAAGTCCAGCGCGCCCCCTACAGCAAGTCATTGTAACGACTTGCGATGTAATGGTTCGCGAAGTAACAACGCAGTCGTTGTAACGACCGCATTGTAATGGCATGCGATATAAAGCATGCGTAGTAAAGACCTATATTCACCCACCGCTATCCTCGCAAAAGCTGGAACAAGATCACAGAACACCAGCTCACCACACCTCAGCAAAACCCCACCACCGACATCTACAGACGCCAACACCTCAGCACGCAACCTCCACCATTGGATCTCCAACTGCACTAACACATTGGCTCCCTTCAGGAAACCCTCAGGCAAGCAGCCCTTGAAGAAATCCAGCTGGTTCTTCCCCTCCCTCCAAGAGTCCAGGTGCACCCTCGAGAAAAGTTGGAGGAGCAGCAAGATCGTGGCAGACCACGCAGCGTTCAAAACTGCAGTGACCGCACACCACCACCTCATCAGAACAATGAAGAAAGCAGCCATACAGGAACGCATCAACACCAACGCACACAACAGCAAAGAACTTTTTGCCGTTGTAGGAAGGTGGAAACTGACTGCATGGTTGCCCCCACTTTTTTCCTGGTGTTTTGCTGGTTTTCGACTTAGTTTGGCTGGGATCCTGCTATTCAGGACCCCAGCCTATCTGCTTTCCCCTTAAATTTATTGCATGTACTCTAGGTACACTCCAGATTGGTTTCTGGGGTACCCTTATAAGTCCCTAGTATATGGTATACTATGAACCCAGGGCATAGGTACCCCGGAGGCCTCCCAGGGGCTGCAGCATGTATTATGCCACCCCTGAGAGGCCATCCAAAATGACACAACAGGTCTGCTACAGCAGCCTGTGTAAGGTGGTGTATGCACCCCTTACTGAGATATAGGTTCCCTATATCTCTCCATATCACTGCACATGTAAACCTATCAGTCAGCCCTATGGCAGGCCTTAACAATCCTGAAGGCAGGGTGCTGGGTTTCATGTGAGAGGGTGCCCATGAATGAGCAGAGCCCCTCTGCAGCGTTCGGAATCTTCATTCCAGGGTTGTTTGTGATGCAGCCAAACCATATACTCTTAAGTGCATTATGACCTCGCGGTAAATGCTAACTTGAGAATGGCTGCATGGAAACATGTCGTGTTTGGTGTCAAACACCTTGGAATCATACCTCCACCCCAGTAACTGGGGTGAGAGGTATGATTCCACCCTACTAGAGGGAGAAACATGGCACCACCGGTACACCCGGTACCAGCTTAACAGAACCCTGGCATCACAAAATGGATGCTGCAGCCACAGACACGAGTCTGCCCTCCTGCTGCTGGACGAAACTCCGGCAGGGGAGGCCTGGACAATAGGTTTCCTGTCACAGGGAGGTGTGACCACCTCCTAGACAGGCTTTAGTGTATTGGGGCTGGGTGGGTGCACTCAAAGAGTGCTTTGAAGTCTGCACTGGGGGCACATTTGGTGTCCCTGTGCATAGTCCAGTTCAAACCGGTTGCAGGGGCTACCAGCCCCTGCTCTGGCATGAAACTGGACAAAGGAAATGGGTGTAGCCACCCCTCTTTCCTGACCCTCCCATAGGTGGGTCCCCAGAGTTTGTCCCACCCCTTCCTTGGGTATAAAGTAGGAACCCCTGACGACAGGACTTTAGATTACACCTGGACTAAACTCTGACACAGAAACCAAGTACTTCGATGATCTACACTATGCTGGATGACTGAAGAGTCTCCCTTGGAGTAAAGGAGTTACTCCCCTGCAAGGCAGGCACCTTTAACGCAACTGACCGGATGGCATCTCCGCAGCTCCTGAGGACTCCGAAGAATATTGCCACACAGGAGGTAGGTTCCCAAGGTCTCTGAGGTTGATCTGTGCCCACAGCAAATCTGAGGCCCGTATCCCTCGTGGAGACCGTGCAACCCGAACCCCTGGACACCGCAACCATTTGCAGAAGCATCAGCTTTCCGGAGACCCCTCTGGCTGAGCTTTGGGTTACTTGTAGCCCTGAACCCGAGCAGTAATTACACTGAAGATTGCTGGCCTACACTCAACGAGTGTTCCGTGGGCCCCCATTTTGTGATTCCTCTTGAGGTCCCTTTGCGTTCCCTGGTCCGTTGACCTGTGGGTCCCCAAGAAGGCAACTCTAACTTTAATTGGGCTTCCCTGGTTGCTCCAGACGTGCCCTGACTCTCCATTGCTTGGGGAGTCCCCAGGACCTTGCTGGTCCTCACAGAAGCATCTTTACTCTTCCTGCGTGGGTTGCTGTTACCAAGGTTTGTTGTGTTCAATCCGAGCACCGAAACCCCAGCACTCGACATCCTTTGTGGGACAGCTCGAATCCGGCTCCTAGTCATCCTCGACATCTCCTGGACCCCATGGCTGCAGAGTCAAGCTTCACCTCTTTGCACCTGAAGCACCCGACATCGGTGGGCATTTGATTGCTCCGCTCCTGGTCACTGGTTAGTGACCCAGATCCTGTCCCCTCTGCTTTCAGGTTCTTCACATCTTCGATCCAGGCTTGGATCATCCCGGACACTTTTCTTCTTCACGGCAGCAGCACTTTGCAGCAGATCGCCATTGAAATCAACGACGATTCCCGACACCCTTTGACACCTATGCACCCGGCTTCCCTGGGTGAGGTAACTCGAGTACTCCAGTGCTCACGTGGGTGTTGGCCCTAGAACCCCTTAAGTCTAAAGGGGTTTGCTGACAGTCCTCTCCTAAGTGTTCTTTATCTTTAAAATTCCAACCGCGACTTTCCTTATAGAATCCTACGGCGCTTGCGGCTGTGTTCTCACACTGCACACGTCCCCCCTGGGTCTCCTGTGTCACTACCTTGGGTGGTTCCTTGGGGTCCCAGCGATTCTACGTGCTCTAGGCCCTGTGTCTAGTCAAGTCGTGGTTCTTATACCACTTTCTTAATATATGGTTTGGTCCCCCCATGGGGCCCATTGTAGATTGTGCTATTTACTGTCATTTTAATACTGTGATATTGTGTATCTTGGACTCTAATCTCATAAAGAGATTAGTAGTGAGTGTTTAGAAATAAATACATATATTTTATATATACCTGGTGTGGTTCTCCTTTCATTTCGTCATTCCATAGGTTATAATCTGGTAAACCAAGCTGCTTTACACTCCTTCAAGACTTAGCCTGAAGGCTGCTCTCCATAGCTACCACTAGGATAGCTTTCAATAAAGGTTGTCTTTAAACCTATCATCAATAAGGGTCGTTTGGACTGGTGCAAGGTGCCCACTATAACTAGTGGACAGCATATGCCAGGCCAACTTCTCACAGCCGTGGTCAAAGAATTCACCAAACCCAGCACAGAGACAGCAGACATCCCTCTCTCTCAAGACCTAGGCGACAACCTCACCACCTTCTTCCACTGCAAGATCAGGGAGATCTATGACAGCTTCGCAACCCAAGACCCACCCACCCCACCCAAAACCACTGCATCCAATGGCTCCAGACCCCAGCAGACCTTGCCCAACTGGACCATCCTCACCTCTGACGGCACCCTCAGGATCATGAAGAGCATCTACTCCAGAGCCCCCTCAGATATCTGGCCTCACCACATCTTCAACAGAGCCTGCACCTCCATCGCACCTGATCTCTGTCACACCATCAACTGCTCCATTGAGCCCTCCACCTTCCCCGAAAACTGGAAACATGAAGAGATCAGCCCACTGCTGAAGAAACCATCTGCCAACCTGACGGACCTCAAGAACTACAGATTCATCTCTCTGCTCCCCTTCCCAGCCTCAAGTCATCGAGAAAGCCATCAACGCCCAACTCTCTGAGTTCATTGAAACAAACCACATCCTGGACCTCTCCCAATTGGGCTTCAGAACTAACCACAGCACAGAGACCGCTCCTCATTGCTACAGACGACATCCGCTCCCTCCTCGACTGAGGCAAGACTGCTGCCCTCATCCTATTGGAGCTCTCAGCCGTCTTCAACACCGTCTACCACCAGACCATCTGCGCAAGACTCCACATTGCCGCCATTCCCGACAAAGCCCTGTAATGGATCCGCTCCCTCCTCACCGGCTGAACACAGAGAGTCAGACTCCTGCAGTTTAACTTGGAACCCACACAGATCAGCTAAGGAGTGCCTCAGAGATCCTCCCTGAGCCCCACCCTCTTCCACATCTACATGGCTCTGCTTGCAGCCATCGTCAGAAGCCACGGACTCAACATCGTCTCCTACAGCGACGGCACCCAGCTGATTCTCTCCCTCACAGACGAACCCACAGCTGCCAAGAGCAACTTCAACAACAAGATTAATGAAGTTGCCACCTGGAAGAAGGACAACTGCCTCAAGCTCAACTCAGACAAGAATGAAGTCCTCATCTTGGGCTCCACCCCCTCCGTCTGGGACAACTCCTGGTGGTTCGCAGTGCTCAGAACCCCTCACACCCACGGACCACGCACGAAACTTCTGCATCATCCTGGACTCCTCACTCTCAATGAACCGCCAAATCAACGCCGTCTCATCCTCCTGCTTCCACATGCTCCACCTGCTTTGTAAGATCGTCAGGTGGATCCCCACCGAGTCCAGGAAAACGGTCCCCCATGCACTCGTCAGCAGCAGACTCGACTACGGTAATGCACTCTACGCCGGCACCACCCAGAATCTCCTGAAGAAACTGCAGAACATCTAGAATGCCTCCTCCAGACTCATCCTGAACATCTCATGCCACAGCCACATCACCGGCCACCTGAGAGACCTTCACTGGCTTGATATCAACAAAAGAATTACCTTCAAGCTACTCATGCACTCCTACATAGCCCTCCACAACGCCGGATTTGCATACCTCAACTACCGTCTCTCCTTCTACAATCCCACCAGACATCTCTGCTCCACCCAATTGGCCCTGGCCACCATCCCACAGATCTGTAAAACCATGGATGAAGGAAGATCCTTCTCCTACCTCCCTGCGAAGACCTGGAACACCTTGCCTCTGCACCTCAGACAATCACCATTGCTACCGCAATTCAGGAAGGACCTCAAGGGCTGGCTCTTCGACTGAACCGCAGATCTCCCCCACTCAGTGCCTTGAGACCTTAATGGGTGAGTAGTCATGCTTTACAAGAAACCTGATTGATTGATTGATCAAGATATCTTGATCATTATTTCCCATACAATTCACATATCTAGGTTTGAGGACTATTCATGGGCCCAAATCCAAACCCATAGTGAAAAAATAAAGGAACCGTATTGGACAAGGGAGCTTTTTTTGTATCATTTTTTGGGGGTCTACGAACTCAGAGTGGAGTCTGTGGACCTGACGACTGAGATTAGCTGGCGATAGAAGAAATTCAGTGGTGCCCGCCCTTGCGGTATGCGGGTCATGGTCCATGCATCCTGAAAAGAAAATTACAAGGCCACACCCTGATTTCAAGGCCTAGAAGCCCTCCGGCGTTTCAGGATAGATGTACTAACATTTGGAATACCGATTTCCTAATTGCGAATATCTCTGAATCGCAATTAGAAAATCAGTATTCTTAATGTATGAAACTCTTTTGAGTTTCATTAGCAATTCCTAGTGGGTCGCAAATAGACCTACCTCATGAATATTAATGAGATAGGTCACAGTTTGCACCCATTAGGGATCATAGCCATTACAGGGATTGTGGCCTGCTGTGGTCAGCAGACCACCATATCTATGATTGCTTTTTGATAAAACATTTTTTTTTTAAATGCAGCCCTTTTTCCTTAAAAGAAAATGGGATGCATTTAAAAAGAAAAAATGAAACTTTTCAGTTTCATTTTTTGTTTCAAATCTGTTTATTGAATATAAGTTGAACAGGGAAACAAAACAGGAGAAACAAAGCAAAGTGCATCACAAATAGCATGGCAGGGCCTTGCAAAAGTTATCCTGTTACAATAAAAAAACAAGAGAGGATGAGGGCGTAACAAAGACAAATCAATATGCTTATCAATTAACATGGCACACTTGCATAGATTTGTTTTAAATGATAGTTTGCATCAAAATAACCAGGAAGGAATAAGGATACAAGTAAATGCGAAAACCAGCAGGACCCCTTTATTAAGGAAGGCTCACCCGATGTGAGGGAGCAAATGTATGGGGGTCCTTGGAACACTGACCCAGTGCTTGGGCAATGTGAATAGGGTTTGTGCATACCAGTGTAATAGATTGAAAGTATGTTAGAACTTGCGTGATGACGCTAATGAGAATTGGGGTTAGTGGATACTCGCCTCATTTATAGAACAGGGGAGAGAAGAGAAAACCAGATAGGAAGTGCGACAGTTTCATTTTTTAAGATTAGTCAGTAGTCCGTGGGATCACTGCCTGCTCTTAAAAAATATTTTTATTTACATTCTCAAAGGGGAAGTGGTCTCCTGGGGAACCCTTCCCCTTTGCATATGGGTTATCACCAGTTGTAAACTGGTGATAAAGTATTACTGTTTGTGACTGGAATTCAGTCACAAAACAGTAATACATACCATACCGATTTGGTATTTAGAAGGTACGCCCTAAACACGCTCCTTCCAAATACCGAATCGCAAATGCAAAGTGCAATTCAGTAAGAAGTTGCTGAATCGCGTTCGCATTTTGTACATTTAAAAAAGCATTTTTCCGGTTGCAAATGGCCCGATTCTGCAAATTGGGCCATTTGCGACCAGAAAAATGCTTTGTACATCTGGCCCTTAATCCATTAACTGCTGAGACTTTTCTACCCCCAGTACTGAGCCTTTTTTGGATATTTGGGGTTCTTTGAACTTATGCTTTCTTAAATATTTTTCCATATAAGGTATCTACACCAATTTTACATCCTTTTTTCCGACATGCTGGGGATACCATGGGTATCAAATGTTTGTAGATTCACCTGGAAGGAACAGAGAAAATAGCCAATATATATCTAAATTTCGGTTTTTTTAGGAAAAATTGGGAAAAAAGTGCTGTGCAAGGAAGCACATTTTTACCTAAAAATGGCATCAACAAATGGTTTGCTGTGCGTTAGAATCACAAGCTTCATAGTTTTCAGGAACAAGCAGAGTTGCAACAAAAAAACAATATATTTACCACAATGTATGCATTTTCTAAGAGGTTGTCCGTTTTGTCTATTTCTTGTGGTTTCAGCCTACGTTTATTGTGAAAATAGGGGAGGAAGCCATGGGTGATCCCAGAAAGATTTAGGTTTCCTAGAAGTAGACAACATTCTAAATTCAGTAAATGGTCATTTGTTGTGATCCCTTATCCAAAGAAACTTATAATAATTGAAATACAAAAAATAATGAAAACGAGTAAGAAAAAAAAGCTATTGGTGACAACGTTTTTTGTCTCGATGCCTGATGTGCAAAAGCAATATATCTTTATGTCCAATAGACCCTTCTGGTCATGGGGATATATAAAGTTTGTAGGTTCCCACATTTGTCCTGATAAAAGTGGTACCCCACGTGTGTGGTGGGGTTTAGCCCCAACAACAGGAATGGGACAAACCAGGGACCATGCAAAGACCATATAGACTTCACAAGAGCCTTGTTTAGTCTGTGCATATCATGGGCACTAGCCCCAGCCACACAAGTGGGGTACCATTTTTATTAGGATATGTGGGGGAATCCTGGGTGGTAGTTAATTTGTGGCTCTTCACAGCTTAAAGAATTTTCTTGGACAGGAATGTGGAGAAAGTGCGTGTTTTTGTAGCCAAAGTTTGAGGTTTGCATCATAATATGAGTAAAAAAATGTCATGGAATACACACAAGTTACACAACCCTGGCAACCCCTGGGTGTCTAGGTTTCAGAAATGTCTGGGTTTAGTAGGGTTTCCTGGTTGGCAGCTGACCTCGAGGCTGAATAGTGAAACTATTCAGCATGGCAATTGAGCCAATATTGGGATTTACATCCACTCTGCTGGTCCATATATAAAAATGACACCCATAAGAATAGAAATATCATCTTGCTTGCCATGGGGGTATGGATGCATTAGTCCGCAGAGGAGAAGAAACATTGTTTGGGTTTTAGCGTTGGGGGCTGATGTCACAATGGTCTGGCCCTCACCCCAATATGAGTCTAAAAAAAAACGCTGGCATCCATCCATGGCCTTTCCCCCCCAACGGATGCCGAAAGACTATGTTGCCCCTTTTGGGGTGGGGGCATGGCCCAATCCCAGGGTGGGTTGCCCCACCCCTTTTTTGCCCAACTTTAAAATGCCTGGTATCTAGTGGGCTTTCTACCCTTTCATAGGGGGCAGATTAGATATGAATGCCCTAACAAGGGAAATTTCCTATCTGCACCCCATGGTGGTGAAAAGGCTCTATTGCTCCTTCTGCGTGGGGATGTAATTTAATGCCAGAATGGGCTGCCATATTCTTTTTGTAATACACACCAGAGATATGGTAGTAGTAATAGTACTGAGTCAACTAAAAGAGTGCCGTTATACTAAGAGAGTCCTTTGAGAAGTATGGATGGAAAAGCCTCAGCCACATCATTGTGGTATGCTTCCTCGTAGGTGATTGAGTCCCACCTTGGTTGGATATTACCACCATGGTTTTCTCATCCTCACGAGGAGGGAGTTCCAAACAATCCATACTGGATAAGCAAGGGATCCAGATAATGTATTAAAACTACTGCGGTGTAAACCCAAAATATATCTCTTTATTCATAGGGTACACTGGACAGGATTAAAAAGCTAATTGGATGTGCCTGGAGGTATCATGTCTCAGTCATCCTTCCTGCCAATATGTTTCTGCCTCTGCCTATAGCCTGAAAAAGGGCATTGGGCCTTCATCAGGGTAAAGAGGATCCTGTGGATGTCAAAGTCCTGAGTAAATCCATGCTAGAGGTAAAAATAGGTCTTAATTTACTGATCTGTCATGCGGTTCACAGAGGAAGAAGTAGGTGGGAACACAGGTCCATCTCCTTAACAAATCTGTTTCTACAGAAGTGCCCCCCTGCGCTCAGACCGCTGGAGCCCGAAACAGGTAGGATGGCTCTCATAAGATGGATTGGCAAGGTAAGGTCCATGACAAATATATGCAAACAAATAGAATAAGCACAACATCATTAAATAACAATACAAACCAATAAGTGATCAAAAATGTATACCTGCCTCATTGATGGTGAGTGGTAATGTAATATTACATTTGAGATAATTTAAGATATTTCTAATTGAATCTGCCACATTAAGAGTGAGTTCATGAGCTTTGCATTTGCCATGCAAGTTATAGTTTGCAGAGCTAAATGTAACTGGTGAAATTCAGCGGTTTTTCAGTTCTAAGTTATAACCAAACTGTATTTTGTGAGAGAATATATGTGTGTGTGCGTGTGTGTGTGCGCGCACATGTTTGTGTATATACATATGTATATATATATATATATATATATATATATATATATATATTAGGACCTAGTTTCCAGAAGAAAAGCCCTTTTCGTCTTGCCTATTTCTTTGATGCCATTTGTCAAATCTTCACAAAACATTACCAAAAAAAAGTTCATTCACCTCAGCTCCTTCCTGGAAAGTTTTGGGGTGATCCATCATGCGAGGAGTGAGACTCAAGTGGGGTCCAAAACATAAAGTCCCCATGTATTTTCCATAGACTTCTTTAAGACAGGTTACAGCTAAAACTGCTGAGCGGAATGACACCACATTTTGCAGAAAGCTTAATTTTGGTTCACAGATTGGTGTAAATTCATTCAGTAGTTATTGAGATATTTAGGGTCAAAAATAATTTCATTTTTTGGCAGTTGGACTCACTAGAGTCCCACAGGCGTCTCGCGAGAGCGCAAAATCAAAAATGGAGGCCTGCAATTGGCAGAGAGACCAGTTTTTCCCATGAGCCTTCACGTTATTGTGAGCGAGCTCTCTGATTGGCTGGCTGTTGGAATTTTAGAAATGAAATGGCCGCCATTACTGTTTGCTGTGAAAAACTGGAAGTGTTGTGGAAATGAAGTAAAAAGACGTTATAGTGGTGTCATCTTGCACATTATGAGTGATTTGAGCATTTATAAAATTGTACTTGATTGTAGGGAATAAGGTGATTCTAAAAAATTTCAACAATACAAGCTACCGATTGTGTATGGTGCTGATTAAAGTCTTGGTGAATCAAGCAAAAAAATTGCATTCATCTTCCAACCATAGTTGTGTGATATAAGCAGGGAACGAAATTCCACTAGGAAAATGTTTAATTACAGTGATATCCTGTCATCATCATGACAGTCCTTACTGCATGAGGGTGACTACACCTTCGAGAGAATGTTTTCAATTTCCTTTCATCCGCAGGTTAAAATGGACTGCACTGCTTTGTGGGTGTCTAACGCATCAGATGCAGGAGGGTCACAGGATAAAATAACCTTAAATAAATCTACTGGGCTGTCAGCAGCAGAGAAGCCTAACCTTTCCCTTATGTTCATCACCACCTCATAGAACTGGGACCCTTGGATCAACTTCCCAGCTGAATCTCAGGTTCGGGATTTTCCTCTTCCTCTGATACAGCCAGGCTTTTTTCTGAACAGCTTTGGAATAACTTTTTATGTTGAGGAAAATTCTATGCTCAATATAGCATGACTTAGTTGGTTATGGTGAAAAGCCAACGATAAGACAATAGACCTGATCTGTTTATTAAGAACAGTTATGATAAAGGCAGCAGACCTCACATATTTATTGTGAAATGCATATGTTAGTCAATATGCATTTGAGGGTGTATTGCTATTACTTTGTATTAAAGCCTGCAGAGAGGTATTTTGTTACACAAAATCTTGCAGATTTCTGCAATAGTCAAGGATTTGGAATTTGATTACACTCTCTGACAAATTTTGGGGGTAGAAGATTTTGACTGTGCCTGGATACCCTCACAGGTGATTAGACGTGCTCTACAAATCCACATAACATAGAATTACATAACATAACTGTGCTAATCATTGGTAGGTCTGCTTAATTGCTGTTTACATTTTGAATTTGATAACTGTATGCCTGATGTTGCCTTGTGGGAAAGCTTATGTTCAATACAGTAGGCCTGAGTTGGTGAGGGTGTCACGCCAATGATAAAGGCAATAGTTATGTCCAATGCCATTGGTCTGATCTGTTTATTATTAAACATTATGACAAAGGTAGTAGGCCTGGCTTATTTATCATGAAAAGCAGTTGTTAGAACCTGTAGGCTTTTAATTATGGTTTCTTATCACACTGTTAACAGGCTATACACAGGTATTGTGTTTTATGAAATCTTACAGTTTACCTTTTTAGGCAAAGGTTTTTGTTTTGGTCACCCCCTCTCACAAACCCTGGGAGTGGAAGATGTTCACTGTGATTATTGGTAAAATATTTGTCAGATTTCTAGGTTTGATCTGTTGAATTTGGAAAGTTGTTACTAAACCAGTAGGCCTGACTTAGTTATTGTGAAAAGCATGTGTTAAAGGCAATAGATTTTTAAGGGTGAATTGTTGGGACACTTCAATAAAGCCCATACACAGGTATTTTGATGTATGAAATCTTACACATTAGTTTAGAAGGGAAGGGTTTAGGTCAAGGTAGTACCCAGAAAAATTAAATAGCCCCCACTTGCTCCATATCTTGGTGGCAGTGAGTGAGCAAGCAGGCAAACAAGCCTAGCAGTCAGTTGTTCTGTTCCTTCTTTGTTTTTTTCATTTTTCTCTATTTTTCCATCTTTCATTACAACTTTAGTATCTGCTTTTTTCATGTATTTTTCTCCTGTTACATATTATCTTCCTCTTTGCCCTGTTTCTTCTTTATTTCCTTCATTGTTTCCATCATCTTTTCTTTCTGTTAATCCTTTTCCTACCTTTATTCCATCTTTCTTTCCTCTTTCCCCATGTATCTTTCCTTTCTTTCGTTCTCTCCATCATTTGTCTTTTTTCATCTGTCTTTATTTCCCTCTCTCTCATCCTTCTTACTTTTTCATCTTTCTTTCTTCATTTCTCTTTCCTTCTTTCTGTGCTGCTGCTCATCTTTACGTCTTCCTTTTACTTTCATTTCATCTTTTATTTTCCCCATCCTTCGTACTTTCTAACCATCCATCCTTCTTCTAATTTTATTTTTATAACATACTACAGCTTTCAGACAATTCTAACAGGCTTCTGGCTTGCCACTCATTTCATCTGTAGTTCACCGTATCCTGCATGACCAGGCGCGTAACACAGGCCCCTGCAGCCCCCGCAGTGCTGGGGGCCCCTGAGCTGCAGGGGGCCCCCTCAGCACAGTACTCAGGCCTGAGAGCTCCGGATTAAATCCGGAGCTGGGGCTTCTCTGTGAACCCTGCAGGGGGGCCCCCTCAACTTTTGTTACGCCACTGTGCATGACCACTGCATCTAAATCAGTCACCCATCATGGAATGGTACGTTCCATAGTTTATAGATGATTTACCATTCCAATAAGTCCAACATGTTTGTTCTAAAAATGGCAGCTGTGCTGAAACCTTAAAATAATGCTACACTATGCACAATACCATTGCAAGATGGCCATCTTCTGCCTTGTTTTCTTTTTTTATTTATTGTGTGTGTGTTCTATGTATATGTGTTTTATTATGGCTGTGTAAGTGAGTAAATGCAATAATAAGACAGTGAGTGGATGGATGGTTGCATGAATGCAAGGAAGGATGACAGAGTCATGTATGATGACTTATTGAGTGCCAATATCTGTTCATGAACTGAGAGGCACTTTAATTCATAAGCCGGACCTACTGGCATGTCCAATGGTGAATAGTTTTGCTGATTATAAATTATTCATTTTCTGGATGCTGCCAATGTCTTTAATCTCTGCATAGCTACTGTGGGAGAAGAGTTGCTTCATGAGGAAAATATTTTGTATTTTCATAAACATAATAATATAGTTAAGTTGCGCTAGATTGCAATGTATCGAATTTTCTTGCATGTGGAAATACTGCATTCTTAAGTTTCATTCAGGCAAACTGTGAATGTCATAGCTTCCCATGCAGTCAGGAATGTACTACAGATTCAAAAGCAATACTGCAGGGGCAAATTTCCAAATTATTTTTTCTGTCTTTTGCGAACTGAGCCCTGTGTTTAAAAGCTGCTTATTAATAACTCATCTTACTTTCAATTGTCTAACCGTGTCAAACATCTGTTTGAAATGCTTGAGGTCGAGCACTTTGGGGCAGATGCAAAATATTACACCAATGAACACGAACATTTGTGTATTTTAATAAAGTAATGCAGGTTTTCAGCCTTTAATCCAAAAACGTATTTTGTAGCCTTATGATACATCATCAATGACAATGAGACAAATAGCTTGGCTTTAATGCACTTTCTCTTGCCTCTCATTGCGAGCAATGTAGTTGCATATTTCACATTTCATTTGGTACCGCACAATGGCAGTTTTCAAAAATACAAATATCCATCTCCCATTAGAACACTGGAATGTTGAGCACTCCATTGAAGACAATGGAGTGCTCTGGGCTTCTCATGGCTGGTAGAAGGCCGGAGAGCAACATTCCAATATTTTTTCATTTCACAGCTGTTGCTGTGAACAAAGGCCTCTCAGAGCCTGAGGGGATTTAAACCCCCTCGAGTTCCATGAAGACTGTTTTATGGCTATACCGGATATTATAGGCCCGCTCCCTTGTTAAAGGCCCTCGCTTTCGGCTAGGGCCTTTATTGCCGGAGCGGGCCTTTAATGGCAAGTATAGCCCGCTACTGTGGGCTTTAAGGCTATAGTACATAATGTTTTTTTGGTTTTTTTTATTCAAAAACAAAAAAGGAGTTTAAGAGGAAAATCAGGTAGAATCGTCCTCCTAAAATACTGTATATCAACAAAAGGATTCTACCATTGCATTATATTACGCCTATCAGAATAGGAAGGCTGTAGTAGTAACGATGGTGTGAAAGGTGTTACTACGGGATACCTTTCTGAAATTGATCAGAAGGAATCTCTTGAAATTTTTAAGATGCCCCTCACACACTGATACCTAATTCAGTGTCATGCTTCATCATTGGGGCCTTCCCGTCCCTCTACGGGGCGGGGCGTGCTACGACCTACGTAGACGCGGGAGCACTCAAAATTATGATAGATGTTATGTGTAGTGCAAGGGATAGTGGGGTCGTGAGGGAATAGTGGTGTATGTGTTCTAAAAATTCCCTGGCTAGTGGAAAAAATACACTTTATTGTCTTCCCTAGCTGGGAACGTTAAAAATGGGGAGGTGTAGAGGGTATACTGTGATGTGTCACCTTCTACAGGGTCAACATGTTTCGAAAGCCATCCCCCTGGCTCTCATCATCAGGACCAAGAACGATCCCTACTTTACTTAATGGAGTATTAATTTCCAAAAGTTGTATATGCCTAAAGTCTTATGGTGCACACAATGATGCTACCAAAATGCATATCCGGCGATACCCTATTGGTATATTTGTATCATTTTAGATTCAAAATGCGATAAGCCCCTTGAGCTGTCACGATAGGTGAAGGCGCATGCGGTCAGACAATGCTGGATGCTGCCATCACAACCTGGTATTACCTTCTCGTGGCTCGTGGGAACCGTTCGTTACTACTACAGCCTTCCTATTCTGATAGGCGTAATATAATGCAATGGTAGAATCCTTTTATAGTACATAATGGGCATGTTAGTCATTCATGTGGTAAACATTTTCCAGCATTTTTATTTGATGAAGTTCCTTCAATGTATTTTGATCTATTTGGAATTCGCAAGAGGAGTGTAGTACGCCCAGTTTGGAAACAGTTAAATATTCATAGAGCATAATGCTTCAGTACCTGTTCAAACAGCAGTCTGTACAGCAGGGGAAGATATTCCCCAACGCCTAGCCGCCAGTCTTTAGGAACCAAAGACGCGTACCCAAAAAGTCACAGAGCAGACTGAGGGGGATGGATAATTGACTGCTGATACTCCCAATCCACTGTTCCTTCCCCTCCCCTGGTATAAAGTGTTTTTTTATTTGTCAGCTGGATTTTGCCTACCCCCTCTACTGTGACAGAGAGGGCAAACATGCATGAAAGGACACAGGTACACAATTCACTCGTGTGTGCTGAGCGAACCACACAGGTGCTCTGCCGTGTCTTGTGTTTTCCCGTTGTAATATTCCCCACCTTGTATCTGAGTGTTGTCAGCAGACTGCCATTTTAGTAAGGTTATTACTCATCCGTTTGCTCGTGCTCATTGTCAAAGACAGTATCTTTCCCTTTTCTCTTCCAGCGTCGCCCCACCCCCAGTGCACTGTGCTCAAGAGCAAGCCCCCCCCTTCTCAGCCCCCCCAGCAGCGCATATCAAGTCTCAGAAACCGCATCCCCTTTCCAGAGAAAGGATTAGCGATCCTCGTGCAGAGCAGACTCAATCCACTTGCCCCTTACCCTTTCCTCGTATATTTAATGGCTGCACAAGGCAAAACCTGTGTTTGATGCATTATAAATGAACATTCATGCTCAGATGAACTTCAGAAACAAATTATTAATGTCCTTGTTGATTTTTCATCTTCCATGCAATGCTTGTGATTGCTTCCTAATCGTGTATGTTTTTTAAAAGCATGAACAATGTTATAACTAGCCAGCCGGCTTGTGTGTCAGCGGGTTTGTTACTGCTTTTTGCTATGAACACCATGTAACTCGCCCAATGCAAATCTCATTTCTTGTAGATGTATTCGGTCCTACAATCAGACCTTAGTCCCAAAAATATATTTGTCAACATTTAAATGATTCAAGAAACGTTATGCTAGGCATATTGCAAATCATGCTTTCCCTTAACCATGTCCTCATGCTCACTAATTCACACAGCCAAGAAGTTCCAATCACCTCACGAGTCATTAAAGAGACTAGAGAAAAATCTGAGCATAGGTTATTGTGGCAATCAGTACTGGGAATTAATTTATGTGACTGACACAAAATAGTTTTTTTTATCCTTGTGCATTAAAAGAAATGAGTTACTCTACGTGTAACTGGCCACTCATTGGTATGTTGGTATGTAAAGCGCACTGACACCAGTGTGCATGATTCTTGCTAAAGAAAACTACTAATAAATTAAGCCAGTGCTGAACACCGGTCACCTTTTGCAGTTATTTTTTTCTCTGCTACTGTTTCTCTTTCCAGTGAGCGCCACTGTTGTGTGATCATTTATTCTCTCTTGTACTTCTTTTTCAATGCTTGTTTCACTTTCTTACTGAAGTGCGTTCATGTCGGGTGTTTCCTCCCCCCTTCAGGCAGTCTCTTTTCCTCTTCTGTGTGGCCCTCTATCTCCCCTTCAAGTGTTCCATCTCTCGTTTCCTCAGATGTCTCCTCTCAAGGGGTAGGCCAGCATTCCCATGTCTCCTTCCCTGCCTTCCTTTGATGTGGACTATTCCTTTTCCTTGACGAGGGCTGCCTGGGGACATTTCGCTCCAGTAGGGAGTGCTGCCTATCTCAGACTGGGAGACAATTTGGTCTGTGACTGCAAGCATAGGTTCAGGGGGGCAGTTCAGTGTGTTACACCGCCCAAATACATGCGTTCTTGTTAGCTGAATCTTGGGATCCTGTGGAAGAGCTGCTATCTCTGTGTTTGTTTTTCTGGCACTGAGCCAAGAATGAAAAACAAAACGGTGACCTTTGATGTTAACGGGAGAGAGAAAGAGATAGAGATATCCATCTGGTGGTTGTATCTCAACATGTGAAACCAGAGAACCTGAAATCAATACCAGCTTCCCTGCTTGGCCAAATTGTGTGATTCTAGGCAAATATTTTATTTCACAGAACTTCCTTTTTGTCATTATTACATATGAGTGCACTTTTAAATACTTGAGTTCAGGATGTGCGCTGTACAAGCCTCGCTTATATTTGAATTTATAGACCTTAATTTTGCTGTATCTATGATAAGAGTCTAGGCGATATTTAGGGTTTGCATGACTCCTGACTTGCCTTCCAGTACACTAATGGCATTGTCGTTAGGAGGGGAGCCACAAATGTTTCTAACAACACTTTTAATAAATGTCTATCTATGTAGTGGCATAATCTGATGTACTAAGTTAAAAAGCTTCCACATATTAACTGAAACCCTTTTTTTGAATTTTGAAGAGATTGAATCATAATTTTACATTATGGGACCGATTCACAAAGGTAAACTGAGACAAACGTCTAACTTTACGACTTTCGGTATTCACAAAGGGCATTTACGAGTAGTAAAGTTAGACTTTTGTCTCAGTTAAACTTAAGTTTTGGTCTTATGTTTAACTGAGATCAAAACTGAGACAAAAGTCTAACTTTACTACTCATAAATGCCCTTTGTGAATACCGAAAGTCGTAAACTTAGAGTTTTGTCTCAGTTTACATTTGTGAATCAGGCCCTTAGTTTGTTGCACAATATATATGCCAAGCGGTTTCATGGCTCAGCTCATGTACAGACTCTTAGAGCCAAGTGTCTATACGTCTCCCTCATCTGAACCTGCTTTTTTGGAATAACTACATGCTGGATACATTACTAAGGGAGCAATTGAAACTCATACTTGTCAGACTGGCCCACATTGAGGAAGCACTGACCAAATTTGTAGGTGACAGGCCGACCAGGCCCCCATCACCATGTTCAGTCCAACAAAGGAACTCCTATTAAGAAACCCCAGATTATGAGGTTGGGGCGTACCGCGAGTGACACATCATCTGACATAGATCCACCAGTTGTTCTTGGTCGGGTACGGCTGAAAGAGGTGCCTTGCTTAATATCCGGTGACTGCCAACCATCAGTTTACCTTCTGAGGCATGCCCATATGTACTGAACTTCTCTTACGTTCCCCCATTGGTGAGGAGGGTTTTGGAAAATGCATCCAGTCTACTCCGATCAAATCCTTTTTGTGAGACAGGTTTCTTGGTTGGGCACTGTCTGAAGCCACATGAAGGGGACACCATCGTAATTAACTTTAAGAGCTCAATTTATTTTGGTAAACTACTCTCCAGTTCCTAAAATTTCAATGTAAGTCTCAGTACTTTTAAGGTTCTACTATTGGGGTTTTACTATAATCCCACTGAAACTCCTTACCATCCACATCCAACTGCTGTGCAGCCTCCCGATGCAACCTTGGCTGGCCCAATTGTGTTACATAACCACTTTTTGCCATTACAAAATTTCATTCATTCAGATTGACAAAGGAGCCCAACTGCATCTGTATCTTTGGTTGATTCAAGTGCTATGAGTTCAAGAAATGCTATTAATATTTTTGGGTGAAACAAAGCCTTTGAAACTGGATCAGTTAATGTTATAAGTTGGAATATTGCAGATCTTGGCTCAAAAGGGTACTCTGAGGAATAACTAATGATTATTGAGTCATTTGACATCATTCTGCTTCAGGAGACTTGGCAAGTATCTGATATACATCATGATAGCTATGGTTGTTTCTGAGTTGCTGCACAACCTACCAGCACTGGAACAGCAAAAGGTGGCCTCTATCTGGCTTAATTTCTTAATCAATTTTAATATCATGCTTGTAGATGTTAGCAGCAATGTAATCCAGGTATTAAGTATATAATTTTAATTTCTGGATAGCTAATTTTTATGATGATGATTTTTTTTAATTACAATAACAGCCATTTTATGAGTCTGTTCTAGGTTGTGAGCAACTTACAGAATGTAAGTGGGTCGCTGTCTAGGAGACTTAACATGATTATCTGTTGGGTGTTTAATGCTGCTTTAAATACATGTGCCTCTGATTTAGGCGATTTGAATGCAATAGTCCCATCTAAGGTATTCTTGTTTCAATCATAGAGGCATTGAGTTGGGCAATTTTATTTTAGAGAGGGTCTTGGTAAATGTTCATGAGTGGCATCCATCTTGGTTGATTATTGTACCTAACTTATTTGGGACAGAGTGTTCATCTATTATTGAATATAAACTATGACTAGTTCTCTCACTTTGCACGTTCAAAAGAGTAGCATTTTAAACCTATGTATTGAGGATCATAATCCTCTTACAGTTTCCATTACTCTACCTGTTCTGCAGTCTGTTTCCTGGACAGGCTCCAGAGTCAAAGCCCATACTAAGGGTGGAAACTTCTAGTTGGTTTGGAAATGAACTAATCCATTAATGTTTTTTAAACTCCAATCAAGCAAAATACTAGCACAATTTTCAAGCGTCTCGCTGAGCAGTTAGTAGTGTGTCCATCCTCATGTCATTTATTAAACTTTGGTCCTCAACGCCGACCTTTTTTTATAAAACAAGTTCTCTTATACGTAGAACATATTCCCAAGTGGTTTAATGCAGCAGGCTCATCTGCTAATAGGAAATTATGTAAAGCCCTCAATACCAAACCGCGGAGAAGGAGAAAGTGGTGGCTTGCATGGCACACCTTTAACGCTAGAAGGAAGGAAATCAAATTGAACAATCTTGATGCATTATTTGGTGCAAAGAGCAAATCATTTATGAAACCCTAAAGAATTTTGGCATACAGTAAGCCGTATTAGAAATGGAAACAGTGCTGTTAGTCTTGGCTTTTTCAGCTGTTTCACCCCCAGACTTTTTGCTTTATGGCCTCCTGTTTTTTACCTTGTTTTTGTTGGTTTTAGGACTCTGGGCACTTTACCACTGCTAATCAGTGCTAAAGTACATATGCTCTCCATGTAAATTGTGTTTATGGATTGGTGTTTCCATGAATGGCTTATTTAATTTACTAGTCCCTAGTACAGTGCACTGTGTGTGCCCAGGACCTGTAAATCAAATGCTGCTAGTGGGCCTGCAACAGACACACTATTGATGGACGGAATGCAGAACAAATCAAAACATTTACCCCCAGTCAAGAGATCTGGGTTAAATCCATCATTCTTTTGCTCACCATACCACCCCAGTTAAGACCTGGCCATATGCAAATCAGTCTTGACCCTGTGCCTCATGGAAACAGTCCAGCCCGCACTGCTAGGCCAGCTGCTCCCTGGTCTGGAAACAAGCATCCTAGGACCGGTTTCGGGGTTTCACCCCTCATCAGCGAGGATAGCTTGAATCCAGTGGCACAGAGAACCCAGGACCCACGTCTGGGCATACCTGGCGCACTTAGGGCGAGAAAGCAAAAGACACACTATTGATGGACGGAATGCAGAACAAATCAAAACATTCACCCCCAGTCAAGAGATCTAGGTTAAATCCATCATTCTTTTGCTCACCATGCCACCCCAGTTTAGACCTGACCATATGCAAATCAGTCTTGAACCTGTGCCTCATGGGAACAGTCCAGCCCGAACTGCCAAGCCAGGTCCTCCCTGGACCGGAAACATACATTATAGGACCGGTTTCGCGGTTTCACCCCTCATCATCCAGGATACCTTGAATCCAGTGGCACAGTGAGCCAGGGACCCACGTCTGGGCATACCAGGCGCACTTAGGGCGAGAAAGCAAAAGACACACTATTGATGGACAGAATACAGAACAAATCAAAACATTCACCCCCAGTCAAGAGATCTGGGTTAAATCCATCATTCTTTTTTTGCTCACCATGCCACCCCAGTTTAGACCTGGCCATATGGAAATCAGTCTTGACCCTGTGCCTCATGGGAACAGTCCAGCCCCAACTGCCACGCCAGGTCCTCCGAGGACCGGAAACATGAACCCTAGGACCGGTTTCGGGGTTTCACCCCTCATCAGCCAGGATAGCTTGAATCCAGTGGCGCAGTGAGCCCGGGACCCACGTCTGGGCATACCCGGCGCACTTAGGGCGAGAAAGCAAAAGACATACTATTGATGGACGGAATGCCGGACAAATCAAAACATTCACCCCCAGTCAAGAGATCTGGATTAAATCCATCATTCTTTTGCTCACCATGCCACCCCAGTTTAGTGGGGCCTGCAGAACTGATTGTGCCACCCACATGAGTAGCCTTTTCAAATGTGTCTCAGACATGCCACTGCAGTGTCTGCACGCAGTTTTACTGCCATGTCGAGCTGGAAAATGTGCCCACTTGCCAGGCCCAAACTTTCCCGTTTCTTACATGTAAGGTACCCATCAGGTAGGCCCAAGGAACCCCTCTGGGCAGGGTGCAGTATATGAGAAAGGAAGGACATGTCCCGGTGTGTGTGTCATGTCCTGATAGTGAAATACTGTGTATTTCGTTTTTCACTCTTGCAAGGCTATCTGTCCCATAGGCTAACATGGGAGTTGGTTTCTAACATCTTACAAATATAACGTTCCATTGGGACAAGATAGAGAAATGGAGTTTGGGCTCTCTAAACACAGAATTTAATAACACATATTTTAGTAAAGATGGTTTTTAAATTGTGTGTTTGGAAATGCACTTTTAGAAAATGGGCATTTTCTTGCTTAGCCATCCTATGTGCCTCTGCTGGGTTGTTTATTGACTGCCTGGTTTTGGAGTGACAGGGGCTGGGGATGTGCATTCACTGCAGGCAGCCACTGGGGGGGGGGGTTGAGGTGTGTCCTCCCTTTCCAGGGTGACTCAGAGGTGAGCTGAATAGACCTGGGCTGCATTTAAAGCAGTGGGAGGAGTTTTCCTTGCACCTGATAGGCCCTGTATCATGTGCCCTGCCAAGAAGCTGGACCAGAGAGGACAGAACTGGTTTGGACTAAGCTGAGATACTTTTTGCCACAAGAGAACAAAGGAAAATGTGCTCTAAATATTGGGGCCCAGATCCCAGGACTTTAGAACCCTTTTGGATAAAGGAACCAGCCAAGAAGTGCTGGAGAAGCTGTGAGGAGGAACTACCACTTTGCTGTATGCTTTGCTGTGTTGGCCTGCAGTGGCTGCTTCTGTCTTGGGCAGAGAAATGACTGGACTGAACTTTCTGCAACTTCTTTGTTTGAGTTTCTTTAAGGGCTTGAGGTAGAGCTTGCCCCCTGTTCAAGAAGACTCAGGAACAGCAAAGACTTTCAGTTCATCAGCTACCAGCACTGGGAACTGTGTGTTTTGTGCTGCAACAGAAGAAAAAGCAACCCGATGGCTCCGTGTCCTGAAGGCACCGCAGAGGGCACCACCGCACTACACATCGCAACACTGGTCTCACCGATGATGCGCCCGATGCTGCCACTGAGCCGCTGCTTACACCGCAACCTGTGTGCACCGCACTTCGCACCGCCTCACTTCACACCACCCACCCTGGTATCCCCGACAACACCGCTCCATGCTGACCTTGACGCCGCTGCTTGCATCCGTGGTGTGAGGGCACTGCTCGTAAGTTACACAACGAACCGCCCCATCCCAAACCGCAACCTTGGCCTACTGATGAGGGCACCATCGACTCCGGTCCGTCAGCCGAAGACAGCGCCTCAGCAACGACAATGCCGCTGCTTGCACCGTGACCTGCCAGCGCTGCAACGAGCACCGCATCACTTCGCACTGCAGCCCTGGTCTCACCGACGATGCCGGACGACCGTTAACAAGCTGCTGCCTGCACAGCGACCTGAGGGCCCTACACGCCGCACCGCTGCACTTCGCACCACAGCCCCGATGCACGCCGGTGCGCCCGACTTCAACCTCACGGAGTTCTATCTGCAACGCATGTGACTTCAAGGGCCCGACGACTCCTGCACCGACCTGAGGAACCGACGCCTGCCAACGCCGGCTCTTCAGAGCTCACCCCGAGGTCCCTGACACCCTGCATTTCTAAAGGTACTGTTTTGCCGACACCATAGCCGGCCCGCGATGCTGCGGTCAGCCAGAACGATTTGGATTTGTTGTTCACAAAGCCATGATAGCCCCGGACAGAGCTATTGACTTCAAGGACCTGTATTTTAAGCCTATTTATGGTGTATGGTGGATTTTTATTGTTTTTAGTCTTGTTTGCACAGAAAAAATATTGGATATTTTTCTAAAACTGGTGTGGTGTCCTCTTGTAGTGTTTTCACCGTATTACTGTTGGTTATGTGCAAATGCTTTACACTCTGCCTCTGAGATAAGCCTGACTGCTCATGCCAAGCTACCAAGGGGGAGAGCAGAGGTTATTCCAGTAGAGTATCCCCCTTGCCCTGACTTGGAAGAAGGGTCCCTACATGGACAGGGTAACAACCTGCCAACTAGAGACCCCCATTTCTAACAAGGGCCACCACCAGTACCAGTTCCAACATTTCTGCCAACAAATGGATTTCTTACTTTTTGAGTATTTATTACCTCACGAGTACTGAATTGAATCATTTGTATCAGCTCAGCTCTTCTGTGCTTAATATTGGTATAACAATTGATTTGGAGGAGCTAGTTGTTGTCCTGCAGGAATGCCCTTCCTAAAATTCCCCTGGGCCTGACGAAGTCCCTATTGCTTTGTTTAAATGCAACAGAGAGTTATGGACCCCTCTGCTCACTAATGTATTCACAAATTTTAATTCTAATAGCTTGTTGTCCTCTTGGTTGACTTCTCTAATAGTTCCTATTTTTGGGAAGGGTGATCTGTCAGACCCACAATGCTATTGACTGATCTCTCTTATTAATTACTCAGCTTAATTACTGGGGAGAATAATATTCAACAGAATTAGGACCTGTGACAAAGATCATAACATACTTAGCTTTTGCCAGTATGGGTTCAGGGAAGTGCTGGTTACTGTGGATCAGGGCCTGAATGTTTAGCTCATAATTAGCAAGTATGCTGTTGCCAGCAGTTTCCCATTGTACCTTACATTTTTGGACCTGTCAAGTGTGTTTGACCGCGCAAACACATCTAAGCACTGGCCCTTGTTACTTGCCATGGGGATGGATCCTGTGCTGGTTAACATTTTGTCCAACTTTCATAGGAACTTGTCTGCCAGAGTCACATACGGCGCCAATGCAGAGTGTACAGAATTATTTGGTTTAGACAGGGGAATCTGGTAGGGGTGTATCCTAACACCTATTATTTTAATTTTATATATTAACAATTTGAATTTCTTTCTGGTTCTGAATGTGGGCAGGACATTCCTGTGATCAATGGAACTGTAATACCTGCTTCGTTATACGCGGATGATGCAGTTTCGCTGGCACACTCCCTTAGGAGTTTGAAGAATTTAGATGTGGGTTTTGCGGATTTTATGACTGACCTAGATATGGATATGAATTATACCAAATTGCACATCGTGGCATCCAGACCTAAGTATCAGAACTTCAGGTCAGTATGTCTCATTGCAAACAAGCTGACAAAGGTAACTACCATTTCCTATTTGGGGG
The DNA here is from genome assembly GCA_963921515.1 of Calotriton arnoldi. Lineage (NCBI taxonomy): Eukaryota > Metazoa > Chordata > Amphibia > Caudata > Salamandridae > Calotriton > Calotriton arnoldi. The sequence goes on along the minus strand of CAWUFW010000108.1, from coordinate 3,592,337 downwards.
TATGGGTAGAGTCTTCTGGTAACTGGCATTCTAATGTCACTGTCACAAGGCAAAAAATTACCAATCCATTGGTGCACTTTTTAACTTGACTCCACTAGTAGGGAGCAAACCAATATCAGCTTTTATATAGATATCTATAAAACATAATGTGTTCCTGTGGTCAATTTTGGTGCTGGTGTCTGGAGGTATATTAATGTTTTGCCTATTCAACGTGAAGAGAATGGATTCTGCCTGCAGCCTCTTTGTGGTCCCACTTCATTTGCCACAAAGAACTAGGCATGTCCTACATGGAGTACCTTATAAAATGTACTCCTCTGTTCCTCTGGATTACTATCTGGAGCAACCCCCAGGCAACCTTCGATCAACATATCATCAGAGATTGCCATAGATGTGACTTAACAATGAGAATCCCTTGATTACCTTATGTCATACTATGTTTTGGCCGTTTGGGTAGGCCCTCCCTTTTTACTAACCTCAACTCCATGACAAAATCTGAAATTTTGGCTAAAGCTTGCCTTTATTGAGACTAAGGGCCTGATTACCATCTTTGTGGACAGGGCAAAAGTGACGGATATCCCGTCCACCAAATTACAATTCCATTATAGCCAATGGAACTTGTAATATGGCGAACTGGATATTTGTCACTCTTGTGACAGAGTATCTCATCCACCAAGATCGTAATCAGGCCCTAAGTGTTTTGAAAGAGACACATCCGAACTTGCTAAACCCACCAATAGGAAGTATATTGTTTTCCAAACCCCTTCAGGCATTTACCCATATCTACTATATGTTCCTGGGCACTGGTAAAGGACCCTATTATTTAAATTTAGAACAGGCTCCTTATGTAGTGTTCTGTGATTCCCATTGGGTCAATCTTGGAGTAACTGTATAAGTGCATGTGCCTGTGATGGCGTTTCTTCTCAAACTTTGTTTTGTTTTGTATTTTTCTGTACGTTTTTTGTTATTTATGCAAAGCACTATTTATTTCCACTTCTAACAGTCAACAATTTCGAAAAATGTAGATTGGAACTTTTGTACTTGTCACCTCATAAGGGTCAGGAAACCTGTTTTCTTGTTGGTACCTTTTTAAAATGCAATATTCGCTGTCGTAACAATATGCTTTTTCAGTACTCTTAACTTTTTGATGTGATTGATACTGTATGTACTTTTATGATTAGGGTGTATAATCGAATAAAGTTTTCTGATGATGATGATGAAACTGATACTTATGAGGTGGAGCCATTACCCAGACAGTGTTAGCATGTGAAAAACCGACAAAATAATAAAGTAGTACTATAAAAAATGTGCTGCATTACACTGCATAATTTGCCTTTTCTTGCTGCAAAATTTAATCAACCTTGCTCCATAATTTGGCCCTCCTCTGCTGCATAATTCCAGTGGCCCTGATAATAACGATAAAATCATAAAGTGTCCTTGAATTACCAAGAGGTACATTAGGAAATAAAGCCAAATTTAGTTGCAGTGTATATTATTTGGAAAACAAAAAGCAAAGAATTGTATTGAAATGTGATATAAAGTTCATGGTTATAATTTTACTACGTGTCTATCACTGGAGGATAACTGTTCCTAATAAGGTTGCTTGCCCATTTGGACGCCTGAAGTGTAGGTGTAAAGGATACCTAACTTCTTTATTAGTTAAAGGTTGGATAGAAAGAAAAGAGGGGGGGATTCCTCCTAATTGGAGAAGTGCCCTCACACACCCATAAGAGTGTCATGCTTCATCATTGGGCGTATGCTCCTCATGGGGGTGGCGCTGCTGTCCCCCACGGGCCCCGCAAGAGGGCTCTTCGACAGAGATCTTTTCAGAGGTACGCCGCAGTTGTGAGTGTGAGTGTCTGGGGAATAGTGCAAGTGGGTTAAAAATATCATACTGGTACCCTTAGAGGGTTTTATTCTGGGGTCCGTGCGATATGGTTAAAATAAAGCAGGGAGGGGTACTCGTGACCTGATTGTTAATTGAGAGTATTTCCCCTCTGCGATTCTCAGTGAAAATGGTGATGATAAAGAGTAGGTAAGTGGTGAAAAAGTACAATTCAGGTCGACATGTTTCACGCCTGTGTGGTCCAAAGTGGATCCAATGGTGTTTCTTCTGGACCGTGCAGTTTATAAAAAAAGAGATTAGTGATACACGGGTCTGAGACGGCGACACTCAATACACCCTGTAATTTTACCCACATTAAGGTATGTGGTGAGGTTGACTCTGCACCCATACGATATCGACCACCTTTGTATCTGTGTCCAACCAGAGAAAAAGAAGAGAGAAGCAAAATGCATAGGTCTGAATACGTGCTGTTAATCCTGTTGCGATAAGTTTAAGCACTAATAATGCGAAGTATGGACATGCCCGAAAGAGCATGGCATACAAGCCGGAGTCCGGCTATAAAATAGTAGACACACTGCTCATCTGCGGGCAACCGTGACATTATGGCAGTGAGTAAGTGAAACACACACAAACAAACAACACGGAAACATATAAACCCTACCCCAAAAATTGTTCAGGGAAGCCTCAACAGCGAGGAAAGCAGCTTGTGAGGTTACCTAGAGATGACATAGTGGGAGTAAGATGTTGGCCACGAGTGCTCCTAAATATGTTTCCTCTCACTCCTTCCCTACTACCAAAATGGCCCCTGAACTACGCCTCCCGCGATAAACGGGCATCGCTCCAACCCAAATGTTGTTTCCCCTCACTCCTTCCCTACTCCCAACATGGCCCCTGATCTAGGCCTCCTGCGATAAACGAGCATCGCTCCATACCCCGAAATCAGTCCGTAGCATGGAGACAATGAGGGGCGGGCCGCACGTATTTAAGTCGAATGCCGCCGACCGCCTTTTCCACCGGCGAGCGACCGGCTTAGGGCAGGTACCAGTTCTGTTTTCCGAAGAGGTCAATGGGAGTATTTTCCATCTGTGTCTGCACCAAGTGAGTTCTTACTCCATATTTAGGAGCACTCGTGGCCAACATCTTACTCCCACTATGTCATCTCTAGGTAACCTCACAAGCTGCTTTCCTCGCTGTTGAGGCTTCCCTGAACAATTTTTGGGGTAGGGTTTATATGTTTCCCTGTTGTTTGTTTGTGTGTGTTTCACTTACTCACTGCCATAATGCCACGATTGCACGCAGATGAGCAGTGTGTCTACTACTTTATAGCCGGACTCCGGCTTGTATGCCATGCTCTTTCGGGCATGTCCATACTTTGCATTATTAGTGTTTAAACTTACCGCAACAGGATTAACAGCACATATTCAGACCTATGCATTTTTCTTCTCTCAGGTTGGACACAGATACAAAGGTGGTCAATATCGTATGGGTGCAGATCTGCCCTGACCACATACCTTAATCTGGGTAAAATTACAGGGTGTATTGAGTGTCGCCGTCTCAAACCCCTGTATCACTAATCTCTTTTTTTATAAACTGCACGGTCCTGAAGAAAATCCATTGGATCCACTAGGTACCACACAGGCATGAAACATGTCAACCTGAATTGACCTTTTTCACCACTTACCTAATCTTTATCATCACCATTTTCACTGAGAATCGCAGAGGGAAATTACTCTCAATTGACAATCAGGTCACGAATACCCCTCCCTGCTTTATTTTAACCATATCGCACAGACCCCAGAATAAAACCCTTTAAGGGTACCAGTACGATATTTTTAACCCACTTGCACTATTCCCCCACACACCCACACTCACAACTGTGGCGTTCCTCTGAAAAGATCTCCGTCGAAGAGCCCTCTCGCGGGGCCCGTGGGGGACAGCAGCGCCACCCCCACGAGGAGCATACGCCCAATGATGAAGCATGGCACTCTTATGGGTGTGTGAGGGCACTTCTCCAATTAGGAGGAATCCCCCCTCTTCTCTTTGTATCCAACCTTTAGCTAATAAAGAAGTTAGGCTTCCTTTGCACCTACACTTCAGGCAGCCAAATGGGCAAGCAACCTTATTAGGAACAGTTACCCTCCAGTGATAGACACGTCTGACCTTGGGAGCACGGGTACTGGACCTCATTCTCCGCTAGCTTACCGTCCCCCTCTCTTATGTATTTGATATAATTTTACTACTCCAAACCGACAATGATAAGAACTCAATAAAATTAACATTCATATTCTCTAGAAATAAAGGAATGTGCCCCAAACAAAGGTAAACTGCTTGGTGAAGGAATTAGTCATTTCTCCATAGCTCAGTACAGTGAAATGTCCAAAAGGACTGGGGCAACGCCAGAAACAATGTGCAAATCACTCGACTGCTTCAGCGTGTGTGAGACCTGATGCATAGTAAGAAGAGTACACCTATAGGATTATGGTACTATTCAGTCACTTTGAAACTCACTAATTTTCCAAGGTGTACATATGCCATTGTATATTATATATTAAGGCATGTCTCTGTTTCATCTCACCCTACTCATAGGAGTAGGGAGCATACTCAATGTTAGATAAAATACTAATTTCTCATATGACTGAATTTTTTTAATCCACGTTGAAGACATTTTTCCCTTTCCTACATAACCTAAAAAAAGCAGCTTTTGGAGTATTTCCTTGCTGTAACTACAAATCTTTTTCCATAACTAGGCTTGGGTGTGCACTTATGCAGGGAAAATAATTGGAAGTGTTTGTAAATATATAAAGGTGCAACATTGTGGGTTTCCCCAGCCATTCTGTGACCACACTGATCCATCACTAGTAACTCAATTTTTCCACCTCTTTACTGAATCTATGACTGTAGAAAATTCAGCCATAAATTTTCTCCAGTTGTAAGTACTATTTGCATCCTTAATATTCACAAATCTTGTTTCTGCGAAGAAGGATCTATTGTGAATGAAGTCTGTTGCCATCAGATCTTTCAGGGGCACAGACTAGTGGGGAAATTTCCCTCTTCGAAGTTCCGCCTCATCCCCAGAGATGTTGTATATACACGGTGTAAAAAGAGATGTAATGTAAGCATTCTTATAATGATGAAGTGTGTGCATTGCGTAGTCGCTATTAAACATATGCAAATGTATGGTTTCACATTGTTTACTCCATGATACATCTCAGTCAAAGATAACTGTAGCAAATAACTCTTAGATTTCGAATTGATTTTTTTCTGTTGCTTTAACAAGTCAAAAATGTACAAATAACTCAAATCTGCATGTGTAAATGCATTTTTTTCTCCAAGGGGAAAAGCATTTTTCCCAGTGGAGATATCCCTTCCCCTTTGTCTCCAGCAAGTTTGGGTTGATCCATTCTCCTTTCCTTCCTGGAAGGGATTTACTCCAGTCTATGGCTGACGAAAATCTCTGACCGTTGTGGAACGAGGTTGGAGGGGAGTTTAAGAATGCCCACAAGCTTGCACACATGTGGGTATTCCCATAGTTTCAAGACAAACCACAATTTGGAACCCAGCCATCCCACTCAGTGTAATTTACTACTGCAGATTGCTCCTCACTTGTGGAAGAGAAATCTGCAGTACTAGTTAGATCTATACCTCCCACAAATACCTCTGTAAATTCAGTTGCAGATATATGTTTATAACTAAACTTACCTTTCTGAATAGAGTCCTATGAATTTCACATTCTAACTAACATTGTTTTGAATACTTTTCTAGTCATTTCAAAGTAGCACATTTACTAAATAGAACTTAGAGGGTAATGACTATATTCTGTATATCTCACCCCTTAGGTGTCTCATAAACCTGCTTCTCAGGAGTATCCCTTGGAACGCACAACTGTTATTATTCACTGTAATTTTTCTGCAACAAATAACATAAGTACAAACAGCCATCATATTTAACCTCTTAAGTGCGGGTGTCAGCCTGTGGCTCAAACACGCACTCCCTCTCCAGTGCATCTGTTGGCCACTGGCTGACACTGGGGAGGGGTATAAAGGCCCCCCTGGTGCAAACCACCAGAAGACTTCCTCTACTTTATTTTTAGCTTGGGCTGCTTGGGAAGAGCTTCCCAAGCAGCCTGAGTCCTTTTCTGTTGTTTGGTTATTTGGTTGTTGCACTGACAATCAGTGTGCCGGGCGCACTGATATCATTGCAGTAAAGTAAAGTGAAAATTAAATGAGCCGATGGGCTTGTTTTATTTCACTGCATCAGTTCTTGGGGGACGTATCTCAGCCCCTCTCCAAGTACTGATTGCTTTGAAAGAGGTATCGTTGGGAAGGGGAGAATCTACCCTTGCCAATGGTATATCTGCCCAGTGGATCCCTGCATAGGGATCGCCACAGGAGAGCTATCCCCAAGCAGGGATCCACCCATTAGGCCCCAGCGACATGGGGGAGAAACCCCTTAGGCAGGTGCTTGTGCTCCCACATCACCCCTCACATTTCAATCTTTTAGTTCTGCCCGGTGGATGGACGGGGTGATTACCCCTGATCTGCCCCCTCTGGGGGGGCAGAAAGCCCACACGACACCAGGGAAATTATGCCCCAAAAATGTATATGGGTGGGGGATGCCCACGATGGGCATGTCCATGCCCCAAGTCCAAAAAATCTGGGAGACCTAGGCACTAGCAGGAGCCCTCACAGGGTCATCCATGTTAACCGCCTGAAGCCTTTTTATGATAGGGCTGATGTGATTATGCTCATGGTCACTGGTGAGGATCAGGAAGCAGAGAGTGAACCTCTCCCTGACCTCCTCTCCTACAGCCCAAAAGATGGGTCAGTAGTTATCTTCCCATACACCTTCTGTGCCCAACAGCAAGCTGACTGCAGGCAAATCTTGGAGCAGTAGGCTGAGCTCTTCTCCCTAACCCCTGGTCAGACTACTTGGTGTACCCATGATGTGGGCACTAGAGACAATACATCTGTCAAAAACAAGATATATCAACAGTCTGATCAAGTTAAGGAGAGCATCGGAGTTGAAGTCAGCAAGATGCTGGAATTGGGAGTCATTGAACCCTCTGAGAGCCCCTGGGCCAACCCAGTTGTGTTTGTCCCCAAACCTCTTTGCAAGGGCGGACAACAGAGCTGAGGTTTTGTGTGGACTATAGGGGCCTCAACGCAGTAACCATGACAGATGCACACCCAATTCCTAGAGCTGATGAGCTAATTGACAGGTTGGGGACAGCCACATTTCTCAGTACATTTGATTTGACATCAGAATATTGGCAGATTGGTCTGACCCCTGGAGCAAAAGAACAATCAGCATCCTCCACTCCAGATGGGCATTATCAGTTCACTGTTATGCCATTTGGATTAAAGAATGCCCCAGCCACCTTCCAGAGGTTGCTGAATAAAGTCCTTCCTGGGTTGGAAACTTTTAGTGCAGCATAACTAGCCAATATTGCTGTGTATAGTCCCATTTCGCAGGACCATATGATCCACCTTCGGAAGGTCCCGAAGGCTCTGCAAGCTGCAGGCCTCTCTATGAAGGCAGGCATGTGCCAGATAGGGCAGGGCACAGTTGTATATTTGGGTGCCTTGAATGTGGAGGCCTAGTTCAATCCTTACAGCCCAAGATCCAGGCAATTCTGGACTAGGGAACTCCAACAACCCAGAGCCAAGTCAGGGCATTCCTTGGCTTGACTGGGTACTACAGGAGGTTTGTGAAGGTGTATGGTAGCATTGTGGCACCCTTCACAGTACTTACCTCCAAGAAGATATCAAAGAAGATAAACTGGACAGTGAGCTGTCAAAAGGCTTTGGCCACCTAAAAGAAGCAATGTGCTCAGCACCCACTCTTAAAGTTCCAGAATATTCAAAGCAGTTCATAGTTTAGACGGATGCCTCTGAACATGGGATTGGAGTGGTCCCAGACCAATGATGATGGCCATAACCAGCCTGTTGCTTTCATTAGCAGGAGGTTAATCCCCTAAAAGCAGCGTTGGAGTGCCATTGAGAGAGAAGCCTTTGTTGTGGTTTGACCCTGAAGAAGCTAAGGCCATACCTATTTGCTACTCACTTCCTTGTTCAAACTGACAAGGGCCTCTCAGATGGCTGATGCAAATGAAAGGTGAAAACGCTAAACTGTTGAGGTTGCCCATCACAGGGTATATACTTTAAAGTGGAGCATAGACCTGGGACTGGCCATGTCAATGCAGATGGTCTTTCCAGGTTTTCCATTTATATGATGAAGACTCTCTTAGGAAAGGTTAGTCTCATTCTCTTTCATTTGGGGGGGGCTGTGTAGGAAAGTGCCCATTTTTTTACAGGGTCACCCCCACGTTTTGCCTGGTATCTGATGGAATTTTGACAGCGGTGTACTGGGTTCCTGCTTTCCAGGCCCCCAGTGCCAGATCTCTTTCCCTAAAACTGTACAATTGTTCCCCCAATTGGCAATACCTTGAGTACCCCTTGTAAGTTCATAGTAAATAGTATCCCTGGTACCTAGGGCAAGGAGGCTAAAGAGGGTTTGTAAGGGCTGCAGCATGTATTGTGCCACCCTAATAGACCTCTCAGCCCCAACATGCAAACTGCCATTGCAGGTTGCATGCCATGGTGCAGGGACAAGTGAAGACACAACATGGCATACCTCCTGTGTGCCATGCATGCTGACACTGCATGCAGTATAGGTAAGGCATTCCTACAGCAGGCCTTACAGGCCTTAGGCAGGGTGTACTATACTACATGTGTGGACATATCTACATGAGCAGATATGCCCCTGTGATGTCTAAGTCGATTCTTAGATATTGCAAGTGGACAGGGGAGCCATTTTGAGTACATGTGCTGGACCCTGATGTTTACGAGTTTCCCAGATACATGATGGCTTCACTGAAACTTGAGATGTTCAGTGTAGAACATCTCATATTAATTACAGTGATGGATTTATAAAAAAATGCACTCAGAGGGTACCTTAAATGAAATGCTTCATATTTACTAAAATGTGGAGCATTTCTGCTGTCTTGTAGCACAGGTGCTCTGTGTGCTGTCTAGCACCAACGCAGGCACCATTGAACCATGGTGAAGGGTGTCTGTGTTACAGGTAGGATTGGTTTTGGGCAGGAAGAGATACTTTGTATTTACTAAGCCACGCAAAGTTACACTAAGTGGCTTTGCGTGGCCTACTAAATGACAAAAAAGATTTTGCATCTGGCTCCATCATAAGAGTGATGCAACCGAATGCAAAAAATTAGTAAATCTGGGCCATAACTACTTTCTCAAAAATTTCGTTGGATAACAGAAGAAGATAAATGTGATTAAAATGGGGTAGTGATTAAAATAGGGTAGGGTCAGCCAGAGGTTTTTCAAAAAAGGATCCACTAGAGCCTGTTTCCAGATCAGAAGAATAAAAGTGTAAGACAGAGAGGCTATTTAACACCTGTAAGATAGGTCAAAAGCTATTAGAAAAGGAATGCAAAATGTGGGCTGGGCAAGGGTTCAAAAGAGAACCAGAATTTATGACAGATAGGAGTTGAGAAGTCGTCTCCAAGGAAAGGAAAGGAAATGTTGAAAGAGAAGGACCAGTCCTAGGAAGATTAGGAGAGGAGTCAGAATTGAATGGGAGATTATGGCATACATTACTAACGTTGTCATAAAACAATTATCTAAATCATTGCACAAAGCCTGGGAAGTGGCTTGGAATTTAGATCATCAATGGAGCTCAACAAGTGAATTAACAATTTTGAAAATTTCCTTAGAATTATTAAATGCAAGAGAGTTGCGATTGGTATTGAGAGCAGCAAAGGTGGATCTAATTAGCTATGATATGTCTTCAGAATAACTTGATAAGTAGAGCAACTGAGAGGAGAATATTATTTAGGCTGAACTCTTTCCACCTGTTTACACTGCGGTCTCCACATTCCTGGATGAACCATGTGACAGATATAACTTACTGTTAGAAACTTTTCATGATAACTGTACCAAAAACTTGCAATATATATGAATATTTAACATATAATATGTACATTATTGTAGCAAGTTTGTACTTTCTAGAAAATCCTGCTTGCTGCCCTCCCCTCATTAATCTCCTAGCAGAAACACATGAAAGATCCAGGCTTAACAACTGAAATACACCCACAGTATGTTTAGGGATATGTGCTTCGTTAGGGAAACATGCTCTGTAATATCTCAATGTTGCCATTTAGGACTGAGCACAAGTTTAGTACTCCTAACACAACTACTTTATTTCAGCATTTGATTTCATTTTAATATCTGTATGTTACATTTCTTTTATTGGTGATTCTTACCATGCATTCAAAGTTTTGGTTCAAAATGCATTGGCTGAATGAGTGTGATAGTTTAAACAAGCATTGGTAATTCCAATAGGTCTGGATTTAAAAGAATGTGGTATGTTAATGTGAAATATTGTAAGTAGATAGTGTGGGGTTGGATATGTATGTGTGTAGAAGCAAAGAAGTGTAGAATAATATTGAAGTATGTTAAAAGGTAAGGTGACAGTTGCATCAGGCCAGACCTAAAAGTCCATGTAGATTAATGACTGCCCTCCTCCCATCTGCGTGGCTGCCAGAGAAAAATACAATAAATTATCTGGTTATCTAAGACAATTTACTAGCATGTGTGTGCCTTTAAAAGTTCACCCTCAGACATCTGGCTAAATAAACAAAATGAGCACAACTGTGTGGCGAGCAAACCCTTTTTTGTGGAAGCACACAAATTCTGTCCACACAAAACATGTACTCCTGACTCCCAATATGTGGGCGGAGCCAAAGACGCTCTCCTGGTGTTCTATTGTCTGGTGACAACTGCGCTGTCAAGCCAGACCATAAAAAGGATTTACCGTACCAAAAACAAAACATTAATCTTTCTAACCAAACAAATCAAATCAATTACACCACATTTATTATAAACATTATTAAACTCTATACATACATTAAAACATTACAAATAAACATTACAACTTTCATTGGAAACACTGTTTCAAGAAATTAGGGAAATATTCTACAATTAATATTTACGTCTAACGAGGACATGTGCAATGTCCACACAAATAAAGGCCTTTTGGATTTAAAGAGATTGCTTACCCGACAAAAAATGTCTATTGGTCCTTCCTTTCCCTCTGGACAACGTATGCAATATTTTAGGCTTGTTTTATAGAATCAGGAGCCTGTTGGGGGATACAAAGTAAGAAATATTTGACTTAGCCCAAGTGGTTTAGCAGTAGGACATTGTTTAGAAACTATTGCAATTCATGTGGCAGTCTTAACTCTCTCCTGAAGAGCAATATTCCTGTGTGCATTAGTTAGCAAAATTTGAGAAATACCAGTAATGAAAAAGATCAGATCAAACTTTATTATTGGTATTTGCATTTGTATAGCTCAATTCTACCACTAGTGTCATCACATGGTGCTTTTGTTACCGTGCCCAAATTGGTACTTTGTGCTTTGAGAAGCTAAAATACAGACACTGACTAGTTGTCATTCATTACACTACATCAACTGGTGGTCATTCTATCATGTGTCATCAAACATGATTGAGCCTTTAAAGGATGCGCCTAAGTGAACTCCCCCCACCCTTCATAAAACGGCTAATGCTTGGCTGGTAGAAAAACTGTTACACCAATTAAATGTGGCCTGAATTTAAATCTTGCTGGAGGGAGGCATTGCTTCTTCCTAACATGGTGCAACTTCCCGCCACCTAACCACTAATTTCAAGGCAGTGGAACAGTGCCAAATAGGTGGCATTTTACGCACCTCTCTTGCCTTCCACCCTTAGCAGAATCCTGTGAGACTCCTGCTATAGTAGGATTGGATTGGCTGGTGGCATTCACCATCCAGTTGTGGCATGGCCTATCAGGGCACCAGAAGATGTGCTGGGATGATGGTGGGGTAGACCTCCTTCTCCTTGAGGTTCAGTAAATCCGCAAGGATTCTCCAATCCCTGCTGCACATGTAGGCAAGGAGCTGGGGAATTCTGGGACTCCCCAGGTGGTAGATAACAGCTCCTGTCACCCTTCAATATGCAGGACACTGGTAATCGCAAGGATTACCTTTCCTGGGGTGCACATGGTAAACCCCCGGCAAAAGGAGAATTCTGTGGATTACATTGCAAACACTGCACATGTATGTTTGTGCTGTGCTTGTGGGTGGTGTGAGCAAAGGAATCGGCAGGATTCCTTTTTTGTCAGGGGTTGCAGGTGCACACCAAGTAAGGCAGTCCTTGGAATCGCCAGTGCCCTTGGAACCCCTGCACCCTCGGGAATCTCACCCATAAACAATCTGAAACAAGCATTTGCAATGCAATCGGTCTCGCTTTTGGGACCTTATATGTATTTAGCTATGCAGCACATTAGCCTGGGTGCTGAAACATCTACTGTTCTTTAACATGGATGGAAAGTAAGCACCAAACTGCTTGACACGCCAGGTATGGGAACACATGGAGAGAAATATTGCCTTTCAGCAGGAAATTGTATAGTCCAAAGCTCTGTTTTTAATATAAAATCAGTGGTCATATCACTGAAAATACAAGATCTCAAAAAAATATTATAGTCTACGGGTCCTTGTGGAAGCCAATTTCTATGGACTGGAATCTAGAGAATGCTAAAGTGATTCTGGTATTTTACTGACCTCTCCTGGTCGTTTTCTATCAAGAAAGTTAAATATTGCAAGTTGCCAGAAAAATTAAAAAAAGAAAGTCCCTCAGCAGAAAGCAATTCAGGCATTTTACTGACCTCTACTGGTCGTTTTCTATCAAGACAGTTAAATAGAGGCAGTTGAACAGAAAAAAAAGTCCCTAAGCGGAAGCAGACAAGTCCTAGGGCTGATCTCCAGAGCCCACAAAGTACATACACATATAAGTATATACTAAATTATAAACAAGAGGTCTCGAATGCTCGACCTAGAAAGTAAAATTGCACGTTGAAGAGAAAATGATCTTAAACATTAAATAAGTCAGTGGCTACAGTGTCACCCTGGACGTCAAAAAAGCAACGGTGAAGAAAAGATTGAATATGAAAAATAACAGAGTATTTCAGTATCGCCTTAATGCCTATAGTGTCAAAGTGTCTCAATCACAGCACGAGCAGCGGAAGGACACTAATAAAGACATTAATCAGTACTTGTTCCATGCTTCATGGAAGAGAAACACACGAAGACAGAACATGAAACTGGCATGCGCTGACCAATGAGAAGTGAGGAAATGAGAGTGACAACGCAGTCAACCAACGGTAAGTAATGGGCGGGCTCTAAGCCCCCTCTATGTTTAAGTTAACAAAAGATCTCTCAAGGGACAGGAAAGACCTAAAAAGGGAACGAGGAAATCAGGAAAGGGCCAATTACTGAGAGACCTTTTCTCTGGAATTTGGGTAGGTAGTGGTCATTTACCACAGGAGTCCCCAGGCTTCGGATACTATTTTACTCCAACTGAATATCCAAGTCACCGCCTGTTTTAACTGAACTCTCAAAGAATAATAGGTTTATGCAGTCAATGTTACTCCAGGAGGCTGTAGTAGGTTTAATACTCATTTACGGTTTGGCAAAGTAACCACACTTGAACTCAATCCCTTGTCAGAGCTGAACCTCTTAAAACAATAGTACATCCAAATCCTGGGCACACGTGCATAATTCTAAACATATGTAATCACAATAGCGTAAGTCCATTAGAGAATCAATCTCATTAAGGTTCGCAGAAGAGTTGTTTCTTGTTTCTTTTATTCATGTACCGTAGGAGAACAACCAACAAAAAATACCAACAACCAGCCAACACGTGTTTCGTCTAGGAGGATACTCCCACGACTTCTTCAGGGCTGGGAATGATACAATTCATGGTGTAAATCAAAACATGAAGTGGTAATTGATACTGGAGAGTAAACTCCATAGGTGAGAAAACACCCACTACCAGTGGAAACCCTATACAACACAAAGGACCGTTTTATGATAAGACATATATTAACAATGAAAGGCAGTGTTATTGCTATGGTCCAGTAAACGAGAAAAATACAACCGCAATGTGCAAAGTGACATGATTTAAAAACAAACAAAAAAGCATCTAATGTGATTTGAACATTCATAATATAATTAAGTGATACTTAGGACCAAACAAAATAATCAGAATAAAAATTGTGAGGTACAAATGACAAGGTATTCTACATGAAGTTTATGGGAGAGGATAGAGTCAATGGGTAATTTATTATGCGCAAGTAGGGAGCTCATAGTTCTAATGATAAGATGTGAAAAAACCTAAATTTTAATTACAATTCAACTGTACCTAAAAAGACACTACCGCAATAATAACTTTGCATAAAGGTACGGGGATCCGTGAATCTCGAAAAAAACCGTACAGGGCATATGACACAATTGGAACGTGTAAGGAAGCTGACGAGCGTGAAAAGTGATAAAACTCAAAGAGCAAAAAGCTCTGTACATGCATTATAGCCCGACTAAGTGACAAGGGTAATCAGAAGGTAAGCCTTAGTCTACCTGAATTCTTGTCGAACGATGCAATGTATTCTGTTAAGGGATATGAATTAAAAGGGAAAGTCAAACAGAAATATGGGTTGTGATAATATTTACAAAGGGCAAATGACAATGAAAGAATTAAATCTATTTTTTTAGAGACAAACTCACCGAAATGCCGGTGATAATTCCAACCCGGCAGGTCTGAACCGCAAGCTGGATAAAAACGAGATCGAGTATGTATAAAATCTATATCCAGGATATAAAAGAATGGTGTCGGTCAGACAGCTCACCAAGGGAAATAGTGAGAATTGCTAATAACGTTAAAGAACACATACTACCTTGTCAAATGGTGTTAAGACTAATAGAAGCCACGGGTAGTGACACGGGTGTGTGTCCTGTCGATAACAATCTACAAACGAAAGGGAGTAAAGACTGAGCATACGTAAACATCATGTAGAAAATATAATATATCTGTCCGTACACTAAAATGCACAGAAGGCGGGGAAGCCCTAAGGTACTTACTCATTTATATATAGCCAAACGGATATCCATGGTTACACGTATATTCGTTTCTAGATAAGTTCATTAAGAGGTTGCCAAGGGAAGGACACGGGTATGTGTCAGAAAGTTTGCAATCTGCAAGCAAAATGGAGTACAATCTAAGTGCTGCCGGAGGGTAATACCAGTGAAAACAAGCTGAGTAAGCCCAATGATCAAGGGGATCTTAATATGGCGAGGGCGTCTAGAAAGTACTTACTAAAATTATCTCAGCGAAGCGTTTCCACCGTGGCTCACATCTATTTCTTTCAAGTATATGGCGGGACACTAACCCGGAAGTGTATTTATGGTGACGCTCACCAAAACAACTAGAGCGTACACCCGGTTGGCAAGCAGAAAGGAAAAACTTTATTGATCACATGTATGCGACCATGTAGAAAACAAAAAGTGTGTGATGAATCCAATATATACAATTAACGTATGACCTAAGTCAATTAAAAGAAATATACTCAGTAAGTGGTACTAAACCGAGGTTTAAATGCGTTAAGGCAACGGCCAACATGTGACAAGTAAAAGATGAAATAAGACGATGAGGGCTAATGCGGAATACCAATCGAATCGAAGAAGGAAAAGAGTACACGACAAAGAAGTATGGCTGTTCAAATATTTCATGCCATAAATCGCATACATCAAAAATAGTGAAAATATAAGGCAAAAAGTTGCATTGATGTTGAAAAGCCACAATTAGTCAATTAAAAAGAATTAAACTCAGTAAGTGGTACTTAACCGAGGTTTAAATACGTTAAGGCAACGGCCAACATATGACAGGTAAAAGATGAGATAAGACGATGAGGGCTAATGCTGAATACCAATCGAATCAAAGAAGGAGAAGAGTACATGATAAAGAGGTATGGCTGTTCCAATATTTCATGACATAAATCGCATACATCAAAAATAGTGAAAGTATAAGGCAACATTTTTTTTTTTTTTTTTTTTCTGCATTAATGTTGAGAAAGCCACAGAAGTATGATGATGGTGACAGCATCAGAAGTTGTTTACAAAAAGGGTTGAATTGTAATGTATCCATGGAAATGATTACTTTACCAAATCGCAACACACAAGTAGCCCAATTATAATAGGTGTGTAAAGCTCAACTGTAGGACAGAAATTAGCCTCGAGGGTGGTCACCATACATAATAATTAGATAGAACGTCTGTAGTAAATTACGTTTTAAATAGGAGTACAGTGAAGATAACATAAGTGAAATACAACAACAGTAGAACATTTCAGACAGAAGACCAATCAATTATATCACTATATTGAGTAATTGAACCATGTTAAACCACAATGATAGCATGATTAAGAATAGTATGTTAATACAGAACAGTGAGATGCAAAGCTAACCTTTGATCAAAAAGTCTCAAAATTCAGTGTCAATCTCCCAAGAAGTACTGCATCTCATGGTCCCTATTTAACCCATGACCCACAGTATGCATGCGCATGATCCAAGTTGCCTCTGTTCGTCTTAGTTTAAGCTCTCTATTACCTCCACGTAAGCTTGGTTCAATTACATCAATGCCGTAAAAGGTGAAACTTTTATGTGGACCTTGGAAGGGGCACACTGCTACATGTAATGCTACAGGGTATCTGGCATCTTGTTGATGTAAGGCCCTAATGTGTTCTCCAATCCTGTCTTTAAGAGGTGTAATAGTGCTACCTATGTATTTTTTCATACAGGCGCATTCAATCACATATATTACAAATCTAGTGGTGCAATTGATATTTGATCTGATGTCATAGGTTCTTTTGTCGTGACCGGTAAATGATTTTGTCCCATGTTTGGCCCATCTGCAGACTACACAACTACCACATTTGTAGAATCCCATCGTGCGTGGAGTTAGCCATGAGGAGAAGTTGTCATGACGTGGGACTGTAGGACTAAGTCTAGTACGTAGGGTATTGCCCCGTCTGAAAGTGATTTGTGGACGGGCTGTGATATAATTATTCAGTGTCTCATCTGATTGTAGTATACCCCAGTGTTTAGTAAGGCTCCTCCTAATGACGTGACTGAGACCATTGAAATCTGTAATCAGGCGTAATCTCTGACTGTCAGTTTGTGTCTGTGGTTTGGTTTTGAGCGTGTCTTCCCTTGTTATATGGGTTATTCTGTTCTCAGCTCGTTTGATGTTATGTGCCGAATAACCTCTCTTCCGGAATCTATTTTTCATATCGGTGATACAGTTCTGAAATTCAGACTCCTCACTGCAGTTTCTTCTTGCTCTTATAAATTCACCATATGGTATGGCTCTAATTTGATGTATTGGGTGAAAACTCTCTGCATGTAACACTGCATTGCAAGACATTTCTTTACGAAACAAACGACTGTGAAGTCCCCCATTACTGACATACAGTTCAGTATCTAGAAAAGTGATGCTGGCACTACTGTGCTCCATCGTGAATTTCATATCATAATCATTGGTGTTAAGGTAGGCATTAAATTGCTCCAGTTCTGTTTGAGTGCCTGACCATAATAAAAGGCAGTCGTCTATGTAGCGACCCCAGAAGACGCTAAAATCTATCCATGGTGCCCCTCTGGTGCCCCAGATCCAATCTGATTCGAGACATCCCATGTAGAGATTTGCGAAAGAAGGAGAAAATTTCGACCCCATGGCGACACCTTTGAGTTGTTTAAACCACTTCATATCAAATAAAAAGAAGTTATTGTGTAAGATCAAGTCCATCATGGTAATTAGCATTTTAGTGTGTTGCCAAAATGTTGCCGGTCTGTTGTTGAGAAGTCGAGTAACCGCTTGTAAGCCCCATTCTGGTTTGATGCTGGTGTATAGTTGATACCACATCTAAAGTGGCCAAAATCATGCCAGGTTGCCAATGTACATCTGCAAGTGTGCTCAGTATATGTTTGGTGTCCTGTATGTAAGAAGGTAGATTACGTACAATGGGACCCAAAAAAAAATCAACATATTCTGCCAGTTTCTCTGTGGGGCCTCCAATACCGGAGACAATGGGTCTGCCAGGTGGGAAAGGTAGATGTTTATGTATCTTGGGTAGGGTGTATAGACATGGAAAGGTGGGTCTAAACACTTTCATATAGATGTACTCATCTTCATCAAGAAGACCAGTTTTGTGCCACTCAGCTAAATGTTTGTTGATGGTGTTGGTGAGCGATGCTATTGGGTTATGCGCGAGTGGTTCATAGCACGTGTTGTCATTGAGTTGTGTCATGATCTCGTGTATATAATCATCACGATTCATGACAACAACATTACCGCCCTTGTCTGCTTCCCTGATCAAGATGTCATTATCATTGCTTAATTCTTTCATGGCTGAGCGTTCTCCATGTCGCAAGTTGTCATAAAATTTATGTCTTGACTTTGTTCTCTTCAAGTCATGTTTGTCAATATCATCAAGTACCCGTTTGTAAAATAAATCAATAGGATTCCCACCAGGGAGGGTGGGCGTCCATTTCGATCTAGATTTCAAACCACTTCCTGTGCTGTAGTCAGTCTCAATATTTAATTCTCCATGGTGTAAGGTGATTCTTCTAGATCAGTCAATGAAAGAAGTAGTTGTGTTACTTGCAAATCTTGTATGCTAGGAATATTTGACACATTACCACATGAAATGTTTTTAACACTTTTATTAGCCAATGGGTTACAAGAGAAATGCTTCTTTAACTTGAGACCTCTAATAAATTTGAAAAGATCTATTTTCAATTTGCAGATGTCCCCTGGTTCGCGTGGGTTGAAACTCAATCCCTTGCTTAAAAGCGAAACCATATCATGTGAGAGGGTTTTGGATGAGAGATTAACTACCTGCACTTCCAATTCTTTAGTATTTATTTGTTCCTCCCGTTGCCTGACCTCAATTTCTTCCTGTATTCCTCTTTGTCTCCCTCTTTTCCCTCTGCGGGTTTTGTATCTAGGCCTCCCCGTATGCCTTGTGTTCTGTTGCCTCTCCGTATGGTCCTGACCTCTCGTAAAAAAGAAGATTCACTTCGTATGATCCCTGTCTGGTTCTCAGCCTCACTGTCACTCGACATGTGGGTGCTCAAGGAAGTTGAGCTGGAGGAGATGGATAGTGTTTCAGGTCTGGTAGTTCTATCATGTTGTGGTCCAACTTGGACCAATTGATCATATTTCCTGGCATAAGTGAAGACTCTGCCTACCTTGTAATCTATTTCATCCCTCTTGAGTTGTCTGGCCTTCCTGTCTTTAATCTCATTTTGATGACTAAGTAAAATGTCTTTAAGAATGGTGTAATTTTTCTCGGTGGCCTCCTTAATATTGAGGTCTCTGATTTCTTTCTCTAAAATGTCAATTTCTGCCTGCAGTTTACCTACTTTTCGTTCTGCGCTTTCAATCAATATGTGCATGAGTGTGTTTGAATTAGCCGTCAGTGCTTCCTCCCATTTTCCTAGAAGATCCTTGTCGAGATCGTCATTTGTAGGAAAAATTTGTGACCGTAGTCCCCTAGGGACCCGGTTGAGTCTTAAATATTGCTTTAAGGTGGCTCCATCCCACCATCTGGAGTTTTCCAATTTTTTAAGTCTCTCTAACTTCATAAATTTTTCTCTGAGACCTTCATTGCGTGAGGGATTTCCACTAACAGAGGCAGTGATGATATTACTGCCCTTTGCAAGATTTTTGAAAAGCTCCTCTGCTGCTTTATCTCTATCCATGGTAAAAATGATTCTAGTATATGTGTGTAAGTACGCTGCGGCTGCCCTTCCTAAAACACAAGATGCAATCGAAAGAGAGGGTTTTAAGTAAGTAGGAAGTGGTGGCGCTCAGCTAAATTTGCGTACGTGATAAGAAAAAAACTCAAGTAAATACGGTGCTGACCAGGTAGGGGAGACCCCTGTAACCACTATATACGTGTAGGAAAACTCCTACACCACAGTAGTACATCCAAATCCTGGGCACACGTGCATAATTCTAAACATATGTAATCACAATAGCGTAAGTCCATTAGAGAATCAATCTCATTAAGGTTCGCAGAAGAGTTGTTTCTTGTTTCTAAGCAAAATTTGAGAAATACCAGTAATGAAAAAGATCAGATCAAACTTTATTATTGGTATTTGCATTTGTATAGCTCAATTCTACCACTAGTGTCATCACATGGTGCTTTTGTTACCGTGCCCAAATTGGTACTTTGTGCTTTGAGAAGCTAAAATACAGACACTGACTAGTTGTCATTCATTACACTACATCAACTGGTGGTCATTCTATCATGTGTCATCAAACATGATTGAGCCTTTAAAGGATGCGCCTAAGTGAACTCCCCCCACTCTTCATAAAACGGCTAATGCTTGGCTGGTAGAAAAACTGTTACACCAATTAAATGTGGCCTGAATTTAAATCTTGCTGGAGGGAGGCATTGCTTCTTCCTAACATGGTGCAACTTCCCGCCACCTAACCACTAATTTCAAGGCAGTGGAACAGTGCCAAATAGGTGGCATTTTACGCACCTCTCTTGCCTTCCACCCTTAGCAGAATCCTGTGAGACTCCTGCTATAGTAGGATTGGATTGGCTGGTGGCATTCACCATCCAGTTGTGGCATGGCCTATCAGGGCACCAGAAGATGTGCTGGGATGATGGTGGGGTAGACCTCCTTCTCCTTGAGGTTCAGTAAATCCGCAAGGATTCTCCAATCCCTGCTGCACATGTAGGCAAGGAGCTGGGGAATTCTGGGACTCCCCAGGTGGTAGATAACAGCTCCTGTCACCCTTCAATATGCAGCACACTGGTAATCGCAAGGATTACCTTTCCTGGGGTGCACATGGTAAACCCCCAGCAAAAGGAGAATTCTGTGGATTACATTGCAAACACTGCACATGTATGTTTGTGCTGTGCTTGTGGGTGGTGTGAGCAAAGGAATCGGCAGGATTCCTTTTTTGTCAGGGGTTGCAGGTGCACACCAAGTAAGGCAGTCCTTGGAATCGCCAGTGCCCTTGGAACATCTGCACCCTCGGGAATCTCACCCATAAACAATCTGAAACAAGCATTTGCAATGCAATCGGTCTCGCTTTTGGGACCTTATATGTATTTAGCTATGCAGCACATTAGCCTGGGTGCTGAAACATCTACTGTTCTTTAACATGGATGGAAAGTAAGCACCAAACTGCTTGACACGCCAGGTATGGGAACACATGGAGAGAAATATTGCCTTTCAGCAGGAAATTGTATAGTCCAAAGCTCTGTTTTTAATATAAAATCAGTGGTCATATCACTGAAAATACAAGATCTGAAAAAAATATTATAGTCTACGGGTCCTTGTGGAAGCCAATTTCTATGGACTGGAATCTAGAGAATGCTAAAGTGATTCTGGTATTTTACTGACCTCTCCTGGTCGTTTTCTATCAAGAAAGTTAAATATTGCAAGTTGCCAGAAAAATTTAAAAAAGAAAGTCCCTCAGCAGAAAGCAATTCAGGCATTTTACTGACCTCTACTGGTCGTTTTCTATCAAGACAGTTAAATAGAGGCAGTTGAACAGAAAAAAAAGTCCCTAAGCGGAAGCAGACAAGTCCTAGGGCTGATCTCCAGAGCCCACAAAGTACATACACATATAAGTATATACTAAATTATAAACAAGAGGTCTCGAATGCTCGACCTAGAAAGTAAAATTGCACGTTGAAGAGAAAATGATCTTAAACATTAAATAAGTCAGTGGCTACAGTGTCACCCTGGACGTCAAAAAAGCAACGGTGAAGAAAAGATTGAATATGAAAAATAACAGAGTGTTTCAGTATCGCCCTAATGCCTACAGTGTCAAAGTGTCTCAATCACAGCACGAGCAGCGGAAGGACACTAATAAAGACATTAATCAGTACTTGTTCCATGCTTCATGGAAGAGAAACACACGAAGACAGAACATGAAACTGGCATGCGCTGACCAATGAGAAGTGAGGAAATGAGAGTGACAACGCAGTTAACCAACGGTAAGTAATGGGCGGGCTCTAAGCCCCCTCTATGTTTAAGTTAACAAAAGATCTCTCAAGGGACAGGAAAGACCTAAAAAGGGAACGAGGAAATCAGGAAAGGGCCAATTACTGAGAGACCTTTTCTCTGGAATTTGGGTAGGTAGTGGTCATTTACCACAGGAGTCCCCAGGCTTCGGATACTATTTTACTCCAACTGAATATCCAAGTCACCGCCTGTTTTAACTGAACTCTCAAAGAATAATAGGTTTATGCAGTCAATGTTACTCCAGGAGGCTGTAGTAGGTTTAATACTCATTTACGGTTTGGCAAAGTAACCACACTTGAACTCAATCCCTTGTCAGAGCTGAACCTCTTAAAACAATGGTTATTTATTTTACAGGCAGGTAAAGTGGATCAGTTAAAATACTGAACACCACAAGACAGAGCATTCTTGTATCTTCTGAGCCAGATATATAACCCTAGTTTTAAGGCACATAATTGATAAGGCACTATAAAAGAACAAGGGATTCCGTCAAACAATGGCATCCTCAAAGGGTCCATAGAATGTGAAAAAGATGCGAAACAGGACACAAAACAGAATGTTACACATGTACTAAATGTTTTATGATATATTTGCCCACTGTCCTAGTTTCTCAACAGTCCTGTGATCAATGGAGGAGAGGTAGTGAGTTTGTGCCAATGCAGTTGAGCTGAAAATCTGCCAAAAACGTTATAAACACACAACCCACAAAAGGAAGATATGGTAAGGTGGTAAGTTATCTCTAGTTGGATCAGGGAACAAAGTTGAACATACAGCTAAATTAGTTTAGCCGGATCTTTGTTCTTTTTATGGCACAATTCAGCCGTAGTGAGCCTATAAGGAAACAATAAATCCTTGCTTCAAGGCAATGGCCCCAGTTACAAGTTTGTCATAATTATACTGTTATTTATTGCATGCAATAAATAATCATACCATGGGGTTTGTGATTTATCAGAAGCAATAAATAACTGTGATTATGGTTTGGACCGGAAAATGGGGCCTAACGAGGATTCTAGTGCTTGGTTTGACCTAGCAAAATTTACTGCATGAAATTTTTTTACAAACTTATAATTCAACACTGTTGCAAACAGTGATTTGCACGGGTGTCGGAACATTACTAGGCACGCATAACTGGGGCCTAGAGGGTTTGAGCTAAACATTCAGAAAAGAAAAATGGTGGTGAAGCACCACCTTGAGATGCAATACGCGTATACTTCAAGAAGACACCAACTTCTCAGCACATGCAACCACATGCATGTACCAACAGTTATATGATAATGTAAGGCTTTTACACAATTGGATTGGTAGACTGTCTCCCAGCTGTACATGTAGGAAGGAGTGTGGCCCCACACTACATAAATAGAGGGTAGATTAAGTAATTTGCCCAGAATCACGGGATGTTGAGCAGACATCAGGACTTGAACCTGGATCCCCAGTTCCAAAGTCAGCAGCTGTGGTATTAACACCACATCCTCTCCTACAACTAGGATGAAAAGGGGGGATTAAGGGCCCTTAAATTTGGTCCTGCACAGGGCTCTGAGCAAAGGCTGGTCCTGAGTGTATATTTGTTCATGTGAAAAACTGCTGAGTGATTGCAAATTCGCTTTCCTTTTTTCTCCACCACTTGGCAGGGGTAAATTTACTATATTTTCCACTGTAGGAAGAGACTGGGGAGGAGTTGGCTAATACCCTCAAATAAGTTCGTTTGTGGGTGGCTCACAGGGCATGTCAAACCTGGAACTACCCCTTTCTGCCCACTTCCTGCCCCTGTGGTTGTATTTTATTTGTGAAAAGGTGGCAAAATCACAACCGTGCTAGAAATCCAAACCAGATATAATATAAACCATAACATAACCTGAGAGACTATCACCAAAGTTCTGCTATAATAAGAATAATGCCATAACTAGGCATATCACTGTATGTCACCAAAAGAAATACATGGATCATTTTATATGACAAGTAGACTTCTGAAGCACCCCCTCCCTTTGACAAGTAGATATTTTATAAAATTCCACTGAATTGATCTGCTGCGCATATCACAGGTGTGACTCTAGCAAGAGTATCTCAGGCTTCAATCACTCCGAAGTCGGTAACCTGAATACCTATAACTTGCGAAATATTAACACATTATTTTACAGAGCTTACTAAATTGCAAACATGCGGAAGCGCTATAAAAAACAAGTTATCATTAGAATCACAAATAGCGAATGTCATTGGATAAAGAAACAAATATGCATGAGTGCTTTCATAAACTGGCTTATCTCCAGAATTCGGCCTCGTCTTCAGATTTGGATACCAGGCTTCGCATGTAAAATAGAATCAAAGGGATCAACCTAGAATTGTGCTGAGCATGAGATGAATAGCGAAGACTTCCTCTGGTATTGTATGGGAAAACAGATCAGCGTTTTCTGGTGTATATGGAACTCATAAGGCAAACTACACCAGGGCTAAAAGAAAAAAAAAAAAAAAATTAAAAAAGGACTGCACCTAATTTTAAGAAGGATTAAACATACTTGACAATGGGGGTCCTCGCTAAATATATTTAAAAAAATAACCAATTGGTCTTTAAAATAACTTGGAGCTCGACTAACCTGATAAATAAGATTATAGAAGGAGAAAGTTTGGCTTATTGCAAACACATCATTTGCTGAATTCAAAAACACAAGCCACCCTGACTGGGCCAGGTAAAGTTACCCGAGCACTTACATGCGTTTCAGCTGTCCGCATATGATGGGACATAGTTAGGAATCGGTGGCTAGGGAAGAAAGGCACACACACCACATATCTAACCCCCAGCGGGTTAAAAGGGGAATGGTCCATGTTGAGTGTAAGGGAGGGCCGATATACAAAGACAAATGTATAACTTGGGGACTAGGGCTATATACCTTTGTGAGTCATGCCCCCCAATCCCGTGTCGTTGGGGGGGGGAGGGAAGGAGAAGTAAAGGCACAAATGATCAGGCTTAGTGCCTCGTTGATACCTGCTGTAGCGTCCCTTCAGTGTCCTTACAAATATATGCATTCTCTCGGAAAGAAGAAAGGCATAGCCAGCAAAGACCTAGCCTCTGTGTACTCAAAGGCACTCTGTCTGCATTCTAGGACTTCCCAGTGACCGCTGCCAGCTGGACTCTCCGAAAGAGAGTGAATGGAATACTCCAGGCACACCCCTCCATTCCAATGTTTTTCAACCGGGTCTCCGCTCCTCACCTATCCTCCAATTCGGGACTCCTCCGTTACCTTCAGATAAGGTCCCAGCCCCGCCCTGCGGGCCCCAAAAGTCCTTGATTAATTTTGTTTTCATTTGTTGTGCAAAGAATACTGCCGAAAGTAAAATGGAAACCGGAAACGCGTCACTTGCCCGGTTCCCTCTACCTTGCTACCCATCGGAGCAGGCGGTTCACGGGAGCGCGCCTATCGTCACCAGTATAGGAAGTAGCTGAGAATGACACGCTAGTGACGTCAACCAGCCCAGAAGAGCGGCTTGATGCACTTCTAGTGCTGAAAGAAACGGAAGTAACTGTAACAATAGAGGATCTTTTTCTAAAGTCCGAGTTCGAAATTCATTATTTAAAACGTCACCAAGACGTGCATGGCAACATTTGGGAAAGCACAGAATGGAAATTAATGTAAGCGATCATTTCATTTGCTTGTTCATTTATAATGGAGTAGGGAAGTTTTATGAGGTTCGAAATAAAACAAGCATTTGCAATGCAATAGGACTCACATTTACGCGAGACCTATTGCATTGCATCACGGATAACGGGAGGGGGGGAACCACGGACAACGGGAGTGCGGGCAGGGGGAGGGGAGAGAAGGGGGCGAGAAGGCACGGACAAAGTAGTGCTCACAGTCTAAATAACACGTACCCTACCGTGTAACACTCGAAGTAAAGGGCCAGTAGCCATGGGAGGGAACAAATGACGACATGGCCATAATAAGGGGGGACTAACAAGCCTCATAATCAATCAGAAGACAGCATTTACGAAAGACAATGACACAAGCCAATTAAAAATATGGGCGGAGAGTGGGCGGAGCTTCCACTGTATACTCCATTACTGCATGCCTCGCAGAGCGAGCAGCGCATGCGCACTGCCGCTATAGGCTCGACCGAAAAAGACAAGATGCTGCTGCAGTACGCCATCATTCACTAGATGGTGCCGCAGAGCCACCAAAGGAAAAGGAGACATTGCCATGGTGGTGCCTGCCACTGCCCCGCCATCCTCCCCATGACCTGGCCTCCCCTGAATGCTGGGGCAATTATTACTGGCGGGTAAACTGGGGGCATGGTAGCATGCTGGTACAGTTTAGGCCTAGGTGGAGTCAATGCAGTCTCAATAAGGTCCAAGGCTCTGCAATGTTTGGTGCAGGTTCACCAAACGGACCTAAAGATATCGATTTAAAAAGTTAATTTCTCATGGATTAACGGTGTCAGCCATAAGTAAAGAAATGCTAGCACACATACATACATGCAAACCCACACACACATGCATTAGCGCATCAAAAACGGAAATATCTATAGATTGTTTTGCCTTATTGTTACACTCGTAAAAGAGAATTAGTGAACACAAATCCGTTCTGTGCACCGGACACCTTACAAATGTCCGGGCTCTAATTTGGTGGTGCCTTAAACCACAGGTGGGCATTTTCTTTGATAAACCATACGCACAGTTGATTTCACAGAATATTTGATCGTTGTCCATCAACCTTTTAACCGAATTGTTCTTTTTCATAAAGTCTTCATTAGTCACAGCCATCTGTCATAGTCCAAAAAACAAAATAATAATTAAAAGGCCTTCAACAAAAACAGCAACCCAGCACTGAAGCGTAATGGGCCGTGTTTGCTCAATTTATGAAAGTGGGATTGCAGACTGATGTTTACTCTATAGCTGGGGCACAATGAGCTTCCGTATGCAGTAAATGCTTGAATGCTTTATTTTCTTTATGTTTTATTTAAGAGTGTTAATGGAGTATATCTGAAGCCCTGCTAATTTACTTTTGAATCTCACATTTCCCCGTCCGAGTGATGCATTGTGAGTATAACGACGCACAGAGACATTCATAGAAGGAACGTGCCTCAGTTAAGCAGACTGCGAATGCCCTCTAACAGGGCACGACAACGTTCCATAAATCATTGTATAGGAAAAATTAACATGACATAAATTATGTATAAATATTAATGTGTATGTTAATATAACCAAAGCTGCAACAAACAATCATAGGCTTGCCAAGTATCCTGGCGCAGGCGCCTATTCGAACGATATTCATTATCTCTGGAGAAATGCACAATTTGAAAAGAATATACTTGATTTTAATTCCTAATCTTTCCTGATCAATTAAACACGCCAATACCCCATGTCATCCCGACATTTTAAACAGTCCTGGGCTTTCATGTCACAACCGAATGCATTCTGGGTTTTGAGGTCTTAATTTGCTTCCTTGAAACCGATTAGGCTAGTACACCTAGCACACGGTATAGCAAAGATTTGAAGGTTCAAACCCAGGGCATAAAACAATATCTTGCAATGGCATAGAGTGAAGTATACCCCTAAATGAGTCTATTTTCTTTCCATTGGCCTTTGTGTCTGCAGCATTCACTCCCCTTCTTTCTCTTGATGACATATATACATGTCACTTATACAGAACTATGCAGTGCGCCCATGCTGTGTGGTTCACACAGTCTGTACTTTATTCATTTCACGCTGAGATGTTTGCCCACAGTACTTGAATATATGTGCTCTGGTTTCCACTTACCAAGTTGCTAGGAAAGCCACTGTTTGTATTTATTTACAGTGCCTTTCAGAATAAACTGATGCTCTAGGCACAGCACCACTTGTGTCCCCTCCTTACACAAGCCACACCCGTTGAATGTGTTTTCGAGTGGTGCCTCGGCAGAGGCCTTTGTGTAGCCTATACATATTGTAGGAAATGCCTGTAATATATTCATAGAAAACTGTGAGCAAGCTATATGAAGATTGGATCATCCTGGTATCTAATTTACACCTGTGATAGGATTCTTTGTATAAACAAGCATTTTCTTTCTCTCTGTTGCTGACACTCAAGGCACAGTCAGCATGATATACAGCATGGGTGGGCAGTTAAGTAGAAAGGGTGCATTAAGTTCATCTGCCCACAATGCCTATTACCATATTTGTGTTGGTAGGACTAAGCAACTGCTGAAAATACATGTGAAGGCAGGACATCCTCCCTCTCCCCATAGAAAGTCACAGCAGGCATGGCGTCACGAGTTACCCAGCTGTTTCTGAGCGGGTAGAATGGGGATATAGGTGCCTGGATAATTGACTGATGGAAGTCCGTAGAGTTCCTCCAGGAATTTTGAAACATCCAAGTATGGTTTTGTTTGGGTGAGTAAGATTAGGGTATGAGTAATAGAGAAGTGTGAATACAAGGAGAGTGTTGTAGAATCAGATATACCAATTGAGCCAGAAACAATATTTTTGGTGAAATGGGAAAGTTATGTGGCAAATTATGTAGCAAATGAGGTAAAGCCACAATTGCGCGATAAATGCTTCAGTCACAAAATCACATATTTTCACTATCCTTCACAGTAGCCCAATGTTTTATTAACAATTTATTCAAGAAAGGTAAACAAAACCTAAACATTGCAAAAAAGGGGAGCAGGGAACGCTGGGTAGTTCCCAAGTTTAGGTGGAGAACATTTCCTGTATGGAGCACTCCACAACACCACTGACACTTTGAATCTGCTCACTTCAAATGTCTATTTATCTAGCAGAGCTTTTAAGCATAGGATTATCACAGTGCCATCCAGGCTGAGTTAGAGAGTGACAAAGTATTTTGGCATTTTTACAGCAAAGTCTTTAAGCGTAGGCCTAGCAAGTGCCACCCACGCCAATCTGGTGTTCTGGTGACATTAGCAACCCACTCAGCCATAGACTTTGTAGATTATGATGCCACCAGAACCTCTTGGTGGCATTATTGAACCATATTACATAGTTACTGGTTATGTATCCCCTCTCTATCTTTCTCAAAAGTTGATCAATCTTAGATCCTTCATAGAAAGTTTTGCGCTGATCCATCAAGCGGAGTCAAAGAAAAAGGGGGGTCCCAAAACATGGATGTCCCATGTTAATTCCCCTAGAAAACTTTGGTTTCTGATGCAGAAAAAACAGCTGAACAGAATTACACCAAGGTTTGGCAAACAATCAGAACTTTACACAGAGAGCATTCCTTTTGTGATTTCTGTTCAGCCTTTTTGAAAAATTTGTATTTAATGAGGTGGTCAGGTTGGACTTGGAGAGGGCTAAAAAGTTACGTATATCTGGACAATTGTTCCCACAGGAGCCCAGCAGTACCAAAAATTAAACAAATAGGGCCCTTTGATTAGCTGAGGGAGCTTTTTTTTCCATTGGCCATTTCAGAACCGCAGGACAAGGGCCAGTCGCAAGTAATCGTATTGGCTGTACGCAACTTAGAAGAAAATGTTGCAGCCCCCATTACAGGACTCGGGGACTCAGTTCCCATGCCCTGAAAAAAGTTTGCTAAATAGAGTATAAGAGGGAAAGTTAGGAACACCCTGAGCCCCTGAAACTTGTGTGGGACCCAGTACTCACCCCCCCCCACCGGTCTAAATTTATTTTTATTTTTATTTGTGTTGAAGGTACCACTGTGCTTTCGCAGGACCAAGCAAACCCTCTCATGAGTTACTGCTGTAATTCCATGGGTGTCACAGCTCAAGCTTCACCCTAGTGGTGCCACAATACTGTGCAAACCGGAGGCTATGCCCTGCAGCCAACTTCCCGCTGCATACAGCTGAGGGCCGCTCGCAGCTGGGTGTTTGCTGCCTGTGCCAGGGTTGGGTCCATAGCTTGCACAGAGGTTGTGCGCAGCAAGGGAGCTGGCTGAATATGATTAAATAAATGAGAACCCCCCTGAAAATTCAAAGGCTATAGGGATGTTATTGTAAGTTATGGTAAAAAGATCTTATTTAACATTTAAAAAAATTAATTCACTGAGAAAACAAAGGTTAAATTGACGTTATAGGTAACTTAGCTTACAATAAAAAAACTTAGAAATTCACGGAAAGAAAACTCAAAAAGTGGCATTACACTTAGGTGTTGAAATAAGATAAAACTAATGTTTAGGAACCAAAACAACCACTGAAAATCACCAGTTATATTTTACTGAGGTAATTATAACTTGCACCCTTGCCATGCACTGCTCATGACTTGATATATTACATCATTCATGACATGTTAAATGACATGATTGATGACATCACTACAGACATCTCAAATGACATAATTGATGTCATCACTGATGATATCATACAATAGTTGTGACATAATCCTATAGGATTTATGGACTTGAAGTAATTCAACATGTTACACCTGTGGATAATTTTCTATTCACCTTAATGGGATTACTGTCTTAAAGACTTCACATGACCTGCGATTTTAACTCAGGAGATTGCTGAATACAGCACAGGATTTGCAAATCCTGAAAAAAATAAGTATTCAGTGCACTGCAACTGGACTTGGTCAAAGGCCACAGGACAGGGTTGGTCAAACCTAGGTGGGTTAGAAGCAGGGCGTGACAGCAGTCCAGTTTCTGTCAGCAACACTCGCTGCACACAGTTGAACGCCATGCACAGCATTGGTTGTCACCTATGGGAGGATGGGGACTTACTGTTAATACATGCACAGGGGTATGATCACTGCTGAAGGTTGCATACAGTTCCTACCCACCTGCGGCCATTCCCTACCAAAGTTAGTGAGCAGAGGGGCTTGGCCTGCAGCGGAGGGTTGTTTGCCAGGCCTGGCTGAAGGCCAAGCATTGCCATGCATAGTGGTGGTTGACAGCACACTGAGGACTGGGCACAGGCCTGTCTCCTGACTTGTCCATTTGTTCAATCCATATTGTGCA
Organism: Calotriton arnoldi; assembly: GCA_963921515.1. Classification (NCBI taxonomy): domain Eukaryota; kingdom Metazoa; phylum Chordata; class Amphibia; order Caudata; family Salamandridae; genus Calotriton; species Calotriton arnoldi. The sequence goes on along the minus strand of CAWUFW010000108.1, from coordinate 3,561,660 downwards.
CGGCCAAAGAGCTGAGCACAGTGGAATTGGCTGTCCAAGGCTGGTTGGGCATAGGGAACTTTTGTATGCAGAATATGATCAGAATCCTCCCCCCAACTTAAAAAAACAAACAAAGCTTAAAGTTAAAGGTTAAAGTGAAGATATGGTTAGTTTTATTTATATTATGTTATCATACGTTAAAAAGCTTAAGAAATCCACTGAGAAAAACAGTTAAAGTGGAGCTCTGTATGCGAATTAAAACTAAACATAACAGAAATTAGAAAGCTATGGTTGGCACCGCAATCCGTAACTTACACTAAAGACATTCAAACCATAACTCACAAACCATATACAGTGCTTATCACCTCACAATATTTATCCCAAGTACCAACATCTAAAAGCAAAATTCTGCAAACAATAGACTCTAAACCAAATTTGTTGACTATGAAACTTTTACTTTGCAGACTCTGAAAACTTTGTGAACAATGAAGCTTGTGGACCCATGTTGGGACCTATGCAGTAGTTTGAGTACTCTCCACATAGTTTGAGGACTACATTTACCATTTCAGGGTGTCCACATGCTCAATTTAAAGTCTGCAAACTCTAGACAGATAATGGTGCTGTTTAAAAAATAAAAAATGTTTTTTCTCTCATCAATTATGTATTTTAGGAGTGGGTTGTGGTCAAATTGATTTTCTCGGGACTCAAACTTTTTAAAAACACAGTGAGTCCACAGCCACAAACTATAGTCCAACGACCCAGCATGCATAGCAGCAAAGGCAGAACCTTCTTTGATGATTGTAGACTTGTATCAGAGTCTGCAAAGTTTTTCACAAGTAGAAGGGCATTCGGAGGTTTTCATTGGTTGAAATTTTATCTATCCTTCATCCACATCACAAATGTCTGTTTCATAGCAAGGGAGCCGTTTTGTGAAGAGCAGATTCTAATTGAACTGAGTACTGTATTCTTTAGCTGACCCACGGCTAACAAAGCTATCAAAAGAGATTCAAGGGCCATCATCTGTTTCTCTAGAGGAAGAAGACATAGTTTGCACTGATGAGAATGTGGAAATAAACAAAAACACCAAGGATTCCATTATTATGGAGTTTTAACCAATCCCCAGCAAAGAAAAACTCAAGTTGAGATGGGGAGCCTGTAAACTCAATTAACAGAAGTTAAGTAGAGGGCAGGGAGACCTATACCCCTTTCAAACTTCAATGATCATAAAACAGCTCAAGTTAAATCATGACAAGGATTATTTGAAATTCCAAAAGGAACAGATACAAAATACTAAACTCTAATTGGCCAGGATGCAGAAACACCTAAAAATATGACTGCACAGACTTAGAAGAAGAGAACAATCCACACTTGAAAATCTTTGTGTTGTACTGAACATAGTGGAAAATGATTGTATGATGGCAAGAACAGACCCTGGGATTGGGAAGAAAAAGATGGAAAAACAATAATAAATATCATAAAATAATTGATTAAAGTTGTAAGTGGCCATTTACCACCAAAGTTCAATACAAACATTAAAAAATAAACAGTGGCGGCCGGGGTAGGTAAGTGCGATGGGGCTGGGGGGAGTCGACGATGACGGGTTTATTTATTTTATTTTCCCTATTCCGTCATCTGTCGACTTCCCCCTGTCGCCCCGCCTCCGCCCTGCCCCACTGCCCCAACATGCTTACCTGCACCGGCCGCAACTGAAAATAAAAATTTAAAAAAAACTCCAGCCAGCTAGAAAAAATGGTTTTGTTGAGAACTACCCACAAAACGGCATCTCAATTAACTCCTTGGCCCTGGAAGGTCACAGCAGCTGGTTGGGTGTAGGCCCTGGCTAAAGGATTTGTGCAGACGGGGTTGACCATCCTTGGCAGGATGAGTGAAGGGTTTAATTCACATAAATCAGCAATACAAGCCATAACTCACACACCAATTCATATTTATTCATATCCTTAGCTGTACTTTAGAAGTGGTTTTTAAGAATACATATATTAATTGAAAAAACTAAGGTTAAAGTATGTCATGGTTAGGTATGATAATAAGATCTTTGTGTACGTTAATTAAAAAAACTGAGAACCTCTGCGAGAAATGGCAGAAAGACATCAGAGAATTAGAGGACACTGATTGGCAGGAAGCGCTGGAATCCCCACGGGAGGTGGCAATACCCTCCAAATTGCGACTGGTGCAGCTCAAGTGCTCCACAGAACGTATCTATCCAGGGTAACGTTAGCCAAAATAGGAAATTCCGACACCCATCTCTGTTTGCGGAACTGTGTGGACACTGGGTTTGTTTTTTCACACGCTGTGGGAGTGTCCTGAAATCAGAACGTACTGTGAGGCAATCATGAAAACCATTACACACGTTGGCGGGGCCCCTGCACCACCAGAACCTAAAAGATGTCTCCTTAATATATGGGAAGCCACAGATCTCAATCGTAAAACCCAAGACTGGGCGACACTGGGTATGATGATCGCGAAACGCAATATCGCTAAACACTGGGGAGTACAAAATCCACCAACATATACCGAATGGTGCAATGATATGGACTGGGTGATGGTAGCCGAAAAGGCGGTGTATGTAAATAGAGGATGCCCCAAGAAATGGGAGCAGGTGTGGTGGGGGTGGAACAAATACAGAGGGAACATTTGTACATTGCCATCTCGGGAATTATTGCCGGAAGACAGTTGAACGATGTATTGTCATGTAAAAGACTGCAATATCCACAAAAGCGGATTATGTACATTATGCAAATTGGTTGTGGTATACTATGTCTAATTGCTGTACCTAAATATATAAATGTGTTTAAGGTGATGCTTACAGGCACAATGTTCAATAAAAAGAGTTTTAAAAATAAAAAAAACTGAGAAATTCACTGGAAAAAACAAAGGTTAAAGTAATGTTTAAAAACCAAAATACACTGAAATTCATCAGTTATAGTTTACTAAGTTAACTGTAACTTTCACCTCACCATGCACTGATTATGACCTCACATATTACATCACTCATGACATGTTAAATGACATCAGTGATGACATCACACATGACATCATTAATGATATCACTGATATCACCATAGTCATATACAACATAGAATTACTGAGTGTACACCTTTGGGCCATTACCATGGCATTTTTGTAAGCCGTGCAGGCAAGTGTAACTGTGCATGCTGAAAGTTATATGGTGCATGGTTTACAAACCACTAACATTTGGGGTGCACGTTTTACTCCATGTTAAACAAGGCAAAGGCTGAGTGCATCTGATATGGGTTGCAGAGGGAGGTTTCAAAACAGGTTGAGGCCTAAAGCCAAAGTCTGCTAAAAAAAAATCAATGAGAAAGATCCAATCTTCTGATGATTATACATTTTCCACCAGTGGACAACTGGACATATGCCCATGTTAAATAGTTATAATGCAGTGCTATAGACAAATTATATGTAGCAAGTAGGGGTAGGCGTAATCATGCAGAATTACCTAAATATTCTGTATGGTTATGCATAATTACATGACAAGAGTAATTCTGCATTTAGCACTATTTCTTAATTCATAAACACCCCATAGCATCCAAAATGGTTGCAAGAATACATTTTGCGTTAAGAAACAGTCCTGAATGCAACAGAGAGGAATAGCAGTATGCTCTTGGGTAGGATTTCCACCCAACTTACCCCCCACATTTAGCACTATTTTCTTATAGCAAAATCCAAAATGGGTGCGAGATGGCATTTTGTGCTAAGAAATAGCACTAAATGTGATGTTGGGGTACAATATTCCCCAACTTACTCCCAACATTTAGCGCTGTTTTCTTAGGACAAAATGATGCAGTTTGTGTTAAGAAATAGCTCTAAATGCAGCAGTACATGCAGTTGCTAAATGTGCTCTTGTGGTGGGTCTGTTTTGCCCCACATTACTTTTTAATTATGCGAGCAGGCGTAATTGCTTTATTATCAGTAATACTGCGTCAAACAGTTACTTGAAATTACCAAAATGACTCTGATTATGCCAGTGAAATAAAAATTATGCCCTAGCCTAGTAGCAAGGACACTTATAAGATGTGGAAGTTTATTTCTAGAACTTCGCTGAAGATTTTGAGACATTGCAAATTGCTGAATAATGTTAGAAATGGGGTTCTCTAGTTCACGGTGGCTTGAACCCTGTCCAAGTAGGGACCCTTCCTTCTGTTCAGTGTAAGGGAGTTGCACACCCAAGATAACCCCTGCACACCCCCTCGGTAGCTTGGCACGAGCAGTCAGGCTAATTTCAGAGGCAATGTGTAAAGCATGTGTACATAAACACACAGTAACACAGTGAAAACACTACAAATGGACACCACACCAGTTTAGAGAAATAGCCAATCTTTATCTAAACCAAACAAGACCAAAACAACAAAAATTCTACATACACCGATCAAGATATCACTTTAAAAAGGTTTAACACAGTTCAGGCCATATAAAACTAAGGATGCTCACTTTTTGTGCAAAGTACCAGGGATGCGTCAATATCACAAGACGAAAACAGGCGCAGGAGAGGAGAGGTGCCAGAAAGCAAAGGGCTGCATCAGTTCCTTACAGGCAGGGAAGGTGATGCGTTGGTTCCTTACTCGCAGGGGAGGTGATGCGTTGGTTCCTTACTGCTATGTAGGGGAGGTGATGTGTCGGTTCCTTATTGAGAGAGGAGGTGATGCGTAGGTTTCTTAATGCGAGGGTAGGAGATACGCCGGTTTCCTTCTGTGAGGGGTTAATGAGCATATTCTCTGGACATGCAGCCTCGGTTCCTTACTGAAGCCCAGTGTCAATGTAGACTTGGCGCACAGGTGCGATGCGTGAAATATCCGGACGCGATGGAGTCGATGCAGTGGTGGTGGCGAAACAGGCGCTGCATTGATTCTTCCAGTCATTAGCAGGTGATGCTTCGATTCCTTTAGCCTCACAGCAAGGCCTGTGTCGAAGTCATAGTGGGGGTCTCGGACATCAGAGACACAGTGCTCTAGACTCATGCTGCAGTGGTTCTTCCGGTCACAAACAGGTGCAGCACCGATCTTTTCTGCTGCTCAGCAGTGATGTGTTGGTTTTTCAACCACATGTCAAGCTTGCAGCGGGGAAAACAGCACTGAATGGCGATGCATGGATTTTCAGCTCTTCTTGCAGCAGAAGCCACCTCCAGGGGCCCAGAACTGGAATAGGCACCACTTGGCAAGTCATGTTTCCCAGCAGAGGAGTTCAGGGGCTGCAGATGAAGTCTTTCATGGCCCTGAGACTTCTTAACAGGAGGCAAGAACACACAAGCCCTTGGAGAATATTCTCAAGCAGGATACCAAAGCAAAAGTCTAGTACTTAGTCTCTCCAAGACAGAAGCAGCAACTGCAGACCAACCCAGCAAAGCAAACACAGCAAAAGGGCAGTGCTCCTCCTGACGGCTCTTCAGCTTTTCCTTTTGGCAGAATTTCCTCTTGATCCAAAAGTGCTCTAAAAGTCTGGGGTTACAGGTCCAATACTTAGACCCCTTTTAGCCTTTTAAGTATGCATACTTCAAAGGATAGTCTTTACAGTGCACAGATCCTGCCTTGCCCTGTCCTGGCTCCAGACACACTACAGGGGGGTGGGGACAGCATTGTGAGAGGCCAAGCACAGCCCTATTCAGGTGTCAGTGATAACTCAACCACAGTCTAGCTCAGGAAGGCCCATCAGCCTGGTGATGGGCAATCGGGATAAGCAGGGCACACCTCAGCTCCCTTGGTGTGACTGTCTTGAGTGAATGCACAACAACCCAGCTGTCAGTCTAAACCATATGTTGATTCCACAGGCTGGCAGCGGCCCAGGATGGCAAAGCAAGAAAATGCCCACTTTCTAAAAGTGCCATTTTCAAACACACAACTTAAAAAACAACTTCACTAAAAGATGTATTTTTTAATTCTGAGTACAGAGAACCTAAACTCCAAATCTCCATCACTTCCCAATTGAAAGTTACACTTGTAAGACATTACAATGCAGCTCCAATGCTAACCAATGGGAGAGATAGTCCTTGCAATAGTGAAACACGAAATTGAAAGTATTTCACTATCAGGACTTGTAAAACACACCAGTACATGGCCTACCTTTTGCATACACTGCACTCTGTCAAAGGGGCTACCTAGGGTCTACCTTGGGGGTGCCTTGCATGTAGTAAAAGGGAAGGTTAGGGCCTGGCAAGTGGGTGCACTTGCCCGGTCGACATGGCAGTTTAAAACTGCACTTGCACACACTGCAGTGGCAGGCCTGAGACATGCTTTCAGTGCTTTCAATGTGCTACAAATGTGGGGGGCACTTGCACTTTAGTCTGATCAGCAGTGGTAAAGTGCCCAGAGTACAAAAACCAGCAAAAGCAAAGTCTAGCATACAGTCAAAAAACAAGAGGTCAGAAGCAAAAGTAGAAAGGGGAAAACCACGCCAAAGATGCCAGGTCTAACAGTGAGGGTGCTCAACTGAGAGGTGGTTTACCTCACACTGGTGTTGTAAGCACAGCTCTAAGGCTGTATGCAATTGTGTCCATCCCAGGAATATATGTAGTGCATTTTACTACGGAGGGTTGTCCATAGGAACTGACAGCAGGTTTACCTGGTATTTAGTGCATCATGTTAGATAATGGTAGCAGAAAAAGAAAATTCAGCTGAGACTGGCAGTCAATCAGATCTTGGTGAATTTGTGAAACTGCTAGGGAGAACAGGAGAAAAACTTCCTAGTTCCATGCTGTGTCTTCATTTTTTATTTGGATTCCCAAATCCTCTGTAGATTTGTGAATTCATGCTGGATCAGTGAATTAATGGTGCAGATATCTCTAAAATGTAGCCTCTTCATGCCCAGACTGTAACACTTTTAAACACAAATTTCCCCAAAAATATTCAACAGCTTTACACTAAACTAAGAAAAGATATTTCATTAAGTAAAGGTCTGTTTACATGCCTAGTTTGGTTTAATTCCATTTGGCAATTCTTTGTATCAAGGAGTAGCAAATGCTATGGGAGTTTAAATTGGAAATGTCACTTTTGAGACCCCTTAATTTTAGGCTCCCACCTGACAGATCTGCATGAAATTTGTCTTGAAGAACCCAATATATTTTAATATGAAAAGTATCATGCAGATTCATCAAATTGAGCTAATTAGGAAGAAAACAAAAAACTTGGGTATTTTTGTTGATGGTGAAAAATTGTTGAAATCCCAAATCAGTGAGGCCATTATTTTATCAGCTTAGTCAGCTGAAAGATTAGCTTTTAGGTCGAGCCTCAGTCAGCGCGCATGCGCTGCTCAGCGAGACTGCTATAGTGGAGTATGGAAGAGAAGCCCCGCCCACTCTCCGCCCATATTTGTAATTGGCTTGAGACATTGTTCTTTGTAAATGCTGGCTTCTGATTCGTAAATAGGCTTGTTAGTCCCTCCTTAGTACCGCCTTGTCTTCATCTGTAACCTCCCATGGTGACTGGCCCCTTTACTTCGGTTGTTACATGGTACGTGTTCTTAAGTCTGTGGGCTCTTCTTTCTTTAATGAGTTTTTTTTACTACTGCAGACACGACATGCTTTCCTATTTAGCGCACCACGAGCGCTTTCACTTTCTAAGCAGCCCGGGACAAAGCGGCCGCTTCTTTGAATATGTCTAGTTTTTTATAACAGTCAGGCGCAGATGTTACGACTCGAACTCTCCTTCCCTTGGACGGGACGGGGAGGCGGTCACATCAGCCTTACACAAGTATTCACGAAGAACATTACGTCTCATTCTTATCACAACTTAATTGAGGAACCCACGGAAAAAGAAATACCTATTTGGTACGTGCAATACATTTACACTTTGAACGTGCTTCTTCTTTTACATCAGGTTATGGTGAAGAGTCGGTATTTTCAACATGAAAATACAGAATTTTGTTGCGCCAGCGCACACGGCGGGTGCGACTAATGCTGTGATTGGCAGGTGCCGTAGGCGGTAAATACACTGAAACTGGCACCTCCCGGTGACTGTAGCACGCAGTTAAGATGTATGGAATAATGTAGGAAAACAGGCCTCTCCATCACGTGTTGCTTAGCAACCAACCACGGCAACAAGGAAGCAACGGGGTTTTACAGTCTGTTTCAGCTCCTGCCCACTTGTGCCGAGAGGTAATGCATCTCTGAAGGAGTGCTGCGGGGCGTAGCTCTGCAAACTTGAGTAAATTACAGCAGCCAAGGGGTGTCTTGTGAGCAGTGTTTACTCCGAGGGCAGGGGCACGGCTCCAGAGCCAGCTTTCTAGTGTGTGCACAAGAGAACCCTCTAGTGAGTGCCGGATACTGAGGGATGGACTGTCCATAGTACTATTTCTGCAAACTGGAGTAAATCACAGCCTCCAAAGGGCGTCCTGTATTGAGTCAGCTTTCTTGTGTGTGCACAAGAAAACCCTTTTGTGATTGCGAATACTGAGGGATGGACTGTACATAGTCCTATTTCTGCAAACTAGAGTAAATTACAGCCACCAAGGAGCATGCTTATTGTGATCACGCAGACACGTCTCTGGTGCCAGCTCAGATCACTAGTGTCTGCACAAGAGAACCCTTTCGTGAGTGCCAGATATTGAGGGTGGACTGTGCAAAGTCATCTTTCTGCAAACTGGATTAAATTAGAACAGCCAAGTGGCATCTTGTGAGCGAGGCTGATTCCAAGGACATGGGTATGGCTCCAGAGCCGATTCACTAGTGTGTGCACACATGAGAACCTTCTTGTGAGTGCCGGATACTGAGGGATGGACTATTTGCTGATCTTTTCCTACAAACTAGAGTAAATTCCAACAGTCAAGGGGTGCCCTGTAAACCAAACTTATTCAGAGGGCATGGCTACAGAGCAGCTCACTAGTGTGTGCACAAGCACAAGAGAGCCCTCTCCTAAGTGGAGGATAGTGAGGGGTATACAGCACACAGTCCTATTTCTACAAACAACAGTAAATTACAGAAGCCAAGATTCAGGTAGGTAATCACACTTATTGAGAGAGCATGAGCATGGTTCCAGGGCAGGTTCACTACTGTGTGCACAAGAGAACCTTTTTGCGATGGGTGGACTGTATGCAGTACTTCTTTTACAAACTGGAGTAAATTACCACAGCCAAGGGGCACCTTGTAAATCAGGCTTATTCAGAAGGCACGGTTCAAGGGCCAGTTCAGTAGTTTGAGCAGAAGTGACCCTCTTGTGAGTGCTGGATAATAGGGAGTGAACTGTGTGCACCTATATTTAACTAACTGGATGAAATGAAAGCAACCAAGCCACGTTGAACACAGCTCTACTTTTGCAGAAGAGGGGTGGCCTGTGTGTGTTCAAGGTTATGCGTTCTTAAAGTTTACACTGCTTCTCTGTCGCACACCCTTAGTGAGCAGTTGTACTTTAATTTTTGCCACCATTTACCATATATCTGCAATTAAATTGTGTACAAAGTCGTTATCCTCTTTGATAAATACATTACAAGCGGCACATTTTTTTTACTCAGCGTTGGGCACACTGTTAAAAGGTTCACTTTCACTGAATCAGTTAAAGTGCACCTTTAGGGGTGCTAACAAGGTAACCTCTGGTTCCTTTAGGCATTCTTTACTTTGAGTCATTTCTAAGCTCATTTATCACCTTCTGTGTCATTTACAATAGCTGAACATGGCACATACACGCAATCTTCAAATTTCTCTGTGTAGTAATGTTCAATGTATTCCTTGCTTTTACATAGAGCTCAGATTCCTAGGTAGCACCCCATACCACGATTTCACTTTCATAGGGATCGCGCTCCGTTCTTTAGACTCGGGTCATCTAAAGAAGGGGTGTGGCCGCCACTAAAGTGAAAGCACGGTATGGGGCGCTTTTACAAACAAGCATTTGGAATGCACTAGGTCTCGCATTTGCGATAGTTTAAGTGATTGGCATTGTAAATGACAATGCCTTTTATTTATCTGTTTTAAAAACCAAAACATAAATATAAGGCATTGTCATTTACAATGCCAATAGCTCAAACTCACGTAAATGCGAGATCTATTGCATTGCAAATGCTTGTTTATTAATAATTTCAGCACCATATTTCCATGGACACCACATTTATGTCTTCACTTTTGGACTATAGAAAGAGTTTAAAACTGGTTACTCTACCAAAAACAAGCTAGCCGTTCGAGTGCCTGCACAAGTTTGCTGCTCATATCCTATTTGACTTAAAGGAGCACAATCACGTTAAACCAGAATCCTGATATATTCATTGGCTCACAGTCCAAAACAAAATACATTTCAAGTCCTTTGAAAAACAGAGCCTGCTTTCCTGTTCTTCCAATTAAAGATATATCAGTCAATGCTCTCTTTTTGCTCATCAAAAGACTTGCAACTCAAAATAGATCTCTTAAGGAAGGTATGAAGTGGAGTATGTGCTGTTCCTGTCCAGACTACTTGCTTTAGAATACCCATATCCACCTTATATATTATCTAGAGACAGGAACACTATTTAAATCCAATAATTGCCTTGAACTCTTCACTTTCCTTGACAGACTAGAAACCGGCAAGTGCCATACACGCTAACCTCTGCTCTTTCTGAAGCACCAAGATACCCATTTGCACAATATCACGTGCTCTATAAATAAAGTTAACGTAATATAATATTGAAAGAACTCTTTCAACTACTTGAGGCCGGGAAATGGAACAAGGGCTACTATCATCCATGCACCCTGGCCCATTGGTAAGGCCTTGGACCATTCTTCCCTGGTTACAAGTGCAACCCCAGTTATGTGGAGCTCTTGGACGTCCCTTAGACTAAATACACATGGAGCATTGGACAAACAGATGATTGTCAGAAAAATCACCAGTGTCTATCATGCTCAAAACAAATATACCTGAGGAAGACAATCCATGGGTTATTCCATGTTGCCAGTTCTGTGTAATCCATGTAGGACAGCACAGGAAATGTTCCCCCCCCCCTATAGATTCACCCTTCATGGCTGTGGTTGACTGCCATGTCTATGTTCTGCTGGGCAGCTCAACAGAGCCTCCAACCAATTGCAGTATATTACAATGGTAGGAGCTCCACTGCCAAACTGATATTGATAATTTCCCCATCATGGCCTACCTACCTCCTCAATAAGGAGGCAAATCTTCCACTGATCCCTGCAAGGTAGTAAAGCAGGGCAGCTACACAAGTGTAAATTGGGTTTTCACTCATTTTCTGTGACTCATTTTTTCTGTGATTGAGTCTTTCATACGGGCACCACTCAGTTCTGATTATGACACATGAGACTGGAATTAAATGGGCAATGTTGTCATGGTTTTCATATTTTTGGAGAAACACTATAAGTTTATTTCACTCTTGTTTCTGGTCCAAGGGTCAATCAATCAATCATTTGTATAGCGCGCTACTCACCCGGAGGGTCTCAAGGCGCTTGGGGGAGGGGGTCCGCTACTGTTCGAACAGCCAGGTCTTGAGTTGCTTCCTGAAGGAGAGGTGGTCTTGGGTAAGGCGGAGGTGGATGGGTAGGGAGTTCCACGTCTTGGCAGCCAGGTAGGAGAAGGATCTTCCTCCCGTTGTGGCTCTTCGGATGCGGGGGACGGCGGCGAGGGCGTGGTTGGTCGATCGTAGCTGGCGGGTGGGAGTGTAGAAGGTCAGACGGTCGTTGAGGTATCTGGGGCCTTGGTTGTGGAGGGCTTTGTGTGCGTGGGTGAGGAGTCGGAACGTGATTCTCTTGCTGACGAGGAGCCAGTGCAGGTCTCTCAGGTGTCTGGCGATGTGGCTGTGTCGGGGGATGTCCAGGATGAGTCGAGCTGCAGCGTTCTGGATGCGTTGGAGTCTTTTTGAAGTTTGGCTGTGGTTCCGGCGTAGAGGGAGTTGCCGTAGTCCAGTCGGCTGGTGGCGAGGGCCTGGGTGACCGTCTTCCTGGTTTCGGTGGGGATCCACCGGAAGATCTTGCGCAGCATGCGTAGGATGTTGAAGCAAGACGAGGAGACGGCGTTGACTTGTCGGGTCATTGAGAGGGAGGAGTCCAGGATGAAGCCCAGGTTGCGTGCGTGGTCCGTTGGTTTGGGTGCGTTGCCCAGGGCAGGGGGCCACCAGGAGTCGTCCCAGGCGAAGGGTGATGATCCTAGGATGAGGACTTCCGTCTTATCTGAGTTCAGTTTCAGGCGGCTGTTCCTCATCCACTCGGCTACGTCCTTCATCCCTTCATGTAGGTTGGTTCTGGCGGTTGTGGGGTCGTTGGTGAGGGAGAGGATCAGCTGGGTGTCGTCGGCGTAGGAGATGATGTTGAGGTTGTGTTGGCGTGCGATGGCTGCGAGGGGGCTCATGTAGACGTTGAAGAGGGTGGGGCTGAGTGATGATCCTTGTGGTACGCCGCAGATGACTTCGGTGGCCTCGGAACTGAACGGGGGAGCGGACTCTCTGGGTTCTTCCGGCGAGGAAGGAGATGATCCACTCCAGTGCCTTCTCTTGGATTCCGACGTTGTTCAGGCGTTGCACTAGGGTGCGGTGGCAGACTGTGTCGAACGCTGTGGAGAGGTCCAGGAGGATGAGGGCCGCTGTTTCCCCGTTGTCGAGCAGGGCTCGGATGTCGTCGGTGGCTGCGATGAGGGCGGTCTCGGTGCTGTGGTTGGCCTGGAAGCCGGACTGCGAGTGGTCGAGGGATCCATTCGTCTCGAGGAAGGGTGAATTAATAAAATGAGGGGTGCCTCAGGTTCTTCATTATAGCCCATCTGGTTTATAGCACGTGCTGAACCCTGGTCTCGCCTGCTTAGATCTTTTGGCTGTCTCATATCTGCCTCATTCAGCAATATGATTGAAGCAGGCAATGCTCCCCCAGAGAGGTTACATCCTCTCCACCTCATAAACCGTACACACCCCGACCCGCACAGGCACCCCTGCAGACATATGCCACCTGCTTGAAGCAGGTGTTAAATATTTTCAAAAAAATCAACAGAATTGTGTGCAATATGATTCCTTGGAAGAGCACATTATAACTATCTAGCATGTGTGATCCTCATGCTCCTACAACCGAGGCTAAATATCTGGGAAGAATTTTAGATCAGGACCCGTCCTTTATTCTGCAATTCAAGATAGTTTCTAGGATCAACTTCCTTTTCCTGCACTCTCTTAGGAAAGTGCTTCCTTTCATCTCATCTGAATCCAATGCTAAGGGTCTTGTATTTTGTCAAAACATGACTATTGCCTCTGTCTCTATCTGTGTCTTCGAGCTTGTCAACTGCGCTAGATTGAGAAAGTTTGTTCATGTTGTTGCTGCCAGTAAAATGTCTTTATTAAATCACGATTGAGCACAGCACAGAGTGTAGGGCATGAACCATTGTGTGCATGCTCATTATTTACAGCAGGATCGTTCTAAGAAGTCTCTGAGATCTGGAAACTTCTGGCTTCTTCATTAGCTGATGATGAAACAGAAACACTGTGATCAATTTTCTGGGCCCTAAACTGTGGAACAAGGTTCAATTGGCAGTATGACAACTTTGAAGTCACTTGAACATCATGAACATCCTCAGGACCTTTGTGCTTTGACCACTTTAGAGGACTGACCAAAGAGCAAAAATATTCTAGGAGCTGCAATAGCGAATGTTGGCACTAACTACTTTTGGTGGAATCATGGTTCAAACTTGCACTTTCTATGTTGTTTTCTAGAAATTGTGTAGAGAACGCTCTTTGCCAGTAAGAATATGCTACATTAAAGTGTGCCCTACGCAGAGATGAAAACACAACAGTCATGGCTGGTGGAGGACATACCACACACCATCTAACACAAGAGAGATTCTGTTCACTCAATGTATTTTCAATTTTTAGGTAATGTCCTTCAATGTGGTTTTCCTGATGAAGGCACCATGCTCGCCGAAACGTGCGTCGATACATTGAAGAACCAACATTATATTGTTTTATTAACTTGTTGTTTTTTCTGTTTACTATAGTCTTTTTTAGCTCGTCACATGTTCTATTATGTGTATTGTCTCTATATACAGTGATGTTGTATTTATTTTTGTGATTATCCGTGTAAAAAAAAGATCAAGTATTTACAGTTGTAACAATCTTAATGTGACATAGTCTTGGTTGTCATTGTGTTACATGTTTCCTTCATTGTATGTGTGTGTCTTATCAGTTGATCGATGATCTTTGAGCCATCTTTTTAACATTTTGCATTAAGAAAATTGAGCTTTTTTATAAATAACAATGGTCCATTGAGTCTAGTTTTAGCATTGTGAATTTAAGGTCTGCTATTTTCTTAGTGACCTATATGTTGCCTAGAGATTTCCCATATTGTCAATGCTGGAGGACATAAGACAAGGAACAGAATTATCTGTAAGAACAGTAAACTGAGGCCCATATTTATCATGTTTTAATGCAGTGCACTGCAGCAAGCCACCTTGCTGTGCTGCATGAAAGGGCAGGAATGCACTGGATTTAGCATTATACAGCGCATTCCTGTCCTTTCCTAGTGCTGGTGCACTTTTGGCTAAATAAAGCGCCAACACAGGCACCTTTGCGTCATGCTGCAAGGGACACCTTCCTGCACAAAAATAATCCTGAGAGGCAGTTTTCTCTTTCTAAGTGAATGCAGCAAACGTAGAAAGAAGAAAAAACTAGGGGAAATAAAGATATTTCTCCTTGTTACGCCTCACCTGGGGAAGTGTAGCATTTAGACGCATTCCCAGCTCTACCACTTATGGTAAATCTGGGAACACACCAAAATCCATAGGTGGATGTGTGGGTACACCAACGCTCCACCCATGGATGCCTCCCTGGGGCAGAGTACCTTGCATTACTCTAGATTTCTCAAGCCATGCAGGGCCTGCAAGGTGGCCTTCGTGGCTTGATAAATCTCACTTAGGTTTTGCGTTGTACTTGCGCCCCTATGCGTGGCACAACGGCGACGCAAAACCTTGATAAATATGGACCTGCATGCGCACAATGGAATAGGCGCTCAGCTTCTTCAAGCAGCGGTAATCCAGAGAGACCGAAGCAACTCCATTAAGTCAACGAATTTCAACATTCCAGGAAATTAATAATGGTTAACACAAGAACACAGTTGTATATGTTATTCAAAACTATACATACAGAATTCTAACCACTATTAAATATTTAACAAGAAAATCCTGGTCTCATCAGCTTTTACAGAAAAAATATGAAAGCAAACCCCTAACTTCAAATTAAGAGTGAGTTTAAGAAATTGAAAAATGCATGTGTTAAAAAAAGCATCTTAGGCGCTGAAAATGTGGGACTATTTGTCATCGTTTCACATGATTAATAACATGAATATGGAGTCGTGGTTATAATACTTTTTGTGTTTCCTTTGGAGCAAAGGGAATAGCATCCCCAAGGAGCAGGCGCGCAGAGCTCTTTCAGTAAATCCGAGTCCTTTAAGCAGTCATTAATATTTTGCATAAATGTTTGAAAAAAATAGACTGTGTTATCCCTCGAAAAACATTGCTCTAGTCTAAATGTTTCATTTCCCTCACATGTGTAAGTTATTAACCTGTTCTGATCCTATACACGTGTATGTTCTTCTTGCAGCAGCTCCCTGGAGAATCCGCCCATTAGATCTTTAAATGCTCAGACCTGAATTGGTGTGGCTCACGATTTATGGAGAAGGGCCGGCTCTTGAGGATTCCTTCTTTGCACACAGAGTAACAGCGCAAGGCTTCTGGGTAATGCACACTTTGCAGATTATCCTAAAGGTTAAATTTTCTGGAGGGGGAGGTTCTGTAATAATGTTATATTTAGGTTAACAGAGAATTTAGATTTAATGTTGAGGAATTGGAGACATTATTCTGATTCTGTTCTGCATATTGGAGAAGGCGTGAGTGGCCTTGGTTCGCCTTTACCCCCTTCCATTGACACCTCACTTACTTCCTGTCAATTAAATACCGACCCTTTTGTTAACATAAACCACAGACTAGTAAGAACAGGGTCTGTACAACAGGAGAAAGTAAGGGCGAGATGGACCCTCAGCTCCACTGTTCTTCCCTCATGCAGAGACTTGACTATTCATTTATCACAGGCATGTGAACGACCACAATGCATCGGACAGCCATCTCAGAGTGGGTTGTTGCACATTTTAGTCCAGGGAGGTAGGTTCTTCCCCAATGAGAGGTAAAAGTGCCTACCCGACTATCCACATTCTCTTTTCTGTGCTTCACGGATGTCAGATGAAGGTCTGCTTCAAAGCTCAAATTCTGAGATTCTCCTAAAATGTACATGGTGCAGGGCTGACACCTGATGCTGTTCTCTGTCTTCCCAGGAGCGAGTGAAATAACTCCTTTTCGCTGGCTGAAATGACAAGCGTCTAGACCTCACCCTAGTGCCATCTAATCCGTGAGTACTCTGCAAGTGATGTGCCTTAGCAGCAAGTCAATATTTCTGATGCAGTCTGTGGGCAATATGAAGGAAAACCCTGGCTTCAGGTTTGATTCATCCATCACCCCAAAGCCACTTAATGTACTATCTAACTGTTGCTTCACGGCCTCTCACGTATCTGAAGCCGCTACAAGACCCCACAGAGGACACCCAGACTAGGCCTTCAACCTACAAAGGCTAAAGACAATGTATTGTTAGAGCTGACCACACTCTGTGCCTGATGAAGCCTTGCTTTTGTTTGACATTATCAACTCAGTGGAATTTAACTCATATCTACACTGTCCTTTTTCTAAAAAATAGAGACTGTACTGTTCTTTGTTCTACGCAGTTTGTATGTCAATACACTTTTCTGTTTTTATTTCTAATTACATCCATTTGCCTACTCAAAGATAATGATCTCTAACAAAACTGTCATAAAACCACACACCACAAAGGCGCCACTCTGGACCTGATAATCTCCAAGTTCCCTAACCTACAGACATATACCCCATTCCAAATGACTGATCTGACAACATGCAGATCCTGTTCTCCCTATCCGGCTCTTATACTAAAACATCTGGGCAACCCACAAAGAGAAAATATGGTTCAGGGTATATCCCACCTTGACACAGAAGCCATGGCCTGCATGGCCCTTCCTACTCTAATTTTGATTACACCTCAACTTGATCTTAATGAGGCCACCGACAAGTACAGCTCCTGCATGGAATCCCTTATCAACAAATGTGCATCCCTAAAGTGAAAATTATCCAGACCAAAACCCTCTAGTCCTTGGTTTTCAAAAGAACTTTAGAAAGAAAGATTATCTGAAAATGTGAGAATGAATGGAGACCTGCACCCTCTCACCTGAGTTTGATTAAGCTTTGCAAAGGGAGAAAACATTAAAAAGCCTGAATCCTCAGAGCCAAATCCTTCCGTATCAGAGCCCTTGTGAATTCTGCAAAGAACAAACCATAGCGACTGTTCAAGATCATAGCGCAGACTACAAACCCCTCCCCATGTGGACCACCATGGTCAACTCCTCTCTCAAACAGGGCCTATTTCCAAAACAATTAAAAGTGGGTCAAGTCTCTCCTCTCCCCATTGAAAATTGTGTAGCATCCCAACTCGCTGCACACATCCGAACAAACAACTTCCTACACACTCTCCAATCAAGTTTCCACCAGGGTCGGAGTACAGAAACTGGAATCCATTACCTAGTCGATGACTCTCTTAGAATGGTCTTGGATTTATCCGCTGCATTCGACACTGTCCACTATCTGCACCTCTTTTGCACTCTAGACCAATGCATGGGATGTGGAGGCACAGGCATCATCTGGTTTTTGCTCATACCTAACTACCCGTTCCCAAATTGTGAAAATGGATAACTTGTTCTCAAGACCAATCAGCGTACATCAATGGGTCCCTCAAGGCTCAATCCTCTCTCCAACCCTCTTTAACCTCTACCTAGAGCCACTATGTGTGATTCTCAGAAACTCTGGGATTTTCTTCCACCTCTCTGCCGACGACACACAAATATACATGAAAATCTCATCCCCACAAGACATAGCCCTGCTGTCAAACACACTTTTGAAGATTCAAAACTGAATGTCCACCCACCATTTAAAACTCAACCAACTAAAGCAGAATTTCTTTTGATTTTGCCTCTGAAAGCAAAAACTCCAGTACATGAATGGATGGCTAACCCTCCAGCCCTGGATGGCTGCCCCGCCATTATGCAGAGTGCCAGATCACTTGGCATCAACCTAGACAATCTCAGTCTTCACAGCCATATCACAGCCATGGCCAAAAGCGCACAGCATCAACTTAGGCAGCTTTGGGGCATCAGACAATTGATTCCAGAACAAGTCCTCAAAACAGTGGTGCAGTCTCTTGTTCTCTCCAGACTAGATTATGGAATTGCCCTTCTCTCAGGCATCGCCAAAGTTCACCTAGGCCCACTGAGAGCAACACTACATGCAGCAGCATGCTTTGTTTTGGGTCTCAAGAAATGTGACCACATTTCACCTGCCCTGCTAACCCTTCACTTGCTCCCCATTGAAGCACTGGCCCAATTCGAAACCACCTGCATTACCCACAGAACGCTGCACTCCTCTTCACCTTCCTATCTAAACGAGAAAATGAAAATCTCTAGAGCAAATAGGGGTTCAAGAAATGTCCAGTCCCTGCTCCTGGAACCTCCCACCTTCAGTCGAGAATGATACATGAGCCAGTCATTCTCTGGTAGTGCCACAAGAATCTGGAACTCCATGCCACCCTCCCTCTGCCTAACCACCTGCCTAGTCACCTTCAAAAAGGAGCTCAAGTTCCTCCGTTTTTGACGGAGACCTTGGTTAATCACCCTCGACCAGACTTAAGTATTCTCTCCACCAGGATCTGAACTACCTTGGTTATGTGACCTCACTATACAAATCGATGCTTTAAATGTGTATGTCCTTTGACCAACTTCTGTAACTGTCTCATGTGGTAACTCCTGCACACATCTAACGATTTAAACGTCTGAGTTTAGGTACTGTAACTGTAACCCGATGTAACCCATGTATCCTGCTACTGTTGTAAAGTGCTCTGAAGCCTTCGGGCCATGTCCACGACATATAAAATACAAATAAATACTTCTGTTTCTTTCTAATAGTTCTAATACTGTGAAGTATTATTTTTGAACAGGAAGGTACCTCAGTGAATTAAACTCTCGCTGCTGATGCCTGGACTGTTCAGCAGGTCACGAGTTTGAATCCCAACTATGCCAACTTAGACTTTCATCCTTCAGATGTCGATAAGAAGATTAAGTACCAGTGAACTAGATAACAGCAACACCTGCTAACTGCAGTGCTTGGAAACGACCAAACTGTGACATTAAGCTCTATCTACAATGCAAGTTAATATTATTGCATGTTGACTTTGATATTGATGGAGCT
Source organism: Calotriton arnoldi (assembly GCA_963921515.1). Classification (NCBI taxonomy): domain Eukaryota; kingdom Metazoa; phylum Chordata; class Amphibia; order Caudata; family Salamandridae; genus Calotriton; species Calotriton arnoldi. The sequence continues at coordinate 3,542,419 of CAWUFW010000108.1, read as the reverse complement.
TTTTTATTGGTTATTGTGTTTGCTGCATCCTAATACATACGATGTGCTTTTCGAGTAGCATTCTTCGCATTGACGCCTTCTTTCGACGTCATTTAAGTCGTGTACCATGAAGGGACTGCACCCAGCCTGTCACACTGCATTATTGTTTTTCTCTTCCCTGACACTGCCTGCATGCTGGGAAAGTTTGCTTCATATTTGACCTTTCCTTCTTGTGATGGCGGTAATCATTGCCTTCTGGTGGCGGCGGCGGGTTGAGTTGGCTTCCGTTTATTGGGTGCAGTCATTACAATTACGCAAGTTAGAGAGCCGGCGGGGTCAGATTTTTACAGCAGAGCCCGGACAACAAAGAGGATTGTTGAGTGGATGGCAACAGAAAAGACAAAACGTACTGGCAATGGGATGGGACAAAAGGTTTTCTGTGCCCCGTACATTGGAGTACTTGTGCAAGAACAGTTAATCACTTTGAAAATATGACCTCGGTGTTATTGGCGAGGTCCCCGGACCCCAGAGGGAGCTGCCACAGAAGCCCCTTTCACAGACCATGGACAACTGCTCAATTGAACCCTTGAAGTGTCTCGGAAGAAAGAAATCCTTCAGACGGTTGTATTTCGTAACTTCCGCCCCGCCCCCTGCTTTCTCGGCCCTATAACGCAATCTGTCAAATATTATAGCTCCGTCGCGGTTTCACACTTGTTAAGGCGAAAGCTGCATTGCAGAATGTGACCCACGCCACTTATCTGGCGCAAGATTACATCTCCTCGAGTGATTGCAGAAAGTGTTAATAAAAAGCACAGTTAGCAAATCCAAAGATATCACATGAAAAGCGCCCCATTTCCAGCAGTTTCACACCGGCTGCAGGCTTTAATGATTCGAGAGCAGGTGTACGGCGGCAAAGGCGCCGCAGCGCGAGGCGGGGAAGGAACGCTGAATAACTCCCCTTCAGAGGAATGCACACTTTTTGTTCATCATTCTGACAAGTTTTTGCAAACAATGGCTGTCTCGTATTTTGTGCCATCAGGGGTCTCTTTTGAAGCCGGTTCTGTGCGCACTCGTACACAATAGCATTTATCGAAGCAGCTCTTTTCTACGGGGGGGGGATGGGGGGGTGGGATCAGGCGAAATAAGCGAAGGGAGCTTAACAGACGAAGAGGGGGCCCTCTCAAGTTCTCCTGCTCAATCGTGGCTCGGTTCAGCAAAATATTTTTCTCGTTGCGAACTTGTTACGTGCCACTACTGGACAGAAGTAGGTAAAATCAACATACTGGCAATGTAGTGGTACCTGAGCAGGATCCTCCGCTGGATAGATAAAGTCGCGGGACCGGTAGTGCCACGGCAGGAGAATAAGGCTGTGAAATGACGAGCACATCAGTAATGTATTCTACCACATTGAGTGGTAAGCCTTCTCCCCTTGTTTCTTTTCATTATTTCTACGATTGTACAGTCTGTCAGTCCACGTACTTCACTTACAAGCCTCATGCTTACTATTACAGGTGTTGATCCTGCCCACTATTGTGACTGAGCCACAATTGATTAATACCAGTTCACAGCCCTTCGGGGGTAAGATTCTATTTTGGACTGTAATACGTACAGTTACCCGCCTGCTATTTATTAGTTTGCCTCTGACTGGTGCCCCTTTGTATCATTATGTGCAGTGCTCGACCGAGTCCCCGTGTGAGTATTAATTTCTTCTTTCTCATTTCACGGGTGTCTCACACTTTATGTGCCTCTCACGCGGCTGTAATACTACCATCAGGTATTTACTATTCTTTCCCAATCCTTCATTGATTCCAGATCCCAACAACCATTTCTAAGCACATTCTTTCTTCTTTCTTCTCTTCCTAACTTTTCAGATTGTCCCTTACCCCTTGGTCCTGAGGAGACCCCACATTGCAAGAGGGTCGAAACGTCGTCGACTCGATTGATAGCGAACCATTTTAAATAGCTCTGACTATTGCACAGAGGCTATAATTATTATCAATTCATGTTGTGGTCGCTGTCTTTTTCAATAATTGTGGAAACCAAGTTCCGTATATATCACATGTCTGTTCACAATGAATTAGATGGTTTCATTTGCTTGGGACATATAATCACTATTGTGGTTCTTCTCGGTCGGTGTATGTATTGTTTTTGAATTATAAAAATTTGGATAAAAAAGAATTATTATGAACACCAAGTCTGCGAGGCTCTCTTTTTCTGACATCCTTAACCCTAATTGATCGCGATTGTGCATTTTTAATTACCAGTATAGATTTATTGTATTCCCGCTAGAACAAATGGGACAAGCACAGTTAGCAACAAATCCATTGTTTAAAATCGGGTGCAAACACCCTTTGCACTGTAGTGTATTCAGTATGTTATTGGCCCTAGGACAATAAAAAAAATGGACCCCTTGGCGGCTGTTTGAATTGTAAAACACAGCAATAATCAGGGTTCAGTAGGCCCTTGCTTCTGGTTGTCGGTGCCACTGCACCTAATGCACTAATAGAAACTCTGCCCCTGCCCCTGCCTTTGCACTCAATTTTAAAAGCATCAGGGGTGCCAGAGAGTCCGGCCGCAAGATGTCCGCCACACTGTGAGGCTTTGCCGGCCGGTGGTTTTATCCTGCATTTATCTGCCGTTTTAGGGGGCATCGGGTCTGGCAGAAAGGCACCTACGTGTCCCCAAACCTGCTGCATTCGTTATATCCCATTTTGAAGGGGTAAAATGAAGCAAGAGGCTGGCATTTGGCTGCAGCTGATTGCGGCCTGCTCTACGCGCTGCACCTCACGCAACGCATGCAGTGCTGCCCCTGAGGCTGGTGAGTGCGGCGGTGACCCCTGACCAGAGCGTTCGCTTTGCTGGAGCAGAGCCCTTGTACCTGCTGTGGACAGTGGTGAGGGGCGGCTGCTGCCTGCCGAAGGTGGATTACAGCTGATGGCTCACCTGAGCCCGCATAGGTAGGGTGACCAACTGGCATGGATGCAAATTCAGGACGGTAAGTGTAAAAATTCAAGACAAAGGGTTAAAATTCAGGACAAAAATTCAGGACAAAACTTCGGGACAAAAGGTACGTTTTACAGACACATCAGAGGAAGTTGCGCGATAGTATAAAAGTAAGTAAATAGACAACAACTTAAGTACAAGTCAAAATAAATTCGTATTAGGTTGAGACAATCGTGCAATTCACGGTTTTTTGGTATGCGCGCAGGTTTGAGAAACTGTGCAGGTCTTTTTGTGGTATTTCGTATGATAATCTATTTGTATGGTTACTGCACTGGGTTGTCTAGTCTGATATTTTGTTTACAACTCATGGTCCTGAGCAGGCATGTTTGGTGAGAGAAGTGGTCAGGAAGATTTGCTCGGATAGACTTTGTTAATAGTATCTCATATCTGAGTGCCATTGTGAGATGTAAAGCGGCACGCATAGGTGAACTAAAGGGAGGATTGCTGTGGTGAACCCACTATAGGGAACGCATTATTGGTGTTTCAGTAAGTGCAACTTAAAATATGGAATCTGACTTTGCTTATGGGGGCTTCGCAGAGAGTTGCACTAGCTGACGGAAGTCACAAAGGTGCTTTTCCCTGCAGCGTTCTTAAAGAAGGCACTGTCGATACACTATTTGACGCCTTGCCTATTGCTACAAACACAATATACGTCTCAAGCACAGCTCATGGCACTATGAGGCTCTCTCTAAAACCTTACACCTAAAACAAAACATGCAAACATTTACAATTACTAGTGTAAAATTCAAGTAGCAGTTGGGTGTCACTCAAAACGTCATATGCATGATTTATAGATCTCACACATAAGCACACAGCAAATACAGTATAGTAACACATAGGCAAGGGAGTAGCCAGAAAAATTAAATACCTCCCACTTTGAACTAAAGCTCTTATGGCATCAAGAAGGCAAAGTAAGTCATCACAACCCTCCCCAGAAGAGCTCTCTTGTCCAAGGATCTAGCCATTCATCCTTCCATCAAACCCCTGATATCCATCATTTCAATTTACATTCTGTCATCCATCATTCAGTCTTTCACCATTCATTCTGTCCTTCCATCTGTATGCCCATCCATATCCAAACCTTTTCAACCATTTGCAAACCTGTCCATCATCTATCCTTCCATCCATCAATCAATCAATCAATCAATCAATCAATCATGTCACTTATAAAGCGCACTACATACCCGCGAGGGTCTCAAGGCGCTGGGGGAAGAGGGGGGTGGTGCTGCTACTGATCGAAGAGCCAGGTCTTGAGGAGTCTTCTGAAGGCCAGTAGGTCTTGGGTCTGTCGGAGGTTGGTGGGGAGGGTGTTCCAGGTCTTGGCGGCGAGGTGGGAGAAGGATCTGCCGCCGGCGGTCGTTTTCCGGATGCGGGGGACTGTGGCGAGGCGAGGCTGGTCGAGCGGAGCTGGCGGGTGGGGGTGTAGAAGCTGAGTCGTCTGTTGAGGTAGGCTGGTCCGGAGTTGTGGAGTGCTTTGTGTGCGTGGGTGAGGAGCTTGAAGGTTATCCTCTTGTTGACAGGGAGCCAGTGCAGGTCTCTCAGGTGGGGTGTGATGTGGCTGCGTCGGGGGATGTCGAGGATAAGACGTGCAGAGGCGTTCTGGATGCGTTGCAGCCGTCTCAGGAGCTTAGCCGTCGTTCCTGCGTAGAGGGCGTTTCCGTGGTCCATCCTGCTGGTGACGAGGGCCTGGGTGACTGTTTTTCTTGTTTCGGTGGGGATCCACTTGAAGATCCTGTGGAGCATTCGGAGGATGTTGAAGCAGGATGAGGAAACGGCGTTGACCTGAAAAGTCATGGAGAGGGTGGGGTCGAGGATGACCCCTAGGTTGCGTACGTGGTCGGTGGGTGGCGGGGCTGTTCCCAGTGATGTTGGCCACCAGGAGTCGTCCCAGGCTGAAGGGTTGGAACCAAGGATGAGGACCTCCGTCTTGTCCGAGTTCAGCTTCAGGCGGCTGGTCCTCATCCATTCGGCGACGGCCTTCATTCCTTCGTGGAGGTGGGCTTTGGCGGTGTGAGGGTCTTTGGTGAGGGAGAGGATCAGCTGGGTGTCGTCGGCGTAGGAGATGATGTTGAGGTTGTGCTGTCGGGCGACGTGGGCGAGGGGTGCCATGTAGATGTTGAACAGCGTTGGGCTGAGGAGGAGCCTTGGGGTACGCCGCAGATGATCTTGGTGGCCTTGGATCGGAAGGGGGCGAGGCGGACGCTTTGTGTTCTGCCGGAAAGGAAGGATGTGGTCCAGTCCAGGGCCTTCTCTTGGATCCCGGCGTCGTGAAGGCGTGTTCGTAGTGTGTGGTGGCAGACCGTGTCGAAGGCGGCTGATAGGTCCAGGAGGATGAGGGCTGCTGTTTCTCCATTGTCTAGCAGGGTCCTGATGTCATCGGTGGCGGCGATGAGGGCGGTTTCGGTGCTGTGGTTGCTGCGGAAGCCGGACTGGGAAGGGTCCAAGATGTTGTTCTCCTCGAGGTAGCGGGTCAGTTGTTTGTTGACGATTTTCTCGGTGACCTTCGCGGGGAACGGGAGCAGAGAGATGGGTCGGAAGTTCTTGAGGTCCTTGGGGTCTGCCTTGGGTTTCTTGAGTAAGGCGGTGATCTCGGCGTGCTTCCAGCTTTCCGGGAAGGTTGCTGTCTCGAAGGAGATGTTGATTATTTTCCGGAGATGGGGCGCGATGGCTGTACTGGCTTTGTTGAAGATGTGGTGAGGGCACGGGTCTAGCGGTGAACCGGAGTGGATGGTGTTCATGATCTCGTTGGTGTCCTCGTCGTTGATGTTGGTCCAGGAGAGCAGGCGGTTGGTGGTTGTGGGGGCAGTGGTCTCGGTGGTTGCCGGGGCGGTCGTGGTGTTGAAGCTGTCGTGGATGTCGGCGATTTTGCGGTGGAAGAAGGTGGCCAGTGAGTCGCACAGGTCTCGCGACGGCTGGATGTCGTTGGTGTTGGAGCTGGGGTTGGAGAGTTCCTTCACGATGTTGAAGAGCTCTTTGCTGTTGTGTGCGTTGTTGTCTAGGCGGTCTTTGAGTGAGGCCCTTTTGGCGGATCTGATGAGGTGATGGTGACTGCGGGTGGCGCTCTTGTGGGCGGCGTAGCTGTCCGCTGTCCGTTCGTGGAGCCAGATCTTCTCCAGTTTTCGGCATGTTCGTTTGGAGGCCTGGAGGTCTTCGGTGAACCAGGTGGCTTTCTTGCTGGTGTGGCTGTTGGGCGGATTCTTGAGCGGGGCGAGGGTGTTGGCGCAGTCGTCGATCCACTGTCTGAGGTTGCGGGCGGCGGTGTCGGGGTCGGAGGGTTCGGCGGGTGGGCTCAGGGCGAGGGTTGTGGTTAGCTGGTCTTCCGTGACTCTGCTCCAGCAGCGGCGAGGCATTTGTTCGGTGCGGTGGTGCGTGGTGGGCTTCCTGTAGGTGAAGTGGATGCAGTGGTGGTCAGTCCAGTGGGGTTCGGAGGTGTGGTTGAAGGAGACGTGTGGGCTTGCGGAAAAGATGGAGTCGAGCGTGTGGCTGGCGGCGTGGGTGGGTGTAGTCACGAGCTGTCTGAGTCCGAGGGTGGTGAGGTTGTCGATCAGGGTGGTGGAGTTGGTGTCCTTGTTGTTCTCGAGGTGGAAGTTCAGGTCCCCGAGGAGGATGTAGTCCGTGGAGGCGATGGCGTGTGTGCTGACGAAGTCAGCGATGGCATCGCTGAACTGTGGTCGGGGTCCGGGGGTCTGTAGATGAGGGTTCCTCTGAGGGTGGTGTTGGGATCGGTGTGGATCTGGAAGTGCATGTGTTCGGCGGTGCTGAGGGTGTCGTCGGTGTTGGTTGAGACTCTGAGGGTGTTCCTGTGGACGATGGCGATGCCTCCTCCGACTCCGTTGGTGCGGTCCCTGCGGGTGATCTTGTATCCGTCCGGGATGACAATGGCGATGTCGGGGGCTGAAGCGGGATTCAGCCAGGTCTCCGTCAGGAATGCGACGTCTGGGGAGGTTGAGTCGAGAAGGTCCCAGAGTTCGATGGCGTGTTTGCGGGCGGAGCGGGTGTTGAGGAGGATGCATCTGAGGTAGTTGGGTTCTTTCCTGGGCGGTGGTTTGGCGGGGCGGGTGCTGGCGAAGCTGCAGTTCCGGCAGGTGAAGGGCCCTTAGGTGCGCTTCGGGGTGGCCTGGTAGCAGGCGTGATCTTTTCCGGGGTTGAGTGCGTGGAGGGTGCTGGCGTCGTATCGGCGTCTGTTGATGTGGCGGGCGCGGGGGATGCCCGGACCAGGGGGTCTGGCGCTGGGCGCGGTCACGGCGCGGACGGGCACAGACGGGCTTGCCTTAGGCGCGCCAGCGGCGCGCCCGCTGCGCACGTCCGCTGCGCGCCGCACAGCGGCCGCCATAAATGGGGAGGTGGGAGGGAGGAGCAGGGAATGGGGCAGCGAATGGGCAGTGAGGGGCGGGGCCGCAGGGCGCAGCGGCGGGAAACAGGCACAGAAGGGAAAACGAGCACAATCAGGGCATCAAGGGGGCACAGAAAGGAAAAAAACGAGCACAATCAGGGGCAGCAAGGGGGCACAGAAAGGAAAAAACTAGCACAATGAGGGGCAGCAAGGGGGCACAGAAAGGAAAAAACTAGCACAATGAGGGGCAGCAAGGGGGCACAGAAAGGAAAAGCGAGCACAATCAGGGGCAGCAAGGGGGCACAGAAAGGAAAAAAACGCAGGCACAATCAGGGGCAGCAAGGGGGCACAGAAAGGAAAAAACTAGCACAATGAGGGGCAGCAAGGGGGCACAGAAAGGAAAAAACTAGCACAATGAGGGGCAGCAAGGGGGCACAGAAAGGAAAAAACTAGCACAATGAGGGGCAGCAAGGGGGCACAGAAAGGAAAAAACTAGCACAATGAGGGGCAGCAAGGGGGCACAGAAAGGAAAAACGAGCACAATCTGGGGCAGCAAGGGGGGCACAGAAAGGAAAAAGCGAGCACAATCAGGGGCAGCAAGGGGGCACAGAAAGGAAAAACGAGCACAATCAGGGGCAGCAAGGGGGGCACAGAAAGGAAAAAGCGAGCACAATCAGGGGCAGCAAGGGGGCACAGAAAGGAAAAACGAGCACAATCAGGGGCAGCAAGGGGGGCACAGAAAGGAAAAAGCGAGCACAATCAGGGGCAGCAAGGGGGCACAGAAAGGAAAAACGAGCACAATCAGGGGCAGCAAGGGGGGCACAGAAGGAAAAAACAAGCACAATCAGGGGCAGCAAGGGGGCACAGAAAGGAAAAACGAGCACAATCCAGGGGCAGCAAGGGGGCACAGAAAGGAAAAAACGAGCACAATCAGGGGCAGCAAGGGGGCACAGAAAGGAAAAACGAGCACAATCAGGGGCAGCAAGGGGGCACAGAAAGGAAAAAACGAGCACAATCAGGGGCAGCAAGGGGGCACAGAAAGGAAAAGCGAGCACAATCAGGGGCAGCAAGGGGGCACAGAAGGAAAAAACAGAGCACAATCAGGGGCAGCAAGGGGGCACAGAAAGGAAAAACGAGCACAATCAGGGGCAGCAAGGGGGGCACAGAAAGGAAAAAACGAGCACAATCAGGGACAGCAAGGGGGCACAGAAAGGAAAAAAGCGAGGCACAATCAGGGGCAGCAAGGGGGCACAGAAAGGAAAAAGCGAGGCACAATCAGGGGCAGCAAGGGGGCACAGAAAGGAAAAACGAGCACAATCAGGGGCAGCAGCAGGGCACACAGACGGAGCTGTGTGGTGGGGGAGCGACCTACCAGTCAAGGTCAGGGGTCGACTGGTAGGTCATTTCACTCACTCACTCATCCATCCCTCCATCCACCCTTTCACTCATCCATCCATCATCCATCCACCCTTTCACCCAATCCATACTTTTACTCATCCATCCACTCTTCCACCCATCCATTCACTCAGCCATCCAACCATTTACCCTTTCACCCATCCAGCCATCCTTTCACTTACTCATCCATCCACCCAGTCGCTCATCCGTCCACCCATTCAACCTTTCACTCATCCATCCATCCATCCATCCATCCATCATCCTTTCTTCCAGCTCTCCACCCTCCCTTTCACTCATGTATGCATTCTTTCACTCATCCATCTTTACATTCTTCTTTTCACTCATCCATGCACCCATTTGCCCATCCATTCTGATAATCCTTCATCCATGCTTTCACTCATCTATACATCCTCCCTTTCTCTCCCCATTCCCCTTTCACTTAGCCACCCATCCACCCATTCATCCATATACTCATCCACTCATGAATCCATCCATTGACCCTATCACTCATCCATCCTTTCACCCATCCATCCATCCTTTCTCTCATCCATCCACCCTTTCACTCATGTATCCATCCTTTTGTCCATCTACCCTCCCTTTCACTCACTCGTCCATCCTTACATCCACCCTTTCACTCATCCATTCATTCACCCTTTCACTTATCAATTCAATCAATCCATCCATCATTTCTCTCATCCATCCACCCATTCACTTGCCCATCATCCACCCTTTCACTCATCCATCCATCCTTTTACTGATCCATCCACCCTTTTACCCATCCCTCCACCCTTCCACCCATACATCCATCTATTTACCCTCATCCATCCTTCCTTCCACTCATGCATCCATCCATCCTTTCTCTCATTATCCATCCATTCACCCTTTCACTCATCCATTCATCCTTTCCCTAATCCATCCAGCCATTTACCCATTCCTTCACTTATTCACTAACCCACCTTTTCACATTAATTATGAGCTGAGCCTTTGTCTACTGAGTTGCAGACAGAAGAGGCCCACAAAGAACTTCACCCTCGCTGTAGTTCCTAAAGCAAGGGGTGGGGTGGGGGAGGGTTCACTAGGCCCGTGCACATAGGCAATCTGAAAACTTGTAAGTCATGAGTCATGCATGATGCACAGTGCCAGGGCGTGAGGTGACTGTGACATGGTGCTGTTTCCAGGGCTTTAAGTGGGATGAAAAAACTGGGGGTCTCTCCAAGGGGCGTGTCTGATGTAATTAAGGGCATGGCTTAAAACACCTAAGCTAAAAATATGTGCTGAGCATAATGTGCCGCCCGACTGGTATTTTGCTCTTTCTATAATTGCATCCAGTAACATTAGACCTAAACAAGCCATGACTATTGGCTTTGTCAATGGATGTTAGTTGCATAAAATAAATAAAAAAGCAGCAACTATGGCTTCGTTGTATATAATATTAAAAATGCTTCAGCTCTGAAATGATGAGACTGTGTAAGAATTATAACCTCTGTTTTTTAACTTCTTTCACCAGCTTCTTTTCATGCACTGGTACATAGCAGCATGGGTGTTTTTGTACATATGTTTTGTACATTTCTTCCATCTAACCCTAACAGAATGCCCTGCCCCAGACCGCATCAGGAGGAGGCCACCACATGCTGTAACAGCTCAAACTGGCCCATTGTCATTCTGTATGTGACAGTCAGCCAGCATACAGAATGACAATGGGCGGGGTGGGGCTGCTCTTGTGCTCCGAAGATCAGTGCGAGGCGGCCCCATCAGGGAGTTGAGGCCTCTCGCAGGGGAACAGCTCTGTTCCCTGCAAGGCCCAAAATTACGGACAAAAGGTGTCCATAAAAGGGATCCTCACGGAAAACGGACGTGAGGTCCAAATTACGGACAGTCTGTGAAATTTACGGACGGTTGGTCACCCTACACGTAGGCCTTGTAAGGAGGAAGCTCGGCAGGCCCATGAGGTGAGCCACGGAGGGAGGACTGCAGTGGTGCTGGGAGCGGGGGTGGGAAATACCTGTCCCGCATTAGCTGTTTGTGGTACGCCCACCGCCTGAACTAAGAGCCCTCTCGGTGGACAATACCACCTCCTACTCAGCAAGATAAGTGTGGCAGGCAGCCTAATGGCAGGCAGACCACGCAGCTGCATTGATCTCCTGATCCGTTGGCCGGGCTCTGGGGTAGCTAGCGTCCTGCGGCGTGCGTGCTGCGAGGAGTGGCACACCAGATTACTCCTGCAGGCCCGCTACAATTATATTTTGCACCTAGGAGGCCGGGTGCTGACTGCTGAGGTAGTTCCCTGGACCTCGGGCCTCAACTACTGCTGTTGGCGCTCTGGCCGGCCATCCTGAGGCCTATGGCTGCCTGTAGGGAATTGACTGGATGCAGCTGGCTGTGAGTAGGCCTCACATACTGCCTGAACTTGTGCCTGCCTCCTCTTGCCCCCCGGAGGAGTGTTGATAGGGTGTGACGGGGCCTTAAATACACCCTGTGAGCCCCCCCCTCTACTCTGAAGAGGCAAGCAGACTGATTCCTGCTAGGTAATACTTGGCCTGCACTGTGAGTGATACCCCTCCGGCCCAACCACCGACATATGCTTAACATTGGAATTATTTATTTATTTGACGGTGTGCTGAGCTTGCATGTGCTGGGTTGGCTCAGGCTCCCTGTCTGCGCTGCTTGGGGGGGTGAAACTAGACCCACTGGACCCCTGAATTAACACTTGCATATCACAGGGCACAGAAACTTTCAGATCCTTGGGCTCCCTAGACCCACTGCCAGCCTAATCGGCCTATAGACAATGAGATTGAACTGCACCGCAGGTGACAACACCCTTTGGGCCCTGATACTGCTTCACACTAGAATCTGCGGTTTGCCGCAAATTTGACTATTCTCTGTGCCTGGGTAGGGAAGGTCTGCTCGTGCCCCTCCTGTATGTCACCTAGGGGGTAAGGCAGGACTCTACAGGTACCTGGACTGACAGCAATGAACTACAGGGCACCGAGGCCCATCAAGTCAGGGTGCCGATGAAACTGCCTCCCAGGTACCAGGCATATGCACTATGTTCCTGAACCTCAAACATAGTTTAACCTCCATCAATACCAAAATCGACCTGCTGACTGACAGGTTTCACCGCCTGAAGGAACGTGTTGACAGGTACCAAGAATGAACAGGACAACTCGAACACCATACATCACAGATGGAGGATGGGAACACTGCAACCAGCAAGAAGCTGCTTCAGATGGAACAGATCCTGGAGGTTATCCGGAACAAGAATGATGGCTTGGAGGCACGCTTGTGAAGAAACAACCTGCGAAAACAGGTATCCCTAAGTCAATGGCCATGGGGCGCATGGAAGAGTATGTGGAGACAATGGTCCAAACAATGTTTGGGGGCGCCCTGTCTAACATGTTCATTGTCGAACGCGTCCATAGATCGATTGACCAGCAGCCCATGCCTGGAGCACTAGCCCGCCCAATAATTGCTACTCTATTGAATTAGTGTGTTAGAGACACAGTGCTGAGACTGGCATGAGAACAGCGGACAATCAACTACCAGGGCAATATGGTGTTTATTTTCCTGGACTTTACAATCACTGTGTAGGCTGCTAGGAAGGATTTTTTGCTGATCAAGTGTTTACTCCAGTAAAGTGGCTAGTGAGAGAGCTGGGCCCCTGGTGTGGGCCAAGGGATGATTCCTGGGTCACTATTAATGTTATCTAACATGTGGAAATGTTCAGCACGTGGATATAGGCTCATATGCATAGCAACCCCAGCAGGTGGGATCAATGATACCGTAATTGTATATCACTCTAGCTCTGCCACTTAAATGTGTGATGTGGAACGTGTGGGGCCTCAATGATAGGAGCAAGGAGAAACAGGTCCTTTTTTTCAGAGAGACGGCACAGACATTTGAATGCTTCAGGAATTGCAACTAACAGGGGGAATGCAGGCTCGCTGGTGGGAGAGGTTGGTGGCCAAACAGCACATTGCATTCTACTCCAACTATGCATGTGGGGTGGCCATATTAATCCACAAGGGGCTGCCATGGCACACGCCCAAAGTTCTCTGGCCTAGTGGAGCAGATGAAATCCAGACAAATCAAAGCGTTTGCATCGACGTCATTGAAGTGGCCTGATGCTTTGCCCCTGGTGTTGATGAGTCTTTGCAGTATTCCTGATCGGAAGACAGGACTGTCCCTCGATGAGATATTCATCGGCACAGTGATAAGACTACCAGCTGTACCTGCAAATGCGCTTGTTAACATTACAGATGACAACAAGGGTGATGCGTTATTAAATCAGGCATGCCACAGAAACACCCTCTCTGGCTTGTTGCCATATATGGTCCTAATGTAGATGACCCTTGCTTTTTTTAAGAGCTCTGGAGATTGGCAGGGTTCGCTTGGGCACGGGCATTGCTTTTGGAGGTGACTTTTACATAGTCCTAGATCCTGTGGTGGATAGAGCCAGTGTTTCTAGATGCCCCCCCCCGAACGCCACTGCACAATTGTGACTTAACATGCTAAACAGTGACCTCATGGATCTTTGGCGCTCCCGACATGGAGACAGGGCAGAGGCCCACCTGCCGCGGATGTTGTCCGATCATGTGTCATTATTACTAGAGATGACCCCCCCTGACTATAAAACAAGTGCATTTATGTGGCATCTCAATCTGGGCAACTGCATGACCAAGTGTTTAGGGATGAGGTTAGAACTGCTAGTGTGATTTTTTAGCTCAATGCTGGCATGGTTGCCTCTCCATATACCTTGTGGGAGGCTTTCAAAGTAGTCATTCGAGGGCTGTGCATCACGAAGCAGGCAGGTGTACTGCGAGCGCTGCGTGAAGACCTCCGATGTATCGAAGGTGAGATCTGTGCGTTGGAATTACAGTACTTCATGGATTGCAATGAGGCCACGCTGGCCGCCACTTGTGGCAACCTCACTGAATTCGAAGAGGTGGTGCAGAGCAAAACCCACTACATGGAGAGGGAGTCCAGGGTCTCACGCTACGGCGAGGGTGAGGCAGCAGGGAAAACACTTGCTATCCTCCTACGCAAACCATGGGTGAGTGACTACATCGCTGAACTGCATGATGACTATCATGCTACGCTCGTTGGTATTTAGGCCATACTGCGAAAGATGACTAATTTCTACTCTATGCTATACACAACTAAACAAACTGAAACACCTCCTGACCTTCCTTCCTATTTTGATTCAGTGCAATTGCTTTGGCTGAAGGAGGGACACCGCAGGTTTCTAGCTGAGCCTTTCACAGTATAGGAGGTGACCCAGGTTGTAAGTGCCCTGCCGGGAGACAAGGCCCCCCCCCCGGCTTGGATGACCTTACCGCTGTCTTTTACAAAGAGTATGCGCAGCTCCTTGCCCCTCATCTCCTTGCCATGTTTGAGAAGTTCCTTGCGGCTGGGGCCCTTACATCTACCCTGCGGGAAGTGCTCATTGTCATTATATTGAAGCTGGACAAGGATCCACACACATGCGAGTCATATAGACCTCTGTCCATGATCAATGCAGACAATAAAATCCTGGCAAAATTAATAGCCTCAAGACTGCTCCCACTTTTGCCATTAATTACCAGACCTGATCAATAGTGCTCTGTGCATGGCAGATTTACGGCCCATAATCTCCATACTTTTTTTGCAATCTTACATACTATTGACCCGGCACTGGAGGTGGTTGCAATTTTCCTAGACACGACCAAGGCATTTGACTCACTCGAGTGGCCAGATCTATTCACACTGTTGTCCCACCTGGGCATGAGCTCCCAGTTTATCTGATTGCTTGGCCTCCTCTACACCCAGCCGGCTGCCCAGCTGAGAGTGAATGGGGTGATCAGCCCACCTCTTCCCAGTGTCATGAAGCACTCGTCAAGGGTGCCCGCTGTCACCCATTCTATTCGTTATAGCTATAGAACCCCTGGCAGCCTAGGCTCAGGCGGCATAGCTCGTATTGTGGCCTGGCTTTCACTCCCCATCCTGTGTTGGTGTCTATGTATACGGATGATGTGATGCTATATGTTAAGAACCCACTAGATAACCTAGACTCACTGATCAGAGAATTTATTGTGTTTGGAGGTATCCCGGGTATAACTATCAACTGGGCTAAGTCGATATTGTTCCCAGTGACAAATGCGACTGTGGAATTCCCCTCGGAATTCCCGATTGGGTGGGTGGAGGGGCCTTCTGCAGTACCTGGGTGTTTGGTTGAGCTGGAATCGGAATGAGCTGTGGAAAGAGAAATATCGCCGATTGATGTCCTGCAGGAGGAGTGAGTGGAGGTCGGGTCGAGACTCCCGCTGTCTCTTACTAGCAGATTAGCAATCGCTATCATGGTGGTGCTGCTAAAATTCCTCTATCTATTTCTCAATCTGCCCTTGCTTTTACCGTTATATTTCAGGAGACACCTCTAAACTCACTTGGTGGCCCTAGCTTAGGCAAGAAAGCAGCCAAGGATAGCGTGGGAGATTTTGACCCTCTGCTTTGAACAAGGGGGCCTAGGGGTGCCAGACATGGATCTATATTATGTTAATGCCTAGGTGCAATTTGCACACTACTGGCTATACCCTACGCAGTTCCAGGCACACACAGCACCTGAAACCGACCATGTAGCTCCCTGCCCCGTCCGGATGGCGTTATACCTTTATCCCGGGCGACCCAGGAAGAGGATTGACACTGTGGCCTGCACAGTGTGTGCGTGGAGCGAACTGATGCGAAGCGCCAGGTTGAGTAGCCTATTAGAGCCCTCTATCGTGATTAGCAAACACTCCTCCTTGCCAATCACATTCGATACAGGCACCCGGTCCAGACTAATCACCTGCTGCTGACGATGAAGGGAGCCCTCAACCCTGACGGCACCTTTGTCGAGCCACAGTAGGCTCTACAGGGTTCAGACGCCACATGTCTGCTTAAACTTACATACTACCAACTGCAGGCTGCCATACGGACACTGTACAACACTTTTCCAACAGCGCCCTCCACTTTTCAGGTACTGGAGGTGACCCTTGCCAGTCCCTCCCTACGCAGACTGATTACGAGGCTTTACGCCAGAATGCAGGAAACGGCGCCAGTTTGGGTCCCTCGAATCCGGCAGGCGTGGTCTGATGACCTTGAGACCACTATCACTGACGAATTACTGACATAATATCGACAGACACCTACCATATTATCAGCACAAAAATATCGATTACACTATTATCGACAACCTATACATATTTAAAAAAATATAATAATATCGACACCAGAATATCGTCAAACATTTACATCGATATCAGTATTATCAAACACTAAAATATCGTTATCAAAAATATCGAACATAGCTAAAAAATATACATGTCAAAAATATCGATAACAATATTATAGGCAGCAATAATATCGTTTTTAAAAAAATATCGACATCTTAAAAACAGTTAAAACAATCAATACTTAACACAAAAAATATATTTTTAACAATAAACATACACTGCATACAAAATAAATGAAATACAACCTGTTTTAAAAATATTAAAATATGTAATCACAAAATATATTATAAATACACTATTAATAACTATTTAAAGATTATAAGTAAATAATATGCACACGTTATTTAACAGCAAATACAATATAATACACATTTAATGGACTAAGGGTGTCATTAGCATGGCGGGCGGACAAACCCGGGAAATGGGACCGCCCGCAATGCATGCGGCGGTCCCGCACATCCCATTAGGATGCGCCCGCCACACTGGCGGGCGCATCCCGCATTTCTAACATTGCGGCGGGCGGTGCTGAAAGCACCGCCCGCTGCAATGCCAGAAATGAAAGTTGTGCTTTTCAATGCACAACGTGACAAGCACCGCGCGGTGCCTGCCACGTTGTACATTGAAATGCAGGGGGGTACCATAGGTACCCCCCATGTGCACCCCCCACCCCCCAGAATCCCTGGGGGCCCGCTACGGGCCCCCAATGTAGAATACCGTATGGCTTTCTGTGGCGGCGTTGCCGCCGCGGAAAGGCATATCCCCGCATGCATCATAATATGGATGGCGGTGTCTACTAGACACCGCCACCATATTAAATGCTTGTCCGCCCGGTCGACTCATCGACCGGGCGGAAAACCAGCGGACGGTCTTTCCGTCCGCCGGGGTCCCCACCACCATAGTAATATGGCGGGGGGAAAATGTGTGGCGGGCGGAGGAAAATAGCGGGCAGATCGCCACCGCCATACGGGCGGTGGCGATCCGCCCGTTATCATAATGGGCCCCTAAATCTGTTAAAAATAAAAAAAGCAATAACTGATTCTTAATTAGCGTTTTCCATATATGGAGAACAACGACCAAAACAATAAATAACAACCAATGAAATACACACACTATTAAAATAAACCAATCAAATTAAACAAACAATTAATTAAACACTATATAAAGAAAAAAAAATTTATCATTATTTTACACCTCAAACCATAAAGAAAGAAGATGAAGGCGAAACTCTGCCGGATTGCTGCCAGAACACAGGACTTCATTAAAGAAAATTCTATTTCCTACTTCAGAAAGTAAGTAAAATGCCATTTATAATCTAACACTACTGCTAGTCTTCAAAAACAACTATTTATAATGAATAAATAAGTAATATATATATTTTAAAATTATGTCTCCTCAACAGATAACTCAGAAAACATCCAAACAGATACAGAACAGTGTGAAAAATTGACTGAGAAATAAAGTAAGTATTAAAGGAAATTCAATTAAAACAATTACCTAAAATACCCAACCAAACCCCAACTTTAACCCAACCCCCCCACCTCGTTCACAATTATACAAAATTAATAAAAGTATCTTTTTTTCCACCAACAGAAATATCATCAACAAAACTGAAATCAAACAACAAAGAAAGTGCATCAGCATTGAAAACGACCTCAAATTCAACACTGTAAGTATATAAAGAACAATGTATCTGTATTAATTAAAAAAACTGTACAGTATTCTTTTTAGTAATTTTTACATACATTTTCCTTAGCATTTGAATCATCACAATGACTGAAGGCGCCCAATTCATAACTTCACAAAAAGGAAAGTTTTTACTATGTTACATGGGGTATGTGTATACCCAAGAAAAGCAAACTGGACTGAAAGTAAACTGGAAATGTAGTAAATAATATTCTAATAAGTGTTATGGGAGGGCTACAACTAAGGAAACAACTGTTCTGTATGTTAGGGAGCAAAACCACCCCTCTAATGTTACTGAAATAGAGGTTAGAAATGCTCTAGATGATATAAAAGAAGCTTTTACGAGCTCAGACAAATCTACCACTGAAATACTGAAGGAAATGCTGCCCAAAATATCCCAACATGCTACTGGCCAAATGCCCTCAATTTCTTCCTTGAAAAGAACTATAGCTCGAACGAAAAAAGCTACTACCACCACCACACCTGCCACAAAAACATTTGAAGAAGTAGAAATTCCCCCAGAACTATCAATTACACATAATGAAGAACAATTTCTTCTTTATGATAACAAATCTAAAGATAAAAGAATAATTATGTTTGCAACTGCTAATAATTTAGTAAAACTCCAACAGTCCGAAACTTGGATGATGGACGGGACTTTTAAAATATGTCCCAAACCATTCTATCAATTATATACTGTCCATGCACTATACAAAAATACTAACATCCCTTTTCTCTACGCCTTACTATCAAATAAACAAAACTCTACCTATATGGAACTACTGTCTAAAATTAAACAAGAAACCAATAATTATTTTCCCCAAAAAATAATTATCGATTTTGAGCAGGCAATGATAAATGCAATACTAAAAACATTCCCCCCATTTCCTGTCTTCCTTCCATTCCTTTCCACACGGCTCTAGTGTCCCCTCATCACTCTTCGATCCGGACCCCAGGAGTCTGCATTATCCTGCTAACGTACAACCTGATATCGCCCTAATTTTCCCGCACCCGGGCTTTTTTTTGCACCCCGCCTGCTTGGCTCCTTGCTACCTGCAACTCCGCCGGACACTGGACAGCCTCCTCCTGTCACTCCAGGTTCCATCCACCTTCCAAGTGCCGTGGCGTACCCGCCCCAGCCTTAACTTCATATTTGCCGCCGGCTTACCCACAGCCCGCGGTCCCCTTCTTCCTACCCTCGATTCCAGCGTGGCGCTACATCCAGCGCCTGTCTGCCTAGTTGCTCCCGTTTCCCGCTCACCCCCTACCGGGTTGGAAGTATCACCGGTTTCTGGGGTCCAGCACTTCTCCAGAAGCTTTCGCTGTTTAGCCCTGATGAGTCACGGGACCTCTCCCAGTGACGAAACACGTGTCGGCTGGTTTATTGTATTCAACATAGTCGTTGTTGAAATATAAAGAATTTTTTTTTGAACCAATACTGATGTCGACCACTGCATTTATATAACGCATCGATACTGAATGTTATATTACGAATACCCTCACCGCGTGTGCCCAGGACTGCGCTTACAATACTAAAAACATACCCACACACAGCAATTCAGGGTTGCTACTATCATTTTAATCAATGTATTTGGAGACACCTCCAGAAATCCACACTAAGGGGCCGATTATGATGGCGGAAGGACCATCACCGCCAGCCCGGCGTGGCAGTACTTCCCACATCGGACCGTGATTTTCCCACCGCGTGATTACGATGGCATCCAGACCGCGACCGCGGCGGACGTAAAGACCGTCCACCGCGGAACCGCCACAGGCAATCGTTCTGATTGCCTGGCGGAGCGGTCTGCATCCGTAAAATGGTGGCGGTGCCTAGCAGGCACCGTCCTCCAAATTACGATGCAGTCTTCCGCCAGCCTTTCCGCAGTGGGTAAACCGCCATTGAAAGGCTGGTGGAGATTGGTTTTGGGGGCCCGTTGCGGTCCCCCAATGTGTTGGGAGGTGTGTTTGTGCACTAGGGGGTCCGACATTTCATTGCACCAAGTGGCAGGCACCGTGTGGTGCCTGCCACGTAGTGCGGTGAAATGCACAGGATGCATTTTTGACATAGCACCCGCTGCAATGTTAAGAGTGCAAGGGCCGACCGCCATGGTGGCGGTCGCATCCTAATTCGGGGTGTGGAACCGCCGCAGGTATTGCGGATGGTCCCGGTCGCCACCACCATGGCGGATGGACTCCAGTCCGTCCGCCATCGTAATCGGCCCCTAAGTGTTGAATATGCGACAAATAGCTCCTTCACATATCAAATAAAAAAACTTGTAGCACTGGCCTACGTCCCTGTTACTGACGTGGCCGAACACTACAACTTATTGATAGAAAGTCCATACTATCAACAAAACGAACAAAAACGAAGTCCCCTTCTAGACTATTTTGAGGATACCTGGGTGGGATGACTCTACAGATCTGGACACAGAAGGCAACCTAAATACCACATTCCATGGTGGAATGTATACCACAGCACACTAAATAAAGAGGCAAAAACAAACAATGCTGTTGAAGGATGGCATAATGCCTTCCAAGCAACAACAGGCAGAACTCCACCTACTCTACAAAAACTCCTACTATCTATCCATAAAGAACAGAGCTACCAACAACTAAGAATGGAGCAATCTGTAACACAAATAGCCCCCAAACTTACCAAACAAACTAAACAAATGTTTGAATACTTACAATATAAAGTAACACTATATCCAACAACAAGAGGCCTAGAATACCTAGAAACAATAGCCAAAAGCCTACTTTAACTTACAAATCCACAAAATATTCTAATACTCATCTCTAAAATCAATACAAATATGTACATATATTTTTTATATTTTCACAAACAAATAATTTGTCAAATATATTTATTCTAAAACCATAAATATATATTGACATATTAATTTTATTTATGAAAATATAAAACACAATAACACTACTTTTCTTAACATTTCCCTCCCACAATAAATAATTAAAGTAACTTTGGGGCCCATTATGATAACGGGCAGATCGCCACCGCCCGTATGGCGGTGGTGATCCGCCCGCTATTTCCCTCCGCCTGCCACACATTTCCCCCGCCATATTACTATGGCG
Organism: Calotriton arnoldi; assembly: GCA_963921515.1. NCBI lineage: Eukaryota > Metazoa > Chordata > Amphibia > Caudata > Salamandridae > Calotriton > Calotriton arnoldi. The sequence goes on along the minus strand of CAWUFW010000108.1, from coordinate 3,521,692 downwards.
GGGGGGGACCCCGGCGGACGGTAAAACCGTCCGCCGCTTTTCCGCCGGTCGACGAGTCGACCGGCGGAAAAGGGGCATTATATGGTGGCGGTGTCTGCAAGACACCGCCATCCATATTATGATGCTGGCAGAGGTGTGCTTTTCCATGGCTGCGTTGCCGCCATGGAAAGGCATACGGTAATTGCAATTGGGGGCCCGTTGCGGGCCCCCAGGGTGTTGGGGGGGTGGGGGGTGCACATGGGGGGTACCTATGGTACCCCCCTGCATTTGAATGCACAAGGTGGCAGGCACCGCGCGGTGCCTGTCACCCTGTGCATGCAAATGCACAACATGCATTTCCAGCATTGTGGCGGGCGGTGCTGTGAGCACCGCCCGCCACAATGCTGAGTATGGGGGATGCCACCGCCACGGTGGCATCCTAAATGCAGGTGCGGGACCGCCGCACCCCTGGCGGACGGTCCCGCATTCCGTTACGGTGGCGGGCGCCCTTACTGTTTCCGTAGCTGAAGAAAGGAAATCCCAACTCTTGTAAATAAATCCAGGTATATCATAATACCAAGTGAACCAAAAAAATCCCCCCAAAAAATGGAAAAATCCAACTGTTTGAAAAGTAATCCTCCGTCCGTAACTCCACAAACGATAAACCATAAAAATCCCGAAAAAGGTTTTAAAAAAGAAACGCTCCGTGAAAACCCCAAAAATTAAGGAAGTGTAAAATAATTATTAGTTGATTAAACTAATACACACTTCCTTAATAAAAAAAAACCGCAATCTTCTCGTAACCGCCACTTCTCATGACCAAAACCTGTAAAAAAAACACGAACAATCCCACCCACACAAACATACACATAGGGGCCGATTCCGATCTCGGTCGGAGGCGCACCCAATACCATTCGGTCGGGAAAAAAGCCATGCGAATGCCTGTTTCCCGACCGATCCGTACAGCACACCGAATGAGTAAGTACGATGCGCACAACAGCACAGAATCCGGCCGAGTCGTACTCACCCAATCCAGGTCCTGTTCTCCGACCGAGGCGAATCCGGAAACGCCGAATCGAGTCGCACGGAAGGGAAAATGCAGCCCCGTCCGGCCGAACAAGTACGATGCGCTTTCCGTACGCGCCGAACCCGTCGCTACGCACGGCACGTCAAAGCATCCGGGAGAGGCGCACATAAGCTCCGATTCGCGCCACAACACGATCCACGGCTACGAGGCGAACACGCCAGCGACGAGGACGACGCGAAGCGACGAGAAAGACGAACGACACGAACCAACCATGAATCCCTTCGTCCCGATCATACCAATATTCTACATTTACTACCGGAACAGGCACGGACGCGTACGGCGCAGAAGGTAAGTCAGACACCAACCACAAAACACATACAACACGTACACGACACATCACACACACACAGAGGGATGCAGAATTTACTTACACCAGCAACAGCAGCACCATAGGGGCGGGATGCCCATCACCAATGCCACATATGCACACAGGGGCCTGAATGCGCACCACCACCCCTACCCAGGGGGGGCCGTATGCCTACCACCACTACCACCCTTAGCCAGGGGGCTGGATGCCTACCACTACTACCACCCTTAGCCAGGGGGTGCCAGATGCCTACCACTACTACCACCCTTAGCCAGGGGGCTGGATGCCTAACACTACTACCACCCTTAGCCAGGGGGTGCCAGATGCCTACCACTACTACCACCCTTACCCAGGGGGGCTGGATGCCTACCACTACTACCACCCTTAGCCAGGGGGTGCCAGATGCCCACCACCACTACCACCCTTACCCAGGGTGGGCTGGATGCCTACCACTACTACCACCCTTACCCAGGGGGGGCCGGATGCCTACCACTACTACCACCCTTAGCCAGGGGGGTGCCAGATGCCCACCACCACTACCACCCTTACCCAGGGGGGCTGGATGCCTACCACTACTACCACCCTTAGCCAGGGGGGTGCCAGATGTCTACCACTACTACCACCCTTAGCCAGGGGGGCTGGATGCCTACCACTACTACCACCCTTAGCCAGGGGGGTGCCAGATGCCTACCACTACTACCACCCTTAGCCAGGGGGATGCCAGATGCCCACCACCACTACCACCCTTACCCAGGGGGCTGGATGCCCACCACTACTACCACCCTTAGCCATGGGGGTGCCAGATGCCTACCACTACTACCACCCTTACCCAGGGGCTGGATGCCTACCACTACTACCACCCTTAGCCATGGGGGTGCCAGATGCCCACCACCACTACCACCCTTACCCAGAGGGGGCTGGATGCCTACCACTACTACCACCCTTAGCCATGGGGGTGCCAGATGCCTACCACTACTACCACCCTTAGCCAGGGGGTGCCAGATGCCTACCACTACTACCACCCTTAGCCAGGGGGTGCCAGATGCCTACCACTACTACCACCCTTACCCAGGGGGGCTGGATGCCCACCACTACTACCACCCTTAGCCATGGGGGTGCCAGATGCCTACCACTACTACCACCCTTAGCCAGGGGGGTGCCAGATGCCCACCACCACTACCACCCTTACCCAGGGGGGCTGGATGCCTACCACTACTACCACCCTTAGCCATGGGGGTGCCAGATGCCTACCACTACTACCACCCTTAGCCAGGGGGTGCCAGATGCCTACCACTACTACCACCCTTAACCAGGGGGTGCCAGATGCCTACCACTACTACCACCCTTACCCAGGGGGGCTGGATGCCCACCACTACTACCACCCTTAGCCATGGGGGTGCCAGATGCCTACCACTACTACCACCCTTAGCCAGGGGGTGCCAGATGCCCACCACCACTACCACCCTTAGCCAGGGGGTGCCAGATGCCCACCACCACTACCACCCTTACCCAGGGGGCTGGATGCCCACCACTACTACCACCCTTAGCCATGGGGGTGCCAGATGCCTACCACTACTACCACCCTTAGCCAGGGGGGTGCCAGATGCCCACCACCACTACCACCCTTAGCCAGGGGGGTGCCAGATGCCCACCACCACTACCACCCTTACACAGGGGGGGCTGGATGCCTACCACTACTACCACCTTTAGCCAGGGGGTGCCAGATGCCTACCACTACTACCACCCTTAGCCAGGGGGCTGGATGCCTACCACTACTACCACCCTTAGCCAGGGGGTGCCAGATGCCTACCACTAATACCACCCTTAGCCAGGGGGTGCCAGATGCCCACCACCACTACCACCCTTACCCAGGGGGCTGGATGCCTACCACTACTACCACCCTCAGCCATGGGGGTGCCAGATGCCTACCACTACTACCACCCTTACCCAGGGGGTGCCAGATGCCTACCACTACTACCACCCTTACCCAGGGGGGCTGGATGCCTACCACCAACACCACCCCCACTCATAGGATGGACAATGCATGACACAACCAGCACACCACAACCTAGGGAATGCAAGAAAAAGACATCCCCCAACACCATGACAAGCGTGTGTAGACTGTGTCAAATGCCTACAACACTGAACATGACTTTGAACATACAATGTGACCCCCTATCACATGTGCCACACATATATGTGTGTGGCCCCCACAATGCAAGCAGGCCATGACTATTGTGGCAATGGGGTCCAAACCCCCATCATCACAGTGATCAAAATGTAAGTGTGGGGGCCATAGCTGAAGCACATTTTGAACAGTGTGGCAATGGGGTCCAAACCCCCATCATCACAGTGACCAAAAGGTAAGTGTGGGGGCCATAGCTGAAGCACATTTTGAACAGTGTGGCAATGGGGTCCAAACCCCCATCATCACAGTGACCAAAATGTAAGTGTGGGGTCCATAGCTGAAGCACATTTTGAACAGTGTGGCAATGGGGTCCAAACCCCCATCATCACAGTGACCAAAATGTAAGTGTGGGGTCCATAGCTGAAGCATATTTTGAACATTGTGGCAATGGGGTCCAAAACCCCATCATCACAGTGACCAAAATGTAAGTGTGGGGTCCATAGCTGAAGCACATATTGAACATTGTGGCAATGGGGTCCAAACCCCCATCATCACAGTGACCAAAAGGTAAGTGTGGGGTCCATAGCTGAAGCACATTTTGAACATTGTGGCAATGGGGTCTAAACCCCCATCATCACAGTGACCAAAATGTAAGTATGGGGTCCATAGCTGAAGCACATTTTGAACATTGTGGCAATGGGGTCCAAACCCCCATCATCACAGTGACCAAAATGTAAGTGTGGGGTCCATAGCTGAAGCACATTTTGAACATTGTGGCAATGGGGTCCAAACCCCCATCATCACAGTGACCAAAACGTAAGTGTTGACAAAGAAAAAGCTGCAACTGCCAAACTGCATGGATGATTCCTGGTCACAGAACATAAAACACATCAGTGGCAAAGTAGTGCATGTGTCCCATTGCAACATAAATTGGGGGAGGCAAATACTGCAGTGCAAATAAGACATACCTTTGGCCATGTGCAGACAAACAACACCCATGGGGGCTGACACTGTCAACATTCATCAATGACACAATGACAGAAGTGACCATCAGAATGCAGACCCACATATTTGCACCAATGGGCACACAAATGCAGATACCCTGTGGAGACTGTAGATGTGAGGTGAACAGATACCATACCATGGCAGCAATGGGACACACAAACCATGATCATTGTGCTGACCGATGACCTAGGAGTCCCAGGGACAGCAGGGGAAACCCACCAAACTACATACAGCCAATGGCACACCCAAGATATGCCAATGCAGTGGTGCAGATGCACAAACACAAACAGGCAGACCCACACTGCACATCATACACAACAGGTGAGAGGGGGGTGCCAGTGTCCCCAGGCAAACACACAACACATGAGGAGACCTGAATACCAATCATACAGATGTGCATACAGTGCCACACAAAGGTAACTCATGGATCCAAATCCCCTATGTGGGCAAGCAGGCATTGTCAGATGAGAGGGAGCACAAATCACACATGTCACACAGGCACGTAGGAACAGCAACTGACACAGCAAGACACAGACACACCACAGCACTACCCCCAGGGCCCCCACAATGTGGTGACCCTGGGCTGCATTACAATCCCACTGTGATGACAAAGCTAAATGTCGTTCACACTGTGAACCACAGTCATGTGTCCTGAGCAACAAACTACCATCACACCTACACAAGCACAAATCAATCAGCACGGCCAGTAAGTCAAGGCCAACATGGAGGCAGGGGTCTAGTCGTGCAACAACTCTCATCTGCACACACTCAACACCACACACCTCGACCTCCAACAATGTGCAGCAGTGAAGCACACATGCACTGGTGACATTGCACATGCACCCATGACTATTCCAGGGTGGTGGGTGGGAACCAAGGTGCAGAAACACATCACACATGGCCACTCAACAAGACTCCTGAATGTCTGACACACTGCACACTACGCTGTACATGGACATGACGGCAATACCACACCAACCAATGGGATACCAGCCACAGTCACACACCAATGAAGAAGCCAAGGTCACCCACAAAGAACACACATAGACAACAACGAACATTGCAGCCCGGACCCTGAGGAGTGCCAGCAGTCACACACACAACGTGTCACAATCACTGAAAGATAACACAAACTGGAAATCACATGACAGGGGCAAACAACAAGTGCCAAGGGGAAACCTGACTGTGACCCATCTGCGTCTGCACACAAACTCAGCCCTGACAGAAAACACACCTATGGGTGACACCCTGATGACCAGTAATGTGCCATGCACCCACATCACAGAGAACCCAGGGAGAAGACTTTGGGGGAACATAGGTCAACTCAGCAAGCATCACAAACAGGTACAACACTAGGGATCACAGCATGCACAGCTAAACGGAAGTGAACACACAGACATGCTCATACAACACACACCTTGGGCGCAGGCAATGTCACAGGAGTACACACTGCCATGAGGGGACTCCACTCCTGTGTGAGGAAAGCTGTGCCATATGTTGCCTCAGTAGGGCCCCATCATGTCAGCTGAGCACTTGGTCACACAATCAACAATTAGCACCAAATGAAGGCTCCCGTCACATCAGCCTGGTCATGGAAGTGCCAACGAAATCATCAGCACAGATCCAACACACTTGTATAGCAATGTTGCACTGACAACACAGATGAGTCCTTCCCCATTGATGCCCAAACCTGCATGTCCAGTGGAGATGGCCACACGGTCAGGGAAGTAGACGAATTGAACAATGGCAGGCACAACAGATGTGCAGGGGTGGAAGCCACAGATGTGAAATTGCTAATGTAAGTAGGAAATCCCATTGCCAAATACTGAACACATGACACCCTCAGATGCTGCTATGGATGACATGGATACACCACAGGATAGGACACATTCCCCCTGGACCACATGGGTTCCTGCACAGTAACACTTCATTATCATGAGACCAAATATCACCATCACTGCAGCAAGGGCATGGTTAGCATCATCAACAACATGTACATCAGAAGCATAAGCACTAGAGAACAGAAAGTTGCTTTATTCAGCATATGTGTGTAATGATAACTGAAAGTCCAGAATAAACACAAAGGCCAATGGCCAGTCCATTGTCAAAGTCCAAACAGGGTGACAGTGGCAGATGTCACCCTACGCATGCCTGCACTGCACAAAACCAGGGACAATCCACTAGGAGGGGCAACCGGGGGCAGGCCAGGCACCGCAGGGACAGGATCAGGGCTCACCAGGAGGAAGCAGGGAAGGGGTGGTGGGTGCTGGTGAGCCACTGACAACTGCAGTGGAGGTGTCTGACATGGTGTGTGCCGGCACAACTGGGGGCATGACTCAGATGTTGTGGGTGCCGGCACGACTGCAGTGGACCCTGCAGATGGAGTGGACAGGTCCGCCACTGCAGTGCCCAAGTCAGACAGGGTGGTAGTGGACTCCACTGCAGTGCCTACCACCAGGGGAGGAGAATGGGGAACAGGCAAGGTGGGCTGGACAGAGGGGGAGGACACCCTCACCACATCAGTGGCACAGACAAGCGCAGCGGGGGGTGTGGTGCCGGGAGAGCAAGTGGCAGGGGGAGAAGGCCGGATCCTCTTGGGGATGGTATATCTGTGGGTGGGGGAACCTGGGGCAGGGTGTGGTGGGGGCACCTGTGGAGTGGGGGCCTGAGGGATGGAGGAAGGAGACCTGGTGCCTGAGCTGCAGGGCGGCGGCGGGGTCTTGCTCTTACGACTCCGGGGGGACTTGCGGGTGGGGGCCTCAGTCTGTCTGCGCCTGGGGGAGGGTGTCCGGGGGCGAGGGGCACTCTGCTCCGTGTGGGTGGGCTTCCTCTTCCCCCTGAATGCTGTATCAGCTGGATCGGAGGGGAAGAGGCCGAGGTCACTGAGGAAGAGCCGCTGGGTCTTTGGGGTTGCAGGTGAGGCAAGGGAGGGTGCTTTGGAGGGAGAGGCAACTGAGGACTGCGCAGTGCTCGTGGATGCGTGTGTGTGTTCTAGGGCCCCATCCCCTGTGAGTCTGGTTTCAGTCCCCTGACTGTGCGTGCGTGTGCGTTTTGTTTGTGGCGTGTGTGTCTGTGTGCTGGACGTGTGTGTGCTGGTGTGTGCCTGTGCCGGTGTGTGTGTGCTTGGGACGGGTAAGGTGCTGGGGAGTGTGGATGGAGCAGAGGCAGGAGGGGTGAGGGACTGTCTGAGGAGGGACACTGCTGCCGTCAGGGAGGAGTCCATGGACCTATTGCCCCTCTGTAGGTCAGACATGCCCGATGAGATACCCTCCATGAACGACACCAGCTGAGTCAACAGAGCGGTGTGCGCATGGAGGACACTCAGCATGGCTGTCTGCCCTACATGGAGCTGGCGAAGGAGGTACACAGACTCCTCACTCAGGGCAGCAGGGGACACAGGGGCAGTGGGTGCGGTGCCTGGCCCAAAGGAGACACGCTCCCGAACATGGGAGCCTCCACGGACCTGGGGAATGGGAGCCGATGGGAGGGCGGTGGTGGTGCTGGTGGTGGCGGGGACAGCAACACTAGCTGGGGTGTGGTGGCTGCTGACACCCGCCTCCATAAGGGAGTCATCCTCCGAGTTGCTCTGGTCCTCAGCTGAGGTGGATGGTGCTGAGGACTCCTCGGTGTGGCTCCCCTCGCCCTCCGTGCCACTGGGTCCCTCCGACCACTCCTCGGCTGCTGACCCAGTCTGGCTCTCCGGCTCCTCCTGGTCCGTGGAGCTGTCCCCTTCCGTGGCCGTGGATGTATCTGCAAACAATGGGGAAACAGACAGACATCAGTCACCTGCACCAAACGCACACACCACTGTGAGCACAGCACATTACAGAGCAAGCCCTGGCATCATTAGTTGAACATTGCTAAAAGTGCCCTAACTGAACAGGAGAAGCCAATTGTCAGTCTGATGCCAACCATGGCACTCACATCCCACATGGCCTTGCACCCATCTGTCTGGTATCTGTTGGATAGCAACACCCCAGTGTGGACACATGCACCACCTACACAGTAGTTGGACAGTGCAGAGGACACGGTGTAGCATGTGGACATGCACACATCACAACTCTTGCCACTGAGTCAGTACAGGTTTCCGGATGAAAGGGACGCCCAGAGTCAAATAGGAAATGCATGTGATGCATACCAGCGACAGACACCATGATGCACCCATGTCCTGATAGCCATCGCCACAATGGTGTACATGTAGCACATGTCACTCCCCTGCAGGATCACCAATAAGTAGACACATGCCATGGCGGAGGCATGACTGCTAAGTCATACATCACTGTCTCAGTGATGTATGACTTGGCAGCCAGACAACAACACTCTGCACTGTGTCACAATAGTAGGTCATGGGGAATGCAAGTCCTGGAGCTGCACAAGTGCACATGTACATCCCCCACACAACACATCATCTTAACCCTCATCTGTCCAGGTCATACCGATTGGACATATGGGAGACCTGTGACACTACCCTCTGAACCTGAGCCCCTCACAATCTGCTGTGAATGGGGAACAGCTGCCTGAACTTCACATTCGCATACCCCAGTCTGCACGGGCAGCTGATCAAACACCTATGTGACACACAAGTATCGTCTCCTATGGTCACATCTCCAGTGGCATGCTGAGCCCCTACCGAGAAACACCCCAGCAGTCCTGGCAACAAATCCACAGCACACTGACACAGAGGCAGACACCTGAGGGGTCAAATCACTGCGCACAATGTGTCAGCTGATACACGGGAGTGGGAGTACAGAGTGCATTGCATGGCCTGGAGTAGGCATGACTGTCCTGCCCCACATGAATGAGGGATGAGCCCTGGACAGTGGATAGCTGGCTATGTATGTGTGACACACGTAATCTGCACACTCCTGGGGCCCAAACATTGTTCCCACCCGCTGCATGGGTGTGTGCCACATACCCCAGGCACATGTGGTGGCTCAGCTCAGCAAGTGGACCGCATATCAAACCAACACGCAGATTACATGTCCGAACACAGGCGTTGTGTGAACAATGGACCCACCCATGATGCCCACAACAGAGTTAGGGAAACAGATGCTGTCCCCCACCTTTAGTGAAGCAAACTGCAAGGACACAGTCCCAAGTGACACAATTCCCTGAATGTAAGGGCCACACCTGGGTATCAGATGAGGAGTGGGCAGTGCACAATAGAGGGACATGGCTCCTGGACAACATGACTGCTGTACTGTGGCAGTTTAACCAGGCCAGAGGAGGGCACATAGCATGTAATACAGAGTTCACAGTGCAGTCTTTGACTCACCCCCTCCTTGCTGCTGTCTGGCCTTCAGCTGCCCATCCAGGTCTGGAAACACCACCGCCAGGATCTGGAGCATGTGGGGGGTCAGGGTCCGTGTTCCGCCCCTCCTGCGAGGAGGCGACAGCTTCAGCTGGACCCGTGCAATCCTCCGGGTCCAGCCCCGAAGGTCCTGCCACCTCTTCTGGCAGTTGCGGATCCGGCGCTTGTAGACCCCCACGGACCGGACAGCCCGGACGATGTCCTTCCAGATCTCATGCTTCCGATGGGCATTAACCTGTCAGGATGACAAAGTGAAAAGGCCATTACTACACATGCAACATATCCGTGCATGACACAGTTGTATATACATGTCTCAATCACAGGGGCACATGATGTACACAGGCAGTGCAACGCTGCCCATGGACAGTTTGCCAGACGTCACTACATGGTATCATTGCATGGGAAGTAAAACCTTGTTCAAATGCACTGTCACTGCACCATACCTGTCCAGTGCATGTCACTACACACTATGGGGGGTGACAACTACTCAGTGAGCCTGCTAGCCAGTGGCGTGCAGACTTTCAGCCTTGCTAGTCAGACAAAATGCACATTCAGAAAGGCAGTGCACAGAACACTCACCTGCTCCCCTGGTGTCCCATACAGCTTGCTGTACTGTGGAAGTAGGCTGTCCAGCAGGGCCTGGTTCTCCTCAAGGCTGAAGGCTGGGGCTCTCTCCACAGTACGTGCCATTGCAGGGTCCAGAGGGGCAGAGACAGCAGCAGTGCAGTGGCAGATGTCGTCCTGGAGCATGTAGTGCAGGCAAGTGAGCTCTCAGGGGAACAGCCAGCAATATATATGTGCTGGAGAGGCAGATACTGTCCCTTGTGTCCAAAGTGATAGGTCCAAGTCGTTTGCATCTTCTGAATCTGGCCAATCCATGGAATAGCAGCACCAATACACGACCACAGCATCCTTCAAATCTTCAACTTCATGACATACATGATTTTGCAACATTGTTGTGGGTGACCAACTGAATTTCCAGCAACCGACTCGTTCGAATTTCGAAAACGCGTCCGTTGCCAGGCTAGGCCATTGTCAATGGGTGCGCACCGATCGGTCCATTGCGGTACAACGCGTACAGGGGTACAACGCGTACCCGCACACATTGAATGCAATGGGCCGGCCGGGGGCACCGATCGGTCCATTGCTGATCAACGCGTACAGGGGTACAACGCGTACCCGCACACATTGAATGCAATGGGCCGGCCGGGGGCACCGATCGGTCCATTGCGGTACAACGCGTACAGGGGTACAACGCGTACCCGCACACATTGAATGCAATGGGCCGGCCGGGGGCACCGATCGGTCCATTGCGGTACAACGCGTACAGGGGTACAACGCGTACCCGCACACATTGAATGCAATGGGCCGGCCGGGGCACCGATCGGTCCATTGCTGATCAACGCGTACAGGGGTACAACGCGTACCCGCACACATTGAATGCAATGGGCCGGCCGGGGGCACCGATCGGTCCATTGCGGTACAACGCGTACAGGGGTACAACGCGTACCCGCACACATTCAATGCAATGGGCCGGCCGGGGGCACCGATCGGTCCATTGCTGATCAACGCGTACAGGGGTACAACGCGTACCCGCACACATTGAATGCAATGGGCCGGCCGGGGGCACCGATCGGTCCATTGCTGATCAACGCGTACAGGGGTACAACGCGTACCCGCGAACATTGATTGCAATGGGCCGGCCGGGTGCACCGATCGGTCCATTGCTGTTCAACGCATCCCTGTACAAGTGACTGGCATATGTCACCATGCCTGTCTCAGATGGACATATGCCAGCCACAGATAGCTCCCAGGGAGTGAGGGGCACACCTACAACACGACAGCCTGTCCAAACTGTATGATAAGGCATGTAAGGCTGCATTTCCTATTGTGTGTATGTTGGTGTACATGTTGTCCTGTGGGTGTCACCTGGGGGCAGCCACCCCCAGGCTGTGCACGTGTTCATGGGGACAGGATCCTGGGTGTTACGTGTACATGACCACTGTGATGTGCAACTGTTCATATCTGTGCATGTGCCATGGTCACATTTCACGGTGGTGTATGTGTATGTCATGTCACATACCCCGTGAGTCCCATGTGGGACGGTATGTTTGAGCCAGGGTGTCCCAGTGGCACAATAGTGATGGTCCTCCACAGTCTGTGTGCATGTAGTGTTTACAATGTCTCTGATTTCATGTGCACAATGGGAGACAGTCTCCACATCCACGTTGTGTGTGCATGGACTTTGATGTTGTGCGTGTGTGTGTCACAGACGTCCATGTCTGTCCTGCAGTGGCAAGTGGGACCACTACCTGTGGGGGTCATAGTTGTTTTGCTGTGGTGTATACATGATACTCCATGTAATGCCAGTGTCCATGTGGCAATACAGGGTCCCTGGGAATGTACCTGTCGTTGAGCTGTGATGCCTGGGGCACATCTGTCCTCACATGTCACTGTGGGGGGTGATTGTGACACGGCAGCAGGAGATGGGAACTGTGACACGGCCTCATGATATCCAATGGGCCAACCTGGGACTTATTGATGCCACTTGTTGAACCGTGATGACAGATGTTGGCCATGTATGTACCATACATGTCCTTACGGAACTGCACACTTCATGTAGTTGTGCCTCATAATGATGTATGTTGGGATATTGAGTGTGTTCAATGCCGCATATGTGGGCTGACTGACAATCTTACTTTCTTCTCCTCTGCACTGCAGGGCTCCTGCTGTCCATCGACCATTCCCAGACCTGGCAACGATGGTGGAACGGGACAGCATCCGACGGTACCGCTTCACCAGGCAGCTGATTGAGGATTTGGCAGTGCAGTTGGCCCCACATTTGCAGCCTGGCCGGCCGTATCCTACAGCGCTGACCCCCAAGGTGAAGGTGATGGCAGCCCTACACTTCTTTGCCACCGGTACCTTCCAACATACTGTGGCGACTGCTGGTGGGATGTCACAGACCATGTTGAGCCGTGTGCTCCGCGATGTTTTGGTGGCAATGTTGCTATTCCTGAACCGGTACATCTATTTCCCTAGACTGCAACGACTCACTGACGTGAAGAGTGACTTCTTTGCCCTGGGGAGGATGCCGCATGTCATTGGCTCCATTGATGGGACTCATGTGGCTTTGGTACCACCACAGGCCCAGGAGCAGGCCTACCGTAACCGCAAGCACTACCACTCGGTCAATGCACTGGTGGTGTGTCTTGCAGATATGATCATCACACACGTGTGTGCCCATTTCCCTGGTTCAGCACACAATGCCTTTGTGATGAGGAGTAGTCGCATCCCCAGGATGATGGCACAGATGCAGAACCAGCGTGCCTGGCTTGTCGGTGTGTACTGACTTTGTGCCATTGTGTGTGATCTGATCTGTAGTATTCCGCCCACTTTTCCAAGTCAGCTAATGTGCACTTGTCTGTCCGTAGGTGACTCGGGATACCCCAACATGCCGTGGTTGCTGACACCCCTCAGGAACCCTGTGACACCAGCCCAGATGCGCTACAATGAGGCACATGGTCGGACCAGGAGAGTGATTGAGCGGACATTTGGTCTCCTGAAGAGCCGCTTCCGCTGCCTGGACAAGACAGGAGGGTCCCTCCCATATGCCCCTGCGAAAGTGTGCAAGATTATCATCGTCTGCTGCATGCTCCACAACCTGGCAGTGCGGAAGGAGTTGCCTCTCATCCAGGATGACAATGACCAACATCCGCCACCTGTGGAGGATCCTGGCCTGGACCACGATGCCAGTGATGATGATGACGATGAGGGTGATGTCCGCACACAGCTCATCACCAACTTCTTTAGCTGAATGTGAGTATCCTGAGGTGTCATGTCAATGATGTGAGTTGGCATGATATGTGTAGGTGGTGCTCTGGTGCTGTTGGAGTGTGTCCATGGGCTACTTGACTGGATGTGTGTAGCGATGTGTGCTTACAGGTGGTCTGTACTCCCCAACAGTGTTGACATGCTAACTTGGTTCTGGGTGGGTATCTTGTAACATGTATTGTGCATGAGTTTTGCTGTTCTGTCCTGTTCTCCATTGCTTTTGACTGTGTGTCATTTCTGTCCTTCACAGGGTACTTTCAGATTCGTTTGGTCAACTGTGTCCACCGACGACGTGATTGTACTTCCAGGGTGGTAGCTGTTGTGTCCCTACAGGTGATGTGCGCCACACCCATGGACTTCCTTCCTTCTACAGTTGTTGACTGTGTGCCCGCTGCCAGGTGGGATTACCTTGCATCTGTAGTGGTTACGACATGTTGCAACTGTGTAATAAACCTGTGCTTCACTTTGTGATGTGCGTTGTCTGTGGTCACACATTTGACTGCCATTTGCTTACTGCACCTGTGGGCTACTTGACTACAACTGGGAATAGGTGTGGTGTCTGTGCATTGCACCGTCTTCCCTGGCAACATCAGTGTAGGCAATGAGTCAGATGGCCTAGGTGTGTATGTGTTGTGTAGCCCTGGTGGTGTGTCTCCCTCATATGTGTCACGTTGCCTTTACTCACATGCCTGTGTTGTACTTGCTGTTGCAGTTCGCATACACAGTGTAATTTTGCAGTTCATCATCCCCATAACAGCACCCACGTTGGAATCACAACAGAGGCAAGTATGGTGTATTAGTGTGTTTATTGTGATACATTTGTGTGAATAGTGCATAGGATGGGTAGTGCTGTACATATATCTTGCAATCAGAAGTTCCTAGGTGAATTGAAAGTCCTGGTAGACAAAATCCCCAGTATCGGGGCCACAGTTGTCTGAGACATTGGTCCAACTTGTACTCCCCATGTAATGTGTGGGAGTTGTGTTGCCGTCAACAGGGTGAACAGTCTGTGCACAAAGGTGAACATCCAGAACAGGTTCAGGCTTCCTGGGAGTTGCGCTTGGCCATCGGCCTCTCACTTGCCCCTCCTCGGACGACCCCTCTTCTTTGGGGGGGCCCCTCAAGTACAGGCTGCTGCGGTGCAGGGGACTCTCCGCCAGAGTCATCCTCCCTCCCTGTGGCAGTTGCAGTTTGTTCAGCACCAGATGTTGTTGGCACACAGGGAGGTGTGGACTGGTTGCTGTTCATCTGGCGGAGGCATTGTAAAATGTCCCTGTGCACCGCCGTCATCTCTTGCAGTGCGTCCCACTTGGACTCCACGCGGGACATGTGTGAGTCCAAGCGGGCATGATGGGCAGCCTGCTGCTGTTTCATGTCTCTGAGGAGCCCCACTACCTGGCTGAGATCTCCGGTGCTGGACTGGTACGCATCGGCTATGCGTACCAGTTGTGGGTCATCATGCACACCAGCAACCTCTGCAAGCAGCGACCTCTGTCTCCCACCCCTCCCACCACCCCTGCCGACATGTGCAGTGCGTGCAGTGGCACGCACAGATGACCCTGGTCCCCCTTGGGGGTTGGTGGTGGTGGTGGTGTCCATGGCCCCACGTTGGTCCAGGGTCCCTGTGCTGGTGTTGCTCCTTGTTCTGTCCATGTCGGCAGGGATGGTATTTGTGGTGACAGTCGTTGGAGGGGTGGGTGCAGGGGTGCAGCTGGTGGTCCTGCTGGTGCTGCAGCTGGTGGTCCTGCTGGTGCTGCATGTTGACTTGCACCGGATGTGCCAGGTTGGTCTTCTTCGTCCGAGGAGGGCAGAGGCTGTACGACACCAGTGAGCTCCGCATCCTCTTGAGCCTGGGACTGGGACTCCTCAGCGTCTGCTGCTGTGTCCCCATCATCACCTGTTTTTGGGAGACACACACAATGTATGTTATGTTTCTGCAGGCATCAATGGTTGACACACCTGACAGTTGTGACTGTGCCTCTGGGTGCGGGCCTGTACATTGCATTGTCCTAAGTCGTCACAGTCAGGGGTTGATATTGGTGTGGCACATTGTCCTGCATTATTTGGGCATTTCTATGTATTTGTTGGGGTGTGAACATGGTCTGCATTGGTTGTATTTGGTTGACAGCCGGCCCTCCTTCCCACCCAGCCAGTCAGTTATCCCACCATGGACTGTGCTTGCATTGCAGGGAGTGGATGTTGTCTCTCAGGATGTCAGTCAGTGGTGTTGTGCTGTTTGTTGGTGCACAGTTGCCAGCAGGGCCTTGTGCTCCCCACAGCAGTAGCCAGTGTCAGCCATCTTGTGAGTCCTTATCCACTCCCTGTGATGTGAGCATGGTTCAGGGTGGTGTTGATGGGACAGTTGTGGGGGTGAGCTATGTCTGTGACTATGACTCCCATCATGCTATTGCCTCCACCCCACTTCCCAGCATTCCCATACTTACTTGCTTTTGTGGGGAGTTCAGTGTGTGTGGGTGTGAGAGCAATGGCAAGATGGCTGACAGTGGTGTCCTGCTGTTGGTTGGTGTGCAGTTCCCAGCATGCCCTTGTGCTCCCCACAGCAGTAGCCAGTGTCAGCCATCTTGTGAGTCCTTATCCACTCCCTGTGATGTGAGCATGGTTCAGGGTGGTGTTGATGGGCCAGTTGTGAGGCTGAGCAATATCTGTGCCTACTACTCCCATCATGCTATTGCCTCCACCCCCTTCCCAGCATGCCCATGCTTCCTTCCTTTTGACTCTGCTTCCCTGTGGGGTGGGCTGGCTGTGCTGACAGGATGGCTGGGAGTGTTGTCCTGGCAGTTGTTTGGCTAAAAGTCCCAAGAGTGTCCCTGTGCTTCACACAACATAACCCAGGGTGGTGGTTCTTTGTGGGATCTTGAGTTAGGATGTGAGGCATTGCATTCTCCCAGGTGGGTTCTGTGGAGTTTGTGTTGAGGGGGTGTGAGGGGAGGTGCTTGTGACTATGGTCAGTGCTGCAAGTCCTCCTTCCCACCCAGCCAGATATCCCACCATGGAACGTGCTTCCATTGCAGGGAGTGGAAGTTGTCTCTCAGGATGTCAGTCAGTGGTGTCCTGCTGTTTGTTGGTGCACAGTTGCCAGCAGGGCCTTGTGCTCCCCACAGCAGTAGCCAGTGTCAGCCATCTTGTGAGTCCTTATCCACTCCCTGTGATGTGAGCATGGTTCAGGGTGGTGTTGATGGGACAGTTGTGGGGGTGAGGTATGTCTGTGACTATGACTCCCATCATGCTATTGCCTCCACCCCACTTCCCAGCATTCCCATACTTACTTGCTTTTGTGGGGAGTTCAGTGTGTGTGGGTGTGAGAGCAATGGCAAGATGGCTGACAGTGGTGTCCTGCTGTTGGTTGGTGTGCAGTTCCCAGTATGCCCTTGTGCTCCCCACAGCAGTAGCCAGTGTCAGCCATCTTGTGAGTCCTTATCCACTCCCTGTGATGTGAGCATGGTTCAGGGTGGTGTTGATGGGCCAGTTGTGAGGCTGAGCAATATCTGTGCCTACTACTCCCATCATGCTATTGCCTCCACCCCCCTTCCCAGCATGCCCATGCTTCCTTCCTTTTGACTCTGCTTCTTCTGTGGGGTGGGCTGCCTGTGCTGACAGGATGGCTGGGAGTGTTGTCCTGGCAGTTGTTTGGCTGAAAGTCCCAAGAGTGTCCCTGTGCTTCACACGACATAACCCAGGGTGGAGGTTCTTTGTGGGATCTTGAGTTAGGATGTGTGGCATTGCATTCTCCCAGGTGGGTTATGTGGAGTATGTGTTGAGGGTGTGTGTGAGGGGAGGTGCTTGTGACTATGGTCAGTGCTGCGAGTCCTCCTTCCCACCCAGCCAGATATCCCACCATGGAACGTGCTTCCATTGCAGGGAGTGGAAGTTGTCTCTCAGGATGTCAGTCAGTGGTGTCCTGCTGTTGGTTGTTGCACAGTTGCCAGCAGGGCCTTGTGCTCCCCACAGCAGTAGCCAGTGACAGCCATCTTGTGAGTCCTTTTCCACTCCCTGTGATGTGCGCATGGTTCATGGTGGTGTTGATGGGACAGTTGTGGGGGGGCAATATGTGTGACTACGACTCCCATGATGCTATTGGCTACACTGACTTGCCCAGCATACACAGAATTCCTTTCTTTCAGTGGTCTTCACTGTGTGTTGGTGTTGTAGTGGTGGCTACATGTCTGGATGTGTTTGTTAGTTCTATTTGTGCCACTGCCTAGCTGTAGTTGTAGTTGTGTTTGTACATGTGATGACACGGTTAAATGTAACTTTGAGATGGCATGTGTTGTGTTTATCTGACTGACATACACATTTTGGGATGATTCTGTTCTGGTTGCTGTGTAATTGCTATGAGTGCATGGTTTGACTCTCCCCTTGACAGTGATGTGTGTGTGTATTGTGGCAGAATATTGTGTACATTTGTTGTGTACTCACCAGGCTCTGGGATGTTCTCTAGTCCATATACGCTCACTGGCGGAAGGATGGCCCACACCTTCTCCTCCCAGGGCCTGAGGTATACTGGCTTGGCAGGAGGGCCACTGCCGGTGTATTGGCTCAGGAGGTAGTCTTTCTTGAGCATGTCCCGTCCCCTACTGCGCACGTCATACCACCTGTTCTGGATGTCGGTCTTTGTGCGCAGACATGGTGATTGTGCGTTCACCCTGTTGATGATCCTCTCCCACATCTTGGTTTTCTGGGAGATGGGGGTCTGTTGGACCAGTGTGCCAAACAGCTGTGGCTCTACCCTGAGGATCTCGTCTACCATGACTTCCAATTCACAATCTAGGAACTTGTGATTCTTCTTGGGGGGCATGGTGATGGGTGGTGATGGTGAGTGATGTGTGTGTTGGTGTGCAGGTGAGGGTGTGTGAGTGTGTGTTTTGCTGGGTGTATGTGAGGTAGGTATTTGTTGGTGTGCTGATGGTGTGTGGCTTGTGTGAGGGATGAGCTGTGGGTGTGTGGTTGCTGTCTGTTGGGTGCTGGCAGTAGAATGGCATTTGCAAAGGATCATGGTTGGGATTTGTGTCCTTTATATGGGTGGAGTTGTGGGTGTGTCTTTGTTCTCTGTCCCCACCCCCCCAGTATTTATTGGCTTTGTAATTGCTTGTTTGGCCTTTTTTTGTGTAATTTTTCCTTTGTACTGTCTGTGCATGTTGGAAACGTTCTTGTGACCGAGTCGGACCCTGCAGTTGTCTCGTACGGTCTTCTTCGTTTCGTTCACGCTGTGTTTGTGCAGTTTTCTATGCTGCGTACGCGTCGGTCGCGGTGTTTTGTGTTACTTCGGCTCGGTTTTGTATGCGTGTCGGTCGTACGGCTTGTCCTCCGTACGACTCGGTCGTGGTTTTCGCGCCTTGCATCGTACTTTGCGGTTTGGAGTTCGCGTGTACGTTTCGGTCGGATTTGTTCCGGGTGCGTGTCGGTCGGTTCGATTCGCGTGTTTTTCCGGCCGGATTGCTGTTTTCCGTGCGGCTCGGTCGTTCGGCTTGGGTTCCGTACGTGTCGGTCGGATTTTGCACGCCTTGCATCGTACTTGGCGTGTCGGGCGCCACAGGTACGTGTCGGTCGGAATAAATTCCGGCTCCGAGTCGGTCGGTGCTTTTTCCGGCCCGAATCGGAATCGACCCCATAGACTATAACATAATACTATTGTAAACATTATTCACAACATATTCAAACATATTCTAACATATTTAAACCTTTCTAGCCTAGGCCTCAAAAATAACATATTGCTACACATAAAAGTTACACATAAAAAAACACCACAACTTCAAAAACCTAACACTACACACACTACCTAGCACGTAACTACCTTCAAATTAAAGTAAAATTATAGTTTAAATAAAGAAAATTAAACTTACCTTCCTCAGTGCGACGCAGGTTCCAACCGCGAGTTTCTCCCCTCAGAAATAACCCAAAACAAACGCGAGCGGTTACAAAATACAAGCTATAAACAAATATGGCTGCTTTAAACATGAAAAATAAATGTATTTCTTTAAAAACATATTATTACATAATTAATACATTGCTAAAATGTTTTGTAAAAATACAACAATTTATAACTTATATTTTAAAAATTATGTAACATTTCTTATGCATTGTAAAATTATAATATAAATATTATGAAACATATAATTATTATTATAATTCCATCCTTATACATGTTATATACAACGTTTATTAAAAATATGTACTAAATGTAATACATGTTTAAAAATGTAAACCTATTATAAAAAATGTTTATATAAAATTAAACCATGTAATAATTAATATTATTAATATTTTATATATCAATAATATTAATTAAAAAGTATTATATGTTTAAAAAAT
The DNA here is from genome assembly GCA_963921515.1 of Calotriton arnoldi. Classification (NCBI taxonomy): domain Eukaryota; kingdom Metazoa; phylum Chordata; class Amphibia; order Caudata; family Salamandridae; genus Calotriton; species Calotriton arnoldi. The sequence continues at coordinate 3,501,711 of CAWUFW010000108.1, read as the reverse complement.
GTTATACAACTTATAAAACTGTTTGTATTAAAAACATGTGAAAACCTATACATTAATAAAAATTACAGGATATGTATCAAAATAATAAATGTTTAGAATACAAAATAAAAGTGTACAACTGTTATAAAAAATTATTTTTTTAAAACAAATGTTTCTAAAGCAATGTAAAACTACATTATTTCATGTTACAAAATGTACATAACTGTATTAAAAACTTTAGCAATGTTAAAAACATTTGTTAGCAAAATTATTATATGTAAAAGTATACATATGTACCAAATATTTTATGTCTGAAAAATAAAGATTATATTTATTTTCTCTATGTATAACAATTGATATTATATGCACTTAAGAAAATATATTTTATTTTATCATTACTATGTGATTGACAATAAATAAACATCAATTCAAAAATTACGTGTCATTATTTTTTTATTAATTTATTAATGTTTCATTTAATATAAAAAAATATTTTAACTGAATGTACTGTATCAAATAATATGTCTTTACTCTATATATATATATATATATATATATATATATATATATATTTATATATATATATATATATATTATTTATTATTTATCATTTTAAACTATGTTATTATTTATACACATTCCCACTACACACTATATTAATTTTTTGAGGTCACAAAACTATACACATATACAATTTACTATTCCCACTCCAGTTAGTATTAAATCAGGGTAGGTGCTGGACACTAAACATATATAATTTACTATTCCCACTCCAGTTAGTATTAAATCCGGGTAGGTGCTGGACTCTAAGCATATATTATTTACTATTCCCACTCCAGTTAGTATTAAATCAGGGAAGGTGCTGGACACAAAACATAAATAATTTACTATTCCCACTCCAGTTAGTATTAAATCAGGGAAGGTGCTGGACGCTAAACATATATAATTTACTATTCCCATTCCAGTTAGTATTAAATTAAAAAAGGTGCTCAACACTAAACATAATTAATTTACTATTCCTACTCCAGTTAGTATTAAATCAGGGAAGGTGCTGGACATTAAACATATATAATTTACTATTCCCACTCCAGTTAGTATTAAATTAAAAAAGGTGCTGGACACTAAACATAATTAATGTACTATTCCCACTCCAGTTAGTATTAAATCAGGGAAGGTGCTGGACATTAAAAATATATAATTTACTATTCCCACTCCAGTTACTATTAAATCAAGGAAGGTGCTGGACATTAAACATATATAATTTACTATTCCCACTCCAGTTAGTATTAAATCAGGGAAGGTGCTTGACACGAAATATATATAACTAACTATTCCCACTCCAGTTAGTATTAAACTAAAAAAGGTGCTGGACACTGAATATATTTAATTTACTATTCCCACTCCAGTCAGTATTAAATCAGGGAAGGTGCTGGACATTAAAAATATATAATTTACTATTCCCACTCCAGTTACTATTAAATCAGGAAAGGTGCTGGACACTAAGGGCCCGATTCTGATGCGGGTTGGAAAAGCTTCCCGACCGAGGGCCTGATTCTGATGCGGTTAGGAAGGCCTCCTAACGGCATTTGCTCCTTCCAAATCGGATCGGGAACGTGTCTTCCCGACCGAGGGCCCAATTCTGATGCGGTTAGGAACAAATGTTCCCATTGAAGTCAATGGGAGTTCAACCAAATCGTATCTGGAAGCATCCGGATGCATCCTACTCCGCCGGTCGGACTTTCCCGATCCGAGTGGGTCGGACACCATTTCCCAACCGATTCGGTCGGGAAGCTTTTCCAACCCGCATCAGAATCGGCCCCTATACATATATAATTTGCTATTCCCACTCCAGTTAGTATTAAAACAGGGAAGGTGCTGGACATTAAACATATATAATTTACTATTCCCGCTCCAGTTAGTACTAAATTAAAAAAGGTGCTGGACACTGAATATATTTAATTTACTATTCCCACTCCAGTTAGTATTAAATCAGGGAAGGTGCTGGACATTAAACATATAATTTACTATTCCCACTCCAGTTAGTATTAAATCAGGGAAGGTGCTGGACACTGAGGGGCCGATTCCGATCTCGGCCGGTAGGGCACCGAATCGGATTCGGCTTTACCGGATCCGATTCGGACGCCCTGTTTCCGACCGATTCGAACACCCGTCCGCGTGAGCAAGTACGATGCGAGCGTACGCGAAATCCCCGACCGACTCGTTCCCGGCTCCGAACCGCTCCGACCGACTCGTACGGACTCGACTCGCACCACGCAATGGAGATGTTCCCCGACCGGGCAAGTACGATGCGCGCCTCGAACAGTCCGCCCGACTCGCGCCGTCCGGCTCGAAAGAGCAGTCGGAGCCGGACTTCGGGGGTCCGTGTCGGACCCCCCTGTACGCGTAGCCGCGCGAGTCGCACACAGGGGGGACCCATGGGTCCCCCCTACACATGCATGTACTGCGCGAGGCGCACCGACGCGTACCCACTGTAGGGGGCCCTTGTTCGCGACACACCCATTGAGTCAATGGGAGCCCGTATACGCGTCGTACGACCGGTTCCCATTGACTTCAATGGGAGTCCGACCGACTCGAGTCCGATAGCATGCGTCCGCATCGTACTCGTTCGGTCGGACTGCTAGAGTCCGGTTCGGTCGGATATCTCTCCGAATCTGACTCGGTCGGAGAGATTTCCGGCCCGAATCAGAATCGGCCCCCAAACATATATAATTTACTATTCCCACTCTAGTTAGTATTAAATCAGGGAAGGTGCTGGGCACTAAACCTATATAATTTACTATTCCCACTCCAGTTAGTATTAAATTATGGAAGGTGCTGGACATTAAACATATATAATTTACTATTCCCACTCCAGTTAGTATTAAATCAGGAAGGTGCTGGACATTAAACATATATAATTTACTATTCCTACTCCAGTTATTATTAAATCAGGGAAGGTGCTGGACATTAAACCTATCTAATTTTCTATTCCCACTCCAGTTAGTATTAAATCAAGGCAGTTGCTGGACACTAAACATATATAATTTTTTATTCCCAACCCTGTTACTATTAAATCATGGAAGGTGCCACACACTCAACATATATAATATACTATTCCCACTCCAATTAATATAACATCAGGGAATATATTATACATAAAAGAATTTCCCTTTATTAATCACAATTTCCAAAAACTACAATATTTAATTTGATTATTCATTATACTTTTAAAATGTAATAATCATTAAATGTAAGCGAAAACATTTGTAAATATAAGATTAAACATTTAAAATTATTATTTTTCCCATATAATTATGTTTTTTTTAAATTATTAAACATAATACATATTTTTATTTTTAATATTTAAACCGAATAATATTTTTTTTTATTTAGTAAATTTATTTAAAATATTAAATATTATTTACAATTTCTAATATATAATTATTATAAAATACAAATAATATCTCTTAAGTAATAAAATTCGTAAAAATGTTAAATCTTAAATAATAAATATTAATAATAAAATCTTTTTGATAAGAGATTATTTAAACTTATCCACTATTAACACAATATTTTAAAATTAAAATTAAAATTTCAATTTCATCAAAAATATTTTAATTAAATATTTTATTTACAATTTTACAAAAATTATACGAAATTACACACCTTTATTCAAAATAAAAACAACAAAACAATCATTATAAAAATCTATTTCAATTTTTTATTTACACTTTTAAATTGTATAAATTATAAAAATATTTTAAAACACTCCCCACCCTTATCTCCTATAAACCCAACATCCCACTCCTAAAACAACAATTTTAAATTAAATTTACAAATTTCGATTTTATTTAAAATTATCAAACAATTTTTTTAAAACACTCCCCACCCTTATCCCCTATAAACCCAACATCCTGCTCCTAAAACAACATTTTCAAATTAAATTTACAAATTTTGAATTTATTTAAATTTGAAAACAAATTTTATAAAAACACTCCCCACCCTTATCCCCTATAAACCCGACATCCCGCTCCTAAACAACATTTTCAAATTAAATTTACAAATTTTGAATTTATTTAAAATTTGAAAACAAATTTTATAAAACACTCCCCACCCTTATCCCCTATAAACCCAACATCCCGCTCCTAAAACAACATTTTTAAATTAAATTTACAAATTTTGAATTTATTTAAAATGTTAAAACAATTTTTTTAAAACACTCCCCACCCTTATCCCCTATAAACCCAACATCCTGCTCCTAAAAATTAAAATACAAATTATAATTTTTATAACATTAATTAACTGATATAATACCAAAAACAAACATATAACAAAATAAAATTAACTATAATGATATTTTGACACAACGATATTTTGACAGTCGACATTTCAAACTTCGCTATTTTTTACAACACAAAAAAACGATATTTTTAACATCGATATACTTAACATCTATATTTAGTACTGTCAATATACTAAACTCGATATTAATGCATGTCGATATTAAAAAGTCGATATTATGTCCACTTACCATCACTGACGAGTAAAGGAAGTTCTGCTGTGGTCAGTCTTGAGCACTGTCCCCTAATTATAAGCTGGTTCTAGTCTACTTTAAATACTTGCACAGGCTTTACCACACCCTGGTGCAAATGTATAAGATGAGCCTGACTGAGAGTGCGGGCTGTGCCTGTTGCGCTGCACCTTGTGCTGACTTTCTTCGCCTGGCATGGACCTGCTTGGAGGTGAAATACTTCTGGTCCACTGTCTTTCATACCACGGACGAGATCACGTGGCACGCTCTTGAGCGCTCCCCAAAGGTTGCGCTATTGTGCAATGTGAAGGACGTCCCTTCAGAGGTATGAAAGTTGGCCAGGCTTTTATTATTGCTTGTGAAATGGCAGGTGGCAATGCATTGGAGTGAAGGCCTTCGTCTCAGAAAACAGGATGGCTTCGAGATTCGGCCCGCAGCCAGGAACAGTTAACTGCCTATTGGGAATAGATGCCTATAAAGTCACGTCCCAAAGACAAATGGTCCCCACTGGAGACGTTCCTTGATGCGCAGAGAGTAGAAGGCAACGCGACTGCCAGCGTAGAGGCAGGGGCTGCTGATTGCTAGGGAAATTGATCTTTTCAGACCTGCACCCATTGAGTGAGACCCAGTGTGAGGTGCCTTTGGTCCTGTCCTACAACGTGTGATTGGGGCTTGTACCTCAGGCCAATCGCAACATGGCCTGTATTGCTGAGCAGCTCCCCTTCCCTTCCATTTCTATCTCTTCCCCTCCGTGTTGTATTTGAGGAGAATGTGGCAGTTATAATACAATTTCTTAACCACAGTTTATTCAATGCTATACACTGCACTACTCATATCTCTTCCTGCTGTGATATGTATGTTGCATCTTGGGGTACTGACTTAACATTTTCAGTGAAAACTATTAAAAAAAGAAATCTTAAAAGCATCACAGCATTCAGAATAAGGCTAAAGTTCTGCATAATGCATAATAACAGTTTTGCATTGGCATATATTCATGCACCTTGTCTGCAATACTACGATTGATCAATCAATCCGTATTTGTAGAGCGTAGCTAATCACCCATGAGAGTATCCAGGCGCTATGCACATCCTGCGTTCATTTGAAAAGCCAGGTCTTGAGTCCCTTTGTGAATTCCGGGAGAAAGGGTGACATTTGGAGGTGCAGGGGAAGGTTGCTCCAGGACTTGGCAGCAAGGTAGGAGAAGGACCGACCTCCACTGTAGCTTTGGTGGATGTGTGGGGTGTGTGCGAGGCACTGTCTGGAAGGACAGTGGAAGTTCAGTCCATGGATAATGTATGCTGGTCCTTTGTCATGGAGGGCTTTGTAGGCATGTGTCAGTATCTTGAACTGGCATCTTTTCTAGACGGGGATCCAGTGGAGGTTTCTGAGGTGGGGGTGATGTGGATCATTTGAGGAGGTTGAGGATGAGTCTGGCTGCTGAGTTCTGTATCAACTGGACTCTATTCAGGAGCTGGGTGGTGATTCCAGCGTTGAGTGTGCAGCCCACTGGTGACTAGAGCTTGAGTGATGGTCTTCCTGGTGCTGATGAGGAGCCATCTGAAGATCTTCCGGAGCATGTGGAGCGGGTGGAAGCAGGCAGAGGAGACTGTATTGATCTGGCATTTCATGGTGTTTTGCTGTCTAGGACAAAGCCTGGGTTGCAGGCGTGGTCTGTCAGCGTGGGTGTGGGCCAAAGTTCAAAGTTCGGTGGGCGACCAAGTGTTGTTCCAGTGGGAGGTGATGTTCGCAAAAATCAGCACTTCCATCTCGTCAGTGTTGAGCTTCAGGCAATTAGTCTTTATCCAATTGGCGACACTTGTCATGCAGTTGTGGAAGTTGGGTCTGGTGGTGGAGGTTTCTTTCGAGAGCAAAAGAAGGTGTCATCTGCGTAGGATATGATGTTTAGGCTGTGGGTTCCAACGATGCCGGCTAGGGGCGTCATGTTAGTGTAGAACAGGTAGGGCTGAGGGATGAAACTTGAGGGTCGCCGCAGATGATGTCTTTGGGTTCCAAGGTGAAAGGTGGTATGCGGACTCTCTGGGTGCGTACTGTGAGGAAGAATACGATCCATTTGAGAGCATCTCCCTGGATCCCGGCGTAGTGGAGTCTCTTGATGAGGGTGTGGTGTTATACGTTATTGAATGCAGCTGAGAGGTCGAGGAGGATTTTTTTTTATAAAACCATACCATAGCAAAATGTGCTATGATAAGTAATCATTTAGCTGGTAGCACCTACTGTCTACATGTCAGTAAGCAGACACAGCGGGGTGAAGGGAAAACACAGGAGGGGAAATGTGGATGCAGATTGCCATATATTTGTTGTAGGTATTAATACAGCATATTCTAAACGTCTTGGAAAAAAATGGAGGCTTGCAGAACTTGAGCATCTGATAGATTTAAAAAAATCTTTTTGTGACCATGAAAACTAAGACCAATCTCAAATTATTAAAATAAGATAGCCAAATGGGCATGATAGTACGAACAGTATAATCAATCAATGCGCCGTGACCCTGGCTCCTTTTACAGGGAGCATTTAGGTCCCCATTACAAGAAGCCCAGACAGGCATCCTCCAGGAGGGAGTCCCCTCTGGGGCATTCTTAGTTTCCCAGAGTTCCGGGGCTGGAATGATCAGGTCTGCAAACTCCAGACCTGATAATGCCGGATCTGGAGACACTGGGCTGGACTTTAGAGAGGAGCTGGAGAGGCTGCAGGCAGCTCTGCTGAGCCCGGCCTACACCTAAGATCGAAAGGAAGCACAAAAGAAGCAGCAAATTCCTTCTCCTCAACTTCGGTGTGCCACAGGACACCCTCTGTAAGTGGACCCGGCGCACATATTCCACATACTCAAACCAAATGGTAAACATATGCAGGTCTGGGCCTGTTATTTTCTCTGAAAGGGAAAGAAATGCATAGAATTGGACCGGGTGTTTTACCAGTCTGCATGCTGTTCTCCACTCGAGGGAAATATCTTGCAATCCCCAGATTAAGGTGCTGGGATACCAGGAGAAATTGGAGGTTCTGGCCCTCCGATATCAACGCACACAAATTCGGGGACCTCATAATGGGGTTCTTATTCTTTCTTTACCTTCTTTTTCTGCAGATGTATTGACATGTTTTATTAGTTAAATAACACGACAAGCAGCTAAACAATATTTTTGTCAATTAATCACTAAACTAGGACAGTACTTGCACAAGTGTAGATATTCTGTCATCGTCTCTGCCATCTGAGCATAAACTATTTATGCCTGTATAATTATAAACGAAACCGCAAGAAAAAGGAATACCTGCAGTAATTGTTCTTCGCCCAGAAACAAGGTGCAGTTCAGTCAACATCGGCCTAATGAACATTAGAACGTATTAAAAAGTGTCATTTTTTCTGCAGATTAATAAACCCTAATATTTCATTATGTTTAAGTGGAATGAAATAGGTGGGGTGCTCTTAAAGGGCTATGGTCAAAGAAGAGTATCAACGAATCCTTCCTCCCAAGCATAGAATATATAATTCAGGGTGTGGCTTATCACATGTGAACTGAAATTCTGTGCTTCAAACAACATACCACCTGACCAGTGTGTGGGTTCATCTCTGTGAGATTTCTTTTAATGCATTAAGGTGTACTTACATATTTTACAAGTCACCTCCTTTCTCTTCATCACTGTCTTTCCATTCTGTGCTTCTGCACTTTACCTTCACTATGCCTGCACACTCTTACACGAGCAAAAAAATCACACACATGCACACACACACAGGCGCTCGCAGGCACACACACACACACACACACACACACACAAACACACACACACACACACATTCTCTCTCTCTCGCTCTTTCCTCACCTTTAAACACAGCTTCTTCTTTTCCTTTGATGCTTTCAATATTTCACAGGTGGGTATACCTCTTTACTCACTTTCAGATTAAATTATAGCTACCATTGACACATAAGTGCTCTGCAGAGAGGCCAGGGATTAGAAATTGGCACTGCTTTCAATCTCAACTCCAGAGTTCTCAATCCTACCCACCCACAACCTGGTCACCCAGGCACTTTAAGGCAACTCCGTTTATAGTAAGCACTATACTAGAGACCTACATCACCTGAAAAAATACAGCACCACAGCATCTAGAAAAAGTAAATACACTTAGCAAATGCAAAATGAAACAAAACATGTTAAATGGAAACAGGGACTGCATTACGGACAAGAGCTACATATTTTTGCCTGTAAAGCAAGGGACCTGTTTTAAAGTTTGTTTTTAATGACTTCCGGGTCTGAGTGCCATCAGGAAGGAACCGCCCTACTTAAAGCTCTGTTGTTTCCATAATGAAAACGTCAGATAACCACGTTTAGATTTGCTTTATATTTTGTAGCCTTGACGGAACACTTTAATAAACAGAAAGACGACTCTGCTTTGTCACGTGAAATTATTTGCTTTAAACCGAGACCAGAACGTGTGTCTAAGGCATACATTCGAGTGTTTAAAAAATGCCTTGCTGTGCTGGTGGAAGGCTGTAGTAGCTGAAGAGCCCCAGTTGAAGGTGCAGTCTTTTTAGGAAGGGGTATTTACACTACGGAGCTGGTTAAGGTTCTCGGTGGGCGGCTTCGATGCTCAAGAGTTTGGATGCTGGGGGTCCCCTGCTCTAAAGGATCTCTGTCCTCTTGTTTATTCATGCTGACCCATCTACACTAATGGATTCATCCTGAAGTGTTGAGTGTTGTGGGAAAGAGACAGGCTAAATCTAAGTCTTCTTGGCTTTTTCATTATTAATGCTGTCTTCAGTAGCAGACTGGAGCAGCATGAGAGCTTCATAAAGTACAAAGAGAGGCTGTGTTTAAGTGACAAGCTATTATGCTCATTACTTTGGGCTTCACAAAATATATCTAGTTACATCAGGTTATTTTGCTTGCTTTACAACATTTCCAGTGGGTACAGTGTTTTCAAAACACATAGGAGAAGGAGCCATCTGATCTAGTTTACAGTAAATTGTGAGGTTACTGCCTCCTTATGGATGATGAAAAAGATATTTACTAGATGGGAGGAGAGGAGGGGGTTTGATGGTGGAGTGAGTTTTGGCAGTGAGATTAGATTTGTCAGAAGTGGTGATGCAATGTCGCCATCATGTATTTGTACTTAATGAAAAGTTAATCAGTAACCTGCATAACCATTGCTCCCATGTTTTACACATGCTCTACACGAGTTATTCGCTATTTCACATAATATTTCATACATTATTCTGTGTTTTACTTTAAGTTTAGGCTTTTTCTTTAAAAACAGATTTTATTGGCATTTGGTTCAAGTACAGTTCCATAGGTTACATAACATGGCAATTACATATTTCCTTGAGGTACTCCATTGAAGTCTGTTTTCCTTCTGTTTGTTAGCATCTCGAACTGGATAAAATAAGACATTTCAACAATATGTAACTGGTTTCAATTCCCCTGCCCCCCACCCTCTAACAAGTCGCTTTGTTCTCAGCTTATGTTTCCCAACATTGGGGCCGATTCCGATCTCGGTCGGAGGCGCACCCAATACCATTCGGTCGGGAAAAAAGCCATGCGAAAGCCTGTTACCCGACCGAACCGTACGCGGGTCCGGCCGAGCGAGTACGATGCGAATTCGCCGACCGACTCGTCCGGGCGACCCGACCGCTCCGACCGACTCGTACCCGGACCGTACCGCTCCGACCGACTCGGTCGGACCCGAGTCCGCACCGCGCAATGGAGACGTTTTCCGGCCGGGTAAGTACGATGCGCACCTCGACCGCTCCGACCGACTCGCGCCGTCCGACTCGAACTCGCTGTCGGAGCCGTACTTTGGGGGTCCGTGTCGGACCCCCTGTACGCGTACCCGTGCGAGGCGCACACAGGGGGACCCAAGGGTCCCCCCTACCTGTGCGTGTACGCCGCGGGCGCTCGCGGCGTACTCGCTGTAGGGGGCGCCCTTGTCCGCCTCGCACCCATTGAGGCAATGGGAGCCCGCGTACGCGTTGTACGACCGGCTCCCATTGAGTTCAATGGGAGTCCGACCGACTCGTGTCCGATAACATACGGACGCATCGGACTCGTTCGGTCGGACTGCACGGGTCCGATTCGGTCGGAAATCTCTCCGGGTCCGGCTCGGTCGGGGAAATTTCCGGCCCGAATCGGAATCGACCCCATTGTGTGTTCACCTCTTATGCTGTATGTTCTATCTTGCTCTGGAGTCTGCGTGTGGTAGGGGGGGTCATACATCCGTCATCCTATCTTATTCCCTCTATGATCCCCTCTCATTATCCCTTTCCGGGGGTGGTGAATTTGGCAGGGCCTCTGCTGCATCTTCCAGGTCCCCTGCTCTCATGTGATCTAGCGGTTTCCAGGTTCCCTATGCCTCTAATCGCTGCTCTCAACAAAATTCAATTTTCTGCATCTGCCCACTTCTCCAACTCCCTTTTCCAGCTCTCTACTTTTGGCCCCCTTGCAGCCTTCCAATTCCTTGTGATTTCTCTTTTCGCTAACACATATGCTAGATCTTGAAATCTCCCAGTGACCTTTGTTTTGGCTGCGTGTGGGAACCAGCCTAGTATACAGTGTCCAGGTGTATGTGGTACCTCCTTATCTATAGCGCTTTCAACTATCATTAGTACCTCCTCCCAAAAGTCCCTCAGGACCGGGCAATCCCACAACATGTGTAGAATATGCGCCTCTTTCTCTCCACATCTTGAGCAGGCCGCTTCTTCCACTTGAAAGTATCGCCTGATTCTGGTTGGCATAAGATACGCTCTATGTAAGACATAGTAATTTATGAGTTTAAACCGGGCATTCCTTGAGATCTTAAGAGTGCGTTCAACAATGGTTTCCCAGTCCTTTTCTGTGATCAGTATCTCTAGGTCCTCTTCCCACTGTGCCCTCAGTCGCTCCATGGGTTTCTGGACATCCCGTCCGATTGCGCGATATATGCACGAGACTGTCTTTATCCTACCTGCCCAGAGGAACACATATCTGCAACAGTCCAGCGTTCTGGGTTCTGTCATTCCCGTAGCCCAATGTTTCCTGAACGCCGCAGTGATTGCTCTATGCAGTAGGAAGTGTCCCTGTTGGAGGTCGAACTCCTCTCGGAGTTCCTCAAATGGGAGCATCTGGGATTCCCTAAATAGGTCTCCGACCACTGTCACCCCGCCTCCTTCCAGTCATCTAGTCCTGCCCAGTTCCCCCGTGTGGTAAAAAGCGGAGCAGTTCTATGGGTATGTCTGGGGAATAGGGGACCCTACTTCCTGCCCGCTGCAGCCATCGTGCCCAGCATCGTATTATTATTTTTACCTCCTCTGTTCCTCTGTGCGGTCTCTGCTTTAACCTTAGTAGGAGTCTCGCCAGCACTGTAGCCTCTGGGGTAAATGGGGGCTGCTCTCTCTCTGGGTTTCTATTGTCCGCTAGCCACCTCACGAACCATTGAAGCTGTGCTGCAAGATAGTACGCCTCAAAATCAGGGACTGCTAGCCCTCCTGTTGATGTGGAGCGCTGCATTGTGGCCAGAGCTATTTGTCTGCGGCCTGCCCCCCAAAGTAATGTAATTATCTGTGAATTTAGGTCCCGGAATGTCGTGCTCGGGATCCATAGCGGAAGTGTCCTGAATATATAAAGCAGGCGCGGCAGCGCCACCATTTTCAGTAGGGCCACCATGTCCGCCACTGACAGTGGCAGTGACCCCCAGAAGTCCATGGAGGAGCGGAGTGTCCTTATCCCCCTACCCACATTGCCCTCCACCAAGTCTGCAGTGTTATGATATACCGTCACCCCCAAGTACTCTAGGCAAGTGGGTTCCCATTGTAAAAATCCTAGCCCCTCTGGGGGGCATCTATTCGGCGTTGCGGGAAATAGCTTAGATTTCCGCCAGTTCACCTTCAGCCCTTAAAGGAGGCCGCATTCTTCTAGAATATCTTTGGCTCCCTGCAGATCCCTGTCTGTGTCTTGGAGAAAAAAGAGTAGGTCGTCCGCGTATAGGGCTATGGGGTGGTGGGTGTCTTTTATCGTCAGCCCCATATAATCCCGACCCGTCCTAGCACGGCATGCTAGCAGCTCCATGGCTAGGGCGAATAGTAAAGGGGATAGTGGCCATCCCTGCCTAGTGCCCCTCTCCACCCTTTGGCTCTGGGAGATGGTTTCCTCGGTACGCACCCTGGCTCTTGGGTCTGCGTATAGCAGCCGCACCCATCCCACAAAATCTACACCTTTTCAATATTGACTACAAAACTTGCAGGCTCGTCTTTGGTGCAGTCCTCTGTTCCCAATATAGCCATGAGGCGTCTAACATTGATGGCAGTGTTCCTATTTGGGATGAAACCCGCTTGGTCTATATGGACCAGCTGGGACATGTACAGTAATAGTCTGTTCGCCATTATTGTACTCTGTATTTTAAAGTCCATGTTCAGCATGGACAACGGCCTATAGGCTGTTCTGTTCTGGCAGGTTTTCGCGGTTTAAGGATAGGGACTATTAGAGCCTCCTTCGTAGTGGTGGGCAATGTTAGCAGGTCTCTTGCTGCCTCGTACATCGAGACCAGCCTACGAGCTAGTTCCTCTACATATGTCATGTAAAATTCGGCAGGGAGCCCGTCCGTTCCTGGTGTTTTGTTGCGCGCCATGTGCTTAATGGCACCTCTCACTTCCTGTAATTGACGTCCTTCCCTAAGTCCTCCGCCTCCTCCATGTCTAATCAGGGTAGTTCCAGCTTGTATAGGTACTCCCCTATCGCTTCATCTCCGCAGCTAGAAGCACTACTGTACAGTTTAGTGTAATATCCGGCGAAAATGTCATTAATTTCTACTTCTGTGTATCGTCTGTTTCCGGCCTCATCCTCCATTTCTACTATTGGTGACCCCCTGTTGTTTGGGTTGGCTAGCCACGCCAGCAAAGAGCCTGACTTGTCGCATTCCGCGTGTGTACGGTCTATATATTGCTTGTAGTCTAAACTCCGTAGTCTCTCTGTTTGGTGTGCTACTGTCTCACGCGCTTCTAAAAGCTCTTCCTGCAAGTCTGGGCACCCTGGTCTTCTCTGTTCCAGCTCTCTAAGCTCTCTTTCAGCTGATAAAACTTCTGCTGTTAATGTACGCCTAACCCCTGTAGTCTCAGCTATGCAGTGGCCTCGTATTGATATATTGAAGGCATCTCATTCCGGTAACGGAGAGGTTGTCGTCCCCTCATTCTCCTGAAAATATTGTGTAACTTTCCCCCTGATTCCTTCCTTAAAGACCTGATCCTCCAGCGTCTCGGGCGTAGTCTCCAAGTAGGGATGGCCGGAATGGGGCTTGCCCAGTGGAGGCCCAGTAATGCAGGATTATGATCAGATATCGTCCTAGTCAGGTACTCGACATTGCCTACCTGTCTGTGTATGTCTGGGGTGAACAGGAATGTATCCAGACGCGTGTGTACGTCGTGTGTCGCTGAGAAAAGTGAGTAGTCTTTGTCATCGGGATGCAGAGTTCTCCAAGAGTCCACCAGTCCCCAATGTCCCTGCCAGTCTATGAACGCCTGCGCATGTCGGACAGTTGGGGAGTCTAGTAGTGGTGGGTGAGATCTATCCATTTTTGTGTCAGCTACAGAATTAAAGTCTACCCCTATGAGCACTGCAGAGGTCAGGTATGGGGCTAGCTGCCGCGATAGCCGTGCTTGAAACTGTGTTTGGTCCACATTTGGGGTGTAGACACTTATGCTGCTCACCTCTCTACCTTCCAGTCTCCCTCTTAGTGCAACATATCTGCCCTCGGGGTCAATCAACTTGCTGGTTACCTGAAAGGGTACTCCTGCTCTCATCCAGATCATCACCCCCTGGCGTAGGTCGAGTATGTCGTGTAAAATGTCTGCCCCCGCCACCTCTTCTGAAGGGCCTGACCCTCTTTGGCTGTGAGGTGGGTTTCTTGGAGAAGTGCAATTTGCACCCCCCTTCTGTTGAGATAGGAGAAGACTTTATACTGTTTGACCATAGTGTGCATGCCCCGTATATTCCAGGTTAAGCACTTGTATTGCATAACATTCGCCATATATATGCCCCTTCTCCACTTTCCCCCCTCCCCACTCCCATCACATCCCCTCCCCAGATATGATGCCTCCACACAAATCTGCCAGAGTGAGCTTGTGCTGCGACTCGTGGTATCCCATCCCAAAAACAAACAACTTTATAACATGTTCCCCAACACCCCTTCCCCAGGACAAGCAGGTGGTGCCCTCCCATCCAAACTGGTAGTCTGAGTTCTTAGACTATCGTCCGTAAAGTTAGGGGGTGAGTCCGGAGACGCCTCTGGTGTGTCTGCCCGCCAGCTCGCCACTCGGCTCATTTATTATTGTCATTGCGAGTTAGCCTTTCCCCAATGTACTTAAAGTCAACTGTGTGGTCTATTGTCCCTTGCCTGCTTGCCAACACTCTGGAACCTCCCTAACTGCATCTTCATCTCGTCGTTCCAGGCATCACAATGGGGAGCTCGCCGCTCGAGCGTCTGAGATATTCAAGTCTTGCTCTGAGCTCGAGTCTGCTCCCGACCCGCCTGCCTCTATGTTGTCTTGGTTGGAACTTTTCCCGCTGATCAGTGCCACTACTTGCATGATGTGTCGCCTCTCCCGCTGTGTCTCTGCTTGCGTGGGTGCCATTGCGCCTTTTTTGGATCCCCTACTGCAAGATCTCCTGCTCAAACCTCCCCAACGTCTTTGGTCTCTTGGTGGCGACACTCCTCGGTGCTGCTCCAGCCAGGTCCATGCTTCCTGCGGTGAAGTGAAGCACTCAGTCCCCTCAGGGGTGGACACCCGCAGCTTAGCCGGGTATTGCATTGCATATTTATAGTCCAGTTGTTGGAGTTTTGCTTTGACACTCTAGAATGAGCTCCTCTGTTGTTGCACTTCTCTGGAGAAGTCCGGAAAAATCCTCACCACCACATTGTTGACTTTGATTTCTCCCCGACGTCGGGCCTGCACCAGAATGTGGTCTCTATCACGATAGTGTAGTAACCTCGCTATCACCGGTCTCGGCTGTGCCCCCAGGGCAGGCAGTCTCGCCGGGACTTGGTGCGCCCTCTCCAGGGCATAGAATGATGAAAGACCCTCTGGCGCCACCGCCGTGCGGAGCCATTCCTCCAGATACCCCACCATATCTGCTCCTTCTATTTTCTCAGGCAGGCCAGTCACCCTGATATTATTCCTCTGTGAGCTATTTCGACATCCTCCGCCCTGAGTTCTAATACTTTCACCTTCGTCTCCAACACCTTAAATTGCGTTTTCATTTCTGCAAGTGCCGGGCCGTTTCAGTGATTTGGCGCTCAGTTGTTGCCACTCTTTCAGTTAGCCTCCTATGGTTGTCCCGCAGCAAGCCCAAATCCGCCCCTATCGAGTGTATTTTGTTCTCCAGCCTCTCGCTGGAAGCATTGATGGCCTGTAGTATGTCCTGTAGGGTCGGGTTCTCGTTGGTATCCGTCGGGGAGGAGTGCATTTCACTCCCTTCTGGTGGACTGTCCGTCTGCGCCTCCTCCTTGTCCTTCCGCTTGG
The DNA here is from genome assembly GCA_963921515.1 of Calotriton arnoldi. Classification (NCBI taxonomy): domain Eukaryota; kingdom Metazoa; phylum Chordata; class Amphibia; order Caudata; family Salamandridae; genus Calotriton; species Calotriton arnoldi. The sequence goes on along the minus strand of CAWUFW010000108.1, from coordinate 3,485,706 downwards.
TTTGTTTTCCCATCCTCTTAGCTCTGCGTCTTTAGGTATTTCATCTTGCTTCAGCGGGTGTCCTTCTCGCTGCTCTGCTAGGGAGCACCCCCTGTCGTGTTGGCTTCGTTTCAGCTATTCCTCGTGCCCGCAACTCTTCAGGGTGTGGATAGTACGTGTGTACAGGTCTTGTGGTTCGTGTGATCAGATCTCGCTCGTGTACTTGTCGTCGAGTGCGGGGAGAGGCCATGCAGCGGTTACTGCCTGTCCCGATTCGGGGTGTGCTCACTGCCTTCTACCCGTGTCCGATGCGGCCTTGGCGTTGCTTGTGTCTCCCCGCTCCCTTTGGGTGACCCCCTTGTAGGGTCATCGATCACCAGGCCTGGCCCTCTCCCGCCTGTGCCTCCTTATAATGACTTGGATCCGTGTCCCCAGGGGAAGAGGGGGGAGTCTGCCCTGTCAGCCTGATACCCCATCCGCGTAGTCCCTGTAGTGTCCCAACTCCTGGGGCGTCTCACCTTTCCTGTATCTCCAAGAAGTGGGATCAAGCTCGGGGGGGCCGTGTCGCCTCCGGTGGGTCCGCGGTCTGTTGTCTCACCCCCCGTTCTTTCTCACTGGAATGGACTGCTCTCTTGACCCCAGGTTCTGCGTATGCCTGCAATCAACTGTTACCGTGCCTATGTAGAAGCTGAGGAGGGGCGCCTCTAGCTCCAAATTTGCCTCTCTGGTCGTGAGGCCCGAATGTGCTATCTACCTCCTACCGGCGATCGTAATGGGGGGAGGAGGGTTCAGTCTGCCTTTGGCGCACTCAGCGCTGCTTAGAAGCCCGCTCCTGCTCTGTCTGTTCTTGTCCCTCAGCTCCACAGCCGGAGCACTGCTGGGTGCAGTCGCGCCGGTATACACGGAGCGCCCCGCTCCCCACAGCTTGTCTCTACATCTGCTCAGGGTGGGAAGAGGGGGTCTCGGTCGGCATTCAGCGCGAACGCCGCTGCCGATTATCTTGCTTGGGCTGCGCTTTTCCGCGACCTCCAGCCCCCAGTCCTCCATCGCCAGCACTTTCCCTTCTTACCAACCTTGTTGTAGTAGGCAGGTTTAAATCAGGCCGTCTTGCAGTAGGTCCTCGACGTCAGGATGAAGCGGGTGCGCTCGCTATGTCGGAGCGTTCCTCGCTCCCGATGGGTGCCACCATTTTGTCCGGGTTCGCCTCCCACCTCTCGGACTTCCTTGGTGGTTTTCCTCGGCGAGTGCGTGCCGCTGGGGAGTACAAAGTGGCTTCCTTCAACTCATGGGCCCTTGGGCTGTTAATGTGGCTCAGAATGTTTCTTTATGGTAGTCAGGATGGAGCCAAACAGCGGCCGGCGGGACGGAGCTCTCAAGCTCTGCCGCTTACTCCATTGGCGTTCAGACCACGCCCCACTTTAAGTTTAGGCTTATAAACTAAATTAATCATATACTTTGATGGACCTTAGTTAGCATATGTTTATCTTAATATTGTCGTGAGTAGGCCTAGGTGCCATACTCTATCCTGGAATGAACGTTGTATTTCTGCTTGTTGCGCATAACACTTTTTCAGCTTCAGGTACAAGAGTCATTGTGTTCTCATCTAGAAATATTATTCTTTGTTAGCTTACAGCCAGCTGCGGCCTGTGCAGGTAAGAGCGGTGGGGCCGGGTTGGGGGGGAGGATAATTCATTTTCCCTCATCGTCGTCTGTTGAAATCACCCCCCCCTACCCCCCCGGCCCCATCGCTCTGACCTGCACGGGCCGCGGCTGCTTACATTTTGAAGGTCTTAGAGTAGCAATTGACTAGCACTTCCCAGCACTTGGCGATGAAAAGTGATTTAGCAAAAGAAGGGCGGATTTCTTTGGTGAGCAAATTCAGTTATGATGGCCTTAATGAACCAACATCTGATGCTTTGCCACCTGGCCTAGTGCACTGTTTTCCTGCTTTTACTACAATAATAATAAATAAAACACGATTAATGGAATACATCAGTGTCCTATGCTATCAAAATATCAGCAACAATTATTTGCTTATAAAAGCATTGCCCCGATGGGTTTGCATGAATTGTGACATTCAGTCTAGCTAAACTGCTCAGATACGCATTTCCCGCCCCCACACTTACTGTTACCGGACAACTGGGTAGTTATGGAGGAGGGACATGTTTTTCCATGGTATTCCTCCCACAGACCTCAGCTGCTTGAATCAGGTGAAATCTTTGGATGAAATACCACTGAGAAGCGGTGTTCCCGCAAAATCTATAATTACAGTGGGCCCGGTAACTGCTATTACTGGGTGCATCTGAAGTAAGGGACCACTTGTAATGAGGGTCTTGAGTCTTCTTTCTATTCCTACACCTGCTAGTACGTGCCTGACTCCATCAGTGCAGGCAGCAGCCCTATTAGAACCCAGAGTGCTCAAGTTTCGCTTCAGCAGAGCAGTACTATCTCAATAAAATGTTAATCCACACAATTTAAAAACAGAATCCATAAAGTAATCAAGTACACTATCTAGCAATGCAAACATTCTTCTGTAAAATGGAAGCGCTGAAGTGTAATCTGGCATTAAAATAAGTTGAGTGTTAGGAAAAAGGGGGCGGGGGCATGGGATGAGAAAGGAGAAAGTTAAAACTGCTCTTGAAGGAATATTTCTGAAAGTTATTTTAGAAAGGCTATATCAGCAGATATAATGCTTTGTTAGCTTACAAAAGACACAGAAAACACGGGTACTTGCTGGCACTGATGTTTGCTTACAACCCATGTTTCAACATATGATTTACTAGTATCATATGCATTGCATCAGCTGTAGTATCTATAATACCATACAATGCAGACAAATCCTGTTAATATCAACTAGAAATTAACAGAAATAAAATGACAGAAATATGCCTTTTTCAACTCAACTCATGCCTGAAGGCAGCACAGAGCAGTCCATGAGGGCAAAGATAGTGCGAGGGCTTAGAAGAGGTTTGAATGTACTGACAGCAAATAAAAGCCATCAGCCATTGATGAGGTAAGGCCTATCGTCTAGTGTGTACCTTTTCATTGGTGGTTCAGTGCATGTCCTTAGATGAAAGAGCACAGATGCTGTCTGCCCACTGATCGGCAGACCGACCATTGCTGAGAGGTGTAGTGTTCAGGATAGCTCTCCAGAGAGTCAATGGCTGTCATCCATCTATTCTCAACAAATCTAAAACACTCCTCTGCCCTGCAGATCCCAGCCAGCATTTAGCTACTAGATTGTGCGTGGGGTGGCGAAGTGAGCTAAAGAATGATGATGGATTCAACCCAGATCTGTGACTGGGGGTGAGTGCCTGAAAAGTTTCAGCGCTCCGTCCATCATCTCCTTGTGTTTGCTTTGTTCGCCCTAAGTTGGCAGGGTATGCCCAGACGTGGGTCCCTTGCTCACTTTGCCACTGGATCCAAGCTAGCCTGGCTGATGAGGGCTGTTAGCCCGAAACCGGTCCCAGGATGCTTGTTTCCGGTCCAGGGAAGACATGGCTTGGCAGTTCGGGCTGGACTGTTCCCATGAGGCACAGGGTCAAAACTGATTTGCATATAGCTATGTCTGAACTGGGGTGGCAAAGTGAGCTAAAGAATGATGATGGATTCAACCCAGATCTGTGACTGGGGGTGAGTGCCTGAAAAGTTTCAGCGCTCTGTCCATCATCTCCTTGTGTTTGCTTTGTTCGCCCTAAGTTAGCAGGGTATGCCCAGATGTGGGTCCCTTGCTCACTTTGCCGCTGGATTCAAGCTAGCCTGGCTGATGATGGCTGTTAGCCTGAAACCGGTCCCAGGATGCTTGTTTCCGGTCCAGGAAAGACATGGCTTGGCAGTTCTGGCTGGACTGTTCCCATGAGGAACAGGGTCAAGACTGATTTGCATATAGCTATGTCTGAACTGGGGTTGCGAAGTGAGCTAAAGAATGATGATGGATTCAACCCAGATCTGTGACTGGGGTTGAGTGCCTGAAAAGTTTCTGCGCTCCATCCATCATCTCCTTGTGTTTGCTTTGTTCACCCTAAGTTGGCAGGGTATGCCCAAACGTGGGTCCCTTGCTCATTTTGCCACTGGATCCAAGCTAGCCTGGCTGATGAGGGCTGTTAGCCCGAAACCGGTCCCAGGATGCTTGTTTCCGGTCCAGGGAAGACATGGCTTGGCAGTTCGGCCTGGACTGGTCCCATGAGGCACAGGGTCAAGACTGATTTGCATATAGCTATGTCTGAACTGGGGTGGCGAAGTGAGCTAAAGAATGATGATGGATTCGACCCAGATCTGTGATTGGGGGTGAGTGCCTGAAAAGTTTCAGCGCTCCGTCCATCATCTCCTTGTGTTTGGGCGTGTCTATGATGGTCATCTGACAAAGTATTTACAAGTACCACCAGCCAGCCCATTTGCCAGTGCCGCAAGCGTATTTGTCTCGGGAGCTCCTGCTTTGCACTCTGACTGGTGGCATCTGCAGGCTCCTGTGGCCATGCTCTGTGGACGCACAGTGGACGATGTCATTAACCTCTTCATTCTCCTCTCAAGGACTTGCTGCAGTCAACCACACACAGATGGGCATATGGGTGAAGCATCACAGACAGCGGCGGCTCCTCCGCTATGGCGGAGGAGCGTCACACCCCCTGCTTGAGTGCCAGGCAGCAGACAAATACGGGAAAAATAAAATGATAATAAAACCATTTCATTATCATTTTATTTTTCTTTCTGCTGCAGGCAGCCAAGTCTGGGTGGCGCGTGCCATGAGGAGTTCAGGCGGAGGAGAAGGGCACACTGTAAAGTGGACATGACGATTTGGCCGGCTGTTTAATGCCGTCCAAACCGTCATACGCACTTTGATCTCTCTCCACTCGAGCTCTGTGGTACGGCTTGGTGGAGTAGAGGCATGGGCTCCGTGGCCCTGAGCGAGTGTTAAACAAGCCGGCTCAGGCCAATCATGGTGCTGCTCTCATGAGAGCAGCATCTTGATTAGCGTCTTGGAGCCTGCGCAGTGTGCAGGGACCCTGAGGAAAAGAATCCCGAGACGGCGGTCGGCAGTGCAGCAGCAGGTAAGTGTTTTTTAATTTATTTATTCTATTCCCCCTACCCCCACACATCACCCCCTTCCCCCGCCTCACCACTTGTTAAGCAAGCGAGCTGCTACTGATCACAGAGAACCCTTTGTGATAATAAGCAATGTCCAGCTGCTTACTCTGTGCTTTCAGCCAGATTGCTAGGTTGTCTATTTTATGATTGGCTTGGGTGTATTCAGCCTGCATGGGTGACTCTAAAGAAAGGCTGGCAGAAGTGTTAGCTGGGATTCCCATTCAGAGAGCAACCCTTTCTTTAAAAGGCAACTCCCTTTCAGTTGTGGCTGTGAGTGTGTCTGTATTTCTGCATGAGCGTGTTTCTCGTAATGAGGGCTTTTGTGTCTGCTTATGTGCCTGGTGCTATCAGTGCAGGCTAGAAGTCCTTATAGAGCTGACGGTGCCCATATTAGTGGTGGCTGGTGGGATTTTACCTCCGAGGTAAAATCCTGCCAGCCACAGCCTGTTTAAATCCTTTGCATCTTGCTCCTTCGTCTCAAAGTAATTGTAGAGTAACAGACATGAACTACTTAAGCACAATCGATTTTTGGTGGGTCGGAAAAGGCCAAACAATAAATAAAGATGCCTTTAAATTCTGTATTTATCTCAGCACATTTGCTGCCTGTCTAAAGGCAGAGGTCAAATGTCAGGCTATGTCTTCTGAGAAATTGCTGCTGTTTTAACCCCTTCGCTGCGCCCGACGGCTAACGGCCGTCGCGAGCACTACCTCCGTAGTGCTGCGCACGTCCGTTGGCCGACGCGGCCCCGCCCACTGCGCTAAACCGCCGCACTGCGGCGGAATTGCCACCGCGGTTAAGCGGTTAAAATGGAGATTGGTGTTTACAAACTCTTCTTACTTTGCAGTTAGATAAAATAAAGTAAAATGAAATATGAGATAATGTTGCTGGGGTACGGGTGTATGAAATGAATGTCTGTAGGATGCCATTTTTTTTGTAACACACAACAAAATGTAAATATCTGTAAATGAACCCTACACACTCAGCAGTCATGAAAGCAAAAATGAAGCACATTTTTTGTAGTTCTCAAGTGTGAAGGAAACAAAGATTATAGGATCGAAACAAATCAAGACACTTTACCTAGTGGTGCACAAATGATAATATATTCACTGAAACCCAATTCTCACACGTTATCATTTGTATGCAATATAGTTTTATCAATAAAAATGTATCTGTGCAAATTCAGTGGCCAGTTCAGTGGAAAAAGTGCTGCCTGTAAAAGGCAGTGTGTTCTCCCATGATGCTTTAGGTACATTAAAAAAATCGCCTGCCTCAGTCCATTAAAACTAGGTGAGTCGCAAATGTTTGTTATTCCAGAACTTAGGTTGTGGTTCTAAAATGTTTGGGAAACACTGATCTAGTGTGAAATTATACACATCACAAAGCAGTTAGTAATTTGCTAGAAAAAAGATATCAGAATCAATTTGAAGTATGTTAGATTAAAATGTGAAGGTGCTCACAATGTGCAAACACAGACAGAGATATTTTATTTTTCCTGTAATTAGCTTTAGGGTGTAAAAAGTAGCATGTTCCCATGAATACCTCCATTTTGCTTATCACTGTTCCTTTGAGAAAAAATGATTATAAGAATGAAAAGTTAGTATTCGATTTTGCTGCCTTGTTCACACTGCACCTATAATGATGCTTCATGACCTGCTTTTCACCTTTGCTGCTGGCTCTGGCAGAAAACATTATGACATCACAACTTGACTGTAATAACTTAACAGTAATGTCATTTTTGTTATTACAAGTGACTACAGACATCAAAAGTCACTTGTAGTTAGGAAAGTAGAGACAGACTTTTATACAAGGACAGTAGGATCTCATCCATTATAAGATGATAAACTTTTTTCCTGTCAGTTAATTTATTGTTAGCTACTTTGCTTTCATACAAGCATATATTCTAAAAAAAAAAACGGCTTCATAGATCAATGAATATGTATTCAGGATTTCCATCAATTCTCACCATAATTTGCAAATCATCCTTTGGGAAACCCCAGGAAGCAATCTTAGCGTTTGGACATACTGGGAACAGCAAAAAACCCTTATGCGTCACACAGTCTAAGCTAATCATTCAGAATTAAGATCGAGAGATATTTCCTGAGCTGTAAATTATGTTGATTTCAAAGCTAAATTGGCAACACCTGGGAGCAAAAAGTGAGAGACATGGACGTTTTGGTTAAATTTGTCAGATATTGCAGCTATAACTAAAATACTCCAAACACTGACTCACTGCTGTCCGCTTCTCATCTTATACAATTGAGTACCATGACAAGGATGGTCTTTCCAAACACTGTGGTTGAAAAGTCCTCTTGATAAGAGCAGAGCTCAAGAAGCACCTACACCTCCATAATAGATTTCTGTGTCAGCTAGGTTCAAATGGGACTTCTTAATGAGAGTACTTACAAATCCAAGTATTATTGTCTAATGAGCCACACTTATCACTGGTGGAATGGCAAAGAAAAAATAGGCACTGATAGCCTGCCTAATCAATCTAGCTAGACATACCTCTTTCAGAAAAGTCAATGCCATGTATTCCAGAAAGATAGGAGGGCATTACATTTTTAGAAAAAAACTTTGAGATCTGATAAAAACAGTGTCTGCATAATAACCCAACATTTGCCATCTCATAATGGGAAGAATATGTGTCACAACAAATGTTAGCAAACTTGTAATCAGAAAATTATATTAGGTTCTTACATAGGTAGTTTAATGATATAGGAACTTAAAAGTCAATTTTATTAAATCTCACACCATGGTGTGTGGCTCCAAATCGACAAAAATCAGAAATTTTGCTGTAAGGGGCAAAAGAATTGATAAGCTGAACAACTTCACTTACTTAGGGAACCTATTCAATAACCAGATGAATTGGGAACCACTTATAACAGCAAGGGCACACAAGTAGGGCCATGGAAGGGCTATTTCGCTTCGCATGCAAACTAGGACACAAGCCTGTGAGAGAGCTGGTTACCCTTTACAAGGCCAAATGTTTGTCTGTGGCAACTTATGGGGCAGGGGTATGGGGCCACTACAAAAGCCGCCAACTACAAGTTTTGGAAAATAAATTTATAAAAAGGGTATTGATGACCCCGAATAGCGCCCCTACACTCTTTTGTCATCATGAAGTGGGGTTAGAGTTCATAGAGGACCGCATAGGTAGCACCCCTCTGCTCTTATGGGCAAAAATTAGCTGGTTGACGAATTAATGTTCTCAAGGTAAGTAATTAAAGATTGTATTTATCTGGACAACACCTTAACGATCCCATGGCTCCGATTCGTAAGAGAGAAATTCCAAGAGATAGGACTGGGGCACTTTTATGACAACCCTGAAAGTATCCCCACGAATGAGAAAGCCATTATCAAAGAGGCACATCACTCTAGGGCCATTATGCGCTACTCACAACACGAGGAGATGGGCCTCTCATGTTTGCCTCCCGGCCCATAGCAATTTTATCTAGCCTTTACTACCAATGTACAGATCAGATTTCTTTTAACCAGATTTCGTTTATGCACTTTGCACTTTCTAGTGGCATTCCCGCATCAAATAGGGTGGGCCGATAAGCTCATGCCTTGCCCGTGTCATAATTCGGCAAACCAGAGCACTATGCACTTTATCTTATTCTGCCCCCTATACAAAGAGGCGAGAATTTCTTTTTTAGCACCACTTTTAAGGGAAATCCGTTTCTGTACATATATTGATGGTTTTAACTTTCTGCATACTTTGGCCACTCCTGTTATTTGCACTGCGGTATCCAATTATATTAAAGTTACTATGGCTATTAGAAAGCGTTACGAGCTTTAGAGACTGAATAAGATTGTTGGAATTGCTCATTGTCCATATATACACTGCTGGAGTTTTTCTTTTTTTACGATCTGTGTAATACTATGTTGTCCGAAACTTTTTTACTTTATGTATTGAAATTTTAAACCACAGAATTTTATGAATTCTTTCTTTCTTATTCTATTTCCGGTGATGTTTTACAAAGGTGTTACAAATTTCTTAAACAGTAATGTTTTTATTTGTCAAACTTTTATGGTTCATTGAACCGAAATAAAGTTATTCTTGACTGATATAGGAACTAGAAATAAAGGGGCTGATTCCGATTCAGGCCGGAAAACGTACCGACCGACTCGGTACGGGAATGTTGTCCGACCGACACGTACCGGCGCTGCCCGAGCCACGTAGTACGATGCAATGCATGTGAATCACGACCGACTCGTACGGAACACAAGCCGAACGACCCAACCGCACGGAAACCAGCTATCCGGCCGGGAAACTACGTGAATTGAACCGACCGACACGCACCAGGAATGAACCCGACAGAAACGTACCCGCGAACTCCGACCCGCGCAGTACGATGCAATGCGTGTAAAACCAGACCGAGTCGCACGGAGCCCAAGCTGTACGACCGACACGCATACAAAACCGAGCCGAAGCAACCCAATACTCCGCGACCGACGCATACGCCGCACATGAAACCCATCAGGAACACAGCTTGAAAGACTCGGAGAAGCCCGCACGAGCCAACTGCAGCATCCTACTCGGTCAGAAGAATGTCTCCTACATGCCTAAAAAACACAAAGGAAAAAATACAAAAAAAAGGGCCAAACAAGCAATGACAAAGTCAATAAATACAGGGGGAAAAACATGGAACAAGGACACACCCACAACTCCACCCATATAAAGGCCACACATCCCTACCATGATCCTTTGCAAATTCAACTGACCTGCCAGCACAGAACACCATCAGACAGCAACCACAGACACACTCACAATTCATCCATCACACAAGCCACACACCATTAGCACCTCCCAAATAGCACCCTCACATACACCCAGCAAAACCCACACTAACCCACCCTCACTTGCACACTCACACACACATCAATCCCCACCACCACCCATCACCATGCCCCCAAAGAAGAATCCAAAGTTCCTAGACAGTGAATTGGAAGTCCTGGTAGATGAGATCCTCAGGGTAGAGCCACAGTTGTTTGGTACATTGGTCCAACAGACCCCCATGTCGCAGAAAACCAAGATGTGGGAGAGGATCGTCGACAGGGTGAACGCACAATCACCATGTTTGAGCACAAAGGAAGACATCCAGAACAGGTGGTATGATGTGCGCAGGAGGGTCAAGGACCTACTCAAGAAGGATTACGCCTTGAGTAATCGCACCGGCAGTGGCCCTCCTGCCAAACCAGTATACCTCAGGCCCTGGGAGGAGAAGGTGCGGGCCATCCTACCACCAGTGAGCGTCTATGGACTATCAAACATCCCAGAGCCTGGTGAGTACACAACCAATACACACAATATTGTGTGACAATACACACACATCACTGTCAAGGGGATAGTCAAACCATGCACCCTTAGCAAATCCACAGCAACCAAAAGATAATCATCCCAAGATGTGTATGTTAGTCAGATAAACACAATACATGCCATCTCATAGTGATATGTAACTGTGTCATGACATGTACAAACCTAACAACAAATAGAGCAAGGCAGTGGCACAAATCTAACCAACAAACACAGTCAGATATTTTGCCACCACTAGAACACCACCTCACAGGGAAGCTCACTGAAAGGAAGGAAGTCTGTGTATGCTGGTGAAGTGAGTGTAGGCAATAGCATGATGGGAGTTGTAGTCACAGATATTGGTCACCCTCACAATTGGCCCATCAACACCACTCTGAACCATGCTCACATCACAGGGAGTGGAAAAGAACTGACAAGATGGCTGACACTGGGTACTGCTGTGGGGAGCACAAGGCCCTGCTGGGAACTGTGCAACAACCAACAGCAGGACACCACTGTCAGCCATCTTGCCATTGCTGTCACACTCACACACAGTGAAGTCGACTCAAAAGGAAGGAAGTATGGGCATGCTGGGAAGGGTTGTGTAGGCAATAGCATGATGGGAGTGGTAGTCACAGATATTGGTCACCCTCACAATTGGCCCATCAACACCACTCTGAACCATGCTCACATCACAGGGAGTGGAAAAGAACTGACAAGATGGCTGACACTGGGTACTGCTGTGGGGAGCACAAGGCCCTGCTGGGAACTGTGCAACAACCAACAGCAGGACACCACTGACTGACATCCTGAAAGCCAACTTGCACTCCCTGCAATGGAAGCACGTTCCATGGTGGGATATCTGGCTGGGTGGGAAGGAGGACTGACAGCTCTGACCATAGTCACAAGCAGCTTTTCTCACACACCCCCTTAACACAAACTCCACACAACTCACCTGGGAGAATGCAATGCCTCACACTCTAATTAAATATCACACAAAGAACAACCACACTGGGTTATGCTGTGTGAAGCACAGGGACACTTTTGGGACTTGTAGCCAAACAAACACCAGGACAACACTGTCAGCCATCCTGTCAGCACAGGCACACTACCCCACAGGGAAGCAGAGTCAAAAGGAAGGAAGTATGGGCATGCTGGGAAGGGGGCTGTAGGCAATAGCATGATGGGAGTGGTAGTCACAGCTCAACATCCCCCACCCACATGGCCCAGCAAGCTCACACTGAAGCATGCACACCTCACAGGGAGTGAAAAACCACTTCTAAGATGTCTGACAATGGTGCTCTGTTGTGGGGAGTACCAGGCCCTGCTGGGAACTGGGCACCAACCAACAGCAGGACACCACTGACTGACATCCTGAGAGTTAACCTGCACCCACTGCAAGGGTGGCATGCTTCATGGTGGGATAACTGGGCTGGGGGAGAAGGAGGGCCGGATGTCAACCAAATACCACCAATGCTGGTCATGCACACACCTCAACATCCACATTGAAATGCATCAGGTTGGCAGGACAATGACCCACACCAATATCAACCTCTGACTGTGACAACTTAGGACAATGCAATGTACAGGGCCGCATCCAGAGGTACAGTCACAACTGTCATGTGTATGAACCATTGATGCCTGCAGAAACATAACATACATTGTGTGTCTCTTCCAAAAACAGGTGATGATGGGGACACAGCAGCAGATGAGGAGGAGTCCCTGTCCCAGGCTCCGGTGGCCCCAGAGCTCTCTGGTGTGGAACAGCCTCTGCCCTCATCGGATGGCGAAGACCAACCTGGCACCTCCGGTGTGAGTCATCATGCAGCACCAGCAGGACCACCATCTGCACCCCCTGCACCCATTCCTCCAACATCTGCCAACACACAGACCACCCCCGCCGACACGGACAGAGCAAGGACACTGAATGACAACAGCACAGGGACCCCAGCCCACCGTGAAGCAACGGACAACAACCCCAGTACCAACCCCCAAGGGGGCCTAGGGTCACCTGTGCGTGCCACCGCAGGTCCCGCACATGTGGCCAGGGGTGGTGGGAGGGGTGGTAGGCAGAGGTCGCTGTTTGCAGAAGGTCTGGACTGCATGATGACCCACAACTGGCACGCATTGCTGATGCATACCAGAATAGCACTGGAGAGGTCAGCCAGGTAGTGGGGATCCTCAAGGACATTCAACAGCAGCAGGCTGCCCATCATGCCCGCTTGGACTCCCACATGTCCCGTGTGGAGACACACATGTCTCGTGTTGAGACACACATGTCTGGCATGGAGTCCAAGTGGGACACATTGGAAGAACTGACAGCGGTGCAGAGGGACATATTGACATGCCTCCGCCAGATTAGCACCAACATGTCCACACCTCCCTGTGTGCCCACAACATCTGGTGCCGCAACAACTGCAACTGCCACAGGGAGGGAGGATGACTCTGGTGGAGAGTCCTCTGCACCGCAGCGGCCTGCACGTGAGGGTCCCCCAGAAAGAAGAGGGGTCGTCCGAGGAAGGACAACTGAGAGGCCGATGGCCATGTACATCCCCCAGGAACCCAACACCTGTTCTGGAAATTCTCCTTTGTGTGCAAACTGTTCACCCTGTCGAATGCAACCCAATTCTCCCACATGACATGGGGAGTTTAAGTTGGACTAATGTATCAGATGACTGTGGACTTTACTCAGGACATTTCTGCTACCAACACTTCCAACTCATCTGGGAACTTTGGATTCCAATCCCAATGTACAGCACCCACCATCCTGTACACTATCCTCACACATGTATGTAAATAAACTCACTAATACACCATACTTGCCTCTGTTGTGATTCCAACGTTGTTTTTGTCATGGAGATGATGATCTGCTAAATGACACTGTGCATGCTAACTGCTACAGCAAGTTCAACACCGTCATGTGAGTTATGGCGACGTGACACATGTGAGGGAGACACACCACTAGGGCTACACAACACATACACACCAGGGCCATCTGACTCATCGCCTACACTGATGTTGCCAGGAAATACAGTGGAATGCACAGACACCACACCTATTCAGAGTCTGTGTTAACTAGCCCACAGGTGCAGTAAGCAAATGTCAGTCAGATGTGTGACCACAGACAACGCACATCCCAAAGTGAAGCACAGGTTAATTACACATTTGCAACATGTTGTTTCCACTACAAATGCAAGGTAATCCCACGTGGCAGTGGCCACACAGTCAACAAGTGTAGAAGAAATAAAGTCCAGGGGTGTGTGGCACATCACCTGTAGGGAAACGACTGCTTCCACCCTGAAAGCTGAATCATGGTGTCGGGGGATCCGAGTTAACCAAACAACTCTGAAAGAACCCTGTGAAGGACAGACATGACACACAGTCAAAAGCACTGAAGAACAGGACAGAATTGCAATACTCATGCCCAATACATGTCACAAGATACCTACACAAAACCAAGTTAGCTTGTCAACACTGTTGGGGAGTACAGACTACCTGTAAGGACACATTGCTGCACGCATCCAGTCAAGTAGCACATGGCCACACTCAAACAGCACCAGAGCACCACCAACACATATCATGCAAACTCACATCATTGACATGACATCTCTGGATACTCACATTCAGCTGAAGAAGTTGGTGATGAGCTGTGTGCGGACATCACCCTCATCATCATCATCATCACTGGCATCGTGGCCCAGGCCAGGATCCTCCACAGGTGGCGGATGTTGGTCATCGTCATCCAGGATGAGAGGCAACTCCTTCCGCACTGCCAGGTTGTGTAACATGCAGCAGACGATGACAATCTTGCACACCTTTGCTGGGGCATATGGGAGGGCCCCTCCTGTCTTGTCTAGGCAGCGAAAGCGGCTCTTCAGGAGACCAAATGTCAGCTCGATTATTCTCCTGGTCCGACCATGTGCCTCATTGTAGCGCATCTGGGCTGGTGTCACAGGGTTCCTGAGGGGTGTCAGCAACCACGGCATGTTGGGGTATCCGGAGTCACCTACATACAGACAATTGCACATTAGCAGAGTTAGAAAAGAGGGTGGAATACAACATTGCAGAACATACACAATGGTACAAAGTCAGTACACACCGACAAGCCAGGCACGCTGGTTCTGCATCTGTGACATCATCCTCGGGATGCGACTACTCCTCATCACGTACGCATCGTGTGCAGAACCGGGGAAACGGGCACACACATGTGAGATGCTCATATCTGCAAGACATACCACCAAAGCATTGATCGAATGGTAATGTTTCCGGTTCCTGTATGCCTGCTCATGTGCCTGTGGTGGTACCAAAGCCACATGTGTCCCATCAATGGAGCCTATGACATGTGGCATCCTCCCCAGGGCATAGAAGTCACTCTTGACGTCAGTGAGTTGTTGACGTTTAGGGAAATAGATGTACTGGTTGAGGTATCTCAACATTGCCTCCAAAACATCGCGTAGCACACGGCTGAACATGGTCTGTGACATCCCACCAGCAGACGCCACAGTGTGTTGAAAGGTACTGGTGGCAAAGAAGTGTAGGGCTGCCATCACCTTCACCTTGGGGGTCAGCGCTGTAGGGTATGGCCGGCCAGGTTGCAAATGTGGGGCCAACCGCACCACCAATTCCTCAATCAGCGCCCTGTTGAAGCGGTACCGTCGGATGCAGTCATGTTCAACCATGGTTGCAAGGTCAGGGAATGGTCTATGGACAGCTGGTGCCCTGCAGTGCATAGGCGAAGAAAGAAAGATTGTCAGTCACCCCACATATGTGTCATTGACCATACTCAATATCACATGATACATCATTACGAGACACAAGTACCTGATGTGTGTGCCGTTCTGTATGGACATATATGGCACCTACATGGCCAACATCTAACATCACAGTTCAACATGTGTTGACAACAAGTTCCAGGTTGTGCTATGGGAAATCATTAGGCTGTGTCACAGTACCCATGTACTGCTGTCACGTTCCAAACACACACCACAGTGACATGTCAGGGCAGATGTGCCCCAGGCATCACAGCTCATTGACAGGTCGATTCCTAGGGACCCTGTATTGCCACATGGACACTGGCATGACATGGCGTATCATGTACACGTCAGCAAAACAACCATGACTCCCACAGGTAGTGGCCCCTGTTGCCTCTGCAGGCCAGACATGGACGTCTGTGACACACACACGCACAACATCAAAGTCCATGCACAAACAACGTGGATGTGGAGACTGTCTCCCATTGTGTACATGGAATCAGAGACATTGGAGACACAACATGCACACAGACTGTGGAGGGCCATCACTATTGTGGCAATGGGTCACCCTGTGACGTACATACCTTCCCACATGGGACTCAGGGTGTATGTGACATGACATACACATACACAACCTGGAAATGTGACCATGCCACATGCTCTGAACTGAACAATTGCACATCACAGTGGTCAAGTGCACAACACACAAAGGATTCTGTCCCCATGAACACGTGCACAGCCTGGGAGTGGCTGCCCCCAAGTGCCACCAAAAAAACCACATGTTGACCCCCATACACACACAGGTAATGCAGCCTTACATGCCTTAGGGTACAGTGTGGACAGGCTGTGGTGTTGTAGGTGTGCCCCTGAGTCCCTGGCAAGTAAATGTGGCTGGCATACGTACACCAGTTACAACCATGTTGACATATGCAAGTGACTTGTACAGGGACGCGTCGTACAGCAATGGACGATCGGTGCGCACGCATTGGCCATTGCATGTGATGTGGACGGATACGCGTTGTACAGCAATGGACCGATCGGTGCGCACGCATTGGCCATTGCATTTGATGTGGACGGATACGCGTTGTACAGCAATGGATCGATCGGTGCGCACGCATTAGCCATTGCATATGATGTGGACGGATACGCGTTGTACAGCAATGGACCGATCGGTGCGCACGCATTGGCCATTGCATGTGATGTGGACGGATACGCGTTGTTTTTTGAAATACGCGTTGTACAGCAATGGACCGATCAGTGCGCACGCATTGGCCATTGCATATGATGTGGACGAATACGCGTTGTACAGCAATGGACCGATCGGTGCGCACGCATTGGCCATTGCATATGATGTGGACGGATGCGTGTTGTTTTTCGAAATACGCGTTGTACAGCAATGGACCGATCAGTGCGCACACATTGGCCATTGCATATGATGTGGACAGATACGCGTTGTACAGCAATGGACCGATCGGTGCGCACGCATTGGCCATTGCATATGATGTGAACGGATGCGTGTTGTTTTTCGAAATACGCGTTGTACAGCAATGGACCGATCAGTGCGCACGCATTGGCCATTGCATATGATGTGGACGGATACTCGTTGTACAGCAATGGACCGATCGGTGCGCACGCATTGGCCATTGCATGTGATGTGGACGGATACGCATTGTACAGCAATGGACCGATCGGTGCACACGCATTGGCCATTGCATGTGATGTGGACGGATACGCGTTGTACAGCAATGGACCGATCGGTGCGCACGCATTGGCCATTGCATATGATGTGGACGGATGTTGTACAGCAATGGACCGATCGGTGCGCACGCATTGGCCATTGCATATGATGTGGACGGATACGCGTTGTACAACAATGGACCGATCGGTGCGCACGCATTGGCCATTGCATGTGATGTGGACGGATACGCGTTGTACAGCAATGGACCGATCGGTGTGCACGCATTGGCCATTGCATGTGATGTGAACGGATGCGTGTTGTTTTTCGAAATACGCGATGTACAGCAATGGACCGATCGGTGCGCACGCATTGGCTAGGGCCTGACATGGTAACGGATGCATTTTCGAAGCTTTAACTAGTCGGATGCAGTGAATTCAGTTGGCCACCCACAACAATGTTGCAAATTCATGGGTGTCATGAAGTTGAACTTTTGAAGGATGCTGTGGGCGTGTATAAGTGGTGCAATTCCATGGATTGGCCAGATTCAGAAGATGCAAACGACTTGGACCTATCACTTTGGACACATGGGACAGTATATGCCTCTGCAGCACACATATAATGCTGGCTGTTCCCCTGAGCGCTCACTTGCCTGCACTACATACTCCAGGACGACATCTGCCACTACCACTGCTGCTGTCTCTGCATCCTCTGGCTACTGCAATGGCACGTACTGTGGATAGAGCCCCAGCCTTCAGCACTGAGGAGAACCAGGCCCTGCTGGACAGCCTCCTTCCACAGTACAGCAAGCTGTATGGGAAACCAGGAGAGCAGGTGAGTGTGCTGTCCACTGCCTTACTAATTGTGCATGTTGTCTGACTAGCAAGACGTACAGTGTGTACACCAGTGGCTAGCATGCTCACTGAGTAGTTGTCACCCCCCAACGTGTGTAGTCACATGCACTGAACAGGTATAGTGCAGTAACAGTGCATTACAACAAGGTTTGACTTCCCAGGCAATGATACCATTTAGTAACTGCTGGCAAACTGTTCATAGCCATAGTTGCACTACCTGTGTAGATCATATGCCCCTGTGATTGAGACATGTATATCCAACTGTGTGATGCATGGAAATGTTGCATGTGTAGTAATGGCCTTTTCACTTTGTCATCCTCACAGGTTGATGCCCACCAGAAGCAGGAGATCTGGCTGACCATCGTCCGGGCAGTACGATCTGTGGGGGTCTACAGGCGCAGGATCCGCAACTGCCAGAAGAGGTGGTAGGACCTTCGGGGCTGGACCTGGAGGATCGCAAGGGTCCAGCTGAAGCTGTCGCCTCCTCGCAGGAGGGGCGGACACAGGACCCTGACCCCCCACATGCTCCGGATCCTGGCGGTGGTCTTCCCTGACCTGGATGGGCAGCTGAAGGCCAGACAGCAGCAAGGAGGGGGTAAGTGCTAGCCTCAACTGTGTACTATGACTGGCATGCTCTATGCACCCCTTTAGCCTGGTTCCACTTCCACAGTACAACTGTCATGTCGTCCTGGACTCATGTCCCTCACTTGTGTCATGCCCCCTCCTCATCTGATACACAGGTGTGGCCCTTACAGTCGGTGACTTAGGTCACTTGGGTACTGTGTACTTGCAGTTACCTGTGGTTCAAGTTGGGGACAGCATCAGTTACAGGAACTTTGTGGTGGGCTGCATGGGTGGTACAATTGCTCACAATGCCTGTGATCTGACATGTACTCTGGGTATGGCTTTAATATGTGTTCCAATTGCTGCTCTGACTCACCACATGTCTGGGATATGTACCACACACCCATGCTGCTGCAGAGACCAAGGTAGGAGCCTCAGAAGTATGTACATCATGTGTGTGACACATGCATAGCCACCTGCCTAGTGTTCAGGGTAATACCATGTTGCACATGGACCAGGACTGTAATGCCTACTCCGTACATCGAAGGCACTCTGTTCTCCCACTCCCGTGTGTCAGCATACATATTGGGCATTGTGAGGAGTGCACTCAGGTGTATGCCTCTGTGTCACCATGGTGTGGCCTTGCTATTTGGACTCCTGGAGTGTTTAACAATTTGGGGTGGCCAGCCATCTGAGTTGTGACCATGGGATCTGCACATAGGTTAATGCATAGGTCTCTGATCCCTTGACTGTGCACGATGTTGTATGAAACATTGAGGTGCAGGCAGCTTTGGTTCATTCTCATCAGACGGTGAAGTGCTCATGTGTATGGATTTGTGTTTGCAGTCACTCAAATGTCTCATTTGATTGACGTGGGATCATCGCAGTCCTCATGATGTGGGTGGCCAGGGGTGCACATGTGCACCTGTCAGCTACAGGGCTTACATTTCTAAAACTTCCATGATTGTGACACAGTATAGACTGGTGTTGTGTGTATGCACTGCCCCTGTGACAGGAGACAGTTATGACTGACTTGCCAGACAGGCCTGTGCCATGACATTCCAATCGCAAAGGGTGATCCAGCAGTGGTGTGATATGTCCTGCATGCACACCATTGTTGCATTGTCTATCAGGACATGAGGACATTATTGTGTCTGGTGATGGAACCAAAACCCGCATGTCAACAGAGACTTTGCCCATCACTTTTCCTGACACATGTACTGAGTCAGTGGCAGGAGATGCCATGTGTTTGGAGTGACACATTTCCATATGTTCTCTTGGATGTCCAACAACTGTGTATGTGGGGCATGTGTGCACATATGATTAGTTGCAAACAACAGGCAGCAGACAGATGGGTGCATGGACAGGTAGGATATGTGTGGCATGACTGACTGTCAGGCAGACAATGGGCTTCTTCAAATCAGTGTCAGCACTAATTGCAATGTCTAGCAAATGATGGCAGGGCTTGCTCTGTGATGTGCTGTACTTACTGTGGTGTGTGTGGTCAGTACAGGTGACTAATGTTGCTCTGTTTATCCTGATTGTTTGCAGATACATCCACGGCCACAGGAGGAGACAGCTCCATGGACCAAGAGGAGCGGCAGAGCCAGACTGGGTCCACTGCATGGGAGACCGAGAGACCCAGTGGCACGGAGGGTGAGGGGAGCCACACTGAGGATACCTCAGCTACGACCACCTCGGCTGGGGAAAACAGCATCTCCAGTGAGGACTCCCTTGTGGAGGCGGGTGTCAGCAGACCAGAGGCAACGTCAAGCAAGTCTGTCCCCGCCACCACCACCATCTCCACCCTCCCATCTGCTCCCATCCCACATGTCCGTGGAGGCTCCCGTGTAGGGGAGCATGTCTCCTTCATGCCAGGCACCGCACCCCCTGCCTCTGTCCCCCCTGCTGCCCTGAGTGTGGAGTCTGTGGACTTGCTGAAACAGATCCATGTAGGGCAGACATCAATTCTGAGTGTCCTCCATGCACACACGGGTCTTTTGACACAACTGGTGTCATTCATGGAGGGCATGTCATCTGGCATGTCTGCCCTACATCGGACCAATCAGTCCATGGCCTCCTCACTGACGGCAGCAGTGTCCCTCCTGCAACAGTCCCTCACCCCTCCTACCTCTGCCCCATCCACAATCCCCAGCACCCTACCTGTCCCAAGCACACACACACCGGCACCGGCACGCACCAGCACAGACCCAAGCAGCACACAGACACACAAGCCAATTTCCAGACGCACACGCACACACGGTCAGGGGACTGATACCTCACTCACAGGGGATGGGGCCCAGACACATACACACACATCCACGAGCACTCCGCAGTCCTCAGATACCTCTCCCTCCAAAACCCCTTCCCTTGCCTCACCTGCAACCCCCCCTCCCAGAAGCTCTTCCTCTGTGAGCTTGGCCTCTTCCCCACAGATACATCTGACACGAAGTCCAGGCGGAAGAGGCGACCACCACACACAGAGGGGAGTGCCCCTCACACCCGGACACCCTCCCCCAGGCACAGGCAGACTGAGGACCCCATTCGAAAGTCCCCCCGGACCAGGAAGGGCAAGACCCCACCACCAACACCACGCAGCTCCACCACACAGTCTCTCTCCTCCATCCCCCAGGCCACCACTCCACAGGTTCCCCCGCCATACCCTGCCCCAGGTTCCCCCACACACCGATACCGCATCCCCAAACTGCTTAGGCCCTCCCCCCTGCCACTTGCTCTTCCACCCCCAAACCAGACACTCTGCCTGTTTGTGCCACTAGTGTGGAGACCGGGTCCCCCCTCTGTCCTGCCCACCTCATCTGCCCCCTTCCACTCCCTTGGAGTCATGCACTGCAGTGGAGTCCACAACCACCCCGTCTGACTCGGGCACTGCAGTGGGGACCCAGTCCACTCCATCTGACCGGCCCACTGCAGTGGTTGCAGCACCCACACCATCTGACTTGTGCCCTACAGTGGTGCCGGGCCCCCCTGAGTCAGACACCTCCACTGCAGTTGCCGGTGACACTCCTGCACCCACCACCCCTTCACTGCCTCCTTCTGGCATCCCCTGATCCTGTCCCTGCGGTGCCTGGCCTGCCTCTTGTATGCCCCTCCAAGGGGGATGTCCCCTGTCCGTACCAGTGCAGGCAAGCAATGGGTGACAAGTTGTCACATATCACCCTGTTGGGACTGTGTATTTGGACTGGCCATTGGCCTTAGTTTCTTTTCGACTTAAAATATTAGTTTAACATTTGCTGAATAAAGCCTCTTTTTGTTTACTTGTGGTTTTTCTTTGGATGTACATGATGTAGATGAGTATCATCATGCATTTGCAGTTGTAATAGTGTTCAGATCCGGAAAATGAAGTGTTGCTGTGATGGACTCCATGTGGTCCATGGGATATGTGTCCTAATGTAGTCTGGATCTATAGCATCCTTTGCTGCAGTCTGAGGGTGTAATGTTCAGCATTTGACACAGGGATGTACGTTTTGCATTTGTAAATTAACATCTTTGGCTTACACTGATGCACATCTGGTGGGCTTACCACTGTTCAATGTTTCTATTTCCCTGACTGTGTGCCCATCTCCACTGGACATGCAGTTTAGCACATCAATGTTGAAGGACTCATCTGTGTATACAGTGCAACTTGCTTGACACGTGTTTTGGGTGAATGCAGATGACTGACGTGACACTCCCGTACCCAGGGTGATGTGAGCAGAGCCTTCAGTGTGTTGTAGTTGTTGACTCACTGACCGAGGGTTCTGCTGACATGTTTGAGTTGTGCACAGACAAAGTTTGGCACAGCGGACCTTCCACAGGAGTGAAGTGCCCTCATGGCAGTGTGTAATCCCGTGACATTGCCTGGGCCCGTGTTGTGTGTTGTGTGAGCATGTCTGTGTGTGTTCCCTTCCCTTTTCCTACACAGGCTGTGTCCCTAGGGATGTTCCTGTTTGTGATGCTTGCTGAGTTGTCCTGTGTTCATCCAGCATCTTGGACCTGGTTTCTCCGGGATGTGGGTGCATGGCAAACTAATGTTCATCAGGTTGTCATCCCTAGTTGTCTTTGTTGTCAGGGCTGGGGATGTGGGCATACGCAGATGGGACACAGTCAGGATTCCCCTTGGCACTTGTTGGTTACACAAGTCATGTAATTTACAGTTTGGGGTAGCTTTCAGTGATTGTGACTCGTTGTGTGTGTGACTGCTGCCACTCCTCAGGGTCAGAGGTGCAATGTTGGAAGTTGTCTATGTGTGTTCTTTGTGGGTCACCTTGGCTTCTTCATTGGTGTGTGACTGTGGCCGGGATCCCATTGATTGGGGTGGATTTCACGTCATGCCCATGTACGGCGTACTGTGCAGTGTGTCAGACATTCACGAGTCTTGTTGACTGGCCATGTGTGATGGGTTTCGCACCTTAGTTCCCACCACCACCCCTGGGATTGTCATGAGTGCATGTGCAATGTCACCAGTCCATGTGAGCTTCACTGCTGCACATTGGTGGAGATCAAGGTGTGTGGTGTTGAGTGTGTGCAAATGTGAGTTGTTGCACGGCTAGACCCCTACCTCAATATTGGCCTTGGCTGACAGGCCGTGCTGATTGATTTGTGCTTGTGTAGGTGTGATGGTAGTTAGTTGCTCAGGACACATGGCTGTGGTTCACAGTGTGAACGACATCTACCTTTGTCATCACAGTGGGATTATCATGCAGGCTAGTGTCACCACAATGTGGGGTCTCTGGGGGTAGTGCTGTGGTGGGTCTGTCTCTTGCTGTGTTAGTTGCTGTTCCTACAAGCTTGTGTGACATGTGTAATTTGGGCTCCCTCACATCTAAGAATGCCTGATTGCCCACATAGGGGAATCCGATCCATGAGTTACTTTTGTGTGGCACTGTATACACATCTGTGTAATTGGGATTCAGGCCTCCTCATGTGTTGTGTGGTTGCCTGGGGACACTGGCACACCCACCCATCACCTGTTGTGTTTGATATGCAGTGTGAGGCTGCCTGTTTGTGTTTGTGCATCTTCACCACTGCATTGGCATATCTTCAGTGTGCCATTGGCTGTATGTTGTTTGGTGGATTTCCCCTGCTGTCCCTGGGACTCCTAGGTCATCAGTCAGCACAATAATCATGGTTTGTATGTCCCATTGCTGCCATGGTATGGTATTTGTTCAACTCACATCTACAGTCTCCACAGGATATCTACATTTGTGTGTCCATTGGTGCAGATATGTGGGTCTGCATTATGATGGTCACTTCTGTCATTGTGTAATTGATAAATGTTGACAATGTCAGCCCCCATGGGTGATGTTTGTCTGCACATGGCCAAAGGTATGTCTTATTTGCACTGCACTGTTTGCCTCACCCAATCTATGTTGCTATGGGACACAAGCACTACTTTGCCACTGATGTGTTTGTTGTTGTGTGACCAGGAATCATCCATGCTGTTTGGCAGTTGCAGCTTTTTCCATGACAACACTTACCTTTTGGTCACTGTGATGATGGTGGTTTAGACCCCATTGCCACAGTGGTCATGGTCTGCTTGCATTGTGGAGGCCACACACATTTATGTGGGACACATGTGATAGGGGTCACATTGTATGTTCAATGTCATGTTCAGTGTTGTAGGCATTTGACACAGACTACACACGCTTGTCATGATGTTGGGGTGATGTCTTTTTCTGACATTCCTTATGTTGGAGTATGCTGGTTGTGTCATGCATTACCCGTCCTATGAGTGGGGATGGTAGTAGTGGTAGGCATCCATCCCCCTATGAGTGGGGATGGTAGTAGTGACAGGCATCCAGGCCCACATGAGTAGGGGTAGTGGTTGTGGTAGGCATCCATCCCCCTATGATTGGGGATGGTAGTAGTGACAGGCATCCATCCCCCTATGAGTGGGGATGATAGTAGTGACAGGCATCCAGGCCCACATGAGTAGGGGTGGTGGTAGTGGTAGGCATCCAGGCCCCCATGAGTAGGGGTGGTGTTAGTGGTAGGAATCCATCCCCCTATGAGTGGGGATGGTAGTAGAGACAGGCATCCAGGACCACATGAGTAGGGGTGGTGGTAGTGGTAGGCATCCAGGCCCCCCTGAGTAGGGGTGGTGGTAGTGGTAGGCATCCATCCCCCTATGAGTGGGGATGGTAGTAGTGACAGGCATCCAGGCCCACATGAGTAGGGGTGGTGGTAGTGGTAGGCATCCAGGCCCCCTGAGTAGGGGTGGTGGTAGTGGTAGGCATTAAGGCCCCCATGAGTAGGGGTGGTGTTAGTGGTAGGCATCCATCCCCCGATGAGTGGGGATGGTAGTAGTGACAGGCATCCATCCCCCTATGAGTGGGGATGGTAGTAGTGACAGGCATCCAGGCCCACATGAGTAGGGGTGGTGGTAGTGGTAGGCATCCAGGCCCCCTGAGTAGGGGTGGTGGTAGTGGTAGGCATCCAGGCCCCCATGAGTAGGGGTGGTGTTAGTGGTAGGCATCCATCCCCCTATGAGTGGGGATGGTAGTAGTGACAGGCATCCAGGTCCACATGAGTAGGGGTGGTGGTAGTGGTAGGCATCCAGGCCCCCTGAGTAGGGGTGGTGGTAGTGGTAGGCATCCATCCCCCTATGAGTGGGGATGGTAGTAGTGACAGGCATCCAGGCCCACATGAGTAGGGGTGGTGGTAGTGGTAGGCATCCAGGGCCCCTGAGTAGGGGTGGTGGTAGTGGTAGGCATCAAGGCCCCCATGAGTAGGGGTGGTGTTAGTGGTAGGCATCCATCCCCCTATGAGTGGGGATGGTAGTAGTGACAGGCATCCAGGCCCCCATGAGTAGGGGTGGTGGTAGTGGTAGGCATCCAGGCCCCTATGAGTGGGGATGGTAGTAGTGACAGGCATCCAGGCCCCCATGAGTAGGGGTGGTGTTAGTGGTAGGCATCCATCCCCCTATGAGTGGGGATGGTAGTAGTGCTAGGCATCCAGGCCCACATGAGTAGGGGTGGTGTTAGTGGTAGGCATCCATCCCCCTATGAGTGGGGATGGTAGTAGTGACAGGCATCCAGGCCCACATGAGTAGGGGTGGTGGTAGTGGTAGGCATCCATCCCCCTATGAGTGGGGATGGTAGTAGTGCTAGGCATCCAGGGCCCCAGGAGTAGGTGTGGTGGTAGTGACAGGCATCCAGGCCCCCATGAGTAGGGGTGGTGGTAGTGGTGGGCATCCATCCCCCTATGAGTGGGGATGGTAGTAGTGACAGGCATCCAGGCCCACATGAGTAGGGGTGGTGGTAGTGGTAGGCATCCAGGCCCCCCTGAGTAGGGGTGGTGGTAGTGGTAGGCATCCATCCCCCTATGGGGGACCTATGCCCTCCAAAGATCTTTCATCTTCTACCAGAGATCTTCGCCTCTCATCTGACGCCCATTTTTAATCAAATGTTCTCCTCTGGTCTATTCCCCACTAGTTGGAAGTTGGCATCCGTGCTTCCTCTTTTGAAGAAGCCAAATCTTGATGAGACTGACCCCAATAATTACCGCCCAATCTCCAGACTTCCGCTGCCAGCAAAGATGGTGGAGAAGGCCATGAATAATACTCTATCAGACTATATTGAAAAGCATGGCCTTCTCGATGACACTCAGTTCGGGTTCGAAAACATCATAGTACCGAACTGGCGCTGATCACATCATCTGAACTGATTAGGCAGACAGTCGATGCGGGGGGCAGTGCAGCACTTGTGCTGCTTGACCTTTCCGCCGCATTTGATACGGTGCACCATCAGAAACTTTTGGAAGTTCTGAGGGGAATTGGGGTCAAAGGGAATGCACTTTCCCTTCTTGAATCATTCCTGTCTGGCAGGGAACAATTTGTGGCCCTAGAAAATTTTAAATCACCCAATTTTATATTTCCATGTGGTGTGCCACAGGGATCGTCTTTGAGCACGACTCTTTTTAATATTTATGTGGCACCACTGGCGAAGTTAATCAGGTCCCTAGGCTTTTCGGCTGTATCCTATGCTGACGATATGCAGATCATCGTCTCAGTGTCAGGATCCCCCACTAACACTATGGAACAGTTCCATACCTGCCTTCGTCAGGTTGGGGACTGGATGGCTGCCAATTGTCTAAAACTTAACTCTGGTAAGACGGAGGTCTTACTTTTTGGTGCTCACACTGATTTCTGGTCACCTGATCTCTGGCCCTTGGAGCTTGGGCCATTTCCTACGCCAGTGATCAAGGTTAAGAATTTGGGAGTCATTTTTGATTCCAAACTCTCATTTGAAAACCATGTCAACCAGGTTACGTCTCTATCTTTCTACACGTTAAAGCTCTTGAGAAAGATCCTCCCATTTATTCCAGTTGAGCTGCGTAAACTGGTAGTCTCCGCACTCGTTCTGTCAAGAGCCGACTACTGTAACGGGCTTTTTATTAATCTTCGGAAAAAGTGCCTGTCTAAACTGCAGGTTGTGCAGAATGCTGCGGCTCGGCTCCTGCTGAACATTCCAAGACACAAATCTGTGTCAAAGGGGCTCAAGGATCTACATTAGCTGCCAATAAAAAGACGTATAGAGTTTAAGGTTCTATGCATTGTTTTTAAGGCCACACAGGATATAGGACCAGGCTTTTTAAAGAGGAACTTGTTACCCTATATTCCAGTCCGCTGTCTTCGCTCATCCTCTGCCCACGATTTGATTATTCCCAGGGTAAAAAAATGCTCCTGGGGGGGTAGAAGCTTTCTGGTTGGCGCAACTAAGTTATGGAATTCTCTCCCAATAAGATTGAAACAAGAAACACATTTGTTAGCTTTTAGGAAATCACTAAAGACATGGCTGTTTAATCTTTAACATGTCTGCGAACCTCCTAGTTTAAATCCTGTTTCTGATGAGCAAGCGCCTTGACACCCTTGGGTGATTGTTTCGCGCTCTACAAATCTCCATTTCATTTAATTTCATTTCATTTCATTATGAGTGGGGATGGTAGTAGTGACAGGCATCCAGGCCCACATGAGTAGGGGTGGTGGTAGTGGTAGGCATCCATCCCCCTATGAGTGGGGATGGTAGTAGTGCTAGGCATCCAGGCCCCCATGAGTAGGTGTGGTGGTAGTGACAGGCATCCAGGCCCCCATGAGTAGGGGTGGTGGTAGTGGTAGGCATCCAGGCCCCTATGAGTGGGGATGGTAGTAGTGACAGGCATCCAGGCCCCCATGAGTAGGGGTGGTGTTAGTGGTAGGCATCCATGCCCCTATGAGTGGGGATGGTAGTAGTGACAGGCATCCAGGCCCACATGAGTAGGGGTGGTGGTAGTGGTAGGCATCCAGGCCCCCTGAGTAGGGGTGGTGGTAGTGGTAGGCATCAAGGCCCCCATGAGTAGGGGTGGTGGTAGTGGTAGGCATCCAGGCCCCCTGAGTAGGGGTGATGGTAGTGGTAGGCATCCAGGCCCCCATGAGTAGGGGTGGTGTTAGTGGTAGGCATCCATCCCCCTATGAGTGGGGATGGTAGTAGTGATAGGCATCCAGGCCCCCCTGAGTAGGGGTGGTGGTAGTGGTAGGCATCCATCCCCCTATGAGTGGGGATGGTAGTAGTGACAGGCATCCAGGCCCACATGAGTAGGGGTGGTGGTAGTGGTAGGCATCCAGGCCCCCTGAGTAGGGGTGGTGGTAGTGGTAGGCATCAAGGCCCCCATGAGTAGGGGTGGTGGTAGTGGTAGGCATCCAGGCCCCCCTGAGTAGGGGTGGTGGTAGTGGTAGGCATCCATCCCTCTATGAGTGGGGATGGTAGTAGTGACAGGCATCCAGGCCCACATGAGTAGGGGTGGTGGTAGTGGTAGGCATCCATCCCCCTATGAGTGTGGAGGGTAGTAGTGCTAGGCATCCAGGCCCCCATGAGTAGGTGTGGTGGTAGTGACAGGCATACAGGCCCCCATGAGTAGGGGTGGTGGTAGTGGTAGGCATCCAGGCCCCTATGAGTGGGGATGGTAGTAGTGACAGGCATCCAGGCCACCATGAGTAGGGGTGGTGTTAGTGGTAGGCATCCATCCCCCTATGAGTGGGGATGGTAGTAGTGACAGGCATCCAGGCCCACATGAGTAGGGGTGGTGGTAGTGGTAGGCATCCAGGCCCCCCTGAGTAGGGGTGGTGGTAGTGGTAGGCATCAAGGCCCCCATGAGTAGGGGTGGTGTTAGTGGTAGGCATCCATCCCCCTATGAGTGGGGATGGTAGTAGTGCTAGGCATCCAGGCCCACATGAGTAGGGGTGGTGTTAGTGGTAGGCATCCATCCCCCTATGAGTGGGGATGGTAGTAGTAACAGGCATCCAGGCCCACATGAGTAGGGGTGGTGGTAGTGGTAGGCATCCATCCCCCTATGAGTGGGGATGGTAGTAGTGCTAGGCATCCAGGCCCCCATGAGTAGGTGTGGTGGTAGTGACAGGCATCCAGGCCCCCATGAGTAGGGGTGGTGGTAGTGGTAGGCATCCATCCCCCTATGAGTGGGGATGGTAGTAGTGACAGGCATCCAGGCCCACATGAGTAGGGGTGGTGGTAGTGGTAGGCATCCAGGCCCCCTGAGTAGGGGTGGTGGTAGTGGTAGGCATCCATCCCCCTATGAGTGGGGATGGTAGTAGTGACAGGCATCCAGGCCCACATGAGTAGGGGTGGTGGTAGTGGTAGGCATCCATCCCCCTATGAGTGGGGATGGTAGTAGTGCTAGGCATCCAGGCCCCCATGAGTAGGTGTGGTGGTAGTGACAGGCATCCAGGCCCCCATGAGTAGGGGTGGTGATAGTGGTAGGCATCCAGGCCCCTATGAGTGGGATGGTAGTAGTGACAGGCATCCAGGCCCCCATGAATAGGGGTGGTGTTAGTGGTAGGCATCCATCCCCCTATGAGTGGGGATGGTAGTAGTGACAGGCATCCAGGCCCACATGAGTAGGGGTGGTGGTAGTGGTAGGCATCCAGGCCCCCCTGAGTAGGGGTGGTGGTAGTGGTAGGCATCAAGGCCCCCATGAGTAGGGGTGGTGGTAGTGGTAGGCATCCAGGCCCCCATGAGTAGGGGGGGTGTTAGTGGTAGGCATCCATCCCCCTATGAGTGGGGATGGTAGTAGTGACAGGCATCCAGGCCCCCTGAGTAGGGGTGGTGGTAGTGGTAGGCATCCATCCCCCTATGAGTGGGGATGGTAGTAGTGACAGGCATCCAGGCCCACATGAGTAGGGGTGGTGGTAGTGGTAGGCATCCAGGCCCCCCTGAATAGGGGTGGTCGTAGTGGTAGGCATCAAGGCCCCCATGAGTAGGGGTGGTGTTAGTGGTAGGCATCCATCCCCCTATGAGTGGGGATGGTAGTATTGAAAGGCATCCAGGCCCCCATGAGTAGGGGTGGTGGTAGTGGTAGGCATCCAGGCCACCCTGAGTAGGGGTGGTGTTAGTGGTAGGCATCCATCTCCCTATGAGTGGGGATGGTAGTAGTGACAGGCATCCAGGCCCCCATGAGTAGGGGTGGTGGTAGTGGTAGGCATCCAGGCCCCCATGAGTAGGGGTGGTGGTAGTGGTAGGCTTCCAGGCCCCCCTGAGTAGGGGTGGTGTTAGTGGTAGGCATCCATCCCCCTATGAGTGGGGATGGTAGTAGTGACAGGCATCCAGGCCCACATGAGTTGGGGTGGTGGTAGTGGTAGGCATCCAGGCCCCCCTGAGTATGGGTGGTGGTAGTGGTAGGCATCCATCCCCCTATGAGTGGGGATGGTAGTAGTGACAGGCATCCAGGCCCACATGAGTAGGGGTGGTGGTAGTGGTAGGCATCCAGGCCCACATGAGTAGGGCTGGTGGTAGTGGTAGGCATCCAGGCCCCCCTGAGTAGGGGTGGTGGTAGTGGTAGGCATCCAGGCCCCCATGAGTAGGGGTGGTGGTAGTGGTAGGCATCATGTCCCTATGGGTGTGTATGGCATTGGTGATAGCCATCCCGCCCCTATGGTTCTGCTGTTGCTGGTGTACATCATTTCTGCATCCCTATGTTTGTGTGACATATGTCGGGTACGTGTCGTTTGTTTGTGTTGTGGCTGTTTGACTTACCGTCTGCGCCGTACGCGTCCGTACCGGTTTCGGTAATAGATGTAGAGTATTGGTAGGACCTGTGCGATGGGATTCATGGTTGGGTCGTCTCGTTCGGGTTTCTCGTGGCTTCGACTCGTACTCGTCCCTGGCTTGTTCGTCTTGTAGCCGTGGATCGTCTTGTGGCACGAATCGGAGCTTATGTGCAGCTCTCCCGGATGCTCTGACGTGCCGGACGTAGCGACGGGTTCGGCGCGTACGGAAGGCGCATCGTACTAGTCCGGCCGGAAGGTGCTGTATATTTGCTTCCGTGCGACTCGATTCGGCGTTTCCAGATCCGGCTCGGGCGGGGAACAGGAGCTGGAATGGGTACGTACGGCTGGGTCGGGATCTGAGCAGTTATGCGCATTGTACTTGCTCGTTCGGATGACTGTTCGAATCGGTCGGGAAACACGCGTTCGGCTTGGTTTTTTTCCGGACGAATACTGTTAAGTGCGCTTCCGGCCGAGATCGGAATCGACCCCAAAGTGTGCCAAGTCAGTAGGAATGTAAGCAAGTTTGAAACATTCTCTACAAGAGTGGGATTTCTGAATCATTTTATTTGAGGAGAAATCTTTATTTTCTGTGAGACTGACATTATAAATTTGCCTATCTACCACACTTAGGGGTCTATTACGATGGCGGTCGGATGTCCACCGCCGGGCCGGCGGTGGACATCCGACCGCCATCGCAAGCCAGAAATCCACAGGTCAAATTAGGATGGCGGTGGTGGGAAATTCCGACCCCCGCTTTTCCGCCGGTTACCATCCGCACTCCTTCCTGGCGGATGGAGCAGGACCGGGATAATGGTGGCGGTGCAGAGCAGGCTCCGCCGGCAGGATTATGATGCCGGCGGTAGCCAGCCTTTCCTCAGCGGTCAGACCGCCATGGAAAGGCATGTGGAGATTGTCTTCCGGGGGCCTGTTGCGGGCCCCCAATGTTTTGGGGGGGTGTGGGTGCACTGGGGGGGGTACCCATGGTCCCCCTGACATTTCCCTGTACTAGGTGGCAGGCACTGAGCAGTGCCTGCCACGCAGTGCAGGGAAATGCAGGATATGCTCATTTGGGCATCGCGGCGGTGCTGCGGGCAGCAGCAACCGCCGCAATGTTAAGGCCCGCGATCCGACCGCCGTGGTCGGATTACGACCGCGGGTCATCGTAATTCGACCGGCGGTGATGTCGCGGTCCATGCGGGCGGTCTTTTCCCGCTACCATGGCGGTCGGGGAGGTTTTCCGACTGCCATCGTAATAGGCCCCTAAATTGGCTCATGGCAATGTATTATTGTTTATCTACCAGAGTAAAAGTTGCAGTCTTTAACTGACTTTAGTTACAAAGGACCACTAAGGAAAAGAGATTTTGGTTTTCCCTAAAGAGTTTTCTACTATTGTAGTCCTTTATAAAGAATAATGGTCTTATCTGGAACTCCGTATTTCTATTGCCGGTGGAGTGCTGCCCTGCGAATCAAAGAGATTTTTACAGCTCACAATTCAGTGTTTAGCATAGATCTAGTGTTTTTTCAAGCGGTGACTGGAGTTGAATGCAAACTTTAATGCTTTATTTCTTTCATAAAAATTAAAAAGTTGAGATGAAATACTCAATTCCCCTTTCCTCAGATTATTTTATGGTGATTTGCAGCATTTAAAATGTTTAAACCTCTCACCATTGATCCATCCCCACTAATAAACTTGCACATTTCCTGCAATAATCTTGGATTCCAATCTAAAATTACCCCACAGAGGCATCTACGGTCCAACTAAAAATACATCTCTTTAAGCATTAACCTCCTGCAGATATGCCATAAAAATTAATTAGTAATCCAACTTCATATTTTTATCCATCCCTCCAGATGCAATCAAAACCATAATTAAAGCTGTATCATCCGCAAACATCTCTACACCTGAAAAGAACCAAACAAATCATCTCAATGACCTAACAACAATTGCCTAACTCATTTCTTGACAAATATCCTAAGGTAATATCTGAAATCTGGGAAAACAATTTCTCAAAAAATCCATAGTTTGTCCTGATTTAAGGTTATGTTTTATCTAAATTGTTATTAATATTATACAGGAACTGTAGCAAATTATCTAAATTAAATTTGTGAGAGAGATACTCTAGCCGGAGATGTAAAGATGTAGCAAAGATCTTCATTGTTTATTGGTGGAGTGTTTGATGGTGACGATTTTCTGGTTGATTTATGTGTTTCTGGATTGATAGCTATGTACTATGGTACTGGGAGTCACGTTGTTGGTGCTTATGAAATGGTAGAAAAAGTCCAAATCAATTCAGATTTGTGGATAAAAAAGGATCCTGAAATTAGGAGAAGATTCCTTATGGGAATACTGGGGAAATAAAGGTTTTTGAGGAAGGTAGAGGAACATTTTTGTATATCCAAGAGCCTGTGTGAAAGTGTAGGAGTTCAATAAAATGCCTTTTTTTGTGTTCTTGTAAAATATAAGTATTTTCTTCTATTACATTTTGAGTTGGAAATATTTGAAGTTCTGCATGAATATTACCGAAAATACATGTACTAATGCTTAAATGATACAACAAAATAATCTATCTTAATTCTATACTCAACCAAACTAGAATACTCTTGGAAGTCTCAAAAGTTCAATATTATGTATCATTGCATATATTTGAAGAATGAAGAAAAAATGTAAAACTAAAAATGACATGTTGTTAAGCAGAGTCTCAATTGGAGGACTGGAGGTCGCATCAAGCCAGATATTAAAGTCTCAGGCACAGGGAAAATGTAAGATTGAAATGACAAGTTTGTGATGAGGTTAAAGAGAGAGTTTTCTAAGTTCTTTGGGAGGAAGTACACTACTAATTCAATTTTTTTCAACTCCCACTGATTCAAAATACTGTGAACTCAGAAGAAAATTATTATTAAGCAATTCAGAATGACAGATGGCTGCGACTGCAGTCAAGAAAGAAGCATTTTTTTTGTTCACTGAACTCCTACAATTCCCATTTCCCTGTACATAAACTCAGCTCCTCCAACATCGGCTATGGTACGTCTTTCGGCAACATTACAGATCTCTGACTAAGGGCAAATGGCAAGCATTTTCTATGTTGGATCTTACAAAATAGTAGATTGGTAGTGTTCTCTGTGCTCCAGTCAACAACCATGTGGCGATTAATGAAACAAGCGGGTCTAATATAACGAGTAGGTACTCTCTTGCCATTTTGAAATCCAGGAATGGAATAAACTTTAGCTTTAATGTTACATAGTTTCGCATCTAGGTTTTCAGTCCAAATAATATCTTCATGTTTACTTCTAAACTAATTTTAGGATTGGCAGGACACATTGCAATACTTGAATGCTGACTATCCTTGTGAAGCTGTGTCCATAACCCTTTTTTTTTTTATTATAGATGGACTACAATGTCAGAAGTAACTTGTAATAAAAGATCGTCAGTTCACTGACAAAATATTGGCACCCAAAATATCCCCTTAAAAAAATACAGTGACTAAAATATCGATGTCAAAACTATCCTCATCCTATACTTATAATGGTAAGTACAAAAATCAAATATCAATGTCATTAATATCTTTGTATTAAATATCGTTTTTAAATATATATAACATTTTAAAATAAATATTAAATATTAACATTAATTAGAATTATTTTATAGATTGTAATATATATTTTAACAAATATAACAAATACACTTAATTTCAAAAAGGTAAACACATATATAATGATTAATATGGATTTACATATATCTACATAAAACAATTGTTAAACTAATATTCTGAATTTATTTTATATTTTCAAAGTTTTTAAATAATATAAAAATATAACAAATAAATATATATGTATACATATTCCGATAAATCTTAATACCAATACCAACAAATCTTTAAATAATCAAACTGTAATTTAACAAAGTAAGGGGCCCATTACGATACCCGGCGTAAAAAAATCCGCCAGGCATGGAAGCGGCAAAAATCCGCCCGCACACACCGCCTGAACACCGACCACGCCATTATGAGTACACAAACTGAAAACCGCCATCGGCGGAAAAATCATACAAAATACCGCCCGCCATCGTCCGAGTCGGAGTCAAACCGCCCGCCACGGACGGAAACACGCACGACAACACAAAACCGCCCGCCCACACGGCCGACACACCGCACGTGAAATTACGATCGCACCGCCATGAGCGCGGAAAAACAACAAAAATACCGCCCGCCAGCGCAAACAACGCCGATGAGAATCGACACGGCAGAAGCCATGGCGCCCACGTACCTGCACAGAAACCATCCGCACACAAAACCAATAGCACACAACATGGCCAACAAGTCCACACAGCAAGGCACGCACAAATACACAAGCACAGTACACATCCCGAAAACACCCCCCGGACAAACAAAAAATACAAAGGCCAGAACCCCAGACACAACACACCTGAAAACAACAGACCATGAGGACACACCCACATAGGTGAGTACAAAAGCAGCACTCCCACAGACCACAACCCCTTGCTACATTGCAAACCAGAGAGGAGAGGAGAGGACACAGTGACACAGCAAGGACAGCAGCACACCACAGAAACGCACACATCACAACCACCACCACCACCACCACCACCAAACACCGGCACCACAAACCCCCTGCACATTACACAACACACACCGCACCAGCACCACAAACACCATGGCACCACAAAGGATGCCCAAGTTCACGCCCATGGAGCTGACGGTCATGGTCGACGAGATCATCAAGGTGTACCCACAAATCTATGGGAACATGGTCCAGCACACACCACTAGCCACCAGAAACAGAATGTGGACCCGGATCGTAGACCAGGTCAATGCAGTCGGGACCCTGCCCAGGAACAGAACCGAGATAAACAAACGTTGGAATGACGTAAAGAGCCTGGTCAAGAAGAAGGAGGGCAAAAACAGAGAGCTGGCTGCCGTCACTGGCGGAGGGAATCCCGCGCTCTTTAAGACCTTCAAAGCGTGGGAGGAGAAGGTGCGAGTCGTAATCCATCCGGAGATCCTCGCCGGATTAGCAGGGGGAGTGGAGGCTGGTAAGTACAAACTAATGTATACCAGCACACCGCTATGTACACACATGCGCAACCACCATGCCACAGCTCCCAGGGACAAACACCCCCATGTCCAGCACACAATACACAACACAACACACGCACATGCAACAGACACTACCACACACAGGCCAAACCGAACAACTGTAAGATGCGTGGGGACATGTGTACACTAAGCCAGCCACGTAACCACCAACAGGTCCACAAATATGCCAGAAGCGCCACAACGAGCACCCACCACACCCATGTGTCCGCCACAGCTGCACCAACTGACAAGTAACAGGTAAGTGGCAGGAACACAAAGTGCAGTGGGTGGGACGGTGGACAGCCCAAGTACAACACACACCAGGCCCCAGTCCCACAGCACAGCAAGGAGGAGCATCCCCCACACCCCACACCCACGTGTCAGCCACCGCAGTGCACAACGACAGCCGAAAGGCAGACATCACGGTCCACAGCAATCGGTGTCAGTGGGTGTACAGCCACCCCCACGACCCACTACACCCCCCACCCCCACAGACCTGCAACATGGAGCACCCCCGCTAAGAGCCATGTGGCATCCAGTACAGTGCACGCACGAACAACTTGCAGGTGGGAAACTGGACAGGGCTGGATTACTGGAGGCATGAGGACCATAACACCACCAACACATGGGACATGTCACGTAGCACACGAACACGCAGCACCGCCCACCGTCACGAACAAGTGAACAATGTGCACACGGACATGAACAGCAGACTCACACCCCACATGACCCATCACAGACATAGCAACACCCAAGGAGCCACGTCTGCATGCACAAGCCACACTGAATATAGACCCACACGGCAGCCACTGTGCAACTCATCACACACAACCGAAACACCATTGAAGTCCTGTCCATGTAGCCCCTACTGCCTGTCAACCACACACCCCACAACTACGCCTATGTAAGACAAACAACACTAGACGCAACAGAGCGGAACAACAGAAATGCACACGAACACCACTGAACCCATCAAACACACAGACACACCATGCACATACAACATACCATCCATCCCATCCGTCAGCCCCAGTCTCATGAAAGGCATGTCATCCGCACAGCTGCCACACATACAGCAGTCACGCTAAGATACATGCCCATGACCAACCATGTGCCAGAAGTCAATGAAGCGCACGACACACTGTGAGCAACAACACACAACATGGGCCACCCCCCGAGCACTGCAGTGATGCACATGGCACAGGGCAGCACGCACACCAAGGAGATGGGACAACTGCAATACGTTGGCTGGCACACAACTATCACTCACTCATAACGATGCGTCCAATGCCATGTCCAGTAACCACAACAGACAGCAAATATGCAGGGCATGTCAGGCATGCACACACCTCAGACCATGCACTGTCATGCTGCCACAACACATGTCACGTTCGGCACCCATGGCTCACAGCATGTACCCCAAAAGCATATACCCTCCCAAATGCGAATCTGGGGCATGGCCCCCATGTTGCCATATGCGTTCCTAAGCGTTCCATTTGAACTCCAAAAGCAAAGTACAAACCAGACCCAGGATGGGCCAGGAGCCCGCATACACCAGAGTCACAATGAGTAGGGGCAAAGCAACACACCCATCGGCATGGCCAATCCGTCCCATGCCACATGTGCACAGCACACAGTCCCATTGCCTAGCACACACACCTACAGATGCCACAGCCACACACTCGCCTCCGGGAAACCCATGTACGAGATTGCACGAACTGCCAATGTCAGACGACTAATACATACTTCGCCAGGTGCAACACAATAACAAATCTCATTCTCTCCACAGGTGACGAACTGCTGGACGCTGGGGATGGAGACAGCAGCCAGCACAGCCAGCCTACAAGCCCCCAACGAGGACACACGGATCTGGAGGATCTGTCCACCTCTTCGGACACGGACCACCAAGCTGGCCCATCTGGCGTGGCAGGGCCCAGCCGCTCCCCAGGACCCCTCCTACCCACCAACCCATCATCCAGGGATGCTGAACAGTCCCAGTCCCCTGCTGCCACTGTCGTTGCGGCCACACCCACGGTCATTGCGGCCACTACCACTGCCGCAACCGCCACCATCGCCGCACCGACCACCACCGCCTCCACCACCACCACGTCTTCGCTGGCACCAGCCCCAGCGCAGGTGGTGGCCCGGCCGACTGGATCCACCCTGGGAGCCACAGCGAGGACCGTGGTGAGCAATGTGGCTAGTGGGCAGGCCGGTGGCAGCAGGACTGGTAGGAGGAGCAGGGTCAGGGAAACGCCAGCCTCCCCTGGGAGCCATGCCCTGCCTCAAATGGCCAGAGTCCTTGGGGCCTATGAAGAGGCCCAAGGACAATGGGCCAGGTCTGCTACTGACACGCGGGAGGTGCTGGGGGTGCTGAGGTCCATGGACGCCCATTTGGGCCAATTCGTGTCCCGTATGGACCAACTCGTGGACCTCATGGGCCAGCTGGTGGTGGCGGTGGGGTCACAGGCAAGGCCAGCAACACCACCTCCGCCACCACCTGCTAGGGCGCAGGGTCGGCCAGCAGTGTCCACTTCCCCTGCGTCCACAGCCAGTGAGCACACCTCACCCACCACCAGCAGGTCGCCACCACACACCCCCTCCCAAACGTGGAAGGGGCCGTCCGAAGAGGAAACAGATCTCCCGGGAGGACTTCGCACGCTCCAGTCGCAAGTGAGGCAGCCAGCCAGCCTTCCGCCAGCCTTCCTTGACCAGCCACTGCATTGACTTGCTCTACGATCCCACTCCACACAGCCATCTGGATGGCATGTGTGTGTTGGACTATGGACATAGAACCAGTGGGTACACCCTGAGCATCACGCAGCCATGACCGACAGCTCATTGTCACTGCACGCACCACTTTTGTCATCACCTTACACACAATCACATGTCACAGTTTGTAATAAATGCACCTTTTTCACTAACTGCTGTTTGTGCCCTGTGTCTTTATTGTACGGAATACAACGGCCACCTTGGGCGGAAAGGCACCTGATGCGTGGCATGGAAATGGAATCCGGAGGGCCTGTAGGGACCTAGGGGTGGGAGACAGAACAGGAGCACATTCAATGAGTGTGTCACACACCCATCACACAGTACATGTCAACAACTACAAGCAATGTACACACATCGCACAGAGCAATAGGGCACAATGCCACAGCCACCAACAGTGGCATACTACCCTGGCCATGGAGCGTTGACACACAGCACGCAGTGAACAAACGGCCACCCTGACACAGCACACACACACCTGCACAGATACAGCCACATCATCGGTCGTACATGGACACTCACCGTCAAGTGAAGTAGCGGGCGATGAGCTGCTGGCGCACATTCCCAGCTTCCTCCTCTCCGCTGTCCACCTCACTCGAGCTGTCCTGGTCTGCGGGCTGGGGCCCTGGTTGATCTCCGTCATCCACAATGAGGGGGATCTGCTTCCGAATGGCCAGATTGTGCAGCATGCAGCACGCCACCACTATCTGGCACACCTTCTGTGGGGAGTACGCCAGTGCACCCCCGGTGCGGTCCAGGCACCTGAACCTGGACTTGAGGAGGCCAAAGGTACGCTCGACCACACGTCTGGTCCTCCCATGTGCCTCATTGTATCGATCGTCTGCTGGGGTGCGAGGATTCCTCAATGGACTGAGCAGCCATGCCCCATTCGGATACGCAGAGTCACCTGGGTGTGAGGGACACAGAGAACCGTTGCTATTCCAACTGGACAGGGGACAGCATCGCACAACCAGCACGCTACACCACTCCACATACTCACCGACAATACAGCCACGATCCTGTTGCAGATTGGCCATCAGTCGTGGCAAGATGCTGTTGCGCATTATGTGTGCGTCATGGGCCGAGCCTGGAAACTTTGCACACACGTGGGTGATCACCATGTCCGCAAGGCACACCACTTGCACATTCAGGGAGTGCGTGTGCTTCCTGTTGCGGTACAGGTGCTCAGTGGCCTGTGGTGGAACAAGGCCAACATGAGTGCAGTCAATGGCTCCCACGACGTGTGGGATTCTGCCAAGGGCATAGAATGCACCCTTCACTGCCGCCAATTCACGAGCCCTGGGGAAGCGGATGTACCTGTTCCGGTACAGCATCATGGCTGCCAGTACATCCCTCAGCACCTTGCTGAACATGGGCTGGGACATCCCTCCTCCACTGCCCACTGTGTGCTGGAATGACCCAGTGGCGAAGAAATGCATGGCGGCCATCACCTTAGCCGTGGGGGTGACAGCAGTCGGATACACCCTGCGGGGACGGAGATGGGGCTCTAACATGGCACACAGTCGATGCAGAGTTGGCCTGTCCAGCCGAAACTTCCTGATTACCTCTGTATCGTCCATGTCCGCCAGCAATTGGTATGGGCGGTCAATGTTCGGTCTCCGCCTGGGGAAAATGGCAGAGGACACATGTCAAAGCAACACGGCACATAGCAATTTCGCATACACATCACTGACATGACTGAGCAAGCACATGAGCCACAGCCCAGCTGTCAAGCTGGGACGGCACGGCCACAATACACTTACACAGGTCTCCCAACAATGGCAATGGCAAGTGAGACATACCACTGCCATGTGCATGCACATGGGGATCTAGGCCCCAATGACTTGCGGGGCGTGCTGATGGGGACTGACTGCATATTCGTCAAGCGGCAACGCCACGGCAACATGAGTGTCTGCTGAGCATGGTACTGCTTCCGAGGCTGGATGAGTATGGCACACGATGACGACGATGTGGGCACAGGCTGAGCGGCCAATACAAGTGGGGCCTGTGGCACGAGGGGATATGAGACAGTAGTAGGTGTCAGCACTGCACCCTATGTACAGCACTGTACGGATCACAGCTCCCGAAACATTGACTGGTGTCCACATTGACAGCCCCATGCCAAGACGGCTGTGTGCTTGCAGTCACACGTCACAGGTGAGAGGTTACATTGCACGTGCCAGGTGGCAGTCGTACATAGTGGGAGCTGGCATGTGTGTGCATGTGTCTCCTGTTCAGGATCCACCAGATGGGCGCTGACTCTGTACTGACCATTGGACACAGCATGTTCCGTGGAAGGCTTGTGTGTGTGGGATGGTGGCACTGGATGTGCCTCCGTTGGGTGGGGGGCCATGCACAGGGCGGGTACGTCGATGATTGCGCATTGTTGGTCACGGTGGGTGCACCAGCTAAGATGTGTTGCCCTGTGTTCAATTCCTATGTCCGCATGATGATGGACTGTGGATGTGGGCAGACTACACATTGGTCGATGTGCTGTCTATATGCATGTGCCTTCACACCAGGCACAGCTGCCCCTGCACATGTGACCCCTGCTGGACTCGCTGCTGGGTCTGTGGAGCTGATGCACCTTCTGCGCGTGGGGCGGACAGCTCTCCTCACTTCCCTCATTGCGCATGTCATGTCTTTGCCGCAGGTGACATGGATCATGGAGGGCCCACATGTACGCGTGGGTAGGCTACACATGATTGTTCACTGGTCGCCACCCCCAGTCAGTGTTTCGAATGGGAAGGTTGTCGTGCTGGTGGTATGTTCGATGTGGCGGATGGGCGGGCCTAGGTGCGGGCTTACATTCCGGACATGGGGGGTAGTTGGATTGGCGACTAGTTGCAGTACACACGGGACACGTCTCTTCCTTTCCACATCTGGGTCATCCCTTGTACTAACTGACAGTGATACAGTCATCTTCGCCCCAGCCCTCATGTCCTCCCCTCGCCCCCCAATATGCATGCTCACCTGCGAGGCTAGCGCTTGCACAGGCAGCCCCAAGCTCGCACCAGAGAGGGCAAGGAGTGTATGTGTGGGTCCAGTTGCACGAGTGGGCTGTCTCAGGGTATGATGTGTGGCGGGACGCCGTCCACCTGCGTGGTGCCCCAAATGGAGACCCGGCCTGCATGGACTATGCATCACAGTCTTCGCCTTCCGGATCCGCCACCTGCGACACCCAGTGGCTGTGGCTGCCCTTGCGGCCATGCCGCGTCCGTCTGTGGCTGATGGCCCACACATTCACTCTTTGGCCTCTCTGGGGAGGGCTCAGGGGTGGTGGCGCACGCGCTTGCACTTAGTCGCAATGGCATGTGGCGTGGTTGGTATGATGGGCAATGGATGGGATGGTGCGAGCCACCTCCCGTGACGTCAGTGCTGCTCGTGCTGTGGTGCGTCCCCTACACTTCCATTTGACTTTTTGCCATGCTGGACGTTGAGGTTCTATTGCCTGCGTGATATGACCAGGAGGAGCGCGAGGAGACCTCTCACACACCATGCTCCACTGCCATCCCGTGCCCTGTATCGCCTGTGCGGATTGACTATGTTGGGGTTACACCTGGTCGACTGGGGCTGTGTGTGCCTTGTCAAGGGGCATGGCGGGCGCACAACAGGATCCAGCTCGTCCACAGAGGGTGGGCTGAGGTGCGCCTGGTACCGCTTTGTACGTGTGCCCGGCTGCTGTGCACACACGTGTTCACTCCCCCGACAGGTGTCCTCTCACAATGCCCAGGGAAGCGGTGGTGTACTGTTCATGAGCCCTCCCAACACGGCGTGCTCCAACTTGGCATGTGCGCATCTACCCGTCGCACCCACCCACCTGAGCACTGCGTCCATACGACTTCACAAGACACATGTGTGTCTTCCACAGTAGTGCTACTCATTTGCGTTGACATCCAATACCAGTGGACTACATGGTCATGTCACGACTGCCGTGTACTTCACATACTCTCATCCTCTCTCATTCGTACTTGTGAAATGAGTCAGCGGAGACAGTTCTGGTTTCAAACATTATATTGAGTCTTCTGTCCTCTGTGATGCAGTATAGTGGACACTACTGGCAGCGGAATACATATTGAGGATATACTGAGCATGATTACAAATGGGATAGGGTGTGGGGTTACATCTGCTTGGCCAAGGCTGTGCTAATGTACATTTACGTATAGCTGCGGAGCTGCGGACTTTGACACAGACGGTATACATGTAGCCTACCAGACCGCTCGGCATCATGGGCACAGTCCATCTCAGTTCCATGTGACAGGTTTGCTGCGGTTGTTCCTCATGCACGCGTGCATGTGAGATGACATCAGGGCATGTGCTTGCGTGCATGCAGCGGCGTGCCACTTGTTGTTGCACT
This sequence comes from Calotriton arnoldi, assembly GCA_963921515.1. NCBI lineage: Eukaryota > Metazoa > Chordata > Amphibia > Caudata > Salamandridae > Calotriton > Calotriton arnoldi. The sequence continues at coordinate 3,443,245 of CAWUFW010000108.1, read as the reverse complement.
GTGGTGGTTACTGGACATGTCACAGTCACTGGGGTCGTGTTGTTGTTGTATGCACTTGTCGTCCATGCAAAGGTCCTGGTATGGGATTCCCGGGGCGGGGGTGGGAGGGGTGCAGCACCCACAGACTCCAGGCGACCTATTCATGTCCACTGAGCGGTGTGTGTGTCCATGTGCGCTGGATCCATGTCGTGTCCTGGTTGTTCGTGCAGTTCCGTCCATGTGGGTGCGATGCACAGAGCCCATGCCACTGCCTCCCACGATGCATGCGGTGTTCCTGGATGTGATGGGGAACAGTGTGCATGTCCCGGTCATATCCGATGTCATGGCGATGTCGTTGATGGTGTGGTTACAGTTGCCGGTCGTTTGGTATGGCTGTTGTGGTGGTGACTGGCCAGTCCGTGCGGAAGCTGAGCATGGGTGCGGGGTTGGACTTCATAGGTCACTCGGGGAACCTGCGTTGTGGTCCGACGTATTTACAGGTTGTCAGGTATGCGATGCCGTCCAGCAGGGCTTCCATGTCATTGGTGGTGTACATGTTTGCCAGCCAATGAAGCGGATGGTGGCTGTCAAGGTGTTGTTCGTAGGTTGTCCCTTGGAGGACCATGATGGGGCATGCTGGGTGACATTCGATGTAGCTGTTCTCGATGATCCGTCGTGTGGAGGCACAGTGGTTCCATTTCAGTGCGCGTGCGATGTTGGCCACATACGCCATGCCCCCATAGGCAGAGCAGGCCCTGTCGTGTGCGTCCAGAGGGAGGAGTAGTGGTAGCAGGTCCGCCTTCAGACATGCCGGGTTGGAGAGGCATATCTCGACGGGATGCTGGTAGGGACACCTCCGACAGTAGAAGACGGGCATGACGCAGCTGAACAATGTGATGCGGTAAGTCAGTCGGTAACTTACGTTCAGCAGGGACAGGAGATCGCATCCCAATGTATGGAACAGGTTGGTTTTGTACAGCTTGAGCTCTTCGGCGTAGTTGGGTAGGTGTGTTGCGGTTGCCATTTCGCAGCGGTTCGTAGAGGTGGCGTGCTCCGGCTGTGTGTGCAGTCTGCAATGTGCACGCTCCGGGGTTGCTGTGAGCTCTGTGTTGTCGTGGGGAGACAGGACTTGTGTTCTGTTTGCTTGTTTGGAGGACACGGGCCCTCTTCCCACATGCTTCTCAGACAGTTCAAGGTCAGTGCTGTGTGACTCCTTCCAATTAACTTGCATGTGGCCGACATGGGGAGTGTTTTCTTCTTTCTTCCCCGTCCGTTGTGTGCTTCTGTGATATGCGCTATCTGCCGTGTGGTCGGTCTCCTCGGCATGCCTGTGTTGGTCTATTCTTGGACAATGGCTGTATTCACCGGCTTCTGTCGTAGGGCTGTGGTTTCGGAGTTGGAATGGAAGGTCATTCAGTGCTGTCTGCTCTCCCTTGTGTGGGCGGCAGCCTGCCTTTCCGCTCTGCGTTGGGCCTTGTGTGTGGATGTAATTCTTGGGCCACCTGTTGTCGGTCACCGGGCTCTTTGGTGTTCCGTTTCATGTGTCTTGTTCATATGTGCAGGGTGGTATGGGTTTTTCAGTGTGGTACTGGCGTTCCTCTTCCCGAAGGGGCCCTGCTTCTCCTAGTTGGTGTTGCCGCCGCTGTGTGCTTCGCCATGTTTGTTACACTGGGGTGTGTCCTGCTGTTGCGTGACTTCACTGACATGTGTGCGTCGGTTGTGTGGCGTTGGGTGTTGTCCGTGAATTGGGCGTTGGGTACATGTCTGTGGCCGGCCTGTCACGTGTCATGTGCGTTCGGGGTGGGGCTGGTGTGTGTGCTGCTTGGTTGTGTCCCTGTGTCTGTGTGCGACGCATGCATGGCGCTGCGGTTGGCCTCTGCGTTGTGCGCATGTGTGGCGGCGTCATCGGCGCTTTGGGGCCGTGACGGGGTGGTTGGTTCCTAGTCCCAGGTGGTGTGTACACATGTGTTCCGCGATGTTTGGATTTGGCCTGTGTGTCATATGTGGATGCAATGGTGGATGTGTAGTGTGCACGCGCTGGTGGGGGTTGTCCGCTTTTTCCGCCCTTGCACTGTGTGCGCTGTTTGCGTGCACTTGTTGTGTGTGTGCCTACCTGCGTCTCCGCGGTACGTTGCGTCCTTGGTGGTGCATCAGCAGAAGCATGGGAAGGGCCTGCAGTGCTGGATTCATGCCCGGGGTGCCGCTTCTTCGTTGTCCGTGCTCTGCGTCCGTGTTTCCGCCTCTCTTTCACGTGCAGTGTCTCTTTGCCGTGGGAGCCGTTTGTTTGCGGCATCGTAATTTATGCGCCGGGCGGGACGTGTTTCGTCGGACGGTGTGTGTCAGTTGGGCTGCGCCGCTACGTGTACGGGCGCACTTTGATGGCGGACGGTGTTGCTGGCTTGCCGGCGGTGTTTGGCCTGCTTTTCGCATCGTAATTGGGCGGGCGTGTGGACTGCTGCTTGCCGGCGGTAACTGGTGCTTTTTGCATCCGCCAGCACGGCGGTTGTGCTTCCGCCCGCCATCGTAATGAGCCCCTAAACAACTTAAAATTCTTAAAATTTAGTACAAATTATTTTACACATTAAAAACATTAATAAATAAAAACATTATAAATTAAATAAAAAACAAAAACATAATAATATAAATTATAACAATATAAAATAAATGATAAAATATAACATTTAATACATATACTATTTCCACTACAATTTATTCAAAACTATACAAACTATTATAGTAAATATATAAAAAACTTACTACTCCCATTACATACAAAGCAAAAATAAGAAAACAAGTAAAATGTACAAATCTCCCTCCAGTAAATGCAGTAAAAGTGTTTGATTGCGGATACGTAATATTTACTATAACCATTTCAGCCAGTACAACAGTAGGGAAACTGTTGAAATGCGAAGGGGTAAAATTTACTATTCCCACAACAGGCAGTACAGCAATAGGGAAAGTGTTGGATAGTGGAGTGGTAAAATGTACTATTCCCACTCCTGTCAATACAACAGTAGGGTAAGTGTTGTATTGCAGAGGGGTAAAATATACTATTTCCACTCCAATCAATACAACAGTAGGGAAACTGTTGGACAGCAGAGGAGTAAAATTTACTATTCCCACTTCAATAAGTGCAACAGTAGGTAAAGTGTTGGATTGCGGAGGGGTAAAATGTACTATTCCCACTCTACTCAGTACAACAGTAGGGAAAGTGTTGGACAGCAAAGGGCTAAAACTTACTATTCCCACTCCAGTTAGTACAACAGTAGGGAAAGTGTTGGATAGCGGAGGAGTACAATCTTCTATTCCCACTCCAGTTAGTACAACTGTAGGGAAAGTGTTGGATTGCGGAGGGGTAAAATTTACAATTCCCACTCCAATAAGTGCAACAGTAGGGAAAGTGTTGGATTGCGGAGTGGTAAAATGTACTACTCCCACTCCAGTTAGTAGAACAGCAGGGAAAGTGTTGGATTGCGCAGGGGTAATATTTACTTTTCCCACTCCAGTCACTATAACAGTAGGGAAAGTGTTGGACTGCGGAGGGGCAAAATTTACTATTCCTACTCCAATAAGTGCAACAGTAGGGAAATTGTTGAATAGGGGACGGATAAAATTGACTATTCCCACTCCAGTCAGTACAAAAGTAAGGAAAGTGTTGGTCAGCGAAGGGGTAAAATTTACTATTCCCACTCCAGTTAGTACAACAGTAGGGAAAGTGTTGGATTGCGGAGGGGTAAAATTTTATATTCCCACTCCAGTCAAGTCAACATTAAAAACAAACAAAATATCTTGAACAAACTTAAAATTCTTAACATTTAGGGCCTGATTCCAATGCGGTTAGGAAATCATTCCGACCAAATCACTTTGGGAATGGTTTCCGACCGACTCGGATCGGGAGAGTCTAGCCAACCGAGTATGATGCATCTGGATGCTTCCAGATACGATTTGGTTATCCCAATCCGAACCCGACGGCATTCGGAATGACCGAGCCGTACAGAGCAGAATCGTACGTCTCTACGGGCCGCGTTTCTGAACGACCGATTACGATGCTGGATTTGAACAGCCTTTCCGAATCGTGCCGTCCGACTCCAATTGGCAGTCGGAATCAGACTTTGGGGCCCCATAGCAGGCCCCCCTGCACCTGGAGCCTTTCCAATCGGGTCCGTGGGGGTACCCATGGGTCCCCCCTTACCAGCCATGCACAGTGTGGCAGGCACCAGAGGGTGCCTGCCACAGGGTGCCCGATTTTCCCCAGTCACCCCTTTCTTCAATGGGAGCCTATGCATTCGGTCAGAACATAGGCTCTCATTGAAGTCAATGGTAGTCCAACCAAATCATATCTGGAAGCATCCGAATACATTGTATACTGTCGGTCGGACTCTCCCAATCCGAGTCGGTCGGAAACCATTTCCAAACCGATTCGGTCTGGAAGATTTCCAAACTGCATCAGAATCGGGCCCTTAGTAAAACATTTTTAACACATTAAAAACATTAATAAATAAAGATATTATGATTTGAAAAAACACAAAACATAATAATATAAATTATAACAATATAAAATAAATGATAAAATATCAAATTTAATACATATACTATTCTGATAACAATTTATTTAAAACTACACAAACTATTATAGTAAATATGTAAAAAAAAAACATACTACTCCCACTAAACACAAAGCAAAAATAATAAAACTGGGTAAAATTTACCAAATCTCCCTCAGTAAATGCAACAGTAATAAAAGTATGTGATTGTGAATAGGTAATATTTACTATAACTTCCAGCCAGTACAGCAGTAGGGAAACTGTTGAAATGCAGAGGGGCAAAATGTACTATTCCCACTCCAGTCAGTACAACAATAGGGAAAGTGTTGGATTGCTGAGGGGTAAAATGTACTATTCCCACTCCATTAAGTGCAACAGTAGGGAAAGTGTTGGATAGCAAAGGGGTACCATTTACTATTCCCACTCCAATAAATACAACAGTAGGGAAAGTGTTGGATAGCGGAGGGGTAAAATTTACTATTTCCACTCCAGTCAGTACAACAGTAAGAAAAGTGTTGGTTAGCAGAGGGGTACAATTTACTGTTCCCACTCCAGTCAGTACAACAGTAGGGAAAGTGTTGGATTGCTGAGGGGTGAAATTTACTATTCAGACTCCAGTCAGTGCAAGAGTAAAAACAAACAAAATATCTTGAACAAAATAAAATAATTTCAAAAACAAAGTAAATAAATAAAAATATAAATATGTTGCATAAAAAATACAAACATATTTAATATTAAAAATGAAAAAAATAAAAACATATTACAATGTTAAATACATATCAGAAATCCCTACAAATATTATTAGAAATAAGACAAAATAATTTTCATACAAATAAACATTTGTATTGAGAAATTATTTATTAACAAAACAATATTCATTACATATATTTAATTTAGTTACTTCCCAACCCATAACCCGACAAAACTCACAATCTGTACCTAAAACTTAACAAGAAAAATTATATATAGTATTAAAATAAATATTTATCAGCAAACCAATTATCATTAATGAAATATTAATTAATACATATAAATTAATCAATTTCCCAGAATATGCCCCCACAAAACACACAACACACTCATAAAATTTACCGAACATTATTTACACAATTAACATAATTAATTATCAAATTAATAATTAATATTAATTAAAAATACTTCTTAATTACTTAAAATTAATTTTCTTCCCATCCCATGCCCCTACAAAACCCAAAACCCACATCTAAAATCTAAAGATTTTTGTATTGCATTATTAACATAATTAATTATCAATTAAACAAATATTATTTATTAAAAACGAAATATAAATTCATTAAAATTAATTTACTCCCCAACCTTTACCCCTATAAACCCCACAAACCGCACCTAAAATGAAACTTAAAAAAAAATTACACAATTAAAATAATTAATTGACAATTAAATAATTAATCATATTTAACAACTAATTATTAATTAATTGAAATTAATTCACTCCACACCCTTTACCCCTATAAACCCCACAACCCACACCTAAAAATGTTTATTAAACGATTAACATAATTCATTATCAATAAATTAAATAGTATTAATTAACAACTAATTATTAATTGTTCAAAAATAAATTCCTTTCCACCCTTTACCCCTATAAACCCCCCAAACCTAAAAAAACAAATTACACAATTAACATAATTAAGGGGCCCATTACGATGGCGGGCGGAAGCACAACCGCCGTGCTGGCGGATGCAAAAACCACCAGTTACCGCCGGCACGCAGCAGTCCACACGCCCGCCCAATTACGATGCGAAAAGCAGGCCAAACACCGCCGGCAAGCCAGCAACACCGTCCGCCATCAAAGTGCGCCCGCACACGTAGCGGCGCAGCACAACTGACACACACCGTCCGACGAAACACGTCCCGCCCGGCGCATAAATTACGATGCCGCAAACAAACGGCTCCCACGGCAAAGAGACACCGCACGTGAAAGAGAGGCGGAAACACGGACGCAGAGCACGGACAACGAAGAAGCGGCACCCCGGGCATGAATCCAGCACTGCAGGCCCTTCCCATGCTTCTGCTGATGCACCACCAAGGACGCAACGTACCGCGGAGACGCAGGTAGGCACACACACAACAAGTGCACGCAAACAGCGCACACAGTGCAAGGGCGGAAAAAGCGGACAACCCCCCACCAGCGCGTGCACACTACACATCCACCATTGCATCCACATATGACACACAGGCCAAATCCTAACATCGCGGAACACATGTGTACACACCACCTGGGACTAGGAACCAACCACCCCGTCACGGCCCCAAAGCGCCGATGACGCTGCCACACATGCGCACAACGCAGAGGCCAACCGCAGCGCCATGCATGCGTCGCACACAGACACAGGGACACAACCAAGCAGCACACACATCAGCCCCACCCCGAACGCACATGACACGTGACAGGCCTGCCACAGACATGTCCCCAACGCCCAATTCACGGACAACACCCAACGCCACACAACCGACGCACACATGTCAGTGAAGTCACGCAACAGCAGGACACACCCCAGTGTAACAAACATGGCGAAGCACACAGCGGCGGCAACACCAACTAGGAGAAGCAGGGCCCCTTCGGGAAGAGGAACGCCAGTACCACACTGAAAAACCCATACCACCCTGCACATATGAACAAGACACATGAAACGGAACACCAAAGAGCCCGGGGACCGACAACAGGTGGCCCAAGAATAACATCCACACACAAGGCCCAACGCAGAGCGGAAAGGCAGCCTGCCGCCCACACAAGGGAGAGCAGACAGCACTGAATGACCTTCCATTCCAACTCCGAAACCACAGCCCTACGACAGAAGCCGGTGAATACAGCCATTGTCCAAGAATAGACCAACACAGGCATGCAGAGGAGACCGACCACAGGGCAGATAGCGCATATCACAGAAGCACACAACGGACGGGGAAGAAAGAAGAAAACACTCCCCCATGTCGGCCACATGCAAGTTAATTGGAAGGAGTCACACAGCACTGACCTTGAACTGTCTGAGAAGCATGTGGGAAGAGGGCCCGTGTCCTCCAAACAAGCCAACAGAACACAAGTCCTGTCTCCCTACGACTACACAGAGCTCACAGCAACCCCGGAGCGTGCACATTGCAGACTGCACACACAGCCGGAGCACGCCACCTCAACGAACCGCTGCGAAATGGCAACCGCAACACACCTACCCAACTACGCCGAACAGCTCAAGCTGTACAAAACCAACACGATACATACATTGGGATGCGATCTCCTGTCCCTGCTGAACGTAAGTTACCGACTGACTTACCGCATCACATTGTTCAGCTGCGTCATGCCCGTCTTCTACTGTCGGAGGTGTCCCTACCAGCATCCCGTCGAGATATGCCTCTCCAACCCGGCATGTCTGAAGGCGGACCTGCTACCACTACTCCTCCCTCTGGACGCACACGACAGGGCCTGCTCTGCCTATGGGGGCATGGCGTATGTGGCCAACATCGCACCCGCACTGAAATGGAACCACTGTGCCTCCACACGACGGATCATCGAGAACAGCTACATCGAATGTCACCCAGCATGCCCCATCATGGTCCTCCAAGGGACAACCTACGAACAACACCTTGACAGCCACCATCCGCTTCATTGGCTGGCAAACATGTACACCACCAATGACATGGAAGCCCTGCTGGACGGCATCGCATACCTGACAACCTGTAAATACGTCGGACCACAACGCAGGTTCCCCGAGTGACCTATGAAGTCCAACCCCGCACCCATGCTCAGCTTCCGCACGGACTGGCCAGTCACCACCACAACAGCCATACCAAACGACCGGCAACTGTAACCACACCATCAACGACATCGCCATGACATCGGATATGACCGGGACATGCACACTGTTCCCCATCACATCCAGGAACACCGCATGCATCGTGGGAGGCAGTGGCATGGGCTCTGTGTATCGCACCCACATGGACGGAACTGCACGAACAACCAGGACACGACATGGATCCAGCGCACATGGACACACACACCGCTCAGTGGACATGAATAGGTCGCCTGGAGTCTGTGGGTGCTGCACCCCTCCCACCCCCGCCCCGGGAATCCCATACCAGGACCTTTGCATGGACGACAAGTGCATACAACAACAACACGACCCCAGTGACTGTGACATGTCCAGTAACCACCACAGTGCAACAACAAGTGGCACGCCGCTGCATGCACGCAAGCACATGCCCTGATGTCATCTCACATGCACGCGTGCATGAGGAACAACCGCAGCAAACCTGTCACATGGAACTGAGATGGACTGTGCCCATGATGCCGAGCGGTCTGGTAGGCTACATGTATACCGTCTGTGTCAAAGTCCGCAGCTCCGCAGCTATACGTAAATGTACATTAGCACAGCCTTGGCCAAGCAGATGTAACCCCACACCCTATCCCATTTGTAATCATGCTCAGTATATCCTCAACATGTATCCCGCTGCCAGTAGTGTCCACTATACTGCATCACAGAGGACAGAAGACTCAATATAATGTTTGAAACCAAAACTGTCTCCGCTGACTCATTTCACAAGTACGAATGAGAGAGGATGAGAGTATGTGAAGTACACGGCAGTCGTGACATGACCATGTAGTCCACTGGTATTGGATGTCAACGCAAATGAGTAGCACTACTGTGGAAGACACACATGTGTCGTGTGAAGTCGTATGGACGCAGTGCTCAGGTGGGTGGGTGCGACGGGTAGATGCGCACATGCCAAGTTGGAGCACGCCGTGTTGGGAGGGGTCATGAACAGTACACCACCGCTTCCCTGGGCATTGTGAGAGGACACCTGTCGGGGGGAGTGAACACGTGTGTGCACAGCAGCCGGGCACACGTACAAAGCGGTACCAGGCGCACCTCAGCCCACCCTCTGTGGACAAGCTGGATCCTGTTGTGCGCCCGCCATGCCCCTTGACAAGGCACACACAGCCCCAGTCGACCAGGTGTAACCCCAACATAGTCAATCCGCACAGGCGATACAGGGCACGGGATGGCAGTGGAGCATGGTGTGTGTGAGGTCTCCTCGCGCTCCTCCTGGTCATATCACGCAGGCAATAGAACCTCAACGTCTAGCATGGCACAAGTCAGATGGAAGTGTAGGGGGACGCACCACAGCACGAGCAGCACTGACGTCACAGGAGGTGGCTCGCACCATCCCATCCATTGCCCATCATACCAACCACGACACATGCCATTGCGACTAAGTGCAAGCGCGTGCGCCACCACCCCCGAGCCCTCCCCAGAGAGGCCAAAGAGTGAATGTGTGGGCCAACAGCCACAGACGGACGCGGCCTGGCCGCAAGGGCAGCCACAGCCACTGGGTGTCGCAGGTGGCGGATCCGGAAGGCGAAGACTGTGATGCATAGTCCATGCAGGCCGGGTCTCCATTTGGGGCACCACGCAGGTGGACGGCGTCCCGCCACACATCATACCCTGAGACAGCCCACTCGTGCAACTGGACCCACACATACACTCCTTGCCCTCTCTGGTGCGAGCATGGGGCTGCCTGTGCAAGCGCTAGCCTCGCAGGTGAGCATGCATATTGGGGGGCGAGGGGAGGACATGAGGGCTGGGGCGAAGATGACTGTATCACTGTCAGTTAGTACAAGGGATGACCCAGATGTGGAAAGGAAGAGACGTGTCCCGTGTGTACTGCAACTAGTCGCCAATCCAACTACCCCCCATGTCCGGAATGTAAGCCCGCACCTAGGCCCGCCCATCCGCCACATCGAACATACCACCAGCACGACAACCTTCCCATTCGAAACACTGACTGGGGGTGGCGACCAGTGAACAATCATGTGTAGCCTACCCACGCGTACATGTGGGCCCTCCATGATCCATGTCACCTGCGGCAAAGACATGACATGCGCAATGAGGGAAGTGAGGAGAGCTGTCCGCCCCACGCGCAGAAGGTGCATCAGCTCCACAGACCCAGCAGCGAGTCCAGCAGGGGTCACATGTGCAGGGGCAGCTGTGCCTGGTGTGAAGGCACATGCATATAGACAGCACATCGACCAATGTGTAGTCTGCTCACATCCACAGTCCATCATCATGCGGACATAGGAATTGAACACAGGGCAACACATCTTAGTTGGTGCACCCACCGTGACCAACAATGCGCAATCATCGACGTACCCGCCCTGTGCATGGCCCCCCACCCAACGGAGGCACATCCAGTGCCACCATCCCACACACACAAGCCTTCCACGGAACATGCTGTGTCCAATGCTCAGTACAGAGTCAGCACCCATCTGGTGGATCCTGAACAGGAGACACATGCACACACATGCCAGCTCCCACTATGTACGTCTGCCACCTGGCACGTGCAATGTAACCTCTCACCTGTGACGTGTGACTGCAAGCACACAGCCGTCTTGGCATGGGGCTGTCAATGTGGACACCAGTCAATGTTTCGGGAGCTGTGATCCGTACAGTGCTGTACATAGGGTGCAGTGCTGACACCTACTACTGTCTCATATCCCCTCGTGCCACAGGTCCCACTTGTATTGGCCGCTCAGCCCGTGCCCACATCGTCGTCGTCGTGTGCCATACTCATCCAGCCTCGGAAGCAGTTCCATGCTCAGCAGACACTCATGTTGCCGTGGCGTTGCCGCTTGACGAATATGCAGTCAGTCCCCATCAGCACGCCCCGCAAGTCATTGGGGCCTAGATCCCCATGTGCATGCACATGGCAGTGGTATGTCTCACTTGCCATTGCCATTGTTGGGAGACCTGTGTAAGTGTATTGTGGCCGTGCCGTCCCAGCTTGACAGCTGGGCTGTGGCTCATGTGCTTGCTCAGTCATGTCAGTGATGTGTATGCAAAATTGCTATGTGCCGTGTTGCTTTGACATGTGTCCTCTGCCATTTAACCCAGGCGGAGACCGAACATTGACCGCCCATACCAATTGCTGGCGGACATGGACGATACAGAGGTAATCAGGAAGTTTCGGCTGGACAGGCCAACTCTGCATCGACTGTGTGCCATGTTAGAGCCCCATCTCCGTCCCCGCAGGGTGTATCCGACTGCTGTCACCCCCACGGCTAAGGTGATGGCCGCCATGCATTTCTTCGCCACTGGGTCATTCCAGCACACAGTGGGCAGTGGAGGAGGGATGTCCCAGCCCATGTTCAGCAAGGTGCTGAGGGATGTACTGGCAGCCATGATGCTGTACCGAAACAGGTACATCAGATTCCCCAGGGCTCGTGAATTGGCGGCAGTGAAGGGTGCATTCTATGCCCTTGGCAGAATCCCACACGTCGTGGGAGCCATTGACTGCACACATGTTGGCCTTGTTCCACCACAGGCCACTGAGCACCTGTACCGCAACAGGAAGCACACGCACTCCCTGAATGTGCAAGTGGTGTGCCTTGCGGACATGGTGATCACCCACGTGTGTGCCAAGTTTCCAGGCTCGGCACATGACGCACACATAATGCGCAACAGCATCTTGCCACGACTGATGGCCAATCTGCAACAGGATCGTGGCTGTATTGTCGGTGAGTATGTGGAGTGGTGTAGCGTGCTGGTTGTGCGATGCTGTCCCCTGTCCAGTTGGAATAGCAACGGTTCTCTGTGTCCCTCACACCCAGGTGACTCTGCGTATCCGAATGGGGCATGGCTGCTCAGTCCATTGAGGAATCCTCGCACCCCAGCAGACGATCGATACAATGAGGCACATGGGAGGACCAGACGTGTGGTCGAGCGTACCTTTGGCCTCCTCAAGTCCAGGTTCAGGTGCCTGGACCGCACCGGGGGTGCACTGGCGTACTCCCCACAGAAGGTGTGCCAGATAGTGGTGGCGTGCTGCATGCTGCACAATCTAGCCATTCGGAAGCAGATCCCCCTCATTGTGGATGACGGAGATCAACCAGGGCCCCAGCCCGCAGACCAGGACAGCTCGAGTGAGGTGGACAGCGGAGAGGAGGAAGCTGGGAATGTGCGCCAGCAGCTCATCGCCCGCTACTTCACTTGACGGTGAGTGTCCATGTACGACGGATGATGTGTCTGTATCTGTGCAGGTGTGTGTGTGCTGTGTCAGGGTGGCCGTATGTTCACTGTGTGCAGTGTGTCAACGCTCCATGGCCAGGGTAGTATGCCACTGTTGGTGACTGTGGCATTGTGCCCTATTGCTCTGTGCGATGTGTGTACATTGCTTGTAGTTGTTGACATGTACTGTGTGATGGGTGTGTGACACACTCATTGAATGTGCTCCTGTTCTGTCTCCCACCCCTAGGTCCCTACAGGCCCTCCGGATTCCATTGCCATGCCACGCATCAGGTGCCTTTCCGCCCAAGGTGGCCGTTGTATTCCGTACAAATAAAACACAGGGCACAAACAGCAGTTAGTGAAAAAGGTGCATTTATTACAAACTGTGACATGTGATTGTGTGTAAGGTGATGACAAAAGTGGTGCGTGCAGTGACAATGAGCTGTCGGTCATGGCTGCGTGATGATCAGGGTGTACCCACTGGTTCTATGTCCATAGTCCAACACACACATGCCATCCAGCTGGCTGTGTGGAGTGGGATCGTAGAGCAAGTCAATGCAGTGGCTGGTCAAGGAAGGCTGGCGGTAGGCTGGCTGGCTGCCTCACTTGCGACTGGAGCGTGCGAAGTCCTCCCGGGAGATCTGTTTCCTCTTCGGACGGCCCCTTCCACGTTTGGGAGGGGGTGTGTGGTGGCGACCTGCTGGTGGTGGGTGAGGTGTGCTCACTGGCTGTGGACGCAGGGGAAGTGGACACTGCTGGCCGACCCTGCGCCCTAGCAGGTGGTGGCGGAGGTGGTGTTGCTGGCCTTGCCTGTGACCCCACCGCCACCACCAGCTGGCCCATGAGGTCCACGAGTTGGTCCATACGGGACACGAATTGGCCCATATGGGCGTCCATGGACCTCAGCACCCCCAGCACCTCCCGCGTGTCAGTAGCAGACCTGGCCCATTGTCCTTGGGCCTCTTCATAGGCCCCAAGGACTCTGGCCATTTGAGGCAGGGCATGGCTCCCAGGGGAGGCTGGCGTTTCCCTGACCCTGCTCCTCCTACCAGTCCTGCTGCCACCGGCCTGCCCACTAGCCACATTGCACACCACGGTCCTCGCTGTGGCTCCCAGGGTGGATCCAGTCGGCCGGGCCACCACCTGCGCTGGGGCTGGTGCCAGCGAAGACGTGGTGGTGGTGGAGGCGGTGGTGGTCGGTGCGGCGATGGTGGCGGTTGCGGCAGTGGTAGTGGCCGCAATGACCGTGGGTGTGGCCGCAACGACAGTGGCAGCAGGGGACTGGGACTGTTCAGCATCCCTGGATGATGGGTTGGTGGGTAGGAGGGGTCCTGGGGAGCGGCTGGGCCCTGCCACGCCAGATGGGCCAGCTTGGTGGTCCGTGTCCGAAGAGGAGGACAGATCCTCCAGATCCGTGTGTCCTCGTTGGGGGCTTGTGGGCTGGCTGTGCTGGCTGCTGTCTCCATCCCCAGCATCCAGCAGTTCGTCACCTGTGGAGAGAATGAGATTTGTTTTTGTGTTGCACCTGGCGAAGTATGTATTAGTCGTCTGACATTGGCAGTTCGTGCAATCTCGTACATGGGTTTCCCGGAGGCGAGTGTGTGGCTGTGGCATCTGTAGTTGTGTGTGCTAGGCAATGGGACTGTGTGCTGTGCACATGTGGCATGGGACGGATTGGCCATGCCGATGGGTGTGTTGCTGTGCCCCTACTCATTGTGACTCTGGTGTATGCGGGCTCCTGGCCCATCCTGGGTCTGGTTTGTACTTTGCTTTTGGAGTTCATATGGAACGCTTAGGAACGCATATGGCAACATGGGGGCCATGCCCCAGATTCGCATTTGGGAGGGAATATGCTTTTGGGGTTCAAATGGAACGCTTAGGAACGCATATGGCAACATGGGGGCCATGCCCCAGATTCGCATTTGGGAGGGAATATGCTTTTGGGGTTCAAATGGAACGCTTAGGAACGCATATGGCAACATGGGGGCCATGCCCCTGATTCGCATTTGGGAGGGTATATGCTTTTGGGGTACATGCTGTGAGCCATGGGTGCCGAACGTGACATGTGTTGTGGCAGCATGACAGTGCATGGTTTGAGGTGTGTGCATGCTTGACATGGCCTGCATATTTGCTGTCTGTTGTGATTACTGGACATGGCATTGGACGCATCGTTATGAGTGAGTGATGGTTGTGTGCCAGCCAACGTATTGCAGTTGTCCCATCTCCTTGGTGTGCGTGCTGCCCTGTGCCATGTGCATCACTGCAGTGCTCGGGGGGTGTGGCCCATGTTGTGTGTTGTTGCTCACAGTGTGTCGTGCACTTCATTGACTTCTGGCACATGGTTGGTCATGGGCATGTATCTCAGCGTGACTGCTGTATGTGTGGCAGCTGTGCGGATGACATGCCTTTCATGAGACTGGGGCTGACGGATGGGATGGATGGTATGTTGTTTGTGCATGGTGTGTCTGTGTGTTTGATGGGTTCAGTGGTGTTCGTGTGCATTTATGTTGTTCCGCTCTGTTGCGTCTAGTGTTGTTTGTCTTACATAGGCGTAGTTGTGGGGTGTGTGGTTGACAGGCAGTAGGGGCTACATGGACAGGACTTCAATGGTGTTTCGGTTGTGTGTGATGAGTTGCACAGTGGCTGCCGTGTGGGACTATATTCAGTGTGGCTTGTGCATGCAGACGTGGCTCCTTGGGTGTTGCTATGTCTGTGATGGGTCATGTGGGGTGTGAGTCTGTTGTTCATGTCCGTGTGCACATTGTTCACTTGTTCGTGACGGTGGGCGGTGCTGCGTGTTCGTCTGCTACGTGACATGTCCCATGTGTTGGTCGTGTTATGGTCCTCATGCCTCCAGTAATCCAGCCCTGTCCAGTTTCCCACCTGCAAGTTGTTCGTGCGTGCACTGTACTGGATGCCACATGGCTCTAAGCGGGGGTGCTCCATGTTGCAGGTCTGTGGGGGTGGGGGGTGTTGTGGGTCGTGGGGGTGGCTGGACACCCACTGACACCGATTGCTGTGGACCGTGATGTCTGCCTTTCGGCTGTCGTTGTGCACTGCGGGGGCTGACACGTGGCTGTGGGGGATGCTCCTCCTTGCTGTGCTGTGGGACTGGGGCCTGGTGTGTGTTGTACTTGGGCTGTCCACCGTCCCACCCACTGCACTTTGTGTTCCTGCCACTTACCTGTTACTTGTCGGTTAGTGCAGCTGTGGCGGACACATGGGTGTGGTGGGTGCTCGTTGTGGCGCTTCTGGCATATTTGGGGACCTGTTGGTGGTTACGTGGCTGGCTTAGTGTACACATGTCCCCACGCATCTTACAGTTGTTCGGTTTGGGCTGTGTGTGGTAGGGTCTGTTGCATGTGTGTGTGATGTGTTGTGTATTGTGTGCTGGACATGGGGGTGTTTGTCCCTGGGAGCTGTGGCATGGTAGTTGCGCATGTGAGTACATAGCGGTGTGCTGGTATACATTAGTTTGTACTTACCAGCCTCCACTCCCCCTGCTAATCCGGCGAGGATCTCCGGATGGATTACGACTCGCACCTTCTCCTCCCACGCTTTGAAGGTCTTAAAGAGCGCGGGATTCCCTCCGCCAGTGACGGCAGCCAGCTCTCTGTTTTTGCCCTCCTTCTTCTTGACCAGGCTCTTTACGTCATTCCAACGTTTGTTAATCTCGACTCTGTTTCTGGGCAGGGTCCCGACTGCATTGACCTGGTCTACGATCCGGTTCCACATTCTGTTTCTGGTGGCTAGTGGTGTGTGCTGGACCATGTTCCCATAGATTTGTGGGTACACCTTGATGATCTCGTCGACCATGACCGTCAGCTCCATGGGCGTGAACTTGGGCATCCTTTGTGGTGCCATGGTGTTTGTGGTGCTGGTGCGGTGTGTGTTGTGTAATGTGCAGGGGGTTTGTGGTGCCGGGGTGTGGTGGTGGTGGTGGTGGTGGTAGTGATGTGTGCGTTTCTGTGGTGTGCTGCTGTCCTTGCTGTGTCACTGTGTCCTCTCCTCTCCTCTCTGGTTTGCAATGTAGCAAGGGGTTGTAGTCTGTGGGAGTGCTGCTTTTGTACTCACCTATGTGGGTGTGTCCTCATGGTCTGTTGTTTTCAGGTGTGTTGTGTCTGGGGTTCTGGCCTTTGTATTTTTTGTTTGTCCGGGGGTGTGTTTTCGGGATGTGTACTGTGCTTGTGTATTTGTGCGTGCCTTGCTGTGTGGACTTGTTGGCCATGTTGTGTGCTATTGGTTTTGTGTGCGGATGGTTTCTGTGCAGGTACGTTGGCGCCATGGCTTCTGCCGTGTCGATTCTCATCGGCGTTGTTTGCGCTGGCGGGCGGTATATTTGTGGTTTTTCCGCGCTCATGGCGGTGCGATCGTAATTTCACGTGCGGTGTGTCGGCCGTGTGGGCGGGCGGTTTTGTGTTGTCGTGCGTGTTTCCGTCCGTGGCGGGCGGTTTGACTCAGACTCGGACGATGGCGGGCGGTATTTTGTGTGATTTTTCCGCCGATGGCGGTTTTCGGTTTGTGTAATCGTAATGGCGTGGTCGGTGTTCAGACGGTGTGTGCGGGCGGATTTTTGCCGCTTCCATGCCTGGCGGATTTATTTACGCCGGGTATCGTAATGGGCCCCTAATTAACTAATATTAATTAACAACTAATTAATTAATCAAAAATAAATTACTTCCCAGTCTATAACCCCACAACCTGCACCTAAAAAATAAAAAAATACACAATTAACATAATGAATTATCAATTAATTAATAATATTAATTAACAACTAATTATTAATTAAGTAAGTATAAATTATTCCCACCCTTGACATCCTATAAACCTCATAAACCGCACATAAAATTTACATTAAAAAAATCAATAGCATAATTAACATAAGTAAATATCAATTAAATAAATAATATTAAATAAAAAATAATCATTAATTCATTATAATTAAATTACTTCCCACCCTATACCCCTATTAACCCACAACCCGCTACGGAACAACAAAAAACAAAATTTGATTGAAATAAATTTCATAACTACAAAAATGTAACTAATCTATTATGAAACATAAACAATAATTAAATAAAAAAATTACATCATATACATTTAAAATATATACTACAATACATAACAATAAATAAAAAATTATATTTTAAACAACTATATTTTTGCAAACGATATTAATAACTTCGATATTTTAAAAATTGATATTACTTACCTTAACATCGATATTTTTGACATCGATATTCTTGCTTACAATATTTCCATGTCACAATATTTTATACTCAATATTTAGGTAGGGCGATATTTTAAACTCAATATTTTATCTGAATACCAAGATCGTCGCTAGTCATCTATAAGAACTTTTTACATGTAATTTTCAGGAGGCCTGTTCTTACTTGACGGCATACCATGCGGGTAAATGTCTACTGACAAATGAGCAGTCTGGATTGGCAGTCCCACCCTCCTCCATCTGACCTCGACACAGGCAGAAGTGGAGAGGCTGGCACTGACAGTGAAAATGTTTCATTCAGAGTCGCAAGCAGATGTTAAAAGACATTACAGCTGAGAGCCTACAAGCGACAGACACAGGAGTCTGGAAGGTATTATTTTTTCCCATACCTCTTTATTATTGGTGTGCCCTGTTATTGCCTCAACAGCTACAGTGGATTTCCTAGAGCTTGCCGTACTCGCGAGCCAATTTTCGTCCCAAGCTTTTGTGTACAAAATTATCACGTATGACGGCAGTTGTATGTCATTGCGTACAACGTTTCGTGGGCATTTTGATCTCTATGATTAACGTGCTTGCCTCATCGTGTACAAAGCAGAGTGGCCATTTTGGATAAGGTCGCACATTGAACCATAGCTCATCAGGACAGCACGCCTTGTAGAACAGCATGCATTGGAGCATTGCGCTAAAGTGCAGGAGTTGTTTTCTGTTTGAACACAATAGTGCAATTGGCCCCTAGGTAATTTTAAATTTGTGACACCTTTTACGTCATACATTCGGTTTTATTGTTCTGCAAACTATCTAGTACAATACATTATGTCTGTCAGTAATATTTCTCAGCCCCCAGCTTTTCTTTATTAGAAAGGAGATCCCCTGCTTCTGTGTAAACGATGGACAAAACTCTTTGACTCTTACCTGGTGACCATTGGTGGTGAAAAGTCTCTGCCACCAGGAAACAGTCCATTATACTGCCTAAAGTGGGAATAGAGGGTCGCAACATATATGAAAGTATAGATGAAATTCCAGTTGGGAATGAAGATGGAGAACCTTCTGATGTTTTTGAGATGTCAGTGGGAATACTGGAGCATTATTTTGGACCGTTGTGTTAAAACATAATAAATTGTTTACTAGGACTCAGGAACCAACAGAAAGAATGGGAAATTATATTTCATCTCTCAAAACTCTGGCCCGTACCTGTGAGTTTGGGGAGTTAGCTGATTCACTGATCAGGGATCAGTTAGTGAGATGCACCAGTAGTAATTGGGTGCAGTACAAATTGTTATCCAGAAATCTCTCACTCAAGGAAGCTATAGCTATTGTTGAAGGGATGGAGAACACTACTGGTTTGGTAAAAGAGATGAGAGCATTGGTGCAAAGCAGAATACATGTGGTCACAAAGAATGATGTGAAGCTGGAAGCAGAACCTAATGTTCTTAAAATTGCCTCGGAACAAAGCCTAAAACCTCTATCTATCCCCACAAAACTCAGGGCCATTTGTATGGCAAAGTAATGCAACGCAGTGCATCCGGTCACCTTTCTGCACTGCATTACAGGGGAAGGGCAGGGATGCACCATATTTCAAAGAATAAAGTGCATTCCAACTTCTGTCCCTGCGCTGGTGCCGTTTTGGCTGCCTAGCACCAACACAGGCACCCTTGCACCATGATGCAAGGGTGCCTGTGTTGCATGCAGGATTATTTTTGTGCAGGAAGGTGCAGCAAAAACAATCCTGAGAGGCATATTTCTCTTTCTATGTATGCTGCAGAATGCAGCACACAGAGGAAGAGAAAATGATGAGAAAAAAAAGATGTTTCTCCTCATTATGCCTACCCTGGGAAGGCGTATCTTTTTGGCGCACTACCAGGTCTACCACTTTTGGTAAACCTGGGAATGCATCAAAAACCATGGAGTTGCATGGGAACACCCACGCAATGCCCAAGGAACTCATTTCTAGGGCAGAGTAACGCAACACAGCGATTGTGTTGCACTGCGTTGCGTTACTCCTGATTCACGAAGCCATTCAGGGTCACACAAGGTGGACTTGCATGGCTTCATAAATCGCATATTAGACTTGCGTTGCACTTGCACTTCATTTCGTGGTGTAAGAGCGATGCAACTCCTCTTATAGGTATGCACCTAAGTGTTATAGATGTGGCAGTTTTAGACATATTTCCAGTAGTTCTAATTGTTATGCAAAGGACTCAAATTGTTGCATATGTAGTTTAAAGGGGCATAATGCTAGAGTTTGGAAGTCTGATGAGAGAGTGCGAGCTGTTGAGAGTGTAACAGATGGGTTGCGAACTGTTTTTCCCAATGTAAAAGACAACACTGATGAGGTAAATACTGAAGATGTGATCATGCCTAAATGCGAAATTGAGATTGGTGGAAAGAAATTTCTGCTGCTGGCGGATTCCAGATCTTCCTACACAATGATTGGTGACAAGATTTGGGAAGAGAAACTTGGAAAAGAGTTACTTCCTTCAGACATGAACCCTGACAGTTATGGTGGTACGCGAATTGATGTTTTTGGGTATGTGGTTATAAGAATTAGGTTCAAAGACAGAAAAACATGACAACTTGTTGGAATCTAGACACCAAAGAGATTTGGGAATAACTCTCAACCCGAATGCTTACAATCAGGTATTGTTGATTGACAGTCGTGGTGTAGGCGAACATTTTTATAAGCAGTTTCCCGAGGTGTTCAAGGATGATTTTGGCCTTCTTAAGTATTTTTAACACCTTATTGTTCTAAAAAATGAGGCGAATCCCTGTGTCCATAAGGTTTGCAAGGTTCCTAATTTGATGCTTGAGCCACTATAGAGAGAATTGAACAAGTTACGTGAGTTGAATTTAATTGAAGAAATAGTCATCAGAGTGGCTTTCGCCTGTGGTCCTTGCATTAAAAGATGGTGGAAAATACATCACAATGTGTGTAGATCTGTGTGATCTCAATAAGTGGTTTGGGTATATCGCCAAACGCTTCCCAATATCTCAGAAACCATCACGATGCTTAATGGTGCCAACCTTTTTAGTATTTTGTATCTTTCATCAGCATATCATCAAGTGAAATTGCATCAAGATTCGAAACACCTTACCTTGTTTGTAACGCCTCTGGGGGTTATAGATTGGTAAGTATGACATTTGGTTTAGCTTCTGCTGATGCTTGCTTCCAAACGATTATGAAAATGGCATTGGGGATGTGCCTAATGTCTTGTTTTTTCAAGATGACATCCTTATTTATGGGACGAATGCTTTGTAGCTTGATGATACATTGAGAAGAGTGTTGATGAAAGTAGCAGAGAGTAGTTTGACCATACAGAAAGAGAAATGAAAATTAGGGGTAACATCTGTGACTTATTTAGGTCATGTGATATCAGGAAAAATCATTCAGCATAAGGGGCCGATTCCGATCTCGGCCGGTAGGGCACCGAATCGGATTCGGCTTAACCGGATCCGATTCGGAGCCCTATTTCCTGACCGAGTCGTACGTGCGTCCGGGCGAGCGAGTACGATGCGTGCGCTCGTGAAATCTCCGACCGACTCGTTCGCAGGACCCGACCGCTCCGACCGACTCGCACGGGGACGACGCGCACCTCGCAATGGAGACGTTTCCCGGCCGGGTAAGTACGATGCGCACCTCGACCGCTCTGACCGACTCGCGCAGCCCGGCTCCAAGGAGCTGTCGGAGCCGCACTTTGGGGGTCCGTGTCGGACCCCCCTGGAAGCGTAGGTGTGCGAGTCGTACACAGGGGGGACCCATGGGTCCCCCCTACACGTGCATGTACGGTGCGACCCGCATCGACGCGAACACGTTGTAGGGGGCGCCCTTGTTCGCGTCGTGCCCATTGAGTCAATGGGAGCCCGTGTACGCGTCGTACGACCGGCTCTCATTGACTTCAATGGGAGTCCGACCGAATCGAGTCCGATAGCATGCGTGCGCATCGTACTCGTTCGGTCGGACTGCTAGGGTCCGATTCGGTCTGAAATCTCTCCGGGTCCTGCTCGGTCGGAGAGATTTCCGGCCCGAATCGGAATCGGCCCCTAAGTTGGAGTTGACTGACAGCATAATGAAGGCCACCACACAGGTTTTACAAGGAGCATGTGAGATCTTTCTTAGACCTCTCTCAGTTTTATTTTAAATGTCTCAAAGGGTCTTATAAAAGGGAGCACCTTTTGTTTGGTTGGATGAATATGACATTGCGTTTAAGACAATAAAAACTGAAATTAGCAAAATGCCTGCATTGGGGCATTTTTATGTGAAAAAGATAGCCTTCTTAACCACAGACACCAGTATTAAGGGATTGAGGGTCCTTACGGAAACTGTGGACGGTGATGAGAAAGTGGATGCATTTGCCTCTTGGGCATTTAAGGATGCAGAGGGACATTACTCCTGTAATGAAAGAGAAGCTTTGGCCATAGTTTGGGCAGTATGCCATTTGAAATTCTATCTGTGAGGTATCCCTTTCCTTGTGCATATGGATCATCTATCTTTGGTGCACAATGTTTTGTGCAAGTTTTGTGCAAGTTTTGTGCAAGTTTAGATTGACTTCCAGACTTTCAAAGGTGGAGTGATGAACTGGAGGAGTTTAATTTTCAAGTGCAATACTCATCAGGCCTTGTGAATAGAATGGCAGATTGTTTTTCTCGTTTACTGGTTGAGGAGGACGTGGTGAGGTTATGGGTGACATGAGCTGTGTGAACTGGATTAAATTACTAAGGATGAGTGGGAGAACAGTGAAATGGAGGATGTGTTCTTTCCATTGGTCAAGCCATATGTGGTAAATATTTGGCCAGACTACACGGTTTTGGGGCCAGACTTGAAACTATTTTGGTGTGTGAGAAATAAACTCACTGTTTGCCAAGATGGTCTTATGAGAGGGAGAGAGATGTACCTCGATGAGTTTACGATCCAAAGTGATCAACCTGGCACATGAGGGACATCTTGGGAGGCATCTCACTAAGGCCAGAGTAAAAGAGAGGTATTTGTGGCCAACTATGGATCGTCAGGTGGAGGGTGTTGTTAAGGATTGCTTCATGTGTGACTCTAATGACAAAACCCATGTCACCAAAAAGGTTCCCTTGTCACCTATCGTAGTACCTGAAGAACCCTGGACCAAATTGGATTCAGATATAATGGGTCGATTTGAATTATTACCATCAGCAGACAAATGGGTGCTGTTGTTGGTGGACTAGGCATTGAAATGGGCATCAGCTAGAAGTGTGAGAATGGTATGTACCAGAACAGTTTCGGATTTCCTCAGGGATGAATTTGCTTGCCCAAGTATCTGGTGATGAACAATGGGGTGCAGTTTGCTTCTCAGGAGATGCAATGGTTCTTCAATGATTTTGGTGTTGTTCATCAATAGACAGTGCTAAATGCTCCCCATGCCAATGGCCTTGCAGAACGCATGAATTAGGGTAGTGAAATCCTGTGTGTAGAGAGCTGTGGAGTCTAGGGCCCCACTTAAGGATGTACTCAGAGAAATGTTGTGGGCACATTGTACTGCTCCAAACTGTGTAACTCAGAAGTTGTCGTTTGAATCATTGAGGGGAAGAATGGCAGTTCCCAAACTGAACCTGTGTTGGTTGCCTCTTAAGTGGACCAATTGTGAAGGCAAGGAACACACTTGGCAGAGATATATGAGTTACCAGCAAAAGTAAAAACAGAGATATGACATAAAACATTCAATCAAGTGCAAGAAGTTGAATGTGGGTGATTGAGTTTTGATAAAGAAACCACATTGGGAAAGGAAAGGTGTGACTTAGTTTATGGATCCCTTCAAAATTGTGTTGATCAAGAAAACTGATGTTACGATTCACAAGGGTGGTATGTGGAGTATATCCAGGTTGGTGAAGTACTGTGATGATAGACTCAAACTGTACAAAAGACTTGCAGTTAGAGAGAAGAGTGTGCACTGCCAAATGCTCATGATTTTGGGGAAAGTGCTCATGATGATGGTGTGTTGGTTGGAGTAGACCAGAATATTGAAGTTCAATCAAAGTGTTCTACTGGGAATGGTTCCCAGCCTAAAGTGTTCACCAGATCTAGGAAGTTACCTCTTCGGTTTAAAGATTATGTCATGCATTAAAGTATTCCTTTTCTATTTAGTAGTGTTATGTTGATATTTGTTCTAAGCTATACTCTTTCATTTATACTTTGTGGATTATTTTTGTGTTCTCATTGTTTTTTTGTTTAGTGCAGGGGGTGTGTTGTGGGCTTAGACATGATGTTTAGTCTACTTTTCCTTTCTGCTATGGGTATGCAGCGCATGCATGGAATGTTAGCATACTTCGGATGGGAGAGTTCTAGTAGTGGCAGTTGGAAGCTGGAAGCTGTACCTGGCACTGACAATGTCGATGGTGCTGTATATATGGAATACACGTCTTTGAAACGTCAACAAGTGTTTAGTATCGTAACAGTCTGCCAGCATAAAACATGGAAGAAGAAGCGTAGGACTATTCTCGCTCATAAGGAGCAGGGCCTCAGCCTGTGCTTTACGACAGAAGACACCAGCCACACAGAGCCAGTAGGAGAATGTAACAATGTCAATTAGCATGAAGGTGAGCCGCTATGGAGAAAGGAAGTCATATTCATGGGAGTCACTTGGATGGGTCATGTTGGCTTTCACTTAAGCAAATGTCATATAAATGTCCCCGCTTCCGTTTTCCTTCACAAGATGCAAAAACAAATATATGTAAAAGGGAATGAGTTAACAGTATATCCGGGAGTGGGGAAAATAATAGCACACATAACAGTGGAGTGAGGGGGACGGAAGGAAGATCAAAACCAAAAAACACCACCTATTGGGAGTAAGCATGTAATTCATCGTCCAGTACTTAGCATCCCTGAAGCCCTGTCCCTTCTTTCTTCTCTACCTCCCATATGATATACATTATGCTGAATACAATACCCCACAGTGAATTGCACAATATTGCTAGTCAACAATGAGAATTGAGGCATGAGAAAATGAGATTGTGCAGTCCGTTATTGAGATAAAGCATTCACAGTATACATCTTGTGATAAAAAAGCAAACTTTTGCAACTTTATAGTAGGCATATGTTGATTTTAATGAAATAATTGTGGCTGCACAATATGACTTCAGATAAAGTGAAACGATAATGGTTGAGTGTTGAGTTAGCCATCTGAACTCCATCACAAGAGAGTGTATTAATCTTATGGTGTATAGTCACTGATGTAGGCATAAACTCGATTTTTGTTGAGCATATTTGCACCATTGTAGATATAAAACAAAATCCTACCATCTTCATAGACTGAAGAGTTCCCATACACACCTCACACTTAGATGCCACTAATTTCACCAATTCTGATATTATTAATTAATGCCATAAGAAACACAATGGGCAATGCGTCTTTTTTAACTACTGGCCATGATGTTTAAGTCAGCGTTCCTCACAGTATAGCATTTTACCATTTTGTCAGTAGGCACAGTTTGTGAAAAAGTCATAAATCAGTTTAGAAATTAGGGGTTATGGGCCATAACTACAAAACCTTTTTGCGGTCACAAACAGGATCAATTGCAGAATCGGGTCGTTTGTGATCACAAAAAAGCATTTTGTATTGTACAAAAGCCAAATTGAGATCCAGTAACCTGTTATCGGTAGTTTGTTACTGAATCACAGTTTGGCTTTGCAAATTGGTATTTGGAAGGGGCGTGTTCATGGCGTCCTTTCCAAATACCGATTCACAGTGGTATGTATTAATGTTTTGGGACTGAATTCCAGTCGCAAAACATAAATATTTTACCGACACATCGAAGGAGGTGGTAACCCATTCGCAAATGGGAAGGGGCACCGAAGGAAACCCTTGTCCTTTGAGAATCTCAACAAAAATATTTTTTAAGAACAGGCAATGGTCCGTCGGACCATTGAAACCTTTACTTTTCATTTTCTGTTTTCAAACGCATTCCATTTTCCCTAAAAGAAAACGGGCTGCATTTTGAAAGAAAAGATTGCTTTATTGAAAAGCAATCACAGACATGGTGGACTGCTGACCCCAGCAAGCCACCATCCCTGCGATGGTTATCATTCCTAATCGGTCGCAAACTGTGACCTACTTAATTAATATTCATGAGGTAGGTCGACCCACTAGGAATTGTAAATTACAGATTGTATGTTTTTTTATAATAAGAATTCTGATTTCCTAAATTTTGTCCATCTGGCCCTAGATGTACAAAGAGTTTTAGCACTCACAAACCCTCTGAAATCTGTAAATCAGAGGGTTTATGAACACTAGAACCCTTTTTCATTTGTAGTATTTCCATTGAATGATTTGGAAAAGCTTTTCAGAAACTTTAAATAGGTTTAAGAATTCATACCTAATTGGTATTTGAAAAGGGTGTGTTTAGGGAGTTCCTTCCAAATTCCAATTCCTTATGGCATGAATTAATGTTTTGAAACCAACATCTGTTTGCAAAAGATTAATATTTTACCAACATCTCAAAGGAGGTGGTAACCCATTTGCAAATGAGAAAGGGTCCCCAAGGGACCCCTTCCCCTTTGTAAATGTGAAAAAAATTGTAGTAGGTAGTGGTCCATGGGACCACTGCTTCCTCCTGAAACACATTTGTGAAACTTTTTATTTTTTTAAACGTATCCCGTTTTATTTCAAAGCAATGACGGACATAGTTCCCTTTTGACTTAAAAGTTCACCATCCCTGTGATGGTAGTGAATCATAGTGGGTCCCTCTTTTTATCTACCTTATTATTATTCATGAGGTTAGCCAAAATGTGACCCACTACTATTTGGTATTTTTTTGAACCAGCCTATTAGTACATTGGTCAGTTTGTAAAATAAAAATGCATCCAGTAAACATTGTGCTCTCCATGCCACTGGAATCAAGCTATCCTGGCTGATGAGGGGTGAAACCCCGAAACCGGTCCTAGGATGCTTGTTTCCAGTCCAGGGAGGACCTGGCCTGGCAGTTCGGGCTGGACTGTTCCCATTGGGCGCAGGGTGAAGACTGATTTGCATATGGCTGTGTTCAAACTGGAATGGGATGGGGAGCAAAAAAACGATGGATTTAGGCCCAGATCTCTGTACTGGGGTGAATGTATGACATTGTTCTGCATTCTGTCCATCAATTGTTCTTTTGGCATTTGTCACCCCGAGTGGGACAGGTATGCCCAGACGTGGGTCCCGTGCTCTCCATGCCACTGAAATCAAGCTATTCTGGCTGATGAGGAGTGAAACCCCGAAACCGGTCCTAGGATGCTTGTTTCCAGTCCAGGGAGGACCTGGCCTGGCAGTTCAGGCTGTACAGTTCCCATTGGGCACAGGGTCAAGACTGATTTGCATATGGCTGGGTTCAAACTGGAATGGCATGGGGAGCAAACAAACAATGGATTTAGGCCCAGATCTCTGTACTGGGCTGAATGTATGACATTGTTCTGCATTCTGTCCATCAATCACTATCACATTTCATTGAAATTATAGCGTTGTTGCTCAGTGGAATGGACTTACTGAGCCCTAAGCTGAGGCAGGAAAGACATGCATCTTAGTCAACAACCAAAAAGCATTATGGGCCACATGTACAAACCTTTTGCCTGATGCAAACGGCCCGATTCGAAAATGTCATCCCGACATCGTAATGAGGCCCAATGTGATTTGCCCATAATCACAGGATGTTCAGCTGATGCTGGGACCCCAACTTGGTGCCCAAGTTCCAAAAGCGGCAGCTCTTATCGTTAGGCCATATCTCGTCCAATATAACCTCTATATAACAAGATGAGATTTGCAACCTATTGAATGTTAATCAATCCGCTGATGTTCATTCAAAACAGCTTTTTTGTTTGTAAAGGCTTCTGCTGGTTTTGAGATTATTGCATTGTTGACACCAAAAAAGGAAGGAGTGGGGGCACCCCTGCATTCACACATCCTATGGATATTTTTAAGACTTTCCACTCTGATTTATAAGGTCCAAGTCAGAGATGTTCTGGTCATGTGACTTCTTGTTTGCAGTAAGGCCCACCATTCTTTGGTACAGTTAATCCTGGCTGTACAGGTACAGGAAACAGGAAGATTAATATTTCCAAAGTGTGAGGAGATGGGAATGGACCTACTAAGCAGATTTGAAAGTAGGAAGATTGAAAAATTGCCTATGTGCAGTCTGTCTTTCCAGCCAGCAACTTCGTTCAGAAAAGAAACCCACGTTTGCTGAGAATGTGTGACTGTTTATGCCTTCTGATTTGCCTTCTGCTCTCATACTTTCTGAATGCTGACTTGTTTTGAATACAAGCTGGAGGGTGACATTATTCTCATATATAGAGATATCCATGACATTAAAATCTACCAGCATGCAAACTTATTTTTCCAGCTGTGTCAGCTGTCTCATGGCTCCACAACATTGCTCTGACCACAGTATGTTGACAGTCCTGCAGCATGGCCTGAGAATGAGTTGTTGCTCACACCCTACTGTTTACTGTGAGCTCAAACAATGTTATATAGCCTTCTTCTCTGATTAATAGCTGAAACTTACAGTGCTTTAGATTTGTTCCATACAGAGAGTTGTATGATGCAGGAAACATTTGTTCCCAGCTGTCTTTGCCGTCACAGCACTGAAAAGTTTGATTTGACATCATCTGGTTACATAGAGGCCTACAAATGAAGCACCAAGGCACACAGTGGAGAGCTACAGCCTATTATGACGGCTTTGGGCCTACTTTGGCTGGGCATACTGTAATTATGAACATACACCACCTCATCTCTAAATTAACGTACAGCTGATTTTGCACACCCCTGCCCTTATGTTGGTGATGACTATGGATGCAACTGGCAAAGACCAGCGAGCAAATATCTTCTTCTCATTTCTGCCTGCTATTGTTCATAGAAATATTAATTTGGCACCAAATTCTTCTGAATGCTGCACACACCGTGCAGCACTAGGGCACCCACAACAAGAATGAATATCCGGCTACCAGCTGGGGAGCTGGCAGGGATTGTGGGGGCCCTGGCCTCCCCCCACATCCCCCAACACAATGCAAAAATGTGGTTACCTCAGGTGGGCACCGAGGCACCCACACTACAAAAAGTGGTCAGCTCCTGCCAGGGGAGCTAGTAAAGGCCACAAGGACCCTGGGGCTCCTTACTCAGCCCCCAACATATTGCAAAGAATTGTGTGCCCGGGGTGGGCACCAGGACACCCACTGTAATGGTAAAAATGCCAGCATAGGTGCTGGTTAGGAAGTCAGCAGGGGCATCTGGGGCCTTGTGGCTGCCTCCTGTGGCCACCACCTTTGGCATGTTGTGGTTGCCCCCAGTGGGCACCCATTAAAAAACAAGAAAAACATATAAATGAGTGGCAGGAGCTATTCATTTGTTTTTCACTGCTCCGACAAGGAGCACCCCATTATGCCCTAGGGCTTTTTTAAACTATTTTTTTCTCCCTGGTGGTATCCCAAGAAGGGGCAGTAGCACCACCAGCCATTTTGTAATGTTGCGGTGCTCTGCAAGGAGCACAGCAGCCCCCAGCAACATTGAACAACAGAGTAAGTCTCCTGGGTCATTGACTCGATGACCCCAGGAGAGCTTACCATTGTTTTTAAAGCACTCTGAGCTTTATTCATTTTTTTATGATAACCACTTTTATTAAACATTGTAATGTGTGAATTTATAGAATATACATTTGATTATAATTATTGGTGATTTTTTGACAAAAACAATAGGTCTGCTTTATATATATTGTTGAGCTCATCCTTTCATAAAGCAAATAGCCCCTCTTTTTATATTTTAGTGTTTTGACTCTTTGACAAAGTCAGTAAGCCTGCCTTACTTAAACTGACAACTTTCATATTGTCACATCACATAGTCAGCCATGCACGATGTCATGTGCGTTGCGGGGCTATGGTGCCCGCAGGTGGTTGGACGACGGCGGAGGCTTGCTCTCAACCCCAAGCCGCACATGGCCAAAGGCTGGATGCTGCAGGGGAGGGCACCCAAACTCTTGCCATAAACGGTGATGGACATCTTACTTTACATTAAAAAACATAGAAATTCACTGAAAAAAACAAAGGTTTAAGTGACCTTATTGTTAGAAATTGTGATTATTTCTTACTTTAAACTAAAAAAAAATCCTAGAAGTTCCCTGAAAAAACAAAGGTTAAAGGGACATTATATTTAGGTGAAAATGACAATTAAAACATACCATTTTAAATTAACAAAACCACTGACATTCACCAGTTATAGGTATCTCAATTAACTGTACCTCGTGCCCTAAACCAAGTACAACTTGGCCCCTCACCATGCACTGCTAATTACCTCACATACTACATCCATCATGACATGTTCTATGACATCATTGAACATCACTGCAACATCTGAAATTACATCATTGATGACAACACTGTGTATGGCGTGGTATGAGTTATATAGTTAATTTAGGACACCAGGTATACTTACTTGAGATAACTATAACTGGTGAATTTCAGTGGTTTTGTTTGTTTATAATGGAATGATTTAACTGACATTTTCACCTAACTATAACATATATATATATATATATATATATATATATATATATATATATATATATATATATATATATTCTGCTCCAAAGGTTGTCCACCAGGTGAGTAGCACTCGATCAGCAGCTTTGTTGATGATAGGCAGGGACGAGGATCCGCTTGTAGAAGCTGCTCCGTAATGGAATTGCCTGACGCGTTTCGAAGCTCCATATGCTTCTCTTCAGAGGCTTGAATGGAGACAGTGTGTGCAAACGCTGAACCCACTTCGCCATTTTCATATTGCACACCCACCAATGGTCCTGCCGCGGAGTGTGCACCACCCCGTAATGTTATGGGGGCCACCCGACATGGTAACTATCATGTCGGCTATGTGGGCCAGCAGCCGTAAACAGGATTGAGGATGAGTCCACTTGCAGGGTCCATACAGGACAAGATTTGTGTGCTATCCACATTTCCCACAATGCACAGTCTCATTCGAGCTTCCCATTGGTGGGTGTGCAATATGAAAATGGCGAAGTGGGTTCAGCGTTTGCACACACTGTCTCCGTTCAAGCCTCTGAAGAGAAGCATATGGAGCTTCGAAACGCGTCAGGCATTTCCATTACGGAGCAGCTTCTACAAGCGGATCCTCGTCCCTGCCTATCATAAACAAAGCTGTTGATCGAGTGCTACTCACCAGGTGGACAACCTTTGGAGCAGAATATATATATATATATATATATATATATATATATATATATATATATATATATATATATATATATATATATATATATGTTAAAATTAGATTGACAGTGACTGTAGATCAGATTACAACCATTATATAACCATATAACATACAGGTTCTTTACCGTAATTAGAGAATTCAATAATAAATGTATATAGGAACATTCCAATATGTTTCTGAATCCTATATCAACTAATATTATATGTTGTGGGGAATTGAGAGAAAAATTTATTGAAAAAACTCATTGAATTCTGGCAGTTTTCCTTGCTTGTGCAATGTGTAAAATGTTCAAAATGTACAAGATTTGTGTGTGTCCCTTTAAATTGTGGAGGACATTTTGGATGGAAGTTTCCCATTAAATAATCTGTCTTTACACACATACTTCAGACCCAGTTGAAGGCTCCGGCCGAAATGCGTAGGTCCTCTTGTTGCACTGTCGGTGGTTTAAAAATAAAATAAATGTGACTGCTTACAACCTGCTCTGCCTGGCTGTGCTGCTTCTCCTTTACGCCCTTCGATTGAGGGGGCCATTGTTGGAAGAACTCTGGAATATATACATATATACATATATATATATATATATATATATATATATATATATATATATATATATCACTGAAAAAAACATAGGTTTCAGGGCGTTATAGTTAGTTGGACATTTCACTCGTACAAAACCATAGAAATTCCCCCGTTATAGTTAGTTCAGCTAACTATAACTCGTGCGCCCGCAATGCACTGCTGATGACGTCACATATTACATCACTCATGACATGGTCAGTGACATCACTCATGACATCACTGATGACATCTCAAATGACATCACTGATGACATCACTGATGACATCATCCTTGTGATAGAGTGGCAGACCTCCTCTCACCCTAATATAACCTTTGATACACACACTCAAAAATACAAACTAACATTTTCAAAACAATGGACATACCAATACCAGTTACAACACACCTATTCAGTAATTCCAAGATCTACACACACATCCACTCATTCACCAACAGTCCCTATACAGTCACTCATACATGTACTCACTCATCATATGTACTCATACACCTATACATCCTGTTACACACCGCCACTCATCCATAGAGTTACTCACACACATAGTCACACATGCAAACAAAGTCAAACATCCATTTACTTGCATATACAGTTATACACACACTACCACACTTACATCTACAGAAACTTACACATACTTACTCTCTTAAACAATCACTTATAGAAACACCTACTTATTTGTACAGGAACTCTTCCAATCTCTCACTCTCACATATACTCACTTATATACACCAATACTCACATATACTAGTTTAAAACATATGTAGTTACTCATAAAGACACTATTGAGACAGTCATTCACTCACTAACACACCCATACACATACTCATCCACCTATACAGTCCTGCACACATGCTGTCTTCAACACATACAAACAGTGAGTCACTCATTCATGCATCTATGCACTAAGTAATACCCCCACCGAACCATACAGACACTCAGACACTCATACTGATACTCAAAAAACCAACTAATAACCCATATAGGCACTCATGTAGCTACTCACCAACCCATGCAGCCACTTATACACAAAGTGAGAGACTGATACAGATATTTTCATATTTAAACATTACTCACTAACCCATGTATTCACTAAGATACACTTAGTCAGTTATACAATCCATTTTACAAAAAAAATCATCCATTTAGACACTTATAAACCCATTTATTCTTCCATCGACCTTGAGATATACATATATAAAACATATTTAATTTTCAGAAAAACACACATTCACTGGATGATGTCATCAGTGATGTCATCAGTGATGTCATTTGAGATGTCATCAGTGATGTCATGAGTGATGTCACTGACCATGTCATGAGTGATGTAATATGTGACGTCATCAGCAGAGCATTGCGGGCGCACGAGTTATAGTTAGCTGAACTAACTATAACGGGGGAATTTCTATGGTTTTGTACGAGTGAAATGTCCAACTAACTATAACGCCCTGAAACCTATGTTTTTTTCAGTGAATTTCTAAGGTTTTTTAAATGCTAATTTCTAACTATAACGTGCCTGAAACCTATGTTTTTTTCAGTGAATTTCTAAGGTTTTTTAAATGCTAATTTCTAACTATAACGTGGCTGAAACCTATGGTTTTTTCAGTGAATATATATATATTTATTATACTATGTATACATGTGAAAATGTCTCGGTCCCCTGTTTGCCTCGGTGGCACGGAAAAAATGGGTGGAACTGACGTCAGCATGCCGACGAGGTCCTCTTATGGCTCCGATGATGTCATACGGTGTCGCGAGCGGAGCCGTGCTCGTTGACGTGGGAGAGCTAGGAAAGAATTTCTGTTGAATGCTGGTGCAGGGGATATTCACCTAAGTGTTCAGGCTAGTCCTTTGGGAGCAACTGTTTATGTTGCCACTCCAGAAACCGAAACCAGTGATCCGAGGGCAGAGGCCCTGCAGATGGCACACGAGGTGGGGTGCCCAGTCGTGTGCACCGGCGGGGCAGCGAAGTGACAAGCACCACAACCCACAAAAAAGGTAACGAGGGCACTGAATAACACAGGATCTTCTCTTTGTATCTGGCAGGAACAATGAAGTTAAAATGCCCTAGTACCAAAATGTAGAATTAGTGCTACAACGGTCTTCAAGAGGACCTGCGATGCCGCTTCTGCCTCCCGTACCCTGGAGGCGGCACATGGGTCACGCGGTACGGTCATACTGCGGTGGGACGCACACTCGTTGACCTCTCATGGCACTGCTCCACACTTCAGGGAGGACGCTTTCCATTAGCTATGTTTTCTGATGACATGTCGCGCCGGCCCCGTCCAACAACAGAACTCCTTTAGATCCAAACAGACTCTTCCACTCTCTCACCGGAAGGGAAACCAGGCCACGCGGACACTTTCACAATACAACAGCCGGGAATGCACTTTTCGGTAAAAAAACACATTCCTTCCTCCTAATTAATAAAATAAACGTCTCACTGAAGAACAGGGGCCAGCTTCGATCGGTAAACAGCCGTTACAACAACTTTTTTACTTTGCGATACCATTACAACGCATGCATTACCACGCATGCGTTGTACATCACGAAGTCATTACTACGCATTTTTAGAACGCATGGTCATTTACCACGCATGCCTTTACAACAAATTTTGTTGTAAAGGTATGTTTGGTAAATGACCATGCGTTCTAAAAACATGTAGACGATCCATGTCGTTGTAAGGAAACAGAGGCTGTTCCGTTTCCTCACAACGACGTGCACCGCCCCTCAGAGATGACGTGAAGCAGGAACCACGAGGAGAGAGGAACCATGAGGAGTGAGAGGTAAGGGGGATTGGGCATGGGGTGGGGGTTTCTTTTCTAGGGTTTAGGGTAGTGCAGTGGTGTTTGGGTGGTGTAGGGGGCCTGCTGGGGGTAGTGTTTTAGGGTTTAGGGTAGTGCAGTGGTGTTTGGGTAGTGTAGGGGGTCGCGCTGGGGGTAGTGTTTTAGGGTATAGGGTAGTGCAGTAGTGTAGGGGGTCGTGCTGGGCGTAATGTTTTAGGGTTTAGGGTAGTGCAGTGGTGTATGGGTAGTGTAGGGGTCGTGCTGGGGTAGTGTTTTAGGGTTTAGGGTAGTGCAGTGGTGTTTGAGTAGTGTAGGGGGTCATGCTGGTGGTAGTGTTTTAGGGTTTAGGGTAGTGCAGTGGTGTTTGTGTAGTATAGGGGGTCATGCTGGGGGTAGTGTTTTATGGTTTAGGGTAGTGCAGTGGTGTTTGGGTAGTGTAGTGGGTCGTGCTGGGGGTAGATTTAGGGTTTAGGGTAGTGCAGTGGTGTTTGGGTAGTGTAGGGAGTCGTGCTGGGGGTAGTGTTTTAGGGTATAGGGTAGTGCAGTGGTGTTTGTATAGTGTAGGGGGTTGTGCTGGGGATAGTGTTTTAGGGTTTATGTTAGTGCAGTGGTGTTTGGGTAGTGTAGGGGGTAGTGCTGGGGTAGTGTTTTAGGGTTTAGGGCAGTGCAGTGGTGTTTGTGTAGTGAAGGGGGTCATGCTGTGGGTAGTGTTTTAGGGTTTAGGGTAGTGCAGTCGTGTTTGTGTAGTGTAGGGGTCGTGTTTTAGGGTATAGGGTAGTGCAGTGGTGTTTGGGTAGTGTAGGGGGTCATGCTGGGGTTAGTGTTTTAGGGTTTAGGGTAGTGCAGTGGTGTTTGGGTAGTGTAGGGGGTCGTGCTGGGGGTAGTGTTTTAGGGTTTAGGGTAGTGCAGTGGTGTTTGTGTAGTGTGGGAGGTCATGCTGGGGGTATATTTAGGGTTTAGTATAGTGCAGTGGTGTTTGGGTAGTGTAGGGAGTCGTGCTGGGGGTAGTGTTTTAGGGTTTAGGGTAGTGCAGTGGTGTTTGGGTAGTGTAGGGAGTTGTGCTGGTGGTAGTGTTTTAGGGTTTAGGGTAGTGCAGTTATGTTTGGGTAGTGTAGGGTGTCATGCTGGGGGTAGTGTTTTAGGGTTTAGGGTAGTGCAGTGGTGTTTGGGTAGTGGAGGGGGTAGTGTTTTAGGGTTTAGGGTAGTGCGCCCAACCAGCCACAATATCCGTGGACAAAGGGGATCCTGACTCTTTGGAACGCTCCGTCAATTGAATAATTTGGGTCAAGGGCCCTACCACGTCCAAGACCTATCAATTCCTTTCTTGGGATCCCTCATATACTTGGAGAAAAAGGTACATAGTTTCTCATCAATTTCAGGCGTGTGTGCCACCTTCCCCTTCAGTGAGGGCCTGGGGCATTCTCCCTCATCCTATTCCTGACCTCCCTTTCAATGGGTTGATGGATTTTCCCTACCACATACTCTGCCACTTTGGCGTCAGGTGTCCACTCTGCCGACCTAGGATGGTAAATTTGGGTAGGCTCGAACATGTCCGAGTGGACCCCGTCCCCAACCGGGGACTGAGAGGAGTGGGACTCTGGACGCCAGGGACGCCCCGAGTCCTTATCCTCATCGGAGGAGAAATCGTCCTCCGATACACCCTCTCCCTCTAAGGGAAACCCGCCGTCGGGGTCTACAATAGTGGTGACAGTGTTGCAATTTTCTCCGGGCCCCTCCTCCCGGCAGGGTGCATGTTTTAGCGTTCCCGCAGTCTTGAGGAAGGTCTCCGTAAGTTTATCAAATCCTTCCAAGTGCCCCGCGTTATGCTTAACGGCCCTTTTATTCCCCATCTGGGAGCTACTTGGACCCGCCACCACCAGATCTGGGTCACTGAACACCCCAGGGATGCTTTTCACCAGCTTATCAACCTGATCCCTAAGAGGAGCCAGCGCCCTAGAAATAGCCAGAGAGAGGGCTTGGTCCACTGCTGGAGGGAGAAGTTGGGGGGCCATTCCTCCTCCACTTCCTGGTAGGAGGAGTAAAAATGGTCTTCTGAAGAAGACATGATAGCAGAGGGTGTGAGCACAGAACAAATGCCCTTAAAATCCTTAAGACAGCCCCCTCGCCGGTGCTCCAACAGCTGGGCTCTCCCCGAAGCTGTTATAAGAATAGACTGAGGCGCAATACCAATTACCACCACCAGGTGGCGCTGGTCACTAACGTGGCCATGTGGGGAAATCACTGCGTAGCAGTGTCAAAATTAGGCGAGGGTTGGTCGGGAATCAAGCGGACACTAAAGGAGTGACCGGATTCCCAAACGCGCGTAAAGACCAGCGGGAGCGCTCGACGGAGCTGCCTCGCTCGGACCAGACGCGCCTGACAGGATCTCACCGCGCGCACAGCACACAGCGGGAGAAACTGCGAGGGGGAGAACACGCTCGGGAAAGAGCCTGCTGCGCAGGGAATATGAAACAATACCAAGGCAATAATGCTAATAACGTGCACAAGAAACCGCTATACAAACAGCAACAACGTCAGATTAAGCCAAGAATGTAAGGAATGCACTTAACTGACGAGCAGTGAAGAAAGAGGAAGCGGAAGGGACGTCACGATATTATATACGATGGACTGTGATATGATTGAACTATAGTTGCCTTGGAGACTACCCCCTAATGGTTCATGGGTTGTGTAGTCTTTTGTTTATTGATTGTTGTGTTACGTTTTCTTTGAACTGCTATGCAAATAAAGTGAGGAAAGATATGCATAATCCTCGCCTCCGTCCTGCCATAGAATTCATTAAACTTTATTTGATCTGATTTAGAAACATAGATCATAAAAGTGTACATAAAAACAGTAAATCCTCTTTCCTAATACAATACAGTGAGAATTAATTAAAACCAGTAGGTAAAAACGGGTGTTACAAAGCCCGGTTCAGAGCAACTTCAGGTTAACAGAATCGTAAAGTTCAATGTTTCGCAAGATCAATCTCATGTACTTTGTGCAAAATACGCAATAAGGGGTCCAAGTAAGATGTAACGCTCCAATACCTGACCAATTTGCACTATATAAAACTGCAGAAAAACTAAAAATAAAAAGTGTTTTGCACACTTCTGTCATTGGGCTATATGTGGGCTACATCTGGGTGATATTTGTGCTACATTTGGGCTCTTTTTTCTCTGGTGGCCCTCTTGGGAGACTTATTTGTTATGAAGTTTCCTAATTTCGTCATTTACTGCAGTCTCCTCAGTAGGAAATGCTTTCAGTTTTTTACTTTGATTCCATCAAGAAGGCATTCAGATGTGTCACACATTTGCCATAAATTCAGAATGTTAGCACTCTAGTTGTTCATTAGATCACTGTAGTAAAGCTACTGCTCACCAGGGAGTTAACTGGAAGTCTACTGCTGGTATTGAAAGTGATTGTTTCAGTCTGCATGTCAGAATTTTCTAATGACATAGAAGAGGATTTGAGATCTCACTTAAAACATGCCCTAAATTTTCTTTCTGCAGCACTAACCATAATTTCTATGGCAAAATGAACCCCCTCATTTTGTTCCTTTTTAAATTAAATGTTTTAAGTGTTACCAGTTTATTCCAATCAAGATGGCTTCAGGTGTGCCATACTTTTGTCATAAGTAAGACTGTTAGCGCTCTAGTTGTTCTTTAGAACACTCTGGGAAGCTGCAGTAGAACACAAAGGCATCAACTGACAGGCTGCTCCTGTTGAAATATAACAGGAAGATATTTGAGATCTCACTTAAAACATGTCCTAATTTTTCTTTCTACAGCACTAACCATAATTTCCATGACAAAATGAACCCCCTCATTTTGTTCCTTTTTAAATTAAATGTTTTAAGAGTTACCAGTTTATTCCAATCAAGATGGCTTCAGGTCCGACGAGAACATGGCGGCCGCGTAGCGCGCTGGCCGCAAGCTCCAGACGCTCCCAGCCGATGAAGTATGCTTACGTGATTTTACCCTAAAATCATTGCTCTAGTTCCTGGGGTGGATCGCACTTTCCGATGTGTGTTACATCGATTACCTTGAATCCGTTGACTCTTGGCTCCTGCCTGAATCCGGACATCAGTCCGCGCTGTGTCTCGGCCGCCCTGGAGCTCAGGAAGAGCCGCAGGGCAGCAGCGCAAGGCTATTCCCGGGCGAGTGGTGGCAGCATCAGCACATACGCTGTAGCTGCACGCCTGGGTAGCTTGGAGGTCGGAGATCCTTCGAGGCAGCTAGCTTCCATCAACGCTGTCAATACTGAAGGACGACAGGACCTTTAAGGTAGGAGACCCATTGCAGAGGTCTTTCTTTGTGGGCCCGGAGACCGGATTAAGGAGGGTCTCGCAGTGGAAGGTGAAAAGGAAGTACAAACTAGACATACCGGGTTTACTGAGCAGAAAGAGGGGCAGACTCCCGATTGTGACTTAGCCCCTCCTAGCGTTACAGTTAAATCCCCAGAAAATATTGAAAAGGGTTTCCCCAAGGAAATTTTGAGGCGAGAAATAAAAAAGAAGGGCAGAAAACAAAAGAAAAAAGGAGACCATATAGAGCCCAAACTTAAAATTACACCATCTCTTCGCTCTTTTTTAAAGTACAACCATCAGTACTTGCTCTAAAACGACCATCACAAGTTGAACTAGAAGGTTCAAATTTAACTTGGGGGCCCATGGCTAATACTGCTATAGAGACCATTCCCGTAGCTATGGAGAGTGGTAATAATTTTAGTCAGGACGATACTGAAATAATGACTATGAACATAGCTCCCGGCATACCTGAAGTTCCTGGTGGAAATATGAATCAAACTGGCGACAATGCTAGGGTCACTCAAGACAAAGGAGATAATGATTGTGGTGACACAAGCAGTATAAGACCAGATATAAACACAACAACTTCCAGCAGTGGGAATCCTGGGGGGCAGTCGGGTGCACCTTTGGTAAATCCACTAGAAATAATGATGGGAAATCTGATGGGCAATTTAACGGCAGAAATCAGAAATGGGTTCTCGACATCTGAGGCAAACCAGCGCGAAATTCGTGGGTTTTGCGAGACTCTGGAAAAGAAATTAGATATGTTATCTGATAGGACAGAGATCCTAGAAGATTCAGTAGAGGAGCTAAAAATGGGCCTTGCCAGCAGTAGATTGGAACTTCAGGCATTGCGCAAAGAGGAACAGAGCCTTCAGGAAAAAGTTGAGCAGCTGGAAAATAACTCTAGAAAAAACAATTTGAGGATATTAAATGTACCAGAAGGAAAAGAAAGTGAGGACTTAAAATCATTTGTGGTAGCTCTCATAAAAGCTGCAGTCCAGGTGGAGGAAAGTGAAGTGGATATCGCTAGAGATATACAGAGAATACACAGGGATCCCTTCAGAAAAACCCCGGGAAGAACAAAACCAAGGAAGATTCTCATCAATTTCCATACCTATGCCCTTAAAGAAAAAATATTGATAGCTGCACTAAAACTTAAGACCCTGAAGGGCTCCGACTTCTCTTTTGAAATAAGATCGGATTTATCACGAGCCACTCTAGATAGACAGTGGGAACTGGGCAGGCGCATGGATGATTTTAAAAAAGCTGGGGCGACTGTGCAACTTAAATTTCCAGCATCACTGCGAGTAATGTTTAATAATAAAATGTATATGGTGAGAAATACAAGAGAAGCAGATGACCTACTAGAAAGTATTAAGGGGAATGTGGCGGGGGCAGTTAGGTAAAATAGAAAAAGTAGGTATTCATTTTGGCGCACACACTGAACATGTAATTTTCTTATGACTTAGTTATTTTAAATCTTTCACTTGTAAGACTGGGAGCTAATGGAGCATAGGACTAATTTTGGACTAACATCATGTCCAAGAAGAAGAAGCAGGGGTGGGTTCTCTAGGGTGAGTTGGGTGAGTTGGGTGGGGGTGGAAGGGTGTCACAGGTGGGGAGCATATGGGAAAAAATAAAAAATAAATCCTCAAACACCTTAATATTAGTATCAGCAACCAGAATAATAATATTAGAGATCTGTCCATACAGATATTAACGTGGAATGTTAATGGATTACGAGTGAAGGGCCAAAGGGATAGGCTACTTCAATACTTAAGAGATTCTCCCGCACAAATTTTGGTCTTACAGGAGACACACTTGTTGAAAAAGGAATGTCTTGAGATCTTTGGAAAACAAAGATGGGTACAACAAGTTTTCTGTACAGATCAGAGCGCGAATATCAGAGGGGTTGCAATAATAGTGAAAAAACAAACAAAAGTTTGGGTAACACGTACGAAAGCAGATAAAGGGGGAAGGTGGATCATAGCAGATGTTAAAATAGATGATAGGCCAGTAACGTTAGTAGGCTATTATGGTCCAAACTATGATGATTGTGAACCATTAATAAACCTATTTGCCAATCTCTTAGATTTCACCGGCCCAATAATTATGGGGGGGATTTTAACGTTGTTCTAGATCTAAAATTAGATAAATCAAGCAAAACCAGAACTACACCGACCCCCAACTCACGTACATTATTAAAAAATATGATGACTCAACATACACTGTGTGACCTTTGGAGAGAAAGGGTAGGAACTCTACAGGGGATATCTTTTCACAATAAAAAATATGGTAGTAGGTCTAGAATTGATTATTTCCTAGTAGACTGGGGCCTTAGAGAAGACATTTTGGATATTGAATACAAGGCGGTCCACTTATCAGACCATTCAGCAGTTCTTTTAATACTAAAAAACAATATTAGGTGTGAAGAGAATAGGTGGACTCTGGATCGGACCATATTAGCAGAGAGCGAAGCAATGGAAATTCTTAAAGCAGAGGTTAGAGAGTTTATTGAGATTAATACCGGTTCAACATCAAATGGAATAGTGTGGGATAGTCTAAAGGCTTTTATAAGAGGTAAAATTACTAGTGTAACATGTTACAGAAATAAGACATATAGAAGAGATATCTCACGATTAGAGGAGGAGATGAAGAAAATAGATCTAGAAATAAAACGATCAGACTTAGAGGAGAATATAGAAGTACTTGAAAAACAGCGGCTACTTATGAAGAATCAATTATCCGAGATCCTCCAAATAAGAATAAGAAAGAGGTGGGAAGCTAGCAAGCTAGCACATTTCGAGTATGGAGAGGGAGCGGGTAAACTTCTTGCTTGGAAAGTTAAGGCAGAACGGAACAAAAACAGGATTAAGGAGATCAAAGAAGAACGGTCTGGAAATATCCTGAGTACTGAGACTGAGATTAAAGAGGCCTTTAAGAACTTCTTTAGTGATCTATATATGGAAGCAAAGGACGATATAGTAGGTATCGAGGTAGAGGATTGGCTTGCTGAATCCATTCGACCTATAGATATTAGTCAACAAAATAATTTAAATCAAGAGATCACCAAGGAAGAAGTAGTTAAAGTAATTCAAACCAGCAAAGGGGGTAGAGCGGCAGGGCCGGATGGCATCCCAACAGAGTTGTATAAAATCTTAGTGGAGGAGATATCCCCTCTCTTGACAGCAGTGATAAGAGAGATATTAGGTCAGGGAATACAACTACCTAAATCGTGGAATGAGGCTACGATTACCCTTATTTTGAAACCGGGTAAAGATCCAGCATCCTGTGAGTCGTATAGACCAATATCCCTTTTAAACTCAGATTATAAATTTATTACAAAAATTTTATCTGGTAGGTTAGCTAAAATTGCGGGGGATATAATACATGAAGATCAGAGAGGTTTTGTAAAAGGGAGATACCTACATGAGCTTACTTATGAGCTTATTGGAGCTATTGATTTCGCAACAACTTTTAACTCTCCATTAGCTATAACAACACTGGATGCCTCTAAGGCATTTGATAAGGTGAGATGGGCCTACCTATTCTCAGTATTAAAGAGAT
This sequence comes from Calotriton arnoldi, assembly GCA_963921515.1. Lineage (NCBI taxonomy): Eukaryota > Metazoa > Chordata > Amphibia > Caudata > Salamandridae > Calotriton > Calotriton arnoldi. Next base: position 3,401,018 of record CAWUFW010000108.1, on the reverse strand, counting down.
ATAATCTGGGAGATAATTTCTGCCAGGCAATAAAGCTAATATACAAAGAACCAGTAGCAAGAGTACTTGTAAATGGTAAATTATCCTCACCTTTTAAAATCTTTAGAGGCACAAGACAGGGTTGCCCCCTCTCCCCCTGTTGTTTAATTTGTACATGGAGCCTCTGGCCTTTAGAATTAGACACTCAACCGACATTCCATCTTTTTGTCAGGGTAATTGGGTTAAGAAAGTTGCACTATATGCAGACGACCTCATGGTATATTCTCCCAATTTAGATGCTGTACTACCTATAATATTACGTATAGCAACAGAATTTGGAGAGGTGTCGGGGTACTCAGTAAATGAGCTTAAGACCGAAGCAATGATATGGAACCAAGTAAGTTGCAACCCATTAATTAAAAAGGAGATGCGATATCTTGGTTTAAGAATAGTTCAAGATATCAACGTGATTGCTGAAACAAACTTAAGAAGGGTGTTTAGAGAGATAGCCCAATTAATGAAAAGCTGGGTACACCTCCCGTTAACTATTTTAGGGAGAGTCAACTTGGTCAAGATGAGCATCCTGCCAAAGATTACCTTTATATTCAATTCATTACCATTACATTTTGATAAAGCAATTATACACAGTATACAGCAAGCAATAAATTCTTTTATTTGGGCTAATAAAGGGATTAGGATCTCTTGGAAGAAGCTACGAAGAAGAAGGGAAAAGGGAGGTCTATCTTTGCCAGACATACAATATTATGCGTGGGCTTTCCAATTAAAAAATTCCAGAAAGCTTATAAAGATTCCCGATGGATCCAGAACAGGTTTAATGTTCTCAGCCATGCTAAAAGAGCATAAAATAAAGCTTGATGGCTTCCTTTTCAAATTTGGTGATCCTAAATTTAAAAAAAAAGTTAAACTGAAGGTGCTGCACTCAATGGCATCAATGGGGTATCACATCCGACGCCTTTTGAAATTAGACTATTACTCCTACTTTGCCCCGATGTGGGATTCCCCAGGAACTCCTGAGTGTCTCAACGACAAGTTGGCATTACCAATCAGAGATGCAGACCTAAAGGTCTGGGGGGATCTGACTAAATAAGGAAATCTGCTATCCTGGTGTGATTTAAACGGACTGATGAAGGGTACTCTCTCAAAGTTTAAATATCTACAATTAAAAAGTTGGGCGCAAAGTAGAGAATCAACATTGGGTACTGGTAATATTTTAGAAGATCAATTGGTGATTAAACCATCAGGAAGCAAAGAAGTAGCACTCTGGTATTGGCATCTTCAGGACATCATGGATGGAGAATTCACTCTGGCGGAGGAGTTGTGGGGAAATCACTTGCCACGGGAGCAGTTGCAGAATATTTGGCAAGTATCCATGCGCATTCTTTATATTATAGTTAAACCTGCTTTTTTAAGAAGAAACCATCTGTTTTCACTTCATAGGGTTTATATATCACCCGAGAAACTATCTAAGATGGGGAAAGGAAGCCGAATCAGTTGTGCTAAATGTGGGTTGGAAAAGGCTACAGACATCCATATGTTCTTCCAATGCCCAGCAATCAGCGAGTTCTGGAAAAAAGTACAAACAACTATGACAGGTATTTTGGGTCGGCAAATAAAGGTAAGCCTTTCTCTGGTTATCTTTGGGGTGGTCGACGAACTTGTTGGTAACATCAGAGATCTGTTGTTTTATGCAATGTTACTGGCCAGAAGAGAAGTCTGTCGTAAATGGGTGAGCAATATACCCCCACAGCACTCAGAATGGCTGGAATCCCTTATATATATGTCTAAGATGGATCTTTCAGGGAAAAAGTCTAAAAAGAAAGCCTTCTGGGAATTATTAATTGCTTGGCTGGAGAGCCCAGAAGGGGTACGAACAAATTGTTGAGTAAAATTGCTGATACAAGTATAAATTTATGTCCAATGATTACTAACACTCCTGGACTGCTTCAGGGCCCTTACGAATTTTGGAAAATCAAGCAGTATCGGTGTTATACCGTGTGAGAGAGACAGCGACAGAAAGGTTGGTGTTTATTGGAGTATGCCCGTTAGTGGTTGGTATCCCTCTCGACAATGGGCAGAAACAAAAATGGACATCTTTCTCTTTTTCTGAGGTGAATGAGGACAAAAAAAAAAAAAAAAAAAGATGGCTTCAGGTGTGCCATAATTTTGTCATAAGTAAGACTGTTAGCGCTCTAGTTGTTCTTTAGAACACTCTGGGAAGCTGCAGTAGAACACAAAGGCATCAACTGACAGGATGCTCCTGTTGAAATATAACAGGAAGATATTTGAGATCACACTTGAAACATGTCCTAATTTTTCTTTCTACAGCACTAACCATAATTTCTATGACAAAATGAACCCCATCATTTTGTTCCTTTTTAATTTAAATGTTTTAAGTGTTACCAGTTTATTCCAATCAAGATGGCTTCAGGTGTGCCATACGTTTGTCATAAGTAAGGCTGTTAGCACTGTAGTTGTTCTTTAGAACACTCTGGGAAGCTGCAGTAGAACACAAAGGAATCAACTGACAGTCTCTGCCCTTGTTGGATGTACATGTTTTACTGAGCATGTCAGACTTCATTCTCACATGACTGAGAAAGATAATGTGAATTTACAGAAAATATGCTCTCATTTTAGCTTTTGGAGCACCTTCCAAAACTGTATGGGACAAGCATGTGAAAATAGTTTTCTCTCAAACATGATTCATGATATCCCAGCAGAAGGTTTTTCACAGGGTAAAATCACCTTAGAACACACCACAATTCCTGAAATTAGTATGGTACCATCAACAAATGAATTCTAATGTAACTAAAGTCTGTTATCACCCTTTATAGTTCTCCTTTGGTAACCCTCAAAATCTTCGATTCACTACAATGCATTTCAATGGGGTACTATCATTTATATTGGTCCCAAGATGGCTGCCAGCAATTCCAGGATGAAGTGCTGACAGCCAATCAGATCTCACGATGACATGTGTGGTTAGGCTCCGCCCAGATATATATGTGTTTTCTTTTTCAAATTTCTCAGGAACTACTGAACGGATTTACACCATTTAAGCAAAAGGCACGACTCTGAACCAAGGGCTACCTTTTTGCCAAATTTGGTGTAATTCCGTTCAGCAGTTCGGGCTGTAGCTACGATGAAAGGTTCCTATGGAAAATTGCATGGGGAAAACACGTTTTGGGACCCCCTTTTTTCTCGGCCCCCGCTTGCCGAATCACCCCGAAACTTTCAGGATAGGAGCGGACCAGAGCGGGCCATAAGTTTTGAAAATTTCGCAAAGATTCGTCAACCGCCGCCAAAGTTATTTCAAATAGAATGTTGTGGATTTCCTATGGAAAATAGGTCTTAACTATAACTATCTACTGGTGACCGCCAGTAGATAACATATATATATGTATATATATATATATATCTATATATATATATATTCACTGAAAAAACCATAGGTTTCAGGGGCGTTATAGTTAGTTGGACATTTCACTCGTACAAAACCATAGAAATTCCCCCGTTATAGTTAGTTCAGCTAACTATAACTAGCGCGCCCGCAATGCACTGCTGATGACGTCACATATTACATCACTCGATACATGGTCAGTGACATCACTCATGACATCACTGATGACATCTCAAATGACATCACTGATGACATCACTGATGACATCATCCTTGTGATAGAGTGGCAGACCTCCTCTCACCCTAATATAACCTTTGATACACACACATGTGACGTCATCAGCAGTGCATTGCGGGCGCGCGAGTTATAGTTAGCTGAACTAACTATAACGGGGGAATTTCTATGGTTTTGTACGAGTGAAATGTCCAACTAACTATAACGCCCCTGAAACCTATGGTTTTTTCAGTGAATTTCTAAGGTTTTTTAAATGCTAGTTTCTAACTATAACGTGCCTGAAACCTATGGTTTTTTCAGTGAATTTCTAAGGTTTTTTAAATGCTAATTTCTAACTATAACGTGCCTGAAACCTATGGTTTTTTCAGTGAATATATATATTTATTATACTATGTATACATGTGAAAATGTCTCGGTCCCCTGTTTGCCTCGGTGGCACGGATTAAATGGGTGGAACTGACGTCAGCACGCCGACGAGGTCCTCTTATGGCTCCGATGACGTCATACGGTGTCGCGAGCGGAGCCGTGCTCGTTGACGTGGGAGAGCTAGGAAAGAATTTCCGTGGAATGCTGGTGCAGGGGATTTTCACCTAAGTGTTCAGGCTAGTCCTTTGGGAGCAACTGTTTATGTTGCCACTCCAGAAACCGAAACCAGTGATCCGAGGGAAGAGGCCCTGCAGATGGCACACGAGGTGGGGTGCCCAGTCGTGTGCACCGGCGTGGCAGCGAAGTGACAAGCACCACAACCCACAAAAAAGGTAACGAGGGCACTGAATAACACAGGATCTTCTCTTTGTATCTGGCAGGAACAACAAAGTTAAAATCCCCTAGTACCAAAATGTAGAATTAGTGCTACAACGGTCTTCAAGAGGACCTGCGATGTGGCTTCTGACTCCCGTACCCTGGAGGCGGCACATGGGTCACGCGGTACGGTCATACTGCGGTGGGACACACACTCGTTGACCTCTCATGGCACTGCTCCACACTTCAGGGAGGACGCTTTCCATTAACTATGTTTTCTGATGACATGTCGTGCCGGCCCCGTCCAACAACAGAACTCCTTTAGATCCAAACAGACTCTTCCACTCTCTCACCGGAAGTGAAACCAGGCCACGCAGACACTTTCACAATACAACAGCCGGGAATGCACTTTTCGGTAAAAAACCACATTCCTTCCTCCTAATTAATCAAATAAACGTCTCACTGAAGAACAGGGGCCAGCTTCGATCGGTAAACAGCCGTTACAATGACTTTTACTTTGCGATACCATTACAACGCATGCATTACCACGCATGCGTTGTACATCACGAAGTCATTACTACGCATTTTTTTAGAACGCATGGTCATTTACCACGCATGCTTTTACAACGAATTTTGTTGTAAAGGTATGTATGGTAAATGGCATGCGTTCTAAAAAACATGTAGACGATCCATGTCGTTGTAAGGAAACAGAGGCTGTTCCGTTTCCTCACAATGACGTGCACCGCCCCTCAGAGATGACGTGAAGCAGGAACCACGGGGAGAGAGGAACCATGAGGAGTGAGAGGTAAGGGGGATTGGGCATGGGGTGGGGGTTTCTTTTCTAGGGTTTAGGGTAGTGCAGTGGTGTTTGGGTGGTGTAGGGGGTCATGCTGGGGGTAGTGTTTTAGGGTTTAGGGTTGTGCAGTGGTGTTTGGGTAGTGTAGGGGGTCGTGCTGGGGTAGTGTTTTAGGGTTTAGGGTAGTGCAGTAGTGTAGGGGATCGTGCTGGGGGTAATGTTTTAGGGTTTAGGGTAGTGCAGTGGTGTATGGGTAGTGTAGGGGGTCATGCTGGGGTAGTGTTTTAGGGTTTAGGGTAGTGCAGTGGTGTTTGAGTAGTGTAGGGGTCATGCTGGTGGTAGTGTTTTAGGGTTTAGGGTAGTGCAGTGGTGTTTGTGTAGTGTAGGGGGTCATGCTGGGGGTAGTGTTTTATGGTTTAGGATAGTGCAGTGGTGTTTGGGTAGTATAGGGGTCGTGCTGGGGGTAGATTTAGGGTTTAGGGTAGTGCAGTGGTGTTTGGGTAGTGTAGGGAGTCGTGCTGGGGGTAGTGTTTTAGGGTTTAGGGTAGTGCAGTGGTGTTTGTGTAGTGTAGGGGGTTGTGCTGGGGGTAGTGTTTTAGGGTTTATGTTAGTGCAGTGGTGTTTGGGTAGTGTAGGGGGTAGTGCTGGGGTAGTGTTTTAGGGTTTAGGGCAGTGCAGTGGTGTTTGTGTAGTGAAGGGGATCATGCTGTGGGTAATGTTTTAGGGTTTAGGGTAGTGCAGTCGTGTTTGTGTAGTGTAGGGGTCGTGTTTTAGGGTATAGGGTAGTGCAGTGGTGTTTGGGTAGTGTAGGGGGTCATGCTGGGGTTAGTGTTTTAGGGTTTAGGGTAGTGCAGTGGTGTTTGGGTAGTGTAGGGGGTCATGCTGGGGGTAGTGTTTTAGGGTTTAGGGTAGTGCAGTGGTGTTTGTGTAGTGTGGGAGGTCATGCTGAGGGTATATTTAGGGTTTAGTGTAGTGCAGTGGTGTTTGGATAGTGTAGGGAGTCGTGCTGGGGGTAGTGTTTTAGGGTTTAGGGTAGTGCAGTGGTGTTTGGGTAGTGTAGGGAGTCGTGCTGGTGGTAGTGTTTTAGGGTTTAGGGTAGTGCAGTTATGTTTGGGTAGTGTAGGGTGTCGTGCTGGGGGTAGTGTTTTAGGGTTTAGGGTAGTGCAGTGGTGTTTGGGTAGTGGAGGGGGTAGTGTTTTAGGGTTTAGGGTAGTGCGCCTAACCAGCCACAATATCCGTGGACAAAGGGGATCCTGACTCTTTGGAACGCTCCGTCAATTGAATAATTTGGGTCAAGGACCCTACCACGTCCAAGACCTATCAATTCCTTTCTTGGGATCCCTCATATACTTGGAGAAAAAAGTACATAGTTTCTCATCAATTTCAGGCATGTGTGCCACCTTCCCCTTCAGTGAGGGCCTGGGGCATTCTCCCCTCATCCTATTCCTGACCTCCCTTTCAAGGGGTTGATGGATTTTCCCCACCACATACTCTGCCACTTTGGGTCAGGTGTCCACTCTGCCGACCTAGGATGGTAAATTTGGGTAGGCTCGAACATGTCCGAGTGGACCCCGTCCCCAACCGGGGACTGAGAGGAGTGGGACTCTGGACGCCAGGGACGCCCCGAGTCCTTATCCTCATCGGAGGAGAAATCGTCCTCCGATAAACCCTCTCCCTCTAAGGGAAACCCGCCGTCGGGGTCTACCATAGTGGTGGCAGTGTCGCAATTTTCTCCGGGCCCCTCCTGGCAAGGTGCATGTTTTAGCGTTCGCGCACTCTTGAGGAAGGTCTCCGTAAGTTTATCAAGTCCTTCCAAGTGCCCCGCGTTATGCTTAACGGCCCTTTTATTCCCCATCTGGGAGCTACTTGGACCCGCCACCACCAGATCTGGGTCACTGAACACCCTAGGGATGCTTTTCGCCAGCTTATCAACCTGATCCCTAAGAGGAGCCAGCGCCCTAGAAATAGCCAGAGAGAGGGCTTGGTCCACTGCTGGAGGGAGAAGTTGGGGGCCATTCCTCCTCCACTTCCTTGTAGGAGGAGTAAAAATGGTCTTCTGGAGAAGACATGATAGCAGAGGGTGTGAGCACAGAACAAATGCCCTTAAAATCCTTAAGACAGCCCCCTCACCGGTGCTCCAACAGCTGGGCTTTCCCCGAAGCTGTTATAAGAATAGACTGAGGCGCAATACCAATTACCACCACCAGGTGGCGCTGGTCACTAACGTGGCCGTGTGGGGAAATCACCGCGTAGCTGTGTCATAATTAGGCGAGGGTTGGTCGGGAATCAAGCGGACACTAAAGGAGTGACCGGATTCCCAAACGCGCGTAAAGACCAGCGGGAGCGCTCGACGGAGCTGCCTCGCTCGGACCTGACGCGCCTGACAGGATCTCACCGCACGCAGAGCACACAGCGGGAGCAACTGCGAGGGGGAGAACGCGCTCGGGCAAGAGCCTGCTGCGCAGGGAATATGAAACAATACCAAGGCAATAATGCTAATAACGTGCACAAGAAACCGCTATACAAACAGCAACAACGTCAGATTAAGCCAAGAATGTAAGGAGTGCACTTAACTGACGAGCAGTGAAGAAAGAGGAAGCGGAAGGGACGTCACGATATTATATACGATGGACTGTGATATGATTGACTATAGTTGCCTTGGAGACTACCCCCCTAATGGTTCATGGGTTGTGTAGTCTTTTGTTTAATGATTGTTGTGTTACGTTTTCTTTGAACTGCTATGCAAATAAAGTGAGGAAAGATATGCATAATCCTCGCCTCCGTCCTGCCATAGAATTCATTAAACTTTATTTGATCTGATTTAGAAACATAGATCATAAAAGTGTACATAAAAACAGTAAATCCTCTTTCCTAATACAATACAGTGAGAATTAATTAAAACCAGTAGGTAAAAACGGGTGTTACAAAGCCCGGTTCAGAGCAACTTCAGGTTAACAGAATCGTAAAGTTCAATGTTTCGCAAGATCAATCTCATGTACTTCGTGCAAAATACGCAATAAGGGGTCCAAGTAAAATGTAATTCTCCAATACCTGACCAGTTTGCACTATACAAAACTGCTGAAAAACTAAAAATAAAAAGTGTTTTGCACACTTCTGTCATTGGGCTATATGTGGGCTACATCTAGGTGATATTTGTGCTACATTTGGGCTCTTTTTTCTCTGGTGGCCATCTTGGGAGACTTATTTGTTATGAAGTTTCCTAATTTCGTCATTTACTGCAGTCTCCTCAGTAAGAAATGCTTTCAGTTTTTTACTTTGATTCCATCAAGAAGGCATTCAGATGTGTCACACATTTGCCATAAATGTTAGCACTCTAGTTGTTCATTAGATCACCTTCTACAGCACTAACCATAATTTCTATGACAAAATGAACCCCATCATTTTGTTCCTTTTTAAATTAAATGTTTTAAGTGTTACCAGTTTATTCCAATCAAGATGGCTTCAGGTGTGCCATACTTTTGTCATAAGTAAGGCTGTTAGCACTCTAGTTGTCCTTTAGAACACTCTGGGAAGCTGCAGTACATCACAAAGGCATCAACTGACAGGCTGCTCCTGTTGAAATATAACAGGAAGATATTTGAGATCTCACTTAAAACATGTCCTAATTTTTCTTTCTACAGCACTAACCATAATTTCTATGGCAAAATGAACCCCTCATTTTGTTCCTTTTTAAATTAAATGTTTTAAGTGTTACCAGTTTATTCCAATCAAGATGGCTTCAGGTGTGCCATACTTTTGTCATAAGTAAGACTGTTAGCTCTCTAGTTGTTCTTTAGAACACTCTGGGAAGCTGCAGTAGAACACAAAGGCATCAACTGACAGGCTGCTCCTGTTGAAATATAACAGGAAGATATTTGAGATCTCACTTAAAACATGTCCTAATTTTTCTTTCTAAAGCACTAACCATAATTTCTATGACAAAATGAACCCCCTCATTTTGTTCCTTTTTAAATTAAATGTTTTAAGAGTTACCAGTTTATTCCAATCAAGATGGCTTCAGGTGTGCCATAATTTTGTCATAAGTAAGACTGTTAGCGCTCTAGTTGTTCTTTAGAACAATCTGGGAAGCTGCAGTAGAACACAAAGGCATCAACTGACAGGCTGCTCCTGTTGAAATATAACAGGAAGATATTTGAGATCACACTTGAAACATGTCCTAATTGTTCTTTCTACAGCACTAACCATAATTTCTATGACAAAATGAACCCCATCATTTTGTTCCTTTTTAAATTAAATGTTTTAAGGGTTACCAGTTTATTTCAATCAAGATGGCTTCAGGTGTGCCATACTTTTGTCATAAGTAAGGCTGTTAGCACTCTAGTTGTTCTTTAGAACACTCTGGGAAGCTGCAGTAGAACACAAAGGAATCAACTGACAGTCTCTGCCCTTGTTGGATGTACATGTTTTACTGAGAATGTCAGACTTCATTCTCACATGACTGAGAAAGATAATGTGAATTTACAGAAAATATGCTCTCATTTTAGCTTCTTGAGCACCTTCCAAAACTGTATGGGACAAGCATGTGAAAATAGTTTTCTCTCAAACATGATTCATGATATCCCAGCAGAAGGTTTTTCACAGGGTAAAATCACCTTAGAACACACCACAATTCCTGAAATTAGTATGGTACCATCAACAAATGAATTCTAATGTAACTAAAGTCTGTTATCACCCTTTATAGTTCTCCTTTTGGTAACCCTTAAAATCGTCGATTCACTACAATGCATTTCAATGGGGTATTATCATTTATATTGGTCCCAAGATGGCTGCCAGCAATTCCAGGATGAAGTGCTGACAGCCAATCAGATCTCACGATGACATGTGTGGTTAGGCTCCGCCCAGATATATATGTGTTTTCTTTTTCAAATTTCTCAGGAACTACTGAACCTATTTACACCATTTAACCAAAAGGCACGACTCTGAACCAAGGGCTACCTTTTTGCCAAATTTGGTGTAATTCCGTTCAGCAGTTTGGGCTGTAGCTGCGACTAAAGGTTCCTATGGAAAATTGCATGGGGAAAACACGTTTTGGGACCCCCCTTTTTTCTCGGCCCCCACTTAATGAATCACCCCGAGACTTTCAGGATAGGAGCGGACTGGAGCGCCCCACGAGTTTTGAAAATTTCGCGAAGATTCATCAACCGGCGCCAAAGTTATTGGAAATAGAATGTTGTGAATTTCCTATGGAAAATAGGTCCTAACTATAACTATCTACTGGCGACCGCCAGTAGATAATATATACATATATATATATATATATATATATATAAAAATATATATATATATATATATACATATATATATATATATGCATTATTGTGAACTTTGATCAACACAGGTATTCACTATTGATTCATTTTAAAATGTATCACACAGTTATGGTGCTTTAAATCAGGATTGTGATAAAGATCGTTTTTGTCCTCCCTTCCTTGCCGCATTTCTTTCCACCAATGACAACAACTTGTGGGTTTTTTAAATCAACCATGTGACCTAGATGGGGTCATTTGCATTTTGGGCAACGGTATTGATAAAAGCAGTGGTGCTGAAATGCGTTTACTGAATAAATACAAAATAAACAAGGATGATGTGATTTTGCGAGGGCTCCATGCCTCTTTGTTCTTCGATATTTCCGTGAGTGCCACCCTCATATATGAATGCACCCACCCGCGAGTTCGAAAAGCTTGGTGGAATTTTGGTTGGATTTATAATTAAGACTTGTCTGAACTGCCGCATTACGATGAAAGGAGGTATTTTTCCATTGACAATCGTCAGGAATTATGCATTGCAAAGAGGAACAGTATTACAGAATGACGCTTATGGAGATGTACAGTTGAATAATTATAGTTGTGATAGGAGTGCAAGATACACCTCTTTGATTTTGTGGCCCCTATAGAGACATGTGGCAGTCCATTTAGGGCATAATCTATTGGGGAGAACTATATGAACGCCAAAATCCATGATGGATAAGAAAATGTACCTGTCTTTGTGCCTATCCTGATTGCTAAATGACTTTTGGGACATCTTGTTCATGTATTATTGTGAACTTTGATCAATCCAGGTGTTCACAATTGATTCATTTTAAAATGTATCAAGTAAGTATGGTGCCTTAAATCAGTATTGTGACGAAGTTCGCTTTAGTCCTCCCTTACTGGCCGCATGTCTTTTCACCATTGACAACAACTTGTGGGATTTTTTAATCAACCATGTGACCTAGATGCCGTCGTTTGCATTTTGGAGATCGGTATTGATAAAGGCAGCCTTGCTGAAACGTGTTTACTGAATAAATGCAAAATAAACAAGGAGGATGTGAGTTTGCGAGTGCTCCATGTCTTTTTGTTCTTCTATATTTCCATGAGTGCTACCCTCACGTATGGATGCACACACCCGCAAGTTCAACAAGCTTGGTGCCATTATGGATGACTATAAATCTATATGGAATTTGGCCCTGGGGTATGGGGTCCCCTGGGACTTATAAGACTCGGGGAAGGGTGGGAGTACTAGCATTTTGTGAACAATTACACCCCTTGGCAGGAAAAAGGCTATACAAAATTAGGTAGAGAAGCTGGATGATACTTACCTGCCACTGTGCAAAGTATAAATCAAGCAGGCACACTCATTGGATGATGTCATCAAGGTTGTAATTTGAGGTGTCATCGGTGATGTCATAGAACATGTCATGAGTGATGTAATATGTGAGGTCATGAGCAGTGCATGGAGGGGGGGTGCAAGTTATAGTTAACTCTGCTATCTATAATTGGTGAATTACTGTGGTTTTTTGAGTTCAAAATGTTATGGTGCACTGACATATTCACTTAATGATAACATCACTTTAACCTTTGTTTTTTTTATATATGTGTGTGGGTGCGTGTGTGTGTATATATATATATATAAATATAAATATATACATATATATATGTCTACTGGAAAAAAACAACCGTTACAGGGACATTATAGTGAGGCTCAGATTTTACACACACAAAACCATAGAAATTAAGCAGTTATAGTTCCAGTTATCTCAAATAACTATAACTTGTGCCCTAAGGTAAATTTAACTTGCTCCCCTCCATGCACAGTTTTCTCATCAATAATTTCACTGTAAATGTTGCAGTGATATTATCAATGATGTCATAGAAGCTGTCATGAGTGATGCAATATGTGGAGTAAAATAGCAGTGCATGGCAAGTTATAGTTATTTGAGATAACTATAACTGTGATTTTCTATGGTTTTGTGTGTATAAAATCTGAACCTAACTATAATGTCACTGTAACCTTAATTTTTTTTAAGTGAATTTCTAAGGTTTTTTAAATTTGATTTCCTAACTATAATGTCTCTGTAACCTTTGGTTTTTTTCAGTGAATTTCTATGGTTGTTTAATGCTATTTCCTAACTATCATGTCCCTGCAACCTGGGTGTGTGAGTGGATGTGTGAGTGGGTGGGTGAGTGGTTATGTGGGTATGTTAGTGCATGTGTGACTGGCTGTGTGGATCTGTGAATGGGTGTGGGAGTGGCTGTGTGAGTAGGTGCGTGAGTAGCTGTGTAGGTGTGTAAGTGCTTTTGAGGATCTGTGAGTGGGTGTGTGATTGGCTGCATGGGTGTGTGAGTGGGTGTGTAAGTGGGTGTGTTTGTGGGTGAGTGGAAGCTGTTTGGGTCTGAGAGTGAGTATTTGAGTGGTTTTGAGGATCTGAGTGGGTGTGTGAGTGGCTACATGGGTGTGTGAGTTGTGTGGATGTGTAAGTGGGTGTGTGAGTGAGTAGGTGTGTGGATCTGTGAGTGCATGTATGTTTTTTTAAACTGGGGTCTGGGTACACAGATCCACCTGATTCCACCAAAATCTAGAAGGATCCGAGTGGATCCATGGATCCTCACGTGGGTTAAAAAAAAAGGTTTTGGGACACTTTCTTGCCCAGACCCCTCCATTAGTTCAATGAGGTCAGGGTACCTCTACCCTGACCCCTTCTATCACTTTTTAACTTTATTTTCCCCAGTGGGAATCAAGTCCCGATGGACAAAATGGTGGCAGCAACATTCCTCTCAGGTTGCAGTCAGTCAATCACAGCATTGCTGTTGGTGCGTGTATTCGCGAATCCAAGGAGGATCCGAGGAGGCTCGGCGTCCCTAGATATACAATTTTGAATTTCAGTTAATATCTCAAAAACTACTGAACGGATTTACACCGAATCATAAAAATGTCGCTTTCTGGACCAAGCTCTTCCTTTCTACAAAATTTGGCTTAATTCCGTTCAGCGGTTCGGGTTGCAGTTGTGTCTAAAATCCCTATAGGAAATTGCAAGGGGAAAAAATGTTTTGAGACCCCCCCTTTTTTCTTGGCCCCTGCTTGATGAATCACCCCAAAACTTTAAAGACAGCAGCTTTAGTGAGCGTCATACTAATTTTGAAAATTTCGGGAAGATTCGTCAAACAGCACCAAAGTTGTTGACAAAACGAAAAAAAAAATTCCTGTGAAAGCTAGGTGCTAACTATAGCTACCTACTTGTGACCACCAGTAGGTAATGTATATACACACACACACACATATAAATATATATATATATATATATCTACACACATATATATGTATATATATATACACATATATATGTACACACACATGTATAAATGTGTGTGTGTTTGATAAGATGCATTTTTCTTGCCTTTTTTAATTTTCAAAAGAGCATTTCCTTTCAGCTAATGAAGGCTTTCAAAATAAATCTTTATTGATATATATTTATACTGGAACTGGAAATGGTTATTTAACATAGAACAAATATTTCTTACAAATATGACTCTAAAGGCAAAATATTAATAGTCATATTCATTTTAATGTAAGCCATTACCAGTATGCTCTAATGAGAAAGCTGACATGCTATTTCCTATTGCTTTAATATAAAAGATAATAAAATGAAAGATGTAATATGGAGTATACTTTCTACACCATGTGCTTTTCAATGAGCAGTAGCTATTTAATTGCATAACGTAGTGGAAGCTTAATGCTGCTCTACACCAATATCTCATTCTATATGCTTTGCATATAAGGTCGGGGTAGCCCCCTTTTATCAATGCCCTGGGGCACCTTTCATCTTAAGAAGGATGTGGAGTGCTCTGGAAAGGGGAGCATCTGCTTGCATTTTAAGATAAAATGTAATAGTTGAAAAATATATTAAGCATGGTCTCTATGTGTGGAGGAAAGCAGCCTTGTTAACTGTTTCCTTAACCGCTAGTAAACTCGATGCACTTTCCAATATCCCAGGCTATTTAGGTGGCATGGCGTACAAAACAGTTAGCATATGAGCCATAGCCAAAATACCTATTTTCAGAAGCATTAATATGTGTTGTTAGACCTGGCATCCTTTGTGTGGTTTCCCCTGACTTTTTGCATTCTGACCTCCTGTTTTTGCTGAATTTGTTTATGCTGGCCTTAGGATTTTGAGGCCTTTTCCGCTTTTAAAGAGTGCTAAAGTACATGTGCTCGTTACTTTAAACATGGAAACATTGATTTTAACCATAATTGGCATATCTGACTAACTTATAAGTCCCTAGTAAAGTGCACTACAGGTGCCCAGGGCCTGTTAATCATATGCCACTAGTGGGCTTGCAGCACTGATTGTGCCACCCACTTCAGTAGCCCTTTAAACCTGACTCAAGCCTGCCAAAGCAAAGCCTGTGTGTGCAGCTTTAAAGTGCCATTTCGACCTGGCAAGTTAACCTACTTGCCAGGCCCAAACCTTCCTTTTTATATAAGCTGACGCATCACCCCTCCAGGGTAGATTAACCTGGTGCATCACATTCAGAACCGCAGCATTCGGGACCAGCGCTTCACTCTCGGAAACCGCTGCATCGCTGCGGTTGTGTGAAGAAATCAAGCGCAACACCCCAACTGCTTGGGATCATCAACGCATCTCGTGCTGCAACAAGAATTAAGGTACTTTTGCTCAGCAGGCCCTGCGTGGTTCCCGTACCCGGCCTGCACTCCATCACTGGTGGCCTGAACGCTTGACTTTGTCCTGTTTAACACTTAGAGCGCTAGTTGCTTCTAAGCACTATTTTTGCATTTAATGTTTAAAATGCATATCTTGACTGCTACTGATTGCATTTTTGCCTTTTTGGTATTGTTTTATTTGAAAAAATAATTTCTGTTTTTCAAAATTGGTGTGGAGTCTTTTTTGGTGTTTTTATTCTGTTACTGTGTGTTGTGTGCACAAATGCTTTACACATTGCCTCTTAAGTTTGGCTTACTGCTGTATTCCAAGCTACCAGAGGGTAACACAGGTCAATTTAAAGTGTGTTTCTGACTTACCCTGACTAGGATTGTGGTTCCTGTTTGGACAGAGTGCATACCTCTGCCAATCGGAGACCCAATTTCTAACATTGGTGATCAGTGGTGAGGATAGGACTTTCATTTGTGCAGTACATACAGTAAATGGTGTGCACTACTATCCTTATCGCAGACCAATTCAAATGTTTTAAATTCTCCATGATTGGCATTTTTTTTTTTTTTTCTCAAATCATGTCTCTGTCTGGAGAAGCAGCATCTACACCTGCAAAAATGGATTTTGAGCTGGCCAAGCTGGAGACCTACACTTTGGCACAGCTCAAGGATTTCTGCAAAGGGATTGAGCTTGCTACCAAAGGCTTCACCAGGAAGGTGGAGCTGCAAAAGGCGCTGAAGGCCTGGATGGAAGCTCCCGATGCAGTACCTTTGACCCCAGAGGAGGAGGATGAGGAACTGGATGATGATAAGGAGCTGGACCAGGATTTACTGGAGAATCTAGGACTGCTTGTGGGGCAGGGGCCAACATCCTGCCAGGAGCAGTGGTTCCCCCAGGACAGGGAACAGGATATCACCCAGAGGCCTTTCCCCAGAGGAGCTGAAGGACAGGAGAGAGGAAAGGGAATTAAAATTGGAGCTGGCTAAGCTCAAAATGGAGGGGAAGGTTACTGTGGAGCGTTTGGCTCATGAGAGGAGCCTGAGAGAGCTGGACATAAAGCCCAGGATGGGTGAGGCCAGCCACAAGGGTGGCAGCATTTCATCTATGTCCTCCGACAAGAGAGTACACATACTCAAGGGTCTGGTGCCTAATTATGGCATGGGAGATGACATAGATAGATGATTTGAGGCATATCAGATTGCCTTGCAGATGCACACAATCCCTGAGGGAGATTGGGGGGATTAGTCTGTGGAAGCATCTCCCTACTGAGGGGAGTGACACCCTACTGGCCCTAGTGGTGAGTGGCAGGATGCATTATCCCTCCATAATGGAAGGCCTAATCAGGAAATATGGTGTGACCCCAGAGAAGTACAGGGACAGTGTGAAACTATGCCCACAGACCTGGGTGGATTGTGTTAATCCTTTTTGCAAGGGACTGGATGACTGTGGGAAGGGCAGTGATGTTAAATATTATCAGGGGCTGTATAACTTGATTGCAAAAGAGCAAATGTTTAGTCTCTATTTTACAGATCTGCGCCAGCACTTGATTTAGAGTAAGCTCTCTGACCCCAGGCAGCTTGCTATGGAGGCGGACCTGGGTTAGCACCAGGGTCCATAAGGAGGTATCTGGGGGGTGATCACCACAAGAGTGGGCAGAGTCCTCCCAAGAAGAAGGGAGGGGGACAAAACAAAAGTAAGGAGTTCTCTAAAAAGGCTCCAAGCTAGTTCCATGGGTCAGGATTCCCATCCTCCTGCTGAGAAGAAAAAGAAGTGGTTACCTGACAGTAAGTCTGCAGGGAAGGCACCCCCTTAATTTTATGAGTGTCAACAGGAAGGACACTACAAGGGATATGCCAAGTGTCCAAGGCGGGCACAGCTCCCTATCGGTGGACAGTCCCTGGGGCTGGCTAGTGTAGTGCTTGGGGAGGACTTTGTCCCAGCTAGTGGTGGGGATCGATTTGAGGTTACCCTAGTGTCCCTGGGTGATGGAAAGATGGTACAAAGAACCCACATGCCTGACAATACTAGGAAGTACAGTCAGTGGGTCACCATCAATGGGCAGAGGGTGGAGGCTTTGAGAGACACAGGAGCCAGCATGACTACCATACGATGTCATCTGGTGTCTTCAAAGCCGGTAGTTCCTAATGTGTAACTACTGAATAACTTCATGGCCCCTGATCTCCTGCTACATGGTTGTATCGTCCAAGCATAGAGTGCAAATAACAATTCAAAACAATGAGACACAATGGAAAATTAAAGTATTCTCCTACTTATCTAAACAATTAAATGGGTTAAATCTGACAAATCATTCAGCTTTTTTGCTACTCTGTTGCTGACCCTTCTGTTTTCACCGGCCCCCATGGTTTAAACAATTGAAAATCACAGACAGAAATCCTGACACACCCTGTGATCAGTAGCACAATTACTAATGCAATGCCCATGGAAAGGGGTGTAAAGTGACTTTGTTCATCTCCACCATCCCTGTAACTTCAACTTTTAAATGAAGGCTTGTGGGGCCCAAAACACAGTGACAGAGGACAATGTCATGAATGCTGGCTGCCAAACCACCATTAACAATGACTGTTACTTTTCATACTACCCTGTTTGAGAAACCCAAGGGTAAATAGACTCCACACACCTGTCCTAACACGCTGAGATAAATTATAAAAAGTAGACATTTGGTCAAAAGCTAAGAAATGGGGAAACAAAAGGGTCTGCCAAGAAGAAGAATCTGAAATGGATCAGAGGGGAGAGGGAAGAAAAAGGGGCAGCAGGAAACCCATAGTCCAGGAACCAGACATGTTTGCACATACCTGTGAGTAAAGAAAAAAGTAAACGGAGTCCTTTTCAGATCAAAACAAGCGGATGGTTGAGGAGAGAAGAGTATGAAGAGGCTGAAGTCATCTATTCCCAGGCACCCCAGTCATCTTGATGCTTAGGTCTGCTCATCCCGCTCAACAAATAACCCTGGGTCTGCTTCACTGTTTTCTTTCTATGAAGTTTCTATGAAGTAGGTCAAGCATACCTCTTTCCCATTCCACGAGACATCAACAAAGAGTGAAATGATTTCTGGAGGGTGATCCCAAAAATGCTTACATTCCTGACATGTTTTGAAATCAGTAGCCTTTATAAAATCTCATCTAAAGAAGAAAATCAGAATCAAGGGAGCACAACAAAAGCACTCATTGTAATAAGTCAACCCAAGAGCCATTCCTTGTAGGTCATTCTACTCAAACCATCCTGATGCGTTCAATGACATCAGAGGGACCAACGTCAAGTTAGGCCACAGATACAAAGTCATGCCCAAACGACTTGGCAGAGAATTACGTCACAATGCCTGCAACCTTGACAATCAGATTAAACTTTATCAATAAATCACCGATAGTCAAAGTCTCTCAGCTCTTAAGCATTGACCCTGGGAACAATCATGTGATTAAAAGATCCTTAAATGGTGCATCTCCTGCATTCTATACAACTTCTGTCGCAAGCACTAACAAGACCTGAAGAGGAAATGCCAGCAGAGAGTGCAGAAAGTTTGCAGCTTATATAAAAGATAACTGAACTATCATGTTAACCATGCTTTCTAAAACTACAGACCAAAATATATACAGGATAATGCAAAGTAAGACATTATCCTTGAATAAGAAAATGAATGGCCCAAACGTCATCTGTCCCTCCTATATGAAAAGATTGAGACCCTAATTAAGAGTTCTGAGGAAATGTGCAAACAGTTTTTGCACCCTATTCAGATATATTCATCTCAGATCTTTCCTGGTGCAAATTTCACTAGTTGATATCTGGCATGCATTGCTCTGCTTTGCTGTATTTTGCGTGAGGTAGGCATTCCATGGGTGGTGCATGGGTGTTCTCATGCATCCATCCATGGATTTTGACACAAACCCATATCTACAAAGATTTGTAGAGATGAATTTGTGCAGAAATCCTGTGCCTCCCTGCGGCTGTCGTAAAGAGTAGAAATATGTTTATTTCTCCTCATTATCTCTTCTTTGTATGTGTGCTGCATCCTGCCGCACACATACAAAACAGAAATAGCCTTGTGGGAGCAAAACCATACCCCAAAATGGAAACACCCCAAAAGTTACATTAATCGCTTCCCCCACAATTTACTGGATCGGACATGGTGTTAAACCTCAATTTAATAAAACAATATGTCCTCATGTTAAGGCACCTCCTATCACATCAATTAGCAGAGTAAAATAGTTCATTAAATAATGGAGTCCACTTAATAACTGAGTTCTAGATCAACGGAAAAGTTAAAGGGTTTTATTACAAAATTTCAAAATAAGTGGTACAGAGTCAATGAGAGAAGGCTTTCAGATGCAAAGATATACAGAGTATATTAAAGTTAGAAAAACTTTCTAAGTGTTAATGGGCAGCAAAATCACAAGAAATCGGGCAGCATCCCTAGTAGAATAGGAATCAAATGATTCTCCTACACAATTACTGCATAAAAAATTAGAGACACTGCAAAATCTTTATGGTCTGAGCAAAAGTATCATTTCTACAGCAAATCAGAACACAAAAATAGTACACGTCATAACCTTAACACTTAAGCACATCCCATTTCTAAAAACTCATTCAACACCCTTTGTGCTAATGTCATCCAGAGATGTTCAAGCAAATATGAACCACTGTGCAATAAAAACATTGAGTGTATGAATAGACTAGTGATCATTGCGGAAAGCAGAGGAAAAGACCCTGACAAACGCTACAAGTCATAGAGAACAGGGAAAAGTTAATCAAAGCAATATAATCATAACAGTGAAAATAAACTAGTACACAGTAGCTGGACTGTGCTCTGTGGAGCCTGTGAGGAGAAGATGTAGCAGGGGGGCATGGGTGGGGGAAGCAGGAGTGAGTGATAGAGATGACATCCCTCATATTTAAAATGGGGATCAATACAGACGTGGTCTAACTAAAACACACTAATAACTAAACTTCTATATATTATATAACATTTGTTTCAATTACAACTACATTAATGCAGTCTGTTTATGCAGGAACATGTGTAAAATTGCATAGCACACATTATTATTAGAGCACAAAAATATAAACTCAAAAATAATCCCTCTGCCTTTCAGAATGGTTCTTCTGCAGGCAAAGATGCCCCCTGCTCAAAGGCACATTGCAGACACCCGTGCATTATGGCACAAGCGTGCCTGTGTTGGCGCTTGGCAGCACAAAGTCCGCCAGCGCATGGACAGAGTGGAACTGCGGAATTTCTTTGAGGTTATGAAGCAGTTCTACTCTCTCCAGGTGATGTGCAACACAGTGCAGCAACTTTGCTTGCTGTGCTGCAGTGCTCCACTTGTAAGTACATCTGGCCCTGGGTGAACTAACTACGCTTCCTGTGGTTATCCCTCGAACAAATCTCGGAAACTTAAATTCAAGTGCGAATGTCACTCCTAGTAATGCCATAAAGGAAGGTATTGGCTTTTGTTGGCACCATTATTGCACAGTAAATCCTCAGATTTCCAAATGCAGGCCCAAGGAAGATCAGAATTGTTGAATGGATCTTGAAAAATGTGTAAACAGGGCTGTGAAATAGGCCAGAAACACTGGTGTGCAATGCGGAGTCGGAATGGAAATTCTGTAGCATTAAAAATAAATCAGACCTCTGATTTTTTTTGCTCCTATCACCAAATAGCAAACTGATATAATATCCTAATGCCCTAAGCCATACATCCTTTTAAACTGGGTAACCCAAATCTCATGAAGTTCAAACTAAATTCCCAGCAGCTCTACTTTTGCCCTTCGCACATGAATCTCATGATTCTAATATTATTCGTTTTCACGCTTTCACCCCAACCCTATCACTCATTTTTCCAGGGAACCATTCCGCAAAAAGTGTAAATGGATTTCTTGTGGGTTTTGCTTCTTTACTGTCATTTCTTTTATTCTCTTTTATATTGACGACGTTTGGACATTTTTTGACACAGCAAAGGCGAAGCAGCAGCCAAAGCATGCTAAAAAGGAAAATGATGAAGTCGTGCCTCAGGAAATTACTTCGAATCCATGAAATTGACATAACATTTTACACCATCACAAATAGGGCAGACACTTTCAGCCCACACTCGACCAATACGTTGTTCATGCGGTGTTTCTTGATTGTGCAATTGATTGGCATTTCTACTGTTTTGTTACATTAGTGGCTGTATTCGTGTAGTAGCTGTCTAGTCCTGTACATCTATTTTGCTACAGGAAACGTTTTACCGATATCATCGTTTACCCTACAGTTGCTATAATCAACATCCTTGTACTCTAAGATATCAGATTCGTAATGCAATGGGGGTATATCACGTTACTAACTTTTTCAAATGTACGTAAACACTACCTTGTTGTGTTGTTTTTGGAGTAAATTACCTCCATGTAAAAGTTGTTGACAGCAGTGGTATAAAAACATAATTTGAAGCAGTGAAGATCGTCAGCAATTGCTGGTAAAAATCACCCAATGTAGAAGAGTTCGAGGCATTTTCAGTAATTGTTGCTGTAAGTGGAGAAATTTGGATCCTTTTCCAGTAATAAAACCTGATTTAAAAAGAACCTCACAGGACTAGAAGAACACACTATAGTAAGGCGACACCTCCCCACAACGCTCACTCAGAACAGACTGGATATGTTATGCTGTGTTGTGTTGTGTTATGTTATGCTCTTAACACTGTAAGAAGACAAGGAAGACATAGCACAATTTGTTAAAAACAAAATTGAGTGGGGCAAAATAGTGCAAAATTAATATATATATATATATATATATATATTATCTACTGGCGGTCGCCAGTAGATAGTTATAGTTACAACCTATTATCCATAGGAAATCCGCGACATTCTATTTGAAATAACTCTCTTGCCGGTTGACGTATCTTCGCAAAATTTTCAAACTTTGTGGGGCGCTCCGGTCCGCTCCAACCCTGAAAGTCTCGGGGGATTCGTCAAGCGGGGGCCGAGAAAAAGGGGGTCCCAAAATGCGTTTTCCCCATGCAATTTTCCATAGGAAACTTTAGACACGGCTACAGCCCGAACTGCTGAACGGAATTACACCAAATTTGGCAAAGAGGTAGTTCTTGGTTCAGAAAGAACCCTTTTGTTAAATGGTGTAAATCCGTTCAGTAGTTGCTGAGAAAATCAAAAGTAAAAAGATAGATATATCTAGGGCCGCGGATCCTCCCGAGCACGAGCTTTATGTTAATTGGCTGTCAACACTCCAAATCAGGAAGTGTTGGCAGCCATTTTGTCCCTCGGTAGAACCGAGGGACAGAAACAAGTGCGCAAAGCGCACAAAGGGGGCAGGGTAGAAACACCCTGACCCCCTAGGTCTGCTCAGGGGGTCCCACAAGGACCCCCTGGGCAAAAAATATATATATATATTTTTTTTAAATCGGCAGGATGCGCTCAGGGAGCGCGAATCCTGCCGAAAAAAAATTGAAGCGCGGTCTCCCGCGCTTCGATGTTAATTGGCCCCGGGTGGGCCAAGTCCCGGGGGCATGCTGGGGGGGTTAATTTTATGTGTGGGGGCCTCTAAGGGCTCCCAAGCCCCGGGGACCACCACCCCCGGGGCTTTATGTATAATGGTGCGGGAGGGCTCTGAGCCCTCCCGCAGCCCCGGGGACCACCACCTCCCGGGGCTTCTTTTTTTTAAATTAAAAACCTGTGTGGGGGGGCTCCAGCCCCGCCACACGCCCGGGGACCACCACCTCCCTGGGGCACTAAGAAAAATTAAAATGGGGGTCCGTTTTGGAACCCCAAGCCCCGGGGACCACCACCTCCCCGGGGCTTTCAAAATGTAGGGAGGGGGCCGCGCGGCCCCCTCCTGGAGCCTGTGGTGGCCCTGGGGACCGCCACCCCCCAGGGCCGGCTCCTGCAGTGTCCCGGGGTGCCTACCCCCGGGACACTGCTGTTTGCAATGACAGGACGGAGCCTCGCGGCTCCCGTCCTGTCATTGCAAACTTGCTTTGGATATTGGAAGAGAGAGCAGGGAAACCTGCTCTCTCTTCCAATATCCAAAGCCGATTGCTTTCCACATGGGGAGCTGCATCTTAGCAGCTCCCCATGTGTAGCAATGCCGGCTCCCGTAGGACACGGGGAGCCGGCGGGACTGTGGGGGGCTTGGGGACCCCCCCACAGTCCCCAACGAGAGGCCAGGCCCCGGGGGATGAGGTCCCCGTGGCCATAAGTGGCCACGGAGGGGGGCCACGCAGCCCCCCTCCCCAAAGTAAAAAAATGGAAAAAAAAAAAAAAAAAGTGCAAGGCCGGCCCGGGGGATGGGGTCCCCGGGGCCTTAAATGGCCTGAGGAGGGGGGCCAGGCAGCCCCCCTCCAAATAAAAAAAAAAGAGGCCATGCCCCGGGGGATGGGGTCCCCGGGGCCAATACAGGCCCAGGGAAGGGGGCCACGCGGCACCCTTCCCGTTTTTTTTTATTTTAATTTAAAAAAAAGGGGGTAAGGCCCTGGGGGATGGGGTCCCCAGGGCCTAAAAATAGGAAAAAGGAAGGGGGGCCACACAGCCCCCCTTCAGGGGGAAAAAAACAACAACAACAAAAAACGATCGGGCCCGTAGGCCCCGCCCCCTTCCTTCACCACTCTGCAAACGCGCCCCCTGGCGCGTTTGCAGAGGGGAACGAATCCCCTTGAATACTGGGGGTCCCTGGGGGCCAACTAGCTCACCAGGAACCTCCAGTATGCGCCAGGGGGCTGCCTTGCAGAGAGGTGTACAGAGGCCACGTCCCTTTTACACCTCTCTGCAACGCAGCTCTATGGCGCTTTTTGGAGGTATATGGTGGGCTAGTTGCACCCCAGGGACCCTCAGGATTCAAGGGAGTTAATCCCCCGACTTAAAACGCGCCACGGGGCGCGTTTCACAGTGGTGAAGGGAGGGGGCGGGCTTCAGGTGACATGTGTGCAAACAGGCCTCGTGGCGCGTTTTAAGATGGGGAATTAAATCCTCTTCAATCCTGAGGGTCCCTGGGGGCCAACTAGCCCAACAGGTACGTCCAGAAAGCGCCACAGAGCTGCGTTGCAGAGAGGTGTAAAAAGGGTGTGGCCTCTGTAAATGTCTCTGCAACGCAGCCCCTGGCGCATACTGGAGGTTCCTGGTGGCTAGTTGGCCCGTAGGGACCCTCATGATTCAAGGGGACTTAATCCCCCAACTTAAAACGCGCCACGGGGCGCGTTTGCACAGATGTCACCTCAGGCCCCGCCCCCTCCCTTCACCATTGTGCAAATATTCCTCTAAAATCAGCCGAAATACGAATTCTGATTTACTCACCTGTTATCAGGAGAGACCTCAGTGCTGCATCTTTCAGCCCAGTACTGGTCCTGAAAAGTAATTTTAACCGTACTTACCGGTAACTTGAATTTCCTTCATAGGCTAACATTGACTGGTTTCACTTGGAAATTCTTCTAAGTGTGGAGTTTTGGAACTTTAAAATATTCCTCTAAAATCAGCCGAAATACGAATTCCGATTTACTCACCTGTTATCAGGAGAGACCTCAGTGCTGCATCTTTCAGCCCAGTACTGATCCTGAAAAGTAATTTTAACCGTACTTACCGGTAACTTGAATTTCCTTCATAGGCTAACATTGACTGGTTTCACTTGGAAATTCTTCTAAGTGTGGAGTTTTGGAACTTTAAAATATTCCTCTAAAATCAGCCGAAATACGAATTCCGATTTACTCACCTGTTATCAGGAGAGACCTCAGTGCTGCATCTTTCAACCCAGTACTGATCCTCAAAAGTAATTTTAACCGTACTTACCAGTAACTTGAATTTCCTTCCATAGGATATCATTGCCTGCTTTTTGCTGAGAAAGTTTCTAAGTGTTGATTTTTGAAACATACAAATATTCCTCTAAAATCAGCCGAAATCCGAATTCTGATTTACTCACCTGTTATCAGGAGAGACCTCAGTGCTGCATCTTTCAGCCCAGTACTGGTCCTGAAAAGTAATTTTAACCGTACTTACCAGTAACTTGAATTTCCTTCTATAGGCTAACATTGACTGGTTTCACTTGGAAATTCTTCTAAGTGTGGAGTTTTGGAACTTTAAAATATTCCTCTAAAATCAGCCGAAATACGAATTCCGATTTACTCACCTGTTATCAGGAGAGACCTCAGTGCTGCATCTTTCAGCCCAGTACTGATCCTCAAAAGTAATTTTAACCGTACTTACCGGTAACTTGAATTTCCTTCATAGGCTAACATTGACTGGTTTCACTTGGAAATTCTTCTAAGTGTGGAGTTTTGGAACTTTAAAATATTCCTCTAAAATCAGCCGAAATACGAATTCCGATTTACTCACCTGTTATCAGGAGAGACCTCAGTGCTGCATCTTTCAGCCCAGTACTGATCCTGAAAAGTAATTTTAACCGTACTTACCGGTAACTTGAATTTCCTTCATAGGCTAACATTGACTGGTTTCACTTGGAAATTCTTCTGTGTGTGGAGTTTTGGATCTTTAAAATATTCCTCTAAAATCAGCCGAAATACGAATTCCGATTTACTCACCTGTTATCAGGAGAGACCTCAGTGCTGCATCTTTCAGCCCAGTACTGATCCTCAAAAGTAATTTTAACCGTACTTACCAGTAACTTGAATTTCCTTCCATAGGATATCATTGCCTGCTTTTTGCTGAAAAAGTTTCTAAGTGTTGATTTTTGAAACATACAAATATTCCTCTAAAATCAGCCGAAATACGAATTCCGATTTACTCACCTGTTATAAGGAGAGACCTCAGTGCTGTATCTTTCAGCCCAGTACTGGTCCTGAAAAGTAATTTTAACCGTACTTACCAGTAACTTATATTTTCTTCCATAGGAATCCATTGTCTGGTTTTCAGCAGAAAAGTTTCAAAGTGTCGATTTTCACAAACTACAAATATTCCTTAAAAATCGCCTGTATGACTTAAACGCATTCTTTCAACTGTTTACAGGAGATGCACCAGTGCTGGATCCAGGATCCAACACTGAGTAAGAAAAAGTAACGATAACAGTTTTTACCTGCTAAGTGAATTTCCTTCCATAGGATAACATTGGTGATTCTATGAGAAAAAGTTTGTGTGTCAACTTTTAAAATACAATAATATTCCTTAAAAATCACGACTGTAACCAAAACGCTTTTACTCAACTGTTTACAGGAGATGTACCAGGACTGAATCTAGGATCCAGTCCTGTGGTTAGAAAAGTAATCCATAAAGCAACTAATTGTATTTAACTAGAAATTCACATTGAGCTGAATGTTGCATTGTGTTTGAAAATGTGTTGCCCATTGCAACAACTGTAACTACTGTACTTAAAAGTCTATTGCCTATGTGCAAAGTATTTAAACTAAAGTAATTCATTCTGAGAAAGTATTTTTTGTAATGTAATGTATAATGTAATTACAATGTAATTTAAAAAATAAAATATGTAAAAGAAATTGTTTCTAAAAATGTAGTAAATCAGTATGAAAAAAATTAATATAAAAATTAATACATTAAAAAATTGTCATTTAAAAAACCTTTGAAATTCACTGAAAAAACCGTAGGTTTCAGGCACGTTATAGTTACAAATTAGCATTTTAAAAACCTTTGAAATTCACTGAAAAAACCATAGGTTTCAGACACGTTATAGTTAGAAATTAGCATTTAAAAAACCTTTGAAATTCACTGAAAAAACCATAGGTTTTAGGGACAGTTATAGTTAGTTGGACATTGCACTCGTACAAAACCCGTGAAATTCCCCGTTATAGTTAGTTCAGCTAACTATAACTCGCGCCCGCAATGCACTGCTGATGACGTCACATATTACATCACTCATGACATGGTCAGTGACATCACTGATGACATCACTGATGACATCTCAAATGACATCACTGATGACATCATCCACGTGATAATCTGATGCAGCTCCTCACACCCTAATATAACCTTTGATACACCCAATCTAAATTACAGAGTGCCATTCGCAAAACCATAGACACTCCAACACCAATAACTACATACCCACTCACTGATTCTTAGGTCTACACACACACATCCACTCACTCACCCGTACAGTCACTCATACTTATGGTCACTCAGTACAGGACTATCATATGCACTCTTACTCCTATATAGACACTCAAACACCGCCACTCATCCATAGAGGTACTCACACACCTAGTCAGTCATGCAAATAATTAAACACACTGCCATTTACTCACCTATACAGTTATACACACACCAGCTCACTTAATCATACAAATACTAGCACATTGTTACGCTCTTATACAATCACTGATACAAGCACACACTCATCCATACAGCCACTATCGCAATCACTCACTCTCGCTTATAGCTATTTATATACTCCAATACACATATATACTGCCTTTCACATATGTAGTTACTCACACATGTACCACTGGGACATACATTCACTCACTAACACACTCTTACACACACTTACCCACCCATACAGTCTATCACAGATGCACTCTTGAAACCATCCACCCAGTGAATCACCCACTCACACATCTATGCACAGTCGCACACACCCCATCCACACAAACACTCAGGCACCCATACAGATACTCATAGAACCAATCAATAACCCATATAGACACTCATGTAGCTATTCGCAAATCCATGCATCCACTTACACACCAACAGACGGATACAGACATTCACACAGTTTAGTCACTAACCCATGCATTCAGTAAGATACGTTTAATCACTCACTTGTAGAGTCAGTCACGCACGTACTAAATCATCCATTCAGACACTTATACACCCACTCATTCTTCAATACGCCTTTCCCTATATATATTAAACATATTTAAACTTTACAGAAACACACAGTCACTGGATGATGTCATCAGTGATGTCATTTGAGATGTCATCAGCGATGTCATCAGTGATGTCACTGACCATGTCATGAGTGATGTAATATGTGACGTCATCAGCAGTGCATTGCGGGGGCGCGAGTTATAGTTAGCTGAACTAACTATAACGGGGGAATTTCACGGGTTTTGTACGAGTGCAATGTCCAACTAACTATAACTGTCCCTAAAACCTATGGTTTTTTCAGTGAATATATATATATATATACACACACGAATATATATACACACACGAATATATAAAACACTGACGAAGGCTGAGGCTGAAACGCGTTTGTTTACAATTGTAGTGCACGATTAAATCTTGAAGTAGATTTTCACCAACGAGAGTGCTGGGCCTTATTGTTGCAAGACAGTGGAGCGTGAGATATATATATATATATATATATATATATATATATATATATATATATACACACACACACACACTAAAAAGACAGAAAGGTTACAGGGATGAAATAGTTTGGAAATAGCAGTAGAAAACCATACAAATTCACTGAAAAAACCTAAGGTTACAGGAATGTTATAGTTAGGAAACAGAATTAAAAAACCTCTAACATTCACTGAAAAAACAAAGGTTACAGGGACATTATAGTTAGGGTCAGATTTTACACACACAAAACCTTAAAAATTCAGCACTTATAGCTACCTGGGCTAAATATAGCTTACGTCCCCGCTATGCCCTGCTTATGACCTCACATATTACATCACTCATGGCATGGTCAGTGACATCGCTGATGACATCCCAAATGATATCACTGATGACATCGTCCAGTGAGTGTGTTTTGGAAAAGTTTCTGAGACTTAAAGATTTATACTAAGCTACTGTATAAATGAAATTACTATTCTTTCTGTACTACTAATGAATGATACTATATCTAACATATGTCATCTGATCTATAGTCCCATTTTTAAAACGGGTGTACTATTTATCAGTGAACTAGCCCCTACACTGACACATGTCCCCTGCTGAAGTATGTGTATGGTAGTGCGAAAGACTAAGCTGTTCATTGAGACTTCACTCTACAGTGATGGCTGAGTATAGTTCTGTTTTATGACACACTGACCACTTTCCTTAGACCTCTGTCCTTTGGGAAGAATGGCTGTAGTCGTAGATTCATCTGTTCATTAAGAGCTTTCTCTAGGGTGATGACTTAGGGGCCGATTCCGATTCAGGCCGGAAATCCCTCCGACCGAGTCGGATTCGGAGAGATATCCGACCGAACCGGACTCTAGCAGTCCGACCGAACGAGTACGATGCGGACGCATGCTATCGGACTCGATTCGGTCGGACTCCCATTGAAGCCAATGGTAGCCGGTCGTACGACGCATACACGGGCTCCCATTGACTCAATGGGTGCGTCGCGAACAAGGGCGCCCCCTACAGCGGTTACGCGTCGGTGCGACTCGCACCGTACATGCATGTGTAGGGGGGACCCATGGGTCCCCCCTGTGTGTGACTCGCGCGGCTACGCATACAGGGGGGTCAGACACGGACCCCCGAAGTCCGGCTCCGACTGCTCTTTCGAGCCGGACGGCGCGAGTCGGTCGGACTGTTCGAGGCGCGCATCGTACTTGCCCGGTCGGGGAACGTCTCCATTGCGTGGTGCGAGTAGAGTCCGTACGAGTCGGTCGGAGCGGTACGGAGCCGGGAACGAGTCGGTCGGGATTTCGCGTACGCTTGCATCGTACTTGCTCGCGTGGATGGGTGTTCGAATCGGTCGGAAACAGGGCGTCCGAATCGGATCCGGTAAAGCCGAATCCGATTCGGTGCCCTACCGGCCGAGATCGGAATCGGCCCCTTAGTGTAGTAGACTGACCTCTCTGCTCACACCTTTCTCCAGGATGAAAAATCATTTTACTAGTGGTTTGTGACAAAGTGGCCTGTATGCTAAGACCTCTTTACTGATTCTATGTTGTAGTGGTTTGTGTAAATCTGACAATTGCACTAAAACCTCTTTCCAGGTTCACAAATGGTATTGTTGTGGTTTGCAATAGGCTAGCCTATACGCTTAGATGTTTTACTTTGGTCATTAGTTTTTAGAGTATTGGTTCAGAAGAGACAGGACTACCCTTTGAGAACTGTCCCTTAGGTAATAAGTGAGTGTAATGGTTGATAAGGTTACAGTGAGCTCTGTGCTGTACGTCTCTCACCTTTGTCTTCGTCTTATTTAAAAAAAAATTAAATGGTATTTTATGAAGTTTACTTTGTTGGATGATGTCATCAGTGATGTCATTTTAGATGTCATCAGTGATTTCATCAGTGATGTCACTGACCATGTCATGGGTGGTGTAATATGTGAGGGCATAAGCAGAGCATTTGGGTGTGTAGGCTATAGTTAGCTGAGGTGACTATAATTGCTGAATTTCTACTGTTTTGTGTGTGTAAAATCTGAGCCTAACTATAATGTCCTTGTAACCTTTAATTTTTTTGTGAATTTCACCATTTGTTTTTAATATAAATTGTACTACAATGTCACCTTTAAGCACAATTTAATATTATGTATATTTACAAGTTTATAACTACATTGTATTCACACATTTACTCTTTTTGTACATTTTAAAAGTAACAATTAACAAATCAAGGTAAGGTAACTTATGTAGTCTTTCTCTAAATGCAATACACCAAGTATTTCTCTTTCTCCGCCTATCCACCGCAATGCCACCGCAAATCCGCTGCAATTCCAGGCACACATCTATACCTCAACTTCTCATTCGATACAGTAAGTCTCCATCCATGCACATTGCAAAACAAACCCTAAATCAGTTATTTTAGTTTCACATCTCCCTGAAGAAAGACTGAAAACCACAGCTTCATCCTATTTTTTAGCTTTCCTTCAAAAGTACATAGTTATAAAGTCGGGGTTTCTTCAGCTGAAGACAAAAGAGAAAGGGAAGAACAGGAGGAAGAAAAAGAAGACTTGTCACCTCCAAAGAAGTTCACGAACATTTGGAAAAATTTCTCAATCCCTTCAGGAGAAAAGAAAGTAGTTAAAAAAATTGTCCAATGCAACATGTGCAGCAAATAACTGTCGAGAGGTACGGGGAAGAAGTAGTCACATGGCACATGCTCTATTTGGAATCTCCTGCAAAACATACATACAAGGACATATCACAGGATGATGAGAGAGAGAGGGAAGGTGGTAAATCTTCATCAGCAGCTGGACCATCTTTGGGACCCTTACCACCTGAGCAGATGGTTACCGTCCCAGCTGTTTCACCAAAACTGCAAGACATGGTAACTCATTGTGGCAAATGCCACAGGCCAGTAGAACTAAAAACTGTAATCTGTTGCCCAGTTTATGCAGGCTGTCAACACATAATTGCACATTTTTTTCACCTCACCGTTCCACATTCCATTCCTTTTTAAACACAAGTAGGTATCTGAAAAACAAATATAGAATACGTTTAACTTTACATTACATACTATTAGATTACATACTAAAAGCAGGTGAGTGGCTACATAAGTTGTTATGTCAGCATATAAGAGGCTGTGTAAGTGTCTGAGTATGGGTGTATAAATGGGCATTTAAGTGGCTGTAAGGGTGGGTGACTGGGTGTGTGTGTGGTTGAGTAGATTGCCAGATCTGGTGGCTTAGTGGACTAATGCGTCCATTGTAGGGGCCTGTGTTTGACCTCATGGTCACAGGCTCAAATCCCGGTGGGCCCACTCAGCCTTTGCATCCATCTGAGGTCAATAAAATGAGTACCATTGAGTTGGGTAACAATACAATCTGTTATTGAGTGCCAAGATACTCTTCTGGGTGGAGGTTTGCTTTGTAAATACACATGTTATGTATGTGAGTGTATCAGGGCCTCTGTGGGTGTGTCACTGGATGTGTAAGGAGGGTGTTTGTGACTGTATTGGTGTCTAAATGTGTATGTTAGTTGCTGTATGGATTGGTAACTGGTTAGTGGGTGTGCAACTGTGTGTGCAAGGTGCTCTGTTAGTGGTGGATACATAACTGGTGTGGGAGTGAATGTGTAAGTGCCTTTGTCACTCAGTGTGTGAGTGACTGTATGGTTTTATAAATAGGTATGTGAGTGGCTATATGGGTGGGTGACTAGGTGTATAACTGGATGCATGGGTGTGTAAGTGCATGTGTAACTGACTGAGTGCTGGGCACATGAATGGCTGTATAGGTTTGTGAGTGGGCGTGACAGAACCTGCATGGGTGTGTGAATGACTATGTAAGTGGATGTATAGGTGAGTAAATGCATGTGTGTGTGGTTTTATGGTTGTGTGACTAAGTGTGTAAGGCACTGTCTGGCTATATGAGTGGTGGGTATATAAGTACTTTTGTGGGAGTGTAACTGGGGTTGCAAGTGTCTGCCTGACTCTGTGAATGGGTGCAAATTGCATATTATTAAATTACAAACTATAAGCAAGCACCCATATGTAATTTCAGAACATTCATTCATACTGGCTTAATAAAATAGCTATATTTTCAGTATAGCAATTCCTCTTCCTCCTTTGCTCCTCATTATATTTTCAGTTAATGTTCTCATCTAACCTCCCTTCTATTTTGCCTTTTACTGTAGTGTCTAGAAGCTACATAATTTCTTTCAGCTTACATACACTCATAGGTTTTCTTTTTAATATACTTTTTTGTAGTATAATCTAATTAACATACCTGTAAAATTTCTTTGCTGTTGTCCAACTTTTATTTTAATATCTGTTAATATCTGTTTTCTGCTGCAAATCTCAAGTCTGAAATATAGCAATCCTCCTCCCCTCTCAGTCCAAAAGTACTAATAATGGCTACCCTTCCACTGTGCTCTCACTCATACTCCTATATTTAGCAAATCACAGACTTTGTTTCATCTTTTTATTTTTGTTAAACCACTTCTAAATGGCCACTATTTTTTAACTCTTTCTATGTTTCCTGTAAAGAAGCCCCATTTGGTAGGTTATTCATGGATCCACGGATCCGCCATGGGGCTCATCACGGCCCCCCATGTGAATCTGTGGCAGATCCGCAGATCCTCACAAAATCCCTTAAAAGCATTAAATAATCCACAGTTAAAGCTTTTCATTTATATTTTATGTTGTAAAATATTGTCAATTACAAGGCATATATTCCCTGCTGTGCAATTTGTGTACACTAGTCTGCTTTTTAGTTTCACACTGCAGTATCTGTTGTTCCATTCTTTTAGCTCTGTTTCCATAGTAACCATGTTTCCAATAATCTCTGCCTACCAGTAGGTCAAAAGTTTACAAGACTTTCTCTCAACAGCATACTAGCTTCACATTACCTGTAGCAGGTGTGTTTGACTGTTTGCAATTCCAAGTATATCCCAAACAACATAACTTCTTTTTCCAAAGCTAAACACACAGTTAACTACTTTTTTCTTAAAGTCACTACCTAATTTTAGTTCCCTGCCCATCTCCCCCATCCAATCAAATATGCCAGTTTATATTTTACATTCTGTCCTCCATTGTAACTGCCTGTCATCTTCAAAACCACCTCATTCTGCTGCAGCCTTTTCCTGTGTGCTACTCCTGCTATCTGCAAAATGGTCAGAGTCTGGATTGCGGAACATAGTTTTGTGTTTTGGGCCAGAGAGCATGATATAAAGAGTGGCATTGATAGGGACCTAGGTTTACCTAATGTAGATATTACTTGGGTTAGCCAGAGAGGGTTAAAGAGGCATCAACTGTCGCCTTTGGTTGAAAGCATTGCAGATTCTTAACATCCAGACCTCACCATTGTGCACCGTGGTGGCAATGGCCTGGGCACAATTCCTGGGGTAGGATTGGAAATCCTAATGAAGGATACCATTGCTAAATTAATGTCACTATTTCCACATACTGCCTTGGTGTTCTCCAACATTTTCCAAAGACAGAAGTGGCAGTGGTCAACCCAATTTTGTCTGCAGATAGAGAAAACCAGGAAACATGTCAATAAAACTATTTCAGCATTTCTCTGAGACCACAACATGGTCTCTATATACCATAAAAACGTATGCTTCAACATGGACAAAATATATCGAAAAGATGGTG
Source organism: Calotriton arnoldi (assembly GCA_963921515.1). Classification (NCBI taxonomy): domain Eukaryota; kingdom Metazoa; phylum Chordata; class Amphibia; order Caudata; family Salamandridae; genus Calotriton; species Calotriton arnoldi. The sequence continues at coordinate 3,367,028 of CAWUFW010000108.1, read as the reverse complement.
TCCATTTCACAGACACAGGAAGAAGGCGTTCCTCAACAACTCAAAAGACGGCATCCTGTTCTATGTGTAATTATCATCTACACACCATAAACACAGAGGCTCTTTTCAGAGCCAACCCTTTTCCCAAACACTGGTTCTTTTTGTTTTCAAATCCTTTTTTTAAATTTCTCATTCAGATCCGCCATGGATCTTCAGCCAAATAAGGGTTATGGGGCTATGTTGCTGGCAGAATTGCAACAGATATGCAGATCTGTTCCCAACCAAGAGCACACATTCAATACAAAACAACAACACATTTAATACAAACATATCCTATTACAATTTATATAACTGTATCACTGCATGTGTGTGAGAGTGAGAGTAGCTGTGTGGATGTATGAGGGGCTATATGGGTGTGTGAATGGGTGTGTTAGTGGCAGTGTGGGTGTGTAACTGGGTGTGAGAGTGACTGTGTGGGTGTGCATGTAGCTGTCTGGTGCCTGTGTGGGTGTTTGATTGGTTTTCTGAATCTGTGAGTGGGTGTGTAAGTGGCTGTATGGGTGTGTGAGTAGGTGTGTAAGTGGTTGTGTGGGTGTGTGAGTGGCTGTATGGGTGTGCAAATCATTGTGTGCGTGTTTAAGTGGATGTGTGAGTGTGTGGTGGGTGGGCATATGAGTGGGTTTGTAAGTGGCTGTGTGGGTGTCTGGGTGGTATGTGAGTTGCTGCATGGGTGTGTGAGTGGCTGTATAGGTATGTGAGTGGGAGTGTCAGTGGGTTTGCTGTATGGGTGTATGAGTAGGTGTGTAAGTGGCTGTGTGAGTCTGTGAGTGGGTGTGTAAGTGGCTGTATGGGTTTGTATGTGGGTGTGCGAGTGGGTGTGTGAGTGGTTCTCTGGGTCTTTGAATATAGGTGTGAGTAACTGTTTCAGTGTGTTACTGGGTGCATGAGTAGGTGAATGGATGTGTGAGTGGTTGTTTGGTGGTGTGAGAGAGTGTGTGAGTGGGTCTATAACTGGGTGTATATATTTTTTCATTGAGGTCTGGATCCACCACAGATTCACTAGCAGAGGCCAACCCTCGGAACAAGGGAGGAAGGTGTCATCTGCCAAAGGATATTAATAGGACGACACTACGTCTCTAGCTAATAAGGTTTTTTTTTTATTTGGTCCAGGGAAGAAAAAATGCAATTACTAAAATCCTGACAACAGTGGATGCACAAAGAAAGGGAAATGAGGATAATAGTTTGTTTGAAAATGAGAACGTAATTCAAAAATGTGACATACAAAGAATATTTATTATAATTATTAATCTTTTTTACTTCTCATAGTTGAGCACGGAGCAAAGGGAAAGACATAAACAATTTACAATAATCATATAAATCAGTAGAACACAAAGTAATCAGATGCATAAACATCAAAAAAGAGAGAAATCTCCCACCCCACTAACATAGAGCTCAATTAATATCATGAACACAGAAACATAAACATATACTTCCAACAATCAAACCATCTCATACATTCCACATTCTCACATATCCAATAAAACAATTTACACGCAAAGAGAATAAGAGTAAGACAGAAACCCAATCAGGATTATGTAATAGTAGTGGTAAGTTGGCAAAAATGCATCCAGTTGGTACTTTCAGGTATATACCACTCTGTGGTTCCTGTCTTGCACGGTGCCGACGCGCGTGTCAGTGCTAGGATAAATAGTAGCCATCATCTACCTCAGGGCACTAGTAGGTTGATAATCTAAACAGGGGAGCACTAAGGCGGGGAGGAGAAATTGGAACAAAGACAACGTTGGCTGAGTGACAAATTGGCACTTCTCAAGTCAGGAGCTCCGCTTTTAGCTACAAAAGAAAAATGAGGAAATATAAAAATATGTACGGGTCTCCCCTGGTAACATGAAACCCAATACTGACCTTTAAATAAAAGGATAAAGTGTTCCAGTGTCTTCACCCGAGTGGACAGAAGGAAGTGCATAATAGAGAAAATGAAGTGAGTATCACTGGGTGTTCTGATAAAGTAAAGCCGATCGAGTACCTGTGTAAAGAGTCATAGAAGAGAGAGGCCCAAAGTAACAGACCAGAGCAAATCCATGCACACAAAGGGTAACCAAGTACTATACAGAAAAATGAAGACATAAAGTGTGCTACAGAAATATCTAGGTGCCTAGACAGTGTCTGACAGATATATAGCCGCAATAACTTACTTTAGATCCAATCACAAAGATTCCTACATGAGACAATGGGGAAACATATCGCAGTGCTGGAGACAATACTGAAATTCTTATAGAGTTGCTGAAAGTCGATGAGTCGGTTCAAGATAGAAATCTGAAACATAAGAAGCAGGAGGTGACCTGATCCTGCTAACTCTAAACATACTGAAGATAAGCTGAGACGGAGTACATGGCGGGCCCATGTATCAAGATGCCGATAGGTGTACCTCTGTAAGAGGTGAATAGTTACCTTAATGATGATAATGAGAGTCCAGGTGAGGAACCCTCCAAGGACGTCCCAAGGGCCAGGGATAAACCAGGGAATAGCGACTGGAAAGCAGACAGTGATGGCAGGCCGACTACGATAAGCGTCGGGACTCAATGGAAGCTGTAATAAAATACGGGGTGTGAGGTGAAATTCGGGGAACAAATGAATAAGGAAGTGGGCCTCTTCCCCATAGGCATACTCTTGGGTGAAGGGGCCGATAAAGGGAGCTGCACCAGAATACGCACTTAGAACAAGGGACTATAGGGAAAGCTACCCCAAGAGAGTTAGGGGAATAAAGCTAATGTGACGACCGGCAGAAATTTCGTTCTTACCTACCGAGCCGTTGGGTCTCGCTCAATCTGTGTGGTCCTCATACGAACTCCGCCGAGGCTGGCAGTAGGCCGATAGAAATTTTGCGGGGCGAACCAAGTACAACGTCCTCCAGTGGTCACGGTGGCAGGAACACAGCGTCCTGGGTCCCAGATACGATGTGTGGACCCACCTTCAATAAGGATGGTCAGGTGACTAGCCTGCCAAGAAGCTGGTTATATATTGGTTCCAGATGGCGGGCACGTGATCATTTAAACGCGGACCTCTCGCCCGGTAACTGTGTAAAAATAGAAAGAGGACTGCTGTACGGCAGAGCCATTTTGGAAGTAACTAGAGTTCAGAATAATAAAGAAGTCTCAATCGTTCGAACGGCCCAAACATCTATGAGATCACACCTAATTAATAGACCGACATTGTCCGAAATGGATAAAGAAGAAATCCATTTGAAGAAACCGGAGGAGGGATGATAGAGGGAGTGTAAAACACAGAACTCTGTAAATGGGCACGTCAAGATAACTCCATAGTTGAAAGGCGCCTACCAAAGACTAAGGGGCTCAGATCGCTTGTTCCCAAGGAGTGTTTTCGTTCAATCCCTGTTTTTCAGCATTCAGAAAGAAAATCCAAAATACTTCCCTGGTCTTTCGAACCTTGTTCACATCTCGTCCTCTTTCCGAAGTGATTTTCTCCAAAACAGTCCATTTAAGGTCAACTTCGGTATGTCCCATCTGTGTCCAATGTTGGACCAAGGGAGCGGACGTTCACATTAACATCAGACACAAGATTATCAAACTTAACCAAATGACCAACTGCAGGACCGCAAACGTAGTGTACTGCATTATTTGCCCATGCAATCTCTACTATATTGGCGAAACTGGTAGAGAGATCAGAGTACGTATCGGAGAGCACAAATCTAATATTCAGATGAAAAGAACGTCCGCTCCCTTGGTCCAACATTGGACACAGATGGGACATTCATTTGTTCCCCGAATTTCACCTCACTCCCCGTATTTTATTACAGCTTCCATTGAGTCCCAACGCTTATCGTAGTCAGCCTGCCATCATGTCTGCTTTCCAGTCGCTATTCCCTGGTTTATCCCTGGCCCTTGGGACGTCCTTGGAGGGTTCCTCACCTGGACTCTCATTATCATTAAGGTAACTATTCACCTCTTACAGAGGTACACCTATCGGCATCTTGATACATGGGCCCGCCATGTACTCCGTCCCAGCTTATCTTCGGTATGTTTAGAGTTAGCAGGATCAGGTCATCTCCTGCTTCTTGTGTTTCAGATTTCTATCTTGAACCGACTCATCGACTTTCATCAACTCTAGAAGGATTTCAGTATTGTCTCCAGCACTGCGATATGTTTCCCCATTGTCTCATGTAGGAATCTTTGTGATTGGACCTAAAGTAAGTTATTGCGGCTATATATCTGTCACACACTGTCTAGGCACCTAGATATTTCTGTAGCACACTTTATGTCTTCATTTTTCTGTATAGTACTTGGTTACCCTTTGTGTGCATGGATTTGCTCTGGTCTGTTACTTTGGGCCTCTCTCTTCTATGACTCTTTACACAGGTACTCGATCGGCTTTACTTTATCAGAACACCCAGTGATACTCACTTCATTTTCTCTATTATGCACTTCCTTCTGTCCACTCGGGTGAAGACACTGGAACACTTTATTCTTTTATTTAAAGGTCAGTATTGGGTTTCATGTTACCAGGGGAGACCCGTACATATTTTTATATTTCCTAATTTTTCTTTTGTAGCTAAAAGCGGAGCTCCTGACTTGAGAAGTGCCAATTTGTCACTCAGCCAACGTTGTCTTTGTTCCAATTTCTCCTCCCCGCCTTAGTGCTCCCCTGATTAGATTATCAACCTACTAGTGCCCTGAGGAAGGTGATGGCTACTATTTAACCTAGCACCGAAAAGCGCGTCGGCACCGTGCAAGACAGAAACCACAGAGTGGTATATACCTGAAAGTAGCAACTGGATGCATTTTGCCAACCTACCACTACTATTACATAATCCTGATTGGGTTTCTGTCTTACTCTTATTATCTTTGCGTTTAAATTGTTTTATTGGATATGTGAGAATGTGGAATGTATGAGATGGTTTGATTGTTGGAAGTATATGTTTATGTTTCTGTGTTCATGATTTTAATTGAGCTCTATGTTAGTGGGGTGGGAGATTTCTCTCTTTTTGATGTTTATGCATCTGATTACTTTGTGTTCTACTGATTTATATGATTATTGTAAATTGTTTATGTCTTTCCCTTTGCTCCGTGCTCAACTATGAGAAGTAAAAAAGATTAATAAGTATAATAAATATTCTTTGTATGTCACATTTTTGAATCACATTCTCATTTTCAAACAAACTATTATCCTCATTTCCCTTTGTGCATCCACTGTTGTCAGGATTTTAGTAATTGCATTTTTTCTTCCCTGGACCAAATTAAAAAAAAACCTTATTAGCTAGAGACGTAGTGTCGTCCTATTAATATCCTTTGTCAGATGACACCTTCCTCCCTTGTTCCGAGGGTTGGCCTTTGCTTGTGTTGTCCCGAGAGTCTCTGCCTATATTCGTTTTCTCGGGTTCCCTTGTATTTTGTTCCACCACAGATTCACACCAGGGGCCGTGCTGAGCACTGCGGTGGGTCTGCAGCTGCTCGCACATGCACATTGCCCTATTGATGATTTTATGGGAATAGCCTTGCTCCAAAAATCTGATTTTGCTGGCTGCCTGTGCTTCCTTAACCCCTTGCATGCTCACGACGGCCCCCAGCCGTCACGTGTTACAGTGGGCGTGTGCTCACAACGGCTGGGGGCCGTCAAAAACCCGCCCACGCGTTAATTCTCCCGCACAGCGGGAGAATTTACCGCGCACGGAAGGGGTTAAGGTCTACACTGTTACTACTGACTCGTCTGAGTCTCAACATTTCCTCGTAGGGAATGCTGTTGATTAGGTGCCTCGGATGGGAACTGTTAGCATGCAAAACCGAATTACCGGCCATCTCTTTACGATAAAGCCGAGTCTCAATCTTGTTGTTTAATATATACACTTTTGTGTCTAAAAAATTCACTGTGACATCGCTGATGGTGGCAGTAAAATGTAAATTGATTTCATTCACATTAATAGCATTCACAAATTCAGTTGCTTGGTTCTGTGTGCCCTCCCAGACCACGAACAAGTCATCAATGAAGCGAAGCCACAGCTTGATGTTACTATGTACATATTGGCTATGTCTGACTCCCAGGACCAGCTCCTCCCAGCCCATGTGAAGACATGCGTAGCTGGGGGAGAAGCTGGCTCCCATCGCAACACCTCTTGTCCGTTGGTAGAGTACATTGTTAAACATAAATATATTGTTTTCCAAACAAAATACAACCATTTCCACCAACATTTTGCTGTGCTTCATCTGTTGCCCTGGTCTTTTGTTGAGATAATGTTCTAGTGCCTTGACTCCATCCTTGTGTTTAATACTTGTATATAAAGATGTCACGTCAAGTGCCATAAGGAGGTAATCACTTTTCCATTCGAAATTCAATAATTTATTCAGGAAATCACTGGTATCTCTTATATACGATGGCAAGGATTTCACGTGTTCCTGCAGGAAATAATCCACATACTGAGAAGTATGTTCAAGCAAACTGTCCCTGGCCGAGATAATCGGCCTCCCCGGCTTTTTTTTGGGGTCTTTATGCACTTTCGGAATGAAATAGATAGTGGGTATCGTGGGGCTCTCTTTTTTCAGGAATTTAAATTCCTGCATGTTGATCAACCCCTTGGTTTTCCATTTTTCCATATTTTCTTGCCCATGAAGGGTCCCTCACAGACCCCTCCATCTGTCCCATGGGGTCAGGATACCTCTATCCTGACCCCTTATATCCTATTTTCTCTTTATTTCCCTCCCCACCGGGAGCCATGTCCTGATTGGCAAAATGTTAAGCGCAACTTTTCTCTCATGTTGCAGGCAGCCAATCATGGCATTGTTGTCAGCGCATGGATCGATGATGTGACTGACCATGTCATGAGTGATGAAATATGTGAGGTCATAAGCAGTGCATTGCAGGAGGTATGCGTTATAGTTAGCTTGGCTAACTATAACTGCTGAATTTCACTTGTTTTGTACGAGTGAAACCTAAGCCTAACTATAACATCCCTATAACCTTTGTTTTTTTCAATGAATTTCTAAGTTTTTTTAATTCCATTTCGAATTATAACATCCCTATTATAACATCCCTGTAACCTTTGTTTTTTTCAGTGAACTTCAAAGGTTTTTTAAATACTAACTCCTAACTATAGCGTCCCTGTAACCTTTGTTTTTTTCAGTGAAAAAAATAAATTATATATATATATATATATATATATGAGAGAGGAAAGTCTCCGACCAAATACCGGCTCCTCTCCACTCGGGGTCGGTGCGAGTTCCGGGTGTCGGATGCCGGCTAAAATACGCGAAATTTCCGTTTTAAGAGCTCCTCACTCAAACAGGAAAAGGGACTGCACTCCAGGGTGAATGTAATCAAATATTTTACTGGTAACGTGTTCGATCAAACGATCTTCTTCACAAGCCACTTGTGAAGAAGATCGTTTGATCGAAACGCTTGCCAGTAAAAATATTTGATTACATTCACCCTGGAGTGCGAGTCCCTTTTTCCTGTTTGAGTGAGGAGCTCTTAAAAACTGAAATTTCTCATATATATATATATATATATATATATATATATATATATATATATATATATATATATATATATATATATATATATATATATATATCTTATACTGAGGGCCATAGCCACTCTGTAGAAATAGTTAGGATTCCAAGAGATAGGAATTCCTCCAATTTTTGGTTGCTAATAACTTTGTGCCCATTTGATGAATTCAACGAAATGTTCCAGACCTATGGCTTTTTCTACATTGGCAAATGATGGAAAGCTAAGCGGAAATTTATCAAGGATGTGCAAAGGAAAAAAGGGAGGTTCCAAAACCTGTTTTGGCCCAAATGCATTTCTCATAGACTTTGTCTTCACATGTAGTTGCCAAATGCCGATTATAAAATATGTTGTGCAGATTATCCTTCTTGGTAGTATAGGTAAGTAGAGTAAGTATTTTTAAGTTATAAGTTATTTTAACTTAGTCATGTCCATTGTCATGATAGTTTCGCAAATGTTTGCGAAAGTACAGCAGTACATGCTGATGAGAAGGCATTATGTGATTGGCTATTGACTGCCTTTTCAAAAGTTAAAGGCAACCATGTTGTTTTAAATACACTTTGTCTGTGTTCTGGGTTAGGGCCTTAGATATAGACGGGTATAAGATTTTAAATTTTTCCCTATGTAATACAATTTTATTAAAGTAGGTAGGGAAAATTATTTATACATTTTTATATATATTATTTAAAAAAATCATGGAGTATTGCGGTAGTTTCTGAGACATACTGCACTACTTAAAAAATAAATATGTTCAAAAAATTAAAAATACACTGTATTGCACTATATTTCACAAATATAGCCTACTAGAGAGCATTTTCATTTTTTTACATATTTTATTCTTTACAAAATTTCTTTGGAGTACTGTGTTAATACCTATAAGTTATCCTGCTGCTTAAATTTTTATTTTTTTATTTTTTAAAGTACATTTTTTTTAAAAACATGGTGCTTGCTAGGTACTAGTGCTGTACTTTGTAAACTTTAGAAACATGTATAAAGAAATATAAATACATTTCCCTTCATATTACCACTTTAATAAACTGGTAATAGGTAGGGACAACAATAAAACTTACAATATACCTATATCTAAGGCCTTAACCCAGAACACACTCAAAGTGTTATAAACATAATATGGCTGTCTTTTAATTATGTGAAGATAGCCATTAGCCAATCATATACTACCTTATGATCGCCACGTACCACTGTATACTGGGAATTTACTGCGATATACCATGGCCCAATATATCACTAGGGCCTAGATGTATTATTCTATTACGTTACCCTTGCGTCACAGATGGTCTTGCACGGGAAACACAATACTTAAGTCACATTTACAAAGCAACACAAGGCCCTGCGTTGCTTGGTAAATCTGTTGAAATGTAAGGCAGTGCAAATCGATGTCTTGCATTACTCTGCGCATCATTTTGTACTTTCCTAACAAATTTCATGCACATCCATATGCCACTTCAATCTACTCCACTCCACTCTGCACCTCCCCACTCTACGGAATTCCACAGTATGCCACTTCAGTGTACACCAATCGACTCTATGACAATCCACTTTGTGCCACTCCACTCTATGCCACCCCACTCTACACCATTTCACCATATGTTATTCTACTGTATGCTACTCCACTCTTTGCCTCTACACTATGCCACTCCACTGTATGCCACTCCTCTCTATGCTATTCCAGTCTCTACGCCAGTCCACTGTACGCCATTCCACTCTATGCTATTCCACTGTATGCCATTCCACTTTATGCCATTCTGCTCTACTTTATGTCACTGTATGCTACTCCACTCTACACAACTCCACTCTACGCCACTCCACACTATTTTATTCCACTCTCCACCACTACACTGGATGCCACTTCACTCTATGCTTTTTCACTGTACGCCACTCCACTCTCCACCAGTCCACTGTACGCTACTCCACTCTACGCCACTCAGCTCTACACTATTCGACTCTATGCAACTCCACTCTACGCCACTCCACTCTATGCTAGTCTACTCTACCTCACTTCAGTCTACACCACTTCACTATACACCGCTACAGTCTAGGCTACTCCACTCTACTCTATTCCACTGTACCCCACTCCATTAAATGCCATTCCACTCTGTACTATTCCACTGTATGCCACTTCAGTCTACGCCACTCCACTCTTTGCTGTTCTGCTGCATGCCACTCCACTGTATGATACTCCACTCTACGCCACTTCACTGCATGCCACTCCACTCCACTCCACTATACACCACTCCGCTCTATACTATTCCACTATGCGCCACTCAACTGTACGTCACTCCAATCTGTTCCACTCCATTTTACACAATTTCACTCTATGACAATCCACTTTATGCTATTCCACTGTATGCAACTCCACTCTCTGCCACTCCACTCTGTACTATTCCACTGTATGCAACTCTACTCTACGCAACTCCACTGTACACCACTACAATCTATTCTACTCCACTCTGCTCTATTCCACTGTACCCCACTCCACGCCACTTTACTCTGCTCTATTCCACTGTTCCCCACTCCACTGTATGCCACTCCACTCTGTGCTATTCCACTGTATGCCATTTCAGTCTATGCCACTTCGCTCTATGCTGTTCCGCTGCATGCCACTTCACTGTACGCTACTCCACTCTACGCCACTTCACAGTACTCCTTTCCACTCCAATCTATGCTATTCCACTGGACGCCACTCAAATATATTCCACTTCACACTGTGCCACTCCATTTTACAGTGCTCCACTCTATGACAACCCACTTTACGCTATTCCACTGTATTCAACTCCACTATATGCCACTCCACTCCACTCTGCACTATTCTACTCTACGCCACTCCACTGTATGCTAGTCTACTCTACCCCACTCCAGTCTATGCCACTCCACTGTACACCACTAAAATCTACGCTACTCCACTCTGCTCTATTCCACTGTACCCCACTTCACTGTATGCCACTCCACTCTGTGCTATTCCACTTTATGCCACTCCAGTTTATGCCACTCCGCTCTATGCTTTTCTGATTCATGCCACTCCACTGTACTACACTCCACTCTACAACATTTCACTGTATGCCATCCCACTCTACACCATTCCACTCTATGCTATTCCACTGTGCGCCACTCAACTGTATGCCAGTTCACTCTACGCCACTCCATTTTACACTACTCCACTCTATGACAATCTACTTTACACTATTCCAATGTATGCAACTCAACTCTATGCGACTCCACTTTATGCTATTCTACTCTACTCCACTGTACGCTACTCCACTTTACACCATTCCACTGTACGCCACTCCACTGTACGCCATACAGTCTATGCCACTCCACTGCATCCCACTCCACTGTATGCTATTGCACTGTATGCCACTCCACTCTGCTCTAATCCACTGTATGCCACTCCACTCTACGCTACTCTACTACATGCTACTCCACTGTCTGCTTCTCCACTCTACTCTACTCTACTGTGTACTACTCCAGTCTAGGCCACTTCACTGTGTGCCACTCCACTGTATGCAATCCCACTCTATGCTATTCAAGTATATGCAACTTCTCTGTACGCTACTCCACTCTGCAACACTCTAGTGTATGCCACCCCACTCTATGCTATTCATTGGATGCCACTTCACTCTACGCCACTACACTCTACACTACTCCACTGTACACCTCTCCACTCTACCCCACTCCACTTGACACCGCTCCACCCCACTCTATGTCACAATACTCTATGCCATGACACTCTACACCATGATACTCTGCGATACGACACTGTATGACACTACAGTCTGTGCCACTCCAATCTATGTTATATGTATTTATTTAGAAAGTTTTCTATAGCGCGAACATGACCACCGAGGGTATCAGAGCACTTTACAGTTAATACATCAAGAGGGATACAAGCAGTCAAAAGAGAACCAACAGAGCGAAAATTCACAGTCATGTAGAGCCAGTCATTCTCAGGAGCCCTAGCAGCTGGGCCATAAATCTGTGTCTGTGACCAATGGAACAGCCTATCTGAGGTAGAAATTTCTTCATCAAGAACACTCGGTGCAATACCGGAGAAGGCTCGATTGTAGGTTTTTCTTTTCCTGAATTTTTGTGGTTTGAGCAATAGGGTGCTGGCGCTTCTGGAGGCTCTCGAACCACATGACAGCTCCAGTTTTTGAGCAAGGTACAGCGGGGTATTGAAATGAATGGCTTTGTGTGCCATGCATGCAATTTTTAGCTGTATCCGAGCTTCATATGGAAGCCAGTTCAGGGATAACAGGTCTGGTGATATGTGGTTGTATTTTTTAGCGCCTGTTAAGAGCCTAGCAGCAGAGTTGAGGGCAACCCTAAGAGGAGCAGTCTTTGCTCTAGGAAGGCCGCAAAGGGTTGCGCTGCCATAGTCCAGCTTTGAGAACCCTAAGGCTTGCACCGCCACCTTTAGGTCATGAGAAGGGAGAAAAGGTTTAATTTTCCTTAAAATGCTGAGTTGGAAGTTCACTTCTTTGGTGAGGGAACTGATGTGCTTCTGCATGTTCAGACTTTTGTCTAGCATTATTCCCAGAGAGGTTGCGGAATCAACGATGTGCGGAGTACAGTTAAGAGCAGTAAGCTGATTCATCCATTGTTCTATGACCGGAGATTGCTTGTGTCATATGTCATATGAATTCCCTAACTAATTGTGCTATGGTGTTTGTTTTTATATTTGCTTGGCAATTTGTTTACTCCTTTTTAAGCGTTCAGAAAAGCCTGAGCCTCTTTTTTCTTCTTTTTAATTGTCACAATGTTTGTGTTCCACTTGATTGTTTTTGTCTTTTTACAATATAAATATATTAAAGAATTCTTGTTCGGACAGACAACGTAATATAGATCTCATTGTATATCTATAATGACCCTTTCTTCTAATCCTTTTTGTGAGGGACCACTGTTTGTATAAAAAAAACTCCAATCTATGGCACTCAAGTCTACTTCACTCTATGACCCTCTACTCTACTCTACGACACTCTATGCAACTCCACTCTACCAAACTCTACTCCACTCTATGATACTCCAAGGTACATCACTGTACTCCATTCTATATCAATGTACAATGCTGTAGTACACTCTACTCCACTCTAAGGCACTCTATACAACTCCCTCTATGCCATTCCACCACAATTTACTCCACTATACTCTATAACACAATACTCCACTCTACTCCACTATTCCACTCTAAACCACTCCACTCAACTGCACTGTATGCCACTTGACTGTCCAACACTCTATGCCACTCCACTGCCCCACACTCTACCACCCTCTACTCTACATTACTTCACTCTACAACATTGTACTCCACTCTATGCAACTCCATCCTGCTCTACTCTTTGACAGTTGCCCACACTCTATGACACAATATACCACTCCACTGTACGACATGCCACTCCACTCAATAACACTTTAACTCAGTCTATGCTACACCACTATGCTGTACTCCACTCCACAGCTCTGTACTGTACACCACTATACTCGACTCCACTTCACTGTATGACACTTTACTCCACGTTACGTCACTATACAACACTCCACTCTACGCTGCTCAACACTGTACTGTACTCTATACAAGTACACTCTACAACACTATACTACACTCTATGCCACTCAACACTGTACTATACTCCACTCTACGCCACTTCACTGTACTCCTTTCCTTTCCTTTCCTTTCCACTCCACTCTACACCACTCCACTCTATGCTATTCCACTGAAATGTATTGCACTTCTCTCTGCGCTACTCCATTTTACACTACTCCACACTATGACTCTACTCCAGTCTACACCACTTCACTCTATGCTACTCTGTACCACTCAGCTCTACGAGACTCTATGCTACTCCACTACACCAGACTGTACTGCACTCTACTCCACGCCACTCCACTGTAGTGCACTCTGATCCACTCTGGTGCACTCCACTCTACAACACTTTCCAACACTCTATGACATGCTGGTCCACTCCACTGTATGACACAGCACTCAACTCTATGGCACTTTACTGTATGATACGACAGTCCACTCCATGCCACTCTACTCTACAACATTACACTCCACTCTATTACACTTTACTCCACTCTTTCTCATGTGACACCACTCAACTCAACTCCACTCCACTCTACTCCTCAGTATAATACTTTACCCCACTCCACACCACTGTTCAACATTATACTCTATGACCCTCAACTCTATGACACTCTCCTCCACTCTATATGACTGTACTCTACAAAGCTCTACTACACTTTATACCACTCTACTATACTCTCCTACACTGTATCCCATACACTCTGCTGTATACCTCTGTACTCCACTCTATGCCTGTACACACAACTGTACAAGACTTTACTCCATTCTATGAGACTTTCCAACACTCTACAACACAGCACTCTTCTGTACGAGCCACCCCTCCAATTTATGACACTTTACTTGACTCTACACTACGCCACTCCACTCTACTTCACTCCACGCCACTCTAGTGTAGGACACGCAAATCCACTCTAGAATACTTTACTACATGCCATGTTACACCACTCCACTCGACTCCACTCCAGTGTACTGCACTGCATGACACTTTACCTCACTCTATGCCAATGTATGATAATCCACTCTACGCCTCTCCACTGCACAAAATCCCCCCGTACTCTATGCAACTCCTCTCTACAAGACTCTACATTCTATGCCACTCTACTCCACTTTATGCCACTCTACTCCACTCTATGCCCATCCTCTCTATGCCACTGTACTACAAAGTAGGACACTCCAGCACACGTAACTCCACTCTACGACACACCACTCCACTCCACTATATGACATGGCACTCCACTCTACAAAACTCTCCTCCACTGTATGATACTGTACCACAGTCCACAGTTCGACACACTGCTCTATGACATTCCACTGTATGACACTACTCTGTGCGAGGCTCTCCGTCACTCTACTGTATGACACTTTATTCCACTGTACTCCACTCTAAGCCACTATATTGTATAACACTCCATTACACTGTATCCACTGTACAACACTTGACTCCATGACATTCAACTCCATGGCACTGCAGTCGACGACACTGCACTGTACAACACTCAACTGTACTGTACTATACTCCACTCCACTGTGTAACATGCCACTCCACTCTACGATACTCCACTACCCTATACGACTCACCATGGCACTCCTCTGTATAATACTTTACTTCAACATTTGCTACGTCACTCCATTCCAAACCACTCTATTCCACTCTACATCACTACACTCTAACACTAGACTGGAAATGCTGTCCTCCACTATACTCTACGACACTCCACTTAACAATACTGAACTGAATGACACTCAACTCTACGATTTGAAACATATTTTTATTAAAAAATAAAAACCATTTAAATTCAATGAAAAAAACAAAGGATAAGTTATAGTCAGGAAACCTTTATTTATTCTTTCTATACAAACACAACTTGAACAAAACAAACACTAGAAATGTTAAAGTTATAGTGATAACTTAAATTTATAATTTCAATTAATTCAATTTACTACAGGTCGTGCACCTCCCTACACAGTCTTGTCACCTCACTCACCACACTACACTAACTATAACTCGCCACTCTACCACGCACTGTGTTCTGAGATATGTCATTTGAAATGTCATAAGTGTTGTTATGAATGCTCTAAGTCAATATGCAAGGGTATAACCAGTGCATGGCGAAAGTGTGAGTTATTGTTAATGTAGAGTGGCAAGTGAGGTGACAAGACTGTGCACGGAGATGCAGTATAGCTTGGTTCCATTGGCACAGTAAGCACAGGACCCACGTCTGGGCATACCTGTCATATGTAGGGCATTTAGGGTGATAGATGGAATGCTTGATTTAATCTGAGCCACTGACAAGCACTCGGGCCCCATCCCAAGCCATACTTTTTTGCCCACCATGCCATACTTGGCTATACCTGACTGATGGGCCCAATTAGGGTGACTGGTCCTAGGCTGCTTGTGTTCCGGTTCAGGGAGGAGCTAGCATGGCAGTTTGATCTTGTTGGTTTCAACCTACCAGTTTTTCTCAACTAGAGCATTTTGTTACAAAGTTCGAGGCTACAGGTGGATCTCTTGCTCAATGTATATGGCATTTAGGAGAGTCGAGATTTTCCCTGCTGAAGATTTCCACTGTCCAGAAAATCTTCTCAATCCAAAAGTAAAAACTTTCAGCCGTCCTTCTATCACAATTAATCTTACTACATTCACTTGCTGATGAGCCACAGAGGATGTCTACATCCAGACAGCTACACAGTAGGCACTTTATTATTTTTCACATGTTTCGCATTTCCCGAAAAATAAAATTGGATGGTTTTCCAAATCCTTCCTATAGGCATTTTTTGTTTTCCATTTAATATTTGATCCTTGTTTACAGCTTTCCTTACTTCCCTACCATTTTCCTTTTTGTGAAATGCCTATCTCTATCTTAGTTTGAACATTTTAAGTTTATTTTTCTTTAACTACATTGTTATTTGGCTAGTTGTTGCAAATGAAGCACTTGAGGAAACCTTTCTACTTGTGCTGAGCTATGAAGGGTGAGCCAGGGATTCTTCACAGAAACCATATTACATTTGTGAATCTGATTGACAATACCAGCACCCATGAGAAATACGCAATCATATCTATGTCATTGGTAGGGTCAAGATTCAGTCTAATGACAAATCCTGACAACCTTGAAGGAGATCTGAAAAAAACTCAAAAGTGGACAACAATACACTGCTGCATTTCCTTTCATAAAGGTATTGCCACCTATTAATAACTGGTTTTCACTGGAACATCACTACAACCCTATCACTACAGTTTCATTACCTGAACAGTCAAGGAACATTAACACCATTTTATTTATTTATTTTAGGTATTTATATAGCTGTGGGAGCAAGTCAAGGGTACCCCAAAATTGATACACCCCAAACTTTTACCTCAAACATACCTCCCATGATTTACTGGATCAGAGACCGTGTTAAACCTCACTTTCATGAGGCAATGTGTCCCGCATTAAGACACCTCCCAGAACACCAGAATCAATAAAATACAATTTAATTAAATAATTCCAATTTAAGAATAATTTGGGTCCACTCAAATAACTGAGTTTTAGATCAATGAAAAGTTAAAGGGTTTTATAACAAAATTCCAAAATAACCGACACAGAGTCAATGCCATGAAGACACTTAAGTGTGGCTCAATGGTTAGAGCGGCAGACCCTGATGCAGAGATCTGGCCCGGGACCAGGGTTCAATTCCCGCCTCGGCGGGTCTTGGGCTCAATTTCCTCGGACCTGATAATTCTCGCCTCAGTGCCTATTCTAATCATGGGTCCCACTCTGCAACTCTGGGCAATAGCTTGCTTAATCTCCACAACGGCCCCAACAGCGCTGGGATGCCTGGCTTCACCTTGGAGGTGCCCAGGAGTGGACATTTCACAGGGTAAAAGCCAGGAAGGGTTCCACAGCGGTATGCGTACAGCGCCGGGACACCCCTTTGGGGGTATAAGTGCGCTTTACAAGTACAAATTTCATTTCATTTCAAAGGCAAAGTGATACAGAGTATGTAAAATCAGAGAATAGTCCAAGTACCATGGGGCAGCAAAATCAGAAAGTAAAGGGCAGCATTCCTAGCAGCATCAAGGAACGCTCTTTAGAATCTGACTAAGCCCCAAAATCAAGGGGTTTATATACACAATTTTTGCATAGGGAGTAAGAACTTTTTGCAGAATCATCGTGGTGTGAGCAAATGTATAATTTCTGAAGCAAATTAGAACACAGGAAAACAATAAATGTCATTACCTTAACACCTAAGCACTATCCTATTTTCCTGAATAATTATTCAGCACTCTCTATGCGGTCATCCGGAGATGTTCTAACAAACATGTTACAATTACAGTGTCACACTGTTTGAATGAATAGATTTCATTGAAACAGCGAATGATGTGGCTACATGTTACAATTTTGCATCCGAACTGTAGAAGGTTTATCGTGAGCAGAACACCAATGAAAATAAACTATGATGACTTCTGCTTGACTGTGTGCTGCGGAGCCCGTGGGGAGACAATGTGCACAGGGGGAAGCACGAGTGAGTGACAGAGCCAACTTCCATCCTAATTAAAATGGTGATTTTCACAGAAATGTGGCCTGACTAAAACACATTGGAATACACATCATAAGAAATTTGTTTCAAACGCAATTGTATTAAATCAGTCTGAAGATGTGAAATCATGTTTATAAATGCATAATGCACATTGTTAATGATGCATAAAAATGTAAATCTACAAAACACTTCTATGTAGAGCAGACCTAGCTGCAAGGGCATTGGGCAAAGGACAATGGACAAAGGATCCATAATTATCAAACCTACAACAATACATTCTGCATCCCACTGCTCTCTGAAGCACCCGTCCTGGCAGATCTCAACCCAGTTCAACCCTCACCATTAATGCTCAGACCTATCTGCCTCTCTCAAGGCCAGCAATCTCCTGGAACCAAATGAGCACATATCATGACCTCATCACTATTGATTTGGACCAAAAACATATCCTAGACACCAATAATATCAAAATCAACAATGAATGTCACGAAAATAAAATTAACTGAAACATGTGGTCAGCAGCCTCAAAAAGTGAAACCTACTGCAATTCATAATCTGTAAAGATATACAAAGCTAATGGACAATAGAATTGCTTTACATCAGATTCATCCTTCTAGAATGCTCAATAATTGTTCAGTTAAACTAAACAGCTTATTCATCACCCCCTGGGATACAACCCCCACATCATAGGTGAATTCCATGAAATGGTCCTAACCTGCACATAAGAGCTAATGGGGTACTGTTTTGAAGAATCTATATCATGTGGGCTTGCAAATCCTATCCAATGTCAGCCACTGGCACTTTCATGATATATGTAGGCACTGAGTCTATCCCAGGTTGTAAGATATGTATGCACACAGTTGAACACTAGCTCAATTTGCTGTTCACATGGAACAAAGCCCCAAAATGGTCTTACAAAAGCAAACAGGGTATGGCCATTCTTTATGTCTTTTGACCTCTGAAGTTTGTTTCGCCTAAGATCTTGCACATGAATGAACCCACAACCCATCCTACTCCGGTACTTTAAAGAAGAAAACTTAGGAGATCTCAACATATCCAGACTCTTGAATTCCTAAATAGGTGAACCACATCAGTACGTGTAAACCAAAGCAAATCCATCAACAAGTTGTACAACCTGAAGCTCGATGAACTAAAAAGATTAAGCTGAATGTTGGTTGTCAGTGCTGTAATTTACTGGCTAAAGGGGCCAAAACACCTTCATGAAATATATATGCTGGTACAGAAGGCTGCCGAATGGCCTAAATGTAAAGGCTATGTCCCAACAAAAACTAGGGAGATTTTAGCATATACCAGGAGCTTAGTAACTGGATATGCTAAGCAAAACTTCCTTTTGTAATCACTCTGAACTGTAGAGACCCCCTGATCTCACAAGTAGCAACAATTAGCATGCTTGCTCTGACCTAATCTGCCTATCTATTTCTTCTACTTGCAGATATATATTTAATCAAGGAAAACGTGTAGATTTAAGAATGGAATGGTAAACCTATACTTACAGCCACATGTACACACACACACATACGCAAACACACACACACATATATTTTCACTGAATAAAACAAAGTTTAAAGGGGTGTTATAGTCAGGTGAAATTTTTTAGTTAAAACGTACTGTTTTAAATGAACAGAACCATTGAAATTCACCAGTTATAGTTATCTCAAATAATTATAACTCATGCACTAAACTAACTATAAGTACCGCCCGTCCTGTACAGTCATCATCTATGATATCATTTCAAATGTTGCAGTCATGCTGTCAATGATGTCATAGATGGTATCATGAATGCTGTATTATGTGGGGTAATTAGCCTGTAGCCATACCCGACACCCAACCCCCAGTGGGCACCCTACACCTCGCTGCGCACAGACTTTGGCCATGTGGAGCCTGAGGTTGGGTGCAGGGTCTTGCCTGTTGCCAGGCCCATTGCCCAACCTTATGCAAGGGCCCTACCTTCTGCAGTGCATGGCCTAATAGCACGCAAAGCCGGAGGTTGGTCTCACCGTGACTAGCCGCACTCAGGGAAACTTACTCACTTTGTCAATGAGTTACAACACCAAAATATAAAAAGTTGGTCTATTGGCTTTATAAATGCATGAGTATATAAAGCAGATCTATCATCTTTCCTCAAAAATCCCCAATATTTATAATCAAATATATATTTCAGTTATTCACACAATGCAATGTTCAATAAAACAGTGATTATTATAAAATGTTTAAAATGTTTAATTAAGTTTTTTATAAAAAATAAAAACATGTCGCTGAGACGTTGTTTTAACATAGTTTTTATAGATGCATTTTGTGAGCTGAAAAATATTAAAAGAAAGACTCAGAGACATGTTTTAAAAAAAATATATAAAATCAACATGTCTCTGATTCCTTATTTTTACATATTTCAGCCCACATACTACAATCATAAAAACCACCATAAGAGTGCCTTGCATTCCTGATGAAGAGCATAGAGCTCCAGCTATGAGTGCATCAGAAAAATATGGTAAGTTCTCCAGGAGACTACCTGTTTCTTTTAAATATGGCTGGGCTCTCCGGGACACTGTTATGTATTGGGCCTTGGGTGATGGGATCCTTGGGTCTGATATCGACTCGGGTTGGAAGGCACGCAGCCCCCCTCACCTTTATTAATAAATTCAGCACTGGGGAATGGGGTTCCCAGAACTTCAACAGCCATGGGAAGGGGGGCCTTTTTTATGGGGATTCTTTCAACTTTTTTAATTAAGATTTTTTCAACCCTGTGAAAGACAACATTCAGGGCCTGATTCTGATGCGGGTTGGAAAGCTTCCCAACCGAATCGGTTTGGAAATGGTTTCCGACCCACTCGGATCGGGAGAGTCCGACCGACGGAGTACGATGCATCCGGATGCTTCCAGATACGATTTGGTTGGACTCCCATTGACTTCAATGGGAGCATATGTTCCTAACCGCATCATAATTGGGCCCTGGGTCGGGAAGACACGTTCCCGATCTGATTTGGAAGGAGCAAATGCCATTAGGAGGCCTTCCTAACCGCATCAGAATCAGGCCCTCAGTCGGGAAGCTTTTCCAACCCGCATCAGAATCGGGCCCTCAGTGTCCAGTGTTTGCAAACGGTTTGAGAATGTTAAATAATGAGATTGAAAAGGAAGAAATGATTGCTGCTGAGATAGCTAAGGAGAGTTCATAAAGCAGCCAAAGTTCAGGACCAGTGAGTGAAGATCCTCCTGGACAACTAATTAATGAAAATGAAGCTGCCATAGCCATGAATGAGGTGGAAAGTGCAATGCAACAAGCAAAACAGGAGGAACGTGTTGATTTGGAGCAGTTAATTGGCCAACTGAAGGACGAGCAATAGTAAATATATATGAAAGTAAAAGAGACAATAGTGCATGGATTCCTTCATGAAAAGAAACAGTATACATGCACATCATTTAAGCCAATATTATTGTATGTCAGTGGTCAAACTGGTACCAGGAAAAGCTTTTTAATTGAAGTTCTCACTGCTTTCCTACAGATGACTACATACTCTAATTTGTGGTGTATAGTAACAGCACCCACTGGATTAGCTGCACACAACATTAAAGGAATTACTTTACATTGATTTGTTATGCTGCCATTGGAACATGACAACAAACTGGAGTACCAAACATTTTCCGGTGAAGCTTGTCATGAAGTCTCAAAAGTATTGAAGAAATTAAAACTTTTATTCATTGATGAGGTAAGCATGTTCTCAAATTTAATGCTTGCCTCTTTACACTTGAGAATGCAACAGATTTCAAAGACAGACTATGACGTGCTGTTTGGAGGAAAGCACTTAATTGTATTTGGCGATCTACTACCTCATGAAAGGACAGCCTGTGTTCAAGACACTTCTCTATGATGAAACTCAAAATTCAGTGGGAAGTATTGGAAAAGTAAACACTTGGTTAAGCTTCCAATACAAAGAACTACTTAGGAATATGCAGCAAGCATCTGACGTTGAATATGGAAAAATTCGCAAGGATATTAGAGAAGGAGTTTTCACCAAAGAGGGGAAACAGAAGTTAGAAAAACCTTTTAAAGAAATGTTTCCCCACAACTAAGACAGCAGCAGAGCTAATGTTTAGTTTCATTTAAGAAGAAAAATGGAATGTCTGCCTAATGTCTAGAAATCGAGAGTTTTAATGAACACTTACTAACATTAGAGAAAGAAGACATTTTGCAACTTACAGCAATAGACAAAATGGAACAGCAGGGTGTGACAGTACTCCTAAATGAAAAACTACAAGTGAAACTGGGTTCATTGGAAAAGTCTGTACCCAGAACTGTGGGATTAGAGAAATGTTTAAGTGTTTGCAAGAATTGTAGAGTAATTTTGAGTAGAAATTTAAATGAAGAGGAAGGATTAGTAAATGGTGCTATGGGTAAAGTAATTGATTTCGTTAATTTTCCAAACAGGAATGAGGTTGAATATTTAGTAATAACATTTGATCAGATTGATGGCATAAAGTAGATTGGAAGGTTCACTGTAAGTTTTTTTCTTGTAAAAGATGGCATATTTAGAGTTATCTTGAGTTAGAACATTGTCAAGTTTGTTTTTGGTTGGTTTTGATGACAGAAAAGTAACTGCTGATCCAAGTTTTATTAAAGAATACAATTGGTTAAAAAGTGTATGTGCTCCTCATTTAGGACAGTATCCCATGTATGGAAAACGGATAATCTGTCCAAAACAAAAGCTTGCACAGGATTGTGCTGATGTTGCTGAGAAGAAGGAAAAGAAGGAGAACAAGGAAGCTGTTAAGAAGAAAAAAGTTGACAATGACGGAGATATTCTAGGTTATCAGTTGTCAGACCCTTCTGGTGTGAACTGCTATGTAAATGTTATTCTCAATGTAGTCTTTTAATTACCACATCTTGTAAATGCAATTGAACAGAAACCACAGATGAGATTATGTTCTGCACTGTGTAGTTTGCTGCAACACTTACATAGTGATAGGACTGTAATACATTGTGCTTCAGGCATTCGAGATCTAGTAGATACATGTAGTAGATCGGTACAATGTTCTCACAACACTCAACAAGATGCACAGGAGTTTATAATGGTCAATCTTGGAGTTTTAGAAGAAGAAGAAATAAGTATTGATAACTTATTTGGACTGAGCTACTCATGGACCCATGAGTGTGAAGATTGCTCTTTCATGGTAAGTGCACAAACAGATTCAGAGCAATTTCTTTGTTAAACACTACCAGATTGTAAAACTGTGTCTTTTGACAGACTGTTAGAAAAAGCTAACTAAAACAATACCTGCCCAAATTGTCAATCAGATGTTATGTCAACATTAAACGCACAAAGAAGTGAAAAGTATCTTATGCTACAACAATGTAGAGCAGATGGAAGTAAATTGGAAACAGAGATTACAAACTTCAAGGCTGGACAAATATCTATTTATGGAAGAACTTATACTACTATGGCTATCGTCTTTCACGAAGGACTGCATGGACATAATGTAATGACATCAACCTTAAATCAAACAAAAATTGCCCGTTAAGCTACCAAATTCTTACTTTATGTTTCTTCAACCAAAGTTCTAAGGACGATTACTGTTAAAAAAGTGGTATAGTGTATTTGTTCTACTTGGGTCGTCAGTGTTTATGACAGCATTTGACCTACTAGAGTTGATCTCTTCATAAGGGCTCTTCTGTTCCAGTGTCCTTTATATCTATTAGTAGTATTATACCATTTTAATAATAAAGAAGTTATGTTTGACATACGTTTGTTTAGATTAGTTCTTTACCTATAGGTAAAACAGTTGCTTAAATAATTATAGTGAGAGCAATGCATACCGTCACTTATTTGTAGTGATATACTGTGCAGTTCTGGGGGAAGGGGTTTCTACAATCTATATGATTGTTTTTTCCCCACTGTTCAAGAATGAATCTTTGCAAAGTACATCGTTTATGGTGTACAAGTATAGAAGCTAAGAACAGTAAAAAAGGGAAAATGAAATGTAATCTAAGATACTATTACAGCATAAGAAATGTGTAATGTTTTGTTTATAATATGAACTTATGCATTGCAAAAATTAAATGTTTTGAATGTAATTTTGTAAAATGTAATGCTAACTTATATTCATGTTTTTTTTTCTTTTCATACAGATGAATGGCACCATCTCCTGGTGTAATGTACTCTACTAATTATTTCTTACTATGTTGCTGGACAAACTTACATTTTCAGGGTACACACTGAGGCAGTTAGTGATACTCCTACTGAGACATCTACACACACACACACTGATACAGTCACTAACACACCCAGTCACACACTGGTATATGCGCTCACAGAACCACTCACTCACACATACAGCTACTGACACATCTGCTCACTCACTTATACAGCTACTCACACATATACTAACTCATCCATACAGGTACTCACAAACCCACTCACTCACTCAGTCACTGACACACCCAGTCACTTACCCATACAACCATTGAGATATCTACACACCCATACAGCCACTCACTCACAAAGCAACTCAGTCACCTATATAGTTTCTAACACACACATTCACTCACCCATATAGCCATTGACACACCCACTCACTCACCCATACAGCTACTCACAGACACAGTCACTCACTCATACAGCCACTCACACAGTTACTCACTCACCCATACAGTCACTTACACACCCACTCACCCATCCATACAGTAACTGACATATCTACTAACTCACCCATACAGCCACTCAGACTCCCACTCACTCACTCATACAGCTATACACACTCGCAGTCACTCACCCATACAGTCACTCATATATGTACTCACACATACAGTCACTCACACACCCACTCACTAAGACATGCACTTACTCACCCCTACAGATACTCACATAGCCCCTCACTCACACATACAGTCACTGACATACCCAGTCACTCACCCATACAACCATTGAGATAACCACTCACCCACACAGCCACTCACACAGCCACTCAGTCACCCATAGAGCCACTCACACACCCACTCATTCACTAGTATACCCACTCCCACAGCCACTCACTCACCTATACACGCACTCACACACCCACTCACTCACTCATATAGCTACTAAAACACATACTCACCCACCCATACAGCTACTAACACACACTCACCCATATAGCTACTAACATACAAACTCACTCATCCATACAGCCACTCACACATGCATACATTCACCCTTAAAGTGACTGAAAATGCCTACTCACTCACCCATACAGCTACTAACACATGCACTCACTCACCCATACAGCCACTCACATATGTACTCACTTACCCATACAGCTACTCACACACACAGTAACTCACTCATGCAGTCAATCACACATGCCCTCACTCATCGATACAGTCACTCACACACCCACTCACTGACCCATACAGTCACTGACACATCCAGTCAATCACCTATACAGTTATTCTCACACCCACTAACTTACCCATGTAGCTACTCGCATACCCACTCACTCACTCATACAGCTACTCACACACATAGTCACTCACCCATACACCACTCACACATGCAGTCACTCACTCAAACAGTCACTATCCCACCCATTCACTCACCCACACAGTCACTGACACATCCACTCAGTCACCTATCCAGCTACTAATATAAACACTCACTCACCCATATAGCCACTCACATACTGACTCATTCCCCCATGCAGCTACTCATACATACAGTCACTCAGCCATACAGCCACTCACACACACTCACTCACCCATACAGTCACTCACCCACCCCTCACTCACCAATACAGACACTCACACACACACTCATTTACCTGTACAGACACTCACTCACCCACTCATACAGTCACTGATACATTTGATCATTCACCCATACAGCTACTAACACATGTACTCACTTTCTCATAGAGGCACTCAGACACCCACTCACTCACCCATACAGCCACTCAAACACCCACTTGCATACCCACATAACAATTGATTCACCTACTCAACCACTTACACAGGAACTCACTCACTTATACAATCACTTATGCATCCACAAACATACAATTTTTCTTTTTTTAAACCAAGAAAGGTGGTTCTAACAAGAACCTTTGTTTTTTTTTTTACTTTTCTGAACTTTTTTGTGCTTTTTAACATTTTGTTATTTTTTGGGTCATTTTTTTCATTTTAAATGGCAACTGGGGAAAATAAAGTAAAAAAAAAATACTCTAAACTAGAGCAAGAAGTGTCATTCTAAAACAAACAAAACAAACAAAATGCATATGTGGTTTCACGCTGCTTCCAGAACTGCAGCAACAGACTGTTGTCCAACAATCAAAACTTTCTTACAAATGGTAGAAAAAGTCCCACCTTTCTCCAATTTTTACGCTCTTTCAAGTAGTTGTTGCTGGACCTCAGGTGGAACGGCGTCA
Organism: Calotriton arnoldi; assembly: GCA_963921515.1. NCBI lineage: Eukaryota > Metazoa > Chordata > Amphibia > Caudata > Salamandridae > Calotriton > Calotriton arnoldi. Next base: position 3,340,984 of record CAWUFW010000108.1, on the reverse strand, counting down.
TTGGGAGCAGTTGGTGTCGCAGATGATGGTGAAGGACCAGATGCAGAATGCTCTCTCCCCGCCCTTATCCAATGCTTTGAATGCCTGGTCTTCAAGTTTTGAGCATACTTGTGGTCCCACAAGAATATATTTTCGATGTACCTCTAGAGAGGATCTTGTCATAGAGATTGCACTTGACGTGCTTTAATACTTCCTTGATAAAATGAATCCCAGGCAATAGACTATTTTTTGGCAAGTATTTCGTTCTCCAAAAAACTGGCATCTCTCTGCTCCAGCTACTGGTCTTCATTTCCCTCTGATGCCATTTTAATGGAAAAAACAGAAAAAAGCCAAAGAGCATTTTTAATACCAAAACTGGAGCTGTAGAAAAGATAGCCTCCAATTTCTGAAATCAGATATAAAAGAAATAAAAACTGGGATATGGACTTCCTTTCTAGAAGCATGAAAAGTGTCCAATCCAATGAAATCCCTTTATTCCATAGTCATGTGGTACTCGCAAACATCAATGTAATTACGATTTCGGGAAATGTAATAAAACAGTCTTGTAACATAAATTTACTTATTAAAAAGTATGTTTTTATGTCATATTAGTAAAGCACTGACCTCAAACAATAATTTCATAACGTGAAGATATATTTTTTAATGTTTCTAAAAATCACGCCGATTTCACAAATGTTCACGGTGCTGGAAAGAACATATTGTGACTTTTCGCAACGGATTCGCGAACATTAAAAAAAATAGAAAAAAACCCATCTGGGCACATCTGTTCCTACAAAGAAAGAATTTACCTAAAAATTACACTGCAGGAACAATCACATTGCTGAAATTACATACACACAAAGTCACTGGAGACATTTACACAGCTGTAGTGTAGAATATGTACTAGACATTTAGCGAGTTAGCACTTACCGATTAATCAGTAGAAAGTTCTCCAGTTGGGTAGACATTTTCGGCAAAACTGTGGACTCTTCTTGGAAAAAATGAGGTTCCATTATGACCCTGATGCTCATTTCACAGAAATTAAACCTCAATGGGAAGCACTTACAAATATAATCACAGCAGGTGCCACAGTTGAAGCTCCACTTCTGTAAAGCACAAATGATTCTAACTTCTTGGACTTAGTGAAAGCAAAGTAAGTGTGTTTCCTCTTGTATTCCACGTGGAAAATGATCTGAAATCCTTACAGAATGTGAATGCATATTTGATCAATTTGAGCGCAATCTGATCTGTAGTGACTGTGACAACAGTTTTTTTCTTGACGTCTCCTGGTGAGCGCAGAGTCCATAGTTCTCTCTTTTAAATCCCTGAGTATGGAAATGCCCCAAATCAGCTGCAAGCTCCGCCCGTTTGGCCCCACCCCATTTTCCTTAGCGGTATGCAAAGTTCTTCCCCCCTTTTCTACGTTGATTGACAGCTTACCAATAGGCCCCAGAGTGCATTTCCTGCTGATTTTGGTGACGCAGTCTTGATGCAGGGGAATACGAGGACATCTCCACTAATCAAACAAGCACTTAGGGCCACATGTATGACCATTTCATTCTGCGACTCGCAAATTGTGGATTTTTTTGGCGACTCGCAATTAGTGAGTCACAAAATGAAATGTACAAAAGTGTCTCAGACACTGTTTAGATTCCCAAATGGGTCGAAAGGGACCTGCCTCATTATTATTCCTGAGGCAGGTCGCAATTTGCGACCCATTCCAAATGGCCAGCACTCACAAGGATGGGGGCCTGCTGGGGTCCGCAGACCATCATGTCTGTGACTGCTTTTTCAATAAAGTGGTTTTTATTAAAAATTGCAGCCCATTTTCCTTAAAGGAAAATGGGAAGCATTTAAAAAATAAAAATAAAATGTTTGTTTCATTTTTTAAAAGTAGGCAGTGGTCCATTGGACCACTGCCTGCTCTTAAAAACTGTTCTCGCTGCCAATCACAAAGAGACCCCTGCCCGTTTAGGACTGGCTTACCACCTACTTGAAGTAGGCGGTAAACTGCGATTGTTTTGCAACCACATTCTAGCAAGGATTCATGTTATCACAGATTTGTGGATCAAGACCTTGAGGAACAATCACATTTCCGAAATTATGTGCACACTAGGTCACTGGAGACATTTCCTTGTGGTACATTATGCAGCTGCAGTGTAGATAATGCACTAGACATTTACCCAACGAGATAGGACTTACAAAATAGCCAATACAAAGTACTCCAGTTGGGTAGACATTTTTTGCAAAACTGTGGACTCTTGTTGGATAAAGTGGCAGGTGAGGTTCTGTTCAGGCCCAGTCACTCACACAGCTAGTGACACAGCGACACAGACAATCAGACACCCCCTCACATACCCATTCAGCCACTGTCACGTACACTCACAGATTCCCTCAGCTACTCACACACCCACTCACTCATCCATAGAGCCACTGACACACTCACTCACTCACCCATACAGCCACTGACACAGCCACTCACTCCCCCATATACTTACACAGCCACTCACTCACCCATAAAACCACTCACACGCCCACTCACAGATCCAGTCAGACACTCACACACACACCCACTCACCAACCTATATATCCACTCACAGAACCACTCTGAAAGGTTACAGATTAATGTTAGGAAATAAAATTTAAAAAACCTTAGAAATTCACTGAAAAAGGCAAAGGTTAAAGGGACATTAAAGTTAAGAAATAACGTTAAAAAATCATTGAAAATCAACAAAAAAACATAGGTTAGATAGACTTTATAGTGAGGAAATAGCGTTTTAAAAACCATAGAAATTCACTGAAAAAAACAAAGTTTACATGGACGTTATAGTTAGGAAATAACGTTAAAGAACCATAGAAATTCACTGAAACAAAAGATTATAGGAACATTATAGTTAGGCTCAGATTTCATTCATACAAAACTGGTGAAATTCAACAGCTATAGTTACCTAAGCTAACTCTACTTTAAACCCCCCCCCCCAAATGCACTGCTTATGGCCTCACATATTACATCTCTCATGACATGGTCACAGACAACAATGATGATATCACTGATGCAATGTTTGGCTCCAGGGACCCATCACCCGGGGCAACTTATTTAAATAAAAGGGTGGGAGAACACGTGGCCCAACCTTTCTGAGCCTTGTTAGGCCCTGGGGACCCCGTCCCCCAGGGCCACTCTTTTAAATAAAGGGGCGGGGTGTGTGTGACCCCCTCTATGGGCTGATTTTGGCCATGAGAACCCCATCCTATGGGGCCCGGACATGCAGCCCCCTCCCCGGGCTGATTTCGCCCACGGGGACCATCCTCTAGGGACTGGCATAGTTTTCATGGAGAGGGAAGCACGTGCCCCCCCTCCCTGGGCTGACTTCAGCCCTGAGAACCCCTGGGCCCAGTGACATTTAGTAGGGGGTGGAGGTGACCCCCCTCCTGGGCAGTTTTCAGCTTCTGGGACTCGATTTCTTGGGGTCAGGCAACATTTTACAGGTGGAGGGGCATGCAGCCATCCTCCCCAGGCCGATTTCAGCCTCAGGGACCCCATCCACTTGACCATGCTAAGGTAAATGGGGGTGCCCTGGTGCCTACCCGGGGCACCCACCATAGTGTAGTTGGGGTTGCTGGGGGAGCATACAGCAAGAGCCGGCATTGCTCCCGCCCACAAGAAGCAGATAATACAGTGGGTGGGAGCATTTTTGAAGCTCTCACCAGCTGGGAGTGAACTTGGTGTTTGAGAATGCTCCCACCAAGCGAGGCAAGGCACAGGTTTCCCTGCCCACAATGCAGCAGGCAGGGAAACTGCTATGTCCCAGGGGTGGGCTCCCTTGGGCCGAGGGAGATGGGGTACCCTCAACCATTATTATCCTCCTCCCCTAAAGTAATCTGCCCTGGAGGAGGCTCCTTTGGGCCTTTTCAGGCTCAAGAAGGGGGGATGCATTGCCCTCCCTCTCATTTTACAAAATGTCCACCTGAGGGTAGGCTCTCTGGGCCTCTCAAGGCTCAGGAAGGGCCTCTGAAGGCTCAAGGAGGGGGGCCATCCAGCTCCCTTCCCCTTTATGAAATCACCCTCAGAGTACGCTCCCCAGGGCATAAGTTGTTTAATGCAGCTCGGCCAACATTTTTAGTTCCAAACCCACAAGATTGCGGGATTGCTGCATTTTTTGCCATTTCTTCATTTTTTGGCCTGGGGAGGTCCCTATGGCCTAGGGGGTCAGGGTACCCCTACCCTGCCTTCATATATCTTTATTTTTTAGAACATCAGGACAGGGGACTAAGTCCCTGAGTCCTGTCATGACTGCCAGCAACATTTTTCTCATGTTGCTGGCAATCAATCAGAGCATTCGCTCTTGCGGGAGTTTGAATCCCACTGGAGTGAGATGGCCCAAGGGAAATAAAGCTCCCTGGGTCAATCAGATGCTCTATTTTTAAACTGGTGCTCCTGCAAGAGTCTCTCAAGACTCTCATAGACCCATCTGCCAAAATATGCAATCATGTTTTGCCCTTAATTTTGCAAAACCTACTGATCGGACATACATCAAATCACGAAAAGCACAATCTTTTTTTTAATCGGCCTCTGTTTGACGGATCACCCCAAAACTTTCTAGGAAGGAGCTGAGCTGGATGAACTTTTGTTTGGAAGATTTTGTGAAGATTCGTCAAGCGAGGCCAAAGTTATTAGCAAACCAAAAAACGCTCTTTCTAATGAAAAGCAGACCTTACTACTACCTAGATGCGACTGCTACTAGGTAATATTTATACATATATATAACTGAAGTAACTATAACTCATGCCCCTGCCATGCACAGTGTTTTATGTAATTTCAGATATCATCAATGATGTTATAAATGATGTCATAGAACATGTCATGAGTGATGTACTATGTGTGGTCTTCAGCAGTGCATGGGGAGGGCGTGAGTTATAGTTACTTCATTTAAATATAACTGGTAAATTTCAGTGTATTTTAGAGTTTAAATTATTACATTTAACTGACTTTTTCACCTAACTATACCATCTCTTTAACCTTTGTTTCTCATTGAATTTCTGAGTTTTATTTTAACGTACAGAGAGATATTATTACCATACCTATCTAGAATGTCACTTTAACCTTTGATTTCTCTGTGAATTACTGAGGCTTTTCTTAACATAAAGTAGCAATATTATGAGATTTCATTTAAAGTAAGGCAGACCTACTGAACACCATTCAGATTTTAAGTTTCTGCATCAGGTAATTTCCATAGGATTGTTCTGGCTTACCTGTGGATGTCCATATCTGGTGCTTGGCTTACTTTGAGGAGGAGCTAGAGTGCATTTTCTACTGTCTTGCAACCTTTTTGGGTGTAGTAAATTTAGAGGTGTAGTTTGTGAATAGCAAAGGGCTTACTCTTTTGTGGAAGGATGATTGTAATTTCATGTTCTTGTCTAAACCCCTCCTTGCAGCTCCCTAAACCATTCAAGAGTTTTCCTCTTTTTCCTACCACTCCTCCAGTCGCGCCCATATTTATTACTAAAATGTAGGTTTATATATGCAGAGATCTTCGCACATGTGGAAGCGATTTCTGCACAAAAAAGTTAGAAGTGGCTGAGACGGATGTAGGTTTGTGGATTGCATTTTGTAGTATGTGAGTAGTAATATTGTAGTTCTACTAAACGTACCACAAAAGGCAGTTTGTGGATTGGACCTACTGTGTTTATAAAAGTGTTGTTACACTTTAATGAGAGTGAGCTATCCACCAGTGAGTGTTTTTTGCACTGTTTGAACTTTAGTAAAGTAGATGGAAAATTAGAGCCCCTGTGAAGTAATCAGGGGTGAGGGAATGGTATGTAGTATTTTGACAAAAATGATACAGTTGGATATTTGTGGGTATTCACAAATATTCCTAAGATAGCTCCACCATCCTTCACACTAATTATACATTTAGTTTCAAAATGTTAAATTATATGGACCGGATTCACAAAGGTAAACTTACACTTTGTTTTAAATGTACTCTTTTTCAATATTGTCAAACTACAATTTAATAATAACTTTACAACTGTGGAAACTCTGCAGTCAGGGCGGAGAACTCCACACATAAAAAGATAGGACAGGTCTATCTTTTAATGTGCGTAGTTTTCCACCCCGACTCTCTGTAGTCTTAAGGTTACTATTAAGTTGTATTTTGTGAATACTGAAAAAGAGCTCACTTACCCAAAAGTGTAAGTTTACCTTTGTGAATCAGGCTCTGTTAGAAATGGGGGTCTCTAGTTTGCAGAGGTAGGTATCTTTGTCCAAGTAGGGACCCTTCTTCCTAGTCAGGGTAAGGGGGATACACTTCTAAAATAACCCCTGCTCACCCCCTTGGTAGCTTGGCATGAGCAGACAGGCTTATCTCAGAGGCAGTGTGTAAAGCATTTGTACATGCCTACAGTAACAGTGAAAACACTACAAATGGACTCCACATGAGTTTAGAAAAATAAGCAAAACTTTATCTAAACCAACAAGACCAAATACGACAAAAATCCAACATACAATACTGTAAAAATAGTTACTTTGCAAGATAAACTTTAAGTTGCAGAATAGCTGAAAAACACAGTTCTTCCGAGTCGTCAGCTCCGTCCGGGGCAACAGCGATGCTGAAAACAGCAAACTCTAACAGTTTCAGCCGACCGCTTCAGTACGGGCTGGCTAAAGCGTTGACAGACTCGTGAACAGTACCTTTCTCGTTGTGGCCGACACGTTGGTGCGAGTCGGTTGAGGGTGACCATCATGGTTGCGTTGCAAACAAAGGGAAGCGGTGCAGGGTGCAGTGTCCTCATGATCCGGTGCAGGCAGTGGCTCAGTGACGATCGTCCAGACGGTGTCGGTGAGCTCAAGGCTTACGGTGCAGGGTGAGTCGACGCTCGATGCGATGCTGGCAGGTTGCGGTGCAGGTGACAGAGCCGGTCAGTGTGTGGGTCGTGCAGCGGTGTCTGTGACATCCAGGCAGGATGAGGTGAGGCGGTGTGGTGCAGAGTGCGGTGCCCACAGGAGGCAGTGCAAGCAACAGCTCAGTGACAATCATCTAGATGGCGTTGGGAGTCCAAGGATGTGGTGCGAAGTGCAGCGGGGCCTTCACGACATGGAACCCTGAAACGGACGCGGTAACAGAGTCGGTTGCTCCTTTCTTCTGCAGCAGCTGAAACCAGCGGTTCCAGAGACGGTGCCCAGAAAGATGGTGAAGTCTTTGCTGTTCCTGACAGTTCTTGAACAGGGGGCAAGCTCCACTTCCAAGCCCTTGGAAATACTTTCTCAAGCATGATACACACACACAGTTCCTCTCCTTGGCAGAAACCGCTACTGTAGGCCAACCCCAGACAGCACACAGCAAAGGGGCAGTACTCCTCCTCCAGTCTTTTCCAACTCTTCTACTTGGCAGAGGTTCCTCTTGAAGTCTAAAAGTGATCTTTGAAGTCTTTTCTATCCCTGAGACTTCCAAAAGGAGGCAAGCTCTACTTCAAGCCCTTGGAGAAAACTCTAACAACAGGATGAGGAAAGCACAGTCCAGTCCTTTCCCTGCCCAAGGCAGAAGCAATCACTGCAGGCCTACCCCAACAGCACACAGCACAGGGGCAGTACTCCTCCTCCAGCTTTCCCGGTTCTTCTTCCTGGCAGGTTCCTTAGTTCAGCAGTCATCTAAAGTTCAGGGGTCTGGGCCCCACTTTTTATAGCACAAATTCCTCTGTTCTCTGGTGGCAGAGAAGCTCTTTGCCCAGCCAAGACCAATTCAGTCCTCTGGTGCAGCTGCCCGACAGGAGGTGGGGACAGCATTGTGTAAGGCAGACCAGACCTATTCAGGTGCAAGGAAATCTCCCCCCCCTACTCTAAATGCAGCCCAGGTCTAGTCAGCCCAGCCCTGACTCATTCAGGAATAGCAGGACACACATCAACCTCCCCCCCAGTAGCTGTCTGAGAGAATGCACATCCCCAGCCCCTGTCACTCCAAAGCCAGACAGTTAATCCACAAACCGGCAGAGGCACACAGGATGGCTTAGCAAGAAAAAACCCACTTTCTAAGAGTGGTATTTTCAAACACACAATATAAAAATCATCTTTACTAAAAGATGCATTTTTATATTCTGTGTTAAGGCATACTAAACTCCATCTTCCTATTTTGTCCCAATGGGAAGTTATGTTTGTAAGAAGTTATAAATAAACTCCCATTCTATCCCATGGGACAGATAGCCTTTCAATAGTGAAAAACAAAATACACTGTATTTCACTATCAGGACATGTCACACACCTCAGTAAATGTCCTACCTTTCACATACACTACACGCTGCCCATGGGGCTACCTTGAGCCTACCTTAGGAGTGTCTTACATGTAAGAAAAGGGAAGGTTAGGGCCTGGCAAGTGGGTGAACTTGTCAGGTCGACATGGCAGTACTAAACTGCTCACAGACACTTCAGTGGCAGGTCTGCGTTATATTTACAGGCTGCTCATGGGGGTGGCACTATCAGTGCTGCAGGCCCACTAGCAGCCTTTGATTTACAGGCCCTGGGCACACACAGTGCACTGTACTTCGGACTTACCAGTAACTCAAATATGCCAATCATGGAATCACCTATCCATAAACACAATTTACAGGAAGAGTATATGCACTTTAGCACTGATCAGTAGTGGTAAAGTGCACAGAGTCATAAAACCAACAAAAACAGGTCAGAAACAGGAGGCCAAAGAGCAAAAAGTCTGGGGATGAACCCGATGGACAAGCCAGGTCTAACACAACCCCCTTCCAGCCTAAAGCCAGGGTAGACAAATTAATCCCTTGATGGACTCCCCTGCTTGGGATGATAGACCCTAAACCTGACCCACAACAGCGGGGGCACGTTCTGATTCTACACCATGCAGAACCCAGTTGGATCCCTCTGTCCATACTCTCAGGGCCCACTAAGCTAACCCATGGGGAACCCCCCTTCTCACCTGGGGACCCCATCTGTGCAGCACCTAACCGTAGCTTGCTCACAGGTATGTCCCAGCAGGTAGATAGTACCCATATGGCCAACACAGTGGTGTGACTCCTGTCCACCCCAGGGGCCACTCTGTCCACCAGGACAACAAGCCACAGTGGCCACTGACAGTTCTCAGTGATGAGACCCAGGCCTTATGCCTCTCAGGGCTCTCGAACCTCTGTGGCATCAGAGAGGGGGGCAGCAGCCCCAGGTGCCTGGCACCCTTTGTCCACTTTCCCTCCTGTCAGGTCAGGTATGACATCCTGACACTGACCCACCAGCCCAGGGTCTGTACCCTGAGAATGGATGGAGGACTGGGATGGGCTCTCCCATACCCAGTCCTCCTCCTTGGGGCACTGCACCCTCCCACCTGGAGCGGTACCCCCTTCCAGAATTGTCAGGGCACCTGTGGCAGGTGTCCTGCACCATATGCCCACCAGTTCAGGGGTTCTATCCTGCAACTGGGATCCCAGCTTTGGGTCTGTACCCTTAGACTGGGCAGGGGTCAGCGGTGAGGCTGCCCTCTCTGCCCCCCCTACTGGGGCCCTGCACCCTCCCACCTGGAGCGGTGCCCCTGAAGCCAAACCGGTAGGGGCCCTGTTAGCAGTCGCCCCTTCCTCCAGGTCAGGGGGGACACCCTGAACCTGGACCCAGGGTCTGTACCCTTAGGCTGGACCTGTGCCTGGCAACCAAGGACTTCTGAGGGAGTACACCAACCCCCCTCCAAGGGAAACACACTCCTCTGGAGTTGTGTAAGAGTCTGCCTGGTGCAGGTCTCCAGACTCCTGTCCACCTGACAGAGCATGAGGACCCCCCAGGCCAGAAGTGGCCTCACCAGGGTCAGTCCTGGGATGCTCTGACCTCAGAGCTGGCAACCCGTGACCCACTGGTCCTTCCATTGGGGACTGCATCCCCCTTTCACCCCTCTCTCTGCACTCATGCACCCTCCCCACTGGAGAGGTGCTGCCAGGTACCAGAACTGGTGGGACGCTTGTTACAGCCACCCCCCAGCTCACCTGACACCTTGGATTCCCCCTCAGGGAATGGCCTCCCGGTACAGATCAGGCCCCCCTCCTGGTGTTCCCTCATGCAACCAACCAGGCCTTGAGACTGGGTTTCAGGCACCTTGGGACAAAGCCCACTCCCACTCCTTCTCCTCTGAGACAGGACATGGGACCCTACACCCCTCCCACTACTCTGGGACCCATCTGGGTTACCACAACCTTCCCCTACCTCACTTGGTTGGAGAAAACCTGCGCCGCCTCCTTCAGGATCATCCCAGATGCTTTTTCAGACCCTCTGGAATCCACCAAAAGGTCTGCTTCCAGTGTGAGCTCCCTGGGGACTGAGAAATCACACTCCACCAGGTATAGGCAAAGCTCTGCAAAACAGGGACTTAAAATATGCTCTCCAACAATTGAATCACACAGCCCCACACAGGTGTTAACCAAGCTATCCTTTCCTTGGCAGAAACAGCCACCACCTGAGCTGGACTCTACCTCCAGCCCAGCCAAGCTCACTTCCTGAGCTACACACATTTCTTTTTCAGCTAAGGCTCACTCTATCTCCTCACACTCCCGGTCTAGCTGCCTCTGCCTCCGATCCGTTGACAGGGGGTCTCTCCGTGGCATTTGTAAGTGTGGAGAATTGTCTCCCTGCTATCTTTTAAACTATTTGACAGTTTTTAAACTTTTAATCACCTCGAAAGTTTTTAAACTTTTAATCACCTCGAATCAGGATTTTTATGATTTTAGTGTGGAATTATACGAACTCACTCACCCCTCAGCCTCGCCTCGCTTTCTCTCTCGCTGTGCTTCCCAGTCCACCACGGATCTTCGATTGCGTGGAGGGAGCAGAGGTGAAGGGGTGGGGCCTTGTAATTGCACTTCCGGGGGCTGAGACTTATACCGCATGGAAGCGCGGATGCGCAGCGGTTGACAGGGGGTCTCTCCGTGGCATTTGTAAGTGTGGAGAATTGTCTCCCTGCTATATTTTAAACTATTTGACAGTTTTTAAACTTTTAATCACCTCAAAAGTTTTTAAACTTTTAATCACCTCGAATCAGGATTTTAACGATTTTAGTGTGGAATTATACGAACTCACTCATCCCTCAGCCTCGCCTCGCTTTCTCTCTCGCTCTGCTCCCCGGTCCACCACGGATCGTCCGATTGCGTGGAGGGAGCATAGGTGAAGGGGCGGGACCTTGTAATTGCACTTCCGGTGGCTGAGACTTATACCGCATGGATCACTGTTAAAATATCGATCACAAAAACACCGTCATCCAAAAATATCGATGTGAAAATATCGGATACAAAAATATCGCCATCCTATACATAAACAAGATTTTACACAAATATCGATATTTAAATATCGCCGTAATAAATATTGTGAACAAAAATATCGACTACAAACATATCAATAACAAAAATATCGAAAAATTTAAATTATAAAGAGACACAACAAAAATATCGATAACACTAATATCGACTTACAAATATAATTATAACTTATACAAAAAATATCGATAATACTATTCAACATTAAATAAACACTCCTTACAACTATATAATAATTTAATATATTAAAACAAATAATATTAAATAATACCAACATATATAAAATTAATATATATTTAAAACAAATATAAAACAATTATAAAAACCCTAATAAATATATCAATTCATAAAAAAAAATATATACTCACTAACACATAATTATTCACATATATATAATATACAACAATTATTAACGTTATAAAGTAAAATTATTAACAAATATTTTAAAATAACTACAACAAATAATATATTATAAACATCAAACAAACAACACATATATTTACCTAATTAAAAAGTAACTGCTACAAAATTCAAAAAACGTATCTCAACCAATGATTTTAAACTAAAAGAGCACAAACCAATTAAAATTGAGAAGTAATTAACTAAACACTATAAAAACTAAGAATTAACTTAAAAAAACTTACCGTTTATCGGCCAAACATGGAGGGAGAGCATTACTTTGCTGGAGAGAGAGAGAAAGAAGATCTACAAAAACTACTATCACAGATTATATTACAACACAGGTAAGAAAAAGCATTATTTTATTATTATAAATGCCTCAACCTCTTTAACTTAACTACCTAAATCAATTAAATGTTCTCTTCTTTTTAAATCAAAAGTAAACTTGCTAACAACAGCAAAAAAAAAAATGCAAATATGATTAAGTACCTTATCTAATTCAACATGATAAAAAACATGAACTATTAAAGAAGCAACTTTACCTAAAAAATAAAATAAAATTGTCTAATTTTGTTACATGCTTAAAAAGAGAAAACAAAACGAATAAATACATTTTTCTTCACAGCTTTGACAAACTGCATCTACCAAAGAACATCCACCAAATTAAATTCATCTACTGCAAAAAGTAAGTATACTTTCAGTGTAAAAAAATGATTAAGACAAAGAAAGTAAAAATAAACTCCAATATAATTAACGTAAACAATTTTCTACCCCATCTACAGAAATTACAACTGTGAAACTCAAAAGCAGCAAATAAAGCCATCAACAAAACTGAAAGAACAATAATGTAAGTATTTTCTTTAAATTAGTAATAAAACAAGCATATTTATAAATGACAAAAGCATATTTACTCAACACATATGTATATATCTTCACAGATATACCCTAGAAATGGCTGAAGGAGCAAGCTTTATTACATCACAAAAGGGAAAATTAATGCTTTGCTACATGGGTTATACCTACACCTCAGAAAAGGTGAAAGATAATAAGACACATTGGAAATGTAGCAAATACTATGCAACTGCATGTTATGGTCGAGCTACAACTATAGATAACAACGTTGTGAATGTTAGAGAGCACAACCATCCACCCAATGTGATAGAATTAGAAGTAAGGGAAGCCTTAGAAACAATTCGAGAAGCAAGCACAGGCTCCCAACAGACAAGCACTGAAATCTTGAAAAATGTGTTGACAAAAGTACCGGAACATGTCACAGGACAATTGCCCTCTATCCCCAACCTGAAACGATTAATCGCTAAAACTAAAAGAGCTTCCGATCCAACTCCACCCACCCCCAAACCTTTCAAGAAATTGAAATACTGCCTGAATATACTATTACCCACAAAGAGGACAAATTCTTGATATATGACAACCAAAGTAAAGATAAAAGAATTCTTGTTTTTGCAACGAATAATAACTTGCAAAAATTGAAACACTGTGAAACATGGATGATGGACGGAACTTTTAAAGTGTGTCCAAAACCATTTTACCAACTTTACACCATTCATGGTGAATTTCAGGAAACTAATATTCCCTTCATTTATGCATTGCTGCCAAATAAAAATAATCCCACCTATATTGAACTATTAACAACAATAAAAGAATTAACTGATAATTATTATCCCCAAAGGATAATAATAGATTTTGAACTAGCTATGATTCAAGCTATTCTTAAAATATACCCACATACTGCAATTCAAGGGTGTTACTACCACTTCAATCAAAGTATGTGGAGACACCTCCAAAAATCTACCTTAAGTATAGAGTACTCTACTAACAGCAACTTTGCATATCAAATTAAAAAATTGATTGCACTAGCATACGTGCCAACAACAGAAGTAGCAAATTATTATAACTTGTTAATAGATAGTCCTTTCTACCGCATTAATGAAACAAAATTAAGTCCCTTGTTAGATTACTTTGAGGACACCTGGGTGGGGAGGTTGCATCGTTCAGGTCACCGGAGACAACCAAAATTCCAAATTCCCTGGTGGAATGTCTACGCCAGCACTATTGCACAAAAAGCAAAAACTAATAACGCGGTAGAAGGATGGCATAATGCCTTCCAGGCCACAATAGGGAGAGGGCAACCAACACTACACAAACTAATACAATCAATAAAAAAAGAACAAAGTTACCAAGAGCTCAGAGTGGAACAATCTCTGAGCAAAATAGGACCAAAACTGAGTAAACAAACAATTAATATGTACGAATACCTCCAACAAAAAACGAGAATGTATCCAAATATACAAGGTCTAGAATACATAGACATGATAGCAAAATCTATTCTTTAATGTAAAACAAATATCAAACATTAAAAACATATCAAACAAACAAAGGGGGTCATTATGATGTTGGGCGGATTGCCGCCGCCCGTATGGCGGTGGCGATCCGCCCGCCATTTTCGTCCGCCTGCCTCACATTTCCCCCCGCCATATTACGATGGCGGTGGGGACCCAGGCGGACGGAAAGACCGTCCGCCAGTTTTCTGCCGGTAGGCAATCTGCCCGATTGCCTACCGGGCGGAAGAGGCCTGAAATATGGTGGCGGTGCCTTGCAGGCACCGCCATCCATATTATGATGATGGCGGTCTCATGCCTTTCCATGGCTGAGACTCCGCCATGGAAAGGCATGCGGAGAATGCATTTGGGGGCCCGTTGCGGGCCCCCAGGTGGTTGGGGGGGTGGGTGGCTGCACTTGGGGGGTACCCATGGTACCCCCCGACATTTGCATGCACAAGGTGGCAGGCACCGCACGGTGCCTGTCACGTTGTGCATGCAAAAGCACAACATGCCCTTTTAACATTGTGGCGGGTGCTGAATACAGCACCGCCCGCCACAATGTTAAATATACAGGATGCGACCGCCATGGTGGCGGTCGCATCCTATAGGCACAGCGGGACCACCGCACCTCTTGCGGGCGGTCCCTTTTCGCTGCGATGGCGGGCTGACTTTGTCCGCCCGCCATCGTAATGACCCCTAAAGTATTTTTATTTTTATATTAGTTAAATTATGTCATGAAATTTTCTATATAACTCAATATCATATAACATAATATAACTAATAAAAAATGAAAATCACAAATAAACATTGCCCACCCTCAATAATATTAAAAACAACTTACAGTTGTGTAGCTGTAGAATATCCTCGAAATAGATGAAATAAAAAACAATCCAAAGCAAAAATAATCCATGTAGTAACGAAATACCTCAAAAAATGTAAAAATACAACTGTAGATAAAAAAGTCCAACGCAGCAATCCTCTGCATAAAGAAACCATTAAAACCCGAAAATATTTAGCTGTAAAAAACGCTCCAACAACCCGATCAAAAAAAGGAAATGTATAGCAACTTGTTTTAAAACAAGAAACCACAATTTCCTTTATTTAAAAAAAACAAAAAAAAAACCACGTGGACAACTCCATCTGTTCACCGAAGCCCGAACCTGTAAATAGAAGCAAACAACACCCACCCATAACAAATATATAAACCCACAAATCGAAATAACAACATATAATAAATATAAACACACGTAGTAAAATAATAAGTAAAATTACATTGCATTCTAATAACATTCGATAGTAATTAAAACACGAAATCACTAACCTACGTAAACACGTAACTTTCGTAAAAATGTTTAAATAACACTTTTACAAATACATTGACACTACCACTAACTTAACACTACCTTAAAAATAACTTAAAAGTAAATAAAAGTAAACTTACTGGAACAGAGACGAAGCAGCTCCCAACCGCGAGGTTCCGTCTTCATAAATGACCCAAACAACGAAGTAGATAGTTCAAAAAATGAATAAAGGAAAATAATATGGCAGCATAATTAAAACAAAAATAGGACTAACTCCCCATAGGAATGAATGGAAAATAATAAAAATGCTTTAAAAATGTTTAGAAATGTTTAAAAATGTAGTTCTATATTTTTTTAAACAATGTTTAAAATAAACATATAAAAATGTAAAATATACATTATTTATTTTATTAGAAAAAATTATAATATAATAATTAATGTATATTAAAATATATGTTTATTACATACACTTTTAATTTCCAAATATTATACAAATGTTCAAAAATATATATGTACTTTTCAAAATATCAATGGAAAAATTTGTAAATTATTTAACATACTAAATTTTATTTTATTAAAATAAAATTTAATATGCTATATAATAAAACATAATGTAATAAAATGTACAATGTATATATATTCCAACTCCTGAACTTTTGTAAATTATGATATAAAAATGTAAAAAAAACTTGATAAATATTTAGATGTTTGAATTAAAAAATATTAAACAATACAAAAGATACAGTATATTAATGTAAAATTTATACGGTTTTACTTTACCATTATATATGTATACCAAAAAAAATTAAAATGTTTAAAAACTGTCAAATACATTTGTACATCAAAGTAATAAAATATAATTTGTTGAACATATCTAAACAAATGTTACAATATCCTAATAAAATGTGAAAAAACATAACAAGGTGTATTATTTCTTGCAATGTTGTAATAAATTGTAAATAAAAATTAAGGGGTCGATTCCGATTCCGGCCGGAAAACGTACCGACCGACTCGGAGCCGGAATTAATTCCGACCGACACGTACCGGTGCAGCCCGACCCGCAAAGTACGATGAGAAGCGTGCAAAACCCGACCGACTCGTACGGAACACAAGCCGAACGACCGAGCCGCGCGGAAAACAGCAATCCGGCCAGAAAAACACGCAAATCTAACTGACCGACACGCACCCGGAACAATCCCGAACGAAACGTACCCGCGAACTCCTACCCGCTAAGTACGATGCAACGCGTGGAAAACACGACCGAGTCGCACGGAGGACAAGCCGTACGACCGACACGCATACAAAACTGCGAGCCGAAGCAACCCAAAATACCGCGACCGACGCGTACGCAGCATAGAAAACAGCACAAACACAGCGTGAACGAATCGGAGAAGCTCGTACGAGACAACTGCAGGGTCCGACTCGGTCACAAGAACGTCTCCTACATGCACAAAAAGTACAAAGGGAAAATACACAAAAAAAGGCCAAACAAGCAATTACAAAGCCAATAAATACTGGGGGGGCAGGGAACAAAGACACACCCACAACTCCACCCATATAAAGGACATAAATCCCTACCATGATCCTTTGCAAATTCAAATTACCTGCCAGCACTCAACAGACAGCAACCATACACCCACAGCTCATCCATCACACAAGCCACACACCATCAGCACCTCAACAAATAGCAACCTCACATACACCCAGCAAAACACACACTCACACACCTTCACCTGCACACCAACACACACATCACTCACCATCACCACCCATCACCATGCCCCCAAAGAAGAATCATAAGTTCCTAGATAGTGAATTGGAAGTCCTGGTAGATGAGATCCTCAGGGTAGAGCCACAGCTGTTTGGTACACTGGTCCAACAGACACCCATGGCGCAGAAAACCAAGATGTGGGAGAGGATCGTCGACAGGGTGAACGCACAATCACCATGTTTGCGCACAAAGATAGACATCCAGAACAGGTGGTATGACGTGCGCAGGAGGGTCAGGGAGCTGTTGAAGAAGGACAACCTCGTGAGCCAACACACCGGCAGTGGCCCTCCTGCCAAGCCAGTATACCTCAGGCCCTGGGAGGAGAAGGTGCGGGCCATCCTACCACCAGTGAGCGTATATGGACTAGAAAACATCCCAGAGCCTGGTGAGTACACAACAAATGTACACAATATTGTGCGACAATACACACACAACACTGTCAAGGGGAGAGTCAAACCATGCACCCTTAGCAAATACACAGCAACCAGAACAGAATCATCCCAAAATGTGTATGTCAGTCAGAAAAACACAACACATGCCATCTCATAGTGACATTTAACTGTCTCATCACATGTACAAACACAACTACAACTACAGCTAGGCAGTGGCACAAATACAACTAACAAACACATCCAGACATGTAGCCACCACAACAACACCACCACACAGTGAAGCCCACTGAAAGAAAGGAATTCTGTGTATGCTGGGCAAGTCAGTGTAGCCAATAGCATCATGGGAGTCGTAGTCACAGATATTGCCCATCCTCACAATGCGCACATCAACACCACCATGAACCATGCTCACATCACAGGGAGTGGAAAACAACTGACAAGATGGCTGACACTGGCTACTGCTGTGGGGAGCACAAGGCCCTGCTGGCAACTGTGCACCAACCAACAGCAGGACACCACTGACTGACATCTTGTCAGCACAGGCACACAACCCCACAGGGAAGCAGAGTCAAAGGGAAGGAAGCATGGGCATGCTGGGAAGGGGGGGTCACCCCCACAACTGTCCCATCAACACCACCCTGAACCATGCGCACATCACAGGGAGTGGAAAACAACTGACAAGATGGCTGACACTGGCTACTGCTGTGGGGAGCATAAGGCCCTGCTGGCAACTGTGCACCAACCAACAGCAGGACACCACTGACTGACATCCTGAAAGACAACTTGCACTCCCTGCAATGGAAGCACGTTCCATGGTGGGATATCTGGCTGGGTGGGAAGGAGGACTCACAGCACAGACCATAGTCACCAGCAGCTCCACCCACACACCACTCTAACACAAACTCCACACAACTCACCTGGGAGAATGCATTGCCTCACACTCCAATCAAATATCCCACAAAGAACCACAACCCTGGGTCATGCTGTGTGAAGCACAGGGACACACATGGGACCTGTAGCAGAACTAACCCCAGGATAACACTGTCAGCCATCTTGTCAGCACAGGCACACAACCCCACAGGGAAGCAGAGTCAAAGGGAAGGAAGCATGGGCATGCTGGGAAGGGGGTGGAGGCAATAGCATGATGGGAGTGGTAGTCACAGCTCAACATCCCTCACCCACATGGCCCAGCAAGCTCACACTCAAGCATGCACACCCCACAGAGAGTGGAAAGCCCCATCAAAGATGTCTGACACTGGTGCTCTGTTGTGGGGAGCACAAGGCCATGCTGGGAACTGTCCACCAACTAACAGCAGGACACCACTGCCAGCCATCTTGCCATTGCACTCACACTCACACACAGTGAAGTCCACCCAAAAGCAAGTAAGTATGGGCATGCTGGGAAGTGGGGTGGAGGCAATAGCATGATGGGAGTGGTAGTCACAGATATTGGTCACCCCCACAACTGTCCCATCAACACCACCCTGAACCATGCACACATCACAGGGAGTGGAAAACAACTGACAAGATGGCTGACACTGGCTACTGCTGTGGGAAGCACAAGGCCCTGCTGGCAACTGTGCACCAACCAACAGCAGGACACCACTGACTGACATCCTGAAAGACAACTTGCACTCCCTGCAATGGAAGCACGTTCCATGGTGGGATATCTGGCTGGGTGGGAAGGAGGACTCACAGCACAGACCATAGTCACCAGCAGCTCCACCCACACACCCCTCTAACACAAACTCCACACAACTCACCTGGGAGAATGCATTGCCTCACACTCCAATCAAATATCCCACAAAGAACCACAACCCTGGGTCATGCTGTGTGAAGCACAGGGACACACATGGGACCTGTAGCAGAACTAACTCCAGGATAACACTGTCAGCCATCTTGTCAGCACAGGCACACAACCCCACAGGGAAGCAGAGTCAAAGGGAAGGAAGCATGGGCATGCTGGGAAGGGGGTGGAGGCAATAGCATGATGGGAGTGGTAGTCACAGCTCAACATCCCTCACCCACATGGCCCAGCAAGCTCACACTCAAGCATGCACACCCCACAGAGAGTGGAAAGCCCCATCAAAGATGTCTGACGCTGGTGCTCTGTTGTGGGGAGCACAAAGCCATGCTGGGAACTGTCCACCAACTAACAGCAGGACACCACTGCCAGCCATCTTGCCATTGCACTCACACTCACACACAGTGAAGTCCACCCAAAAGCAAGTAAGTATGGGCATGCTGGGAAGTGGGGTGGAGGCAATAGCATGATGGGAGTGGTAGTCACAGATATTGGTCACCCCCACAACTGTCCCATCAACACCACCCTGAACCATGCGCACATCACAGGGAGTGGAAAACAAGTGACAAGATGGCTGACACTGGCTACTGCTGTGGGGAGCACAAGGCCCTGCTGGCAACTGTGCACAAACCAACAGCAGGACACCACTGACTGACATCCTGAAAGACAACTTGCACTCCCTGCAATGGAAGCACGTTCCATGGTGGGATATCTGGCTGGGTGGGAAGGAGGACTCACAGCACAGACCATAGTCACCAGCAGCTCCACCCACACACCCCTCTAACGCAAACTGCACACAACTCACCTGGGAGAATGCATTGCCTCACACTCCAATCAAATATCCCACAAAGAACCACAACCCTGGGTCATGCTGTGTGAAGCACAGGGACACACATGGGACCTGTAGCAGAACTAACCCCAGGATAACACTGTCAGCCATCTTGTCAGCACAGGCACACAACCCCACAGGGAAGCTGAGTCAAAGGGAAGGAAGCATGGGCATGCTGGGAAGGGGGGTGGAGGCAATAGCATGATGGGAGTGGTAGTCACAGCTCAACATCCCTCACCACATGGCCCAGCAAGCTCACACTCAAGCATGCACACCCCACAGAGAGTGGAAAGCCCCATCAAAGATGTCTGACACTGGTGCTCTGTTGTGGGGAGCACAAGGCCATGCTGGGAACTGTCCACCAACTAACAGCAGGACACCACTGCCAGCCATCTTGCCATTGCACTCACACTCACACACAGTGAAGTCCACCCAAAAGCAAGTAAGTATGGGCATGCTGGGAAGTGGGGTGGAGGCAATAGCATGATGGGAGTGGTAGTCACAGATATTGGTCACCCCCACAACTGTCCCATCAACACCACCCTGAACCATGCACACATCACAGGGAGTGGAAAACAACTGACAAGATGGCTGACACTGGCTACTGCTGTGGGGAGCACAAGGCCCTGCTGGCAACTGTGCACCAACCAACAGCAGGACACCACTGACTGACATCCTGAAAGACAACTTGCACTCCCTGCAATGGAAGCACGTTCCATGGTGGGATATCTGGCTGGGTGGGAAGGAGGACTCACAGCACAGACCATAGTCACCAGCAGCTCCACCCACACACCCCTCTAACACAAACTCCACACAACTCACCTGGGAGAATGCATTGCCTCACACTCCAATCAAATATCCCACAAAGAACCACAACCCTGGGTCATGCTGTGTGAAGCACAGGGACACACATGGGACTTGTAGCAGAACTAACCCCAGGATAACTCTGTCAGCCATCTTGTCAGCACAGGCACACAACCCCACAGGGAAGCAGAGTCAAAGGGAAGGAAGCATGGGCATGCTGGGAAGGGGGGTGGACGCAATAGCATGATGGGAATGGTAGTCACAGCTCAACATCCCCCACCCACATGGCCCAGCAAGCTCACACTCAAGCATGCACACCCCACAGAGAGTGGAAAGCCCCATCAAAGATGTCTGACACTGGTGCTCTGTTGTGGGGAGCACAAGGCCATGCTGGGAACTGTCCACCAACTAACAGCAGGACACCACTGCCAGCCATCTTGCCATTGCACTCACACTCACACACAGTGAAGTCCACCCAAAAGCAAGTAAGTATGGGCATGCTGGGAAGTGGGGTGGAGGCAATAGCATGATGGGAGTGGTAGTCACAGATATTGGTCACCCCCACAACTGTCCCATCAACACCACCCTGAACCATGCGCACATCACAGGGAGTGGAAAACAACTGACAAGATGGCTGACACTGGCTACTGCTGTGGGGAGCACAAGGCCCTGCTGGCAACTGTGCACCAACCAACAGCAGGACACCACTGACTGACATCCTGAAAGACAACTTGCACTCCCTGCAATGGAAGCACGTTCCATGGTGGGATATCTGGCTGGGTGGGAAGGAGGGCCGGATGTCAACCAAATACAACCAATGCAGACCATGTACACACCCCAACATTCACATAGAAATGCCCAAATAATGGAGGACAATGTGCTACACCAATATCAACCCCTGACTGTGACAACTTAGGACAATGAAATGTACAGGCCCGCATCCAGAGGCACAGTCACAACTGTCAGGTGTGTCAACCATTGATGCCTGCAGAAACATAACATACATTGTGTGTGTCTCCCAAAAACAGGTGATGATGGGGACACAGCAGCAGACGCTGAGGAGTCCCCGTCCCAGGCTCAAGAGGATATGGAGCTCACTGGTGTGGAACAGCCTCTGCCCTCCTCAGATGAAGAAGACCCACCTGGCACCTCCGGAGCAAGTCATCATGCAGCACCAGCAGGACCACCAGCTGCACCCCCTGCACCCACCCCTCCAACGACTGTCAACACACATACCACCCCTGCTGACATGGACAGACCAAGGAGCACCACCACCACCAGCACAGGGACCCTGGACCAACGTGGGGCCATGGACACCAACACCACCAACAACCCCCAAGGTGGCCCAGGGTCACCTGTGCGTGCCACCTCAGGTACTGCACGTGTCGCCAGGGGTGGTGGGAGGGGTGGGAGACATAGGTCGCTGCTCGCAGAGGGGTCTGGACTGCATGATGACCCACAACTGGCACGCATAGCCGATGCGTACCAGTCCAGCACCGGAGAGTTCAGCCAGGTAGTGGGGCTCCTCAGGGACATTAAACAGCAGCAGGCTGCCCATCATGCCCGCTTGGACTCACACATGTCCCGCGTGGAGTCCAAGTGGGACACACTGCAAGAGATGACGGCGGTGGATAGGGACATATTACAATGCCTCCGCCAGATGAGCAGCAACCAGTCAACACCTCCCTGTGTGCCCACAACATCTGGTGCTGAAACAACTGCAACTGCCACAGGGAGGCAGGATGACTCTGGCGGAGAGTCCCCTGCACCGCAGCAGCCTGCACTTGAGGGTCCCCCCCCCAAAGAAGAGGGGTCGTCCGAGGAAGGACAACTGAGAGGCTGATGGCCTTGCACAACCCCCAGGAAGCCAACACCTGTTCTGGAAAATCACCTTTGTGCCCAAACTGTTCACCCTGTCGAATGCAACACAACTCTCCCACATGACATGGGGAGCTCAAGTTGGACCAATGTCTCAGATGACTGTGGACTTTACTCTGGACATTTCTGCTACCAGGACTTCCAAATCATCTAGGAACTTTGGATTACAATCACAATGTACAGCACCCACCATCCTGTGCACTATACTCACACATGTATGTCAATAAACTCACTAATACACCATACTTGCCTCTGTTGTGATTCCAACGTTGTTTCTGAAGTGGCGATGATGATCTGGGAAATGACACTGTGCATGCTAACTGCTACAGCAAGTACAACACCGGCATGTGAGTCATGGCGACGTGACACATATGAGGGAGACACACCACCAGGGCTACACAACACATTCACACCAGGGCCATCTGACTCATCGCCTACACTGATGTTGCCAGTAAATACGTTGCATTGCACAGACCCAACACCTATTCACAGTCTGTGTTAACTAGCCCACTGGTGCAGTAAGCAAATGTCAGTTAGATGTGTGACCACAGACAACGCACATCACAAAGTGAAGCACAGGTTTATTACACATTTGCAACATGTTGTAACCACCACAGATGCAAGGTAATCCCACCTGGCAGCGGGCACACAGTCAACAAGTGTAGAAGGAAGGAAGTCCATGGGTGTGGTGCACATCACCTGTAGGGACACGACAGCTACCACCCTGGAAGTCGAATCACGGTGTCGGGGATCACAGTTGACCAAACTACCCTGAAAGTACCCTGTGAAGGACAGAAATGACACACAGTCAAAAGCACTGAAGAACAGGACAGAACTGCAATACTCATGCCCAATACATGTCACAAGATACCCACCCAGAACCAAGTTAGCATGTCAACACTGTTGGGGAGTACAGACTACCTATAAGGACACATCGCTACATGCATACAGTCATGTAGCCCATGGACACACTCAAACAGCACCAGAGCACCACCAACACATATCATGCAAACTCACATCATTGACATGACATCTCTGGATACTCACATTCAGCTGAAGAAGTTGGTGATGAGCTGTGTGCGGACATCACCATCATCATCATCATCATCACTGGCATCGTGGTCCAGGCCAGGATCCTCCACAGGTGGCGGACATTGGTCATCGTCATCCAGGATGAGAGGCAACTCCTTCCGCACTGCCAGGTTGTGTAGCATGCAGCAGACGATGACAATCTTGCACACCTTTGCTGGGGCATATGGGAGGGACCCTCCTGTCTTGTCCAGGCAGCGGAAGCGGCTCTTCAGGAGACCAAATGTCCGCTCAATCACTCTCCTGGTCCGACCATGTGCCTCATTGTAGCGCATCTGGGCTGGTGTCACAGGGTTCCTGAGGGGCGTCAGCAACCACAGCATGTTGGGGTATCCGGAGTCACATACATACAGACAATTGCACATTAGCTGAGTTGGAAAAGAGGGTGGAACACTACATTGCAGAACACACACAATGGTACAAAGTCAGTACACACCAACAAGCCAGGCACGCTGGTTCCGCATCTGTGACATCATCCTCGGGATGCGACTACTCCTCATCACGTAGGCATCGTGTGCAGAACCAGGGAAACGGGCACACACGTGTGAGATGCTCATATCTGCAAGACAGACCACCAGTGCATTGACCGAGTGGTAGTGTTTGCGGTTCCTGTATGCCTGCTCTTGGGCCTGTGGTGGTACCAAAGCCACATGTGTCCCATCAATGGAGCCAATGACATGCGGCATCCTCCCCAGGGCATAGAAGTCACTCTTCATGCCAGTGAGTTGTTGGAGTCTAGGGAAATAGATGTACTGGTTCAGGTATATCAACATAGCCTCCAAAACATCACGGAGCACACGGCTGAACATAGTCTGTGACATCCCACCAGCAGTCGCCACAGTGTGTTGAAAGGTACCGGTGGCAAAGAAGTGTAGGGCTGCCATCACCTTCACCTTGGGGGTCAGCGCTGTAGGGTACGGCCGGCCAGGTTGCAAATGTGGTGCCAAGCGCACTGCCAAATCCTCAATCAGCTGCCTGGTGAAGCGGTACCATCGGATGCTGTCACGTTCCACCATCGTTGCCAGGTCAGGGAATGGTCTAAGGACAGCTGGTGCCCTGCAGTGCATAGGTGAAGAAAGCAAGATTGTCAGTCACCCCACATATGTGGCATTGAACACACTCAATATCACATGATACATCATTATGAGGCACAAGTACATGATGTGTGCAGTTCCGTAAGGATATGTATGGCACATACATGGCCAACATCTAACATCACAGTTCAACAAGTGGCATCAATAAGTCCCAGGTTGTGCCATTGGATATCATGAGGCCGTGTCCCAGTTCCCATCTCCTGCTGCCACGTTACAAACACACCCCACAGTGACATGTGAGGACAGATGTGCACCAGGCATCACAGCTCAACGACAGGTAGATTCCCAGGGACCCTGTATTGCCACATGGACACTGGCATGACATGGTGTATCATGTATACACCACAGCAAAACAACCATGACCCCCACAGGTAGTGGTCCCTGTTGCCTCGGCAGGACAGACATGGACGTCTGTGACACACACACGCACAACATCAAAGTCCATGCACAAACAACGTGGATGTAGAGACTGCCTCCCATTGTGCACATGAAATCAGAGACATTGTAAACACTACATGCACACAGACTGTGGAGGACCATCACTATTGTGCCAATGGGTCACCCTGGGTTAAACATACCGTCCCACATGGGACTCAGGGGGTATGTGACATGACATACACATACACCACCATGAAATGTGACCATGCCACATGCTCAGATATGAACAGTTGCACATCACAGTGGTCATGTACACAAAACACCAAGGATTCTGTCCCCATGAACACGTGCACAGCCTGGGGGTGGCTGCCCCCAAGTGACACCCACAGAACAACATGTTCACCCCCATACACGGAATAGGTAATGCAGCCTTACATGCCGTAGGATACAGTTTGGACAGGCTGTGGTGTTGTAGGTGTGCCCCTCACTCCCTGGGAAGTATATGTGGCTGGCATATGTTCACCTGTGACAGGCATGGTGACATATGCCAGTGACTTGTACAGGGACGCGTTGGACAGCAATGGACCGATCGGTGCGCACACATTGGCCATTGCATTCAATGTGAGCTGGTACGCGTTGTATTCGCAATACGCGTTGGACAGCAATGGACCGATCAGTGCGCACACATTGGCCATTGCATTCAATGTGTGCTGGTACGCGTTGTATTCGCAATACGCGTTGGACAGCAATGGACCGATCAGTGCGCACACATTGGCCATTGCATTCAATGTGTGCTGGTACGCGTTGTATTCGCAATACGCGTTGGACAGCAATGGACCGATCAGTGCGCACACATTGGCCATTGCATTCAATGTGTGCTGGTACACGTTGTATTCGCAATATGCGTTGGACAGCAATGGACTGATCAGTGCGCACACATTGGCCATTGCATTCAATGTGTGCTGGTACGCGTTGTATTCGCAATACGCGTTGGACAGCAATGGACCGATCAGTGCGCACACATTGGCCATTGCATTCAATGTGTGCTAGTACGCGTTGTATTCGCAATACGCGTTGGACAGCAATGGACCGATCAGTGCACACACATTGGCCATTGCATTCAATGTGTGCTGGTACGCGTTGTATTCGCAATACGCGTTGGAGAGCAATGGACCGATCAGTGCGCACACATTGGCCATTGCATTCAATGTGTGCTGGTACGCGTTGTATTCGCAATACGCGTTGAACAGCAATGGACCGATCGGTGTGCCCGGCCGGCCCATTGCATTCAATGTGTGCGAGTACGCGTTGTATCCTAGGTACGCGTTGAACAGCAATGGACCGATCGGTGTGCCCGGCCGGCCCATTGCATTCAATGTGTGCGGGTACGCGTTGTATCCTGGGTACGCGTTGAACAGCAATGGACCGATCGGTGTGCCCGGCCGGCCCTTTGCATTCAATGTGTGCGGGTACGCGTTGTATCCTAGGTATGCGTTGAACAGCAATGGACCGATCGGTGTGCCCGGCCGGCCCATTGCATTCAATGTGTGCGGGTACGCGTTGTATCCTGGGTACGCGTTGAACAGCAATGGACCGATCGGTGTGCCCGGCCGGCCCATTGCATTCAATGTGTGCGGGTACGCGTTGTATCCTAGGTACGCGTTGAACAGCAATGGACCGATCGGTGTGCCCGGCCGGCCCATTGCATTCAATGTGTGCAGGTACGCGTTGTATCCTGGGTACGCGTTGAACAGCAATGGACCGATAGGTGTGCCCGGCCGGCCCATTGCATTCAATGTGTGCGGGTACGCGTTGTATCCTAGGTACGCGTTGAACAGCAATGGACCGATCGGTGCGCACCCATTGGCTATGGCCTGGCCTGGCAACGGACGCGTTTTCAAATTTTGAACGAGTCTGCTGCTGTAAATTCAGTTGGTCCCCCACAACAATGTTGAAAATTCATGGGTATCATGAAGTTGAACTTTTGAAGGATGCTGGGGGCGTGTGTAAGTGGTGCAATTCCATGGATTGGCCAGATTCAGAAGATGCAAACGACTTGGACCTATCACTTTGGACACATGGGACAGTATCTGCCTCTGCAGCACACATATAATGCTGGCTGTTCCCCTGAGAGCTCACTTGCCTGCACTACATGCTCCAGAACGACATCTGCCACTACACTGCTGCTGTATCTGCACCCTCTGGACCCTGCAATGGCACGTACTGTGGAGAGAGCCCCAGCCTTCAGCACTGAGGCGAACCAGGCCCTGCTGGACAACCTCCTTCCACAGTACAGCAAGCTGTATGGGAAAGCAGAGGAGCAGGTGAGTGTTCTGTCCACTGCCTTTCTAAATGTGCATGTTGTCTGACTAGCAAGGCTAACAGTCTGCACGCCACTGGCTAGCAGGCTCACTGAGTAGTTGTCACCCCCCATAGTGTGTAGTTACATGCACTGGACAGGTATAGTGCAGTGACAGTGCATTTAAACAAGGTTTTACTTCCCAGGCAATGATACCATGTAGTAACTGCTGGCATACTGTCCATGGCCATCGTTACACTGCCTGTGTACATCATGTGCCCCTGTGATTGAGACTTGTATATACAACTGTGTAATGCACGGATATGTTGCATGTGTAGTAATGGCATTCTCACTTTGTCATCCTCACAGGTTGATGCCCACCAGAAGCAGCAGATATGGCTGACCATCATCCGGGCAGTGAGATCCGTGGGGGTCTACAAGCGCCGGATCCGCAACTGCCAGAAGAGGTGGCAGGACCTTCGGGGCTGGACCCGGAGGATCGCACGGGTCCAGCTGAAGCTGTCGCCTCCTCGCAGGAGGGGCGGACACCGGACCCTGACCCCCACATGCTCAGGATCCTGGCGGTGGTCTTCCCTGATCTGGATGGGCAGCTGAAGGCCAGAGAGCAGCAAGGAGGGGGTGAGTCCATGACTGCATTGTGAACTATGTCTGCCATGCTATGTGCCCTCCTCTGGCCTGGTTAAACTTCCACAGTACATCAGTCATGTGGTCCAGGACCCATGTCCCTCTATTGTGCACTGCCCACTCCTCATCTGATACCCTGGTGTGGCCCTTACAGTCAGGGAATTGTGTCACTTGGGTACTGTGAACTTGCAGTTTGCTTGACTCAAGGTGGGGGACAGCATCTGTTTCCCTAACTCTGTGGTGGGCATCATGGGTGGGTCCATTGCTTACACAATGCCTGTGTTCTGACATGTAATCTGCGTGTTACTTTGATATGTGGTCCAATTGCAGAGCTGATATACCACATGTGCCTGGGGTATCTGGCACACACCCATGCTGCGGGTGGGAACAATGTTTGGGCCCCAGGAGTGTGTATATTACGTGTGTCACACATACTTAGCCAGCTGCCTACTGTCCAGGGCTCATCCCTCATTCATGTGAGGCAGGACAGTCATGCCTACTCCAGGCCATACAATACACTCTGTACTCCCACTCCCGTGTATCAGCTGACACGTTGTGCTCAGTGATTTGTCCCCTCAGGTGTCTGCCTCTGTGTCAGTGTGCTGTGGCTTCGTTGTCAGGTCTGCTGGGGTGTTTCTCGGTTGGGGCTCAGCATGCCACCGGAGATGTGACCATAGGAGACGATACTTGTGTGACACATAGGTGTTTGATCACCTGACCGTGCAGACTGGGGTATGCGAATGTGAAGTTCAGGCAGCTGTTTCCCATTCACAGCAGATTGTGAGGTGCTCAGGTTCAGAGGGTAGTGTTACAGGTCTCCCATATGTCCAATCGGTATGACCTGGACAGATAAGTGTTCAGATGATGTGGTGTGTGGGGAATGTACATGTGCACTTGTTCAGCTCCAGGACTTGCATTCCCCATGACCTACTATTGTGACACAGTGCAGAGTGTTGTTGTCTGGCTGCCCTGCCCATGTGACTGGAGACAGTGATGTATGACTTAGCAGGCATGCCTGTGCCATGGCATGTGACTTCCTATTAGTGATCCTGCAGGGGAGTGACATGTGCTACATGCACACCATTGTGGCAATGGCTATCAGGACATGGGTGCATCATGGTGTCTGTCGCTGGTATGCATCACATGCATTTCCTATTTGACTCTGAACATCCCTTTCATCCGGACACCTGTACTGACTCAGTGGCAAGAGTTGTGATGTGTGCATGTTCACATGCTTCACCGTGTTCTCTGCACTGTCCAACTACTGTGTAGGTGGTGCATGTGTCCACACTGGGGTATTGCCATCCAACAGACACCAGACAGATGGGTGCAAGGCCAGGTGGGATGTGAGTGCCATGGTTGACCATCAGACTGACAATTGGCTTCTCCTGTTCTGTTTGGGCACTTTTAGCAATGTTCAACTAAGGATGCCAGGGCTTGCTCTGTAATGTGCTGTATTTACTGTGGTGTGTGCATTCGGTGCAGGTGACTGATGTCTGTCTGTTTCCCTATTGATTGCAGATACATCCACGGCCACAGGAGGGGACAGCTCCACGGACCAGGAGGAGCCGCAGAGCCAAACTGAGTCAGCAGCCGAGGAGTGGTCGGAGGGACCCAGTGGCACGGAGGGCGAGGGGAGCCACACCGAGGAGTCCTCAGCACCATCCACCTTAGCTGAGGACCACAGCAGCTCGGAGGATGACTCCCTTATGGAGGCGGGTGTCAGCAGCCACCACACCCCAGCTAGTGTTGCTGTCCCCGCCACCACCACCACCGCCCTCCCATCGGCTCCCATTCCCGAGGTCCGTGGAGGCTCCCATGTTCGGGAGCGTGTCTCCTTCGGGCCAGGCACCGCACCCCCTGCCCCTGTGTCCCCTGCTGCCCTGAGTGAGGAGTCTGTGTACCTCCTTCGCCAGCTCCATGTAGGGCAGACAGCGATGCTGAGTGTCCTCCATGCACACACCACTCTGTTGACTCAGCTGGTGTCGTTCATGAAGGGCATCTCATCGGGCATGTCTGCCCTACAGAGGGGCAATAGGTCCATGGACTCCTCCCTGACGGCAGCAGTCTCCCTCCTCCGACAGTCCCTCACCCCTCCTGCCTCTGCCCCATCCACACTCCCCAGCACCTTACCTGTCCCAAGCACACACACACCGGCACAGACACACACCAGCACAGACACGTGCAGCACACAGACACACACGCCACCAACAAGACGCACACGCACGCACAGTCAGGGGACTGAAACCACACTCACAGGGGATGGGGCCCAGGCACACACACACGCATCCACGAGCACTGCGCAGTCCTCAGTTGCCTCTCCCTCCAAAGCCCCCTCCCTTGCCTCACCTGCAACCCCAAAGACACAGCGGCTCTTCCTCAGTGACATTGGCCTCTTCCCCTCCGATCCAGCTGATACAGCATTCAGGGGGAAGAGGAAGCCCACCCACACGGAGCGGAGTGCCCCTCGCCCACGGACACCCTCCCCCAGGCGCAGACCGACTGACGCCCCCACCCGCAAGTCCCCCGGACCCGGAAGAGCAAGACCCCGCCGCCGCCCTGCAGCTCAGGCACCAAGTCTCCTTCCTCCATCCCTCAGGCCCCCACTCCACAGGTGCCCCCACCACACCCTGCCCCAGGTTCCCCCACCCACAGATACACCATCCCCAAAAGGATCAGGCCTTCTCCCCCTGCCACTTGCTCTTCTGGCCCCACAACCCCCACTGCACTTGTCTGTGCCACTGGTGTGGTGAGGGTGTCCTCCCCTCTGTCCTGCCCACCTTACCTGATCCCCATTCTCCTCCCCTGGAGGTAGGCACTGCAGTGGAGTCCACTACCACCCTGTCTGACTTGGGCACTGCAGTGGCGAACCTGTCCACTCCATCTGCACGGTCCACTGCAGTCGTGCCGGCACCCACACCATCTGAGTCATGCCCCCAGTTGTGCCGGCACACACCATGTCAGACACCTCCACTGCAGTTGTCAGTGGCTCTCCAGCAACCACCACCCCTTCCCTGCCTCCTCCTGGTGAGCCCTGATCCTGTCCCTGCGGTGCCTGGCCTGCCCCCGTATGCCCCTCCTAGGGGATTGTCCCTGGTTTTTATCAGTGCAGGCATGCGTAGGGTGACATCTGCCACTGTCACCCTGTTTTGACTTTCATGATGGACTGGCCATTGGCCTTTGTTTATTTTTTAAATGACTTCAAGTTTCGAACACACATATGCTGAATAAAGCAACTTTCTGTTCTCTAGTGCTTTTGCTTCTGATGTACATGATGTTGATGATGCTAACCATGCCCTTGCTGCAGTGATGGTGATATTTGGTCTCATGAAAATGAAGTGTTACTGTGCCGGAACCCATGTGGTCCAGGGGGACTGTGTCCTATCCTGTGGTGTATCCATGTCATCCTTAGCAGCATCTGAGGGTGTCATGTTTTCAATATTTGGCAATGGGATTTCCTATTTACATTAGCAATGTCACATCTGTGGCTTCCACCCCTGCACATCTGTTGTGCTTGCCATTGTTCAATTAGTCTAGTTCCCTGACCGTGTGGCCATCTCCACTGGACATGCAGGTTTGGGCATCAATGGGGAAGGACTCATCTGTGTTGTCAGTGCAACTTGCTATACATGTGTGTTGGATCTGTGCTGATGATTTCGTTGACACTCCCATGACCAGGCTGATGTGACGGGTGCCTTCATTTGGTGCTAATTGTTGACTGTGTGACCAAGTGTTCTGCTGACATGATGGAGCCCTACTGATGCGACATATGACACAGCTTTCCTCACACAGGAGTGGAGTCCCCTCATGGCAGTGTGTACTCCTGTGACATCGCCTGCGCCCAAGGTGTGTGTTGTATGAGCATGTCTGTGTGTTCACTTCCATGTTGCTGTGCATGCTGGGATCCCTAGTGATGTTCCTGTTTGTGATGCTTGCTGAGTTGACCTATGTTCCCCAAAGTCTTCTCCCTGGGTTCTCTGTGATGTGGGTGCATGGCACATTACTGGTCATCAGGGTGTCACCCATAGGTGTGTTTGCTGTCAGGGCTGAGTTTGTGGGCAGACGCTGATGGGTCACAGTCAGGATTCCCCTTGGCACTTGTTGTTTACACCTGTCATGTGATTTCCGGTTTGTGTTAGCTGTCATTGGTTGTGACACGTTGTGTGTGTGACTGCTGGCACTCCTCAGGGTCAGGGCTGCAATGTTGGTAGTTGTGTATGTGTGTTCTTTGTGGGTGACCTTGGCTTCTTCATTGGTGTGTGACTGTGGCAGGGATCCCATTGGTTTGTGTGGTATTGCCGTCATGTCCATGTACAGCGTAGTGTGCAGTGTGTCAGACATTCAGGAGTCTTGTTGAGTGGCCATGTGTGATGTGTTTCTGCACCTTGGTTCCCACCACCCCCCCTGGGATTGTCATGGGTGCATGTGCAATGTCACCAGTGCATGTGAGCTTCACTGCTGCACATTGTTGGAGGTCGAGGTGTGTGGTGGTGAGTGTGTAGAGATGAGAGTTGTTGCCCGGCTAGTCCCCTGCCTCCATGTTGCCCTTGGCTTACTGGCCGTGCTGATTGATTTGTGCTTGTGTAGGTGTGATAGTAGTTTGTTGCTCAGGACACATGACTGTGGTTCACAGTGTGAACGACATCTAGCTTTGTCATCAGAGTGGGATTGTAATGCTGCCCAGGGTCACCACATTGTGGGGGCCCTGGTGGTAGTGCTGTGGTGTCTCTGTGTCTTGCTGTGTCAGTTGCTGTTCCTACATGCTTGTGTGACATGTGTGATTTGTGCTCCCTCTCATCTGACAATGCCTGATTGCCCACATAGGGGATTTGGATCCATGAGTTGCCTTTGTGTGGCACTGTATGCACATCTGTGTAATTGGTATTCAGGCCTCCTCATGTGTTGTGTGGTTGCCTGGGGACACTGGTACCCCCCCCCTCACCTGTTGTGTTTGATGTGCAGTGTGGGTCGGACTGTTTGTGTTTGTGCATCTGCACCACTGCATTGTCATATCTTTAGTGTGCCATTGGCTGTATGTTGTTTGGTGTGTTTCCCCTGTTGTCCCTGGGACTCCTAGGTCATCAGTCAGCACAATGATCATTGTTTGTGTGTCCCATTGCTGCCATGGTATGGTATCTGTTCACCTCACATCTACAGTCTCCACAGGGTATCTGCATTTGTGTGCCCATTGGTGCAAATATGTGGGTCTGCATTCTGATGGTCACTTCTGTCATTGTGTCATTGATGAATGTTGACAGTGTCAGGCCCCATGGGTGATGTTTGTCTGCACATGGCCAAAGGTATGTCTTATTTGCACTGCACTGCACTGTTTGCCTCCCCCAATCTATGTTGCTATGGGACACAAGCACTACTTTGCCACTGATGTGTTTGTTGTTCTGTGACCAGGAATCATCCATGCAGTTTGGCAGTTGCAGCTTTTTCTTTGTCAACACTTACATTTTGGTCACTGTGATGATGGGGGTTTGGACCCCATTGCCACAATGTTCAAAATGTGCTTCAGCTATGGACCACACACTTACATTTTGGTCACTGTGATGATGGGGGTTTGGACCCCATTGCCACAATGTTCAAAATGTGCTTCAGCTATGGACCCCACACTTACATTTTGGTCACTGTGATGATGGGGGGTTTGGACCCCATTGCCACAATGTTCAAAATGTGCTTCAGCTATGGACCACACACTTACATTTTGGTCACTGTGATGATGGGGGTTTGGACCCCATTGCCACAATGTTCAAAATGTGCTTCAGCTATGGACCCCACACTTACATTTTGGTCACTGTGATGATGGGGGTTTGGACCCCATTGCCACAATGTTCAAGATGTGCTTCAGCTATGGACCCCACACTTACATTTTGGTCACTGTGATGATGGGGGTTTGGACCCCATTGCCACAATGTTCAAGATGTGCTTCAGCTATGGACCCCACACTTACATTATGGTCACTGTGATGATGGGGGTTTGGACCCCATTGCCACAATGTTCAAGATGTGCTTCAGCTATGGGCCCCACACTTACATTTTGGTCACTGTGATGATGGGGTTTTGGACCCCATTGCCACAATGGTCATGGCCTGCTTGCATTGTGGGGGCCACACACATTTATGTGTGGCACATGTGATAGGGGGTCACATTGTAGGTTCAAAGTCATGTTCAGTGTTGTAGGCATTTGACACAGTCTACACACGCTTGTCATGGTGTTGGGGGGATGTCTTTATGTTGCATTATTTATGTTGGTGTGTGCTTGTGGTGTCATGTATTAGCCATCCTGTGAGTGGGGGTGTTGTTGGTGGTAGGCATCCAGCCCCCCATGGGTAGGGGTGGTAGTAGTGGTAGGCATCTGGCACCCCCTGGGTAAGGGTGGTAGTAGTGGTAGGCATCTGACACCCCCTGGGTAGAGGTGGTAGTAGTGGTAGGCATCTGGCACCCCCTGGGTAAGGGTGGTAATAGTGACAGGCATCCAGCCCCCCATGGGTAGAGGTGGTAGTAGTGGTAGGCATCTGGCACCCCCTGGGTAAGGGTGGTAGTAGTGGTAGGCATCCAGCCCCCCATGGGCAGAGGTGGTAGTAGTGGTAGGCATCTGGCACCCCCTGGGTAGAGGTGGTAGTAGTGGTAGGCATCTGACACCCCTGGGTAGAGGTGGTAGTAGTGGTAGGCATCTGGCACCCCATGGGTAAGGGTGGTAGTAGTGACAGGCATCCAGCCCCCATGGGTAGAGGTGGTAGTAGTGGTAGGCATCTGGCACCACCTGGGTAAGGGTGGTAGTAGTGGTAGGCATCTGGCACCCCTGGGTAAGGGTGGTAGTAGTGACAGGCATCCAGCCCCCCATGGGTAGAGGTGGTAGTAGTGGTAGGCGTCTGGCACCCCCTGGGTAAGGGTGGTAGTAGTGGTAGGCATCTGGCACCCCTGGGTAAGGGTGGTAGTAGTGACAGGCATCCAGCCCCCATGGGTAGAGGTGGTAGTAGTGGTAGGCATCTGGCACCCCTGGGTAAGGGTGGTAGTAGTGGTAGGCATCTGGCACCCCTGGGTAGAGATGGTAGTAGTGGTAGGCATCTGGCACCCCCTGGGTAAGGGTGGTAGTAGTGACAGGCATCCAGCCCCCATGGGTAGAGGTGGTAGTAGTGGTAGGCATCTGGCACCCCTGGGTAAGGGTGGTAGCAGTGGTAGGCATCTGGCACCCCCTGGGTAGAGATGGTAGTAGTGGTAGGCATCTGGCACCCCCTGGGTAGAGGTGGTAGTAGTGGTAGGCATCTGGCACCCCTGGGTAAGGGTGGTAGTAGTGACAGGCATCCAGCCCCCATGGGTAGAGGTGGTAGTAGTGGTAGGCATCTGGCACCCCCTGGGTAAGGGTGGTAGTAGTGACAGGCATCCAGCCCCCATGGGTAGAGGTGGTAGTAGTGGTAGGCATCTGGCACCCCTGGGTAAGGGTGGTAGTAGTGACAGGCATCCAGCCCCCCATGGGTAGAGGTGGTAGTAGTGGTAGGCATCTGGCACCCCTGGGTAAGGGTGGTAGTAGTGGTATGCATCCAGCCCCCCATGGGTAGAGGTGGTAGTAGTGGTAGGCATCTGGCACCCCCTGGGAAGAGGTGGTAGTAGTGGTAGGCATCTGACACCCCTGGGTAGAGGTGGTAGTAGTGGTAGGCATCTGGCACCCCCTGGGTAAGGGTGGTAGTAGTGACAGGCATCCAGCCCCCATTGGTAGAGGTGGTAGTAGTGGTAGGCATCTGGCACCCCCTGGGTAAGGGTGGTAGTAGTGGTAGGCATCTGGCACCCCCTGGGTAGAGATGGTAGTAGTGGTAGGCATCTGGCACCCCCTGGGTAGAGGTGGTAGTAGTGGTAGGCATCTGGCACCCCTGGGTAAGGGTGGTAGTAGTGACAGGCATCCAGCCCCCATGGGTAGAGGTGGTAGTAGTAGTAGGCATCTGGCACCCCCTGGGTAAGGGTGGTAGTAGTGGTAGGCATGTGGCACCCCCTGGGTAGAGATGGTAGTAGTGGTAGGCATCTGGCACCCCTGGGTAGGGGTGGTAGTAGTGGTAGGCATCTGGCACCCCTGGGTAAGGGTGGTAGTAGTGACAGGCATCCGGGCCCCTATGTGTATATGTGGCATTGGTGATGGCCATCCCGCCCTTATGGTGCTGCTGTTGCTGGTGTAAGTAATTTCTGCATCCCTCTGTGTGTGTGTGATATGTCGGGTACGTGTAGTTTGTTTTTGTGGTTGGTGTCTGGCTTACCTTCTGCGCCGTACGCGTCCGTGCCTGTTCCGGTAGTAGATGTAGAATATTGGTAGGATCGGAACGATGGGATTCATGGTTGGTTCGTCTCGTTCGTCTTTCTCGTTGCTTCGCCTCGTCCTCGTCGCTGGCGTGTTCGTCTCGTAGCCGTGGATCGTGTTGTGGCGCAAATCGGAGCTTATGTGCGCCTCTCCCGGATGCTTTGACGTGCCGTGCGTAGCGACGGGTTCGGCGCGTACGGGAAGCACATCGTACTAGTCCGGCCGGACGGGGCTGCATTTTGGCTTCCGTGCGACTCGATTCTGCGTTTCCCGGATCCGGCTCGGTCGGGGAACAGGACCTGGATTGGGTGAGTACGACTGGGTCGGAATCTGTGCTGTTGTGCGCATCGTACTTGCTCGTTCGGATTAATGTGCGGATCGGTCGGGAAACAGGCATTCGCATGGCTTTTTTCCCGACCGAATGGTGTTAGGTGCGCCTCCGACCGAGATCGGAATCGGCCCCTAAATGTCATAATTTACTATTCTAACTGCAACTCCAAAAAATATATGGGAAAATGCTGGATGGTAAACCATAATAAATTACTATTCTATCTCCAAATCCCCAAAAACTCAGGGAAAGTGCTGGATAGTAAACCATAATAATTTACTATTCTAACTCCAAATCCAATTAAACTCTGGGAAAGTGCTGGATAGTAAACCATAATAAATTACTATTCTAACTCCAAATCCAATGAAACTCAGGGAAAGTGCTGGATAGTAAACCATAATAAATTACTATTCTAACTCCAAATCCAAAAAAACTCATGGAAAGTGCTGGATAGTAAACCATAATAATTTACTATTCTAACTTCAAATAATATTAAACTCTGGGAAAGTGCTGGATAGTAAACCATAATAAATTACTATTCTAACTCCAAATCCAATGAAACTCAGGGAAAGTGCTGGATAGTAAACCATAATAAATTACTATTCTAACTCCAAATCCAATGAAACTCAGGGAAAGTGCTGGATAGTAAACCATAATAAATTACTATTCTAACTCCAAATCCAAAAAAACTCATGGAAAGTGCTGGATAGTAAGCCATAATAATTTACTATTCTAACTCCAAATCCAATTAAACTCTGGGAAAGTGCTGGATAGTAAACCATAATAAATTACTATTCTAACTCCAAATCCAATGAAACTCAGGGAAAGTGCTGGATAGTAAACCATAATAAATTACTATTCTAACTCCAAATCCCAAAAAACTCATGGAAAGTGCTGGATAGTAAACCATAAAAATTTACTATTCTAACTCCAAATCCCCAAAAACTCATGGAAAGTGCTGGATAGTAAACCATAATAATTTACTATTCTAACTCCAAATCCAATTAAACTCTGGGAAAATGCTGGATAATAAACCATAATAATTTACTCTTTTAACTCCAAATAAATATACATTTTAAACAATTAGGGGCCGATTCCGATTCAGGCCGGAAATCTCTCAGACCGAGCTGGACCCGGAGAGATTTCCGACCGAATCAGACCCTAGCAGTCCGACCGAACGAGTACGATGCGTTCGCATGCTATCGGACTCGATTCGGTCGGACTCCCATTGAAGTCAATGGGAGCCGGTCGTACAACGCGTACGCGGGCTCCCATTGACTCAATGGGTGCGAGGCGAACAAGGGCGCCCCCTACAGCGGGTACGCGTCGAAGCGGGTCGCGCCGTACATGCACAGGTAGGGGGGACCCATGTGTCCCCCCTGTGTGCGACTCGTGCAGCTAGGCGTACAGGGGGGTCCGACACGGACCCCAAAAGTGCGGCTCCGACTGCTCTTTCGAGCCGGACGGCGCGAGTCGGTCGGACTGCTCGCGGCGCGCATCGTACTTACCCGGCCGGGGAACGTCTCCATTGCGCGGTGCGAGTCGTGTCCGTGCGAGTCGGTCGTAGCGGTTGGGTCCCGCGAACGAGTCGGTCGGCGATTTCGCGTACGTTCGCATCGTACTCGCTCGCCCGGACGCACGTCCGACTCGGTCGGGAAACAGGGCTCCGAATCGGATCCGGTAATGCCGAGTCCGATTCGGAGCCCTACCGGCCGAGATCGGAATCGGCCCCTAAATATTTAATATCCACCCTTTCATTTACAGTATGAATAAATATATATATACTTAAAACTATATGAAATTACTAGAAATTTTCTTTCTACATTTAATAATAAAAAATGTAAATGATAAAAAAATGAAAAATCTTTTATTATTATTAGTATTTTTACAAATTTGAAATATAAATATATATTTTTTATATTAAACTATTTCATTATTAATTAGATAAATAAATAATTATAATAATTACAAAACATTTCTAAATATAATTTAAATATTATAAAAATAAAATATTTATCTACATTTACATTAAGATTTTTATAAATTTCTCTTTAAAATTAAAATTAATTTATTTTGACTTCTAACAAATATATTATCTTCATATATTTTATAATTAAATTTGTAACATCCAAATATTAAATTATATAATTTCAATAGTATTCAATATTTAATGATTTAAAAAAATAATAATACATATTTAAATTTATTAAACACAATTTATAGATTTGATAATTTATTTATAACAAATTATCATTTATAATTTAAACACAATTTCGCAAAAATTATAATTTCTAATTGTAAATTATAAATTTCTAATTTCGAATAAAAATTTTTCTAAATTTAAAATATTAATATTAAAATTGTGACACAACATTTTTAAATTACTACCCACCCTTATCCCCTATAAACCCAACATCCCGCTCCTAAAATTAGTATGAAAATTAGAAAAAAAAATTATTTCACATTTATTTTCATACAAACATTATAAATTTGAAAAAATAACATAAAATAACTATTAAAACACTAAATAAAAAGTTACATCATAAACATAAAATCGATATTATTTACATCGATATTATTTACATCTATATTTTTAACATTGATATTTAACACTCTCGATATTTTTACACAACTAACAAATCGATATTTCTAACATCGATATTACTTACATCGATATTTAACATTAACGATATTCTTACCTCGATATTTATGTATGTCGATATTTTCCTGGCGATATTCTTGCTCTGCACCATACTGCATGGAAGCGAGGACGCGCTGTGGACGCGCGCAGTGGGCGCACCAAAGGCGCGCCAAAGGCAAGCCCGTCTGCGCCCATCCGCTTCCGGCCGGGGCCAGGAACCCTGCCCGTTCCAACTCAGACACACAAGAAGTGATCAGATATAGTGCAAAATAACTCACTAAACTGAGACCTAATGTCACAACACAATGTGCCCACTCAGTCACACCCCAAAGTATGACAGGAAGAAAGGTCACGTGCATCCAATGTAAGGGCATGGTGAGTGAAGAGATCTCGCGTCCAATGGGGCCGCCAACAAAAACAAATAGGAAACTAAGCTGTAAAATGGGACTGATAAACTGCAGGTCCATTCCAGGACATAAAATAGAGATCAGTCTTCTTATTGAGGAAGAACAATTAGACGTCCTATTTGTTACTGAGACATGGCTTAAAGAATGGTCCACCCCAGACTTAACACTGGCCCTCCCCAAAGGATTCAATATCAGAAGACAGGATAGAGAGGGAAAAGCGGGGGGTGGCTAGCTATCATATACAAAGATGTCTATAGATGCAATGTCTCACCTAAGCCCCTGCTCAACTGCGACACCACACTGTTTAGCTTGGGGCTATCCCCCTCCCATACCTTTTTGGGAATGCTCATCTTTCGACCACCTGTACCCTGTAATACTTTCTTGGAGCTGTTCCCAAATCTCATAGCAGAGAGTATCACCACAAAGAGGACAATGACCATAGTAGTTGAGTTCAATATCCATCTGGATAAACAAAACGACCCCACCACCTACAGATTTACCCAAGACATAGATGCCATGCAGCTCAGCCAACTGGTGCAAACAGCAACACATTAAAAAGGGCATATTTTAGATGCTATATTTACCAACGAGCCTAAACTAAAGATAACTAACCCTATACCAGTGCCTTGGTCAGACCACTACTATATTCCTCTGTCACTGACCAGTACGCAGGCACAAAATACAGGAAGCAATGTACTTAATTTAGGCAGGAAATGGCCTAGAATCATCCCAGAAAAAGTGATTATGTCCCTAGAAAGAAATACCCCAAAAATGGTTGGGCAGGTAGAGGAAGCAGACCTCGCAGTGGTTAATGGCTCATGGCAGGATAAATGGCTCACATACGCAACAGAACATTGCCCTAAGAAAGTGAGGACAGGAAGTATTCAGACACAAAGGAAAACAACCTGGTTTAACAGCCATCTGGCTTCCCTGAAAAGAACATGCAAAAAACCAAAAGGAACTGGTGGAAATCATATGACACTAACATTAAGGAACAATATAAGAAAGAGATCAGACACTATCACAATGAAATTAAAATAGCACAAGCTTAAGGTGGTTAAGTCCCTCACATCAACAGAGCCACACGCCTCCCCACAACCCTCTTCTAAGGAGAGATGCAATGAACTGGCAGTCTTTTTCAAAACTAAGGTTGAAAATATTTATAACTCCATGCAAGGGGACAGCGATAACCCAGACCCTCATAGTATCAAAGCCTCCAAAGGGCACACGGCAAGACCCACCCTAAAGGAATTTCCAGTGATAAACAAAGACATCACGAACAAGATCTTACAAGGTATCAAATCAGGTTCTCCTAAAGATCCGATCCCCCCCACACATCTTGATTCAAGGGGGAGATACCATAATGACCACCGCCACAGATTTAATCGCTCTATCCCTCAGGCAATGGAAAGTGCCAAAGGCCTGGAAACATGCCATAGTCCGCCTTTGCTGAAAAAACCACAACTAGATCCCACAGATCTAGGAAACTACCGACCCATCTCACTCCTACTCATTCTAGGAAAGATAGTCGAAAAACACGTCAACAATACTCTATCACACTTCCTGGAGGATAACGAGGTGCTTCAGCAGACTCAAATGGGTTTTAGACCATCACATAGCACCGAATCCGCCTTACTATTGGTCACAGAGGGACTTAAGGAAATCCTCGATCAAGGGGGCAACGCTGCCATCCTGCTGCTAGACCTAAGCGCAGCCTTTGATATGGTGGACCACAAAACTCTCTTTCTCAGGTTAGAGAAAGCAGGTATACAAGACAGCGCTCTTCGATGCCTAGGGTCTTTCCTGAGGGATAGATCCTTTCAGACCACAGAAGGTGGATACTATTCGGACGTCCTAGAAGCAACATGTGGAGTGCCCCAAGGCTCTGCACTTAGCCCCACTTTATTTAACTTATACATGCAGCCCCTGGCCGAGATTGTTCAGGAATTTGGGTTGTCAGTCGTATCTTATGTGGACGACACCCAACTGGTAGTCTCAGTGGCAGAGGGCTCCAAATCGAAACATAACCAAGTGGCTCCCTGCATGCAAAAGGTAGCAAGGTGGATGACAAACTGTAGACTAAAACTAAATGGAGACAAAACGGAACTTATGTTCCTAGGAAATAATCTTCCATCACAAGTCACCAATAAGTGGCCAAAAAGGACTGGGATGTCTGCCGGTTCACAAAGACTCCATAAAGAACCTAGGAATGTGGCTCGACCGTAACCTGACGATGGAAACACAAGCCAGAAAGCTAACCGCTATGTGTTTTGGAATCCTGCGAATGCTCTGTAAAATTCTAGGCCTAATCCCAGAGGAGACCCGAAAGACAGTGATACAGTCCCTGGTGATTTCGCGCCTGGACTACGGAAACGCTCTCTTCTTGGGGTCACCCAAATATGTGTTGAAAAGGCTGCAGGTGCTACAGAATGCAGCTGCCAGGGTACTTAGAAACATACCCAGGTATGAGTCAGCTAAAGAGGCCCTGAGACTACTTCACTGGCTGCCAGTACAGGCTAGGGTCAAATTTAAAGCATTATGAATAGCACACAGGGCCCTGAACGATAAAGGGCTCGCTCCCCTCAGGGCACTCATCACATCATACACACCTAAAAGAGCACCTGGTACCTAAACTCTGGAACTCCATGCCAAAGGAATTAAGGCTTCTCACAGATGAGCCTGGCTTTAGGAAAAAACTAAAGACATGCCTGTTTCCTGAATGAGTTAATGCTAACTATGGCCTCCTGTTTACGCAGCGCTGGGAAGCCTTCGGGCAGCTACGCGCTATATAAAACCCGTAAACATAAACATGAACATAAACATCACGAGCACGAATCCAATTCCTGTCCTCACGAGCCAACCTTTCCCATAATGGTTCCTCCTCAGGGCCACTGCCCTCCTGGTATTCTGACTGGGGATCCTCCCCCTCAGAGTCATCTGGTAGTGTTGCCTCCCAGCGTAGCACCTCATAGCTATGCAGGGCTGCCACCTTTGGAACTGGTTGCCACACTCTTGGCCTTTATTTCCAGTTCCTTCAAACCTCTCTCATGCTCTAAAAGCATCTTCTTTTCCTCCATGGCCAATTCTGCTTCTTTAACTCCAACTTCTTACTCTCCATGTCACTCTCCTTCCCCAGCCGGAGCTTAACAAGCTCCCTCTCATGCAACCTATTTCTTTCTCTGTCCTCCAGCTCCTCTGGAGACAGACCTCTTGAAGACACACTGCTGCCATCTCTGGAAGGCACCCTCCCCGGCAGATTAAACAGCCCATCCTGCTGCCCATCCAAATTCTATGCCTCCACCAGAGGCTCCTCATCCTGCCCACTGGCATTTCTGGATTCCAACCAGGCCCTCAGCGCCTTTTGGTATTCATCCTTCCTGGTGAGGCCTCCCACAGAGATTTTAAACTTCTAGCAGATGGCTTTTAGTTGAGACACAGTGTAGGGTTCCACCCTATCCTCTTCAAATTCAATATCAATAGATGCAATGGATGCTGGCTTGGTCATGATGGAAAAAAATGGCAGTTCTCAAGTTGCAGAAAATCCAAAAAGAAAAGTTCACCAATAGTATGTGGATGTATAATGGTCTGCACTATGCTAGTAGTGTACACCAATCACTGTATCTAAGGCACAAATGCAAGTCCAGATCCTCACCTCTGACCACCAATGTTAGAAATTAGGGTCTCTAGTTGGCAGAGGTAGGTACCTTTGTCCAAGTAGGGACCCTCTTCCTAGTCAGGTCAAGGGGGATACACTTCAAAAATAACCCTGCTCACCCCCTTGGTAGCTTGGCACGAGCAGACAGGCTTATCTCAGAGGCAGTGTGTAAAGCATTTGTACATGCATACAGTAACACAGTGAAAACACTACAACTGGACACCACACCAGTTTAGAAAAATAAGCAAAACTTTATCTAAACCAACAAGACCAAATACGACAAAAATCCAACATACAATACTGTAAAAAAATAGTTACTTTGCAAGATAACCTTTAAATTGCAGAAATAGCTGAAAAAACACAGTTCTTCTGAGTCTCTAGCTCCGTCCGGGGCTATCGCGATGCCGAAAACAACAGAATCTAACAGTTCCAGCGGACCGCGTCGGTCAGAGCCAGCTGAAGTGTGGACAGACTTGTGAACAGTACCTTTCTCATTGCGGCCGACATGTTGGTGTGAGTCGGTCAAGGGCAACCATTGCAGTTGCATTGCAAACAAATGGAAGCGGTGGAGG
Source organism: Calotriton arnoldi (assembly GCA_963921515.1). Lineage (NCBI taxonomy): Eukaryota > Metazoa > Chordata > Amphibia > Caudata > Salamandridae > Calotriton > Calotriton arnoldi. The sequence goes on along the minus strand of CAWUFW010000108.1, from coordinate 3,296,787 downwards.
GTGCGGTGCCCTCATGATGGGGTGCAGGCAGCGGCTTGGAGACGATCGTCCAGATGGCGTCGGTGAGCCCAAGGCTTACGGTGCTGGGTGAGGCGGTGCTCGATGCGGTGCTGGTGTCGGAGCCAGTGGTTGTGTGGGTTATGCAGTGACGTGTCAGTAACGTCCAGGCAGGATGAGGCGAGGCGGTGTGGAGTGCGGTGCCCACAGGACGCGGTGCAAGCAATGGCTCAGTGACGATCGTCCAGACTGCATCGGTGAGTCCAAGGATGCGGCGGGCAGTGCGGCAGGGCCTTCTGCGGTGCCTTCACAACACGGAACCCTGCGACGCACTCGGTGACAGAGTCGGTTGCTCTTTTCTTCTGTGGCGGATGAAACCAGCGGTTCCAAAGACGGTGCCCAGAAAGTTGGTGAGGTCTTTGCTGTTCTTGAGACCTCTTGAACAGGGGGCAAGCTTCACTTCCAAGCCCTTGGAGATACTTTCTCAAGCAGGATACACACACAGTTCCTCTCCTTGGTAGAAACAGCTACTATAGGCCAACCCCAGACAGCACACAGAAAAGGGGCAGTACTCCTCCTCCAGTCTTTTCCAGCTCTTCTCCTTGGCAGAGTTTCCTCTTGAAGTCCAAAAGTGATCTTTGAAGTCTTTTCTATCCCTGAGACTTTCAACAGGAGGCAAGCTCTACTTCAAGCCCTTGGAGAAAACTCTAACAGCAGGATGAGGAAAGCACAGTCCATCCTTTCCCTGCCCAAGGCAGAAGCAACCACTGCAGGCCATCCCCACAGCACACAGCACAGGGGCAGTACACCTCCTCCAGCTTTTCCGGTTCTTCTTCTTGACAGGTTCCTTAGTTCAGCAGTAATCTAACATTCAGGGGTCTGGGCCCCACTTTTTATAGCACAAATTCCTTTGTTCTCTGGTGGCAGAGAAGCTCTTTGCCCAGCCAAAACCAGTTCTGTCCTCTCTGGTGCAGCTGCCCGGCAGGAGGTGGAGACAGCATTGTGTAAGGCAGACCAGGCCTATTCAGGTGCAAGCAAATCTCCTCCCCCTACTATAAATGCAGCCCAGGTCTATTCAGCCCAGCCCTGACTCATTCAGGAAAGGCAGGACACACATCAACCCCCCCCCCAGTGGCTGTCTGAGGGAATGCACATCTTCAGCCCCTGTCACTCCAAAGCCAGACAGTCAATCCACAAACTGGCAGAGGCACACAGGATGGCTAAGAAAGAAAAAGCCCACTTTCTAAAAGTGGTATTTTCAAACACACAATATAAAAATCAACTTTACTAAAAAATGCATTTTTATATTCTGTCTTCAGGCATATTAAACTCCATCTTCCTATCTTGTCCCAATGGGAAGCTATGTTTGTAAGATGTTATAAATAAACTCCCATTCTATCCCATGGGACAGCTAGCCTTTCAATAGTGAAAAACTAAATACACTGTATTTCACTATCAGGACATGTCACACACCTCAGTACGTCCTACCTTTCACATACACTGCACCCTGCCCATGGGGCTACCTTGGGCCTACCTTAGGGGTGACTTACATGTAAGAAAAGGGCAGGTTAGGGCCTGGACAGCTGGCCACGGGTAGGTCCCACAATGGGCACCTCGCAGACTCAAATTGGTCCTCCTCGCAACTTGAGCGAGTCTCCTGGCCTGTCCCTGCTGGGCCACCAATATCCCACTTTTCCGGTGCACCATTTTCCATGAGGTATATTTGTACCTCACTTATGAGTTGTTTTTTCCCTTTTTTCACACACTAGGACTACTAAGGAATCCTGACATAAGGGAACGTGACTCTTGAGCTCCCTCTTCCTTTACACCACTTGCCGCCCCCTTTGAGTAGTTGAGGATTATAGGTCCTGAAGAATTGCCAAGATCCTAATGGTCTTTTTTGTAGGCATGAAACATGTTGACCGTTTGCACAACCCACTAGAACTGACACGGGTCTAATTCCCCCCTCTCAGTTCACAACTTTTTAGTCTGTTTTTACTCATGGCCCAGGCACTCCTTGAATAAACTGTCTTTGGAGATTTCAGGAGCCATTTTTAAATCACACTCACACAGTCCCACTTCTACTCACTTCACATAGGCACCCTCGCATAACATCATCTAGCTTCACGACAGCAAAACCAAGAAGACCTCCGGCAAAGAGCCCCCGTTGGGCATTGCAGCGCCGGCCCAACGAGGAGCTGCCCTATGATGAAGCATGACACCCCTTGGGGTGTGTGAGGGCCCTTGCTCCTTATTGGAGCTATCCCTGGACGAGCACTCACTTCCTTGTCTTGTCTAGGACCTACAGATAACCGCCATCACTGACTTGGTCCGTCACCTCCTTCCTTCCTCTTTCTCCTTAGAAACAGCATACCCTTTGCCTTTAAGTGGGTGCACTTGTCAGGTCGACATGGCAGTACCAAACTGCGAACAGACACTGCAGTGGCAGATCTGAGTTACATTTACAGACTGCTCATGTGAGTTGCACCATCAGTGCAGTGCTGCAGGCCCACTAGCAGTATTTGATTTACAGGCCCTGGGCACACACAGTGCACTTGTACTAGGAACTTACCAGTAAATCAAATATGCCAATCATGGAATCACCTATCCATAAACACAATTTACAGGGAAAGCATATGCACTTTAGCACTGATCAGCAGTGGTACAGTGCCCTGAGCCATAAAACCAACAAAAACAGGTCAGAAACAGGAGGCCAAAGAGCAAAAAGTCTGGGGATAAACCCGCTGTACAAGCCAGGTCTAACAGGCTCTAAGAGCTTTTAGCGTGGGAAACTGATCCAAACACGCAGTTGCTCAGGAGTTAAATAAAAATTAGTTTCAAACCCTGTTTCTTGTCAAGTTTAACAACTTAATAATGGTATTAACGAATTAAATCTAGTCCTTAAATAAGTTCTGATTAAAAATTAGCAAAATGTTGTTATACCCTCCAGCTGCTTACACAGCAAGAATTTAAACAAATTGATGTTGTATCATGTTCAATCCTTATTTTTTTTAATTGAAAATACATTTTTAGAGAAAAAAACTTCCAAAACGTATAAAGTCATTATTTTTCATCCTTAATAAGCAGTCAGAATAGCCTGAAACACCAGTCCAGAGACAACGTGGGACTCTAATACGTTTGTGTTATGTGGAGATAACCGGTGTGCTTGATAGACAAACCCAAATACAGGCAATTGCAATGTTTCTTCTTGAATTGGATAAGACACCCTCAGTACAGGAAAATCTCCTTAATGTAAGGCTGTATTGTATATAGGTAGAGGAGCTGAAAATAAATGGCCCTTTTTCCTCTGCTGCAATAAGCACTTAGGGGACAGCTCGTCATCCCACCACACGCTTGCTTCTGCTATAGAAGCAGTGAGAATACCTTAGGCAAAGACATGCTGTTTTGCATCCATGAAGAGGGACCTCAGTTTCTGGGGTCATTTGGAGTCTTCGTCGGCCTCTTAATGTTTCTAGGCGTCTTAGTCAAGAGTGTTATTTGAGCTGGACTATGAAATGGAGGATGTGGTATTTGGCTTGTTGAAACTGATCGACAACAAGGTTACTCTCTATGGACTCATATCTACTGCTGTGCCTGTGCATTATTTTAGGGGTTTGCATTGAAAGGGATAGTTTAATCAAGTGTTCACCCTGGGTTCTGTTAGAACCCTTCACCCAGGATTTGCTGCAGCACCTGATCAGACCCTTTGGGGTGCACCATTTATTCTGAACTCCTGGTACAGCAGTGCTTTAAATGGAAAAAAATAAGTGCACGTACTCACCAGAGATGTGGACTAGGGGGCGGGGTTAGGGCTATGGGGGCGGGGCTACGGGCAGTGCTAAGGGACGGGGCCAGAGGCACACATTTCATTTGATTGAGGTTTAATTGGTGTGCAGATATGCACACAACACTCACTCATACAAGAACATGCACAGGGACATAGATACGCACTTGTGCACGCAGACAGGGTATTTAGTTCATGTGCTTTAGAAACGCATATTCTGATGTCCACATTACTACACCTTGATCCCCCGACCCCCACCCCCACTGCTGTGCTACAGGTCATCATCACCACCTTTCCCCCTCGATCTGGCTCCAATCAAGTGCTGCCCTACTCTGCTATGCCAGCAGGATGCCTACTTTTAGATTTCCCAAGTCAGGAGATGTGCCTCTTAGCAGGCCCTTCTCGCACACCTACAGTGAAATTGTCTCCACAGAGCCTGAGTGGACACTGTGTCAATCACAGTGTGACTCGGCGCCCTCCCAAACTCCCTGCCTGCTCTGATTGAATACATATGGGAGGTGCTCAATTAGTAGATTGTAAAAGGAGATTAGCACTCGAGTGCTTCACGAAAACGTACTGACTCATCTGTGTCACGCTTCTTTCTTTACAAGCCAAATTGCACTGAGTTGACTTGCTGCCCCATGAGTACCGGTACTCTCTTTGAGACAAGAAAAAGTTCCGGTACTCAAAGGCAGAAAATTTAGAAGTGCCGGTACTTAGTACCGGTGAGTACCGGCCCATTTAAAGCACTGTGGTACAGCAATGGCATCTTTCGTAATAATAATTGCCCATAAAACCCTTACCATCTTTTACTTCTGTTTTAGGGAGCTGCAGCTCTCACATAGCGTTGCACAGAAACGATTCTGACACTTGATATTATCTGCTGTTCTGTTGCCCATCGGTATTAGCTATGAATGTTTCTTTCTCTCGATGATGCATTGTCATTGTTCACGTGACTAGCTGCGAATGTATATGTACAATGGAAAGTCAAACGGATTAAATGACATTTTAGGTCAAATCTTCATGCGACATGTCCTCTGGATTGGAAACGCTGTGAATCGCCGTTTTTTTTTTTTTTTAACAATTACAGCACCTCCATATTTTCTGCCTCAGCGCAATAAATGAAAGTTGTTATTTTCACAAAGCATCCCTTTGACATGACTGAATTCAGTAGTAACCCAGCAACCGAAATCTTGAAACAACCCTTATTTATTTTGAGTGGCTATTAAAGCAAGTGCGACTGCCTGGTGAAGAGTCATGTTAACAATGCCCAATCAAGCGCCAAGGTTTGCCTTATGAAGTCAAGTACTCATGAGTGCGAGTGCAGAAGGACTGAACCGGAAGTTCTCATGCAATCACATGCCACCTTCAGACTGGGGCATCCATCTTTATCTGTTTTGCTTTCTTTGTTTGCTGGAAGCTGATAGAAGCGAGCCTGTAGGGGGCTCCTTATTTCTAATACATTTCTTCTTCCCCGGACAGCTGCTAGCCACAAAAACGAGCTCCTAAAATACACCTTCACATGCTATGACAATCAATTTTGAACACTGTCAAAAAGGTGTGCTGCTCTTTGTTTACACATTCACACTTCCATCTATTGTCTGGAGATATAGAAAGTCCCTTTTGTGAACTTGCAGTCAAGGCATCTATTCTCATTGCTGTTTTCTGACAGGGACACCATTTTACTATTATGATTTGCAGAGCACACTGGGGAAGCAGGTACCGTGGTGTCATGTTGTCACAATCCAAAATATCCCGTGGTTTTAGCTTGCATATGCATGGAGCCCCCTGAGACGTTCCTATTTAAAATCAACTGAATGTGTCGCAGTGCAAAAAGAAACTGAATGTTACATATGTTTGATACCTTATTCAGAATTCATTATTTTTCAAACCACAACTTCTTGAGAGAATTTAACAATATGTCCCACATAGACACATCTGGAGCATTCGTACCGTTGTGTCTAGCATCAGCGGGATTGGAAAGAATATATTTTGCCTCAACTTCAGTCACATATTGTCCCCGTAAAAACAAAATCCAGGAACATCTATTTAAACATTTTTTTCAGTAAAGTTTTGCAGTGTGCGACAATGGTGTGGAGACCGATATATTGAATCCATTACGAAATATTATAATATCACACATTTTTGATACAGAGTAGAGCCATAAGAGAACCGATTTCTTATTTACGAAAAAAAGATGCATTGTTTTTTCTTTAAAGGTGGGATTCATGTTGCTTTCTGAAAAGCCTATAAATTCCTCATCCTCCATACGACCGACACACGTTCATTTTTTGTGCATACACAGTGATGCCAAGGGCACAAGTTCTAAAAAACAGATGTGGGGGACTAACCAGGTTAGGTAGTTTGCAAGTGACATCAAGGTGGATGACATCACACATAGCATCACGGGAAGTGATATCATAGGAAGTGGCATCACAACCCATGACCTCACAGGAAGTGACATCACAGGAAGTAACATCAGCTCTTAACACCTCAGACATATCTTTAGCAGTTCTATCATGAGTACATTTGAGAGATTTACGATATTAAACGAGTGAGATTTTGCATCTGGGCTGTGCCAAAACAGTGATCCAGTGCCAATCAGGGATCAATAATAGATAATGCACAAACATTGGGCCATACACATACACCCAAAATAAATCCCTGATAGCACTGTTTCGAGTTTAATCGTTAAATCAGTTGTTCACTATCTACAGGCTCATCCTAACACATTTGATACATAATTGAACCTATAATCAAACTCTCTTTCCTCTGGTCGATGGACCATTAGCTGAAGAGTTGATGATAACTAATTATTGATCTATACTACTGAAAAAAGCACAAACTCAAATAAGGTTAATAATATTTATCGCAAATAATGTGAAGGTAAATGCTCATCATGTACAGTTTTACAAAGCTAACAAAGAATAAATCACAGAGAGAGAACATTTATCAAAGCAAAAAGATCAAACTCATCAAAATGATTAGAATGCAATAAGGGAGTGGATAGATGAAGAGACATAAGTTTCAGAGTCAAATATACTTTTGCATATAATTATGCAAGTTACAGATTTTAGCAATACGAACCTAAATATTTTAGTGTAAAATCTACCCCCTGGCCACGAGAATAGATGGGGGTTCCCCAAGAAAGATTCAGGGAACAAAGAATAGGACAGGAACAGGAAACAGGTAGGCCTCTATCTGCATACAGCAAACCGACGGTCAGCGACGATCTCCCCTCTCTAGCTTCTTCAAAGAGGCACGCCCAAGAGTTCTCGAACTGTTCAGCAAACTCTCCTAAAAATGACACCTCCCAGACACCCCAGTTATACTCTACATGTCCATCCCACCATAGTAGCAACATTTTTAGAATCTCAGTCTCTCATTGGTCAGTTTAGGGGATGTTCTATCACACCACCATAGTCACGTCCATGGTTTCACACCATTCATTGTTCAAACTTTTCATCAATACGTAATCCACTTTCACAAATACAGCTTCCTTCCATTTGCAACATGTTACGAAAAACTCTATATTTTATTGTCCGCCTTCAGCAGCTTCCGCGGAAGAAGTTTGTTCACTTGTTAATGTTCTCACGGCCATCCTTCCGTTACTTGGCAGTCAAACAATGGATCACGAAGGTCATTGACATTGCTTTCTTCATCTCTCTCTCATAGCTCGATTTTTCAGCTTTTATTTAATTCTTCTGCTATTAACCCTGGACTCGTCATGCAACCGATGTTAGCCCATGTAAGCTTCACTACGATGAATAAAACACAGACATCATTATTTTCATGAAATATTATTTTCACTGTTCACCTCCCACCATTTGCACTATCCAGCGTTATTTATCTATTAAAGCATTCACGCACAGAAAGCAGCATTATTGTTAATTAAATTTTTCAAACTGAACGTGAATGCGGCCTAGTTTTCATGCATTAGTCCACGCATTAGTGCACACATGCGCACAAGCATTTCCCCATGTTTTTTGTGTTTTTGCATGTTAGTTTCACCGCACACCATTAGTAAATGTTACCGAGGAATTAATCCGAGCAGGTTTTATTTTCTTAAACCCCTGCTCCATCACAGTGACCCACCCGACCCAAAATTTGGGCCTTAACGTATACATTTATTTTTTCAAAACTTTGCCACAAAGAAACTGGCAGCAAGAAGAAATGTAGCAGTAAATCTGTTCTGCTTAGTTGGTTGGAAAGTCTACATTTTAAAATGTCTTATGGGGTTAAGGCACCTACTACAGAGATCTCTGTGTGCCCAGTAAATCTCAGGGAATAATAACAATGGTAAGATAACTCTGGATGTTAATGTATTTGCTGGAGAGATCTATGGTTTGTCTTGTCCTAGTTTTGAATCAAAGTAGCATAGAGGGTTAATGTGGCTCCTGCAAAGTGCACCGTTTAATGTGCAGATGACAGATTTGTATTTTATGGAGCTAGGTAAGTGAGTTACTGCCTTGACCACAAACATTCTTTTGTTACTTGCAGTTCATAAATTGTTATCCTTCTAACACAGCATAGTGAGCTATGAAGGACATGTGACATTGTAACCCTCACTGTCTTATGTAGCACATCCTGTACATTGATTTACGTACATGTGATTTATTGTCAATGTATAATGTTTACATGTGATATAAAGCGCTCTGACACCCTGCCTTGGGATGAGTAGTGCCACAAAAGAAATAAAACAAAATAGTGGTATTTAATTGTTATTTGTCTAAATACTGGGACAAGCCAGCACATTCTTACAGTGCAAGCATATGTCTTATATACAGGGTCTGAACAAAGTCAAAAGCATGCCTCCGTTAAGTACCTGTGAAGTGATAAACTGTGTGGCTTTGTTTCCACTCCCTTGCATTTTGGAGTGAGGTTGCCGAAAGCTCCCTGCCATGCTAATCAAACAAAAGAGGGCCCGATGGCCCCTTAACTTCAGCCTTTATTTTGGGCCAACTGGGATTGAAAGTAAGAAAGCTCCTTTCCTACCTGCGCGTTGCTGCTCGAAATGAAAACAGACAATGTGGAAACACTGCTGAAAGTGTCCCGGTGCCTGAAACCTACACAGGGATGAATTCAGCATATTTTCGCTGGACCCAAATTCTTGCCAGGGTGGGCAGTGTACACCCTGTGAAAATAGTGAATGGACGCCGTCTACCCACGTGTAGACACAACTTCTGCACTGGTGATGCTTGTTGCGTTAATTGGTCTTTTGGAGTTTTGTCTAGGGTGACTACTTGTCCAAACATAACAGAAAGTGAGGGCTGTTTCAATAATACGTCATCCTTATCCACAAAGCGTACAGTGGCTGGGAAGTGGCCATGTCCGTGAACACAACTACAATGAGTTTGTCAGGCAGACATTTCCATTACGCTCAAGAGTGCCTTAGTTGACCACTGGACTATAAACTGCAGTTGAGACTTATTATCAAACAAATACTTAAAACGTTTGATGAAAGATCCTACCATGCAGACAGAGAGTGGCGGAATGTGTGGAAATGGACTGCATGAGCTTCTGCTTTGTAACCTAAATCCAAGCACGCAAAAAAAAAGTGTTGCACAACCCTAAGCCAGGTCTGAATTTAAGGGTCTGGAATGACAATTCTGGTGACGCACAGTACTGAGAACTCTATTTGCTCCTGTTAGAAATGGGGGTCTCTAGTTGGCAGAGGTAGGTACCTTTGTCCAAATAGGGACCCTTGCTTCTAGTCAGGGTAAGGGGGAAACACACTCTAGATAACCCCTGCTCACCCCCTTGGTAGCTTGGCACGAGCAGACAGGCTTATCCTCAAGGCAATGTGTAAAGTATTTGTACCAACACTCACAGTAATACAGTGAAACAACACAAAGGGACACCATACCAGTTTATAAAAATAGAATCTCTTTATCTAAACTTGACAAGACCACAATTCTAAAAATTCCAACATACATGTATTCAGGACGAATGTCTTTCAAAAGGATGTTAAAAATAAACGTTGCAGGTTTTGTATTTCTTTAAGGCAACTGCGATATCATAAGTACAGGTCCCCTTGGCACCGATGCATGGTGCTTCTGTTGTTATCAAACTCTTCACGGTTCAGGTGCTGACTCCGCGGTCAGCCACCAAGGGATTATGTCCCCAACTGCGTTAAACAAAACAGCTCAGGGGGAAAAGGCCCTGGTACCGCAACTCTCCGTTGTGCCGGTAAGGGCCTTAACCAGGATAAGATCTAACAACAGTTCCCCGGCAGCACCCCACGTGGCGGCTCGAGCGCGCGGCTCTGTGCGTTACCTGGGAGATGAGATGGACACCGGGTCGAGGCTCCTCAGGACTCCGGCTCGCCGATCCTCCCTACGCTGCATGGGGAGAGCGGGGCGGCTCCTTCCTGCTTTGAGCGCAGCCTCGCTCACTTGAAGGCGACGTTGCTGGGCGGCTGAGCGTCGGAGCTGTCCCGATTGCTAGGCGACTCCTCGCAGCTGATCCTGCTCCCACCCGGCTCCCTCTTCTGGCGATCACGATCTTGCTGACGACTCGGGCCAGCGGCGGTGACGGCCCCTAATTGATCGCGGCTTCAGCAAACTTCCCAACGGCCACCAGCTGTGCACCGACACACACGCACAGCGTCGCAGAGCCGCTTTTGGGAATCAAAGCAATTTCAAGATGTGCAAGTTTCTCGGAAGTCACAGCCGTGCGCAGACACACGTCCACAGCATCGGAGGGACGATCTTGGGGAACAAAGCACTCTCGAGTAATGCAGGCTTCACGATGGTTACAAGCTGTGCGCAGACACACGCACACATCGGCTTAAAGATGATCTTGGAAACTTTGGTGTTCCTGAGTTTCCACAACAGGAGGCCAGCTCTCCTCAGGCCCTTGGAGACTTCTCTTCAGGTTACAGATGGACCCAGCACACAGCAAAGTCCTTCTTCAAGCAGGGGGGACACAGCACACAGCAAAGTCCCTTTGTCCTCTCCTTAGCAGGAACAGCAAACTGCAGGCCAACCCCAGACACACAGCAAGGGCAGTACTTCTCCTCAGTCTCTTCAGCTGTCCTCTTTGGCAAAAGGTTCCTCTTGATCACGAAGTAGTCTAAAGTTCAGGGGTTTCAGCTCTAATATTTATACCCCAAAATGTCTTTGTTCTCTTTGTGTAGGGGGCTCTGAGCCCAGTCCAAACCAGTTCTGGGTGCACTCTGCCAGTGCACAACTTCTTCCTTTGTCAGTGAGGACCTGGGTCCCAGACACACCGCAGGAGGTGGAGCCGGTCTTTTGTGGAAGGCAGGCACAGCCCTATTCAGGTACAGGTGCTACTCCTCCCACCACTCCAAATGTAGATCGACCTATTCAGCCTAGGGCTGACTCACCCAGACTCCTGGAGCCATGGCACTCCCCCAGCCCCTGTCACTTCCAAAGCTAGACAGTCAATCTACAAACAGGCAGAGGCACACAGGAAGGTTTGGACAAGAAAACAGCCACTTTCTAAAAGGGCTGTTTTCAAACACATAATTTAAAAACCACCTCCACTAAAAGGTGTGTTATTAAATTCTGAGTTCAGGCATACTAAACTCCATCTCTCCATCTCATCCCTATGGGAAGATATGCTTGTAAAATGTTACACAGCATTCCCCATTCTGTCCTATGGGCAAGATGGCCTTTCAATAGTGAAAAAACGAAATTGGCAGTATTTCACTATCAGGACATGTTACACACATCAGTACATGTCCTACCTTTCACATACACTGCACCCTGCCCAGGGGGGTACCTTGGACCTGCTATAGGGGTGTCCTATGTGCACAGAAAGGGAAGGGTAAGGCCTGGCAAGTGGGTACACTGGCCAGGTCAAAATGGCAGTTAACAGACTGCACGCATGCACTGCGGTGGCAGGCCTGAGACAACTTTTCAGGGCTACTCATGTGGGTGGCACAATCAGTGCTGCCTGCCCACTAGTAGCATTTGTTTCACCCGCCCTGGCACACTTAGTGCACTTTACTAGGGATCTACTGGTGAAACAAATAGGCCAATCAGGGAGAACCAATCAGAAAATCAATTTACACAGAGAGCATATGCACTTTAGCACTGATCAGCAGTGGTAAAGTGCCCAGAATCCTAACGCCAACAACCACAGGTCAGGAAAAAGTAGGAGAAAGAAGCAAAAAGTTTGGGGATAACCCTGTGAAAAGGGTCATTTACATCAGCTCCTAAAACATGAGTAGTGGAAATTCTACTATAGTAATTGTGTTAAATGTATACCAGGGTTCTGGAGGGCCGGATCGATGCCAGATTTTTAGCATATCCCCATTTAGATAAATGTAGTTATCTTAAAAATCTGGCATGAATCTGGCCCTCCAGGACTGACTTTGGAGAACCCTGATGTATACATAGTTTATGTACATTTATGGCATATTGAAACCTTTAGGTCCATGCAATGTTCTCATGTATTTGTTTTTTGTGAAGCTGACTATGTTGTTCTAGGTTGGATATAATGAACTGCTTATGTTGCTTTCAGTGCCTCAGCTCAATTTGGTATAACAGAAGAGACTGGAAGGTCCTTTCTGCAGAATCATATGTGCCAGAGCAATTGATCTGGAGGGTATTTAATAACTTGAATCATGCACAAATGCCCCTTTTCCATTCAGCATTTAATTCAGTCAAATGTCAATCCTGCCTTTAGGTATTTACAATTCAAAACATTTGTACTCAGCACACTGCAGCTTTCCCTACATTTTTTGATTGAAGCTTTCATTGTATGTTTGTATGTGACATTTGTACAGCGCAAAAATTTGGAGAGATAGCTGGATTCTGAGAGTAGAAGTAGATTGTTACCTTGTTCATTTTTTCAAAACAGATTTTATTGCTTTATGAGCTCTCTAGAAGTAACAGCTTAAATATTGTCATCACATCAAATAAGCAATACATAATTGGGTGCGACTGGGACCATCTTTAACTCACAACATCCCCCAAACTCCCCTCTCCCCCAGAGTCATGCTCTCTCTGTGGAAGACCAATTTTACCCATCCCAGCGATGGTTGTGTAACAAAACAAACAATGTACAATGTACAGCAAAAGGAAATGCCATGGAGTTATTTGTGTAGTGCAATGTTCACAAAGCAGGGCTGCAGGTGTGGTAGTCAATTCTACTAATTTGTCGTGGTTTTCAAACTACCGGAGGATGCGTCCTGGGATGGGGGATCTGGGTCCTTCAAACAATCCACCAGTGTTTCCCATTCCCTGGCCACATTCACTGAGCCTCGTCCTTGCCTGGCCTCTCTAAGCAAAACTTCGACTTCGTATCCCGTCCATCTTTCTAGCTCTAGATAACATATCATGACCCGGGGGCCCCCAGCTGCCTTTCAGTGCCTTGCAATTTCCCTTTTAGCCAGGATGAAGGCCAAGTCCTGGAATCTACTAGTAACCTTGGTCTTAGCCGTATGCGGGAACCAGCTTAGTAAGCAATGCCCAGAGCATTAGGGGACCTCCATCTCAGTAATGTCCGCCACAGTGGTAATGACTTTTTCCCAATAGTACACCAACTGCGGGGAGTCCCATAACAGATGTAAAAATTCAGCCCCAACTACTCCACACCTCGGGCATGTCACCCCGGCTGTGTCAAAATACTTGTTCACTCTTCCTGGGGTGAGGTACGCTCTGCAGAGAATATAGTAATTAATTAACTTAAAATGGGTGTTTCTCGAAACTTTGGGCACCAGCTCCTAGAATGTTCACATAATCACCCTCAGGTACCTTAATCCCCAGGTCCTCCTCCCAGCGGGCTCTTAATGCATCCTATGGTAGCAACAGGTCATTCCTGATCTCCCGATATAAGTAGGTAACAGCTTTAAAGGTGCCCTAGGATGTAACTACATATTGACAGGTCCTATGGCATGCTGGATCCTATAAGCCTGCTCCCCGCCTTGCCCTTATCGCCGCAGTCACTGCTCTATGAAGCAGGAAATGTCCCTGGGGAAAGTTAATCTCCATGTGAACACCGCAAAGAGGAGTAGTACCTCATCTCAGAACATATCACCCACTGATGTTGCTCCTGCGGCTATCCTAGCTAGACCTTGCCACTCCCCCCTATTTGGTAATACTGGCAGCAAGCCTAAGAGCATATCTGAAGAGTATGGTTCTGAGTGTAGATTTTCTGTAAACATCTGTTCCAACAGCATCTTAGTACGTGGAATTCAGTAGAACCCGTAGCAGGGGGCTCACCAATCTGTTGGATCACACAAAATAGTTTTGGGAGCTTAGGGATAGATTGCCCCACCTCACATTCCAGGAACGACCTGCGTGCTATCCACTGGGTGAGCCACTGAAGTTGTGCTGCAAGGTAATAAGACTCGACTTCAGGGGCCACCAGACCTCCATCATCTACAGGATGAATGCCGTCAGTGCTACTCATCTACAACCTCTCCCCATAGGAAGGTCACCATGAGTGAATCTAGCTCTTGAAATATTGCACGAGGGATCCACACAGGCAGGGTCACAAAGAAATATAGTAACCAGGAGAGCACCACTATTATAAGCACAGCAATCCGTCCTGCTTCTGACAGGGGGAGCGATGCCCATAAATCGATAAACATCTTAAGCAGATGGACTGCTCCTCCAACATTCCCGTCTGGCAAGTCAGCCGGGCCATGGAAGATCTTGACCCCTAAGTATTGTAGGCACTGGGGTTCCCATTGGAGCAGCATCAGGCAGTCAGGTAGTGGCCGGTTCGCTGGCATTGGAAATAGCCTCGATTTATGCCAATTGACCTTCAATACCAACAATGAGCCGAATACTCCATCAGCCATCTGGCCTCTGTGATGTCTGCAGCTGTATCACAGATGAATAGTTGGAGGTAATCAGAATTCAAGGTGATACGTTGCAGTTGGCTCACGACCATCAAACCCTGATAGTGGACCCCCAAACTGGTGCAGCTAGCAAAAGGCTCCAATTGCTAGTGCAAAAAGCAGATGCGACAAGGGACAACCCTGTTGAGTTCCTCTTCCTACGACGAATCTCTCAGATATGATGCAGCCGGTTTTGACTCTGGCTGTAGGGTTCCTATAGAGTATGCGGATCCAGACAATGAAATCTCGTCCTAAGCCCAGGCGTTCCATTACCCTGTACAGAAAATCCCACTCTAGGCTATCAAAGACTTTCTCTATGTCATCAGCAAAGATAGCCCCCTCTTCCATAGGTGTCCTCCTTACATAGGGCCAGCAGTCTCCTGATGTTGATCGCCGTATTTCGGCAAGATATAAATCCTGCCTGATCGGCTGTACTATTTTTGTCATATATGTGAGTAGTCTGGTGGCCAGGATTCTACTAAGGATGTTATAGTCAAGGTTAATCATCGACAGTGGCCTGTACATTGAACAATCATGTGCTGGTATGCCAGGTTACAATAGAGGGATTATAATTGCCTCACAGGTAGAGGGCAGGAGGCGGCCTGCTTCCCTTGCCTTAACGTATAGGTCCACTAGCTTAAGAGTCAATAGATTCGGGTATGTGGCATAGAGTTCGACAGGAAACCCTTCTGTTCCTAGTGTTTTCTTTTGGGCCATTTTCCTCAGGGCACCCCTTATCTCTTTAGGTGTAATATCTCCCCCTAATCCCTCAGCCTCCTCAGCGGTCAGAGTCTAGAGAGACAAGTGGTCCAGGAACCTTAGCGATAGTCCCCCCCATGTGGTCACATAGAGGTCAGTATAGTATTCTCTGAAGTGTTGGTTGATGTCTGCCTGTCTATATAGCCTAGCCCCCTGATCAGTCTTAAGGTCCACTATAACTGAGCCGTGCTTGGCAGGGTTAGCCAACCAAGCCAACAGTGTATCAGTGCGGTTCCCGTCTGCATGAGCTCTTACCATGTATTCCTTGTAATTGTATCACCTAAGTTTCTCAACCCGTCCCACCAACCTCTCCTTAGTATCAAAGAGCATATGCTGTAGGTCCGGGCGACCCGGCTGACGCACCTCCACATCTCTTAATTCCACTTCTGTGGCTACCACTTCAGCTACCAGCGTACGCCTAACCCCCACAGTCTCTGAAATGCATTTCTCCCTGATCACTGTTTTAAAGGCATCCCACTCCACCAGTGGGGAGGACGCAGTGCCAGTATTAGCCTTAAAATACTGTTGTATGAAGTCCCATATGGTATTCCTAGAGACCGGGTCTTCCAAAGTCTCCGGCTTTAGTCTCTAAGTAGGAATACAGGGCTGCAGGTGTTCCAGCCCAGGTGGGGGAGAACCGGGTTATGGTCCGATATGGTCCTGCCCAAGTAGCCAACATCTCTTACTAATCCATGAACATCTGGGGTACAATGAAAGGTATCTAGCCATACATGCAGTTCATGGAGACCTGAAAAGAAAGTAGTCCCTGATCAAGGGGTGCACATGGTGCCAAGAGTCAACCAACTCCATGTGTCCTACCAGTACGCAAACGAACGTACTAATCTTATAACTTGGGAATCTCGAAATGGGCGGTGGGAACAATTCAAAGTGGGATCCGCCACAAAGTTGAAGTCTCCTCCCATAATTACAGTGTGCTAGGTGGGGCTAGGGCCCTTGACAAGTCCTCTAGGAACACTCCTTGATCCACATTCGGGGCATAGATGTTAATTATTGCTATGTCACACCCTGCCAGGTGCCCTGTTACCACCACATATCTAGCTGCAGGACCAACTAATGTTCCAGAGTGTTGGAATGGGACCCCTGGATGTATCCAGATGAGTATGTCCCTTGCATAAGCTGAGTATGTAGTGTAGTAAGCTTGTCCACGCCACTTCCTCTGTAATGTTGTCCCTTCTTTAGTGGTAAGGTGGGTCCACTGCAATAGTGCTATGTGGACCCCCTGCCCATTGAGATACAAAAAGACTTTATATCGCTTAGTCATGGTCTGCATCCCCCTAAAATTCCAGGTCATGAATTCATAAGTTATGGAGGTCACCATCAAATGCATCTAAGAACACCTTGCAGCACCCACCAGTGAGTCGCTGCTCTATCATTGGATTCCTCTAGCCAGGGATGGAAAAATGAGGTAAGGGCCAGTGGGGCGCGGCTCATTATTCCTCCTTTAACAAACCAACTGCAAACAATCCAACTCCCATACCCCAGGACGAGTAGACAAAAAACCTTCATCTAAACTCACAATCAAACAGCAACCACTCTTAGGTTGACTCATGTTTACTAACAGAAGAGGGGGTGCAGCATTTCATAAGCCCTGTGTCTGGCTCCCCACCACCCAGCAGTGTACATGGGTAAAATAGCCTTCTGTGGCAATGAGGAAGCAAAGTACAGTTAAAATTAACCACTGACAACCACGGGCACGACATACGCTCAATAGAAGGAAATGCTTTACGATACCAACAACACAGGTGCACTAGATAAGTTTGTCAGCAGTTCCTGAAATCATTTTGGGCAGGCTGGCCTCTGAAGCCTCAGATGAGGCAGACCTATGATCAGAGCCAGAGTCATAGGTGCCATTGCCCCATGCCATAAATGATGGGCTCATGCACTGCTGCTCATTGTTGTTACCACATCCACCACCCACTGTCATTCCTGCTGCCTCTACCCTGGAGGGTACCACTCTACTCCTGCTTTTGGCTTTGTGTTTTGATCTGACTCATGCAGCCCTCTCTCAGGGCGATCCCCAGGGTAAGCCAGGTTGTGCAAGTTGGTAAATCCACTCCCAGACGTCCTTTGGGGTCTGGAAAGATTGCACTCTGCTCTGGGTCATCACCCTTATTCTGGCAGGGAACATCATGGCATAGGTGATCCCCAACTGGCGCAGGCAACGTTTCACCTCGAAGAAAGTGGAACACTGCTTTTTGTACTTCATTAGTGAAGTCTGGGAAGACCATAACTTTACTGTTGTCCACTTTAAGGTCCCCTTTCAATCTGTCTTGGTTCAGGATATGATCTCTGTTTTTATAATGCAACAGTCTGGCGATCAACATGCCCGGCAGTGCCCCAGGAAGTGAGGGTCTTGCTGGCACCTGATAGGCTCTTTCAGTGCATAAAAGGGGGATAGCCTCTCTGGTGCCACTTCTTCTTGCAGCCAGCATTCCAGGAAATTCAATATATGGTCCCCTTCTACTCATTCGGGCAGGCCGATCACCCTGATGTTATTGCAATGTGACCTGTTTTGTGCATCTTCTGCCCTGACTTCTAGTGTCTGGATTCTAGTTTCCATATTTGTTATTTTTCTTGTCTCCTATGTCAAATCTGGGGCACCTCTGCCAGATCCCATTCCGCTGTTGTGACGCGGTCAATGAGCTGCCTATGATCATCTTTCATTATCCCCATGCCAGCTACAAGGGAGTCAATTTTCATTTATACGACCTCCTAAGAGGTCGTGATAGCTCGGAGGATGTCTTGAAGAATAGCGGTCCCCAAGGCTCCCGGCTGGGAGGGAATCACTCCGACATCCTGGGGGCATTATGTGGATTTACCCTGGGCTGGCTCTCCAGCGTCTGCATTGTTTTTCCGGGTGGCTATCCCCAAAGTTCCTGGGTGCCAGTAGTAGGTAAAGTAGTTATTGTGGCTCTCTCCTAGACCTGGTGTATGAGGTCATGCGCCCGGGAGAGCGGCGGCCTGGAGGTAGAGAACTTCACCACTCTAGGGGCTTAGCAGCCTTAGCAGGGCCCAAGTGGCATGCCGCATCTATCCACACATTCAATCTCCCTGGCAGTTTCCAGGCCACTCCGGATCCAAGAACATCTAGTGCAGTCCCACGCAGCCAGTACCCAGTCTATCTCTAGAGCCTAGCAGATCTTGCTGTGGTATAGCATCAGTGTTCTGGTTACATGGAGCAGCCCACATCCAGTCTCAGGGTCCTCTGGCCCCGATATTATGGGGTTGGAGCTCTCTCTCATCTGAACACCCTCTGGGGGGACCCAGGGCCCGCTCAAGATCAGGGTTGGAGGGCTTTAAGTAGAAGAGACCAATGGCCTCCACCCCTCCCACAGTCAGCTAACTTCACAGCCTTGGAGATAGGCTTACCTACTCCTGGCTCCAATTAGTGTTCCGAAGAGGCTCACATGGGTCTGCGCAAGGCCTTTCCTTAGCTCTGCAGGTCTTGGCCGTGAGAGCCAAAGTTGCTTTAGGTACTGCCCAGCAGGGGCTCACCCTGCAGGATATGCCTAATCCGTAGGTTCCCAAGGGTGCAGCGGTTTAGTTCTTATGTCACCCTGTCGTATTTGCATTGGTTGGCATAGTTGCATCCAGTTGTGGGGGGCTGTGGGTCGTGAAAGTGCACCCCACTTGCTGCAGTGCTTCAAAAATAGTACAAGGCATCTGCTCCTGGATTTTCAGGCCCCCAGCACTGCTCCTCGCCGTCACAGGAAAGAGGAGGTCACCAGCATCCACCCACAATAATCACACCATTGGCCCCTCCTTCCATTGAACAAGCAGGTTTCCTCACCTCTCAAGTAAAGTAGAAATGGCTCACTTCATCTCCCTAAAGAGCATCTCAGGGCCCGAGGTGGCTGACCTCGTTGTCGCGCGTACCACCTTTGAGATCAGCACAGTAAGAGGGTTGGTCTTAGGGCCCCACGGCCCATGCTGCACAGCATCATGGATCACTGCGTACCAGTGGCCCAGCAGTCCCAGGGAGTACGGGCCTTGAAGTATGGCCCCGTATTTGCAGGCCTGCAGTGCCGGTCTCTGACTCCCTTTAGAATGAGGCAACCTGCTCAGCCTCCGCTATGCTGCACTTCTCTGTGGGACCCCCGGGGTAACTCGGGCTTCTGGAGCAGAGCGCCTCTGTCTTCTTATCTACACACCAGCAGAGCCCCCTCCGCAGCTGAGGTCAGGACACCAGAGTCAGACTATGCCCCAGGGTCCACTGTGCTGCATCTCGCAGTCTAGGGAGCCCAGACAGGTGCTCTAGGGCAAACTGGGGGTCTCTTACCAGCCCAGAGCAGTCGCCATTTTGAAAGCGGGTCCTCGTGGTCTGATCTGTCTTTCCAGCAAATTGCTCCTCTGGGTCGCCAGCCGGCAACCGTCGCCACCAGGTAGCTCTAGGTGTCAGGGGTGTGCAGGATACACTTCGGATTACCCCTCAGTCCAGGATAGAGTCAGGATGGTGCTGGATGGGGTTCGCTGGTGGGAACTCCGGAGTTTGCTCCCTTTGCCATCGATGCCTGGCCACACCCCAGATTGTTACATTGTTTTAATGTAATTCTTCAAAAAGATGCGTCTTTAACTTTTTTCAAATTTGATGGTTGGGGTGGCTCGAATGGATACAGGAATGTAGTTCCAGATTCTGTTTGCATTGGTGGAGAAGGTCAGTTCCCTTGTTTTTTTCCTTTTCTTAATGGATTCATTAATTATCCAATTCAATCATTAATGTATTCATTTTGATGGATATTAATCTGCATCTTATTCTATGTTAGACAGGAGTCATCAAGAAATTAAACTCAAATGTGCATCAGTGATTCCGGGACCAATCAGAAATTACAGAATTCTAGATGATAAGCCATGAAGAAAATTATGTTACATATTGATGATTCTGCTAATGCCAGGAACAGAAATTAATATACGTCAGTATAGTTAGGTTATCCAGAAGCTGTGTGCACTAAATTGTGTTTAGCGCAACGCCTAACCAGTCCCCATCCTTTGCAAAGCTTAGAATTCGGACAGTGAATGGGCAGTGCTTTTTTGGAACTTTGGACAGACAAATGCATTCCCATGCAAAACATATACTGTCCACACCTGAAATCTCTTGTCTGCCACTTTGCCGTTCTCGGCTCACGTTCTTCTATTCCTCAGGAAATCAGCTGATTCATCACTGCACTCATGATCAGCACTGGGAAATTACAATAATTTACTCCAAGATCCCATAAATTGGGGGTCAATGTGTATCAGAAGAAAGATGGTTGAGTACCTACCAGTACGGATGATATGTGACTTCTTCACCTTGTAACCCTCATTTTCTTATGTAACATTCCCTGTACATTTATGTAGACACGTCTATGATTTATTGTATCTGTATAATATGTTTGTGTGATGTAAAGCGCTCTGACAGCCAACCTCAAGATGAGTAGCACTACAAAAGACTTTACAATACAAAATACTATTTCAATCATTATTAGTGTAATTACTCATACAGACAGATACATCTGATATTCTTTCATACAGGGTTTGAACAAAGTCACAAACCATTTTTCCAAATCATACTTTCTCTTAAGCACTTGTGAAGTGATAACAAGCAGAGTGCCTTTGTTTCCCTCCATTGCATTGGCATCTAGGTGTTAGGCTCTAGAGGGCTCCCACTCAGATGAGACACCAATAAAGGGAAGGCTGATGGCCCTTTAAGTGGAGCCTATGTTTGGGGATCCAATTGGAAGTTAGAATAAGAGGTCACTCTCACTCCCTGCACATTGCTACTCTGTAATGAAAGCCGTCAACACGTGGACACCTGCTGAATATGCCCCAGTGTCAGAAAATTAAACCCGGACAAATTCAGTATATACCACTAAGACCGGCCGGATCCCGGCTCTGGCTCAATAATATCAGCCGGATTGGTGATCTGGCTGGATCCCACTCATTTCCTGCATTACTCATGATGGTGAAGAGAGCCAGCACCAAAGGTCCAGTCCTTTGGTGCCATCTACTGATGCCTACAGCAACACCTATTCAGTCAGTCATTGTGTGCAGCATCGAACAAGAACCTCCTAGTTTAAAGACTTCTGGCCACCGCTGCCTGCAACCTAAGGTCAGTGTACATTATTTAATATTTAATTAATGTGAAGCTAAAACGACTATTGATCATTTGTTAAATGGGGAAGAACATTCACATGAACAATTTAAGAAGTGAAATGACATACATTCTAGAAAAAGTGGTAAAAATTGGAAAATAAATAAGAATCATTTTGGTTTGTTTACGAGGCAGAATTTAATCAAATGAAGATGCCCATTTCTTTAATTTTTCTTTGTGCATAATTAAGAGAACATTTAGCCACGCTGAAGACCTCTAATTGGTGGTTCTATTTAGCAGATGGCAAATTACTCATTTATATTCAGATTCTGATTGAAATCATGTCAAACACGAACTGGCTAGTATTTGTAGTAGTTTTAGGAACAACACCAGTCTTTTAAAGAAGTTAACTTTGAACCTGAAAAGAATAAAATAACAATATTAAAATTTGAGTCTGGCTCTGAAAGGAATACGTGTCATGTTTTTTTAAAAGAAGAAATTAATGCCTAACTGTGCCTTGTAGCTTTTAATAACTGTACATTTTGCACTCTTGGAATTGTATGCTGAAGACATCATTTGCCTCGACAGGTGGTGATAGTCCACTGGCAATAGAAAGCTATCATTAGCGCAAGTTCAGTGGCCCTAAAGCCTACCAGTCCGAGGGGCCCAATTTACCCTAAATATGGGTGTCTATCACAACTCAACTGGGGCACAAGCTGGCTTAACCCCGATTGTCAGTAGAGTGGTGATGGAGGAATTCTCTCAATTCTTGAGGAAAGTTGTTTACTAGGTCAGACAAATATTTAAATAAATCTATGCTACTCAAAATGTTTCCATGTGACTCTGCCACAGGAAACATACATTATAACGCAGGCATTACAACGCAGCCTATACAACGCAAGTTCCATTACAACGCATTCTATTACAACGCATGGAATTACAACGCATGTGCCTCACTGATCAGCACCTTCCCTGAGGTAAGCACCCAGCGGTGTTAGAATAGTAAATTATGTTGTAATGGTGCATGCGTTGTAATGGCTTGCATTGTAATGGAAGATGCGTTGTAAATACCACATTGTAAAAATATGCACTGTATTGGTTTGTGTTGTAACGCCTTACATCCCTCTGCCACTGGTGGGGAATTTCTGCTATCAACTGTAAGTTGCTGTTTTTCAAAATGCTGGTTGGAAGTGAAGGACTCACGTTAAATTGTTCTCCCTTTATTCTAAATGCACTGATTTAAGAAAAACTGTATATAATTGGACTTCAAGTTCTTCTGTCATTAAGTCTGGGTTAGTGACTTTCTAATATTGCTCATGGGATGATTAAAAGCAAGAACGACAAAAGAGCTAAAAGACCTGTGGTAAGTGTGGCCAAGGACTAAGGGGAATGCATCTATATATGAAGTTTCAGCATTGCCTATCACTTAAAAGCCACAAACTCAAGCAACACTTTGGGCTGGATGGACGAAGCATTACGGGGTTTGCAAACAGCCCGATTAGCAGAATCAGGCCATTTGTGACCTCAAAAATGCTTTTTCTGATGTACAACGCCCAAATTGCTATTCAGTAACTTGTTACCAAATTCCAATTTGGGTTTTGTGATTTGGTAATTGGAAGCGGTGTGTTGAGGGCGTCCCTACCTAATACCGAATCGCAGTGTTATGTCCAAATGTTTTGCAACCAAAATGCCCTTTCAAACATTTGCAATTTACCACTGGTAGCTCATTCACAAATGGGATGGGGTCCATAAGGGACCCCAACCCCTTTGAGAATGGTTGGGAAAATATTTATTAAGAGTAGGCAGTTGTCCAGGGGACTGATGCCTACTGTTAAAAAATGAAACTTCAAAGATCCATTATTTTCCTTTTAAATGCATCTTGTTTTCCTTCAAGGAAAACAAGCTGTGTTTTTGAAAAAAAGATTGCTTTACTTAAAAACAATCACAGACATATGGTGGTCTGCTGACCCCAGCAGGCCACCATCCCTGTGAGGGCAGTGAATCCCAGTGTGTCACAAATTGCGACCTACCTCCTTAATATTCAGGAGGTAGGTCTATTTGCGACCCACTACAAATAAATAATGAAAAGAGTTTCATACATTAGGAATAGTGATTTCCTAATTGTGATCTGCAAATAATCGCAATTAGGTAATCACTATTCCTATTTTTGTACATCTGGCCCTTTATGTTCTTTTTCTATATATATATATATATATTTTGTAAATTATGAACTGGGTACGAGTAATGTCAAGCACTCTTTTACAATTTGTAGACCAAGTGATTGGGGCTTCACTCTTAACATTGGACATGGATTGTTAGTTAGGACACTGAAGAGAAACTTAGTGCAATCATTCCTGAATAAGACCTGGCCTGGGCTCTAGTCTGGGTTTCCTGGTGCATAGTTTGGCTACATATGAATTTAGTTGGCACTGGCTTATTGGCCTTTTAAAGTCAGTTTTGCCTAATAGTGTTACAGGGACATGGGAAATTAAGGGTGCACAATGGGAAGGGTGGTTTCAGAGCACTACTTCAAAAGGCTTTATGCCCCTCAGGAGAACATTGAAAGCGCAATATGTTTTTCTGATTACATTCATTGTGACTGAAAAGCCTACCTTACTTTCTGTAACTTTTCTCTTGTGGCTGGAGAGTGTTGATTGCCTTGCGGGCAGAGGAAGTGCTGGCCTGCTGGGAAGAAATCTAGTAGATAGGTCTCTGATGGGAAAGTGCTGAAAATCCTATAGACAGAGAAAGCTGTTGTTGCTTTCAACTGAACTACTGAGGCCAGTTAGAATTGACCATTTGTTAAGACCTGTGCAGAAGTCCCCTTTAATGAACAGAAAGGACTGCTGTATGTGGAATGAGCCATGTGCCAGGACCAGGAAGACACTAAGCTGAATTATTTCAGGATTCTGCAGGAGCGAAGTCAAGTCCACGAATGCCCCTGAACACTGGCACCATGCACACTGCACCGACAACTGTGTACAGGGATCCGCCATCAAGGGAAAGGGGTTTGGGAAAGAGAAAATGAAGAAAATTGTCTGACTTCTTCTATGAACTGGGTGGGTGTCGTCTGACTTTCTTGGTCGCCGATCTCCAAGGTCGCACCTTCAGTGGAGATGAGGATCCCTTCTGCTAAAAGGGGTAGAGGAAAGGTTATACTCCCTAACTATTATACTGTCCCTCCAGGTTCCACCCAATCCCCACTTTCTGGTTGTGTTGGGGCTCCTAACGACTTCTTCTGTAGTGGCGTATCAGTAAGTAGTGTGGCTGATAATCAATTATCTCCCTCCCAAATGAGGGTCTGGGGTTTTGCTATTCCCTAAAGACACAAGGAGCGAGCTATCCTCAGGGTAATACACACGAACCCACAGAGGTGTGTGTTCCCTTTTAATCAGTTACCTCATTTGTGGGCTCTTCAACATGTCTTGCCAGTTTTTAAAGTTCAGAGGGGCGCCTTGCCTTCAGGGTCCTCTTAGTTATTCTCTTCTGGCTGAATTGCTGTGGCCTTTCGTTGTGAATGTCTTTGGCTGCTGCTCTAACCTAAATACCTAAAAAATAACTCAGCATTCCATCGTCCAACATGCCTTTTTTTAAGTTGCTGCACTCTTTTTCCTGGCTAGCACAAGCGTGAGGTAATTTGACCTTCAGTGCAAATAATGACTGTCTCCTTTGTTTTCCTTGCAAGTGATCAACTTGAGCGGAAAACGTTAACTACAGATGTCAGGACGGAGGGTAGATTCCACAAGAGTCCAGTCTGCAGGGTCAGGTAAGTGGTGACAAGTCTTGAAAAACAAATAGGACTTCAGGACAAATAGACTCTTTTCTTGGCAAGTCTGAGAGCCAAGCAGTTGGCACATGCAGAGGCACAGCTTTTATATAAGACCAAACCTTTAATAGTAGCCACTCCCCAAGGCCATGTGAGTAGGCAGGGTTTCTAGGGGCTGTAAGAAGGAGGCTAAATTAAAAGGGCAATGGCTGTAGGGAGAAGGCCAAATTTAAAAGGGCAATGACAGTGTGGGGCCATGGAGCGCTGTACATTAGGAACAGGAGTATGATGAGCCAGGAGGGTCAAGATAATGAGAGGAAGAGAGTGAACTGAATCTGGGGTGACAGGGGACGTAACCAGACAGCACAAACAGCACAGGTGGAGCGAGATACAACACCATGAATATCTTGATATTTTGTACCAAGATACTTTTTTTTCAACGAAGATGTCCTGCAAATTGAATAATTCACCTGCCAAGAGTAGAACATCTGTGTTTCTAAAGCCTGTTCTTTCACCAGTCTCTTTGGGACATTGCCAAACAAAAACTGTATTGTTGCTCCTGTGGCCATTATGAGAAGTGTGATCACTTCAAAATAGTTCCTCTATCATCTTGGTATCTTAGTCATTGGATTATTATCTAACTAACTTGGAGCTGACATTTTAGGTTGTTAACTGTATTGATGCTGTGTTTAGTTGTTACATGTGTGCCACAGGCATTTCTCTGAGGATATCACCATCATTGAAGCTGCCAATAGATACAGAACATTTCAAAATGATCAAGCACTGCATCAACTTCCTCTGCCTGATCATTCTATCGCACAGTCCATGGACAAGAGCATTGCCATCAACCACACCATCAATGAAAAATGCATAAAATGCAACATCTCTGACACCCACTCTTCTGCACTGCATCCCACAATGGTCAGCCTTCAAACCTGTGCCTCTCAAAGGTCTTACCGACATCCACAGCTCCCCAGCAATAAAGACAATGTCTTACCCTTACCCTTCATTAAAATCCTCTCTGGAGACCCTTTCTCAAATCTACTTACTGTTGTCAATGCCTGCCTCACTCAAGGCGTATTCCCAGAAGCTCTCCAGACAGGTCAGGCCTTTCCACTCCTGAAGAAACCCTGATAACCTCACCAACTAACTGCCCAACAGCCCAAAGATCATTTACCCTTCATCAAAGATCATCAAAAAAGCAGCATATACAGCACTTCAGGATTATATCAACACCAACCATCTGCTGCATGCCTTACAGTCCAGCTTCAAAGTGACTAGCAGCACAACAATGGTTACCTTACAAATCATAGTGGCACCCTCCTGACCACAGATAAAGATGAGCCCTGCCTCCTGATATTACTGGACCTCCTAGCTGCCTTTAACACCATTTACCACCTTACCACCTTATCCTCATAAACACCTTAAAGTCTTGAACGGATTCCCTGAAATTGACACTAACTGGTTCTCCTGCTATCTTCCCAATGTAAGCCAGTTCATTTACCTGGGTACCTTTAGTTCCAGAAGATCCTGATTACATGAGTTCTTCAGTGTTTCATCTTGCCCCGCATCATCTTCAACCATTACATGGAGCCCCTGTGTGCTTTACACATATACAACATCAAAATTCACCAATACCATTGACGACCCACAACTATATTTGAAAGTCTCCTCTGCTTCAGACACCAAATGCCTCAACACTGCCAAGACCTAATCCAGACCTTGTGTCCATCACCTACCTGACTGAAGTTTAACCCCAGAAAAATGGAATTCCTGCTGTTCGTCCAGATCAACAAGCAGCAATTAGCTCAAACCTGGCTCAACAGCAAGAACCTGAATGGATTCAAACCTCAACTTTCACCAATGCTAAGTCACTCAGATTCACCTAGAGCACTAATCTCACACTCAAAGACCACATCGCTGACAAAACCAAGATGACTTAGACCCAATTTTCTCTTTTTAAGAAAGTGAAAGCACTTCAACTAGAAAGCAACTTCACAACTGCTGTTCAATCCCTCATTCTCTTGCATCTGGAGGATGTCAATGCCCTTCTCCATGGCCTCTCAGACTCCACATTGGCCCCCTTTAGGGCATTCCACATGTTGCAGCACTCCTCATTAATGGCCTGAAGAAATACAACTACAAAAGGATTGCTAGAGATTCCTCATAAAAACCAGTCTACATTTTAGGAGTCAGATTGTTTATTTATTAGGTCGATTTATAAAGTGCTGTACACAGCCTTAAGTTACTGTACACAGCCTTTAGTTACTTTAGATTGAGGTGAATATGATAGAGGAAATATATTGTGAGGCAGAATACGCTAGAGTCCGGTTGGAGTGGGAAGGTCCTTCTCTGACAATCATCAGTCAAAATGACAAAGTTTAGTTGTAAGCTAGCAGAGGTCATGTGGACCCTATGCCAGTGCATTCACAGCTCTAGCTCTCCCTTTCCAATTTACTGCATTTTAAATGTATGCAGCCAGAATCACATTTTATTTTCAGCTAAAGTATGTGTTGATTACAATTATGGGGCATAGACACAACAGCATTTGGAAGAACCTACTCTTTGGCCTACTTTAACATGCCTATGTGAATTTGCCCCAGAACACATAAAAGGGAAATAAAAAGGGACTATTCAGAAATTATTCATATGGAATTAGTACAAATAGGAAAGACTGTGCCCTCTTGTACTACTACTAGGGAGTTGAAATTTTCAGGTGTGATTCGCAAAAGCATGTAAGAGTACAGAATAATACTCCGGTAGTACTACTTCCTACATCTATAAAGGTTTTGTGAATTGGCCCCCACGTATTTTTTGCGTTACTTTATCTAATGGTGGTCACATTAGACCACTCCCTGCCTAATAATATTCACCTTGAGTCACTAGGTCCTTTGTTACTCACCGTCAATGATCTGCCAGTTAAGGTTCAATTAAATCAATCTAATGACGGTCACTCATGGACCCTTTACATGAAGATGAATGCTTGTTCTGGACTAGTCTGCACATTATCGACCACCCTATTCTCTATTCTTAAATTTGACCATTCAGGGCCAGTCTATCTGATGATAGTCGCCTAGGACTGCTCTGCGCTTCTCATTGAGAATCTCAAAGACATCACTCCATACTAAGGATGGCCCCTTAAGGTTAGTGTACTTACTAAATTACTGATAACCTCAGCTGATAATGCAGGGCCAAAAGAGGCTTCAATGAAAACGTTGGGCATCATGCTGTGTGTAGGAGAATAAAGGTCATGATATTGTGCACTTGACTATACAGTGATAATGTACTGAAGTCGCCCTGTGACTCTGGTTCGAATGAGCATTGGAACAAGTGTGCAGGAAATGTTTTTATGAGGTGGAAAACGCTGGACAGCAGATTGAAGGCCGTATTATCTCCATTTTACGCGTTATTCTTCTTTCTGGAAAGTTATGCGGACTCTCTACATACATTGCTGCAAAATGGTCATAAAAGGAGTAATAATGGCTATCATTGCAGTTAATGGTTACTTATAAACAACTTCTTGCGTCCCAAGCTTAGCACAAGCATATACATCAATCTGAACTGCTTACATCACACATCACCATATTTTGAAAATAGCCTCTGAAGGTACTTCGAATGCTGTGCAATAATAAACACAGACGATCCACTTTAGATTTAATTCAAATACTATGACACTAAAACTGATTTGTGAATGAAATCAGACAATTTGGAAAACAAACTCCAATTTAAAAAAATCTCCTGTTTTGTAGTGTGGCAATTTGGTAAGTTTCAAAATTCTAACCTGATTATTCATTTATCTCAGTGAAAAAACATACAAATTTCACTTGCCTTTTTTGTTGACTTCACAATGAGGGTGAATTTTGACCCCCTATATTACACACATTTCTGGTTCAGAAGTGCTGTTGTGTGCACATATGTGTAACGCTTTAACCACATAACATGGAGGCAGCACTTCAGAAAATGATCAATGTTTTCCGATTTATGAACACTCTTTTCAGCCCAGTACTTCCGTTTCAGGTATTTTCATACTGATAAAAGACAAAACGTCTGCACGGATTCTGTGCACTGTCACTGCTAAAAAAGTGTCGAATTCGATAATGTAATTAAATTGTAGGTCCTGCAATGTAATTCAATAAGTACGTGAACTTTTAACTTGTGTTAACTCAATTTCCGTATACTTTCATTTGCCATTCGTTGGGGACATTAAAGTGATTAGCCAAAGTCCTTCCAGCTTCTAATGTTCGCCATAAATTCTGATTTAAATTGACTGTCATTCCCTGCCGTCATAAAGTAAGTGTTTGACATCCCCAGAAAAATCAGTCACCAACAGTCCCTCGCGCTCTTGCTCTTCGAGAGCAAGTCACTGTCATACAAAATCAACACACAGATGCCGCTACACAGGGCTGTGGGAAGTCGGCATAATTGATACAACAATGGAACAGGTGCTTTCAAGAAAAGCCAATTTCACACCCTTGCATGTAAGGGGAAATTCATTTGGCCCTGTGTGTCACCAGTGTCACAAGGTAAATGGCTCTATTTACCCATCTAATTGTTCTGATAGGAGACGAGCTCGTTTTAGGAGCCATGTGCATGCACCCAGAGGTAAGTGACTGGTTCTTCTGCACGCCAGTGGTCGAAAACTGGCTTTGAGGAGAAATGATGCTCTGCTCTGTTATGCTGCGGCAGAAGTGGGATGTCAGAATGCTCATGCTCACACAGTGCTTCGGATTTAATAAAGTGTATATTTTAAATCAGGTTGTTTGACTGTGACCATAACAGTGACAAGGCATCATATTACAAAACCATTTCCAAGAGTGGTGCAAACTTTGTTATTGCTCTGGAGAGCAATAGTGAAAAATGGGGCAGTGGTTCTTGAAACATAACTCTAGCTTGGGCTGCAGGTAGAAATGGCCTGCCCCTTAGTGGGTGGTCTAACTGTGCACCACTTCCTAGATGTTGCACATTTAATCCACCCCCAGAGAGTCTCCTTACCTCTAGACCTTGGGTATGGAGAAGCATTTTAAAAATATTTAGAAAAATGTTAATTAATGTGCAAAGCTAATGAGACTTAAAATACAAATTTAATGCAAAAATTGCACTAGCCAATCATACTTACGTGCTAGACCTAATACGCTGATACACTGCCACATTAAAGTTAACCGAGCTAATAAATCATAAATTCAGTATTAAAACTTGATCTTGACCTTTTTAACATACTTGTTTTTTTCCAATGAATGGTTGTTGTGCAAAAATGTTTTCTTTCTGCTTACATAGATGTTTCAACTTCTACATAGACCATTGTTATCTAATGAATAGACTTGTTATTTAGAAGGTTAGAAATGTAGTTTTATACATGGGAAAGTAGACATGAATGGGAGAATGACATCAGAATCTTAGAAATGATAAAACTTAGCTGCAGTTTTAGAAGTCGCTGTCTGAAGAATGCTGTGTTCCTGTGAGAAGACAGGGAGTTAACGCGTTCCCATGCACGCATCGGAAGCTGATTGGTTGACAGAAGAGAGAAGAATCTACATGAAGATTGAAACAATGTTTTGCTTGTCTATAATGGTGTATGTTCCTAGAATAGGGCACTCTTACCCGGACTCTCTTACACCATATTCCTCACATTGTCCCCATTCCATGCTGCTAAGAGACTCTACTGAGTTGCTAAAACCTCTCTTTATGGGAAGTTCCTTTTGATTGATTACTGATTATTGAGCTGACTTTAATGCAGAAGCTTTATGCTTTAAGATTCCTCTCAATAGCAGAACTCTTTATGGGTTGCTGAGACCCACACTTTTTTTCTTCTCACTTTTAGAATTGGGATTTTCTTTCCTTAATGGAACACACTCAATGCATTTTATAAGGATGTATTGATTTCTTATTGATTGATTGACTTCTAACGAGATTCTAATGTTTGAGATTGATGAATTTTACTTGTGACATAATAAAGATGAATTACTAAAGATTTTGGAAAATAAAGCACTTTAACTGATAATAAACTCATTATTTGCTGGTATAGATAGAGATTGTAATAATTTATGAAATGTGCAACTTTGATCTTCTCTAAAACAATGGCAAAGATCCATCAATCTGAGTAGGGGTAAAACTTACCATCCCTGCTCTAGCAGGTATGATGTTGGGTTGGAAAGGAAAAGGATTTCCCTCATTATTTATGTAATGTCTGCCATTGGGGCCTCAGTGTATGGCGATATACGTGAAATTCCCCACACCATGGTTACTTTATGGAAGTAACCCCAACCTGCCACCTTCCTATTATCTCCTCAGCCATGGCTAGCCATCACAGTGCTTGCTACGTGCCCCACCCATGTGCAACGATTGGTGGCTTCCTACAGTTTTCACGGCCCCACACACACCCAAGCTGAGGAAGAACATGCAGCACTGTGCTGGCACATGTGCACTCACACACAGAAAGGGGCACATGACCATCTACTGCTTATTCTGTAACATAGAAGCCCCTGCATTTATATTACATGAATTTGAGCTGCTCACCCATTTGTAAATTTAATTTTCTGAGCGAGTTACAAGCAAATCTTCCTTAATTTGACTCCGTGACTAAGAAGAGCATGCCAACTGGCTCCAGTGTTTTGCCTGGTTACTATTTTCTGTCATGATGTGATAAGCAGTGCTGCACCACAGCTGTACCTTGTTTTTAAGAATTTTTTATTAGTATATCCACGTTAAATTAAAAGATTACACAACCTCCCTTGCAAAAAGTACAACACTAAAATATAAATACGTTTTAGCAATTGGACAAAAATGTTGAGGGATAAAACCTCATCGGAGTGCACCTTCTCATAAACGTGCACAATTGTAAGTCTATGTTCATAATAGCTTCTGTTTTTACTTCAACATTTTTAGTGGATATAAAACCATAACAAGTTAGCAACTAGCAAAGCATTGTAAACAAAATGGAATTTTAATTAGATCTTCCTATAGCAAGCAGCCACATGTATTACATAATTTAAAGTTTTAGATTGTAAGAGTGAGACAGGTGTTGTGCAATCACTGAATAGAGTAGAGGAGACAAGGTCGACCAGTGTGGTGATCTCTGTTAAATGGATTTATAATAAATGCCACAATAACATGCCTAATTCAGTAGACGGGCAGTAGGTAAGCAGTAATTAGACATATTCCAATTATAAGTGATGTATGAGACAGAATTGATTTTTGGGGATTGAACTCTTTATATGTCGTTGTTGACACTGGTCCAAAGAGGTCCGTTTCTGTTAATCAAGATATTTTCACAGCTAGTTCCCAGTGTGTTAAGATGTTTTTCCATTGCTAATGCACGTAAGAATTTTAACTTCAAGAAGTGGTTTTGGGGGCACCAAAGACACATGAAGGAAGATGGCTGCTTAATTAAGTGGCTCTTCACCCGTGGTACATACAAAAGAACTACAATTTTACCTGCTATTTTGTGGAATGTTTACGCAATTTAACAAAAAAATTTGCATTACCCATCTTCCCCCTCGCATTCCTTCCTTAATACTTTGGACCAGTCCAGCCTACCCAGAGAGCCAATTGCAACACCAATCCACAATCATAAAAGTCCCTCTCCCTAGACCCCTCTTATTCTTTTCTGTCTTCCTTCATAGGCAGCCAGGCATTCGGATGTGGGGCACCAGACGTATTGGATATTTTCACGTTTGGTTTCGGCTGGAAGGCGTATGTGGGGCAGCGCCTTACTTTGGATTTCTGTCCACAGTGAGGGACGCTGTCTGGAGGTTCTTAAGGCCTGATACTTTGGTTTTGACATCGTCCGACCGACCTGAAGTGGCTGTGGCTGCGCATCCTGGTTGAAGTCAGAGCAGGATGATTCAGATGCCGGACCAAGTTTGTGAGCCTTCAGGCATACTAGACAGTGTTCAGCATTGGGGAAAAAAGGTAAGTTACACTTTGAGGCCTCAACCTTCCTCAATATATCTTTACAAAGCATTGTGAGGCTTTATAATTATTGGTGTACACAAACAGTTTATTGATCGGTGGGCAGAGAACAAAGTTTTTTACTAATAGTAATTTTTTGAGGTTTATCAAGGATTCTTTTACATGAGCAATTTCATTTCTTGGTGGCAGTTAGTGGTGACGCCATGGTAGGCAAGCGTGGAGCTAAGAGGAGGTTTCTTTCCTCTTCCTTGTCAGAGGAGAGTCAGATACCAGCAAAGAGGATTAGATCTCCTGCATTGCCACAGCAATCAGCAGATGAACCTGCTTTATTCACTGTGGAAGAAGTGCAAAAAATGATGGATGTTATGGTGACTCAGGCTTTTAAAGAGAAAGAGAAGGAGCGTAAGCGGGTCAACAGGAAGTGGCGCAGGACTCATCTTCTTCATGCAATGATGAAAGGCCTTCTACTTCATCGGGAAAGTATATAAGGAGGGTGGAGGTGCTGACGATCCTAGGGCACTTGAGAAACAACGAGGGGTTTCAGCTTTTCCCAGGCCAAGATAATGAGGGTGTGCTATTTACACAAAATGCTCAACCTCTGTTGATCTCTATGTCACCACATTCTAAAATCAAGAACTCATTTTTAGTGAATGGATGGAGCCTGATCGAGTTTCAATACCTTGTTTTCTTCAGAAGCTCTACACTCTTGAAGATTCCAATGATACCTTGCTTTCTACTCTTCATATGAATACAATGTCAGCTACTCTCATTGGAAGAACTTCCTTGAATTCAGAAGACTATTCTCCTTCAGATTCTATGGATAAAAAGGTTGAAAGCACCTTGAAGAGGGTCTTTTCACCTCAAAATCTTTTGTTAAGTTCTTCAGCTTATGCAGCTTACTTGGCACAGTCATTGGTGAAGGACTTTGAAAGTTGGCAACGTTTATAGAGAATGGCTCGGACTGTGCTGACCTACTTTTAGCCATGGAACAGCAAGCAAAGTCTGTTACTGACATCTCCTCAGATGTTCTGAGAGCATCTTCCGTGACTATAGGAGCACTAATAGCCGCAAGACTTAACCTTTGGATGCACGATGCAGTGAAGAAATAATTTTTTTTAAACTTCCCTTTTACAACAGGAAGCAGTTTGGTGAAAGGTCGAATGACATGATTATGAAGGCTTTTAAAGATATAAAGCATGCCCTCCCTTATAATGGGAAGCCCTCTGCCTCTTCCTTCCATCAGATATCTTGGTGTCAATCTTCTCATTCCTGCAAAGGTGCACTACAGGTTACCAAACCAGTTACCTGATAGATGTTTTGAGCATTCCTCCCAGGACAGGGTTCTGTCCCACTCCAGTTCCTAGGGATTTTATGAAACAAAGGACCCTCCGTCAAGAAATCGGGATCTCCTCTTGAAAAAGAGTTTTGTAAGAGTTCCTCCATCAGTCCTCGATTTGAAGAGAGTAAATACCCGGATTTGAGCTGTCCATTTTAAGATGGTAACCTTGAAACAGTAATTCCATTGGTAAAAGAAGGAGATTTTCTCACCACAATAGATATGAAGGATGCCTATCTCGCAGTAGACTTTCAAAGATATTTACAGTTTGCAGAGGGAGGTCAACACTTCCAGTTTGCAGTTCTCACATTAGGGCTCAAATCCACTCTTAGGGTATTTACAAGGGTACTTGCACCTCTAATTGCTTTGCTCCACCTTCAGAGTATTTGTATTCATCCCTAGTTTGACGATTTACTCCTTTATGCACAGTCAAGGAACATGGCCTACTTTCACACCCAGGTGGTCCTCTCTTTATTGCAATGTATTTCAAAGAAATTGGGTACAACCAGAGGCAGTTCAATCTCAGGACAGGCTCTTCATAGGAGCACGATTTTGCACATTTTGCACAGACAAGGGGATAGTGACTCTTCCTCAAATGAGACTGATAAAACGTCAGACATGGTTACACAGTCTTTTGGCTTAGACAAAGTCCCCCATTTTCCCATGCCTACAGGTTGAAGGAGATCTGGCTGCTACCATTCTGTTGGTTCTATGGGCAAAGTTCCATCTTCAGCTATTTGTGAAATTCCTTCTGTCTCTTTGGGAACCTCTTTCCCTGAATCTCGACCAGAGAATCTCTTTATCTCAGAGAGTCTGACATCAGTTACAATGGTGGCTTGTTCCTTTAAATCTCCTCCAAGAATACCTCTTGTTCCTCAGCTCCCCCCCTTGATCATCACAATGGATGCCAGTTTCTTGGGTAAGGAGCTTGGATAGATCATCATCAAATTCAGGTAGTATGGGCACTTCCACAGAGAAGGAGGTCCTCAAACTGGGGGGAGTTAGAAACTGTCCGGCTGGCTCTCTGAACTTACTTTCCTCAGATCCCAGGCAATCTTTTATTGTAAGAACAGGGACTATAACCACCAAAGCTTATCTTAACAAATAAGGAGTAACACGTTCACCATCGCTGTTGAAGATTTCAATCTGATTTTTTCATTGGGCAGAGAGACATCTCACATCTCTTTCTGCAATTCACATTGTGGGGACTCTGAACATTGTGGCAGACTCACTGAGCAGGAACATTCCTTCATCAACAAACTTTTGCCTTCATCCTTCAGTCTTTTTCATGATTGTCAGGAGATGGGGATTACCAGTAATAGATCTCTTTGCCTTCAATTCAAATACTCTGGTGGACAGATGCTGCTCCAGAGCAAGATAGAAGCAAGCTTATGCAGTGAATGCTTTAACCTGGCATTGGCCTCCCAGTCTTCACTTTGCTTTTCCCCCCTTTTCTCACCTTGTGAGGTTTCTTCTGAGGGTCAACAGGGAAAGCGTTACAGTACTTCTGATTGCACTGACATAGGCCCACTAATTCTGGTTTCCTCTCCTGACATCTCTGAAAATGAGAATAAATTGAGGCTTCCCATCAATCCATCTTGATTAGCCTTTCCAGTTCTGCAACAGGAGGTTCTGATGAGGCTCAAGCTATCGTCTGGAAACTGAGAGGAGGGGAATGAGTAGGAGTTGCCTTCTTAATTGCGAAAAGGCTGACGAGTGTGGTTCCGGGAACTACAAGATGGCTACCACGGGCTGCCTCCAGGACAGTGAGAGTGTGGTTCTAGTCTCTCTTCTGCACTCTCAAACGCAACCACAGAATGCACCACCTCTAATGGCCACAAAAGTGAAGACGGACGGCACTAAGAGAAAAGAGGAAGATTCCAGGACCACGGTGAACACAGGAGATGCAAGACAGAGAGCGGCAACAGGGTAGAAACGGAGCCTGACGGGGCAAATGTCTTCATTGACAATGACCCTGGAGACGTGGGACAGAGGCTCCCGAAGAGGACAGACAGACAGAAAAACGCTCTACAAACAGCAAGACTGTGCACATCTGGAGACCTAAGGGGAGAGGACGCTGTGGTTTGTACTGCTAGGGCTCAGTAAATGAGCCGTAGCACCAGACAATTGTTGCTTTGTGCTATACCAGAGTGGTGGCTATAGCACTGTGTCGGGACATGTAGTGGGACCAATGGGAGCTTGGTGAGGGCCCAGAAGACAAGTCTTAAGGTTCACTGGGTATATTGTGAAAAGGCACTGAGATCACCTGAAGGCTTGTTTTTGTGTTAAATCTCACAACACTGTTGGTTGGTGATGGGAAGAGTAAAACATAAGTATTTGATACTCAGGACCTGTTAGCTTTGTTTCTTCCCGAGGGTTTGTCATTTTCCTGATGGGGAATACCATAAAAGGGGAAAACCGCTTGAAAGGAAACCCCAGGGTGACTACCACAAGAGAGGAGCAATGTAACTCCAGGATAGTCCAAATGGAATGACTTCTGTTTATCCACTTCCTCATTATTTTTCACCCTTAAACCTTACATAATACTGGGTGCCTAATAAACAAAGTAGACACCTCCACTACTTGTGTTCTGTTCTGTGAGCCTGTTACACTGATAATTTGGTTCATACTTTACAGGCATCTAGGCATTCTTCCCCCTTATGAGCTTATTCCAGGCATCGAAATTCCTTCAGTATATGGAGTAGCCCAAGGCAATTAGACCAACCCACGGCCGATTTGTTCCAGGTTATGTCAATTTTGCAGGGTGGGGTGTTGTTCGGTTTAAGAATCTCTAGTCTGAAGCTACAATGGGCTTCTGGAGTAATCTTCTTCACTCAAATGGTTGTTTTCCAGATACTTTAAGGGGTTGCTGAATCCCCATCCTGACCCTCTGCATCTGTATTGTTCTTGGGACTTGTTGCTAGTTCTGGGTGCATTACAATTCCCTCTCTTTGAGCCACTTGGTCAAACTGACCTTAAGACTTTGACATTGAAGACTTTCTTCTTAGTTAGCCTCACATCAACTAGAAGTTCAGGGGAGGGTCCTTGCCCCTCTAGGGCAGGAGAGTTGGCAGCTCTCTCTTACAAACATCCTTTTTACAAGATTATTGAAGATAGGATTATTTTACAACCTCTTTCCTCTTTTTGTCCAAAGGTCAATTTGCCTTTTCATTGAGACCAGGAGATTTACTTCCTCAGATTTTCCTTCTCCAATGAGAAGGAAGAACAGCTTCAGGAGGTGGATGTTAAAAGAGCCCTCCCAATGTATCTTGAAAGGGTATCTTCCTTTAAACAGCCTGAATCCCTTTCGGGCCTGCATGTAAAAATTGTAAACCTGCTGTAGATTCCTTAAGCTAGTGGGTCAGATCGCTTCGTGCAATGGCTTATAAGTCAGGTGGTCTCTCTCCTCCGAGTAGTATTTAAGGTCGAGTTGTGACATGTCCACTTTTGTGGCAGAACTTCAGGGGGCCTCTATAACAGAAATTTGTGGGGCAGTGACGTGACCTTTTCCATTCACTTTCATTAATCACCATCTGACTGCTCAGGACATAGACTTGGACGATGGTTTTGGTTCATAGCTCTTAGCCTCTATGAAGTAATTGAGAGTGTGCTTCCAGTACAAATGTTTGTGGATTTCTGAATAAAGTTTATTTGATGAAGCATACACATTCTAGTTTTTCTGACTTTCTTTTTCTTATCTTTGTAGATCTCAAAGTAGTACGGAACGATAGTGAAGGGGGAAGATGGGTAATACTTCAATGATTCCTTCCCTCACTTTCCTTACTTACGCCACTCCCTCACTCCCAGTCTCCAGGCCAACTGTAAAACTATTAAGGGCTTGGTACGTCAGGAGGTGCGTGAATGGGAGGAGCCTTTTTAATTGTGGATTGGCATGCAATTGGCTGTCTGGGAAGGCATGACTGCTTCAAAGTAGTAAAGAAAGCCATGGGAAGGACTCAGAGTTATAAATTACCAGTAAATTATTGAATCATTAATATTAGTTGTTCTACATTTGAATTCACATTTGTGTATTAACAGAGCTATTGCAAATCAAACAAAATCATTAGGATGTGTTTTAGTGTGTTTTCTGGCTTAGCCTAAACTAGGCTTCATTTAGAATAAACACCCCACCATCTTTGTTAAAATGGCTGCCATATCATGATGTTCATTCTGTGTTTATATTTCTCGCTTGACACCACATGCAGCAAAATGTGCACTGTCTACTTGTATGGCATACTGTTCTCTATGAACTCGCAGGAGGAAGCCTTTCGCTGCTTTTT
This sequence comes from Calotriton arnoldi, assembly GCA_963921515.1. NCBI lineage: Eukaryota > Metazoa > Chordata > Amphibia > Caudata > Salamandridae > Calotriton > Calotriton arnoldi. The sequence continues at coordinate 3,258,053 of CAWUFW010000108.1, read as the reverse complement.
AAGGCTGTTCCTGCTAGCACATTCTATTGCATTCATTCATGGTTATTTTATCTTGTTTGAGTAACTAGTTTGTTCTGACACCTCTGGATGACATTAGGTCAGAAGGGTTGAATCAATATTCATGTAGTGGGTTAGTGCTAAGATGGTAGAGTTATGAGACATTTGAGAAATATGAAATGTGATTTGCTATAATAATACTCCCACCATGCTGACTTTGCAGTTTCCATGACTTTCTATGCTGAAAATGGCTATTTAAAACTTTGGATTTGGGGTGAGCCAGATCTTTTTGTGTCTCTACTAGGGATGCTGTCTGATGTTTTGAGACTTTGGTCTAGTTCCCTAATTTCTGCCTATTATTGCATTGCTCCTATAACTGAGAGACTTCATGACAAAGGACTCATATGTTTTATAATTATTACTGCTGCAATTGCATTTTTCTAATTAGTACTTTGATTTTTAATGAAACTCAGTTTTAGAGTCAGTCCTTTCTTATTGATTTATATTTTGAAATGCTGTTTTGAATTTTGTCTTTAGGGACACATTACCTCATAGTTCTTGAGGCCAACACCATCCTGACCCCTGCAAATCTGACAACATGTAGAGGCAACATGTCTGCTCTAGCTACTGCATAAGGGTCCTCACTCAAGGTTACTGGTGTCCCAAAATCGCGGGAGAAACAAAGCCTCCTGGAGCTGGTGGTGTCTGTTTTGCTAGGGTTTGGTAGTACCTTGGGCTACTGCAGGTCCTCCCTGGGAACACTAACAATAATTTATTGTGCCTGCCTTGACTGATTTGTTAGATGAGAGCTATGTCCCGAGGTCTTGATCCATTAACTGTTGTCTGCAAAGCCCCGACCATTAAGTGGTGTTCCTTTCACATATAGCAAGGCTCAGCAACTAATTTTTTAACTCGCCAGGTCCCCTGGTTCTCATCTACATAGTACATGATGTTCGGTGTCCCGTAGTGCTTAATTTGTAAAATAACAAGTGCCAGGGCCCTGACCAGGAGACTACTGCAGCTTGCACCACCTATCGTCCCTGTCATTGCTGCCAAAGCAACTACTAACCATCTCTCCTGCCTGCAAGTGCAACAGTTCAAATTATTCCAGGTCCCCAAAGCGAAAGGAATAGCTGGGGAGGCAGGTATTAGTAATTTTTAATGTACATTGTATTCATAAATAACCGTTGTTATGCTCGTCTCTAAATTAGAAGAGCAGTGCCACCATGTGGTAGACTACCATAAGTGCCGTGTTGACAATTAAGTGCCGGTGCTGAGCACCGGAAACCAATTAAGTGCTGGTGCGGAGAACTGGAAACCATCGGCTCAAATTAAGTACTGTTGTCCAGACTATCAACTCATTGCGGTCCTGTGTGAAGGTTTGTTTAACACAAAAGAGCCGCTCCTAGTATGATGACCTAAGTGCTATAATATAATAGTGTTAACTTGTGAGTGCAGGCATCTCACAAAGAGTAAAAGACTGGTCTCACACACCACCTGATGTCATGCTTCATCATTGACCAGTCCTCGCCCTCTAAAAACTTGGTTTGATAGAGGGCGGGCATGTACCTGAAGACATGGATGCACTTCTAAAACTAAGTGGGGGCCCTTACAAAAAAAGTGAGGTTAAAAGGCCATTACAGATGTCATACTCATTTTAATGTAACTGGCATCTGTATGGTTTTTAAAATAAATGGTCGGTGTGTTGGGGATTCTATTGTCCCCCCACCGTACTATAAGTGGTCAGCATGTTTCTGCCTGCTGGCCCCGAGGGGTCCGTGGCATTCATCAGGACCTATACTGCATAAACGGGCTCCGCCCTTACCGTGCTATGCTGGTGAGGGTTCCACTTATTGGGGTGAACACTTTCACACACCACCGTGTGTGCTGTTAAAGTTAACGCCTGTAGGAAAAGAAAACAGAAGTGAAGTCCAGACACAAGTGATACAGTAACAAGTCTGGTAAAGGTCATCTGGTATGCCACATACTCATGCAAAATATAAGTGCGTGGCTATAAGTGCATTAAGTTGTGACATTCATCTGTGCACTTAAAAGAAAAAGAGGGGAACACGGTCCCCAATGCTTACCCTAACTGATGGGACCTACTAGCCCCATAGGAGAGTGAGGAGGGGAGACCCCTTTGGTCAAGCGCTAGATAAAGAGGAGAGAAAAGGAAAAAATCCAGGTGGGGTCAGAGACATGTCCCAGGAGTGTTCTGGGTACTGTTATGCTCAAAATGTTGCCAACCACTAGACATACGCCTGGAGTATGCTACCAAAAATCACCGACATATTCATACCTCCCATACATGCTCTTACTGTAAATGGGGAGAACTCCCACCTCTGCACCTACATCAGAACTCCTCGCTTCCTCGCTGGTGAATGAGGGGCATAACTGTGCGCTATTTATACCATTTAGCGTTGGTACGTCAACGCTAATTGGGACTAATTGGCGAGGATCCAGTGTCGGGACGCCGTGCAGGGAGAATGGTGCCTGACCTGCCTGTTGCTTGTTAAAGACCAGTACGGCCCTTAAAAGGACATCCGCTGTCCCAATAGTGGCTTGCCTGAGTGATACGGCATGGCGAGGGGCCGTCATAGCTGTTAGCGCTGTCTATATCTATACCTGTGTGGAGGTTTACCAGTTCTTGGCTAGGGCTTCCTGGTGAAGATAGAGTGCTGAACTATGCATCCCTCTGCCTGCTCCTATATTGTTGGACTATTGATAGAATTGTCCTATTGATACGTGAACAGCATTGCTAGTGTTGCTAATTGAGTGCTAGATGAACAGGTTTCCCCAAATCCACTTGCCCCTTATAGCGGTGTAATTATGTCTTGTGCTCATTATTCACCTTTATCCTGAGTCACATTACATTAGAGGAAGCATGGTCAGGAACAGTGAAAGCTTCTATTTGAGAGAGAATAACACTGCTAGCCAGTAGTATAGCAGATGGATACATCTGCAGAGTTTAATGAAATAGAAAGTAGTCGCTACTGAGGGACGTGAACGCCAGTCAGCCACAATAGAAGATAAGATTAACAATCTAGCCTCCCAACTTGAGCAAATTAAAGAGAGTAGGACAGCCATGCCCACCGCCTCCATATGATTGAGTGGGGTATTTCAGCCATTGAAGTAAGGTCGCTAATGAAAAGCTATTGAAGATAAGGAAGGTGTTGGATATAATCTGTGCCAAAAATGAAGATCATCAAAGCCAATCCCAGCAGAAAATATTTGTATTTGCATCATTGGAATTCTGGTTAGAACATCAACAGGTAAAATAACAACCTTTGTTGGGAAATTGATGGGTTGCTCATTTGGGTATTATTTGATAATTTGGGATTACGTTCATGACCCATTCAATATTGTTAGTAGAGCCCCATGATTTGCTAGTGCCCTTTTGGACGTATGATGCTGTGTACATGCGATGCAGCATGTAGTCTGTCTACTCATTGTGGCCCTGCCTTCGGGTGAGGTAAGATGTTATCACTCACAATTGGGGTTGGTGGTTGTGGGAAAGACAGGTGGGCTTGTAAAGTTATAGTTTCATGCTTTGGGGGGTTTGTGACTTTGGATGTCCTACTATTTATGTCTGGACCCCTAATAAATGATGTCACAATACATATTGGGGAGAGGAGTTGGCCTAACGGCTAGGGCGGTCGACCTCAAATCTGGGGAACCAGGTTCGAGTCTCCGCAAGGACAAGCAACATCCTGTGATTCTGGGCAAATCTCTTAATCTCCCTGTGCCTAACATGAATGTGTCCTCATGTAATGCAACTGGTGCTCGTGTAAAGCGCTCTGATACCCGATATCGGGTCAAGTTCGTGCTATATAAAACTCAATAAAAAAAAATTATATTGATTCCATTCCTAAGTAATGGCAATGTATGGCCAGGATGACACTGATAAAATAAATTGCCTAGACTAGAGGGCTGGACAGCGCAGTCCTCAACAGCCCCAGACAGGGGAGAAAAGGGCTGTACTATTTTGCTCGACATAAAGTAGATGTAATGATGCTCTAGGACAGTGATACTCAAAGCACTGACACAGGTCACTTGCAGCACTCCTGGCTATTACATGCAGCCCCTTGGTGAACAGCAGCACTGGGCTCCTATTTATTTACCTCAGCACTAACATTCAGGAAGATGTTAAATAAACAGGTTAACTGAAGTGAAAGAAAGGAAGTAACTAGGGTGTCATGCAACACTTAACTTTAGAAGCAACTTCATTTTGAAAGACATCTTGCAACAAAAGTGTAACATACGATAAAATGTCTTAAACATTCAAAAGGTTTAATTCAATGATTTTCAGAAGCATTTCACCTTAGTATGCATGATTATATCAGTGCATTGAGACGTGTTTTTTTTTTATTGTGATGGTTCTCAAACATGAATTTAGGAACATATGTGCTTTACCGCACGTTGACAGCAATTCCAATAGTGAACTAAGAGGCAAGCCAGTTATGTGCACACTCTGGGTGGCCAGAGTTGCTATTATAAATGAGCAATATTATAGTTTATTAAATCAAACACAACAGAAGGTTTTGTGCGGCACACATCCTAAAGTTGAGGTCCTCCTATATGTAACAATGAAGAAAAAGGAGGCAAAGTGAAATAAAACAATTGCCTAGGATCCCACAATTTGGTCAAGTTAGGAAGCCGGAATTGATCCTAGGTTTTCTGGTTCCACATTGTGCAATTCAGCTACTAGATGCTTCACTTCCCCTACACCCACATTACACTTCCTCCCCAACACCCCCTGGCCTCTACCCTGCTGGCATAAGTGCAGTTTTGGTCTCACCACAGACCACATTTTTTGGCCCCTGGGAAAACATTTGAAAGTACCTGTGCTCTAGGATGAACATTTGCATCATGCCACTAAAGCCTCTTTTGCAACAGGCTGTGCTCATCTTCACATAAATGTTGTCAGAGAGAGATGATGACTGTTACATGGGCACTTGGATTTCAGATTGATAAAGAGTAGCAAGCATTATGGGTAAAACCACACCCTAAAGTAATCGCTCTTACTAATGTTGAGTAGCAAATCATACGCTCTCTTGATTTGTATTATGCACTTCTTTATCAATGTTGCAAGTGACATGTATCTTATACACGCTTTCTTCTGTGTAATTGATGCTGTTAGAATTAGAATGGAAAAACAAATCAGGTATAAAACTCAGGCTCCTGAGTTGGAGCATCTTGGGCCTTAATAACCATAGAAAGGTTAGGCAAGTGCTGTTTTATTGGGGCAGGTACATGATTAATGTGGCCATGCTTCAATACCTCATAGATAGGCTTTCTCACTACCACCTGCTGAGAGCTCTACATTCATCGGATGGTTTACTTGCAGTGATCCCTAAGATCAAGTGGATGAGGAAAGAGGGCGTTTCCATTTATTTCTTGGCAGTGCAAGCTGGGAATCACCTCTCACTCAAGCTGTGCAGCATTAGAGATAAATCTTCATTCTCTAAATGGCCAGCTCAGGACTCACAATCGTAAAACATGCCAAAAAACACTCTTACTCACTCTCTCACTTACTCTAATACTCCTACTCTCATTCACTCTTCACCTTCACTCACTTTAACGCTCTCACACTCTCTGATTTACTCATTCTCACTCATACTCACTCTCAATAACAGTCACACACAAATATACTCATACTCACTAGTTTGAAGACTCACCCGTTCACACTCACTGACTCTCACTCACAACTCCTGATGTACAGGCAATCTGCTTTAACAAGGATGATTCAGTAGGCCCCTCAGGCAAATGCATCAGCTGCACCACTGTCAGCTACACCCTCACTCACTTCCATTTCCTCTCACAATTTCCCCTCACTCACTCCTAACCCACTGACAAGTCTTCTTCTAATCCCTCATACTTTCACTTATTCACACTCAATATATCTCACTCTCACTGTTTTCACTCACATTCTCAAACACGCTAACACGCATTCCCCCTCGGCCAATTTCATTCACTCTCATTCCCATAAAAACACACTCACAAACATGCATTCACACATGCACAAAGAATCAACACTTTTTTATCTTGCTTCCTTTGCTTACAACTTGGAGATCAAAAACCTAAATGGGATCTTCCCTTGAAAAAAACACTATAATACGGAGACAAAGATGTACCTATACTCCACCGCACTTAGAGGTGGGGAAAGGAGAAAACTTTTTTTATATCTAACCCTCACCCCCTCTAGTAGTGGCATGCTTCATCATCGGGTTCACCCTGACTCCTAAAAGTAAGGGTGGGCTCAACCATATTCCAGGGAGCTCTTTGAAGACGTATTTGTTTTGGGGGTTTATATACTATTAGATATAAGAATTCCTCATTCACCCCAAAGTATCCCTTTATTTGTGGGGTGAGTGGGAATGGTTAAAGCTATGAATATGAGGGGCAATCAGGATACTGTGGTTCTATGACCCTAACCTAAAAACGGCAACATGTTTCAGCCCTACTCTATTGGCCTAAAAAGGTCCTGGGTGGTGTTAGAGAAAAAGAGTTCCCCTAGTGACCCACTCCTACAACTTTTGCTGATAGATGCGTAGCATGCAAATGATAAGCTTGTGCATGCGAGAAAAAATAGGTGTACTTGCTGTGTGTTTTAAGTACCTGTACACAGAAAGCAAAAGGTATACTACAATGTAATCCATGCATACTTATAATTTGTAGGTAAATCTTATCTCCTTATGTGCTAAGTATTTTTAGTTTTAGACATTTTTTTTCTTTGAATAGTGTCCTTATAATCTATGTTCATGCCTTGCTGTTAATATTATTGCAAGGCTTGTTATACTATGCTTTAATTCATTTTCGCATATATCCGATTTTCGGACTCTTCTTTTTTATGGATATATTTTTAGTACCTTGAAAGAAGCGAGTTTCACTCTCATGCTCTTAATGTAAACCCAACATACAGAATAAAAAAGGAAAGAAAAGCCACTTGGCTGTGTCATGCAACAGTTTCAGAAAATGTGCGTGAAGGTGTTATCACTGTAGTTTTATCCAGACTTACCCCAGCTGTAAATAAATTTTACTTAGGTGGCAGTCAGTGTACCATACCATACCAAGACATTTATAAAGCGCTCGGCTACCACCAACGGCGGTGTCCCGGCGCTACAAAGAGAAAAGGAGAAAGAAAAAAAGACAAACTAAGGTAGATCAAAAAGCCAAGTTTTCAAGGCACTCCTAAAAGTGGATTCAGATTCAGCTTTGCCTAAGTAGAGAGGCATAGCATTCCAAAGGGCGGCTGTTCTTACTGCAAAGGCGCGCCCTCCAATCCTAGCTTTACGGTAGGAAGGAGAGCAGAGAAGAAGCTGTGAATTAGAGCGCAAGGTCCTGTTCTGATGGAATTTCTGAAGTCTTAGCCTCAGATAACCCGGTCCGCTTTCTCTAGTAGCTCTAAAGGCGAGTGACAGGGCCTTGAATTCGATTCTCCTTTTCACCGGAAGCCAGTGAAGACTACGCAAGTGGGGGGAAATGTGATGCCGGAGAGGCACGTTTCTGAGAAACCTAGCAGCAGCATTTTGGACTGTCTGGAGCCTTTGAATGAGATAGGCAGGAAGGCCAAGATACAAGCTGTTAGCATAGTCCAGCTGGGATGTAATCAAGGCGTGGACTATAGTGGCCCGACAGTTCATCGGTAGTAAATAAAGAAATCTGCGCAAACTTTTGAGCTTCCAAAAACACGCTTTGGAAACTTGGCTAATCTGGGCCTTCACCGACAATTCTGAGTCAAATCTAAAACCTAAATTTCTGACAGATATGACCGGGGTGGGAGGGGGATTCAACTGCATTGGCCACCATAGATCAGCCGATGGAGGTGATTGTTGGTTAAAGAACATCACCTCAGTTTTATCGGTGTTCAGCTTAAGGCAATTATCTGTCATCCAAGAAACAATCTTAATTAGGGAATGCCTAAAGCTGTCAAATGCAGCCATCTTGGAATCTTTAAATGAGAACACCAGCTGCGTGTCATCAGCGTATGAGATTATACGCACGCCACAATGCTCAACTAGTGCTGCCAAAGGGGCAAGATAGATATTAAACAGGGTCGGGCTTAACGCAGAACCCTGAGGTACTCCACAACCCATGGAACAGGAGGAGGAGACATGTGGGCGAAGGAGGACCTGCTGGGATCGCCCATCCAGGAAGGATTGGAACCAATTTAAGATGGTACCCGAGATACCCAGCTGTGTCAGTCGGTCTAAGAGAATCGAATGAGAGACCGTATCAAAGGCTGCAGATAAGTCTAACAGCACGAGCATGGCACAGCTACCATGGTCTAGGGATTCTCGGATGGTTTCCGCCACTTCCAACAGAGCAGTCTCAGTACTATAGCCCTTCCTAAAGCCCGATTGGGAGTCATGAAGGAGATTGTTAGACTCCAGATAGTTAGAGAGTTGTCTCTGAACCTCCTTCTCCAAGATTTTAGCAGGGGCAGGAAGGAGCGAGATAGGCCTAAAATTCTTAAGTATGCTCGGATCTGCATCTTCCTTTTTGAGAATTGGCAAGACCAGGGCCTTTTTCCACACTGAAGGGAAGCTACCTAGCCTTAGAGAAGTGTTCCAAATAACATTTAACTGGAAGTTAAGGAGGGGAGCCAGTAAGTTAAAAAATCTAGCTGGGCACGGATCCAAGGGCGAGCCTGACTTAATTCTGACAAGGTCTCTCAAGGACAAAGACGGGCAGAAAGGCTGAAATTCAGTCCAGAGACAGGGAGGAGTAGGCCCTGTAGTCAAACTCTGGTACATAAATTTAAAAGGAGAAGGAAAAAATAGAAAGAAACCCAAGTTGAATAAACCACATGCTTGATATCGTCTACCATCCTACCCGTTTTGTGGCCCATCGGCCGGGTTTACTTACATCTTCTGCAAACCTGCTTGTTGCTCTGCTCTCTCTGGCTCATGGTTGTGCAATAGCCAGAGTGCCCATTATATTCCCCGGGTCCGGCCAGCTGGGACTAATTTCATGGTCACGTGATTGGTGAGGCACGTTCTCGCCTTTGCTCTCGTTGTGTTCAGCTGAGTCAGGTAGGTACTCCTTGCGCTCGAGCCACAGTGGAGGTATTTCTGCGTGTGGAGTTGGGGGAAGGGTTAGGGTGCACGCCAATATGGTTGGTCTGTTTCTACATCACTGTGATAGCATCAGTGTGGCTTGGTAAGTGTTAGTGTGTCTTTTTCTCCAGAGTGTGACCCCGCATTGAAGTGTAGCTCAGTGTTGGGGCACGAGTCATCACGTAGCTCGTTAGTTTGGAGTCCCACTTTCTTAAGACAAGTCAGGCATTCTGTGATATGTAGTCCCATCGCATATGCCTCGAGTTATAGATGCGATTCTCTATGCTTATTAAGTTTATGTCAATTCATAGTATGTGTATCTAGACTGCCCATAGTAGGTGGTTTTAATCACCCAACATAAAGGGTGATGTTTTGTTTTCTTAGACTTTTGGTAATCAGTGGCCTAATCAGAACTTCTAAAGATCCATGGAACCCCTGAAAATGTTTAGCATGGGGTGATCTGTAAGATGTTATCACTGAGATCAGAAGAGAGTTTGGAGTGCTGTTACCCTGTGGTTTTGCCTGGTTACTATTTCTATTGAGGATGTTTGGGTAAATATTTTTACATCAATCTTTTGCCATATAAGAATTTTTTTTGCCTTGTATGGGGTCATATATGAGTGTGGTCAGCACAGGGTGGGCATCCGCTGTTTCTATCATAGATTCAGTTGATGCCATGGAATCTTATTGTTCAATCCTGTTACATTTGTCCATAACCTATAGACCCACCTTTGTTACTTCTACAAGAGCTTGTTGGTGATGTCATTTCATGGGGTCAGTTTCTCAATGATTGACCATCTTAGATCTTGGTCCGAATAACTCTTACCGATAAAGTGTGTGTCAGTTTTGTTGATAGTTTTTTGCAACGCACAATGCTTCTATGTTCACTTATTCGTATTTTGACTTTTCTGTTAGTCATACTGATGGAACGCAGTCCACATGGGCTTGTGATCATGTCGACCACATTGCTGCTGTTGCAGTTCGTGTAGACTCTCTGTTCCCATACTGTCGCCAAACCCAGGTCAAGCATCCGTGTATGTTCAGTCATGGGGCATACTGAACAGTTGCCACAGGGATAGTGGCCTGTTACTGGGGGTAGGTCCCATAATGTGGATTGGCGTTCAGGTTCCTCTTGCATGTGTTACTGCATACTAGTCTATCCCTTATGCGCCTATTTCTTTTGAAAGAGTACATTGGTTTTTAAAAGTCTAAGGGGTATTTTATCTAGGAAGTGGCGGTGAGAGGCGTTAGCCTCCTTGGCTTAACGCCTCTCATCGCCACTTCGGAAACGCAAGGCTGCACCATATTACCAAGGATATGGTGCAGCCTGGCGTTTCCCCCTGCGATGGCGCTAAGTCTCATGACTTAACGCCAACGCAGGCACCCTTGCACCAGAGTGCAAGTGTGTCTGCGAGCAGGGAGGTTTGTTTATGTACAGGAAGGTGTCCCTTCCTGTCCATAAACAAACCTGAAATGCCATTTGTAACTTACATGTGTGCTGCTTCATGCAGCACACATGTAAGTTACAAAATGGCATTTTAAAAAAAGGTTTGTTTATGTGCAGGAAGGGACACCTTCCTGTACATAACAAACCTTGGCATTTTGCTTTTTCATGTGTGCTGCACAAGGCAGCACACATGGAAAAAGCAAAAACGAGGAGAAATGAAGCATTTCTCCTCGTATTGCCACCTTAAGACCAGGATTTTCCTGGTCTTAAGTTCGGCGCTGCCACCTATTATCGCCTCGCTTGATAATAGGTGGCAGCGTGGAAGTGAATGAGTGTTGCGGTGGAACACCCACTGCACGCCCCTTTCACGCTAAGTTTAGTGTGAAAGGGGCACTATTACCAAGGCAGCGTTAAGCCACTTAACGTGGCTTTTAGCCACGTTATGTGGTTTAACGCTGCCTTGGTAATAGGGCGCTGACACTATCGTCACCACAACGTCACAAAAAGTGATGTTGTGGTGGCGATAGGGGCTTGGTAATATGTCCCTAAATGGCTAGATGTAAGAATACGCCAGTTTCTATTGACAATTTGTCTGATATTATCTGACATAGAGTGGTAAGTGCTCACGAAAATCAGAGTGTCAGTTTCTTGCTTGGTGTTGGTTTCAAGGAAGGCTTCCCTTGGGATATTCATGGCAGCTGAAAAGCAGGAGCTCTGATTCCCATTGAGAATCCAGACTAAGCAGCATGGCCAGGATTATAAAAGTGAAGATCCACTTCACTGCCATGCACTCCCCTGTGGTGATGGAATCAGAGAAGATCTCTTGGATGTCACTCTCTTCCTCTACTACACCCTGCTTACTTAAGGTTGTATCCCCCATTATTCCTTATCTATACTTCCATTAGCAAATAGTAGGCTGCAGAGTGCATATGGGAGGGGCAAGAAGTGGCACTCCTAACCCCTCAACAGTCTTCTTTTTTGTTGCTGAGGAGCTATGGAAGAAACAAGGGATGTTAAGTTGTTAAAGTAAATTTTACTCATATAGGACCCTGTTTACTTTCCTGCATGCAATCTCTGAGCGAGGGGTCACAAGGACAGTGGCATAATAACAAATAGAAATGCCAGGGGTAGCAGCTGCTACTTCTGGCAACCCCTAATTGATGAGTATGTGGACTGCCACCTTTTTAATGAATGGACAATTAGGATTGCCACCTGAAGCTACAGTCTGCTTAGAGCCCTGGGGGGTGAGGGGTGCAATGGGCATGTGCACATTCTTTCTGTGCACCCAGGTTACTTTTGTATTACAGAAAGAGATGCAGACTCTTGTGCATTCCCTTCTGAAATACAGATTGCGCTGGCATTAAATGTGCACCGGGGAGAGATAAAGGAGCATAGCCTCATTTGCATGGGGACGGTCCTCAAGAAAATGAGGAAACACTTTGCCTCTGTGGCATATTACTGACTCTGGTAGCGAGGTAAAAGGTCTGCCATAGGGTGCACTGACTGTTGCTACATTGTGGTGGCACACAGTCAGTGCCCCCCCTGAGGGAACCCCTCACAAGGGGCAAAGTGGGTCCCAGGGGCCCGAGGCGCACCCTGCAAGTGAGTGTAGTCACTCAATGAACCCTCCTACATGGAGTCTCTGCTTCTCTTTCAGAAGTAGGCTAGTTTTCCACACAGTGAAACACGGATTGGCTGTTGAAGAAGCCAGTTCATCTTTCACTAATGCACTGTTCTCAGTGCAGGTGCGGGTGTTGTTGTGATATGGTGCACTGTTCTAGCCTGCGCCCGGCGCTCAAATTTAAGTGTTTGCCGCCGGGCATAGTGAGACATTTCTTCTTATCCATAATACAGCCCCTGGTCAATAAATTATTGGACTGGCCTCTATTTTTACTTCAATGCCAGTAAAAACATTTGGAATAACCGTAAAATCCAGTATTGTTCTTCTTTGAAATATAGTCTTAAAACAGCAATCAAAAAATCAATTAAAAGGTAATTTAGAGATGTGCAACCCCCTCCTAAATAAATATTATAGCAAATGGAGGATGAATTGCTGGGTTAAAAAATATTTTCCGCAACAGGACAAAGAAGGAGCAGCCCCAGGCCTTTCTAGAATGCAGGACTGCTCTGCTGCCGAAAGGACTGACACTCTGCCAGACTGCTGCCCTGAAGGACTGCTGCCCCACTGTCCTGATCTTGCCTAGGGGAGAAGGACTGGATATGTATCTCTAAACCCAGAACCCCAGAGTGACTCCAAAGGCCAGTTGGCTAGCCTCCTGTTCAGAAGCCTCAGGGACAGAACAGACTTCCAAGAACCTTGAACCCACCACCTGGACTCTGCCATTTGTGAGTCCTGCCCTCCCAAGTGGTGCTACCCCAGTCCTGGACCACTGGAAGTGGGCCTGAAGGTGCTCTGCCAGCCTATTTGTCGATACAGCAGAACTGATGCATCTCCCGCAGAACCAGTGCATCTCCTTTGCTGCTCAATGCATCACCTTCAAAACTGACGCATCGCCTCTGTTACGCAGACTTCTCTGATGCAAGGACTTCGCATTGCCTACAGTAGCCCATTGGCTCCACTGCTGCATGATGCAATGACTGCGCATTGAACTTTGATGCTCCCCGGAAATGCCGCTGCGCAACGCATTTCCTCGCCCACATTTTCTCTGCTGGCGAGGCATCCTTGATGCGGGACTTCGCATCACTAAGCTGCCAGGATTGAAGCTACTCTTGTTCAGCTGGCCTACCTGGGCCCCTGTAGCTGGCACGTGCTCCATTGCTATCAGCCTAAACTTGTGACTTTGTCCCAGTCCGGCACAACCAGATAACCGCTTTGTGCTTTTGGGACCTATTTTCACTTACATATTTAAACTTGCACATATCTCTGATTCCACTGATTGTATTTTTGTTGTTTTGGTCTCGTTATATATAAGGCTTAATCACATTTTTCTAACTTGGGGTGGGATTTTCCTTGTGGATTGTTTTCACTTTATTACTTTTTGAAGTGCTGCATAAATATTTTAGTCAGTGCCTCTAAGTTAAGTCTGACTTCTCTGGGCCAAGCTACCAGAGGGTTGAGAACAGCTCAATTTGGGGCTTGCTTGTGACTTGACCCTGACAAGGATTGTGGTTACTGTTGAGTAGGGTTTCACCCCCACCCCCACAACCAGTAATCCTGTTTCTTACACTGTGGCATCTTTCTGTATGGGCCTTCCTGTATGAGATTTCCTGTATGGGCAATCCTTCCTCCCTCTACCACAACCCCTGCCTTCCCCTCTCTTGTTCTCTTACCGAAATGCAATCCTTGCACTGATTCATTAATTGGTCACTCCCTTGTTAAGTTCCTAAAAGTCATCTAAACTGATGGGTGTGCTATCACTAGTCCTGGATGGAGCCTGCAGACCAATGTATGTGCAATGCCTACTGCTTTTTGTGGAACTGTCTCATTTCCTTAGGTCAGTCCTGGGTATACCCCATGAGCTGTGTCTGTTATTTCTTTAATTTGCTTCACTGCCACTCCTGGGTGAAAGACTCACAGCAAATACCATGGATGCTTGTGTAAAGTCCATTCCCACATGTTGCTTCCAGTCTCTCATAGACTGACGCCCTCACACAAATAATAGGTTTGATTGTATAAAGTCCATTCCCTTGGGTTGCTTCTCTGTCACTCCTGAGTAGACTCCTCAGAACATATGCTACGCTTAGTTTTATGACCCCCATTCTTACCGGTCACTCCTTTTCTGGTCCTGAGAGGACTCCTCTGGCTTTTACAATTGTTGGTCAAATAATAGTGGTTCCTCTGTTGCTCCATGGCCCCTCCATTTTTGCTGGTTGTGCGGTGCCAATTCCTGTAGGTTGCTCCCTGATGTCCCAGTGTGAGCTCCTCAGAGAATGTACTGCAGCTGATAATATTATTTTCTGATCCAATACATTGCTCCCTGCCACTCATGGATGGACTCTTCAGCCATATTCTATGGTTCATCATAAAATCATTCCTTCACTGTCAGTCAACACTGTCATCTTAATTATGCTATTTTTATGAATTCACTCTTGTACTAGGAAGCTGCCCTAATCCACCTAATAATTGAAGTTATTTTCTATATTAATACTAGTTAAAAATAACGTCACTGAAACCACCATAAACTAAAATAATAACAGCATGCCTTACACCAACTTTACTGCATTACGTTGAAATATACCTGACACTACAGGACACTCAACAACACCAGACAATTTACTTCATACCATTGCACTATAGCACTATGCGCCAAAACAACACCATCCTAATGCTTCACTCTAAAAACTCACCTAACATTATTTCAGTAAAAGAACCATACAACAGCACAGCATCTACCACCACATAAGATCTCACACCTCACTGTGCTATACTACATCACACCTACACATCCCCAAAAACATATTGTTACAAATCATATATACATAACTATGCATGAGCCCTCGAGGCACACCCAAAGTTTCATACCACATAATAACATTAACATCATAAAAACCTTCATAGTCCACTTCATACCAACAAACACAACAGCAGACCATCTCACACCACACACGTTTCCAGCCTACCATTACATTGCAATGCACCAAGACTGGAACATAGCACTGCATCACACCACCCAGTTCAATACAAATTCCACACTGCTCAACACTATTACAAACCACACAAAACTCCCCACTGCAGAACTCTAACCCCAAACAACACCACTGAAACCAACTAGAATACTCCACTTACCACATCACTTTGAAAATGCTAGGCTGCACTATCATTCAGGTGGATAGTGTCATCAATGATTTGCTCTCCTATCACATGGAGCACATCCCAACACTACACCATACCCAGCTGCACCACCAGCACACCTCATATTGCACACTACTCAACACCATTACACACCTTTAAGCCTAAACTTTGCAATCAACCATCTGCACATAACACCGCATTGGACCACCTAGCACACCTCAGGTAATACACCACATTGGCATGTCACATAAAGCAGCTGAGGATTTTTTTTAATAAACCTTTCTCATCTATCAGATGTGTATACTCAGTCACAACCCCCCACTGCATATAATATTCTTGATTTAAACCATTCAGCATTTCTGCATCTTATTCATACCCACATACCATGTGCGTACATCCAACAACTCCCATACATTGGACAATACAATACCACACTGCATATTAGACCAAACCCTGTGCATAATATTAAAACACACAAACCATAATCACTACCTAAAGCTGCACCACAGAGAAACAGATACAACACAGCAGCTTCTTAAGACATAATATAATACGCAAAAGTGACACTATATGAATCTTACAAAGCCTCAACACAACACATCTAACATGCATAGAGCACCATGTATGACATGTGCAGATGATGCAACAATGCAACATTCAACTCTAAAAAATGCAGGGGGCATACTACTCCTGAACAAAGCCTCCATGGATCCAGAGATGCCAGCTAATTACTGGCCAGTCTCTCAACCCTTATAGTTTGCTAAACTGATGAGGAACTAGCTGTGAAATAGGTTTAGCACATCACAATTGATTCCAACTCCCAAAGGGAATGAGATCAGAAGCTGTGATAGTCTTAGATCTTAATGGCCTAATGATGCAGACTTCATGCTTGATCTTTTTTAACCTGTCTGGAGCCTTTCACACCTTGGAAAAATCTGTGTTTTTAGTAGGCCTTGTATGATCACTATTCACGACTTTGACAAATCCTAGATCACACGCTTTTTATCAAAATGCCACCAATGTGTATATATTCCCTGCCACACTTCATCTTGGTGCCTTCTGATAGAGGTTATTCCAAGTGGTAAAGTCTTCTCCCATTTGCTATTTCTTATTTATATAACACCTCTGGCATAATTGCTCAAGTCTTGGAGCTACCTTTTTAAGTATATGATGATAACACTGAGATATTTCTAAAAGTGTGGCGAGAGGCAGAGCAATTGCTGGATAACTTACAAGACTGTCTGGCACAGGCATACCAAAACAAATTCACTGTGAATAGTAATAAGACCAGAGTCCTGGTCAGACAAACTTGTGCACCCTCTAACAGCAATACACCACGCCTGTCATAGTGCTGAATAATATTGGTTTCCTAATGGATTTCAAACTGAACCTTTAGCTACAGATTAAGGTAACTTCAAACAGTTGTCTCTTCTAAATAAGAATTTTGAGAACATGTTTACAATTATTTATATTTAATCCTAAAATTGGCCACCATACATCCATTTATGTTGGTGCTTCTAGACTATTGTAACATCAGCCCCCGAATAAAAAATCTATTCAGTGACTACGGTTATTGAAAAATGTAGTTACACAGCCACTTTTGAAGCTGAGGAAAATGATTCACACTCATCGCTTTTTGACAGTTACCAATTCAGGAATGGATAAAGGATAATGCTCTCCACTTATTTTATGAGGTAATCTCCCTAACATATCTGCACTTTCTCTTGCAGGAACATCAAATTTACCAGCCTAGTCAAGAACTTCCATCTGAAGCTAACCTGAGACAAGCTGTGCTCACCAAGAGGCTATGAACAGGGGGATGGGGGGTGTTTTTTCAGTGTGGTCATCGCAACTCTGGAACATTTGCCCCAAGTCTAATCACCTGGAATTCAGAAAGGCTCTAAAGCTTTGGCATTTCCGTTTCTGCATATGACAAGGCTAACCAGTTCCTCAGCGCCAAGATACCTTACAGGTGCAACAAGCACCCCACCCCACAACACCACATCAGACTGCCCTGCATGAATGTTCCACACTCCTCAACATAAGAAAATTCCCAATACTACAACAAAACACCCATATGCAAAACCACATGAGACTCCTCAGCACAAAGTAAGCACTACGCCATTGAGGGCACACCCCATTATATTATATTATGTTCATATCAAACCTATAAGTGACTTGTACATCCATCACTTCACAGATGCAATTAAACCACACCCCCACCACCACATGCAAGACCTTCAATCACATACCAGCTTAATCCACAACCTTACACACACAGTCTCTGCACCAACTTGAAACTCATCCATTTACACTATCACCCACCAGTTTACACCACTCACTGTCTGAGGTTTTTTATGCCATAGGTAAGGAGTCATGTTTCAATGTGCCCTTGGCACAAGTAAATGTAGGTGTTGTTGTTGTAACTATAAGATGATACTTTTTTTCCAGCAGTGGTGTTTCTTAGGCTGGGGTAAATCTTCTGAACCTACAACCTAACTAAAGCGAGGCAATTCTCCATGCAGGAATTCAGCATCAGGTCTTATAGTCCTAAGCGTAACCTTCCTGAGCCATGGCAATGTTGTCATCCAGGGGCTTACATATAGCAACTATGGTGTATATAGATGGACTAAGATAGAGAGAGAACACAAACATTTAGACCAAAAGACAGATAGATTCACATCTGTCCAAGGATCGAACAGCTGAGGAAGACATAGCTCTGCTGTCTATAACCAATGAGGTTAGCTATGTTTTTTGTATCAGGTGAAGGGTAGCTTGGAAATTGGGGAGAAGTTATGTTGCCTGTGATTGAAGAGAGAGCTCCTCTGCTATCTGCACTGAGTGAGCAGCTGATGTACGGATGGCTTTGCTGTCAGCACTGAGTGGACATTTTCCCCATTTCAGCTGTCTCTGGCTGGGTGACAGATTACTCACTGTCCTGGTGCTGATATACTCTCAGATGTATGCCCCAATGGAACTGTAGGGGCAGAGTCCTTGTTGTAACCTGCCATTAATCAATAAATTTACCTGCGGAAGAAATTAGCTCCCCTCTCACCAGTTTAATTAGCTATAATGTTTTTATTGAGCCAATGACTGCAGAGAGTATCAGTGTGAGGGAGAGCTAGGGGAGTGCCAGTTGCTCATTTCCCTACAGAGCCTGGGCTTCTGGGAGGATAGGGACACGGGGTTTGATACTTAGGGCAGACTTTTTTAGCAAAGATCAGACGGATGTAGACTGCTCTAGTGAGTTTTCTGCAGTCCAGGCCTTTCCAAGCTGTGCCCAACCAGAAATGTAATAGAGGGCATAGGGTGCAGAACTCTGCCTGGTTAACTCCAGAATTGTTGACAGAAGACACAGGCTGCCAGGCTAGAGTCAAAAACACCTTGGAAGTAGACATAAATGCATACAAAATAAAGGCAACTTTTGAAGCACCTGTAAGAAAGAATAAACATTTCTTATGTGTGCTTTTGCTCATGAAGAAGGGCTGAAAGGTCAGGCTCCACCAAAAATAAAGTTGGGTTATCAACAATAGAGTCCATTCATGGACCTACATTTGCACCAAGCTTGAACAGAGAATGCCCTTGCTGGCATTAACACTTTCACTCTAGGGTCTTCAAAAAAACTTACCAAACTTGCAAATGCTCATTCTTCGAACCACCCTCAGACTATGCACGTCCAGCTAGTACTAAGGGGCTCATTACAATGTAGGGCGGAAAGCCTCCGCCCGACACCGACTCGGAATCAGGACTGACTGACTTGCGGTCGACGGTTCCGACCGCCGGATTACGATGCGACCGAAACACTGTTCGGTCGGAGTCCCATTGTTCCCTATGGGAACTCGTGTTCCACCTAAAAACTGGCCGTAACACAGGCTTCTATGGGGAAATGGGGTGTTTGCGGAAAACCCTGCACCCTGTCGCAGACACCCCACGGTGCCTGCCACACAGTGCAGGGTTTTACAGGGGGTCCCTTAGGTACCCTCTAGGTCATCAACTGTAGGCCGCAAGGCCTAGGGAGCCCTGCCAGGGGCCCCAAAAGTCACTTTCCGACAGCCTTTTCGTGTCAGACAGGCCGGTGCGGAAAGGCTGTTGGAAAGTGACATCATAATCCCGAGGGCGGAAACGCTGTCCATAGGGGTGTACGATGCGGTTCCGATCGACAGGAATACTCTGCGAGTCGCTCAGAACTGATTCGGAATGACCGCGTGGTTTACATTCTGACTGCAAACACCTTAATCGGGCGGTCGGAATGTAAACCGACCAAGTCGGTCGGAAGGGCTCCGACGCGGTCGAGGAGATTTCAACATCATAATGAGCCCCTAAGTCTCTATTTAGGCTCTGCCGAAAATCATACTTAAACTCCATGTTTGCTCTTTGCTATGTCCATAGATGGCGACCTCTTAACAAAAGGTGACAGGGTAGCCTAAAATTAAGTTGCCGCCACAAAAATATATTTGCTCCAAACACAAAGACTGCATACCCATTAGGAAACAAGCTAGTGTGTAATAATATGTGGTTTGACAAAAAACCATAGCAAAAGATGTTTCAGCACTTTGGGTAGCCTATGAATGAAGAGGTGGTTCAGCTAATTGCTTGAAGTTACGCTATACATTCTGTGCTTGTTATGAAATGCACCTTTGCTTAAAGATTCTTTCTGGATCCTAGAATGAAAGTTCAATTTAGTCTTGTAACATGGCTGCATGAAATGTGATCTATCACTCTCACATACTCTTTAAAGATGCGCAGGCTTGCTAGCAGTGCCTCTTTTGCGGTGATGTGACCATACTAGGCACTAGGACCCTATGAACCTCACCCAAATCTTACAATATTGATGGTACTGCAAAACACATTTCTGCAGTCAAACATACAGATTTGCCCGTAACGCTGTGGTCAGTTGGAGTGCCACAATGCCACTCAGGTGGCAGTTTCGTGCTATACAAGTACCAGACAACACAATATAACACAACATATTAACCTCAGTGTAGCACATTCCATGTCATCCGCATAATCCACATGACCCAATAGACCTTAATTGTGGTAGAGATCTGCTGCCGGGGATAGAAAGACTCTCCGTCTCGTCTAAAGTACTGCAACAGCCATGGCTTAATGCTGAATTTAAGGTTACCTCTCATTAAATTCTTTGCTCTGTGACAGCTGTCATGAGAGTGTTGTTCCTGTGTTCTAATTTGTTGCCTCTTCATTCATTTTTTGATTCTCTCCATACCTTGATTTGATGTATGATTTGACCCGGCATCATCAGCACTGTCCACTACATTTATGCTCTGCGTCAAGGCTCTTGAAGCATGTAAGCCTCATAAAAAAAGAGGATCTTGTTCCAGTATTAAACTAGATGGTACAGACAAACTTATAAAAAAAATCCACACTATGGTCACACATTCTCTGCATGCGCAGAGCCTGTTTTTAAGCTCAGGCAGCCTAAAGTACATTTTTACAAAGTTACTTTTCCACTTAAGTTATCAAAATCTGATTTTACCATTAAATGAGGTTTGGAAAATTAAGATGGGAATACATTTGAAGCATTTTTGTAGTATTTCAGCAACTGGAGACAGAAAATAAATAGTTTAATCCCATCTAGGCCTGATCAGGGAAAGGTTTAGCAAGGCCTACACAGTGAAATTACATTTTGGTTTTTATTTCATTGTTAGAGCACATGAACCCTAGTATATAGAGTGACCTATTTTATATATTATCTCCCTGTCCTGTGGGCTTACAAGGCACATTTTATGGTTGGCTTATAAATCCATAAAATATTTTTTTCTTACAAGCAAAATACAGCTTTCTTTGCCATCTGTCACTACAATACACAGTGGTGACCATCGCCTTTCTAAAGTGATATGATGGCCGGGGATGAGGGGATGGGTTTGGGGAATAAAATAAAAATTAAAAAGACTTAACTGTCGCTCCACTTCCACTGACGCTGCCGGCCGCCTCATTGCTCCTCTCGTCCGGCTTGGAAGTGGAAGGGACTTCGCAGCACAGGCTCCCCACCCAATCCAGATGCTGCTCTCATGCTATACCTAGCACGAGAGCAGCGCCAGGATTAATCTGAGTGGCCTTGTTTGCCGCTCAGGCAGTGCTAGGGAGCCTGTGGCTTTTCTCCAACCTGGATGTGCAACACAGCTGGGTTCGAGAAACATAAGTGCACAGGTCTGTTTAGCCGGCCTAAGGCGGCCGGCCAAACTGGCATGCGCACTAATAAGTGCACACTACTCCTCCTCCCTATCATGCCCAGCCCCACCCTATAGTCATGGCGCGGCTCAGACAGCGATAAATAAAATGATAATAACATTGTGTTATTATCATTTTATTTATCATCTGCTGGCTCTGGGCAGTGGCACGACGCTCTCTGCCATTACGGAGGAGCCACCCCTGGCAGTACATTCAAACTGCAACCCAGCCAGATAACAGTGGTGATCCTAACAGCCATATATTTTTTATCAGAAATGTAGGTGGTGTAAATAAATACACGCTGCACACTGCAGCCCACATATAACATTTTACTTTCCATGCTGTAGATACATTTGAGGCAGCACTTAACATGGACTTACAGGGAAGTTAATTAGGCCAATCCAGGTGAAAACAATTCAACCACTACCATTTTAGGGCTACAGCACACACTGTGGCACCGATTAGCAAAGTCACTGGGCATATAACGAATACGTTTTGCAGGTGGATCATGCTATGTAAAGATTTTGCACTAGTTCAACATGATATAAAATAATATTGCATGCTGTTTTCAAAATAAGGTATAGGTTTAAACTGGGTCCTATACTCAGGGCCACTAGAATTATGTGGCAGAGGAAGACCAAATTATGGATCAGGGTTGAGTAAATTATGCAGAAAGAAAAAGAAAATAATGCAGCGTAATGCGGCACATTTTATGTTAGTATTAAGTCGTTATATTGCCTTTTGCATATGTTAACAACTTCAGGGTAAAGTTTCACCTCATTAGTACAACTTTGACTCCCACGTACCAAAATATGCAACAGAAAGGCGAGCAGTCAACCTTTGTGAAAGGCCTTCTACCTCTCAGCAACATGTCATCACTTTGAGCTAGAAACATTTGTTTTTCCTGAAATGTGCACATTATGCAGCAGATGATGGATTAGGTGGCAAATGTGGCAAATCCATAATTATGCAAAAAACGCTGTAGCTGAAAAATCGCAAAATTCCACTGGCCCTGCTCAAAATTTACATTGTTAAAATGGAACAACTTTAATCCATGGCTTAATGTCTAAACAGCAACAATAGTGACAATAATGTACAATTTTGGGGGTGCTAGGCAAAATCACATGTAATACAGCTCTGGTTACATTTAGAGTATGCTGCGGTATCATGTGCTTTATCAAGCGAACAGGAGCAGTAGCATCTGGAGTGCGTGTGGAGTGGTGAGGCGGGGGCTAAGGGGGACCACGGACGATGGGGAGGTGGGGGAGGGAGGAGCAACAGAAAACAAATACATATTTAAAAAAAATAAAAAGAGCTTACCTTCCGCCTGCTGCCTGATGCTATTTTCCATGTCCTTGCTGCAGCACAGGCTCCCAGCCTCCCATGTAACAAATCCTGACGCTGCTCTCATGTTTAAAAGCAACATCAGGATTGGCCTAAGTGCTGGAAATGTGCACTCCCAGAGAGACTGGGAGCCTGTGCTTTGCTGTCTCCAACCCAGCAATGCAGCTGGGTTGGAGACAGCTCAGTGCACATGTCGATTTGGCCAGCTTGAGACGGCCGGCCAAACCAACGCGCGCACTGACAACAGTCCCCTGCCACTGCCCTCACAATGGCCCTGCCCTCAAGACTCACCCAGCCCTCAGAACCTTGAACATAAAATGATAATAAATCCGTTTTATTTTTCAAGTTTTGAGGCTGGGAAGGTGGGGATGACGCTTCTTTGCCATAGCGAAGGAGCCGCCACTGAGCAGAAGAACGTCTATAAAATTAATTTAATTACTTTTATGCATCAGTGTTTAATATTTTTCAGCAACCTGAGCAATTGCAAGTCTGCTATAGTACACCCCCACACCATCCACACTCCCCTACTTCAAAGCAGAGCATAATTTAAGTGGTTGGTTGCAGGTTGTGGGCAGTGGCGAGCATTAGGGACTGGGGGTTGCGGGGTGTGGGGTTGAAAACAATAAAAATATATTTACTAAAAAACACTTACCTCTTCCGCCATCTCTCCACTGTCGTCTCTCCCCTTTTCTTCTTGACTCCGAGTCTGGAAGCAGGAAGCACACAGCCTCCCCTAAGCCAATCACAAAGCTACTGTCAACATGACAGCAGCGTGGTGATTGATCTGAGCACCGTGGTTCGGCGTTCAGACGGGGACTATGAGTCTGTGCATGTTCCCCACCAGGCAGTGCATTTCAGCCTGGTGGGGAACATGCAAAGCACGCATGGCTGTTTGGCCGGCCCACGACGGCTGGCCAAACCGTCACGTGCACTTAGAGTGTGCCCACCACTTCTCCCCCTGCGACCCCAGCCCCGCCCTGCCCTAACCTAGTCCCATACATACGAAGAATACAATGATAATAACATTGTTAAAATCATTGGGCCCGATTCACAGAACTAACTTACGTCAAAAACGTAAAGTTAGTACTTTTTGGTATTCACAGAATACACTTACTCATTTTGGTATTCACAGAATGCACTTACTCATTTTGGTATTCACAGAATGCACTTACTCATACTACTTTATGTCCGCACTCGGGCCGGAGATTCCGGCCCGGTGGTGGAGATTCCGGCCCGGAGGTGGAGATTCCGGCCCGGAGGTGGAGATTCCGGCCCGGAAGTGGAGATTCCGGCCCGATGGTGGAGATTCCGGCCGGTTGTGGAGATTCCGGCCGTTGGCGGAATCTCCACAACTGGCCGGAATCTCCACAACTGGCCGGAATCTCCACCATCGGGCCG
The DNA here is from genome assembly GCA_963921515.1 of Calotriton arnoldi. Classification (NCBI taxonomy): domain Eukaryota; kingdom Metazoa; phylum Chordata; class Amphibia; order Caudata; family Salamandridae; genus Calotriton; species Calotriton arnoldi. Next base: position 3,233,866 of record CAWUFW010000108.1, on the reverse strand, counting down.
GAATCTCCACCACCGGGCCGGAATCTCCACCTCCGGGCTGGAATCTCCACCTCTGGGCCGGAATCTCCACCACCGGGCCGGAATCTCCGGCCCGAGTGCGGACATAAAGTTAGTATGAGTAAGTGCATTCTGTGAATACCAAAATGAGTAAGTGCATTCTGTGAATACCAAAATGAGTAAGTGTATTCTGTGAAAACCAAAAAGTACTAACTTTACGTTTTTGACGTAAGTTCTGTGAATCAGGCTCATTGTATTTTTCCTTTTTCCACTGCTCTGAGAGCAGTAGGGCGCCGCCCCTGGTTGTGGGCAATGGAACTCACTTTTGGGGACCGGGGCTTATTTTTCCTCAGAAGACTTTGACAAAGAGCAAAAGAAAGAAAGGCAGAAAAGGGAGAAATAAGGCAAAAAGATAGGAAAATAGAGGCAAAGGGAGAAAGCGGGGCGAAAAAGAACCTGCAAGAATGTTAAAAAGAGACAGAAAGTGTAGGGTGGTTTAAGCAGGACGCATAAGGTCAATTCAAGACTAAGTACAGTTTGTATTTGGGACCCTCGACCCTCAGCAGTGCCATTGGTGGGCTTCTCTGAAAAACTTCGAGACTGTGCACTTATTATTATTATTTTGTTTTTTACAAATTAAGTATTGCTCCGCAATAGGATGTTACTGATAATATACATGAATGATATTTATTTCGTCCTCGGAATGCTGTAGTTAGAGGCGGGTAATTAATTCAGCTTAGCTCAAAGTCCCCAGGCCAGGGAATGCTTTTCCCTGATGGCGCAATAACCAGTCTGTTGCATTTCTTATAGCTCTTCCCAAATTCTCTTTTTGTTTAACGACATTCCTTTCTCCCTCTTACATGCTAAATCCCCCTCTGTTTCTTGCTCACTTCCCCACGCACATCATGATATCTATTTTGACTGAGTTTGTTTGACATTGACCTTTCTCTCCTATTCTTTGTCCCATTTTATCAGAATCCTGTCTTGGCACCTACATTTTTTAAAAACTGTGGGCACAGGTGAAACATTTTCTCTCCGCATGCCTGCTGGTGGATTTTGGAAACTGGACCACTACAACGTTTTCCTTTTTAGTTTTATAGTGAAATAAGTAAAGCCTGGAAACAAAGGCCGTTCTCTGAATAGACTTTATGGAGCTTATCACTGGTTCTGCTGTAATTGACCGGATCTTACTTGGAAACAAATTGTATACAAGCGGATTAGCGACAGTTTACTTGTTCTTCTCAGCGCAGTACACATTGGTTCTTATTCCGTTATAAGATATCCTCCAAATAGAGAGACCACTCAACACTTTTTTGTAGTAAGATTAGGAACGGAGCATGTGGCAAACACTGGAGGAACACTATGTACAGGATGGGCAGTTAAATGTCCTTTCTGGTCTCCATCTCACTTACAAACAACTACAACGTACAAACACATTTTAGATGTCTAAGACAGTTTAAAAAGCCACAGTTCATGTAAATATCGCTCATTGGCAAGTCACAGAAGATGGGGGGGCATATCAGCAAGGGCTTTATCTCCGTTTTTCTGGCTTTAAAAGCCAGAAAAACTGAGATAAAACTATCGCCCTATCAACAAGAGGGTGCTAACATGCATAATCGCATGTTAGCACCCTTTTTCCCAACGCTTCCCTTTGCATCTCCAATGAGTTGCAAAGTGGGCGTTACTGGGCCTACCCAGGATGGACTACGTTGCAAATATCGCTGATGTTCACATCGCAATATTTACAAGGCAGCCCACAGGATTTTAGCAGAGGTTAGATTTTGGCGAAAACGGCCGTTTTTGCCAAAATCTAACGTCTGCTAAAATCCTGACTTAGCCATCCCAAACATAGGGGGTGGTTTCTGCTGATACGACCACAGGGTCGTATCAGCAAGGTTATCGCCGTTTTGCAGGGAACATCGCTGGAAAACCAGCAATGTTCCATGCAAAACGGCGATTTCCCCGCTATCGCAGGAATCTTTATCGCCTTGGAGATACGCGTTGCTAATAACGCAATATCTCCGCGATAAATACCTGCGATAGCCGGCGTTAGTAAAATGAGCACTAAGCACGCTTTGCGATAGTTATCGCAAAGCGTTGCTAATATGCCCCGAAATACCTTAGTTATGGAGTGGATGAGTCATCTTTTACGAGGTATGGTGCACACTTTTTTGGGCGTCCAGGTAACAAAGCATTTTGCCTTTAGATCACGCTATATCCCTTAAGCCAAAAAACTATTTTTATACCTTTATTTGTGATCTGATGCCACCTAGTATGGTTTCATAAAGCAGCAGCTCCGAAAAAACCTTTCAAAAATGTGGTCCAAACTGTGTAATGCTCACTACAATTTTCAAATAGGTTGTGTGAAAATATCTTGAAAAATATATTAGTTTTACAAACAGTTCTCTGGGAACAAATTTTCTGGTTTACCTGTACCCACAAACTGGCAGGCACAGATACAATGTGAATCCAACGCTTCCTGTAGCTATGCCTTCGCTGAAATGCAGTGGCATAGCTAGACCTAAGGTGGTCTGGGGTCCCTGTGTTTCCCACCCCACCGCGCATTGAAGAGTGGGGGAGGGGTGCTGATGGATTCCTCGGAATTAAGAGCAAGGGGGGGAGGTGCTGCCGATTGCCGCCCCAAGATGGCAGGTGAGAGCTCGGGGGAGGCCGCTGCCCCCAAAACCTGTGCGGCTCGGGGCGGACCACCTCCCCCCCCTTGCTATGCCACTGCTCAAATGGTAAGCCCCGGACAGACCCATTTGGAAAAGGAAGGAGAATAAAATGGGAAGATAAGTGACCCTGTCAGATCTTTTGCTCTAGATGAGGAGTGCTGGAGTACGCCAAAAGTATGAGCAGGGATTGAGCACAGCCTGACTAAATATTAGAGATTGGTGCCAGCCCGTTTCATATACATCTTAAGATTCGCAGATGTTTCCCATTGACTCACATAAGACTTGTCCCAGGTCACTGAAGGGCTCCAGCCAAAGAAAGAAGGAATTGACTGGCTTTCGGAGGAACATAGACTTCAAGATAGCCTTTGTTGGCTTCAGATGTGATGTCTCCCTGGCCTCTTTTTGAGGTAGGAATCATATTTTTTGTTCTGATGCTGCTCTCCTCCATTTGTCTGGACTGAAAAAAATCCTGATGTGGAAGAAGCCATCCTATTCGACATCCTTAGAATAGTTCTAGGGCTACAAAATCTCAGATTTGGTCTGAGACTACGACAACAAAGTGAGCCAGAGCCTGTACTAGTTGTACAGACCCTTGCTCACTAATGGACTCCGAGACACGTTCAGGCAACACTCATTTGCAGTTGCTCTCTCAACAAGGAGGAGTATGAAATGTGACAGCCCTAAAGTACTACTGGGAGAATCACTATAATATACACCATTTTTGCCAGCACTTCATAAATTGCCCTCTAGAATTCAGTCAATGTAAAGGGGTTTTGGTGTGTCAGTTCCACAAAGATGGTTGAATCTTAGGCATGAATGACTATTATATGATTTTATATCTGTCACTATCAATCCAAGTTGTACACTCTAATATACAGTGTTTTCTAGATTAATTCATGCCACCCCTGAATACCCACCTTTTTTCCTTGCCTTCATGACCTTTTTGTCCGCAATGCATTCCCCGTCTAAAAGGCTTTCACTCCTTTACTCTCACAAATCCTGCCAAGAAAGGAAAAACAAAAACGGGTCTTCTATTCTTTAAACATGACATCCTGTCTACAATAATGTAAAGACCATGATCTAAGCAGCAGGCATTAACCCGTAATTATATGAATCTCACATCAATTCAACATTAGAAAAAAACTAGCAACTTGAAAATAGCACCAAATCTCTGCATCATCGCTTGACACAAACAACGATCACAACCAGGGGAATCTCCTCTCCATTCTCCTCTATAAGATCACGCTAACTCACAATGCATTCCAGGACAACTTAATACCCCAGGGAAATGTAATTGGACTTACACAACCAATTGCCAAATCCTCCGTTTGCCATCTAAATAATCCATCCTTCCTAATCTCCATTAATACTGAGAGAGATCCTTCTGATCAGATCTCATTATCCTGGGCCTCACAACCTAACCCTGCTTCATTTCATTCTGATGAGCCATGAATGACTCCCCCAGGCTTCTCTCCCAGGCACTGAATGGGATACCTTATGCAGCAGAAAGCAAACAGGGAGCCCACATGGAAAAGTTTTCTCACTCCTTTGAACTCCCCCCAAAACACCCATGAACCCTCCACAATATCAATCCAAATCTAGAAGACATGCTCTCACCCAACCCATGAAAGTATCTTCCTACAGAAACAATGAAAGACCGCTGATCAAACCATCTTGAATGACATCATTTACACCTTATCATAAACACTCAACTACCTAATAAAAGAAAGGAAAGCCTTCTCATCAACCATAGATGCATCTGTGACAGAGTTCCCTTCCTTAACAACACTGTGAATCTCATACGGCCATCCACTCCACATAGAGCCTCTTAGTAATTAGAAAGAGTGGTCCCAACCACAAAATAATAAACCGCCTTACATTCACAGAACCATTAACAACCTAACCAAAATAGAGTTTAAGAACCTCCTTCAGGATTATGATTCAGAATATGCTAAAGTGACCATATTCATCAAAAATAACAGTGCAAACCTACCATAGGACTTTGTCCTAGAATATGGATTTGCTATGATGCAAGGGCTTTACATCATCTCTATCATTAAGATAATTTATAAAAAGAGACCAACCAACATAGGGCCAGATTCACAAAGGTAAACTGAGATGAAAGTCTAACTTTACGACTTTTGATATTCACAAAGGCAATTTAGGAGTAGTAAAATTAGGCTTTTGTCTTAGTTTTGGTCTCAGTTAAACTTAAGGCCAAAACTTAAGTTTAACTGAGACAAACATCTAGCTTTACTACTTGGAAATGCCCTTTGTGAATACCAAAAGTTGTAAAGTTAGACTTTCGTCTCAGTTTACGTTTGTGAATCAGGCCCTTAGTTTCTTTCTTCATTGCCCAAGGAAAGTGTGACTCTTCCCAGTAGCCACAGTTCCATATTGCATAATAATATACTTTTGAAAGATGTCAGGTGTATCCATTAGAGTGTCCCAGTTATGAGGACCAGCCACAAAAAACTCCTTGTGACAATTTTGCCAGTTCTTTATTACAGTTGATAGTTGATGAAAAGGCTGAAAAGAAAGCCATCAAAACCACCCTGAACTAAGGGTTGAGAAAGAGCCTGGCACTGAAAAGGTAACACACTGGACGACTAACATGGCAAAAAGGTGCAATAGCGAAAGCTAGCCAAGTCAAGCAACAATAACAGCCCGGCTCGGCTATTTTTGTTTAAGCAATGTCCACTTGAGATGCATGTTTGAGTCGCACGGTCACTGTGTTAAAAGATTTTGTAAGCCGGCAGTTTAGCTGTGTTTTAGCCGGATTGAAGCACAGCTTTACTGCCTGCCTGCAGGTCCTGGTGCCGTTCTGCTTGAATATTGGTCGAAGTAGGGTGCTTCTTATATCCTTTAGGTTAGAGCAGATACAGATGACGTGCATAAGGTCCTCGTTTCCTCTTTCACATAGATGGCAGGACTGCAGTCCTGATCTCCTTTTCCATGGTGGGAGGATCAGTAGGATACCCAGGCGCAGCTTTAGAAATTTTTCTTTTATCCTCATTTTAACTCCCATTTTCAGGTAAGATTGTGGTTTGAGGGCTTTGTAGTTACTGAGTACTGTCCAACCGTGAGCCCTTTTAGCCAGTGTTTCCTTGTCTTCTAAAACGGATACCATTTTTGTTATCTTTGTCACAGTCTTTTTGAAGTTCTGGTGGTCTGTGGAGGTTCCCCAAAGGTCGGACGGTCCCAGTAGCTTTAGGGAGTCAAGCAAGTACTCCCTGGCAGGTGATTTTTCATTGCATGACAGCTCATTCCAAAGGTGCGAGTTTAAAGATCCTATCTCGGCGTTTCGAATCTTGTGCCAGCTTTTTATGTATGCGCCCTTCCTTTCCACCGATTGGTTTTGAAGTCCAAATTCTAGACGTATTTGGGCAGGTGAGACATAGTTTGGGAGATAAAAAAATTGCTCTGTAGGTGTTGGCTATTACTTTGTCCAAGGCCGCAGCATCTCTCCCTTTTAGCGATTCGCTCCCATATGTTAACGCTGGTTGTAATTTTGCACGTATCACCTGTAATAAGGAGTCAAGGGTTAGATCAGGCAGCATTTCTTTCAGGGGCTTCATTGCTAGGTAGCACATGGTGACCTTCATACGTAGGGACTCCAGCTGGGGTTTGAATGATACTTTATGGTCCAGCAGAATTCCTAGGTATTTGTAGTTTGTTGTTTGGTCCAGGCATTGCCCATCTAAATACCAGTTGATTTTTTTCCTTTTGTGATAGTTTATTGCCATGATTTTTGTTTTCTTGAGATTTATTTTTAGGGCGTTGCGTTGGGAGAATCTGTTGGTGGTGTTCAAGAGATGTTGCAGGCCGATAGGAGTCTGACTTATCAACACAAGGTCATCCACGTATAACAAGTTAGACAACAAAATGTTTCCCAATTTCGGACCGTGTGATGTGTTCCTAGCCAATTCCCCAGGGAGATCAACTAGGAAGAGGTTAAAGAGCAAGAACCAGAACGAATAGGCTGCAATGCATCCTTATTAAGCCTAAGCCTCCTTACATATGATCTACACAGAAAATGATAACACAGGAAAAGAGAGGCTGACACCATATTGGATTGGCAACTTCAGCTAGCAAACAATGGAGACTTGATCAGCTGGGAAAGACATGGACATAAGGCTGGTCACAACTACCTCTAGGGAATTGATGTTTACTTGTAATGGCAGATGAATGAACAAAATCCCCTTGTTTGACATTCCGTGTGCATTTGCATTCTGCCAGTTTCCTCCTGCACTCAGATACCTGCGGAACATCCAGCCAAGCGGCAGTGACCATGAAAACACTGGCCAAACAGAGCAAGTGGAAGCCTCCTACCAAATGCTGGGTGCGAGAATCAAAGTTGCGGGCCGGCTTTTTCTTGCACAACCCTAGACCAGAGTAACATGCCACTGCTAGTAAATCCTGTTCTCAGATTTAGCACACAGCAAAAGTGCAATTCTTGACAAACTAATAGAAATTAATGACCATCATGGGTATTCATAATCAGTACTCCTTCAACTGTATGATACATAACTGTAAGTTTGCTGTGAAACACAGCATTGTGATTAAGGAGTTGAGGGAACAGCAATGATACACAACATTTTTATAATGTGCAGGGGTCTAAAAGTTACTTTTGTGACCCAGATAATACTGAGATCCACATCATCTATCACCCTCTCAAGCCTCATGGCACAACTTAACTAAACCCTCACTAAAAATCTGATCCATGCAGGTAAGAGCAACTTCCTGGGAACTTTAACTTATGTTGGGTTTAAGAAAGGACCATCGTTAGTGCAATGCCCCGCCTCCCCCTCCCCCACCACAGATTTTACACTATCTGTTTTGCTGGTTTTAGAACACTGTGTACTTTGCCCATTAACTAGTGCAAAACTTCCAGTGCTCCCCCTTTAAACATGATTCAATTGGCTTATTCCTACTTGGCACATTTAACTTACTTAGAACTCCCATGTATATGGTAAACACAGTGCACCTAGGGCCTGGAGGTTGCATGCCACTTCTGGACTGCAGCACCTATTGATCCATTCACTACAGTGGCAGGGCAAACCTGACTTCAGACCTTCCCTGTGTAGACTGACTACTGTACTGTAAAGCCTATAATGCAACCTGTCAAAATAACCCTTCTTTTCAAATAAACCCTAAACCCTATTTAAGCTTTGCAGCCCTCAAGGCCGTACCTGGTATTTAGAAGTAGGACATGTAGAAATTTAACATTGACATGTCCTTCACATGTCTTTAAAAGTGAGTAGCACGAAAAAGATATTTTGATTGCTAGAAGGCTCTGGCTGGCCCATAGAAAACAATGGGGAGCAGGGTTAAATGTTAATTCTGCTATCACTGAAACAGCTAGAATATTGATTAAATCACTCTTTTTAATATTTACTAAAAACCCACGTTTCTAAATATTAAGGAAAAGTAACTTTTAGAAAATTGCCTTTTGCCTGCCTGAAGTTCCAGGAGACTAACTTGCATTAGCTCTCCAGTACAAGCATGGTTGGTAATTAGCCCTGATGAAATGTGAAAATGGCTCCCAGAGCAGCGGCACTGGTTTGGGTGTGGGGAGGTGTTTTGTCTTCCACTGGGAGAATACCAGCTGGAGTGTACCCAGGAACTTAATTTACTGCAAAGGGGCCTCCCCTGTCACAATCAAATGTTAGGTGACACCTGGAAAAGTCCCAGCTTTTGTCCTCCCCGTCAGGCAGGCACCAAACCCTGTGGGGGGAAAGCTGCCCCCAGAACTGGTTTGAAGTAACCACAGTGAGGGGACTACTCATAGCCCTGGCCACACCCCCAGGTTGGCACACAATCTGTGCACAAGGGGAGACAGGTTTCCCATATTGGATTTTATGAGTACGGGGCACTGTCGGATTGTTTACAGTAGGGAAAACAGGAACTGCTACAAAAGTGGGTAGTGTAATGCAAGGGAACTTTTAGCCCATTAGTTAAGGGGGAACTAGGAGTTACCCCACCCACTTGCTGGTGCCAGGCATAAATGTGGCAACCCAAGGCACCCTCTTCAGAACACTTTTTTGAACTATGGAAGAACAGCCCCCTTGTACCTAAGACAAAGTAGTGGACTCAAGAGTCAGTTGACTGACCTCCTGTGTGGCTCCAGGGATACAAAAAGCTGCAAGAGCCTTCTTTCTTAAGTGCCTAGCTGACCAATACTGACTAGGCCTAATCTGAACCCTGCATGTGGCCTGTACTGGAGTGAGCCTTGACCATCAAGTGCTGTTCCTGAGGTCCTGAAACCCTTGGCTATGTGTCATTGAACTTCTCCTACCACCCCTGAAAAGCTGGGATTTAGAACATGTTTGACCTTCAAAATCTCCAGAGGACAGGGACAAACCACCCCAGCATATCTGAGTAAGACATGACATTGCTGGGCTAGGAAAATAGGATTCGCCTGCTCAAATCTTTTCAACAGCAGCAAATCTGATTCAGCGGATCGTGAGTGACAAGGTATATGGTGGCCTCTGGAAACCCATCATTGCATCCTTGCCTTGCTGGAGGATTCCATACTCCAAAATATGACTAAGTCCGAAAGTAAAAATCTTGACTGGGATAAGGCACCAAAAGCTTCCGACTGGTGAGAGGACTTCCCTGGGTGCAAAATATTCATTTCTCCCACTCTGAGCTTTTTCTGCCAAAACCAATGAGTTCAGCAGTACTTCATTCTATCTGACTTTGAGAATGCTGCCCTCCCCTGTTAAAGGATTTTGACTTCCAGAAAAAATAGACTAAGCCCCAAGATATAACCTGAAACTGGGTCAAACCTGGTAGGTGTGTCCGACCCGGGCTCTATCTCAGTTAGCCTCAAATTGAGCTTAGGTCCCAGTCTACGACCTTTGCCACTTTTTGCTTTTTAATGCTATTTTTACTTACAACTTTAAAATTTAATATCTACTGTTCCCCTTTTAGGATTTTTGTCATGTTGGTCTAATTTTTCTCATTAATTCTTAATCTAGTTTTCTAACTCAGTTTGGGACTCTTATTGTTTGTTGTTTTGACTTTATTACCATTTTGGTTCTGCATAAATACTTTATACATTGCCTTAAGTTAAACCTGTTTGCTCTGTGCCATAGCTACCAGGGGGTAATGCCCAGGTTAATTTAGGGACTTTGAGGCTTCACCTTGCCAAGAGTTTCCTACACTGGGTAAACCCTGAAAATAGCACCAAAAAGCAGAAAGCACCAACTGAGGTTTGCTGATCGCGCCGGACCAGGACAAAGTCACAAGTACCAACCAACTACAATGGAGTGCAGGCTGGCTATAGGGACCCAGTTAGGCTGAAAAAAGGTACCTTAAATCGTGGTTGCGGAGCACAGGGAGATCCCTCATCGAGGATACGTTGTGCAGCTAAGGCAATGCGAGGACCTGGCGTGGCGATGCATTGCACAGCATTTGTTCCGGGGAGCTGCAAGGCTGCAATGCAAGGTTCTGCATCATTGCCAAGGCTGCCGTCAATGAGGGGCTTGCGATGCGGAGTCCTGTATCGAAGATACATTGTGCATGGCTAGTTCCAAACAAGTTGCGGGGCTTGTGCCGCAGAGACCTGCGTCTTCATTGAGGATGCCATCAACAAGGGGCTTACAATGCAGAGTCCTGCATCATCATTGAGGATGAGAAGAGGATGCGTCATGCTGTGACAGTGCTGCGGAGGCTGTGATGCAAAGTCCTGCATCAAGGGATAAGTCACAGAGCAGTTCTGGTGTGGAGTTTTGCAAGGTGATATGTTGCACTGTGGTTCTGATGCGGACTTCTGGGAGGTGATGTGTCGTGCTGCGTCACTTCTGCTGGGAGGAACGGAATCACAGATGGCAGAGTCCTGGTGCTGGATACAAGGTTGTTAGAGCCTGTTCTGTCCCAGAGGCTCTGATCAGAAGGTCAGTCAACTAGCCCTTGGAGTCACTTTGGTGGTCCTGGGTTCAAGGTGCAGATCCAGTCCTTCTCAATCAAGTCGTAAGCAGCAGGGAATCAGTGCAGCACCAGCAGGGCAGCAGAGTGGCAGTCCTTCTTGCAGCAAATCAGCACAGCAGTCCTTCTTCTGAGTCTTCCACTTGTCCAGAGGTGAACTGAAGAGTTTGGTCCAAAGGTCCAATATTTATACTTGGTGCACACTTTGAAGTAAGAGAAGGTTCTCCAGGGGTGCTTGGAATTTCCTGACTCCCTGCCCTGGCTCCAGATTGTCTGGAGTCACAATAGACTAGTGTCAAAAACTTTGTGAGTGTGCTCAGGCAGAGACTTTGTGATATGCATGTGTGGTAGCTGACAGCTCTTTTTCATCAAGTCAGGGATAGCCCATCCTGCCAACACCTATAACCCTTTATCTCCCTCTCAGGGAGCAATACACAAAGACCAACTGCCAGTTACACCTAGTCATGTGACCCAGGGTCAGGCTGCAGGCACCAAAACATTAGGACATGAAAATGCCATAGCTCTAAAAGTGGCATTTTCAGAATTGTGACTTAAAATCCGACTTTACCATTAAAGAGGGCTTTTAATTACAATACTTTAGACACCAAAATCGACATTCCGACCTGCTCCCAATTGAAAGTTATCACCTATTAAATGTAATAAGTTAACCCAATGTTATCCCATGGGAGAGGTAGCCTTGCAGAAGTGAAAAATGAATTTAAGAGTTTTTCACTATCAGGAAATGTAAAACTTAAAAATACATGTCTCACTTTTTAAATGCAGAGAGGACCAAGTCCATCATGACCCCCCCTTCCACCCAAAAGCCAGGGTAGACTAATCCATACCTTAATTGGTTTCCCTGCATAGGCAGTAGAACGTGGACCAAGGCCCTGTTATGAGGGGTCACTTGTCAGTTCTTTGCCTCTCTAAACTCAGTTGAACCCCTCTGTCTACACTCTCCTAAGCCACTGGACTGACCCATGGTCCTCATTTGCGGACCCACATCTGTGCAGACCCTAAACGCAGCTCACTCACAGATGCATCCCAGTAGGCAGACAGGTCAACCATGGCCAAAAAATTGATGTGGTCTAGTCCACCCTTTGGTTCATGCCTCTGTCCCCAACCCAAGAAAAACTCTCCCCATAAGGACAGCAACTAACAGAGGCCACTGACCATTTTCAGTTTCAAGAACCAGGCCCAGGCCATCCAGGGATCTCTGAAGTTTCTCAGAGTGGGGGACAACTGCCCTGGGTGTTAGGCACCCTTCTTCCACTCTCCTCCCCACCAGGGTGATATCCTTTCAGCTCAGAGTCTGTACCCTGGTGCTAAACAGGGGTCAGTGGTGAGTCCTTCCCCTCCATCTGGGCCTCTCATCCCTCTGTTTGGGGCTGGTACCCCAAGAAATCTGGGCTTTTAGGGTGCCATGGACAGCCACACCTCACAGCTCTCCTAACACTGGTGGCAACTAATTCCCCAGAATGCAGTCAATGGGCATCTGGGGACTATGACCCTTCTATGGTTCACCTACCCACCTCACTCCTGGGATACCAGGGCCATTGTGCAGAAAAAGTCCTGCCCTTGGTCCTGATGTACGCTACACACCTGGCAGGTGCTCTGGGAAAAACAGCCCTTTCCTCTATCATTTTCTATCTGGCCCCGGTGTCCTTCAGAGCAGTGACAGGGACCCCATTCACCTTTGCCCTGGAAGAAGTGATGACTCTCATCCTCAGGGATCACAAGTCTAACCTCTGAGTTCACCTCCCAACTAAGGGAGATTAGGGCATGATCTACCTCCTGCCCCTAGGGATTATTTATCCCTAAGGTCATATCAACCACCCCTGTAGAGGTCTCTTCAGTGGGTGGTTTCTTAGGTTAGACAGAGTAACCCTGCTTGTGTCCTAGCTGGGAACAATTAAAGCAGCTGGGTTGCAAATATGGAGCCCTGGGCCACCGCCCACCAGAACCTCCCTCCTTCTTCTCAGAAGGGGCATGGGATGGAAGTACTGGTCTTTAGCAACAAGACCTTCCCATGGGATTCCACCTGGTGGCCATCAGAGCTAGGACCAACACCCACAGACCATGCAAGGAATCTATGGACAAGCTCAACATGACGGCTCAAGTCAATGCAGTGTGCACCTCCTGCTTCCACATCCTACACATGCTGAGAAAGATCTTCAAATGATTGCTTCAGAACACCAGACGGACCACCATGCAAGCACTCATCACCAGCAGCCTGGAACTCAGCAATACTCTCTATGCCGGAATCTCCACTCAACTCCTACACATACTCCAGAACATCCAGAATGCAGCTGCAAGATTCATAATCGACCCCCCCATGCCCCTCCCATATCACACTAAACCTCAGGAAACTTCACTGGCTCCCCATTCACAAGTGCAGCTAATTCAAACTTCTCATGCACACATTCAATGCCCCACAAAAATTAGGACCAGAATACCTGAACAGCCACGCCCGCTATCACCAACCCACCAGATACCTACACTCGGTCTCACTCTCCCACACACACTCCCTGCATCCGCAAAATAAAAACTGGAGGTCGTACATTCTCCTACATCACACCCAAGACATAGAACAACCTCCCTCAACACAGCAGAGCCTCCACCTCACTTCTTGATTTTCACAAAAAGCTGGCGACCTGGCTCTTCATTTAAGCATCTCAGAACCACACACCTACACACCTTGCCCAAGTGCCTGGGTTCCCTCTTAGGTGATTAGTGTGCTATACAAATCAGCATAACAGAACATAACGTAACATGGGAACCCTTTCCCCCACCTTGCTCTAGGACTTGTCTGTGTCTTCCTTGACCTCCCCTTCCTCTGCTGGGGGAACCTGAATCGCCCTTCTTGAGGTCATCCCCAGGTACCTTCTTGGACACTCTGGTACTGATCCAGAGCTCTGCATCCCCAACAAGCTTCTTAGGATCAGTCAGCTTGCTATTCACTAGGTTCTGGCACAGCTCTGTAAAAAAGTATTGTGCATGTGTGTACATTAGCGGCTGAGTGTGAATTTGAAGCATTCACGTCACAACTTATCAGAGATCAGATTGTGGTCAGGTGTTGGGATAAAAAAGTTCAAGAGAAGTTGTTGACATAAAAAATCCCACCCTAGAAGAAACTATAGATATAGTGAAAAGTATTGAACTTTCACGAAAATCATCCAAAGAATTGACTAGGAAAACAGAAAGTGGTGTCTGTTGTTAAGGACAACAGCAAGGAGAATGCGAGTTATATACAAAAGGGCACCAATAAAGTTGTTACAAAAAAAAGAGAACCAAAAGATAGTTTTTTTATCAGAAGAACATCTGTTTCAGATGTGGTAATCCTAGACACGGTTTCAATGGACGTCCTTTTCCTGCCATAAATGTAAAGTGCAGGTTATGTGGCAAGACGGGAAATTTTGCATAAGTATGTCAGTCTCCTAAAGGAAATATAAAAGTTAACTCAATTCTTGTCAGAGAAGTTAGTGATGAGTCTAGTAATGAACAATTCGAGAGAGATTTCATTGTGGTTGTACAGGGAGGAAGTGAGATGGATTGTATCGACCCTTATGAGGATATTGTAGTCGATGGTAAGATAGTCAGTTTATTAATTGATTCAGGGGCTAGGATGACAATGGTCACAGATGATTTGTTTAAAAAAACGTGGGGTGACAAACATTTACATCCTCCGGACAGAAACCCTGTTACGTATGATGGGAGGAAGATAGAACTTACAGGGTATTTTGAGTGCCAATTGATGTTTAAGGAAAGGGTAATTTTTGGAAAAGTCTACATAGCAAAGAAAGGTTTGAATATCCTTGGATGGTATCATCAAGGATTATTCGGAATGACACTGAGACCTGGAAGAAAGATTCAAGTGTCATTAGTTACAGAACATCCTGTGTGTGAGCAGTCGGACGCAAAAAATGATGGTGTGAAATGAATTGAGAAATTTAAGGATGTTTTTAGTGAAAATTTGGGAAGGATTGCAGGTTTTAAGCATTTGATTAAAGTACAGAGTGGCACCACTCCTGTTAAGCACAAACTGAGAAATGTTCCATTTAGTATACGAGAAGAATTGTCACAAATACTTAGGAAAATGTGTGAAGATGATGTTATAGAACCAATCAAATCTTCTATTTGGTTATCTCCCTTAGTTATAGCAAGGAAAACAAATGGTCAACTTAGAGTTTGTGTGGACCTTAGAAGCTTGAATAAAGTTATTTGGGTAGACTCTCATCCTCTACCACGCATTGATGACATAATTTCTACATTCTCTGGAGCAAAAGTTTTCAGTAAGATTGATTTGGCTTCCGCCTATCATCAGGTTGTCCTTGATGAATCATCAAAACATTTTACAGCTTTTGTTTCTCCTATCGGAACTTTCCAGTTCAAGAGGATGCCCTTTGGACTGGCGTCCGCTGCCTCAGCTTTCCAAAGAGTTTTGGAAAATGTTTTAGGTGGTATTAAAGGAGTAGTAACTTTTCAAGACGATATTCTGGTTGCAGGAAGAGATCTTGCTCATCATGATGAGATTTTGGATTTGGTTTTAAGTAAGTTACAAAAAACTGGAATTGTTGCAAATCTTAAAAAATGTGAATTTGCTAAAGGAAGCATCGAATACTTGGGACATATGATCTCTGAGAAGGGGGTTTTACCTAGACCTGGACTTGTCGATGCCATCACGAATGCACCGTGTCCAACAACCAAGGAACATGTGTCATCTTTTTGGGGGGTTTGTGAATTCTATGCAAAGTTTGTTGAACATTTTTCAGCTAAAACAGAGAACTTAAGGGAATTGCTTAAAAAAAAAAATGTTTGAATGGTCTTCTGGGTGCCAAGAAGAATTTGAAAATCTAAAGAAAGAAATTAGTTCTGCAGAAGTATTAGCACCATTCGACCCTTTGAGAGAATGTATTATTACTGTGGATGCAAGTAATGATGGTTTGGGAGCAACATTCTCTCAAAAGAAAAGTAACGGAAAAGAGGTCACTTTAGGTTTTGCTTCAAGGGCACTAAAAGAGAATGAGAAAATATATTCAGTAATTGAAAAAGAACTGTTAGCGTGTTGTTGGGCGGTGGAGAGGTTTAAGTGTTTCATCTGGGGGAGAAGATTTGTATTACAGACAGATCATAAACCATTAGTAAACATCTTAAGTGGAAGCGTCATCAGAGACCATACCCCAAGACTCTCAAGATTGAGTGCCAAGGTGTTGCAATATGACCTGAGAATAGAATACATCCCGGGTGGGAAAAATGTACGGGCAGATTATTTATCTCGTTGTCCTGTGTCTGTCGATTTTTTCCTGATGATTGCGATGAGGATTGCGACGAATGTCTTATAGCTTCAGTAGATGTTTGTCAGGGACAGGGGATTAGTGAAGAAGAATGGAAGTCAAACATGGAAGAGGATGGTGATTTAGTCATAGTTAAAAAATTTGTGATTGAAGGGTGGCCTAAAGAAAGGAGTTTACCTGTGAATTTGCAAGTGTACACTAAAGTCGCAGATGAACTTCATGTTCAAAAGAATGGTATTTTAATGAGGGGTGAGAGGTTTGTTCCACCTTTTGGTTTGAGACAAAGGATTATTGAAATTGGTCATGAGGGACATTTAGGCCAGACGATAACTAAGAGAAAGATTAGGGAGGATTTCTGGTGGCCAGCAATGGACACTGATATAATTAAGAAAATAGAAAAATGTGTCATCTGTGCAAATAGTGACAAGAGTATCAAACTTACTACCCTTCCTCTTCAACCGTGTGCTTTACCTGAATGCCCATGGAATAAAATTGCGGTAGACTTTATTGGACCATTCAATATCTTACCACGCGGGTTCAAATTTGCTCTAGTCATGGTTGACTATTACAGCAAGTGGTGGGAAGTAGATTTCATGGATGAACCCAACACTGGTTTTGTTTTAAAGTCTCTCAAGAAACTTTTTCTTAGGGAAGGCTTTCCTAAAGAAATAGTTTCAGACAACAGGGTCCAGTTCATTTCTAGAGAAATGAGAGAATTTCTGGAAAAGAACGTTATTGTACATAAACGCATTGCTGTGTACCATCCACAAGCTAATGGTTTGGTAGAAAAAATGAATCGCACTTTGGTTGAGTGCATTCAATGGTCCGTTCAGAATTCTGTTCCTGTTCAGGAAGCTGTGGATAGTATGTTGTGGTCCCATCGTACCACTCCAAATGCTGTGACTGGTAAAAGTCCGTTTGACTGTTAAGGGGACAGATACCCTAGTCAAAGCTGTGTCCAGCCTGGTTAAGGTCTTATCAGTCTAAAACTGGAAAAAGTAATGCTGTCGACAAAGTAATACGCCCCAAAGTAGAGTTGTCTCAGAGCAGGATGAAAGAGTACTTTGACAACAGACACAGAGTTCGAGAAGATTCTTCATGCATTAGTGTGGGGGATTGGATTCGGATTAAGGTTCCTACTCATGTTGTGAAAGGGAATTCGAAATTCAAGGATCCTGTCCAAGTTGATGCTGTGTCAAAGAATGCTATTAGAGTTAATGGTCATGAGTGGTGGAATAAAAGCAGAGTGCACAAAGTTGGGGTCATGAATAGTGAGGAGTGTGTGTATGATGGCCCAAGTAATATGTCTGACAAAGAGAGAATATTACTCAATGAATTTAATGGTGTAAAAGTTATTTCTCCTGAAAGACTCCGCAGAAGCAAGAGGTCTGTTTCTAGACCCATTAGATTTTGTGATGTATAGAGTCATTGTCTGACAAAGAGGGAATCTTACTCAATGAATTTAATGGTGTAAAAGATGTCTCCGCAGAAGCAAGAGGTCAGTTTCTAGACCTATAATATTTTATGAAGTTTAGAGTTGTTATGTTTATTCTTGTTGTTTGTTTATATCTTTTAAGCATATCTGTTTTATATGTGTTTGTGAAAGGAGGGAAATATGTTGTAGTGTGATGTATTCCACATTCCAAGCTGTCCAACCTTGGAATGTGGACTGCACAGAGATTGTTCTCTAAAGTTCCGTTTGGGGTCAGTTGGTGCCGGGGAGCTGTAGAGGGTTGAGCAATAAACCGAATTACTTCATTCATCTACATCAGCGTGGCTGTATTTATCTTCCACAATGTGCTTCCTCAAAATCAAGTTGTACAGCCCAGCATAATCATTAACATTGCTGCCCCTCATATGGCCATTAAGTGCCTTACTTGAGTAATCTAAGAAATCCACCCAGACTGGTTTGCGAGTTTTTGGTTGGCCCTAAACCTCTGACTGTCAGGGGTCAGCCCAAATTTAGAAAACAAGCATGGCTTTCATGTGGGCATACTTTGTTTGGTCATCTGCTTCAATGTGAGAAGTGTAGGCATGTGCTTCCATAAGCTATGCCCCAGTACTCCTTTAGGACCCTGTGTACCCTTAGAGCTACCTCTTATGCCGCAAACCACTGGTCTATATCATCTCTCATCATATAATTGGGCACCAGATCTTTAGGGATGTGAACTTTCTTGTCTCCCTCAGACACTGCAAGTATGCTACCACCATTGCTGATGGGCTTAGTTTTTCTTGGCTCTGATATCCAGCTCTCTCAAGCTCCTTTCATGAGCCAATCTTTTTTCTTGCAGAGCCAGCTTCACCTCATTTTAAGCTTGGCCATTTGTAGCAGGAACTCCCTTTCTGCCTTCCTGTCTGCAGGCTCCTCTAGGGACAAGTTCCTTGAAAACACACTGCTCTCTGCCCTCACTCTGGGCTTTCTTTCAGTGGATAGATGTTTAATCAATCAGGATTTATAATGCGCAGCTAATCACCCACTAGTGTATTCAGGCGCTTGATGGTCTCCATCCCCTGGGAGATTCTGCTCAGTGCCCACAGCCAGGTCCTCCTCCACTCCCAAATGAAGATGTCCCTCATCAGGATTATCCTCATTATGATTATCCTCCTCCTCCTCCTCATACTCCTCAGAGTTAGTTTGCATCTTCGTGACCTCATTGTAGGCACGCAGGGGTATCTGAAGGTCCGGCTTTGTGGCTTTCTTTCCTGCACACAGCCTCCTCTCCTTGCAGAGATTCTGCAGCTCAGTCCTGCTGAGGCTATCCACATTGTGCATCTCCAATTCCATGGTATAAGACAAAGCGGTAGGAAACTTAAATTCAGAAAAGGTATCTAACAAGTCTTTGTCTCAGATGACTTATCTGGGGTTTTTAGTGTAACACTAAATTACTGAATGACACTGCACACACACAAGTCCTAATCTAACCTCTGACCACCAATGTAAGAAATTGGGTTACTGGTTGTGGGGGTTGAAACCCAAATCAAGCAATCCTTCCTAGGTGAAGCCACAAGTAATCCCTAAATTAATCTGTGCTCAGCCCTCTGGTAGCTTGGCACTGAGCAATTAGGCTTAACTTAGAGGCAATATGAAAAGTATTTATGCACCACTTCAAACAGTAATGAATTGAAACACAAGGAAAATCCCATACCAATTTACAAAAATAGAGTAAAATGTAATTGATAATTTTAGACCAAAATGACAAAAATCCAATCGGTAGAACCGGAGATATGTAATTTAAAAAGTTTAATAGACAATAGCGACAAAAAGCACAAAGTGCTAACTGGTTATCTGGTTATGCTGGACCGGGACAAAGTCACAAGTTCAGGCTAACTGCGATGGAGCACCCCGTAAGGCCACCTGAACAGGAGTAGCTTAAATCCTGGTTGCGGAGCATTGAGAGATCCTGTGTTGAGGATGAATCGAGCAGCCGAGGAGATGTGAGGTCCTGGTGTGGAGATGCATCGCACAGCATTGGTTCCGAGGAGCTGTGAGGTTGTGATGCAAAGTCCTGCGTTGTCATCATGGATGCGACCAACTAGGAGCTTGTGATGCAAAGTCCTGCATCGAAGATGTATTGCGTACCGGCTGGTTCCAACAGAGTAGCAGGGTTTGTAATGTGGAGTCCTGCATCGTTGTCGATGATGCCATCGATGAGGGGCTTGCCATGCAAAGACCTGCCTCGAGGATGCGACGCACATCGGGGGGGGGGGGAGGGCGCCTGAGGAGTCTGTGATGAAAAGTCCTGCATCGGAGATGTGTTGTGCAACGGTTGCAATGTGAAATTTTGTAAGGTGATGCATCACGCTGTGGTTTCAATGTTGAGTTCTGGGAGGCAATGCTTTGTGCAGCAGCACGCAGCATTTATTCTGGTGGGACAACTGCTGGGCTGGCAGGGCACCTTCAGACCCACTTCCAAGCATCCAGGACTGGGGTGGCACCAATTGGGAGGACAGGACTCACAGCTGGCAGAGACCTGGTGCTGGGGACAAGGTTGCTGGAGCCTGTTCTGTCCCTGAAGCTCTGCTAAGGAGGCCAGCCAATTAGTGTTTGGAATCACTCTGGTGGTCCTGGGTTCAAGATGTAGGTCCATTCCTTCTCACTCAGGCCGGAGGCAGCTGGGCAGCCCACCAGGGCAGCAGTGTAGCAGTTCTTCTTGATGCAAAGCAGCACAGCAGCTCTTCTTCTTAGTCTTTCACAGGTCCAGAGATGAACTGAAGATTTGGGTGTAGAGGTCCAGTATTTATACTTGGTGCCCACTTTGACGTAAGAGAATGTTGTCAAGGTTTCCTCCCCAGAGGTGCTTGGAATTTCCTGTCTCCCTGCCCTTGCTCTAGATTGTCTGAAGTCACAATAGTGTCAAACCCTTTGTGAGTGTGCCCAGGCAGAGCCTTTGTGAATTGCAGATGTGGTAGGTGACAACTTATCACCCTCAAAGGCACAGATGGCCCATCCTGCCAACACCTATGTCCTTTGCCTTACTGTCTGAGAGAAATACACAAAGACCAACTGCCAGCAACACCTGATCATGTGACCCAGGCTGAAGGCACCAAATGGTTAGGATGAAAAAATGACAACGTTCTAAAAGTGGCATTTTCAGAATTGTGACTTAAAATCTGACTTTACCATTAAAGAGGGGTTTTAAATACAATCCCATAGACTCCAAACTCAACATCCCTACCTAGCTCCAATTGGAAAATAATGCATTTTAAATATAATAAGATATCTCCAATGTTATCCTATGGTAGAGGTAGGCCTTGCAGTAGTGAAAACAAATTTAGGAGTTTTTTTTACTACCAGGACATGGAAAACTTATATATACATGTCCCACTTTTTCAATACACTGCACCTTGACTTATGGGTTATTGGGAGCATTCACTAGAGGTGGCTTATATGTATTAAAAAGGAAGGTTTATTTTGCCAGGTCGAAATGGCAGTTTGAAACTGCACACACAGGCTGCACTGCCAGGCCTGAGACATGTTTTCTAAGGCTACTTAAGTGGGTGGCACAATCAGTGATGCAGGCCCACTAGTTGCATTTAATTTACCATTGTCAAGGCTCTATTTGCTCCATGCAATCTTACTTCACAGCAAAATAAATTTGCTGGAAAAGACCTAATGTATCATTTTCTGTCTGTTCACTAAAGAGAAGAAGCACCTTCTTGACCTGGTGATTCTATTTTAATGTGGTTAATACATGGAACTATTTCCTTGCTTCTCACTTTTACACATTTCTATGTTAAACAACTGTGGGATGATGTGAACCTATTTGTGATACCTAGCATTTACACCAATGAAAACCTTCCCTCACAGTGTATGTAGAATTGGGTAGAGATGGGGAAATAGTTGCCATGGTTCTCTCCTGCCCTCATAAAGCAGGCTGAGAGCATCCTTTTCCTTCAGCCTCCCCAAGGTTTACTCAGCCCAACAAAACCTGCCACCCCTAAGGAGTCAAAGAGCCCACCTACAACCAGGTCTGGCCAGTGAGGGGGTCACAAAGTCCGATGGGGAACTAGAGCTGGCTACTTATGCATGCTCACCAAGATCCCCAGGATGTGGCTATGACTGAGTTCAGGTGCAAAAGAGGTTGGACAATAATAAAATTGCTCATGGCCAGTGTGGCATTGCTTTCCTGACCACATCACAGTTGGCTTCAGGTCACTCTATGCCCACAAAAACTGGGACAGAGCAGTCCTCAATTTGAGTTATGCTAATGCCTGGCCACCCATGTGAGGTACCTCTGTTCAGGATTCCAGATCAAAGGACAGGCCCATGGTCAACATGGAAAGGCAGCCAGTGGGTGCACTGGTGAATAGGGACAGCATTGGCCTCATCACAGTTCTGTGTGAATTACTTTTTCCCCAATATCCCACAAGGTGCTTGCAGTGATAGTTCTGGTCCTTTCTGCACAGCTGCTTCTTTTTCCAGGCAGCTGAGCTGTGGACTGCTCTTTTAGGAAGCTCTTTGCTGCAAGGATGCCTAATTACCACTTTCTTCCTTGTGATAACTCTTTCCTTGAAGGTCTTTCCAAGCCTCTATTTAGCCTGTATTTAGCACAACATTGTGTTTTGCTCCTAACATGGCAGAGGAACGTGAGGTCAAAGACACCAACCCTTGAAATCATAAATCTTCCTCATACTGCTTTTTGGGACCTAGACTCTGGTTAGTGAAAAATCCCTGAAACACTGACATGAGATATCTGCCACATGTTTATGCCTCGCTGGCAAACAAAGATGTGAATTCCAGAGTCCTTATCTTTTAGGGTGATACCTTGCTTCACAGCAGTGAACATTATTGACCCAGGCTGCAGAACAACATGTATTTTGATCTACAGATTTGTGAGGAAGGGAGGTCCAGCTGGGTGTTCTCTGTTAGGTGATATGAAACAAAGGAACTAAAAGTGCATACTTAGAATAGATGGTGATGCCAATTTAAATTTAAAATTTGTCACTGATGAGATGCTTTAAGAGAGAATGCCTGATGACTCACCAAGGACAGGTTCATTCTAGAACCCCTAATGCCAATTTCCGCCACTTATTTAGTATGTCATATGAGAGTGCAGTAGTGCACCCCACCAATAATTCGCTAGAATATTTTGGGTTCCCCAGAAAAGCTTGGCTAACAGCCAAAATCTGCACTAAAGTATATAAAAATACAGAACTTACTCCTATCATTAACCAGGCAAATGGGTGATTAATAATCCACAATAATAAATAAAGCATTTTTTAAAAATGTTGCTTACTCACCAAAGTCTCAAAGCTCTGATGATAAGCGACTTTATTATGGGCCATATTGTGGTTAATTCTTATTGATTTTAAAAGGAAGATAAACTTGGCATGGTTTGCACTTTTATTCTGCATGTTTCACAAAATCGGTTACAAAAGACTAATTTATTAAGATGTAATGTATTTACATATGAAATATTTCTGAAATAACTGCATCCAATGGACACTTTGATTGAATTGATCAATCGTTTGATCTACCTAAATCTAAGAGATTTTAATTCAGAGGCTTCTCTTTCACTTTGAATCATTTAATACATTTCTTGTTTATTTGGATACTAGCAAGAAATTTTAGTTATTTTTCTATCTTATAAGGCTTTTTGGCACAAATATGTTTTGCGTGGTGTGCCCTTGCATCCATAGAATGAGTGAAGATGCTTTCCTTATAAACGTATTTTGTTAGTAATTTTGTGAGAATATTTATCTTATTTTTCTTCTGTTTGAAATCATAGTTAAACTATACGTGCTTATTTTTACATGAATACTTGTAGCAGGATCCTTTGCTTGTAGTTTGGTGAAAATATAATACCAGATATTTTTCTTTATGCATTTATCGGGTCCACATTGAAGCTTGATATGTAGAATTCCCATTTCTAGATGGAAGAATACATTCTTGTGTAAGATGATGACGCGTCAGATCTCTTGATAATTCTAAAATCCAAAACTTGATCAGAGAACCAAGCGGGTTACATTGTATACTCCAGAACATTGTTTGCGCTGATTTTAGGAAAATATGAGTGCACGCCAGAAGTTTACACACACACATATATATATATAAATATATATATATGTACATACATATACATATATATATATATATTTTCACTGAAAAAAACAAAGGTTTCAGGGGCTTAGAAATTCAGTGAAAAAACCCAAGGTTACAGGGACGTTACAGTTAGACTGAATATTTCGCTTGTACAAAACCAGAGAAATTCAGCAGTTATAGTTAGCTGAGCTAACTATAACTCGCGCCCCCGTAATGTACAGCTTATGACCTCACATGTTACATCACTCATGACATGATCAGTGACATCACTGATGACATCTCAAATGACATCACTGATGACATCACTGATGACATCATCCAGTGACTGTGTTTTAAAAATGTTTATGAGTGTTAAATATATATAACAAGGTGTATTGATGAATCAGTGGCTGTATGAGTGCCTGTATGGATGATTCAGTGGGTGTATGACTGACTGTATTAGTGAGTGATTAGGTGTCTCATTGAATGTATGGGTGAGTAACTAGGTTTTGAGAATGTCTGTATCAGTCTGTCAGATGGTGTCTAAGTGGCTGCATGGGTTGGTGAGTGGGTATGTGAGTGGCTGTATAGGTGATTAATTGGGTGTCTGAGTACCTGTATGGGTGTATGAGTGTCTGTCTGGCTGGGTTAGAGAGTGTGTGACTGCCTGCATGGATGAGTGAGTCAGTGGCTGTATGGGTTAGTGAGTATGTAAGTGAGGGGCTGTATAGGTGACTGAGTTTTTGTATGGGTGTATTGGTGAGTGAATGAATGTGTCAGTGGTATATGGGTGAATAACTGGATATGTGAAAGGCAGTATAGGTGAGTGTTGGTGTATATGAGTGACTGTATGTGTGAGTGAGGAATTGTGATAGTGGCTGTATGGGTGAGTGTATGCCTGTGTCAGTGACCGTATACATGAGTATGTGTTAGTATCTGTATTAATAAGTGAGTGAGTGTGTATAACTGTAAAGGTGAGTAAATTGCTGTGTGAGTGACTCTCTAGGTGAGTGAGTAGGTGTGGGAGTAGCTCAATGAGTAACTGACAGAGTGTGAGTGGCTGCATGGGTGTATGAGTAGATATATCAGTGGCTGTATTAGAGTTCGAGTTGGTGGATGAGCGGCTGTATGGGTGTCTAAGTGGATGTGTGTGTAGACCTACTAATCAGAGAGTGGGTGTATAAGTACTGGTATGGGTGTGTCAAAGATTTTGAGAATGGTAGTGTGGAAGTTGGTGTTGGTGTATGAAAGGTTATATCAGGGTGTGAGTGGGTGCATCAGAGATTCTGTGGATGATGCCATCAGTAATGTCATCTATGATGTCATTTGAGATGTCATCAGTGATGTTACAGACCATGTCATGAGTGATGTAACATGTGAGGTCATAAACAGTGCATTACAGGGGCATGAGTTATAGTTAGCTCAGCTAACTATAACTGCTGAATTTCACTGGTTTTGTTCGAGTGAAATGTCAGCCTAACTATAACGTCCCTGTAACCTTGGGTTTTTTCTCTGAATTTCTAAGGTTTTTAATTCTATTTCCTAACTATAACGCCCGTGTAACCTTTGGTTTTTTCAGTGAATTTCTAAGGTTTTTTAAATGCTAACTCCTCACTATAATGTCCCTGTAACCTTTGTTTTTTTCAGTGAATTTCTAAAGTTTTTTAAATTCTGTTTCCCAACTATAACGTCCATGTAACCTATTTTCTATCTAAAATGGCTCTATAAGGGGTATTTTTTATAAGCTTCTATTTTCTTCAGTGGATTAATAAGTGCTGTTTTTTTCTTTACACTTTTTATATTTGTGATGACATCAACAGGGTGTTGCTAAGTAACCTGAAACTCTCCATCCAATCTTATGTATAGCAACCATATACACACAACCAACGCAACGGCTCTTGTTAGAGCCACCCTAGTACACAAAATATTGTGAAGTTTTTTCTAAGGGTTTTTTTTCTTTCGTTTTTTGGGCTCTTCGCAACAATGCCACGATCCCTGCAGACACGTTGCAAAAACAGAAAACAAAGGCAGACATTCAATGACCACCAACACATCCAAAAATAATATGGAAAAAAATCCATTCTGTACATTACCCTACACATATTACTATATACATACTCCTTTAAAAACATGTTTAAACTCATGTTGTTTTACTGAGGGCCTCATTACAATGTTGGAAGGACACCCTCCTCCCAACAGTCGGATTCCCCTAGACCGTGTCGGAACCCTTACGTCCGACTCAGTCGGTTTACAATCTGCCCGACCGATTACGATGTTCGCGGTCAAATTGTAAACCGAACGGTCTTTCCAAATTGGGTCCGACCGGTTCTCAGAGAATTTGTGTCGGACGGAACCGCATCATACAACTCTATGGACAGCGTTTCCAACTGAACGATTACGATGCCAGTTTCCAACAGCCTTTCCGAGTCTGCCTGTCCGACATGAAAAGGCTGTCAGAAACTGAATTTGGGGGCCCCTGGCAGGCCCCTCTTCATCCTGCGTCCTCCGGTTTGGGGCCGAGCGGGTACCTAAGAGACCCCCCTGTAAAACCCTGCACTGTGTGGCAGGCAAAATGGGTGCCTGTGACAGAATGCATGGTTTTCCTCACACCCCCCATTTCACCATAGGAATCCAACCGAACAGTGTTCGATCGAATCGTAATCGGTCGGGCGGAACCGCCGACCTCAAGTCGGTCGGTTCTGATTCTGAGATGTAGTCGGGCAGAGAGTTTCCACCCGACATCATAATGAGGCCCTAAGTTTCTTTAAAATCCATCTTTCAGACCAATTTTCCATTTTCACAGTTATTCAGGACATTGTGTTGACGTCGTTAACCGCGACGATCACGCCTTTTCCATAAAGTCTAAAGCACATATATCCACACATACTACAGTATTTTACACACTAGTGATTTCTTACAGAATTCTCTAAAGTCATGTTTTAGTACAGAGTTTCTATAAAAACCATCCCTAAAACCTATTTTCGGTTTTCTCTGTGACGCCAGAGATTGTGATGATGTCAGTAATCGCGATTCCTCCGGACACGTCGAGAAAACGGAAACCAAAAGCAGACATTCAAAGTCTGCCAACACCTCCAAAAATAATACGTAAAAAAATCCATTCTGAACATTGCACTACACATATTACTATATACATACTTCTTATAAAGCATGTTTAAACTCATATTTTTGTACTAAGTTTCTTTATAAACCAGCTTTCAGACCTATTTTCTGTTTTTGCGGTTATTCAGGACGTCACAATGACGTCGTTAACCGCGTTGATCGCGTCTTTTCCATAAAGTGAAAACACATGTATGCACACGCATTACAGTATTTTACACACTAGAGGTTTATTACTGTACACTTGAAACTCATGTTTTTCTAGTGTATTTCTAGAACAACAATCTCTAAAACCTATTTTCCGTTTTCGCAGTGAGGCCGGAGAGCGCGATGACATCGGTAATCGTGATCCCCGCAGTTACGTCATGAAAGCAGAAAGCAAAAGCAGGAATTCAATAGCCACCACCACATAAAAAAATTATAACTATATAATTAATTCTAACCATCACAGTAAATAACTCACTATATAAATAACTCTATAAAAACATTTATCAATATCTCTAAACAATGCAAATAATGAATCATTGATATATATTTTATATTTCCACCAATATTCGCGACGAAGTTGATAGTCGCGATGTCTCCACAATGGTACATGGGGGGCCGCATTGGCGGTTTCGTCGTCATCACAAATATCACACTAGATTAAAAAAAACAATTTTGGACACATAACTTGTGTCATCAACATCTCCATTTCTCAACCATGGGTCAGAGCATCTCTAACCTGAGCCCTTATGTGGGCTGTCACACAGATTTTCAGCCCTGGGAACCGTTTCCGATAGATAAAAGGGTGGCCGCAACTTTCTTTTCATGTTGCGTCTAGCCAATCAGAGCATACCAGTTGGCGTGTACATCCGTGATTCACCGCGAAACCGTAGCGAAATATCCGCAGCCAGAGATATCACTATAATTTGAAACTTAAATTTCTCAAAAACTACTGAATAGATTTACACAAATAAGCAAAAGGCACTTCCTTGAACCGACATCTACCCTCCTGCTAAATTTGGTGTAAGTCCGTTCAGCGGTTCGGGCTGTAGAGGTGACAAAATGTTCATATGGAAATTAACATTACAAACGCAACCTTATTTCACATCCCAAATTCTCGGTGCCCACTGCACGGATTACCCCCAAACTTTCCCTAACAGTAGTACCCACCGTGACACTTTTTTGGCATAATTTCATGCAGATTGGTCAAACGACGCCAAAGTTATAGCCAAGTCAAAAAATGCTTTTCCTATGGAAAGTAGAGCCTAACTATAACTACCTTCTAGCGACCGCCAGTAGGTTTTATATATGTATATATATATATGTAGCTTGTAGGAAAGAATGAAAAAAGCATTGTTTTTAGACTTGCATCAGAGTGAAGAAATATTGCTCATCTTCGTCTCCAGTCAGCGTACAATTGAAGTGCCATGTTAACATTATCTATTCAGTTGGCAATATAATCAGAGCCAATGAAATTCTGTGATTCTGCAGCACTGTGTTTTCTGCATAAATATGGAGTTGCCCCAGTTATCACATTAACCATCATCTACCACATAATCTGCAGATTATAACAAAAAATGTTGTTTCTAACTAAAATGGATCAAAAGTTACTAAAATTGAGGCAACATATGTTGCTGTTCAGTGAAAAGCCCTATGCAAAAATTGAATGGTCATCTTTCGGTTGAGTATTACTGTGTTTGGATATTAAACTGGTAGAAATGAGGTGAAATCTTTGCACAGACTGTTTTATCGTGAAAAAATTACAAATGTATGAAGTGATACTCTCTTAAAATGTGCTGCATTATGTTGCATAAATTGACTTTTATTATTGCATAATTTAGTCAATCATGCCACATAATTTGGTCCTTTTGTGCCGCATAATTCCAGTGGCCTAGAATATAATATATCCATCAGCTGCGTCAACATGGCAAGTAATGTCCTAGCTGCCTTACCATGTTTTGCTCTGAGTGGAAGAAGATATAAATTAGAAAAGATGAATGCATTTAGAGCCTAGTTATGAGTTTGGTGGTCCGAGGACCATTAAACTCATGATGGCGCAGCAGTGGTCGTCTGGCCACTGCTGCACCAGCGGTCTGACCGCTCTATTACAAGTTGGGCAGTTGGACTGCCATGGGACCGCAGCAACCTCCAGGAATCAGAAATCCATGGTGCAGCGGTCTTAAAGGCCGCAAAATGTTTGCCAGTGCTGCTGCGCCACCGCCAAGCATATTACATGTTTCCTCTCTGCCACGTTCTTCATGGTGAAAATGAAAATTGTGGCGGAGAGGAAACATAGGGGGCCCTACAGGGACCCTCTTGCTTCAGGGCCATGGGGTGCATTAAGGGGGGCACATGTGGTCTTTCCTCCATGAAAACAGTGGCAGTGAGGAAAGATAGGGGCCCTGCAGGGCCACATTGTGCCTTATGCCTTGTGGATGCACACAGAGGGCACAACATGTAGCCCCCTGTGTGCATGCACAGAAGTTCCAGCACATTATAGACTTTTCAGTCCATGCCGTGCTGGAACTTCTTTTGATGTTCCCATTGCGGTGCCTATTTTATAAGCACCGTCGTGGGGACGGCAGAGAAAGTGCCCGCCAATGACTAAAAAAGCCATTATAGGGCGGGCGGTCCTCACACGGGTTTGGCGGTGCAGTGGCGGTCCCGCCGCCGCATCGTGAAACTCAAAATCGGGCCCCAAGAAGACATTGCCTGACATTTGACTCTGTCTTTGACCACACAGCAAATGTAACAAATGGGGGTACTGCAACATCTCCCCGTCCTTTACTGGAAGCGTCAATGGGCAAAAGATGGTGCAAAATGGTCCTCTTACCCTTTTTGTAAGAGTCCCTGCAGGTTATTTTTGTGCACAGTATCACAGCTCAAGTTATCATCTGCCAAAATGCAATATTGCTTACATCAGTGCCAAAAACACGTGTAGAAAAAAATTCTTCTGTCAAGGCATCTATTGCACCAAAGTTGGTGTAGTTCTGAATATGATTATGAATTGCTTGGATTGCAAATGACCTTCATGAAAAAACACCTTAGCACATTAAACGCTTCTCTCCTGTTAGTCAAAATACACCATAATTGTCCTGCATCACTAGACTCAACTTATAGGGCCACCTAGCAGCATGGGCCGTCCACCATCTTAAAAATGTCAGCCTAACAATGAAAAGGAAAGAGGGACCAATAGTTTGACTCTCTCACCTCTGTTCACATATGAAGAGCGATTTGTTTGTGGTGATAGGTGTAGCTCCTTCTCCAGCCCTGGAGGATGCGAATGAAATAAGCCACACGGGAGCTGCAGTCAAATACTTATCCCTTCGTACATTATCTCATACTCAATATTAACCACACCCTAACACCTCCCCGCATATGACGTAGTTCCTGTTCAGATTCACCCCAGAACCACAAGGGCCCTAGTGAGCATAAAATCAATATGCTACAATGGGCCATGGCATATTGTTGACATTAAAATTGGTTATTTATTTATATATAAAAAGGGTGGCTGAACAACGACTGAGACACTCATACAACTGCGTGAAGTCAGAATGCAGACATTGCTATTGGTTATGATGTATACCGTTTGCCACCCGACAGTCTGAATAACAACGTGAAGCAGAGCAGCGCCATGTTTTATATGCTCAAGAGTGAACCATGTTTATAAATAAGCCAGTGCTTATTTTGAGCCGGTGGTTTCTGGTGGTCGGCCCAGGCACTTAATTGTTAACACCCACACTTATGACAGTTTGCAGCATGGTGGCGCTATCTATCTTATTTAGAGATGAGCACAACAATAGTTGTTTAATATTTTTATATACATTAAAATGACTTGTATCTGCCACCTAAGTCATTCTTGTAGCTTTGGGGGCCTAGAATACTCTGAATTGTCACACTTGTAACAGTGTGTTGGTTAGTGGTTTTCATTGGCAGAGCTGGCAGGAGCAATGGGAAGTACACGATGCATTGATCTCCTGACCAGGGCCCTGGCACTTATTTGTTTTACAATTTAGGCACTGAAATAATCCATAGCTTGTCAGCCACCGATTGCCATAATTCAGCATGTTTTGGGCAGCAATTTGACCCAGCTAGTTTCGGGAAGGATGGAAGGAGACGCTCTCGAACTTTCACTCTCTCCGACCCCACCTGTTGCCCACATGTTTCGACTTTCGACCCTTCACATCACAGGATTCAAAGCCTTCCATTGTGACGAAAAGCCCAGGAGACCAATCCGCGCTGGTTGTGTTTTTAATCCATCGAGCTACGAAACCGGAGTCTATGGTCTATTTATAGAATAAGAAGGAGAAACCCGACAGCATAAGGAAGATCCAACATTTAGAAAATAATATTTTGTTATTCGAATAGTCCAATACCGACCTGCGTTTGTTGGTGGTGAAGCGTTACCTCACTGAGCCATCCTGTCGGCAACAACCAGTCATTTCACAGAAACCTGCAGCACATTAAATTATAATTCAGAAACATGATTTCAAGGAGCTGACTTTGACTTGACAGGCATTATTTTCACCTGTACTTGCTTTCCAGCAGGGTACACTGCGTCGCTTACACTAACAGTCACTGCGTGGTGCTCCGAGAAACACGTAGACTGATACAAAGTACCCTATTTCTCATGGCCTGGGAAGGTTGATAGAATAATGTACAATGTACAGGCATCTAACTCCCTTATGGCTTCGCTTGTTTTTTTCATCTCTGTGTTAATATCAATTTTGCTCTATTCTTTTAGTTTACTGCTTCATACCGGCAATATGTCTTCCCATTTTCTTTTCTATCGCTTGCTCTTCTTCCACTCCCTGTTCATGAAACCTGTTTTTGACCAAGAATCCTTGCAACTAAACACCTTAAAGTCACCTTCAACCTGCTTTCGGCATGCTTTCTTGAATGCTTAATGGAGTTTAGGATGTCTTATAAAGTGGGTCTTGGCCAGCTATCAGGAAATGCAATTTCTGACTGCTTTTGCAAATTATACTCAACTGTCCAGATGTTTCTCCTTTTAAAACTTTTGGTTAGCTTTGTGGAAATGGACCGAATTAAAGATTTGAGCTTCTCGTTTTACTTAGTGAGAGGTAACATTTGGAACTGACCATCTCTCTTTTTAGAGCTTAAACCTATTTCTGTGGAAGAACAGTGATTTATTTGCTCTTCTTATTGGACTACACACGAGCAGTGGCAGAATGGATCATTGTGTAAAACACTCGTGGCGGATATGGATGATAATCTACAGAGCACAAGTTCATGACCTACCAATTTAGCCTGTCAGTCTATAAATTAAGTACCATTACATTGGTTAATAGTAACACACATCATTTACAGCACTTATAAATTAGATAAGGGAAGTATGAAGCAGAGCTCAATTTAAGCCGGTGGTGCTCGGCACCAGCACTTAATTGTCAACACCAATACTTATGACAGTCTGCCACATGGGGGTGCTGTGTGTCTAATTTAGAGGTCAGCACAACAACAGTTCTTTATTAATTCAATATACATTAAAAATTACTATAACACCTGCCTGCTCCCCATTCACAAGTGCAGCTAATTCAAACTTCTCATGCACACATTCAATGCCCCACAAAAATTAGGACCAGAATACCTGAACAGCCACGCCCGCGATCACCAACCCACCAGATACCTACACTCGGTCTCACTCTCCCACACACACTCCCTGCATCCGCAAAAGCAAAACTGGAGGTCGTACATTCTCCTACATCACACCCAAGACATAGAACAACCTCCCTCAACACAGCAGAGCCTCCACCTCACTTCTTGATTTTCACAAAAAGCTGGCGACCTGGCTCTGCATTTAAGCATCTCAGAACCACACACCTACACACCTTGCCCAAGTGCCTGGGTTCCCTCTTAGGTGATTAGTGTGCTATACAAATCAGCATAACAGAACATAACGTAACATGGGAACCCTTTCCCCCACCTTGCTCTAGGACTTGTCTGTGTCTTCCTTGACCTCCCCCTTCCTCTGCTGGGGGAACCTGAATCGCCCTTCTTGAGGTCATCCCCAGGTACCTTCTTGGACACTCTGGTACTGATCCAGAGCTCTGCATCCCCAACAAGCTTCTTAGGATCAGTCAGCTTGCTATTCACTAGGTTCTGGCACAGCTCTGTAAAAAAGTATTGTGCATATGTGTACATTAGCGGCTGAGTGTGAATTTGAAGCATTCACGTCACAACTTATCAGAGATCAGATTGTGGTCAGGTGTTGGGATAAAAAAGTTCAAGAGAAGTTGTTGACATAAAAAAATCCCACCCTAGAAGAAACTATAGATATAGTGAAAAGTATTGAACTTTCACGAAAATCATCCAAAGAATTGACTAGGAAAACAGAAAGTGGTGTCTGTTGTTAAGGACAACAGCAAGGAGAGTGCTAGTTATATACAAAAGGGCACCAATAAAGTTGTTACAAAAAAAAGAGAACCAAAAGATAGTTTTTTTTATCAGAAGAACATCTGTTTCAGATGTGGTAATCCTAGACACGGTTTCAATGGACGTACTTTTCCTGCCATGAATGTAAAGTGCAGGTTATGTGGCAAGACGGGACATTTTGCATAAGTATGTCAGTCTCCTAAAGGAAATATAAAAGTTAACTCAATTCTTGTCAGAGAAGTTAGTGATGAGTCTAGTAATGAACAATTCGAGAGAGATTTCATTGTGGTTGTACAGGGAGGAAGTGAGATGGATTGTATCGACCCTTATGAGGATATTGTAGTCGATGGTAAGATAGTCAGTTTATTAATTGATTCAGGGGCTAGGATGACAATGGTCACAGACGATTTGTTTAAAAAAACGTGGGGTGACAAACATTTACATCCTCCGGACAGAAACCCTGTTACGTATGACGGGAGGAAGATAGAACTTACAGGGTATTTTGAGTGCCAATTGATGTTTAAGGAAAGGGTAATTTTTGGAAATGTCTACGTAGCAAAGAAAGGTTTGAATATCCTTGGATGGTATCATCAAGGATTATTCGGAATGACACTGAGACCTGGAAGAAAGATTCAAGTGTCCTTAGTTACAGAACATCCTGTGTGTGAGCAGTCGGACGCAAAAAATGATGGTGTGAAATGAATTGAGAAATTTAAGGATGTTTTTAGTGAAAATTTGGGAAGGATTGCAGGTTTTAAGCATTTGATTAAAGTACAGAGTGGCACCACTCCGTTAAGCACAAACTGAGAAATGTTCCATTTAGTATACGAGAAGAATTGTCACAAATACTTAGGAAAATGTGTGAAGATGATGTTATAGAACCAATCAAATCTTCTCTTTGGTTATCTCCCTTAGTTATAGCAAGGGAAAAAAATGGTCAACTTAGAGTTTGTGTGGACCTTAGAAGCTTGAATAAAGTTATTTGGGTAGACTCATCCTCTACCACGCATTGATGACATCATTTCTACATTCTCTGGAGCAAAAGTTTTCAGTAAGATTGATTTGGCTTCCGCCTATCATCAGGTTGTCCTTGATGAATCATCAAAACATTTTACAGCTTTTGTTTCTCCTATCGGAACTTTCCAGTTCAAGAGGATGCCCTTTGGACTGGTGTCCGCTGCCTCAGCTTTCCAAAGAGTTTTGGAAAATGTTTTAGGTGGTATTAAAGGAGTAGTAACTTTTCAAGACGATATTCTGGTTGCAGGAAGAGATCTTGCTCATCATGATGAGATTTTGGATTTGGTTTTAAGTAAGTTACAAAAAACTGGAATTGTTGCAAATCTTAAAAAATGTGAATTTGCTAAAGGAAGCATCGAATACTTGGGACATATGATCTCTGAGAAGGGGGTTTTACCTAGACATGGACTTGTCGATGCCATCACGAATGCACCGTGTCCAACAACCAAGGAACATGTGTCATCTTTTTTGGGGGTTTGTGAATTCTATGCAAAGTTTGTCGAACATTTTTCAGCTAAAACAGTGAACTTAAGGGAATTGCTAAAAAAAATAAAAAATGTTTGAATGGTCTTCTGGGTGCCAAAAAGAATTTGAAAATCTAAAGAAAGAAATTAGTTCTGCAGAAGTATTAGCACCATTCGACCCTTTGAGAGAATGTATTATTACTGTGGATGCAAGTAATGATGGTTTGGGAGCAACATTCTCTCAAAAGAAAAGTAACGGAAAAGAGGTCACTTTAGGTTTTGCTTCAAGGTCACTAAAAGAGAATGAGAAAATATATTCAGTAATTGAAAAATAACTGTTAGCGTGTTGTTGGGCGGTGGAGAGGTTTAAGGGTTTCATCTGGGGGAGAAGATTTGTATTACAGACAGATCATAAACCATTAGTAAACATCTTAAGTGGAAGCGTCATCAGAGACCATACCCCAAGACTCTCAAGATTGAGTGCCAAGGTGTTGCAATATTACCTGAGAATAGAATACATCCCGGGTGGGAAAAATGTACGGGCAGATTATTTATCTCGTTCTCCTGTGTCTGTCGATTTTTTTCCTGATGATTGCGATGAGGATTGCGACGAATGTCTTATAGCTTCAGTAGATGTTTGTCAGGGACAGGGGATTAGTGAAGAAGAATGGAAGTCAAACATGGAAGAGGATGGTGATTTATTCATAGTTAAAAAATTTGTGATTGAAGGGTGGCCTAAAGAAAGGAGTTTACCTGTGAATTTGCAAGTGTACACTAAAGTCGCAGATGAACTTCATGTTCAAAAGAATGGTATTTTAATGAGGGGTGAGAGGTTTGTTCCACCTTTTGGTTTGAGACAAAGGATTATTGAAATTGGTCATGAGGGACATTTAGGCCAGATGATAACTAAGAGAAAGATTAGGGAGGATTTCTGGTGGCCAGCAATGGACACTGATATAATTAAGAAAATAGAAAAATGTGTCATCTGTGCAAATAGTGACAAGAGTATCAAACTCACTACCCTTCCTCTTCAACCGTGTGCTTTACCTGAATGCCCATGGAATAAAATTGCGGTAGACTTTATTGGACCATTCAATATCTTACCACGCGGGTTCAAATTTGCTCTAGTCATGGTTGACTATTAAAGCAAGTGGTGGGAAGTAGATTTGATGGATGTACCCAACACTGGTTTTGTTTTAAAGTCTCTCAAGAAACTTTTTCTTAGGGAAGGCTTTCCTAAAGAAATAGTTTCAGACAACAGGGTCAGTTCATTTCTAGAGAAATGAGAGAATTTCTGGAAAAGAACGTTATTGTACATAAACGCATTGCTTTGTACCATCCACAAGCTAATGGTTTGGTAAAAAAAAAAGAATCGCACTTTGGTTGAGAGCATTCAATGGTCCGTTCAGAATTCTGTTCCTGTTCAGGAAGCTGTGGATAGTATGTTGTGGTCCCATCGTACCACTCCAAATGCTGTGACTGGTAAAAGTCAGTTTGAACTGTTAAGGGGACAGATACCCTCGTCAAAGCTGTGTCCAGCCTGGTTAAGGTCTTATCAGTCTAAAACTGGAAAAAGTAATGCTGTCGACAAAGTAATACGCCCCAAAGTAGAGTTGTCTCAGAGCAGGATGAAAGAGTACTTTGACAACAGACACAGAGTTCGAGAAGATTCTTCATGCATTAGTGTGGGGGATTGGATTCGGATTAAGGTTCCTACTCATGTTGTGAAAGGGAATTCGAAATTCAAGGATCCTGTCCAAGTTGATGCTGTGTCAAAGAATGCTATTAGAGTTAATGGTCATGAGTGGTGGAATAAAAGCAGACTGCACAAAGTTGGGGTCATGAATAGTGAGGAGTGTGTGTATGATGGCCAAAGTAATATGTCTGACAAAGAGAGAATATTACTCAATGAATTTAATGGTGTAAAAGTTATTTCTCCTGAAAGACTCTGCAGAAGCATTAGATTTTGTGATGTATAGAGTCATTGTCTGACAAAGAGGGAATCTTACTCAATGAATTTAATGGTGTAAAAGATATCTCCGCAGAAGCAAGAGGTCAGTTTCTAGACCTATAATATTTTATGAAGTTTAGAGTTGTTATGTTTATTCCTGTTGTTTGTTTATATCTTTTAAGCATATCTGTTTTATATGTGTTTGTGAAAGGAGGGAAATATGTTGTAGTGTGATGTATTCCGCATTCCAAGCTGTCCAACCTTGGAATGTGGACTGCACAGAGATTGTTCTCTAAAGTTCCGTTTGGGGTCAGTTGGTGCCGGGGAGCTGAAGAGGGTTGAGCAATAAACCGAATTACTTCATTCATCTATATCTGCGTGGCTGTATTTATCTTCCACAATGTGCTTCCTCAAAATCAAGTTGTACAGCCCAGCATAATCATTAACATTGCTGCCCCTCATATGGCCATTAAGTGCCTTACTTGAGTAATCTAAGAAATTCACCCAGACTGGTTTGCGAGTTTTTGGTTGGCCCTAAACCTCTGACTGTCAGGGGTCAGCCCAAATTTAGAAAACAAGCATGGCTTTCATGTGGGCATACTTTGTTTGGTCATCTGCTTCAATGTGAGAAGTGTGTCCCTCCCCACTGTAGGCATGTGCTTCCATAAGCTATGCCCCAGTACTCCTTTAGGACCCTGTATACCCTTAGAGCTACCTCTTATGCAGCAAACCACTGGTCTATATCATCTCTCATCATATAATTGGGCACCAGATCTTTAGGGATGTGAACATACACGTCTCCCTCAGACACTGCAAGTATGCTACCACCATTGCTGATGGGCTTAGTTTTTCTTGGCTCTGATATCCAGCTCTCTCAAGCTCCTCTCATGAGCCAATATTTTTTCTTGCAGAGCCAGCTTCACCTCATTTTAAGCTTGGCCATTTGTAGCAGGAACTCCCTTTCTGCCTTCCTGTCTGCCGGCTCGTCTAGGGACAAGTTCCTTGAAAACACACTGCTCTCTGCCCTCACTCTGGGCTTTCTTTCAGTGGATAGATGTTTAATCAATCAGGATTTATAATGTGCAGCTAATCACCCACTAGGGTATTCAGGCGCTTGATGGTCTCCATCCCCTGGGAGATTCTGCTCAGTGCCCACAGCCAGGTCCTCCTCCACTCCCAAATCAAGATGTCCCTCATCAGGATTATCCTCATTATGATTATCCTCCTCCTCCTCATACTCCTCAGAGTTAGTTTGCATCTTTGTGACCTCATTGTAGGCACGCAGGGGTATCTGAAGGTCCGGCTTTGTGGCTTTCTTTCCTGCACACAGCCTCCTCTCCTTGCAGAGATTCTGCAGCTCAGTCCTGCTGAGGCTATCCACATTGTGCATCTCCAATTCCATGGTATAAGACAAAGCAGTAGGGAACTTAAATTCAGAAAATGAATCTAACAAGGCTTTGTCTCAGATGACTTATCTGGGGTTTTTAGTGTAACACTAAATTACTGAATGACACTGCACACACACAAGTCCTAATCTAACCTCTGACCACCAATGTAAGAAATTGGGTTACTGGTTGTGGGGGTTGAAACCCAAATCAAGCAATCCTTCCTAGGTGAAGCCACAAGTAATCCCTAAATTAATCTGTGCTCAGCCCTCTGGTAGTTTGGCACTGAGCAATTAGGCTTAACTTAGAGGCAATATGAAAAGTATTTATGCACCACTTCAAACAGTAATGAATTGAAACACAAGGAAAATCCCATACCAATTTACAAAAATAGAGTAAAATGTAATTGATAATTTTAGACCAAAATGACAATAATCCAATCGGTAGTACCGGAGATATGTAATTTAAAAAGTTTAATAGACAATAGCGACAAAAAGCACAAAGTGCTAACTGGTTATCTGGTTATGCTGGACCGGGACAAAGTCACAAGTTCAGGCTAACTGCGATGGAGCACCCCATAAGGCCACCTGAACAGGAGTAGCTTAAATCCTGGTTGCGGAGCATTGAGAGATCCTGTGTTGAGGATGAATCGAGCAGCCGAGGAGATGTGAGGTCCTGGTGTGGAGATGCATCACACAG
The DNA here is from genome assembly GCA_963921515.1 of Calotriton arnoldi. NCBI lineage: Eukaryota > Metazoa > Chordata > Amphibia > Caudata > Salamandridae > Calotriton > Calotriton arnoldi. The sequence continues at coordinate 3,195,435 of CAWUFW010000108.1, read as the reverse complement.
CATTGGTTCCGAGGAGCTGTGAGGTTGTGATGCAAAGTCCTGCGTTGTCATCATGGATGCGACCAACTAGGAGCTTGTGATGCAAAGTCCTGCATCGAAGATGTATTGCGTACCGGCTGGTTCCAACAGAGTAGCGGGGTTTGTAATGTGGAGTCCTGCATCGTTGTCGAGGATGCCATCGATGAGGGGCTTGCCATGCAAAGACCTGCCCCGAGGATGCGACGCACATCGGGGGGGGGGCGCCTGAGGAGTCTGTGATGAAAAGTCCTGCATCGGAGATGTGTTGTGCAACGGTTGCGATGTGAAATTTTGTAAGGTGATGCATCACGCTGTGGTTTCAATGTTGAGTTCTGGGAGGCAATGCTTTGTGCAGCAGCACACAGCATTTATTCTGGAGGGACAACTGCTGGGCTGGCAGGGCACCTTCAGACCCACTTCCAAGCATCCAGGACTGGGGTGGCACCAATTGGGAGGACAGGACTCACAGCTGGCAGAGACCTGGTGCTGGGGAAAGGTTGCTGGAGCCTGTTCTGTCCCTGAAGCTCTGCTAAGGAGGCCAGCCAATTAGTGTTTGGAATCACTCTGGTGGTCCTGGGTTCAAGATGTAGGTCCATTCCTTCTCACTCAGGCCGGAGGCAGCTGGGCAGCCCACCAGGGCAGCAGTGTAGCAGTTCTTCTTGATGCAAAGCAGCACAGCAGCTCTTCTTCTTAGTCTTTCACAGGTCCAGAGATGAACTGAAGATTTGGGTGTAGAGGTCCAGTATTTATACTTGGTGCCCACTTTGACGTAAGAGAATGTTGTCAAGGTTTCCTCCCCAGAGGTGCTTGGAATTTCCTGTCTCCCTGCCCTGGCTCTAGATTGTCTGAAGTCACAATAGTCTCAAACCCTTTGTGAGTGTGCCCAGGCAGAGCCTTTGTGATGTGCAGATGTGGTAGGTGACAACTTCTCACCCTCAAAGGCACAGATGGCCCATCCTGCCAACACCTATGTCCTTTGCCTTACTGTCTGAGAGAAATACACAAAGACCAACTGCCAGCAACACCTGATCATGTGACCCAGGCTGAAGGCACCAAATGGTTAGGAAGAAAAAATGACAACGTTCTAAAAGTGGCATTTTCAGAATTGTGACTTAAAATCTGACTTTACCATTAAAGAGGGGTTTTAAATACAATCCCATAGACTCCAAACTCGACATCCCTACCTAGCTCCAATTGGAAAATAATGCATTTTAAATATAATAAGATATCTCCAATGTTATCCTATGGTAGAGGTAGGCCTTGCAGTAGTGAAAACAAATTTAGGAGTTTCTTTTACTACCAGGACATGGAAAACTTATATATACATGTCCCACTTTTTCAATACACTGCACCTTGACTTATGGGCTATTGGGAGCATTCACTAGAGGTGGCTTATATGTATTAAAAAGGAAGGTTTATTTTGCCAGGTCGAAATGGCAGTTTGAAACTGCACACACAGGCTGCACTGCCAGGCCTGAGACATGTTTTCTAAGGCTACTTAAGTGGGTGGCACAATCAGTGATGCAGGCCCACTAGTTGCATTTAATTTACCATTGTCAAGGCTCTATTTGCTCCATGCAATCTTACTTCACAGCAAAATAAATTTGCTGGAAAAGACCTAATGTATCATTTTCTGTCTGTTCACTAAAGAGAAGAATCACCTTCTTGACCTGGTGATTCTATTTTAATGTGGTTAATACATGGAACTATTTCCTTGCTTCTCACTTTTACACATTTCTATGTTAAACAACTGTGGGATGATGTGAACCTATTTGTGATACCTAGCATTTACACCAATGAAAACCTTCCCTCACAGTGTATGTAGAATTGGGTAGAGATGGGGAAATAGTTGCCATGGTTCTCTCCTGCCCTCATAAAGCAGGCTGAGAGCATCCTTTTCTTTCAGCCTCCACAAGGTTTACTCAGCCCAACAAAACCTGCCACCCCTAAGGAGTCAAAGAGCCCACCTACAACCAGGTCTGGCCAGTGAGGGGGTCACAAAGTCCGATGGGGAACTAGAGCTGGCTACTTATGCATGCTCACCAAGATCCCCAGGATGTGGCTTTGACTGAGTTCAGGTGCAAAAGAGGTTGGACAATAATAAAATTGCTCATGGCCAGTGTGGCATTGCTTTCCTGACCACATCACAGTTGGCTTCAGGTCACTCTATGCCCACAAAAACTGGGACAGAGCAGCCCTCAATTTGAGTTATGCTAATGCCTGTCCACCCATGTGAGGTACCTCTGTTCAGGATTCCAGATCAAAGGACAGGCCCATGGTCAACATGGAAAGGCAGCCAGTGGGTGCACTGGTGAATAGGGACAGCATTGGCCTCATCACAGTTCTGTGTGAATTACTTTTTCCCCAATATCCCACAAGGTGCTTGCAGTGATAGTTCTGGTCCTTTCTGCACAGCTGCTTCTTTTTCCAGGCAGCTGAGATGTGGACTGCTCTTTTAGGAAGCTCTTTGCTGCAAGGATGCCTAATTACCACTTTCTTCCTTGTGATAACTCTTTCCTTGAAGGTCTTTCCAAGCCTCTATTTAGCCTGTATTTAGCACAACATTGTGTTTTGCTCCTAACATGGCAGAGGAACGTGAGGTCAAAGACACCAACCCTTGAAATCATAAATCTTCCTCATACTGCTTTTTGGGACCTAGACACTGGTTAGTGAAAAATCCCTGAAACACTGACATGAGATATCTGCCACATGTTTATGCCTCGCTGGCAAACAAAGATGTGAATTCCAGAGTCCTTATCTTTTAGGGTGATACCTTGCTTCACAGCAGTGAACATTATTGACACAGGCTGCAGAACAACATGTATTTTGATCTACAGATTTGTGAGGAAGGGAGGTCCAGCTGGGTGTTCTCTGTTAGGTGATATGAAACAAAGGAACTAAAGGTGCATAGTTAGAATAGATGGTGATGCCAATTTAAATTTAAAATTTGTCACTGATGAGATGCTTTAAGAGAGAATGCCTGACAGGTTCATTCTAGAACCCCCAATGCCAATTTCCGCCACTTATTTAGTATGTCATATGAGAGTGCAGTAGTGCACCCCACCAATAATTCGCTAGAATATTTTGGGTTCCCCAGAAAAGCTTGGCTAACAGCCAAAATCTGCACTAAAGTATATAAAAATACAGAACTTACTCCTATCATTAACCAGGCAAATGGGTGATTAATAATCCACAATAATAAATAAAGCATTTTTTAAAATGTTGCTTACTCACCAAAGTCTCAAAGCTCTGATGATAAGCGACTTTATTATGGGCCATATTGTGGTTAATTCTTATTGATTTTAAAAGGAAGATAAACTTGGCATGGTTTGCACTTTTATTCTGCATGTTTCACAAAATCGGTTACAAAAGACTAATTTATTAAGATGTAATGTATTTACATATGAAATATTTCTGAAATAACTGTATCCAATGGACACTTTGATTGAATTGATCAATCGTTTGATCTACCTAAATCTAAGAGATTTTAATTCAGAGGCTTCTCTTTCACTTTGAATCATTTAATACATTTCTTGTTTATTTGGATACTAGCAAGAAATGTTAGTTATTTTTCTATCTTATAAGGCTTTTTGGCACAAATATGTTTTGCGTGGTGTGCCCTTGCATCCATAGAATGAGTGAAGATGCTTTCCTTATAAATGTATTTTGTTAGTAATTTTGTGAGAATATTTATCTTATTTTTCTTCTGTTTGAAATCATAGTTAAACTATACGTGCTTATTTTTACATAAATACTTGTAGCAGGATCCTTTGCTTGTAGTTTGGTGAAAATATAATACCAAATATTTTTCTTTATGCATTTATCGGGTCCACATTGAAGCTTGATATGTAGAATTCCCATTTCTAGATGGACGAATACATTCTTGTGTAAGATGATGACGCGTCAGATCTCTTGATAATTCTAAAATCCAAAACTTGATCAGAGAACCAAGCGGGTTACATTGTGTACTCCAGAACATTGTTTGCGCTGATTTTAGGAAAATATGAGTGCACGCCAGAAGTTTACACACACACATATATATATATATATATATATAAATATATATATATATGTACATACATATACATATATATATATATATTTTCACTGAAAAAAACAAAGGTTTCAGGGGCTTAGAAATTCAGTGAAAAAACCCAAGGTTACAGGGACGTTACAGTTAGACTGACATTTCGCTTGTACAAAACCAGAGAAATTCAGCAGTTATAGTTAGCTGAGCTAACTATAACTCGCGCCCCTGTAATGTACAGCTTATGACCTCACATGTTACATCACTCATGACATGATCAGTGACATCACTGATGACATCTCAAATGACATCACTGATGACATCACTGATGACATCATCCAGTGACTGTGTTTTAAAAATGTTTATGAATGTTAAATATATATAACAAGGTGTATTGATGAATCAGTGGCTGTATGAGTGCCTGTATGGATGATTCAGTGGGTGTATGACTGACTGTATTAGTGAGTGATTAGGTGTCTCATTGAATGTATGGGTGAGTAACTAGGTTTTGAGAATGTCTGTATCAGTCTGTCAGATGGTGTCTAAGTGGCTGCATGGGTTGGTGAGTGGGTATGTGAGTGGCTGTATAGGTGATTGATTGGGTGTCTGGGTACCTGTATGGGTGTATGAGTGTCTGTCTGGCTGGGTGAGAGAGTGTGTGACTGCCTGCATGGATGAGTGAGTCAGTGGCTGTATGGGTTAGTGAGTATGTAAGTGAGGGGCTGTATAGGTGACTGAGTTTTTGTATGGGTGTATTGGTGAGTGAATGAATGTGTCAGTGGTATATGGGTGAATAACTGGATATGTGAAAGGCAGTATAGGTGAGTGTTGGTGTATATGAGTGACTGTATGTGTGAGTGAGGAATTGTGATAGTGGCTGTATGGGTGAGTGTATGTGTCAGTGACCGTATACATGAGTATGTGTTAGTATCTGTATTAATAAGTGAGTGAGTGGGTATAACTGTAAAGGTGAGAAAATGGCTGTGTGAGTGACTCTCTAGGTGAGTGAGTAGGTGTGTGAGTAGCCCAATGAGTAACTGACAGTGTGTGAGTGGCTGTATGGGTGTATGAGTAGATATATCAGTGGCTGTATTAGAGTTCGAGTTGGTGGATGAGCGGCTGTATGGGTGTCTAAGTGGATGTGTGTGTAGACCTACTAATCAGAGAGTGGGTGTATAAGTACTGGTATGGGTGTGTCAAAGATTTTGAGAATGGTAGTGTGGAAGTTGGTGTTGGTGTATGAAAGGTTATATCAGGGTGTGAGTGGGTGCATCAGAGATTCTGTGGATGATGCCATCAGTAATGTCATCTATGATGTCATTTGAGATGTCATCAGTGATGTTACAGACCATGTCATGAGTGATGTAACATGTGAGGTCATAAACAGTGCATTACAGGGGCATGAGTTATAGTTAGCTCAGCTAACTATAACTGCTGAATTTCTCTGGTTTTGTTCGAGTGAAATGTCAGCCTAACTATAACGTCCCTGTAACCTTGGGTTTTTTCTTTGAATTTCTAAGGTTTTTAAATTCTATTTCCTAACTATAACGCCCGTGTAACCTTTGGTTTTTTCAGTGAATTTCTAAGGTTTTTTAAATGCTAACTCCTCACTATAATGTCCATGTAACCTTTGTTTTTTTCAGTGAATTTCTAAAGTTTTTTAAATTCTGTTTCCCAACTATAACGTCCATGTAACCTATTTTCTATCTAAAATGGCTCTATAAGGGGTATTTTTTATAAGCTTCTATTTTCTTCAGTGGATTAATAAGTGTTTTTTTTCCTTTACCCTTTTTATATTTGTGATGACATCAACAGGGTGTTGCTAAGTAACCTGAAACTCTCCATCCAATCTTATGTATAGCAACCATATACACACAACCAACAGCACGGCTCTTGTTAGAGCCACCCTAGTACACAAAATATTGTGAAGTTTTTTCTAAGGTTTTTTTTTCTTTCGTTTTTTGGGCTCTTCGCAACAATGTCACGATCCCTGCAGACACGTTGCAAAAACAGAAAACAAAGGCAGACATTCAATAACCACCAACACATCCAAAAATAATATGGAAAAAAATCCATTCTGTACATTACCCTACACATATTACTATATACATACTCCTTTAAAAACATGTTTAAACTCATGTTTTTTTTACTGAGGGCCTCATTACAATGTTGGAAGGACAGTCGGATTCCCCTAGACCGTGTCGGAACCCTTACGTCCGACTCAGTCGGTTTACAATCTGCCCGACCGATTACGATGTTCGCGGTCAAATTGTAAACCGAACGGTCTTTCCAAATTGGGTCCGACCGGTTCTCGGAGAATTTGTGTCGGACGGAACCGCATCATACAACTCTATGGACAGCGTTTCCAACTGAACGATTACGATGCCGGTTTCCAACAGCCTTTCCGAGTCTGCCTGTCCGACATGAAAAGGCTGTCAGAAACTGAATTTGGGGCCCCTGGCAGGCCCCTCTTCATCCTGCGTCCTCCGGTTTGGGGCCGAGCGGGTACCTAAGAGACCCCCCTGTAAAACCCTGCACTGTGTGGCAGGCAAAATGGGTGCCTGTGACAGAATGCATGGTTTTCCTCACACCCCCCATTTCACCATAGGAATCCAACCGAACAGTGTTCGATCGAATCGTAATCGGTCGGGCGGAACCGCCAACCTCAAGTCGGTCGGTTCTGATTCCGAGATGTAGTCGGGCAGAGAGTTTCCACCCGACATCATAATGAGGCCCTAAGTTTCTTTAAAATCCATCTTTCAGACCAATTTTCCATTTTCACAGTTATTCAGGACATCGTGTTGACGTCGTTAACCGCGACGATCACGCCTTTTCCATAAAGTCTAAAGCACATATATCCACACATACTACAGTATTTTACACACTAGTGATTTCTTACAGAATTCTCTAAAGTCATGTTTTAGTACAGAGTTTCTATAAAAACCATCCCTAAATCCTATTTTCGGTTTTCTCTGTGACGCCAGAGATTGTGATGATGTCGGTAATCGCGATTCCTCCGGACACGTCGCGAAAACGGAAAACAAAAACAGACATTCAAAGTCTGCCAACACCTCCAAAAATAATACGTAAAAAAATCCATTCTGAACATTGCACTACACATATTACTATATACATACTTCTTATAAAGCATGTTTAAACTCATATTTTTGTACTAAGTTTCTTTATAAACCATCTTTCAGACCTATTTTCTGTTTTTGCGGTTATTCAGGACGTCACAATGACGTCGTTAACCGCGTTGATCGCGCCTTTTCCATAAAGTGAAAACACATGTATGCACACACATTACAGTATTTTACACACTAGAGGTTTATTACTGTACACTTGAAACTCATGTTTTTCTTGTGTATTTCTAGAACAACAATCTCTAAAACCTATTTTCCGTTTTCGCAGTGAGGCCGGAGATCGCGATGACATCGGTAATCGTGATCCCCGCAGTTACGTCATGAAAGCAGAAAGCAAAAGCAGGAATTCAATAGCCACCACCACATAAAAAAATTATAACTATAGAATTAATTCTAACCATCACAGTAAATAACTCACTATATAAATAACTCTATAAAAACATTTAGCAATATCTCTAAACAATGCAAATAATGAATCATTGATATATATTTTATATTTCCACCAATATTCGCGACGAAGTTGATAGTCGCGATGTCTCCACAATGGTACATGGGGGGCCGCATTGGCGGTTGCGTCGTCATCAACAATATCGCACTAGATTAAAAAAAAACAATTTTGGACACATTACTTGTGTCATCAACATCTCCATTTCTCAACCATGGGTCAGAGCATCTCTAACCTGAGCCCTTATGTGGGCTGTCACACAGATTTTCAGCCCTGGGAACCGTTTCCGATAGATAAAATGATGGCCGCAACTTTCTATTCATGTTGCGTCCAGACAATCAGAGCATACCAGTTGGCGTGTACATCCGTGATTCATCGCGAAACCTTAGTGAAATATCCGCAGCCAGAGATATCACTATAAATTGAAACTTAAATTTCTCAAAAACTACTGCATAGATTTACACCAAATAAGCAAAAGGCACTTCCTTGAACCGACATCTACCCTCCTGCTAAATTTGGTGTAAGTCCGTTCAGCGGTTCGGGCTGTAGAGGTGACAAAATGTTCATATGGAAATTAACATTACAAACGCAACCTTATTTCAAATCCCAAATTCTCGGTGCCCACTGCACGGATTACCCCCAAACTTTCCCTAACAGTAGTACCCACCGTGACACTTTTTTGGCATAATTTCATGCAGATTGGTCAAACGACGCCGAAGTTATAGCCAAGTCAAAAAATGCTTTTCCTATGGAAAGTAGATCCTAACTATAACTACCTTCTAGCGACCGCCAGTAGGTTTTATATATGTATATATATATATGTAGCTTGTAGGAAAGAATGAAAAAGCATTGTTTTTAGACTTGCATCAGAGTGAAGAAATATTGCTCATCTTCGTCTCCAGTCAGCGTACAATTGAAGTGCCATGTTAACATTATCTATTCAGTTGGCAATATAATCAGAGCCAATGAAATTCTGTGATTCTGCAGCACTGTGTTTTCTGCATAAATATGGAGTTGCCCCAGTTATCACATTAACCATCATCTACCACATAATCTGCAGATTATAACAAAAAATGTTGTTTCTAACTAAAATGGATCATAAGTTACTAAAATTGAGGCAACATATGTTGCTGTTCAGTGAAAAGCCCTATGAAAAAATTGAATGGTCATCTTTTGGTTGAGTATTACTGTCTTTGGATATTAAACTGGTAGAAATGAGGTGAAATCTTTGCACAGGCTGTTTTGTCGTGAAAAAATTACAAATGTATGAAGTGATACTCTCTCAAAATGTGCTGCATTATGTTGCATAAATTGACTTTTATTATTGCATAATTTAGTCAATCATGCCACATAATTTGGTCCTTTTGTGCCGCATAATTCCAGTGGCCTAGAATATAATATATCCATCAGCTGCGTCAACATGGCAAGTAATGTCCTAGCTGCCTTACCATGTTTTCCTCTGAGTGGAAGAAGATATAAATTACAAAAGATGAATGCATTTAGAGCCTAGTTATGAGTTTGGTGGTCCGAGGACCATTAAACTCATGATGGCGCAGCGGTGGTCGTCTGGCCACTGCTGCACCAGCGGTCTGACCGCTCTATTACAAGTTGGGCAGTTGGACTGCCATGGGACCGCAGCAACCTCCAGGGATCAGAAATCCCTGGTGGTGTTGCAGCGGTCTTAAAGGCCGCAAAATGTTTGCCAGTGCTGCTGCGCCACCGCCAAGCATATTACATGTTTCCTCTCTGCCACGTTCTTCAAGGTGAAAATGAAAATTGTGGCGGAGAGGAAACATAGGGGGCCCTACAGGGACCCTCTTGCTTCAGGGCCATGGGGTGCATTAAGGGGGGCACATGTGGTCTTTCCTCCATGAAAACAGTGGCAGTGAGGAAAGAAAGGGGGCCCTGCAGGGCCCCATTGTGCCTTATGCCTTGTGGATGCACACAGAGGGCACAACATGTAGCCCCCTGTGTGCATGCACAGAAGTTCCAGCACAGCATAGACTTTTCAGTCCATGCCGTGCTGGAACTTCCTTTGATGTTCCCATTGCGGTGCCTATTTTATAAGCACCGTCATGGGGACGGCAGAGAAAGTGCCCGCCAATGACTAAAAAAGCCATTATAGGGCGGGCGGTCCTCACACGGGTTTGGCGGTGCAGTGGCGGTCCCGCCGCCGCATCGTGAAACTCAAAATCGGGCCCCAAGAAGACATTGCCTGACATTTGACTCTGTCTTTGACCACACAGCAAATGTAACAAATGGGGGTACTGCAACATCTCCCCGTCCTTTACTGGAAGCGTCAATGGGCAAAAGATGGTGCAAAATGGTCCTCTTACCCTTTTTGTAAGAGTCCCTGCAGGTGATTTTTGTGCACAGTATCACAGCTCAAGTTATCATCTGCCAAAATGCAATATTGCTTACATCAGTGCCAAAAACACTTGTAGAAAAAAATTCTTCTGTCAAGGCATCTATTGCACCAAAGTTGGTGTAGTTCTGAATATGATTATGACTTGCTTGGATTGCAAATGACCTTCATGAAAAAACACCTTAGCACATTAAACGCTTCTCTCCTGTTAGTCAAAATATACCATAATTGTCCTGCATCACTAGAATCAACTTATAGGGCCACCTAGCAGCATGGGCCGTCCACCATCTTAAAAATGTCAGCCTAACAATGAAAAGGAAAGAGGGACCAATAGTTTGACTCTCTCACCTCTGTTCACATATGAAGAGCGATTTGTTTGTGGTGATAGGTGTAGCTCCTTCTCCAGCCCTGGAGGATGCGAATGAAATAAGCCACACGGGAGCTGCAGTCAAATACTTATCCCTTCGTACATTATCTCATACTCAATATTAACCACACCCTAACACCTCCCCGCATATGACGTAGTTCCTGTTCAGATTCACCCCAGAACCACGAGGGCCCTAGTGAGCATAAAATCAATATGCTACAATGGGCCATGGCATATTGTTGACATTAAAATTGGTTATTTATTTATATATAAAAAGGGTGGCTGAACAACGACTGAGACACTCATACAACTGCGTGAAGTCAGAATGCAGACATTGCTATTGGTTATGATGTATACCGGTTGCCACCTGACAGTCTGAAAAACAACGTGAAGCAGAGCAGCGCCATGTTTTATATGCTCAAGAGTGAACCATGTTTATAAATAAGCCAGTGCTTATTTTGAGCCGGTGGTTTCTGGTGGTCGGCCCAGGCACTTAATTGTTAACACCCACACTTATGACAGTTTGCAGCATGGTGGCGCTATCTATCTTATTTAGAGATGAGCACAACAATAGTTGTTTAATATTTTTATATACATTAAAATGACTTGTATCTGCCACCCAAGTCATTCTTGTAGCTTTGGGGGCCTAGAATACTCTGAATTGTCACACTTGTAACAGTGTGTTGGTTAGTGGTTTTCATTGGCAGAGCTGACAGGAGCAATGGGAAGTACACGATGCATTAATCTCCTGACCAGGGCCCTGGCACTTATTTGTTTTACAATTTAGGCACTGAAATAATCCATAGCTTGTCAGCCACCGATTGCCATGATTCAGCATGTTTTGGGCAGCAATTTGACCCAGCTAGTTTCGGGAAGGATGGAAGGAGACGCTCTCGAACTTTCACTCTCTCCGACCCCACCTGTTGCCCACATGTTTCGACTTTCGACCCTTCACATCACAGGATTCAAAGCCTTCCATTGTGACGAAAAGCCCAGGAGACCAATCCGCGCTGGTTGTGTTTTTAATCCATCGAGCTACGAAACCGGAGTCTATGGTCTATTTATAGAATAAGAAGGAGAAACCCGACAGCATAAGGAAGATCCAACATTTAGAAAATAATATTTTGTTATTCGAATAGTCCAATACCTACCTGCGTTTGTTGGTGGTGAAGCGTTACCTCACTGAGCCATCCTGTCGGCAACAACCAGTCATTTCACAGAAACCTGCAGCACATTAAATTATAATTCAGAAACATGATTTCAAGGAGCTGACTTTGACTTGACAGGCATTATTTTCACCTGTACTTGCTTTCCAGCAGGGTACACTGCGTCGCTTACACTAACAGTCACTGCGTGGTGCTCCGAGAAACACGTAGACTGATACAAAGTACCCTATTTCTCATGGCCTGGGAAGGTTGATAGAATAATGTACAATGTACAGGCATCTAACTCCCTTATGGCTTCGCTTGTTTTTTTCATCTCTGTGTTAATATCAATTTTGCTCTATTCTTTTAGTTTACTGCTTCATACCGGCAATATGTCTTCCCATTTTCTTTTCTATCGCTTGCTCTTCTTTCACTCCCTGTTCATGAAACCTGTTTTTGACCAAGAATCCTTGCAACTAAACACCTTAAAGTCACCTTCATTCTGCTTTCGGCATGCTTTCTTGAATGCTTAATGGAGTTTAGGATGTCTTATAAAGTGGGTCTTGGCCAGCTATCAGGAAATGCAATTTCTGACTGCTTTTGCAAATTATACTCAACTGTCCAGATGTTTCTCCTTTTAAAACTTTTGGTTAGCTTTGTGGAAATGGACCGAATTAAAGATTTGAGCTTCTCGTTTTACTTAGTGAGAGGTAACATTTGGAACTGACCATCTCTCTTTTTAGAGCTTAAACCTATTTCTGTGGAAGAACAGTGATTTATTTGCTCTTCTTATTGAACTACACACGAGCAGTGGCAGAATGGATCATTGTGTAAAACACTCGTGGCGGATATGGATGATAATCTACAGAGCACAAGTTCATGACCTACCAATTTAGCCTGCCAGTCTATAAATTAAGTACCATTACATTGGTTAATAGTAACACACATCATTTACAGCACTTATAAATTAGATAAGGGGAGTATGAAGCAGAGCTCAATTTAAGCCGGTGGTGCTCGGCACCAGCACTTAATTGTCAACACCAATACTTATGACAGTCTGCCACATGGGGGTGCTGTGTGTCTAATTTAGAGGTCAGCACAACAACAGTTCTTTATTAATTCAATATACATTAAAAATTACTATAACACCTGCCTGCCAAGACGTTCTTATAGCTTTGGGGGATTGAAATAGTCTAAAATGTCATACTTATAGGTGTATGATGGTTAGTAGATGTGTTGGTAGCGCTAGTAGGTGCAATGGGCGGTGGCCTCTTGGTGAGGGCCCTGGCGCTTATTTATTTACAAATTAAGCACTGGTATGAAGCATTATACATTTACATCCTATTATCAGTTATCGTTTCAAAATCATATACTTATCAAACTTTTCACCAGCATCTTTAACAGAAGTGCTAGTGACAGTGTCACATGCATTCTGGGCCGCATTATTACATGAACTGCAAGTCTTTATGGCTGCCAGGACTCTAGTTCCGCAGCCACCACAGATTAATTTTGCTACCACTGTGCCTATACTATCTGCTAGATGTAAGACGGAGACATGTTAAGCAAAAAAAACTTTGCTTTGAGAAGACAAACCTTGACAATCTGGAGGATTGGTAGCCTCCATGTGTGTGGTTTGAAATACTGTGATACTAATTCTGGCTGCTGTTCATCCGCAAATCCTAGTGCAAGAATGGCAAAGTGTCCTGAAAGAGAACAGATCATGCAGCAAAACATATTCTATGGTAGCCAAATCACTGATGGTACTCCTGGCACCCATACTGAAATGCAATGCCAAATTCATATCTAAGTTTCTGGAACAAACTCACATAATACATGCACCAACTCAAAGAGATATAAGATCTAATCATTACTTGAGTAAAATTTTCAAATATTCATTTAACACATCAACCTGTTCCCAGTCAGTCCTGAAATAGCAGCCACAGCCATAACCCTGTCACATTCTCCATTGGGTGTTTGAACAAAATATCAAGTTTAAAATATCGCAGCTCCAAAATATCGGGAAAAATAAATTTGGGATGCAAAAATGTGGTATAGAATATTGTTGTAAAAAAGATCGATTTTTTTGGGTAATATAATTGTAAGAATATTGGTTTTTTTAATATCGTTTTCAGTAATATAGTGGTAAAAGTTATATTTTTAAAATTTTTTCAATGAATTTTAGTTATATCAATTTTAGTTGTTAATATTGTTGGTTTACTTGTTATTAATATTTCAAAATGTAGTTTGTAATTTTTAAAGAGATTTTTTCAATCTCATTGTTATTAATGATTTATAGTGTTATAGCAGGTTGTTGGGTTTGTAGAGGGACAGGGTGGGAAGATATTTAAATTAAAAATATGTTTAACTTATTGTTAACTTGTCATTTGTAATTCGTTTTTTAATTGCTTATTAATTGTGCAAATTGCTTAGTATTATATTATATTTTACATTTAAAATTCCAATTAAAATGTTTAATTTAGATTTATTATTAGTTATAATAACTTATACTTTAGTAGCGGGTTGTTAGGTTTGTAGGCGTATAGGGTGGGAAGGTAATTAAGTTGGAATTACCTTGGAGAAGTGTGGCTCAATGGTTAGAGCGGCAGACTCTGATGCAGAGATCTGGCCCGGGTCCAGGGTTCAATTCCCGCCTCGGCGGGTCTTGGGCTCAATTTCCTCGGACCTGATAATTCTCGCCTCGGTGCCTATTCTAATCATGGGTCCCACTCTGCAACTCTGGGCAATAGCTTGCTTAATCTCCACAACGGCCCCAACAGCGCTGGGATGCCTGGCTTCACCCTGGGGGTGCCCATTTGTGGACATTTCACAGGGAAAAGCCAGGAAGGGTTCCACAGCGGTATGCGTACAGCGCCTGGACACCCCTTTGGGGGTATGGGTGCGCTTTACAAGTACAAATTTCATTTCAAATTTCATTAAAAAAATATGTATCGGTATTTAGTTTTTAATAGTTAACTAATTATATAATTTATTGCTAAATATGTAAATAGTTTATTACCAATTTATTTAAGTTCTACATTAGTAAAGGGATGTTAGGTTTGTAGGGGTACATGGTGAAAAGTTTATACATTTTTGAAAAATAGAAATTATTAATAATTTGTTTTTAATTGTGAATTATTTCTGATTGTTAATTATGTAAATTGTTTGTACTGATTTCTTTAAGTTATATTTTAGTTGTGGGTTGCTAAGTTTATAGAAGATTATGGTGAGAGGTTGAATTAAATTGCATTTTTTAAATGTAATGTTATTTTTGTAAACATTATTTGATTATTGCACATGAACATTAATTTCTTTATTATTGTGTAATTGTAATTCTTTATTTACATTCATATGTATTTTTGTTATTATATGTTTATTGGATATATTTTTTTAATACATTGTTATTTTTTAGGTGAATAGTTTGCTAAGAATGTCTTTACATTAATTTATGTATTTATATAATGTATTAATTGAAAGTTAATTATATATAATGTTTTCATATTAATTTTTTTAAATAATATTTAATTAATGCTAAGTGTTTGTGACAATTTTTTTCTGACATGATATTTATTATTCAAAATTATTTTTCATTTATTAATTTATATCAAATAGATAAGTGACGATTTATGATTGAATTATTTTTTGTAGGTAGTTCATATTATTATATGTAATCTTTTTTTCTTTTTATAAACTATATGTTACGTTTTTAAAATAAATTAATTTAATATTATTTGTATTCATGTATGTAATAATTTTTATGTTAAACACATTCCCTGTTGTTGTTTAGACTGGAGTGGGAATAGTAAATGTCACCTCTCTGAAGTCCAACACTTTCCCCTATTGTTGCACTGATACGATTAGGAATAGTAAATCTAAGCTTTGGAAGTCCAACACTTTCCCTACTAGTGCTGTGATTGAAGTAGAGGTTGCAAATCTAACCCCGCCGAAGACCAACACTTTCCCTACTGTTACATAAACTAGAGTGGGAATAGTATATTTAATATTCTTAGACTCCAATTTTTTTTATAATGTTGGTTAAATTTATTTTGTAGCATTAATTGTTTGTTTTTTATATTTTATATTCCTTGTTTTTATTGATACAATTATTTTAATATTTGAATCATTTTTAGTAAATGTAGTTTTTGAGGTTTTACATTTTTCAGATATTTTATTGGCTAATTTTGACCAAATTAATTAATTTATTGTGTTATTAAATTGTTTATATTTGTGATGGTTTTGTTTAGGTATTTAAATGTATATATATATATATATATATATATATATATATATATATATATGTATAATATATACATATATATATATATATGTATAATATATATATATATATATATTCACTGAAAAAACCATAGGTTTCAGGCACGTTATAGTTAGAAATTAGCATTTAAAAAACCTTAGAAATTCACTGAAAAAACCATAGGTTTCAGGGACGTTATAGGTAGTTGGACATTTCTCTCGTACAAAACCATAGAAATTGCCCCGTTATAGTTAGTTCAGCTAACTATAACTCATGCACCCGCAATGCACTTCTGATGACGTCACATATTACATCAATCATGACATGGTCGATGACATCACTGATGACATCTCAAATGACTTCACTGATGACATCACTGATGACATCATCCACGTGAATATCTGATGCACCTCCTCACACTCTAATATAACCTTTGATACACCCACTGTAAAATACAGACTACCATTTTCGAAACCATCGACACACCAATACCAGTTACTACATACGCACTCACTGATTCCTAGGTCTACACACACATCCACTCATTCACCCATAAAGTCACTCATACATGCAGTCACTCATCAATACAACACTATCAGGGAGGGACCGTGGGGGGAGCCCCAAATCCCCCACGGTCCCGCTGGCTCCCCACCTCCTGCGGGAGCCGGCATTGCTTTTCCACAAGGGGAGCTGCTGACATGCAGCTCCCCTTGTGGAAAATCAATCTGCTTTGGATTTTGGAAGCGAGAGCAGGAAACCTGCTCTCGCTTCCAAAATCCAAAGCAGAGTTTGCTATGACAGGGCGGGAGCCGCACGGCTCCCACCATGCCATAGCAAACAGCAGTGTCCCGGGACAATGCAAGAGCCGGCCCTGGGGGGGTGGCGGTCCCCAGGGCCATGGAGGGCTCCAGGAGGGGGGGCCGCGTGGCCCTCCTCCCAACCATTGCTAAGCCCCGGGGAGGTGGTGGTCCCCGGGGCTCGGGGGTCCGTAACAGACCCCCACATTTACATTTTTAGTGGCCCGGGGAGGTGGTTTTCCCCAGGGCATGTGGGGGGGCTCGAGCCCCTCCACACAGGTTATTTTATAAAAAATAGAGCCCCGGGGGGGTGGCGGTCCCCGGGGCAGCGTGGGGGGGATTGGGACCCCCCACGTTTTTTTTTTAACAGCCCCGGGGAGGTGGCGGTCTCCGGGGCTGCGGGGATGCCACGTGCCCCCCGGGGTTATTTGTAAAAGCCCCAACGAGGTGGCGGTCCCCGGGGCTGCAGAGGCCCCCGCGGGCCCCCACTGATGAATATACAGTGCCCCCGGGAGCCCGCGCTTCATTTTTTTTTATCATTTCGGCGGGATTCGCGACCCCATCGCAATTTCCGCCGAAATTATTTTAAAAAAATGCTTTTTTTGGCCCTGGGGGTCCTTGTGGGACCCCCTGAGCAGGCCAAGGGGGTCAGGGTGTTTCTACCCTGCCCCCTTTTCTTCTTTTTTAATGTTTTTTCTACTGTTTTCTTGTGACTCGGTTCTACCGTTATATATATATATATATATATATATATATATATATATATATATACCTTTTTGTAATCAATGTAAAATATTTAAAAAACAATACAATTTAAAATACATTTTGTATTAATTTATGATACACTTTATATATATTTATATATATATATGTAAATATATATATATATTTAAATAACTTAAATACAGTCACACATATACACGTTATATATATGTATATATAAATATATGCATATATCTGTTTGTGTCTTATATAAGTATATAGTTATATGTAGTATTAAATATTAGTGGAATTTATTTCATTTACATCAAATTGCATTTATATATTGCTAAATATGTGAATAGTTTATTACTTATTTATTCTATGTATATTAATATTAATATATAATAGTAGTGGAATTTATTTCCCTTATATAATATTACTTTTATGTATTAAAATATTTTAGATTTAGTACTTTAAGCTCTATTTATATTAAAAAATCAATAATTGTGCATGTTATTATGGCTATTATGGTACTTACCATCAAAGCATAGGAACACAATATTATGCTAAATGATATTTTTGACACAATATTTTTGTCAAGGATGTTATTTACCATGATATTGTGTGAGTGATTCCTCTTTTGTGATGGCTGGGGAACGTCAGTGATGTAATTCCATCAATTCAGTCCTTGCTCACCTATACTGTCAGCTTTCATTGCCAGCCCCTTCGAATTGTGTTTAAGGTGTGTAATTACTCTTGTTCATTAGTCTTGTTCATTTGCTAAGGGACTTCCTATGGGTTTTGAACACTTCTGCTTTAGCAAGAGCTTTAAATCGGAGTGTGAACAAAGTCATAGGTTTTTACATGTGGTCCTATCCAGTTTTACCCAGCTGCGGTGATAGCTGAATCCTTGGTAACAATTTTTGATCTTGAGCGAACACTGGTCATGCGTGTGTGCCATGATCTAGGCTATTGCACAGTTTGTGATCAGGTTAGACTGGGAGGTGTGCACCACGTGCTACCTTTATAGAGCTGGAGGTCCACTTCTCTTACCGTTAGATGAGTAGCACGAGCGCATCGGAAGCAGCATACCGTTTTCATAGTGAGTGAGGAAGTAATATGAGTAAGTAATATGGCCAAGTCTTCTGACCTGTGTCATGTAAGAGGGGGGCCTACTGGCCCACTCATAAACCTTTCCCTGCTGTGTGCTCAGCTCTATCTGGGCCTCCAGAAAGTAAGGTGTAGGTGCAGCGTGTGCATGTGCGAAGTGCACCATGTTTATATGTGCATGAGGCTGCGAGAGCTACCGTACATAGAGATGGCGCATCAAGGTTTGTGCCTCATGCTGGTATGTACAGATACCACGAGCGATACAGCACATTGAGGGCTACATGTGTGCTTGCGTGCTTTGCTTAGGATACATAAGTGCTTGTGAGGGGTTACAGTGAATGAGGGCCTGTAGTTTGCCTGTTGAGAGCCCCAGGGATTCCTGGAGGAACATGCAGTGGTAGAAGAGCCACCCAAAACAATTTGTGGAGTGCTGCATTCCTGAGAGCTGAGTAAGACACACACGCGCACTGAAGGAAGGAAGAGCTAGGCTCTTCAGTACACCTCAGCAAAGCTCTTTGATTCTGAAAGAGGTCACTGGTGAAAGGGGCCCAGATACATCTCAGGAAGGAGATGGGGCTGTTAAGAGAGTTGTTAGACTGGACTTTTTTCAAAGGGTTCACCCCCAGACTTTTTGCTTTGTGGCCTCCTGTTTTTGACCTTGTTTTTGTTGGCTTTAAGACTCTGGGCACTTTACCACTGCTATTCAGGGCTAACGTGCATATGCTCTCCATGTAAATTGTGTTTATGGATTGGCGTTTCCATAATTGGCTTATTTGATTTACTACTAAGTCCCTAATACAGTGCACAGATGTGCCAAGGGCCTGTAAATCAAATGCTACTAGTGGGCGTGCAGCACTGATTGTGCCACCCACACAAGTAGCCTTTCAATGGTGTCTCAGACGTGACATTGCAGTGTCTGCATGCAGTTTTCAAATACTATGTTGACCTGGCAAGTGCACCTACTTGCCAGGCCCAAACCTTCCCTTTTCTTACATGTAAGGCACCCCTCAGTTAGGCTGAAGGAACCCCCATGGGCAGGGTGCAGTGTATGTGAAAGGTAGGGCATGTACTGGTGAAAGACGGGGTATTTCGTTTTTCACTATTGCAAGGCTATCTGTCCCATAGGCTAACATGGGAGCTGCTTTGTAAAATCTTACAAGCATAACTTTCCATTGGGACAAGATATAGAAATAGAGTTTAGGCTTCCTGAATACATATTTTAGTAAAGATGATTTTTACATTATGTGCTTGAAAATGCCAATTTTAGAAATTGGGCATTTTCTTGCTTAACCATTGGGTGTGCCTCTGCCTTTTGTGTATTCCCTGTCTGGGTTTAGAGGGACAGGAGCAGGGGATGTGCATTCACACTAAAAAGACACAAGGGGGGATTGAGGTGTGTCCTGCCTTTCCTGGGTGACTCGTAGCCAGGCTGAATAGACCTGGCTGCATTTAAAATCTTGGGAGGAGTTGTTGCTTGCACCTGAATTGACTGTGTCTGTCTTCCACAATGCTATCTCCACCCCCTGGAGTGAGCCTGGCCTGAGCCAGGCAGAACTGGATTATGTATGCCACTGGGACTTTGTTTGTGCCAACTTCAAATGGAAATGTGGTATTAACATTGTGGCCCTGACCCCAGAACTTTGTATCACTGCTGGAATAAGGAACCTGCTTGGAAGAAGAGCTTCAAGACTGTGAGGAGAAACTACCACTTTACTGTGTGCTTTGCTGGGTTGTCCTGCAGTTGCTGCTTCTGTCTTGGTCAGGTAATGGACTGGACTGTTCTTTCTGCATTCTAAGTATCCCCCAGGGTTTGATGTAGAGCTTGCCTCCTGTTGGAAGAGTCAGGGAAATCAAAGGCATCAACATCTTCTGGGTACTGGCTTCTGGAACTGGATGTTTCAGCTGCCACAGAGGAAAAAGGTAATTTGACGCCGTCAACGATGCTGCTGCTGGCTCCGTGACCTGAAGACACCGCAGAGGGCACTGCCACGCCGCAACCCTGGATTCACCAACGACGACATCCGATGCCACCACTGAGCCGCTGATTGCAACGTGACGTGTGGGCATCACACTCCGAACCACCTCACATCCTACCGCTGCCCTGGGATCCCCAACGATGACTCTGCGATGCTGTCACTGTTGCCCCTGCCTGCACCGTGACCTGTGGACACCGCTTGTGGAGAACACAGAGCACCGTCCCGCTTCACACCGCAGCCCTTGTCTCCACGATGCCACCGCTCCAAGCTGACATCAATGCCGCTGCTTTCACCATGGTTTGGGGGTACCGCTTGTAAGTTACACGACACACTCCCCGTTCCACACCGCAGGTTTGGCCCACCGACGCCACCGCCATTGACTCCAGATCGCCAACCGACACCGCTGCCTGCACTGTGACCTGTGGGCTCCGCACACTGCATTGCCCTGTCTCGCACCGCAGCCTTGGGTCTACCGATGACAGAGCTTCAGCACAACACCGTCGCTGCTTGCACCGTGACCTGTCAGCACCTGTCAGCACCGCAACGAGCATCACTCTGCTTTGCACCGCAGCCCTAGTCTCACCGACGCCATTGAGCCGCTGCCTCCACGACGACCTGCACCGCATGTCGCACCACTCCGCTTCACACCGCAGCCCCGACACCTGCCGACGCCGGCGCTCCTGACTTCAAACTCAAGGAGTTTGACTTGCAACATGTGTGACTTCAAGGGCCCGACGACTCCTGCACCGACTTCCGGAACCGATGCCTGCCGACATTGCTCCTCTGGAGCTCACTGCAAGGTCCGAAGCCCTGCATCTCCAAAGGTACTGTTTTATGGGTCTCCCCAACACCATAGCTGGCCCGCGACGCTGCGGTCGGCCAGAACTGTTGGATTTGATGTTCACGATGCCGTGATAGCCACGGCCGAAGCTATGGACTTCAAGGAATTGTATATAAAGCCTATTTTTGTTTTATTGGTATTGTGGATTACTGTATGGTGAATTTGTATAGCTTTGGTCTTGTTTTACACAGATAAATATTGAATGCTTTTTTAAAACTGGTGTGGTGTCCTTTTGTAGTGTTTTCACTGTATTACTGTTTGCTATGTACAAATGCTTTACACACTGCCTCTGGGATAAGCCTGACTGCTCGTGCCAACTACCAAGGGGGGTAAGCAGGGGTTATTTTAGACATGTAATCCCGTTATCCTGACTAGAGTGGTGGATTCTGCCTGGCTTAGGTGCAAACCCTAGCCAACTAGTAAACCCAATTCTACAAAGAGTCATGTAACCTTTTGATACACATATCACTGAGGCTGAGACCCTGGTGTGATCCTCTAGTCACTCCCATGGCTAGTGTTTGGGGCTATCAAGTATAGAGATACTTGTGCTGTGATAGACGGATCTCTAGAAGAAGAACACAGAACAAGAATGGGCTCTTCAAAGTGTTAACCCAGAACACAAATTTCAAAGACAGAGACACTAAATCACATTTGTGTCTGGAAATGGATTATACAAAGGGAAGCTTGAGACTCTCAAATTGTTAAACTGAAGCTGTACATCTGCATGGAGAAGATAACTATGAGTTCTACCTGTTGTGACCAGGACTGGGGTCGAAGGTCTGCCAGTCTCCCATTTTGGGTGAGGGGACCCACCCAGGACATTCACAAACACCTGTCTGGAGCACCAGCTTCTGTCTGATCCAAGACCAGAGAACCCTGTGAGGAGAAGATCACCTGGAGGTAGTGAGGTCCAGTGGGGATCCTGCAAGTGGATCCTAGAAGCAGAGTGTGAGATTTGGGTCTGTCAGGACTGCTGCACCAATGGGGCAGTCAGCCCATGAGCACTGTCGCATCAATTAGGCCATCTGCTTGTGAGCATAGTCTGTGACCCTCATATGCCAGGTGGGAGCCATGGAAAAAAATAAGAGTCATTGGTGCCACCTGAAGGAAGAAAAGGGCTGCTGTCCTGTGCTACACCATTACCGGAAGAGGTCATAAATCTTCTTCATGTAGTCTGTGACCCCTGTATGTCAAGTGGGGGCTAGGGTGAAGATTTTAGGACAAGAAGAGGGATGTTACCCTGTGTGCTGCTGTAACCTGAAGGTGTGTCCAGAGGGGGCCATAGTGAACTGAAAGAGCCATCGTCCTGAAGCAGCGTGCAGCTGTAAAGAAGGAGTGGGCCATGACCCACAGAGGGGGAGCAACAATTCAACTATTTGAATTCACAAGCACCTAAAACCTACCATCAGACTCAGAGAAAGACTTACCGCTGACCGAAGGAGCACCATGGATGCATGCAGCCTCAACCGCAGAATACAGCCTTCTGCTCACTGCTAGGATGTAGACGTGCGCTCACCAATGGGACACCCCAGCAAGAGTGCGTAAGACTGATTACCGGAATGCTGGGCCTGTGAGGGACCTTGCTCTGACTGATGCACTAATGCGCAGGGACACTTTGGCTTCCTCAACGCCACTGTAGAACTTCTAAGACTTGAATTCACAAGCTGGGCCTAGCTTGGATGTTGCTTCATATAAATGGGAAATAACCATAGTCCTTAGTGGGACTTGAGAGCTGAACCACATAACACTAGCGTACATGCCTTATGATACTGTACATACATTTTTTTTGTAGTGTACCGTATTAATACTTTGTGTTCATATATAAATAGTAACTTTTACATTAGAGCATTTTACTGGACAATCATTTATTGGGATTGATGTATATGTTTTGGGTTATGAGACTGTATTCCTCCTACACCTACCTTCTCCTTGAGAAGCCTTGGACTGTTCAACCTGCGCTACCACTGTCAGTCAAGTGCTGAAGGGGCAGTAGGCCCAGCTGCTCAGAGGCATACTAAGCCAGGCCCCAGGACATCAGGAGTGAAAGGACTCAACTCTCCCAATTGGGCCCAGTAATGCCTGCTTGCACCATGGCTTTCTGAAAGAGGTTCTGACATCCTGAAACCTAGAATCTGTGCTAACTAGCTATATATGAAAATGCCCTTAGAATACTGTACACATTTGCATTATGCCTAACATTCTCACCATGAAGAGCACCACAACCCAAAAGGGCCATTTATATTAAACTTCTAATCTTGCTTTACTTTATAGTCCGCTAGTAGTGTCCTCTAGTAACTGAAACATACATTCTACAGGTGAGGAGTTTCTTTTTCTTGGGTTGTCAGTGTGCTTTGGATGACTCTACATATGTCTGGCTCCTGGCTATCGCTACCAGTAAAAATATGGATGAGCACAAATATCTTTATTATAATTGTATTAACAATAGAGTTTATCATTGTCATCACACTTTCTATACTACATGAATAACTCCCTTCTTGACCAAAATGTAATGGCACAACCAAGGTCCGGTGTCTAAGTGGTAATCATAAAAACTATTTCTCAAGAGATACACTCGTAAACCAAGTGGGCTCATTAGGTTATTTATCCTCCTTTTCTCACCAAACATTTGCAATTTTAGATAGTTGCACCACAAGAAAGCACACAGTATTATAAAGTAACCATAGTATGCAAGTAATTTTGCTGAGACCCTTCTGACATTGGGTAGAAGAAAGAATAACACTTGCTACTCATATTCCCTGGTTTCCTGAAAAGTGACAGCAATATGGACATATCCAAGAAAACCATTCAGTTACACTGCATTTGTTGGGAGTAAACATGACTTACTCTAGTGTAGAGCTAAGGATAGAGCCCCCAGAGGTCCCAAATGATAAAAAGGACAGTTCACTAGAGCTGTAATATTTGTAGAAATTATTGTGTGTAACTGCACAGTATAGGGTATAATACATGTTAACAGAATATTCTTAGGGTAACCGAATGCCCCCAACTTTCTTTGCACTGATTCTGGGGAACTCCATTCTACGTGAATCATTGAAATAAAAATGCAAACATACCTTATAGGTGGTAGTATTTAAGAATACGTGCAGTGAATCAAGTCATTGACAATCATTCTAGCACACCTAAAATCGAATTATAATGTCTCTGCTACATGTAGTCTTAGGGTGACCTCAGAATGTCTTAGGATGATACACCTCATATAAGAAATTGGGCTATTCACTTGGGAAGAGATAACCCTTACTAATTTAATAAGTACAAACTGAATAGGCGCAAAACTGAACTCTTCGAGAATCCCTATTCAGTGGATCGTGGCTGTGGTCCAAGCTGCAAGCAATTCCCAGAGAAGTTCAAGCATCAGTAAAAAACATTTTAAAGTCAAGAAAACAATCAAATAAAATTTTCAAATAATTTAAGAAATACAGAAACATTTAATGAGCAAACTGACACCAAAACAGATCAGAACTGGATTGTAAATTTTTAAAACCATAAGGCAAAAAGTATCTAGAAAAAGTACATATCCATTGAAAAATAACAGCTCTTGGATTGACTGAGATCTTAGTGCAATTTCGGGCTGACCACAATGGTGTGGTGGGCAGATAAAATAAGTGGATTATCGAGGTCAAAGTTTTAACCTTTTGACTTATTGTGTTAGGAAGTCATAGTCCTTCATCAGGGAAAGATCCAAGGCTGAAGTCATCAAGGGTCCCTTCAACTCAGATACGCCATTGTTTAGCTCCTGCTGAAGCTGTTGGTTTCTGTGCCAAAAGCTCTGAGCAGAACTAAGGAAGATAGAAACCTAGGTCACTTCATCGTTAGGATAGATGTGCTGCTTTGTCCCAATCCAAGGATTTACCTTTGAACTTAGTCACTTGATTGGTTCTCAAAATCCACCAGTAGGACAAGGCTGGAACTTTAACTAAGCAGGGATCCAGGAGTCTGGGCACCTTTACTGTGAGGACAACCTGAACACACATTCAGCACAGCAAAAACCTCAAAGTAGGACAAAGCTGGTTTTCTTGGCCGCATAGTGAGTGCCTTCCCAAGACAAGCCTCAGCACCAGGCTCGGACAAGCCTTTTACTCAACCTGGTAAGCTGGAGCCTCTGGAAGCTATTTTTTGTGGGACAGGGCACCGCTCCTGGTGCCTCTTCACTTTCCTCAGCTCCCAAGGTTAACTGCAGCAGGTATGGGAAGGCTTCAAGAGAGCAAGAACGAAAGGGAGGTAGAGAAGAGAGAGAGGAGAGAAGGAGAAAGAGAATGGATAGATGGGAAGAAAGCGGTTGGGTGAGGAGGTGCATAGAGTGAGGCTGGTGTGAGCATTTTTGCCAGGAATGCTTTTGGTTCCCCTGTCAGCACCTTAACCCTGTCATCCAGAGGTGGAAAAAATGACTACATGCAGTTTTTCTCCAATTGCTAGGAAAGTTCCTTCTGGTCACTTCTGCAGCCCCAAGGTCCTCGGTGCATTCTTCTAGGAACTCGGTCTCTATCCAGCCAGAGCTTCCACAGGATCTATTCCTCAGTAGCCAGCTGGGCCTTGGAGTCAGGAGTCCTTCTGCTATTTGTGTCACTGAAGCAGACGAACAGTAGGTCAGCCATGTGACACTTAGAGAGCAGTTCCAGTCCGTGGGTGGCAGCAGGAGTCCTTGAGTCCTCTTTCTTCCAGCAGAGCCTTCTTTTTACGGTTTTATAATCCCTAGTCCATGAACTTTCTGAGGAGGTGGCAGAGACGTGCCAGTCTTCCCACCCAATCCTATCTACTGTCAGGCTGCACTAAACTTTAGGCCCGGAACCCAATAGAAGTGATGCAATTTTCCACCTCTCATCACCCCACCAGTAACCAAATGCATAGATATATGATGGCCAGTTGTATACGTGGGGAGAAGCGGAAGAAAGAAAACATACTTTATCACTCTAACTTGTCACTTTTATTGGTCAAGGATACCTGGAGGATGTAGTGGATATCTACAAAACAAATAAATATTTTAAGTAACTCGCCCTAAAGGGTTCTATAACTGTAATAGGGAACAGATGTATCTTAGTAATATCTATATGTAACCAGTTCTGGTACAGAACGCGTACCTGGCATCGAATGGAATGGACAGCGTACTCGCTCTAGAATCTTTTGGCTTACAACGGCCTTCGTTTTAACTTGGCTCTACCCAAATCGGCCCGAAATTGATCAATTAAGGAACAAGACAACTGACATTACATTTTAAGATTCACCCCGTGAAAACACATTTGGGTTTTGGGATAATAGACGGACAATTGACCAGCCGGGTCTGAATTATAACCGGCAACAAGGTGATTGGAAATCCTTTATCCAGATTGCAACAGCCCTGGAGAAGTCGAGGGTTAATCCCTAACGACGAAACACGTGTTGGCTGGACGTTTTTCTTGAATAAAGACAAAGAAAAGACCATAAGAGACATTACTCTTCTTTTTCTACATACCTACTCTTGATGAACTTTGATTCGAACACTAAAGCGTGTGCATAGGACAGGACATTGTTTACTTGACGGACCCTCTGGTCCCACATTTTGAGGGTTTTAGGGGTTTTTCCCTCACCTATTGCACCGCGTGAATATTGTTTGTTTGTACTACGCGAATTTGGCAGGCGCCGCTTTTCCTGTGTAATTAACACCCCCATAACATTAGTACATTGTGCAATATGTTCTAGTTTAAGAATCCTTCCTGTTACATCACATGATGATATCCCTAAGTACAAAATGGCAACCCCAGTAATAGAAGACTTCAGATAACTGTATGTTTTGATCAACAACACAACTTTTCTCTGTATTCTCAATGCTCAGCAATATAAGACCTTAGAGAGCAAAAGTCTTGGCAAGTAAATTTGAGGTCCATGTAGCAAGGTACTGGCTGCCGCAACATAGTGGCATGATTGCCTACTTAACACCTCATGGACCATAAGGGAAGATATACTTAGATATCCAAGATGGCTGCCGACTCTCCTGAAAACACAAGAGTTCATTGTCTGCTGGGAATTGTTGTTCATTGTCGGCATGCTGCTGGGTAGAGTGCTCTCAACATGTCCAGACTCAATCCAGACAAGGACTACTCTCTGTGATGACTGTCAGCCTTTCCTTTGCTGAAAGGAACTTACTGCAAGTTGGTTTGATGTAACACTCCCCTGCTCTTGAGCTATAAATATTATGAGTTTCTCCAGTCCTGCTTCCTAATATCTACTCCCATTCCCTAGGTTCACCTCCTTTTTGAGCACTTGCTCTTTCTTTCCTGTAAAGATTTCCAGAAGCCATAAATGAAATATGGCTAAACCATTCTTCCACCAGGAGAATTTCAGGCTCTCCCTAAATCCCTTCCCTATTTTGAAGAAGTAACCTCCCTGACAGGTCAAAACTAGTTCTCCCTCCTGTTTGGAGTTGGAGTGGATGTCTGATAGAATTTCGATGACAAACATATTGTGTGGCCAGAATCGTGTAAAAAATTACAGAGGACCAAAATATCGGTATGGTAAGGGCAAATAGGTAAGTATAGATCTACTATTCTTAACTCTACATCTACGTACCTTGACGATATATATGTCAT
This sequence comes from Calotriton arnoldi, assembly GCA_963921515.1. Lineage (NCBI taxonomy): Eukaryota > Metazoa > Chordata > Amphibia > Caudata > Salamandridae > Calotriton > Calotriton arnoldi. The sequence goes on along the minus strand of CAWUFW010000108.1, from coordinate 3,167,669 downwards.
CAAGGTAGGTATATGTGGAGTTAAGTATAGTGAAACTTTGCTTTGCCATTGAAACTTACATTAACCCCTTCTCTGCTAGGCCTTTTCCCCCCCTGCGCTAAGCCTTTTTTTGGCTATTTGGGGTAGTTATCGCTTAGGCCCCTGTAACTTTTTGACCACATAAGGTATCCACGCCAAATTTGTGTCCTTTTCTTCCAACATCATGGGGATTCTAAAGGTACCCAGGGTTTGTGGATTCCCCTGGAGGGGACCCAGAAATTAGCCAAAATACAGCAAAATTTTGGCTTTTTTGGGAAAAATGAGAAAAAGTGCTGCAAATGAAAGCGTCTGGTTTTTCCCTACAAATGGTATCAACAAAGGGTTTGTGGGGCTGAAATCACAATTTCCCAGCTTTTAGGGACTGACATACTTTTGTCAGAAAACCAACATTTTTTACACAGTTTTGGCATTTTACTGGGATATAGCCTATTTTTGCTATTTTTTGTGCTTTCAACCTTCTTCCAGTTAATGGTAGAAATGGGTATGAAAGCAATACTCGATCCTGGAAAGCTATACATTTTAGAAAAGTAGACAGAATTCTGAATTCAGCAAGGGGTCATTTGTGTAGATCCTTCAAGGTTTCTTTATAGAAACTGACAGTTGAATATAGGAAAAAGTGAAAATTAGTTGAAAAAAACAGGCATTTGTGCCAACGTTTTCACCTGTAACTTCTAATTGTGACAACCGTTTGAAAGCAATATACCGTTATATCCACTGGACCTCTCTGGTTGTGAGGATATATAGGACTTGTAGGTTCACCAAGAACCCGACGAACCCAGAGCCAATAACTGAGCAGCGTCTTGCAATGGTTTTTTATTATGTACCGGGTATATAGCAATTAATTTGGGAAAATATATACATGGAAAAAACGGTATGAAAGACACCTATATTTCTGAAATTGGAACAAAATATAGAGTTTAGAAACAGTAGATATTTGCACATTTCCGAAATTGTGAGTACCCATACTAGCATGAGAATTATAGGTCATTTTTCAAAATGACTTATTTTTTACACATTGTCTTTCATTTGGAAGGCAGAAATGCATCAAAAGTCAAAAGGTAATAACAGTTGCTCTACAATTCTGTATTACCCTAAGTCTCCCGATAAAAATGGTACCTCACTTGTGTGGGTAGGCCTAGTGCCCATGACAGGAAACGGCTCAAAACGCAACGTGGACACACTTTATTTTTACAGTGAAAACTGACCCTTTTTTTGCAAAGTGCAAAGTGCCTAGCTGTAGATTTTGAACCCTAGCTCTGCCGGCACCTAGGGAAACCTAGCAAACCTATACATTTTTAAAAACTATACACACAGGGGAATCCAGGATGGGGTGACTTGACTGGCTCTCACCAGGTTCTATTACCCAGAATCCCTAGCAAACCTAAAAATTTGTAAAAAAATCCCACATTTTCCTCACATTTCTGTGGTGGAAAGTTCTGGAATCTGCGTGGATCCACAAAATTCCACCCAGCCCAAGTTCCCCAAAGTCTTCCGAGAAAAATGGTACCTCATTTGTGTGGGTAGGCCTAGTGCCCGCGACAGGATCAGTCCAAAACGCAACGTGGACACACTTTATTTTCACAGTGAAAACTGACCCTTTTTTTGCAAAGTGCCTAGCTGTAGATTTTGAACCCTAAGTCTGCCAGCACCTAGGGAAACCTAGCAAACCTATACATTTTTAAAAACTAGACACCCAGGGGATTCCAGGATGGGGTGACTTGTCTGGCTCTCACCAGGTTCTGTTACCCAGAATCCCTTGCAAACCTCAAAATTTGTTTTAAAAAAACAAATTTTCCTCTCATTTCTGTGGTGGGAAGTTCTGGAATCTGTGTGGATCCACAAAATTCCACCCACCCCGCATTCCCCAAAGTCTTCTGCGAAAAATGGTACCTCACTTGTGTGGGTGTCTCAAGTACCTGCGACAGGCAAGGGCCCAAAACCTATTGAGGCGACATCAAAATTACCTATCACAAAACAACCTGGTTTTGCAAGGGGGGTCCCATGAGTTTTTGGCCCTGGGCTCGGCGGCCATCTAGGGAAACCTACCAAACCCACACATTTCTGAAAACTAGACACCCAGGGGAGTCCAGCAAGGTATGGCTTGCATGGGTCCCCCAACATTTCCCTACCCAGATCCCCTGCAAACCTCACATTTAGCTGAAAAAAATCACTTTTTTCTCAAATTTCCGTGTGGGAAAGTTCTGGAATCTGCGTGGATCCACAAATTTCCTTCTACACAGCATTTCCCCAGGTCTCCCGAAAAAAATGGTACCTCACTTGTGTGGGTGGGTCAAGTACCCGCGACAGGCAAGGGCCCAAAACGTATTGAGGAGACATCAAAATGACCTATCACAAAACAACCTGGTTTTGCAAGGGGGGTCACCTGGGTTTTTGGCCCTGGGCTCGGCGGCCATCTAGGGAAACCTACCAAACCCACACATTTCTGAAAACTAGACACCTGGGGGAGTCCAGAAAGGTATGGCTTGCGTGGGTCCCCCAACATTTCCCTACCCAGAATCCCCTGCAAACCTCACATTTTGTTGAAAAAATCAATTTTTTCTCACATTTCTGTGTGGGAAAGTTATAGGATCACCGGCCTGACACAAATTTCCTACCGCCCAGCGTTCCCCCAGGTCTCCAGATAAAAATGGTACCTCACTTGTGTGGGTAGGCATAGTGACTGGCAACAGGAAATGGCCCAAATCGTACTGTGGAGACTTCAAAATTACCTGTAACAAAACTACCTGGTTTTGGGGGGGCATCTGGGGTTTTGGCCCCGGGCTCGCCGCCATCTAGGGAAACCTACCAAACCCACACATTTCTGAAAACTAGACACCCTGGGGAGTCCAATGAGGTATGGCTTGCGTGGATCCGCCAACGTTTCCCTACCCAGAATCCCCTGCAAACCTCACATTTAGCTGAAAAAACAACATGTTCCACATATTTTTGAGTGGAATCACCATGGCGGCACAAATGTCCTACCCCACAGCGTTCTCCTCAGTGTCCCGAGTAAAATGATACCTCACTTGTGTGGGTGTCCAATGCAGAATTGGCTAAAAACCTTTTTTTTTTTAAATGTAGCACTTAGAATTCTCTGTGCTATACCCTTATTCCCTATGTTTTGGGCTCTTCCCAGTCACAGGCCCTTGCCCCACCCACACAAGTGAGGTATCATTTTACTCGGGAGACTGAGAGGAACGTTGTGGGGTAGGAAATTTGTGCCGGCAAGGTGATGCCACCCAAAAATATGTGGAAAATGTGTTTTTGTCAGCTAAATTTGAGGTTTGCAGGGCATTCTGGGTAGGAAAACGTTGGGGGATCCACGCAAGCCATACCTCGCTGGACTCCCCCGGGTGTCTAGTTTTGAGAAATGTGTGGGTTTGGTAGTTTTCCAAGATGGCCGCCGAGCCCGGGGCCAAAAACCCAGGTGACCCCCCTTGCAAAACCAGGTTGTTTTGTGATGGGTAATTTTGATGTCTCCTCAATATGTTTTGGGCCCTTGCCTGTCACGGGTACTTGACACACCCACACGAGTGAGGTATCATTTTTATTGGGAGACCTGGGGGAACGCAGGGTGGTAGGAAATTTGTGGATCCACATAGATTCCAGAACTTTCCCACACAGAAATTTGAGAAAAAAGTGTTTTTTTCAGCTAAATTTGAGGTAAATTTGAGGTTTGCAGGGGATTCTGGGTAGGAAAACGTTGGGGGACCCACGCAAGCCATACCTCCCTGGACTCCCCCGGGTGTCTAGGTTTCAGAAATGTGTGGGTTTGGTAGGTTTCCCAAAAAGGCTGCCGAGCCCGGGGCCAAAAACCCAGGTGACTCCCCTTGCAAAACCAGGTTGTTTTATGATAGGTCATTTTGATGTCTCCTCAATACGTTTTGGGCCCTTGCCTGTCCCGGGTACTTGATCCACCCACGCGAGTGAGGTACCATTTTTATCGGGAGACCTGGGGGAATGCTGGGTGGTAGGAAATTTATGGATCCACGTAGATTCCAGAACTTTTCCACACAGAAATTTGAGAAAAAATTGATTTTTTTCAGCTAAATTTGAGGTTTGCAGGGGATTCTGGGTAGGAAAACTTTGGGGGACCAATGCAAGCCATACCTTCCTGGACTCCCCTGGGTGTCTAGTTTTCAGAAATGTGTGGGTTTGGTAGGTTTCCCAAGAAGGCCGCCGAGCCCGGGGCCAAAATCCCAGGTGACTCCCCAGGATGTTTTGTGCTAGGTCATTTTGATGTATCCTCAATACGTTCTGGGCCCGTGCCTGTCGCGGGTACTTGACCCACCCACACGAGTGAGGTATGATTTTCATCGGGAGACCTGGGGGAACGCTGGGTGGTTGGAAATTTGTGGATCCACGTAGCTTCCAGAACTTTCCAACACAGAAATTTGAGAAAAAAGTGAGGTACCATTTTACTCGGGACACTAAGGAGAACGCTGTGGGGTAGGACATTTGTGCCGCCATGGTGATTCCACACAAAAATATGTGGAAAATGTGTTTTTTTCAGCTAAATTTGAGGTTTGCAGGGGATTCTGGGTAGGGAAACGTTGGGGGATCCATGCAAGCCATACCTCATTGGACTCCCCAGGGTGTCTAGTTTTCAGAAATGTATGGGTTTGGTAGGTTTCCCTAGATGGCGGTGAGCCCGGGGCCAAAACCCCAGGTGCCCCCCCCAAAACCAGGTAGTTTTGTTATAGGTAATTCTGAAGTCTCCACAGTACGAATTGGGCCATTTCCTGTTGCAGCCACTATGCCTACCCACACAAGTGAGGTACCATTTTTATCTGGAGACCTTGGGAAACACTGGGTTGTAGGAAATTTGTGTCAGGCCAGTGATCCTACAACTTTCCCACACAGAAATGTGAGAAAAATTGATTTTTTTCAACAGAATTTGAGGTTTGCAGGGGATTCTGGGTAGGGAAATGTTGGGGGACCCACGTAAGCCATACCTTACTGGTCTCCCCCGCGTGTCTAGTTTTCAGAAATGTATGGGTTTGGTAGGTTTCCCTAGATGGCCGCCGAGCCCGGGGCCAAAAACTCATGGGACCCCCTCTTGAAAAACCAGGTTGTTTTGTGATAGGTAATTTTGATGTCGCCTCAATAGGTTTTGGGCCCTTGCCTGTCTCGGGTACTTGACCCATCCACACAAGTGAGGTATCATTTTTCTTGGAAGACTTTGGGGAATGCGGGGTGGGTGGAATTTTGAGGATCCACACAGATTCCAGAACTTTACACCACAGAAATGTGAGGAAAATGTGTTTTTTGACAGATTTTGAGGTTTGCAAGGGATTCTGGGTAACAGAACCTGCTGAGAGCCAGACAAGTCACCCCATCCTGGATTCCCCTGGGTGTCTAGTTTTCAAAAATGTATAGGTTTTCTAGGTTTTCCTAGGTGCCGGCAGAGCTAGGGTTCAAAACCTACAGCTAGGCACTTTACAAAAAAAGGGTCCGTTTTCACTGTGAAAATGTGGTGTGTCCACGTTGCGTTTTGGGCCTTTTCCTGTCACGGGCACTAGGCCTACCCACACAAGTGAGGTACCATTTTTCTCGGAAGACTTTGGGGAATGCGGGGTGGGTGGAATTTTGTGAATCCACGTAGATTCCAGAACTTTACACCACAGAAATGTGAGGAAAATTTGTTTTTTTGACAGATTTTGAGGTTTGCAAGGGATTCTGGGTAACAGAACCTGCTGAGAGCCAGACAAGTCACCCCATCCTGGATTCCCCTGGGTGTCTAGTTTTCAAAAATGTATAGGTTTTCTAGGTTTTCCTAGGTGCCGGCAGAGCTAGGGTTCAAAACCTACAGCTAGGCACTTTACAAAAAAAGGGTCCGTTTTCACTGTGAAAATGTGGTGTGTCCACGTTGCGTTTTGGGCCGTTTCCTGTCGCAGGCACTAGGCCTACCCACACAAGTGAGGTACCATTTTTCTTGGAAGACTCTGGGGAATGTGGGGTGGGTGGAATTTTGTGGATCCACGCAGGTTCCAGAACTTTCCACCACAGAAATATGAGGAAAATGTGTTTTATTTTTACAAATTTTGAGGTTTGCAAGGGATTCTGTGTAACAGAACCTGGTGAGAGCCAGACAAGTCACCCCATCCTGGATTCCCCTGGGTGTCTAGTTTTCAAAAATGTATAGGTTTGCTAGGTTTCCCTAGGTGCCGGCAGAGCTAGGGTTCAAAATCTACAGCTAGGCACTTTGCAAAATAGTGTCAGTTTTCACTGTAAAATGTGGTGTGTCCACGTTGCGTTTTGGGCCGTTTCCTGTCACGGGCACTAGGCCTACCCACACAAGTGAGGTACCATTTTTCTCTGAAGACGTTGGGGAATGCAGGGTGGGTGGAATTTTGTGGATCCAGGCAGATCCCAGAACTTTCCATCACAGAAATGTGAGGAAAATGTGGTTTTTTTAAACTAAGTTTGAGGTTTGCAAGGGATTCTGGGTAACAGAACCTGGTGAGAGGCACACAAGTCACCCCATCCTGTATTCCCCTTGGTGTCTAGTTTTAAAAAATGTACAGGTTTGCTAGGTTTCCCTATGTGCCGGCTGCGCTAGGGCCCAAAATCCACAGATAGGCACATTGCTAAAAACAAGTCAGTGCCTAGTGGGCTTTCTGCCGCCCTGGGGGGGAAATTGGAGGGGGGGGGGTTGCCCCGATATGCCCCAAGGGGGGCAGAAAGACTGTGGCTATTTTTGTGGAGGGTGGGGGCATTGGTATGCCCATTCTGGGCAGCCCCCTCCCTCACGCATAAAAAAAGCCAGCATAATCGCTGGCGCCTAGTGGGCTTTCTGCCCCCCCGGGGGCAGATCAGGGGCCACTGCCCCATCCACTCCCTGGGGGGGCAGAAAGACTGGCATTTTTGGGGGGAGGTGTGGGCATTGGCATGCCCATTCTGGGCTGACCTCACCCCTGAATTTAAAAAAAAAATATTTCCTGAGGCCTAGTGGGCTATCTGCCCCCCCGGGGGGTAGATTAGGGGCTATTGCCCCAATACGCCTCCGGGGAGGGGCAGAAAGACTGTGGTAATTGTTTTTGGGGTGGGGGCATTATCATGCCCATTCTGGGCAGCCCCCACCCCATAGTCATAAAAAAAAAATCCCTGGTGCCTAGTGGGCTTTCTGCCCCCCCGGGGGCAAATCAGGGGCTACTGCCCCCATCTGCCCCTGGGGCGAGAAGAAAGACTGTTGCCTTTTTGGGGGGGGGCATTGGCCTGCCCATCTTGGGCAGCCCCCACCCCTACATCAAAAAAAAATCCCTGGTTTCTAATGGGATTTCTGCCCCACCGGGGGGCAGAAAGACTGGAATTTCACTGGCGGTGGGGGCACTGACATGCCCATTTTGAGCAGTCCCCACCCCAACATCAATAAAAAAAATCCCTGGTTTCTGGTGGGCTTTCTGCCCTCCCGGGGGGTAGATTGGGGGCTACTGCCCCCGGGGGGCGGAACGACTGGAATTTCACTGGGGGTGGGGGCATTTTTTGCCCATTGTGGGCAACCCCCACCCCAACATCAATAAAAAAAATCCCTGGTTTCTGGTGGGCTTTCTGCCCTCCCGGGGGGTAGATTGGGGGCTACTGCCCCCGGGGGGCAGAACGACTGGAATTTCACTGGGGGTGGGGGCATTTTCATGCCCATTGTGGGCAACCCCCACCCCAACATCAATAAAAAAAATCCCTGGTTTCTAGTGGGCTTTCTGCCCCCCGGGGGGCAGAAAGACTAACATTTCTCTGGGGGGGGGGAGGATTGCCATGCCCTTTTTGGGCAGACCCCACCCCAACATCAATAAAAAAAAATCGATGGTTTCTAGTGGGCTTTCTGCCCCCCTTGGGGGCAGATTGGGGGATACTGCCCCCGGGGGGCAGAACGACTGGAATTTCACTGGGGGTGGGGGCATTTTCATGCCCATTGTGGGCAGCCCCCACCCCAACATCAATAAAAAAAATCCCTGGTTTCTAGTGGGCTTTCTGGCCCCGGGGGCAGATTGGGGGCTACTGCCCCATCTGCCCCCTGGGGGGGCAGAAAGACTAACATTTCTCTGAGGGGGCGTGGGGGCACTGACATGCCCATTTTGAGCAGTCCCCACCCCAACATCAATAAAAAAAATCCCTGGTTTCTGGTGGGCTTTCTGCCCTCCCGGGGGGCAGATTGGGGGCTATTGCCCCCATCTGCCCCCTGGGGGGGCAGAAAGACTTTCATTTCTCTGGGGGGGGGGCATTGCCATGCCCTTTTTGGGCAGACCCCACCCCAACATCAATAAAAAAAAAAACGATGTTTTCTAGTGGGCTTTCTGCCCCCCCGGGGGCAGATTGGGGGATACTGCCCCCGGGGGGCAGAACAACTGGAATTTCACTGGGGGTGGGTGCATTTTCATGCCCATTGTGGGCAGCCCCCACCCCAACATCAATAAAAAAAATCCCTGGTTTCCAGTGGGCTTTCTGCCCCTCCCGGGGGGGCATATTGGGGGCTACTGCCCCCATCTGCCCCCCAGGGGGGTAGAAAGACTGCTATGCCCCAAAAAATATAGGGGGAGCAAAGGCCCTTGCCCAAGGGGCCGCTCCCCCCCTCCCTAGTGCTAGTGGGTGGGTCCCTGCTTGGGGATCGCCCTGCTGGGGTGATCCCCAAGCAGGGATCCAATAGGGAAGGGTGCCATTGGAAAGGGGAGATTCTCCCCTTTCCAACGATACCTCTCCCATCTGTTTCGGTAATCGGGGGGCTGAGATAGCCCCACAAGCACAGAAACTGAGAAACTGAAACTAAGTTTCAGTTTCGTTTTCATTGCAATGACGATCGCGCGCCATGCGCGCGATCGTCATTGCAACGAAATTCAAAAATAGGCCTGGGGATGTTGGAGAAGCTCTTCCCCACCTCCCCAGGCAAAAAAAAAAAAAGGGAAATCCCTCTGCTGTCTGCAGCAGAGGGATTTTCTGAGCATGTGCTCATGACAAAATGGTTCCGTCATGAGCACACTTGAACTTGTGCTCATGACGGAACCATTCCGTCATGAGCATGGAAGGGGTTAACAATATTTTTGTCCTTGATATTCTTGACACCATATTTTGTCAACACAATATTTTTTCCTCTATATTTTGCCCAAATACCGTTGGAGTCTGAAGGTCCGTTGGAATGAATCGGGGCAGATCCTGTCAGCCCCGTTTGAGATTTCCAAGTCAAAAGAGGAAGTTCAAAGGGCTGCCCTTTGTACTGACAACTGCTTCCGCCCCCATCCCTGTTGTCTAAAACCTGCTAAGTGGCCAGTTGTGTACAACACCCTTACCTTACTGGGCTGTCAGGCCAATCCATTTTACAATGTAGGGCAGGATCATTAACTTTAGCCTGGACTGTATATTGAGACTCTGAAATTGAGATGAGTGGCAATACTGGTTCTAAGCCAGTTTTGGATCAGGCTTTACAAAGTAAATTTTTATACATTTACTTTTACACTATACTTAGAAAATGTCTGATTTCACAATGAAATCAGATTTTGAAAATTGAGTAGAGAATATCCATGATTAATTTTGTTAATATTTTCCCAGGCGACAGTACAACTTGAGGGTTTTCATTTTACCTAAGCATGGTCCTGGAGAATTTAGTCCAATCCTATGCAGTAACAACAGCTTTTGGGCTTTATTCACTGAGAGGATACACTACTTCAGATGTGTAGTGTGCCACTTTCTTATATATTAGGAATCCTGCTATGTGAGCTTAAAAGACAGAATTTAAGTATTCATCTGAGACAATGCTCCGATCATCTCCAATTTAGGAAGCTCCTTAAGGCCATTCTATTCTGATCCCCTCATTAGCTTTTCCTGCAGCCCTGTCCGTAGCGCAGAGATACCCCTTCGGGGGTCGATTCAGGCGCTATATAAATAAATAAATAAATAAATAAATTTGTTAATATATAAAAGATTTTTCTACATGGCAAAGCCTTTTTTCTTTCAATATGCCACTACAGTGCTTTTATACTGCAGTCCAGCCAGAACAAAGTGATACCCCTAGCAGCCACATAGTTTTGTCGTACATACACAATGTGATTCACATATGCCATTTAACCTCCATGCCATTGATGTATTCTCCGCTATGGTCTTATAGGAAAAGTACATAAACCAATTGTGTGAAATCAATGTAAACAGTACCATTTTAGTGGCAAAGCACATGCAATGTGGCCCAGAGTTCTAATATTTGGAAAATGGAGTCTAGAGAAAGATGAGCCATCCAGGGTGATCGTGCACAAAAGGCAGATTGCCTTGCACTTGGCAGAGGCAATTCACCCGCGAAATGGCTTATGGCAATGATGCACTGTTGGACCATAATGCACATTTGTTAAGATTAGTTCATGCCCTATGACCAAAAGTATGAATAGACTAGGAACAGTCCCAAACAGCACTTCCAAATGTCTCACTGTTTCATACATGGATGTTCATTCACATAGCTGGAACCCTATTTCTCTCCTGTGTTTAAATCATGGTTGCGGTCTGTAGTAATAGGATTGGAGCAGGAGTAGATATGTCCCTTCACAAGGTCACTCCATCTGCCCTCTGCCAAAGTAATAGCCTTATCCTCGGCACAGGTCCCAAGTATCATTTGCTTCTCTAATACACATCTTAACTGCACAAATTCATCTCACACTGTACAATCGGGAGAAAATTGACACAATACTACATCTTTCTACCATTTCGCAACCGTCCCACTTGTTTTGGATAGTAAATGTTTCTTGTTTTAAGTCTTCACTATTTTCCATAGAAACTCGTGGCAGGGGATTTGGAAAGACATCATCCCTCCTCTAATCTCCCCCTCAAACAGAATTTCGGATTGAAAGCTACCATGGATAATGCCACATGAAAGTGAGGAGCCGAAAAAAACTAATAAGTGAGCGTGGATCAAGCTCATTGTCATTGCATAGTTACAGATGCCACACATCAGAGAGGGGTCCCTTGATTGACACATGGTATGCATAGCAACTACAGGCCAGACAGAGGTCCCACAGAAGTGAGACGACAACCCCTCCTTTTGCTCTAACTTCCAACACACCATAAACATTCGAGATTTCGACTGGTGTGGAAGCTGTTCTTTAACAAGGTATTTGGGACATTTTTGCGTCGCCCCTCCCCTCTGCGGAGACAGCGAGGTCTCTTTGGGAAAAAGATACACATGCTCACCAGGGAAATTTCTTCACTGGCAATTTGCTTTCTGTTTACAATTATTATGCATTTCATTTTTGTCGATTTTGGTATGTTGGTATTCTCTCGACTTCATTAATGTTCTCTAGAACTTTGAGTAAATGCCGTGTATTGAACTGTGTATTCCTAGGAGTGTAGCTAAATATTTACAGCACTGCAGGTGAAATTGCATTCGAGGTATATTGAGCGGGTGGAGGGGTATATTCTGAGAGATCTGTTTGTGAAACAAAATGGAGGCACAGCCTTGTCGATAGGGGGATAGGGGAGTAACGTTATTAATGTGCGGGATCGGTCATAGGAGCAGCAGACAGACTCAACGTTCTTACAGTGCACGCGGTTCAATCCTTTACTACAATACTGTAAATATATTCCTTTTCCGTTTTTTTTTAAAGACAGTCAGCACTTGTTCGAGTTGATTTTACAGTAGACAGAGTCATTGACGTTCGGACGTGTTATATACATGACAAGGACATATTCAGTAAACTAAGAAGGGTACGCTGTTCCCCAGAGAGATGGAAAAGCAGAATAAGGGGGAGGCAAAAGGAGGGAAATCCTCCTAAGTGGAACTAGAGTCCTCACACACCCAGCAAGCTAGGTGTCATGCTTCATCATATGGACTTGCTCCTCGTCGGGTCGGCGGTGCAATACCCGACGGGCACCCATGAAGGGGCTCTTTGACGGAGATCTTCTGTTCCTGCCGTATGGTGCCGTGGGTGTGAGGGCCCTAGAAGTGAGTGTAGATGCGAATAAGTGGTTAAAAAAGGTTGGATAATCCAAAAAAGGGAGTTTAATAGGCTGGTTATCCACCTTACTAAAAAATATAGTGGAGCGGCTGATCACTGGCTAAATACACCAGAAGAGCGTGAGAGTCGAGCGAATAAGTGGTTATCCAACCTTTTTTAACCACTTATTCGCATCTACACTCACTTCTAGGGCCCTCACACCCACGGCACCATACGGCAGGAACAGAAGATCTCCGTCAAAGAGCCCCTTCATGGGTGCCCGTCGGGTATTGCACCGCCGACCCGACGAGGAGCAAGTCCATATGATGAAGCATGACACCTAGCTTGCTGGGTGTGTGAGGACTCTAGTTCCACTTAGGAGGATTTCCCTCCTTTTGCCTCCCCCTTATTCTGCTTTTCCATCTCTCTGGGGAACAGCGTACCCTTCTTAGTTTACAGTATCTGGGCATGTGCGCTGGACTCCGTAAAACAGCCCCCTTAGTCCCTCTTCTTGTTTGACAAGGACATATTCAGCCATTTTTATCTTAGCGTTAGTAGATGCCTATGTATGTTCCATGTCAAAAATATCCTAAAGCCATTTTTTACCTACAAGTTAACAACGCCTAAAGTAGATGAATAAAAGAATGGAAAACGTCAGCGCAAATATTCAAAGTGATTATGAACTGTAATTTAACTAGTATCTTACACATTTATTTAAATCGCGGCTTTACAGGATGCATATTTACGTATTAATGAAAACCACCATGCCATGGACGGTCTAATGGTAGTTTTATGAACACCGAGCCCATTTCTTTGTAAAATGGGTGATGGTAAACGTGACTGGCAGAAATCATAGAAGATAAAAAGGCTTTATTCTTCACCATGTTACTGTGACTACATGGGAAGACATACAACGAATCAGTTGGGCTCTCCATTTGTCGCAGTCAAGGTCGATGCGCTTTTGTGCTTTTTTTGAAATCGTCATCACTTGGTATTTGCTTTGTGTTTCTTTTTCACTGTATAGCATGTGCATGCCTAATATGATGTTGTTCATTTACAGAAAAATTATAAAAGACAAGTAGCTACAAAAATCACTGCACTGCAGACGGGAAAAGAGCAAAGTAATTTATGCATATGTTATAGAATATATATATATATATATATATATATATATATATATATATATATATATATATAATTCTGCAGTGATTTTGTAGCCACTTGTCTCTTATTTCCTTTGCATATATATAGTATGAAATTCTCTCTTTCCCTCTCTCTCTCTATATATATAAATCTACATATACAGATATATATGATGTATTCTATATGCATATTCTCTCTCTCTCCCTCTATATTTATATATATATATATATGTTGTATTCTATATGCATATTCTCTCTCTATATATATATATATATTATATATATATGTATATATACTTATATAGAGAGAGAGAATATCCATATAGAATACAACAGATATATCTGCATATAAATTGTATGAAATGCTCTCTCTCTCTCTCTCGCTCTCTCTCTATATATATATATATATTCTCTCTCTCTCTCTCTCTCTCTCTCTCTCTATATATATATATATATATATATATATATATATATATATACAACATATATATCTGTATATAGAGAGAATTTCATACATTTTTTATGCAGATATGCAGAGTACACTATGTTATTATATGGAGAGGGACAATGCATAATTAGTAGGGAAAAAACCTAACATTTAATTCACATTGTTTGAATATGTTTGTATAAAATATCTGCGTCCCCCGAAAGAACAATTCGCACCAATTTCTCTAAATAGCATAATATGTATATAAAAGCGAATGGGCAGATGAGAGTCCGTTTTGTACATAAAGAGACTGTGGCACCAAGTGCGGATGCCGATGGCAATGGAAATATTTACACTACTTGAACTCGGCCAACCACGGGACCATCCATTTTCTTCCCATCCTGCTATAATTAAGTAATAAAACAAAATAGGTTGTGAGGTTACGTGTAATAACCGTCCATCAAAACTGCATCCACTTTAGATTTCAATTAAATATTCCAGGGCATCCTACCCGCAGTGCAACGTCCTGTCGTGGATCGCGCGGGAACAGCGACTTACTCTGGTGTCCATATGCGGAGAAATATTGGACGCAGCCGTCATCAGTTATGAGTTAATTAAACAAACGTCTGCAGTCGGCACGTGCAATTGTGTTCGAAAATAACACATAGAAATGTAATCCGCGGCATTTGGACCGTGCGATGGTGCTGGGGAGGGCTGTGATATACGAGGGCCACAGGTTTGAAGGCGCGCGCAGAGCCCGGTTCTTGACTGGGCACAGGGGCAATGATGTCATCATACTCTACTTCTCCAAACAGCAGCATGTTAGATATAATCTTCTACACGACTGGCCTGTTTCTTTCATTAAGGTAGAGTACCCGAGCTTGGAACCTGCTGCATCTGGAACATAGGGTCATCTCTAAATATGCAAAATTCAGACAATTGTTGAAAACATGCCTCTTTAAGCAAGCCTGTCAATAAATATCTTGAGCCTAGCTGATACAGTTACTTAGTGCCAAGAGACCCCCTGGTGAAAGTGTGCTCTATAAGCTGCAGGAACATAACATAACAATCAGGGGGGCTGATCCCAGAATTAGTCTATTGTTAGAAGGACTTTTGCTAAAATAAAACACATTAATAGGAAACATATATCATCGCAAAACCAAAGTATTGAAATTATGCCGAAGTCACCCTTTAGATTTAAATTCTTAAAGCAAGTGTTAAGAAAGGCATTTTGGGAGATTGTTTTACAGTGAAATTAATCTCAAACTTCATAAAGGTCCACAAAGTTAATGCAGTTTGGCAACACTACAAACTTCTATGTCACAAAGGACCAGGGCACAAGTCCTAAAAAAAGAAGTGGGGGGACGCTGACGTCACGACAGGAAGTGACGTCACGAAAGGTGGCTTGCACCATCAGACTCATTGCCTCCCCTCGCTCACCCCTTAAATGCAATTGCATCAGAGAAGCCAGCACGTGAGCAGCAGCTCCGATCTCGCCCCAGAGAGGCCAAAGAGTGAATGTGTGGCTCCATTTGCTCCAGTTATCGAGCTCCCGGTAAAATAAGTGGGGGGACGCCGTCCACCCGCGTGGTACCCCGACTCGAGCCCTGCAAAGGACATGTAAGAGCAGCAATACAAGTTTCCCCACATACAGAACAGGAACAACTGCGGAAGTATGGATAAAGCTTCAGTTATGATCTGAACATGGGCAGCAACAGTGCAAGGTAGCAAGCTTCCCCCCACACAGCACATAAGGCAAAAGAGCAAGCTTCCATCATGCATTGAACTGATGCCGCCAGCAGCAGCAACGCCTCGGTCATTTAACAGTCCCTACTCTCAGCCCTACATTTCCTCACCCTCATCATCATTTACTCACCAGATGCCTCCACCTGTAATTCAGGGATTCCAGACACAAGGCAATGTCCTGATTCAGGAACTAGGTAGGAACGTATTTTTCCTACTCACCCAGGAGCATATATATGGATATCTTTTGTGATTGTTCAGATTCTTTTACAAGTATGCGGAATCACATATAAATGTTCAGGATGTCTGCTTTGGCGGTCATTAGTTCACTAAGAAGCATCATGCCAGCTCACAGGGTTACACTCTTAGGATTTCACATTCTTCTCATGTCTACAGGCAATGCGAGTATTGAGTCTACACGTTCAAGGGGCAAAGGATCATCAACAACGATGGGCCACCTCTCAGCATGCTGCTGATAGAGCCAAATGTCAGCCCATCACTTCCAAGGTTGCTGCAGGGTAGGAGCATTTACCGTATGAATGCAGGGGTTGACAGTAGTGAATGGACACCTTACTAGGTGTCACTGGGTCGGCTCACAATTGCAGGGTTGGTTCTTCATGTGAGCTTCTTGAGTCTTTCAAGGCGTTGAGTTTCCGGTCTTCTTCCGACTTATCAGTGTTAACTATCTCACAACTGTGCAAGTACACTGGATCTCTGGGCTCTGGTAGTGCAATGAAGATTCTTTTTTTAATTCAAGTAATTTTTATTAAGATTTTATATGAGCAAAAGAGTACAGACAAGGTAGATATACAACGAAGAAACAATTTCCCGTTGGGGAGTCATAAATGCAGTTAAGTAATACATTATAGGTTTTGTTGCGAGAGATGTCATATAAAACAATGGGTATGTGCATCCATAAGTGTGTGAGATGATGGTGAAGACTCTGCTGTTATATGTATGGAGGGAGTCGAGGCGTTAATTTGAGGAATTCTGGTATGGGTTACCCCAACTGATCTCATAATGAGGTTATAGAAAGAAGTAAAACTAAGTAGTACAGGCAAGAGAAGAGTGAGAGTGAGAGAATAAGAGCAGAGTCGAGGGAGAGGTATGTGTGGGGTTATGTGAGGGGGAAGTGAGATGGGGTAGGGGTGGAGGAGAGGATGCGGTGCATTGGCAACAGTTATGGGTATGTATTAAGAAAGAAGTTGCCTATCTTGGACCAAATTTTAACTTTTTTCCTTGATGTAGTTCTTAGGTATGTGTTCATGGAATTATCCACTCCTCTGTTGAATTGTACCCATTTCCACCAAGTGTGAGTTGAACATTTGGATAGGTCTTTCCATTCAGAGAGAATGTCTTTAAGGCCGGTCGAGACAAGGATGTCCCATAAAAGGCGGTCCTCTTTGCTTAGCATAGAGTGCGTATCGAGGTGAAGGATTCACAAGGCGATAGAGGCTAGGTCAGGAGTCCAATTTCAATTTAGAATTTGTGATATGGTTTTACCTATTTCTGCCCAAATGTTTTTAGAGAAGGTGCAATCCAGCAGCATGTGTCCCAGGTTTCCTGGCTCTTTTTCGCAACTCCAGCAAGTGTCAGAGTTTCAGGGATCAAGTTTGAACAGTTTGGCCGGGGTCCAGTGGGCCATATAAGCCACCCAGTATCTAATATGAGCTAAGGATGGTGTCATTTTGTTCGAGGTAAGGTATGCTCAGATGTACAACCAGTTCAACGGTGCTTTCTGAGGGCTATTTGTACCCTATAGTAGTGATTCCTGTTTGTTTTGTATTGCCCTGGTTAGTGCAGAACTAGTAGGGGATAGGAGAGAGTAAAGTTTGGAAGCTGCATTGCCTCCTTTGCTGTATAAGTGTAAAGTGATGGGAAGGTCAGCATTGATAGGGGATTTGTGTCTTGAGATAATTGCTTTAATTTTTAGGAAGTGATAAAAGTCTAGATCATTTAGGTCGAATTTGGCTTTAAGATATTAGAAAGGCAAGGGATTGTGTGGTGTACCGAGTCTACTATTAGCAGTATGCCTTTTTGTGCCCACTTCTCTAGGAAAATTGTTTTGCTGTCTAATTTTGGGTGGTCATTATGCCATAGTGAGGCAAGGTGGTGAGTATCGCATTTTTTTATGGCGTTTGTTATCAATTTTTGGAAGGGCTTGCGCTGTGCAAGTGAGGATGCTTGTTGAGTGTTCTGTTATTATTTTCTTAATTGTAATAAAGGAAGTAAGGGAGAGGGTTCTAGCCAGTGTTTTTTCAATCTTGAGCCATGAAGGGGAAGTGGCGTTAGGAGGGAAAGCCAAAGACTTCCCTGTTTGCTAGAATGGCGTGCTGATATCTCCTATAGTCTGGTAAATTTAGGCCACCCAGTGTTTTCGGCAGTCTTAGTTTCTTTCTGCCAATTCTGGATTTTTTGTATTGCCATAAGAATTTGGGGAGGATTGCATCTATTTTAGCAAAGAAAGTGTCTGAGAGGGATATAGGTGACATACTGATTAAGAAGTTAATAAGCTGTGTAATCGTCATTTTGATGGACTCTATTCTTCCCCACCATGTGATATATCTAGAGGACCAATTGTCTACAATGTCTTGAATTTTGCTTAAGATCATTTTCTCATTATGGTCAATGAACTCTCTAAGATTTTGGGAGCACCATAGGCCCAGGTATTTTATTTTGTCGGCAGCCTATTTGAGACCGTGATCGCCTATACTGGATCTGTTACAGTGGATGTTAAGAAGGAGGGCCTCGGTTTTGTCTTTGTTAAGGCAATAGCCTGAAACCTGGGCATATTCATTGATAGTGGACATGATGAATCAGGCATTCAGTATACCGGAAAAGGAGCACTTGCGCACTAGTATAGCGTGGCTTGTTAAATCCATGCAGCTCAGGAGAACTTGTCATTAGGATAAGGTCCCCATGTTGGCCAGTTTAGAATCAGGCGGTCTCCTGTTGCCTACATGAGAGACGAGATCGACTCAGCACTACGGGCTGGAAAACGGTCCCAAATGAAGCTAAGTTGCCGCCAAACAGCTCACCATGATCACTGCATGCCAGATGGGTCAAGAACTTCCCTGCGGGATCAATGCAGTCTCATTTGGTGGTAGGGTATGCTGATTGTGATGACGGGCACGGCGGACCTCGCAGTCTAAGCTGCTATCTTTCTCAGCGGTAGCCACGCCCCCAATGCAAATGAAAGTTCTATGCACAACGGGCAGTCTTTCTCCTTTTCAGCATGGCTCAGTAAGTAAGTATATAGGGAATCATTTAGTGTTTTTCAGAATTGGTGAACTGCCATAAAATGGTGTACCTCCCACCCCATCAAACTTGTGATTACCCACCCCTTTTAGAGGTGGGTGAACTGTAAGGTTTTGGATAATGTAGCATAATTTAGCTCCACCTGTACAAACCACTGAGCTGGCAGCCTGCCTATCACTGGGCAGCTATGTCATAGTGAAGAGAGCCACACACCAATAATGAATGGTCCCTAGATTTCTCTTTCTGGGATTGTCATGTCAGGCATGGTGATTCCGAGCAGGGATATACATTAGTGTGGGCAGGAATGCTTTGTTCTCCTTTTTAACCGGTATGCCCACTACATGCACTCACTCTGAAGCTTTCAAGTGCGCTATCACCAAGTGTAGGCCATACCAGAGGAATGAAGTAATGACTTACTACTACTCCTTATAAGGTATACTATACTATCGTTTTATACTAATACAAGACCTAAATGTAGCATCACTTTGACCTTTGTTTTTTTCAGTGATTCTCTTTGTTTTTTTATTGTAAGCTAAAATCTTCATAGCTTACCTAACTATAAAGTAACTTTCACTATTGATTTTTTCTGTTAATTTATGATTGTTTTTAATGTAAAGACAGATAATCTTACAATACCTAATTATAATGTCACTTTAGACATTGTTTTGTGCAGTGAATTTCTGGGCTTTCATATTCATCCAACTCCCTCACTGAGCATAGCTTTTGATCCTGCACAGTAGGGGGTTGGAAGTAGGGCCTGATCTGCAGCTAGGCTCTGTGGCTAACATCCTGCAGGGCAGGAACTGCACCTAACTGTCCATAGGCAGCCAACCCCCTGCCATACATGTCCTTTGTCTATGCACGGTGTGGGGTTGGTGTGCCCAAACGCCAGTGGGTGATCCACCTCTCGGGTGGCAAATGCACCGTGGCTGGCCTACCTATATGGTTGCACAACCCCCCACAGGCACCCACCTCACATTTTCTGTTTCTTTTCTTGATACGGTACCATTGCACAAGCAGCACTCCAAGGTACCATAGGATAGTGAAACTTCACTTACTAAAGCTTGCACAGTCCAGCAGTACCCAGCGGTATTCCAGCAGGGCTTCATGGGGGGACCTTAATTTGTTCTATGGTACTCCTCACTGAGTCCACCCGCACAATATATCTTATATATTTTTTTAATTCAGGAGACAAGGACTGGTCTCATGGTGCCAAAGCAGCCAACGGTTAAAAAAAAGCCCTCTCTGCCAATTGGAGTGGTTTCTTTTTTTAATTTTCAGTACTGCGGGAATACTGCTGTATCAACTTCCAAACATCTCTATTTTAACCTTTAATTTCCCCTAAACAGCTGAACAAATTTACATCAAATCACAAAAAGCATGGTTTCTGAGCAAAGACTTGCTTTTCTGCCAAATTTGGTGTAATTCACTTCAGTCATTTTTTCTCTATTGCTTCCCAGAATTCTAAAGGGAATTTGCATGGGAAAAACCAATTTTGGGACTGATCTTTTTCTCGACTACTGCTTTAAGGATCAATCTGAAACTTTCCAGGAAGGAGATGAGATGGATGCACATTTTTTAAAGAAAGGTTTGTGAAGATTTGTCAAATGGTGCCAAAGTTATTTGCAAAAAAATAAACATTCTTATGGAAACTCTGACCTAACTATAACTACAGAGTAGCATAAAATGTGCTGCAAATTACTATTGTTTGCATGGTATTCCCATGGATGTCCCACAATGCGATTTGAGACAATTGTTTTTCTCATCCCCCGCTTGATGGATCACCCTTAAACATTTCACGAAGGAGTTAAGGTGCTTGACATTTTATTTAGAAAAGTTTGTGAAGATTTTTCTCGCAACGCCAAAGTTATTAGCACAACAATAAACGCTTTTCCTATGGAAATTCTGACCTAACTATAACTACACAGTGGTATAGGTATATGCTGGAAATGACCATCATTTGAGTAGTATTCCCCAAATGTTCTTGCTTTTTCTACCCTATTTTTGCTGAACGCATTTTTGTGGGCTATTGGACTCAGTGCGCTTTTCCCATGCAAATCAGTGGTAAAGTGCTTGTGCTCTCCCTTTTAAACATGATAAAATTGGCATACAGCCAATTGGCACATTTGATTTACTTATGAGTCCTAAGTATATAGTTCTATATGAACCTAGGATCTGTAAATAATTGCTACTAGTGGGCTTCAGCATTCATGGTGCCATCCACAAAAGTAGCACTGAAAAACATGTCCCGGGCCTGCCATTGCAGCCTGTAGTGCAGTTTTAAACTACCATTTCGACTTGGAAAAATAGACCTTTTGACAGGTCTAATTTTTCTTTTTTTAATACTTATAGGCCACACCCTAGGTTAGGCCCTAAATGCCCATAGGGCAGTGTGCATGGTGTGTAAAAAGTTGTATGTGTATATTTAAAGATTTACATGTCCTAAAAGTGGAAAGCCTCCAAAGTTGTTCTGTGTGGCAAAGGTTGGCTCTCCCATAGAAAAGCACAGGGTTACATTATAACAGCTTATAGTGCATAACTACAGTTTGGGACTAGCTAGAAACTGATTCAAAGACTCATTATATTAGGAAATTTAAAATCCACTCTGATGGTCAAGTCAGATTTTAAATTACTATTTTGAAAATGCCTCTTTTAAAAAAGATGCCATTTTTCTGCCTGAGCCAAGTGTGCCTTTCAGCCAGGGTCCAGGATCACCTGGCAGTTAATGGCTCTCCTGTGGTGTGATGTGTGTTGCTCCTAGACAGGGGAAAGGGGACCTGGGTGTGTGGAAATGTGGGTCTTCCTGACAGGATGGATGGGGAGAGCTGTGCCCCTAGCCTAATTGCACTTCAAATGGTAACCTGTACCCAGCCCTTCCTGATTTTGTAAGAAGCCTACTCTGTCACTGGCAGATGCAGCCTACAACTGGGCCTACCTGCCCTTTGTTTTACCAGCCAGGCTGGAGCCAAACTCAGGGTAAATAGAAGAAATTTCCAGAACCAGTTCTAGAGTTAAACTACCACCCACAGGCTGGCACTGGGCATAAAAGTGGAATCTCCAGAAGCTGGAATCAGACCACTCACTCATGGACCTATGAAGATTGGAAGAAGGACTTCCGTGCGGTCTCAAAATTCTGAAGAAAGACTGGACCTGCTTGCCTTGAACCCAAGACACCAGAAGTGACTCCAAGGGTCAGTTGGTTGACCTCCTGTTTGAGGTGCAGGGCACAACAAGGTTCCAAAGACCTTTCCCTCTTTCCAGCCGACCAGAACCAACTGGACCTGACCTGGTCCCCTCTGTTGTCCTCTGTGGGGGTGAGTCCTGACCCCCAAGTGTTGTCCTCAAGGTCCTGGACTCTTGGCTGGAGTTCCAGTGTGCTCTCTCTGCCTCACTCAAGGCTTCATCAGATTTTTTGCAGAGCAACACCAAGCGATGCAGAGCCCTGCAGAGCCATGCACCTTCTCATCGAAGGCCTCACTGGATCTGACACCGAGCAATGCAGAGTCCTGCAGAGCCATGCAGCTTCTGACTGAAAGCATCATCTGATCCAGCGCAGAGCTTTGTAGTGCCCCACAGAGTCTTGCAGCACAGTCCTCGCATTGAAGTCAGAAGGTAAAACTCCCAGCAGAATGAGTCTGGTCCTGTATCCAGCCTGTGCTTCGTTGTGGTAGGCCAGAACTTGTGACTTTGCCCTGGTCTGAAGCGAACAGAGACCCGCAGTTGGATCTTTGCTCTTTTTGGTGCTATTTCTAACCTTAAATTTTGATAGTTCACAACTCCAGTACTACTAATTGGGTTTTTGTTGCTTTTGTGTAATTTTATTTATAAACATTTACTCTATCTTTCTAAAGAGGTTCGAGATCTTTCTTGTGTAGGGTTTTTCACTTTATTACTGTTTGGGTTCTGCATAAATACTTTTCACATTCCCCCTAAGTTAAGCCTGACTGCTTTTTTGCCAGCTATGAAAGGGTTAATCACAGGTTTATTGTGAGATGTATGTATGTAGTTGAGGCCTTCCACACATTCTAGCACTTTGAGATGGAAGACTAGGGTTATATTTACTAATATTTTTGCACCATGTTTGCATGGCAAACGTGATGCAAATCGAGGCTAAATCTTTTTGTCCAATTTACTTTCCAGCACAAAACTTGTTTTGTGCTTGAAATCACTTGAAAGTAGAGCAAAGCAGCATCTAGCGTTGCTTTGCATTTGTTAGCGCCTACCATTGGTGGGCGTTCCCATTCAACAACCCATGGTTTTTGGCTCAAAAGCCTATGTACTAAAACAAGTAGATAAGGGTTTGCATCAAAATATAACACCCTTTTGAAATAGGGGTGATCAAGATAAAATGCTTTCATTTCTCCTTTCTTTTGCGACTTTGCATGTGTGCTGCACTGTACAGCACACAATCAAAGTTCAAAAACATTTAAAGTTAGTCTATGCATAGTATTTTGTACTAGAAGTGTATCCTTCTAGTACAAAACCTATCCTAGACTCATGCAGAGACCTTTGCACTATGGTGCAAAGGTGAGTGCATGGCGCTGTGCAAGCTGACTGTGCACTGGCACTAGTCTGAAAGAAGGAGAGTGCCATATCTCTGTAGATATGGTGCTGTCCTGTTCTCTCCTTTTCATGCAAAGCTGCACAGCATTTTTCACTGCTGTCATTCATGAGAATTTATTAAATAGGCCCATCCGTTTCACCTCAGCTCTATTGATGGGCTTGCTGAAAATGGTTTAAAGGAAATGCAGAGAATGGTCAGGTAAGGGGAGAGAAGTTGAGCTGTGTGCCCTAATCTGGCATACACATAGTGCTTTTCAGGATAAGCACCCAATTAGATCTATGGTCTATGATGCTCAGAATGATATCATGGGGTGGTATTGGCCTATGTTGGTGACTGGTGGTTTGAATTTGGACATTGTGAAGAATTCATTAGCCACAACACCATCCTCAGCCATCTTAGATTTGATGGACAGCAGGCTATTGAAGAATGTAGGCACCATTAGGTACAGGAATAACATCACACTGATGTAAGTGTAGGAGTGACATGCGTGGGACATTTATACAGTTTGGTTCATGTCCACTCACCAATGTTATGATAGGTCCCTTTTTACAACCTTTTGCTCAATACACTGGCAGTGTAACAGTAAATTAGAACAGAGGAGAGGTCGGCTCTTCCATTCTCTTCTGATGCTCCTCGGCTTGGAGGCATACCTTGAAAGAATTTGTTTTGCTTATTAATTTGATTGCCCGCACATAGGACTTTGTTCCAGAACTGGTGAGCCCCTTTCCTGACCTGGTCAAACCACTTCAGTTGGAAAGACTGCCTGCTGGTGTTGGAGCATCAAGAAACTGTTGGCTGAGAAGGGACGAAGATCCTGGATTCAGGAATACTGCTGACTGCAGAAAACCTGCATTAAGTATAATGAGTTAGACTGGGCAAGTGCTTCAATATTCTCTTTTACTCTTACTCTTTTTAACTATTAACTGCACTTCAACACCATCCCACCAGATACTTGGATGTCCTAGAACTGCATGTCTGTCAACTTTGACCAGGAGCTGTAACCTCTTGCGATCACAATTTGAAGCCGCCCATGGCAGATTTGATGCCACCTAGTCAGCCAACAGTTGTTGGCTCCTGCTGCTAAATATATGATACATGTGGAAATCCTTGCAAGTCATAGCAGACACCTCCCATTCTCTTCCTCATGACTTACACCTAGGAAAAGCTAGAAGGTTTGCTTTTTTCTGACTTATCCCATTTACAAACTTTGCACTTGCTTTTCACCCATTTGCATTTGTGAACATTTTCACATCTTTCATTGACCATTGTTGAATCTCTTGAAAATTGTATTACTCTTTCATGTTTGTCTTACCAATTTTTTTTTTTTTTAACTTAAACTTGGCATAGACCTTTATTTTCTGGCTCACTGCACCTCACAGATTAACTCAGTTGTTCATATGCTCCTCTGAGCCAGATATGACATTTTACCCAATTAGCCTTTGCAGAAACGCGTCTACCTCGTTAACTGACAGGTGGGACAAAGCCCAACATGTCACTTTCTTACTGCACGATCATAATCAATAGCAACAAAAAAAACAGAGACGCACATTTAAAATTAGATTTTTGTTCAGGGTATGTGTTCCATGTGTTTTCTAAAATGATGTTGTCAGTTGCTAGATTCCAGTTGAATAGTTTTTATTTTCTGCCACGTTTGTGCTATGTATGAGGTTGCAGTAAGTTACCCTTAATTTGAAAGCAACTACCAAGGTGCACTTATAGCAAGAACATACGACAAGGATCCAACTATTGTACTACAGTCACTGTTACAATTTTCTTCTCATCACAAGGTTTAAAATGTCAGCAGTGAATAGTGAGGCAAATGAAAAACAGACAGAATGTTCTCATATGGGTTGTTGTTTTCCGTTAATGGCATTTTATTATTGTTTCCAAAATAAATATAGGTATGGCAGTCATTTGTGCCTGGCTGCCTTGTAATTTTCATGAAAAGAACACATCTTGAAAAATGCATTTTCAAAGAATCTATAATTCCATTAAGCAACCTGCTTAGTGTATAAGTCGTGAAGAGCAGACGCTCTATATACTTAAGGACTTTAACTTAACATAAAAATACTGTGGAATTCGTCTTTATTTCAGCAGTAGAAATGTTGTGAGCTGTAGCATTTGTGAAAGATGAATAAATCAAGACTGTTGTAGAACCTAGAAATTTGCTAGCCCCAGAAACTTGTGGTTGGACAGACCAGCATGCGGATAAAATGATTCCTTTAATGGTGGGCATACCAACAATCTTACTTTACCTGGTCCCAATCAGTTTGGTCAGAAACAAATGTGAAACCCTCTTCCTATGTTAGGTCTTGGCAGGTCCATGTAGGATTTAAGTAGAAAACAAAAACATAGTACAACAAGAGTAAACCTGTGGAAATAAAAGAAAACAACCTAGCATATTTTCGGTGGCACCATTTCAATGTAAAACTATTTGAAGTGGTTTGTTGCAAGCAAAGTACAAATCTCTTACAGACTGCTTCCACAAGGAAGCACCTCACTGGTTTTGAATGGTGGGGATCAGGAAGGTTTATCAGTGCCTGCTGAATGAAAAGATGGTGAGAAGGGATTTGATGTAATAGTCATGCTCATACCGGAGATTATTGCAGTCTCGCACCTATTTTTTTACACTTACATTATTTACATATTTATATAATATGCTAGTGCATTTCAAGAGGGCGTTAGAGTAGATCTTTATGCTGAGATCATAGGGGTTGCACCTGAAAGATGCTTGTACGTAAGACAATATTTGGAATTGCATGATGACTCTTGCTGAGAGCCAGAATAGTACACACAAGATGGAAGACAAGGGATCACTTATTTGACCATCGCAAGTGCGGTAACACCATCGTTGAATGCATCTCTCATGCTGAAACTCTGAAAGGCTAGTGTAAAGTGAAACTGGATTTCCGTTGTGATTTGTGTGTTAGCCACAACAGCGATTAGGCCTGGATTAGTGCAGGGACTAGGTCTCCATAGGTTTTTAAGAATAAGCTGGTTATATTGGTTTCAACCTATTAAAATCCTCAAATTGCTATTAAGGCAAAGTCCCATCTTTTAGGCAGCCTGGCTTAAGGTCCCAAAATGTTTCAGAAAAAGGTAGTACAGTGGTAGTGGAGCAGGACTGGAGCAACTTATGGGGGGGGGGAGGTGCCAGCAGGAGTTTTGGTTTTGTTAAGTATGTAGGCTGTTATCACGTGATCCTCCAGTTTCTTTGTGTCCTTAAATATAGCATACAATTGATCTCAAAACTATAGGCTTTCTTGTAAATCTGTGTGTCATATACAGAACAGTGAAAAGTTATCCATTCTGTCCAGAGAGAGTCCAGTGCATTGTCGAGAGCGAGAGGTCATGAAACACTTTCGTATTTTACTGGAATTACCTGAATGGACTTCCCTGTTTGATCCATCTCCTCTGATAAGCAAATAAATAACTAACTCAACTACTTCATAGTTTGACACAGGGCAGCAGTAGTGGAGTGAAATCTTTCAACAAGGTCATATATAGATGGTGACTCCTGAATTTACCCAAAAGATAAAGCGGTGAATATTGATGTCAGTCTTTCATGAAGGTCCACAGGGAGGTTGCAATTCTATGTTTCTACGTTGTCATGTGACAAACTTGTCTTTGTATTTTTTCCTCTGCCCTTGTTGTTTTTTTGTTTACACTTAAGTTTGTATTTTCTCAATTGTATATGTTTGTGTAACCTTGTGAGCACCAGTGCATTATTGTGTATTTGATATTTGTTTATTAACAAAAAATCTTTTGATACACATTTATGGGTACTTGATAATTAATTCTTTTGTTCTATGAATGGACTATTATATGTTATGATAATGATTGTTATTCTTTCTAATTAATTCCTGAACCACTGTTGCACTTATATTGCAATTCTATGTTTAAGCACTGTGTTGACCTGGAGTTCAATCAGAGAAGGAATGAAGAAAATGAGAATGGAAGAGGACTAGAGGAAATATGATTGAATGTTTAAAGAGAACTAGGCATAGTATTTTTGGGTTTTACTTTCTAAATGGTTTTATCGAGCAATGTAATTGGGGCTAACATGAGGATTTACAGGCCGTTTTCACTTAATGTTTCTTGAGATCAAACATCAGAGGAAGTAGGGTTGGGTGCCCAGGCGTCTCTCTTCTGCTTCAGTGCAACCTTGACCTCGCCTTGCCCTTCTGACTCGTGTTGGTGTCTGTTTTCTGCTGCTTTTCTTGTTAGCTGCTCGTTCTGCCCCCGACTCGGTAAGTGCTCTTCTTGTTTGTGCCGTATGTTCTATCTGCCCCCTGTATCTGTTTAACTGCATCCTTTATTCCTCTTAACTACCCCTTTTTGCATCTTTTGCTTTTCTTATCGCTCCTCTTTGCATGTTGGTCTCTTCTGTCAGTTTTTTTCACCCTACTTGTTTCACTGATCGTGTTTTCCTGCCTTGTCACTCTTGCCAGTCCCTCCCACTCTCTCCACCATACTTTCCACTCTGGCTAAGCCGTCCACTGGCCCGCACTCCTCTCATTCTCCAAGGCCTGTGCAGTGGATGATTGCAGCAGGCAAGTCACCGGTACGTTGAAGGCTCTCCAAAGACAATGCCATCTGCACCCGTCCATGCCTGGACCACACCCAGTGCCAGGTACCCTAGTGTACATTCCTCATGGAGCTACACCAATGACGAACTCTGTCTGCTGAACCCTGGACACCACCATGAATGCTGCCACCGCGCCGCACCTCACTTCAAGGTGGGCCCCTCTGCCTGCTCTCATTGCCACTTCACCTGCCTCTACACACCCGCTCTCACCGCCTACACACACACACAGCATGCCCCTCACCAAGTCAGAACTCAAGACCCACACTCATACAGCACCACACACCCACCCCACACAAGAACACTCACTTGCATGCATACTCCTCAACATAGGTTCACTCGGCAAGCACTTCACCGAGATTTGGGACCTCGTCAGCTCCAATGCACTGAACCTAATCTTCCTCACCTAAACCTGGCTCAACCCCACATTGGTGCCGCCCATCACCTCAGCCATCCCTACTGGATACAAAATTCTGCACCAGGACTGACCCCATAACCCAGGAGGAGGACTTGCCAACATCCACAGAGACCCCATCAAGTGTTCCTCTGAACTGACCCAGAAGCCACTTTTTATAGAACACATGCACTACAAGCAGAGTAAAACCACTATCAAAGGCACCCTCGCCTACCACCCCAGGACCTCACACCCACTACATCAATCTCCTCACCGACCTCACTGCACCCATCGCCATGGGCCCCAAAGACTTCATACTTTTAGGCGATCTCAACTTTCATCTTAATGACCCCATGGACTCCAGCTTCAAGGACTTGCTTGAAATTCTACAGACTCGTACAAGGCCTCACCAATATCGCTGGACACACCCTGCCCTCCATCTTCTCCTCCAGCAACAAGGTTAAAGTCAGCCACATCGCTCCACTCAAATGGACAGACCACTCCATCATCCTCTTCCACACTACAGGGCCACCAACTACCCCTATGGAGTCTAGGAACACCCGAAGTCGATACTGGAAGAAAGTTACAGAATGGCTCAATGCCCTACTACTAAACTACTGAGACCCCACCAATCACCTCATCAGTGACACAAAAAACTTTAACAACTTGATCACCAACTGTGCCAATACCCTGGTGTCCCTGAAAAACCCAAAAGATCCAAAAAACAAGCTAGCTGCTACAACACTGACCTCAGGGAATCCAAAAGTTTGCAAACAACTCAAAAGGAAATGGAGCACCACCTGAGGAACCACCATAAGAAACACCTACACTTGGACGCTGTCACCATCAAATAAAAGAGACCAAGAAAAAAGCCCTGATCCTGAGATTCAAATCTAGCTCCAACTGCAAGAAACATTTTGCCATTGTCAAGGAATTCACCAACCCAACAGCCGCAACCCAAACCATCAGCCCTACAGAAGAACTCTACACCTAGCCAACTTCTTCTATGAAAAAATCACAAAGATCTACAGCAACTTGGAGCCCCAGCCACCTCCCATCTAAATTCACCCACCTCTCATGCTAAACTCATCAACCAAAAACTACCAGCTGATAGCAGGAAACCCTCTATCCATTGGGACACTGCAGGAACAATGAAGGTAGTTCACTCAGGGCTCCCACAGACAGCTGCCCCCACCATATCTGCAACCTGGGAAGACTTACAATCAGTGCTGCACTCGCTTCCATCATCAACACCTCCCTCAAGACAGCCACCTTCTCAGTTAGCTGGAAACACACAGAAGTCACCACCCTCCTCAAGAAGCCCTCAGCTGACCCTGAAGTACTCAGCAAATACTGACCCATCTTGCTGCTGCCCTTCCCAGCCTAAGTAATTGAGAAGACCATCAACAGACAACTCTCTGTCCACCTAGCATGCCACAAACCCCAGGCGACTCAGGATTCTGAAAAAGCCACAGCACCCAAACAGCACTCATAGCTACCACAGAGGACATAAGCACCATCCTCGAGTGAGGACAGACCACCGCACTCATCCTCCACGACCTCTCTGCTGCTCTCATCACTGTCTAACACCACACACTCATCACCACACACACACACAAACACACACACACACATCACAAATAAAAGGACCAGCAGCGGCATGCACAGGTAAGCACGGTGGGGCTTGGTGGGGTGTGGCAGGAGCGCGGCGGAGGGGAAGTCGACAGACGATGGAATATGTATTAGTTATTTATTTAATTATAACTATTCTGTCGTCTGTTTACTTCCCCCTCCCACCCTGCGCACCCCCGCCTCACCCCACTGCGCTTACCTGTGCCGGCCACCGCTGAAAAGGACCAGCACTCAAACAGATAGATTCCTTCCTCTCCGGAAGAACACAACAAGTCAGGCCTCGCCGATCACATCAGAACCCAGGGGGACATCTGAGGAGTCCGACAGGGATCTTAAATCAGTCACACACTTTTTAACATGTACGTGAGTCCTCTGGCAAACATCATCAGATCCCACTGAATCAACATCATCTCCTAAGGTGATGACACCCAGTTCATCTTTTCTCTCTCAGACGACACCGTCACCATTAAAGACTTACTTCAAACAATGCACAACCAGCATGGCCAATTGGATGAAAGAAAACTGCTTCAAGCTCAACACCGACAAAACGGAAGTGCTGAGCTTTGGGTATAAGAGCTCACCTTGGGACTTCATCTGGACAAAGTCACAAGTTCAGGCTGACCGCGACAGAGCATGGGCCGACTACAGAGACCCAGTTAAGCCCGCTGAACAGAGTACCTTAAATCCTCATTTGCGTAGTGTCGCTTGGATCCGCATCAAAGATGAATCATGCAATGAAGTGATGCACCGGTTCCGAGATGCAGCGAGGCTGCCGTGCTAGGTCCTGTTGTGTCGACATTGAGGATCCCTTTGACGAAGGCTTGAAATGCAAAGTCTGAAGTCAGGGATGAGTCACGCAGTCAGGGTGATGCACAGGTTCCAAGGAGCTGCGAGGCTGAGATGTGGAGTTCAGCATCGTCGTTGAGGCCACCATTGATGAGAGGTGCAAGGGATGTGTCATGCACCAGCAGTTCTGTAGGCGATGCAGGCTGAGGCGGCGATGCAAGTCTTTGCGATGGGTCTATTCCACAAAGCAGCGGAGATGCTTCAGTTCTGCTTGGGGTTGCGCCACACAGCAGAGGAGATGCGTCAGTTCCGTTTAATCCAGAGAGGCTGGCAAAGCACCATAAGCCCACTTCCAAGGGTCCAGGGCACCACTTGGCAGGATCGACTCATAGATAGCAGAGTCCAGGTGCAGATGCAAGGTTGTTGGAAGCCTGTTATGTCCCTGAGGCATCAGATCAGAAGACCAGCCAACTAGCCCTTGAAGTCACTCTGGGTTCAAGAGATGCAGGTCCAGTCCTTCTCAGCCATGCAAGAGGGCAGCAGGTCAGCACAGCAAAGCAGGAGTCCAGCAGAGTGCAGTCCTTCAGAGATGCAGTCCTTCTACAGCACAGCAGTCCTTATTCCTGGTAGAGTATCTACAGGTCTAGAAGTGTACTGGAGAGTTGGTGACTGATGTCCAGCATTGATATCCATTTGTGCCTATGAAGTGGGAAAGAAGCTTCCAGAGGATTCCCTTTTAAGTCCCCAGGCATCCTGCCTCCGCTTCTCCGGCGAGTCCCGGTACCATGAAGCACCCAGGCTCCCTATAGCCAATCACAACACTGCAATGCAGCATTTTGATTGGCTCTCCTAAGCCAATCACAATGCTGCAATGCAGCATTCTGATTGGTCTTAGCACCGTGGATCGACGCTCTGATGGGGACTGGTGGCCTGGGCATGTTCCTCACCAGGCTGTGTAATGCAACCTGGTGGGGAACATGGAAAGTGCTCATGACTGTTTGGCCGGGCCAAGACGACCGGCCAAGCAGTCATGCGCACTTGGAATTGTGCAAATCACTCCTTCCCCTGTGCTTCCAGCCCCAACCAGACCTAACCCAGCCCCGAACCAGCGAAAAATAAAATAATAATAACTATGTTATCATCATTTTATTTTTCCTGCTCAAAGAACAGTGGTGTGACGCTCGTCCACCTTAGCGGAGCAGCAGCCCCTGATAACAGGGCACAGATGTCGAGTGTACTGCATTTCTATGAGCCGAATAATTGTACCAAGTACCATATTGTTATTTGCTTCTCATAATGATATTATCGATATTATAGGGAAACATGTCAACAACAATATAATTTTATACAGTCCATTTGCATACATAAGTAATGATAACAGACGTTACAAAAACACTCAGTTTAAGAAGGTGATATATTGACCTAGGACCTTATCCACCAGTATGTCAAAGGATTTTGAGTATTACAGCGCCTAGTGGGAACAATGCATTCAGATGACATGCAGATGACACACAGCACTGGAATTATTATCTGCTTTCTACCTGTGGTTCTCAATGAATCATGCGACTGATTAATATACCATGGGTAAATGGCAGATAGAAACTAGCCTAGGACGTGCCTTTTGAGCCCTCAGATCGATTTATGGGTCATTCAATATATTATATAATTTATAATATAAAGGTATTTCAACAAAGTAGCTATTTAGTTGTCTGTGGACTGGTTAAGATGGCAGGAAGAGGCTTGGTTTACTTTGCACGAGGCTCCACTGCCAAACAAATGAACTCCTCACAGTTCACTAAATAAACTATGTCTTGTGCTTATGAATTTAATATTACAGAAGGTCCTTGAGGACCCTTTTGAATCACAGAAAGGTGTTGTGCAAGTAAAAACCGGAGCAAATTGTGGTTTTGCACCAGTTTTAATGGTGATTAGTATACCTATTTTGGGTAACACTTTAGTGCATAAATCAGAGACATCAGATATTGCCCCCAAGTAATGACTAATGGGCTCGAGTTTTTTGTTATTGTAATTTGTGGCCCTTCAAGCCTTGTTCTTTGAGCGATCACGCTCCTTCCTGTGGAGTAAATATGCTGGGTTTGCTCACAGTTTAGTGGTCAATTTGCATATTTACAGTTAGAAATGGGATTTCTGGTTGGCTAGGGCATGCGCCTAAGCCAGGCAGAAACCACCACTCTAGTCAGGGCAAGGGAGTTTCACACCAAAGATAACCTCTGCTCACCCCCTTGGTAGCTTGGCAGAGCAGTCAGGCTTATCCCAAAGGCAATGTGAAAAGCGTTTGCGCAACTCACTCACACAGCAGTGACACACTAGGTACACCACAAAAGAAACTCCACTCAAGGTTATGTAAAAATAGCTTTTGTATTATCCATAAAACACATTAAAACATAATTACATATATACACGGTACCACCTGGCATGACTTTACAGGGGATTATATACACTACAGGGCCAATCGGGCCACTGTCATAACCATCAGCACTCTCAATTGGGGAAAACAACCAGTAATTACTGGTGACACAGCACTTAGCATATGCAGAACATAAGCAGCAGTAGTGCACTATTACCCATACTTGTAGAGTGCACACATCCCATCAGCACATCATGCCCACCTTAGGCATATGCAGTGCCATTACGGTATATAGGGTGCAAGCCACATGCAGGTAAGCATCAGGGTCTGAGCTTCTACGACATACACTTTTAAAACCCGCATTGGTAACATATGGCAGCTCACCCTAACTACAGAGGACAGCGCTCCTGCGCTGCTTTAACAGAGCCTACGGCTGTTTCCCTACGCAGGACCGGGGCCTCCGTCGAGGGTTTCCCTCCCGGCCTGCAGCTGTTTCCGCAACTCCTGAGGCCCCAGGTTCCGGTGAGCCCGTAGTCCTGGTGAGACCTCACGGGTCACTACCAATGGCCAAAGTAACAGAGCCACCCGTGAGAGGGTGCGGGGCAGCGGTTACTCTCCCCACCTAGACCCGACCTGCCTCCTGATACCTTTGCATGTGGGGAGACCTGGCGCGCCTCACACGGCTCCTCATCCGGCCTCCTGCCGGTCCAGCAGCACGCGAGCTCTCCCCTGCTGTCTTGGGAGACGCTGCTCCTCTCTGCAGCGCCGTCTGCCCGGGCTTGTCTCCTGTCGCCGGCCACAAACACGGACTGAAGTCTCTGTCCTCTCTTGAGCCAGAAGGGGCAGGACCCGGGGCGGAGTCCCCGTCGGCTCCGCTGTGCGTCCCCTCTGGGGAATGCGTTCCCGCTCAGCCCCGCCTACTCCCAACTTGGCAACACATGGGGCTCCCCCTTTCCTCACGGGAGCCCCGCCCACAGCCAGGCTTCCCCTGCCTGACTTCCGGCCGTCGTGGCGCAAAGTCTCCGTGGATCTTGACCCTTTTTTCTGCACAAAACGTGGTGTAGCAGCCCGGGGCCACTCAGCAGAGCCCCGGCTGCAGCAATCAGCCCGATGCGCCAACACGGGGGGAAGGGGAGAGTGCTCCACTTCCTTCAGCTCTCCCCTCTTGCTCTCACCCAGCGCTTCGTTCTTCTTGAGGAAGACCAGAGAACCGGGCACAGCGGTCCCAGAGCACCCCACGCACTTGTATCCAGGAAGATGGAAAAAGTATGAAGTGCCTAACCTGCTTTGCCCTGCAAGACACAACCAGGGAGCAGGCAGCACTCTCTTCTAAGGATTTGGCAAGGGCAGAGCTGGGCACAGGTAGGCCAGCACAAAGGCTTGTGAGATAGAAGTTGCAGTCCTTCCTTCAACATCAGAGTCCAATGGCGGTTCCTCCTGGCGCACTGCAGTCCACGCAGTGTTTCAGCTCCACAAGTTCCAAGTAAGCACACAGCACTTTACATGGGGTCACAGCCCCAATATTTATATTGCACATGTCTTTGTTCTACCCCGTGTCACAGGGCTCTGTGCCCGGTCCAAACCAGTTCTGGGGGGTACTTGCATTCACCTTTTCATGTGCACAAACACCCTCCTTTGTCAGTGTAGGCTCTGGCCCCAGACACACCACAGGGGGGCATAGCCAGCATTGTGTAAGGCAGGCACAGTCCTATTCAGGTCCAAGTGCTACTCCTCCCACTACTCCAAATGCAGTTTGGCCTGTTCAGCCTAGCCCTGACTCACCCAGCCCCTCTGGAGCCACTGCACCTCCACAGCTCCTGTCATCCAGAGCCAGACATGCAATACACAACAGGCAGGCACAAAGACACATAGCACACAGAAATTCCCACTTCTATAAGTGGCATTTCTAGAATAGTGATAATAAATCTGCGAGCACCAATACGCAGCATTTGTTACCACTATTCCAAACATACCAAACTTGACCACGCTTCTCCTCTCATGTCAGGAATTACCACTGAAACAGATATCAGGGAATCCCCAATGCATTTCAATGAGAGGGCAGCCTCACAGTAGTGAGAAACCAAAATGGCTGTTTGTCACTACCAGGACATGCCACACAATTAAGGCACATGTCCTACCTTTTACCTACAGTGCACCCTGCTCATAGGGCTAGCTAGGGCCTACCTTAGGGGTGACTGATATGTAGTAAAAGAGGAGTCACAGACTTGGCAACCACTTTACGTGTCACGTCACAGCTGCAGTAAACTGTGTGCGCAGGCCCTGCAATGGCAGAGGCCTGAGACAGGTTTGAAAGGCTACTTTGCTGGTTGGCACAAGCAGCACTGCAAGCCCACCAGTAGCATTTAATTTACTGGCCCTGGGTATATGAGATACCACTTTACAAGGGACTGATAGGTAAATTAAATATGACAAACAGGTGTAGACCAATCTTACCATGTTTATCATAGAGAGCACATGCACTTTAACACTGGACAGCAGTGATAAAGTGCTCAGAGCCCTAAAACCACCAACACCAGGTCAGAAAAAATACCAGGAGGAAGGCAAAAAGTTCAGCGATGACCCTGCAAAAAGGGCCAAGTCCAACATTTACTATTTGCTCTCTTACAACACTAATATGCCTGGGACAAAAAAGTTAAGAATTCTCATGTTGCAAATAAGGCAGAAACACAATTTAGTGAAATTGTCCTCTGGCTGGTGTGAGGAAACCCATTTATTTGACAAAGAAAAGCAGACTTAATTACTACCATGGGCAGATATCCACTGTACTGCACATTCAATTTTAAATGAAAATCGTACCTAACCTAATGGCTTATTTCCATTACTCCTGTTGAAAAGGCGGTAACTTATCGGCTGTCCCTGCTGGAAGTATGGGGCTGTTTGTGATGCGGTCCTTATACAGTAAAAAATTGCAATTTTGTTTTCCTTTTTTTATTTTATACTTTTATATGCTTTTGAGACTCTACGCTACTCGTTGGAATTTTTACTTGGAGCATTTTTGTTTAAAGGCCGACTGTTTTACATGTATTTGAAAGTTTATCATCACTCCTACCTCAATTCGTCTTTCTTTACTCTCTATGACTGCTATGGATGCAACCTTCTTCTGTATAAAGAACTTAACCCCTTCGATGCGCGTGACGAGCTCAGCTCGTCATGCTGCGCGGTAGCGCTGTGCGCATGACGAGCTGAGCTCGTCACGACCACACCCGCGATCGGAATGTCCAGCAT
This sequence comes from Calotriton arnoldi, assembly GCA_963921515.1. Taxonomy (NCBI): domain Eukaryota; kingdom Metazoa; phylum Chordata; class Amphibia; order Caudata; family Salamandridae; genus Calotriton; species Calotriton arnoldi. Next base: position 3,131,579 of record CAWUFW010000108.1, on the reverse strand, counting down.
ACGAGCGGAATTCCGATCGCGGTCAAGGGGTTAAGGCCCATCTGTGCAGAGGCCATGCCAGCAGTTCACCAAAGGCAAAAATGCCTGTGCTGAGATGCAGCTTAGAGCCACTGACTCAGCTCCCAGTAAGCAGCAGTGGGGCGGGGAAGGGAGAAGAGAGGGAGGAGGGAGAGGTTAGAAAAAGAAGAAAAAAAATTGCCTGCCGGCCGGCCTACTAGCCAGCCGCCGCCACCTCTCCTGCTTCATCTTCCTGGCTTTTTCTCTTCAAAGGAAGCAGAAAGAACCCAGCTCCCAGCCTCCCGATAGCGAATCACAACACTGCAATGCAGCATTGTGATTGGTCTGAGCGCCATGGATTGGCGCTCATCCAGAGAATGGGAGGCTGGCCATGTTCTCCATGGAGGCTGTAATGCAGCCTGCATGAAGAACATGCAAAGTGCGCATGAATGTTTGTCCGGCCCCAGAGGGCCGGTCAAACATTCATGTACACTTACATAGTGCTCACCACTCCTCTCCCTGCTCTGAGAGCAGAGCAGACCTTCACCGCCCGGCCCGCCGAGATGCCGCAGCAGGATAAATAAAAGATAATAAGGTAGAGTTATTATCATTTTAGTTTTCCTTTTTTTCCACTGCGAAAAGCAGTGGGGCAACGCTCCTCCGACTTAGTGGATGAGCCACCACTGGTTCTCGTCCAACTTCTCCATCCCCAGTGCATGAACTTGATGTTCTAACAATCTCTAACTCCACCTGCAACCAGTCTTTAAGGCCCTCGTTATGAGTTTGGTGGATTTTGGTTCTGGGATACTGGAAGGCCAGAATTCATGATTTCGACTGGTATACGCACACCTGGTTTACTCCCCAGAATGGGAATAATCTTAAGGACCCGGTGATGTAGGTCCTTTCCTGTGTGGTTTTCCCTGTTTCTGAGGGGAAAACTGCAGACATTTCCCCCTGCTCTGTGCATGCGGAAAGTGTCAGGAAGAGGGCTGGTATAGGTGAGGGTGGGCGAGGTGAAGTGGGGTGTCTGTGAGTTCAGGGATCAGCCTGTTCAGGTGGAGCATTGTCTGCACCCAGGATACTGCTCCAGATGTCAGGCAATGTCCGGGTTGTGCTGCTTCCTGCAGCTGTTTCTGCTGCAGCCAGTAAAAGAGTTTGATCTCTCTGGGCCGGAATTACCCGGTCCATGCTGTGGATCTGATAATTTCAGGCCTGGAGACATGTAGAACTGTGGATGGCAGAGTTTTAGCTCCAGGTAAAATTCCATGACTTGTTATGAAGTTCTTCGTTTGGACAAGTCAAGATAATGGTGGCAAAAGCGTGTTTCTCAAAAACTCTTTTAAGTTTACCAGGATCTAGAGGGTAGTCTGTTCCTGGGTTCCATCAATGCCCAGACAGTGTTAACAAGTGTAAACATTTCAAAATAATGAAGTACTACTGTCACAAAATGTGCTGCATTTTGCCGCATAATTGCCTTTTCTTATCATAAAATGTACCCAACCTTGCTACATAATTTGCCCGCCCCTGCTGCATAATTCCAGTGGCCTCCTGACTGCCCTTAAAAGGCCACAAAATGGGTGGGGCAATGGAGAGATGGCAGGGCTACGAGGCCTTCGTAGCTGAGGTAGCCTCCCCTACCCTCTAAGGAATACAAAAATATAGACATCTGAATCCGTCTTTTCTGTAGTGGAGTGGATGCAAAACCCTTAATGGACTGACAGGTGCAGAGCCTCCAAAAGACAAGCTGTGTATGAAAAGTGCCAAAGTGGCACCGTGAAAAGTGGCACCATGTAAGTTGACAGCTCTTTTAAGGACTTTCTGTCTAATTCACAAGACCTGTCAGTGTACTCAAGGGGTAATTTCAAAGTGAGTCACTTTCCTGATGCATAGCAGTTTTTTCTAACCCTATGCATGCATTGTGTCAGCACTGAGAAAAATCTACTACTATAAAATCAGGAAATTTTAGAAACTTCTCCAAAAACTTTTTTCCCTTTTTATGATCTGGCTTGACAGTGCAGCTGTTTCTTGCCATACAATTATGCGAGCAGCATTAGAGAGGGGTGTTGGCTCCGCCCACATGTTGGGAGCCAGGAGTACATGTTTTGATAGGGCAGAAGTTGTATGCTTCCATAAAAAAAAGTACTTGACCTCTACACAGCTCTGATTATTTTGTTTATTTATCCAGCTGCCTGAGCTTGAACTTTATTGGGCACACACATGAGATTATAAAGCTACTAAGGTGTCTTAGATAACGAGAAAAAGTATGGTGTATTTCTCTGGAAGCCGCACAGTTGGGAGTTGGGTAGTCATTAACCTGCATGGATGTTTAGGTCTGTCTTGAAAGTTCAACTGCCATCTGACATTTTAACCTTAACCCATATTATTCTACAGGTTTTTGAGTCCACACAAATACATATCTATATCCTTTCCATTTACTTGTAATGCTTCACATTACCATTCAATATTCCTAGAAAGCTAGACCTATTGACATTGCCAATGCTTGTTTATTTTAAGATGACACCCATTTTCTATGTGCAGCCTGCCTTCCCAGCACACACCTTGGGAATGCGGGCTTATTATTTCATTCACTTTTTGCACCACTATCATCTAATTTATACAGGTGTATGTTGAGAAATGCAGCTAATACCTCAAAGTCATTGCAAATATGTTTAATTGCTCACAAAATAACGACTTTGCTTTGTATTATTTTCACTTCGTTTTCCTTACCACCTCCATAAAGCTACCTGGGGATCGCCCATGATTACTGCTGGAGGTGCCACTTACAAACTCAGAAAAATCTGCAAGTTCAGACTAATTTTCGCATGCACAGTTGCATCATGGATTTCTGATTCTCCCTGCCCTTCTGACTGCAGAAACGAGACTCCATACTCCCCCATGCACGCAGCATTGCGTGTAGTAGAGTGCTGACAGAAACCGGCGACTTTTTCTCTGTTTACTATTACGTATGTGCAGGACAGTTCGTCTATACAGCTTTGCTGCCGCGGTGGCTCAGACATTGCCGCTTTGATGATTACGGTTTTGATGATACCCCCGCACAAACTCTTGCCAAACGTTTGCTTGCAGCGTGAAAGCTGTTTAGCTAAAAAACGAACCTTGGAAGGTTAATAAAAAAAAAACACCGAGAAAGGAAAGCTAACAATCAAGGTGAGGTGCCAACAGCTTTTCCTTAATTTTGTGAAAACAGAATTAGCGACGCCATGGGACAAATTGGTGCAGATTGTACAGCCACAGGGCACAGTGTGCAGCGTAATGACTGCACGGCGGCGCGGTTGCAGAGTGACGCTAAACGCAAAGTACTGCCCGACGGAGTTCATCTCGAAATCACTCCGAGCGCAGCCTGTCTATGCAAAACCATTAATCTCAGAATGTGTCTAAACACCATCCCGGAGACAGGCTGCAATTTCCAGGCCTCTGTGACAGGCAAGAGCCAGCGGAGCGCTGTCATTTAACCCCAGTGGTTTTGCTGGTAGGCTTGAGAAGAAAGGTTTTTTTACACTGTCCTGTCAGAGAATGGCTTCGGCAGCTGTCAACGCTGTCGGACAATTTCACATGCTAAAGTAACACAATGCATATGCACTGTAGATCTGTCATCGCAGAGAAATCCATAATACTCTGCTTTATACTCTTGCGAATTGTGCCCGCTCATAAAATAACAACAATCTTTGTACATTTTAAGGGCAATAAAGATTGAGCGAGTGCGCCTCAGTTGCTTGGCTTTAGTACCATTTTTAGACCTTGGCAACAGCATGAATGCGGGTAGCAAAATGCAGTATCGAGGTTGAAGCGTCGAATCATTAGCTAAAATTATCAGATTGCCTGAGGGTTGCTATTGGTAGGGGGCTGCCTAACCCCTAAATAAAAGGCAAACCTTTCCAGCAACTGGAGGAACAGAGCCGGATTTATGAAGGCCGGCTGATGCTTTCACCAGGCAAGGCGGCCTTGGGGCCCCTTTTTATGTCCTGTGCTGCTGTTCCATCGCCAACCAGAGGTGTCACCGTGACACTATGCCTTAGAGGGCCACACTCACAAAGGCATTTGTGCACCTACCTTCATTTCATTTAAGGAATGATGTCCATTCGCAAGGACATCTAAATGTTGATTTACAGAATTGGGATTGGTGAAGTTTTACCCTCCATTTGTAAGTACCTAAATTCTGCTACTATGAGCACTGTACATTTCAGGTTATGGGAGGTTTTACAGGTGTTCCAAATAGTTTTTCTGCTAATGGTTGGCGAACATATACAAACTCGTAAGTTTGGTGTCATCCAGATACTTTCTGCAGGAAATATCCCACCCTGGAATCAATCATAAATATTCTTGTTTCAGGGACCTAAGTACTTAAGTTATGAGGTTGGAAAAGAGGACTCAACCACCTCACCTTATTTATGGGACTTGTCCTCTGGGATGTTTTCCCTGTAGAGAAACAAGAAAGGTTGCTTCTGCAAAAGTACATATGTGTCAGATTTCCATCTGGTGGAAATTCTAAGGGTAAACATTTTATACACAAGTACTCTAGAAAAACTATGATTCTCATAGATTTCCACGAGTACTCCTTGCATTGTTTGGGAATCCTGTAATATTTTGAAATTTGATAATTATGTGCAATGCTCCAGCAGCAAAAGTTGCAACTTTTTTCCGAAGCATTTGTGATTTGGACCCTGTACATTCCTGTGCATGGTACGGTGGTGTGTTTCAAGGTCGGAGACAATGAGGCTAAGTGGAAAAGCCAGCTACACAGCAGATGTGCCATTTTCCAATAGAAATAGAAGCGTATTCGCATGTGCAATGCACAAACATCCCCAAAAGTGTAAAGGAGAACGTGAGGAGATCCACTACAAGACTCTTACCATAGTCGAGTTTGCTAATGATAAGCAAGTATATCAGTGTCGTCACTGCGAGGAAGGAAGTGCAAGGGCAGATTTGCAAAAATCTGGTATCCGTGTTGATTATGAAAGCTTCCATATTCATACCAGTGTTGAAAGGTACTCTGATGTTTCTAGGTGAGGGTGTAAGTGATAGCATATCTGGAGGGAGTGGAGAGAATAGGGGAAAGAGACAATTTCCAAAGCAACAGAAAAGTCAATATTTCCATTTCATCGGATTTCAGCATGAGTGGTCTGATACGCCTCTAGTGATGGATGGCTGTTAGGTAGTTAGAGATCTGTGTCTGCAGGCTGGGAGTGACCATGGGAAGATTCAGAATTCACCTTCATTGAGATAATACAAAAAGGCAAAGGAAGAGAACATTTGATCAAAAAATGACATGTATAGGTAGTAGAGGGGAGGGCCCAGAACTGAACCTTTTGGGACGCCCACTGCTAGAGGTGGGGCAGGTAAAGAGCCAGGAACACCATGACACTTAGGGGTAGATTTAATAAAAACTCATGAAACACAGGCAGCAACCAAATTTGTTGCATGAGAGGGAGAGAGCACAGCAGTGTGATATCTACTAAGATATGGTGATTCCTGCTCTCTCCCTAGAACTGGTGCACACCCAGGCTCCTAGAGCGATGGACTCACCTTTGCACTGTAGTGCAAATCGTGTCTGTGTCATGTCTACCATGGGTGTTGTACTGGAAGGGTACCGTTACAGTCCAAAATGCCATGCTTGGACAAACATTATACCTTTCGCACTTTGGATGTGTGCTGTACAGAACAGCTCATATGCAAAGTCAGAAAAGTACGGAGAATTTGAAAGAATTCTCTTTTTAGTGCCTACCTCAAAGAAGCATTATCTTTGGCATAACCCACTCTCTTTTTGTGTCAAAAACCAAAGGTGGTTACTTGGGAACTCGCATGTACCACCAATAGTATGTCTCTTTGACGTAAAGCAGAGCAAAGCCACACTAGCTCTAGATCGCGTTACTTTAGTGTTACCTTCCAGTGCATATAAAGATTTGTGCTCGATAGTAAACCCCAAATTAACATTTTGCATCGGTATGCATTACTTTTGTAATGCAAAACCAGTTCAAAATGTTAGAAAATCTGCCCATCAGAACACTCAGAATGATAGGATGTAATCCGGTGTCCTGCAGAATCTTTGATACCATGATTGGACATCGTGTACCTTAGAATGTACTGATCTACTGTGTCGAACGAGGCAGAGAACTGGAGAAGCATGAGAAAAGAGGCGAGGTGGTCATGAGGAGCAGAGGTTACGAATTGCACCCTCGGGAAAGGGCAGTTTCTTTGAAATTCAGTACACAAAGACCAGCTTGAAAGAGTTCATGAAGGGTGTGAGTAGTGAGGAAGGCAGCGACGAGATGAAACACCAGTCATGGAATGCAGAGAGGATGGGAGTAGAGACAGCAACACAGTTAGCAGGAGCAACAGGGTCTGCAGTGCTTTGTGGTAGTTTTAAGACTATAGCAGATTCAAAACAAGGTGAGTAGGTGTCTGTGTTAAGAAAGTAATTAAAGAGAGATGTCAAGAGGATAAAGAGAAATGCCAGGAATGGCCAGATATAGGAGGTAAGAGCCACTCTATGATTATTTAATGACTAATAGACTCAGGGTGGCGTGCACGATGTGTTGGCAGCTTTGATGATAAATATATTATATCTTAAAATGTTCATGATAAAAAATGGCAACAAATATATCAGAGTATCTTTTATCCAAAGAAGGTGGTGTCAGTATATTAACTATGTAACATAATGAAAATGTATATAATACATTATATACACGAAGGGTTACAAATGTTCCCACTTTTGAGTGTAAGGGGAACAAGATGAACAAGATGAAGGGAGATTTATTGATTTGTCCCGGGTCCCACAATTTAGTTAACAGAGACATGCATAATTGAAACTCAGGTTTTCTGATTCTAAAACTAACAGTTAAAACACTAGACCCCACCCCTAAACTCCTTAGTGATTCCATAATTATACATAATAGGGCTGTTAAGGGTTCCAGAGGATTCTGGGCACCATGCCGGGTGGGGATCTACACGATCAATGTTGTTCTGGAATTCTAGGGTCGTGTTTTACAGTATTTCTCATGCATGTTCTCTCGGTGTGCGATTCTGCAAAGCTCTACTGTAGAGCCCCCTTTCTTACTGCGACCCTACGTTTTCAAACTCCAATATCTGCTTTACTCTTCTCCACATGCCAGCTCTATATTGGGTTTCATGAACTCTTGACAATGCTGAGTAGTGACTTTTAAACAGTCGAATAATTTTACTATTCATGTTTTTGACCACACTCTCCATCAGAAAATCATGCCCGTTTCCCGAAGCTTATATATTCATGGTGCTCATGTATTTTTTACATTTTGGTTAGAATGGTAATCAGGGCTTCCCAATATGTCTTCAAATGAAATGATCACCCCTGTAATGCAGTCACATTATTTAGTGAATATAGGAGGATGTCAAGTGTCCGCCACATTCAGCCATGTACAACAATTGCGACGGGCTTGAACAAATGTTCTGCCTTTGATCTGGCGAATGGCGTACATTTCCCTTTGGTAATGACTATTCGCAGTTCAAGATGAAGTCATCTGAAGAGGATAACCTAGTTAGTAGTGTCCTACATATTCAGATATGCTTCCCCAATCCCCTTATGACTAAAGCAATAGAAGTGTGCTTATAGGGCGGTCGCAGCACGGAGGACATCCATTACAACGCATGCGTTATGTCGCATGCGTTTACGTCGCAAGCGTTACAGCGCAAGCGACGTTACGACGCAGACCATTACGCCGCATACCATTACATTGCATGCGCATTTAAAACGCATACGCTTTTAAATCGTATGTGGTGTAATGGACGCGAGGCGGCCGGCACGGACGAGCACCGGGACAGAGGCGGAGGAGCACCGGGACAACGCGAGGAGAAAGAGGTAAGGGGGATTATGCTTAGAGTGTAGTGTTTAGGGTTTAGGGCAGTGTCTGGAGATTGTGCTTACAGTGTAGTGTTTAGGGTTTAGGGCAGTGTCTGGTGGTCGTAGTGTAGGGCAGTGTGTTAGGCGTAGTGTATTAGGGTTTAGAGCTTAGGGTTTAGGGAACTTTTTTAGGCTTTAGGGTAGTGTGTGTTATGTAGGGCAGTGTGTTAAGCGTAGTGTATTAGGGCTTAGGGCTCAGGGAAGTGTAGGGTACTTTATTAGGCTTTAGGGTAGTGTGTTATGTAGGGGAGTATTTGGAAAAAATCGCAATGTTAAAGCATGCGGAGTGTTTGTGTGCGTTGTAAATGTGTTTTGCATGCATTTCAATACGTAAGCGAAGTAATGGTTTGCGTGGTGGAAGCTTGCGTTGTAAATGTGCATGCGATGTAAAGACGCCGATGTAAAGGTATGCGATGTTAACGTTTGCGATGTAGCATCATACATCCTCGCAGCACTGGCCACCATTTTAGGTGTTGACTCACAATATGGTAAGATGGATGCCGTGCAAAAACAAGTAGAAATCAATGCAAACTGGAATACAACGGGTGTATCAAACATTCCCAGGCAGAAAATGTGGTAGATATAATTTGACCTCAAAAGCAGGTTAGCATTATATGCAAAAGGAGGTTATTTATGACTTCTCTCTATTAATATGTGGTTCGCCCACGAGCTCTGCTTCCTTCCCTTCCAATTATCTGGTTACTCTGTTTTTTTGGTAGGAGTGTTCATAACAAGCTAAGTATATGCGTCCCCATTGCAGCCTTTGAGGCTGATGCTTTAAACCACTTTGACGGTCTAGTTTCTTGCTCTGACACCTCCCTCTGCACGTGCACATGCGAAGGAGCACTCCCAGCAGGGGGTCTCTGAATCAAAGAAGGAAAGCTCAGTATCTAGACATTTTTGGGCTCAGGAATGCATTGTGATGTGCACTGTCACTGGGGGCGACCAAAAGCTGCTACCTCTGAGCTGCCATCTGAAATCAGCCGTATCCGATTGTTCTTACAGATGAAAGAGCGCGAGAGGCAGAATTTTTTTCTGCGCATTCTGTCACTTCGCGCTTAAGGAAAGTGGTGGTGGGGGAACTGATCCCAGTAGGGTCCCACAAGCACCTTCAGATGTTATTAATCTCTCCTGCAGATTGTCATTGTTCCCCGCCGCTCCACTCTGGCTGGCTGCAATTTTACATTTGGATAGTGTAAAATGGAGCTCTTAGGGATCCCCTGTGCATAACATTTGGAACTGTTAAAAGATCAAGGAATAGCAAGGAGCTCTGCATGGGACGCCAGCTCTCATTTTGGGAACTGTAGAAAGAATTCTTCACTGTAAACAGAATGTGATTCCTGGTTCGGGTTGGTTTGCATTAGATAGAGAACGTTGTATTCTTTATTGAAATGGAACCCCTTCCATAGTTCACATGTGCTTCCCTCCTCACTTCTTTGTGCTCCACATTGATCTTAAGGTTTATTAATATTGTCAAATTCTTACCTCAGAGTGTACATCAGCTCCAGGACCCCATATATCATTGGTGTCTTCAATTTTCTCACAGACACCATAATAATGCCCATGAGATGTGCTCTAGCTCGAATTGACAGTGTCTTGGTAACTGCAGGATACCACTCAATCAAAGGGAAAACAAGCAGTTAGCACTTTTAGGATTTTGGTAGAATCTCGTAAGCAAGACTGGAGCAGGAAGTCTTTATTATCGGACATCAAGCAATTCTCTATCGCCAAGAGTTGAAGAAAGACTTGAAACTAGTAGGACACAAGTGACTATTGCACTAATCGTTCCATAGCTCTCTCTCTCTCTCTCTATATATATATATATTCACTGAAAAAACCATAGGTTTCAGGGACGTTATAGTTACAAATTAGCATTTAAAAAACCTTTGAAATTCACTGAAAAAACCATAGGTTTTAGGGACAGTTATAGTTATTTGGACATTGCACTCGTACAAAACCCGTGAAATTCCCCCGTTATAGTTAGTCCAGCTAACTATAACTCGCGCCCCGCAATGCACTGCTGATGACGTCACATATTACATCACTCATGACATGGTCAGTGACATCACTGATGACATCACTGATGACATCTCAAATGACATCACTGATGACATCACTGATGACATCATCCAGTGACTGTGTGTTTCTGTAAAGTTTAAATATTTTTAATATATATAGGAAAAGACGTATTGAAGAATGAGTGGGTGTGTAAGTGTCTGTATGGATGATTTAGTAGGTGCGTGACTGACTGTATAAGTGAGTGATTTAACGTATCTTACTGAATGCATGGGTTAGTGACTAAACTGGGTGAATGTCTGTATCCGTCTGTCTGTTGCTGTGTAAGTGGCTGCATGTGTTTGAGAATAGCTACATGAGTGTCTATATGAGTTATTGAATGCTTGTGTGAGTATCTGTATGGGTGCCTGAGTGTTTGTGTGGGAGGGGTGTGTGCGACTCTGTGCATAGATGTGTGAGTGGGTGATTCACTGGGTGGATGGTTTCAAGAGTGCATCTGTGATAGACTGTATGGGTGGGTAAGTGTGTGTAAGAGTGTGTTAGTGAGTGAATGTATGTCCCAGTGGTACATGTGTGAGTAACTACATATGTGAAAGGCAGTATATATGTGTGTTGGAGTATATAAATAGCTATAAGCAAGAGTGACTGATTGTGATAGTGGCTGTATGGATGAGTGTGTGCTTGTATCAGTGATTGTATAAGAGCGTAAGAATGTGCTAGTATTTGTATGAGTAAGTGAGCTGGTGTGTGTATAACTGTATAGGTGAGTAAATGGTAGTGTGTTTAATTATTTGCATGACTGACTAGGTGTGTGAGTACCTCTATGGATGAGTGGCGGTGTTTGAGTGTCTATATAGGAGTATGAGTGCATATGATAGTCCTGTACTGAGTGACCGTAAATATGAGTGACTGTTCGGGTGAGTGAGTGGATGTGTGCGTAGACCTAAGAATCAGTGAGTGGGTATGTAGTTATTGGTGTTGGAGTGTCTATGGTTTTGCGAATGGCAGTCTGTACTTTAGAGTGGGTGTATCAAAGGTTATATTAGGGTGTGAGAAGATGCATGAAATTATCACATGGATGATGTCATCAGTGATGTCATCAGTGATGTCATTTGAGATGTCATCAGTGATGTCATCAGTGATGTCACTGACCATGTCATGAGTGATGTAATATGTGACGTCATCAGCAGTGCATTGCGGGGCGCGAGTTATAGTTAGCTGGACTAACTATAACGGGGGAATTTCACGGGTTTTGTACGAGTGCAATGTCCAACTAACTATAACTGTCCCTAAAACCTATGGTTTTTTCAGTGAATTTCAAAGGTTTTTTAAATGCTAATTTGTAACTATAACGTCCCTGAAACCTATGGTTTTTTCAGTGAATTTCAAAGGTTTTTTAAATGCTAATTTGTAACTATAACATGTCTGAAACCTACGGTTTTTTCAGTGAATTTCAAAGGTTTTGTAAATGACAATTTTTAAATGTATTAATTGTTATATACATTTTTAAAATACTGATTTACTACATTTTTAGAAACAATTTTTTTTACATATTTTATTATTTAAATTACATTGTAATTACATTATACATTACATTACAAAAAATACTTTCTCTTAATGAATTACTTTAGTTTAAATACTTTGCAGATAGGCAATAGACTTTTAAGTACAGTAGTTACAGTTGTTGCAATGGGCAACACATTTTCAAACACAATGCAACATTCAGCTCAATGTGAATTTCTAGTTAAATGCAATTAGTTACTTTATGGATTACTTTTCTAACCACAGGACTGGATCCTAGATTCAGTCCTGGGACATCTCCTGTAAACAGTTGAGTAAAAGCGTTTTGGTTACAGTCGTGATTTTTAAGGAATATTATTGTATTTTAAAAGTTGACACTTTGAAACTTTTTCTCATAGAATCACCAATGTTATCCTATGGAAGGAAATTCACTTAGCAGGTAAAAACTGTTATCGTTACTTTTTCTTACTCAGTGTTGGATCCTGGATCCAGCACTGGTGCATCTCCTGTAAACAGTTGAAAGAATGCGTTTAAGTCATACTGTCGATTTTTAAGGAATATTTGTAGTTTGTGAAAATCAACACTTTGAAACTTTTTTGCTGAAAACCAGTCAATGTTAGCCTATGAAGGAAATTCAAGTTACCGGTAAGTACGGTTAAAATTACTTTTGAGGATCAGTACTGGGCTGAAACATGCAGCACTGAGGTCTTTCCTGATAACAGGTGAGTAAATCGGAATTCGTATTTCGGCTGATTTTAGAGGAATATTTTAAAGTTCCAAAACTCCACACTTAGAAGAATTTCCAAGTGAAACCAGTCAATGTTAGCCTATGGAAGGAAATTCAAGTTACTGGTAAGTACGGTTAAAATTACTTTTCAGGACCAGTACTGGGCTGAAAGATGCAGCACTGAGGTCTCTCCTGATAACAGGTGAGTAAATCAGAATTCGGATTTCGGCTGATTTTAGAGGAATATTTGTATGTTTCAAAAATCAACACTTAGAAGAATTTCCAAGTGAAACCAGTCAATGTTAGCCTATGAAGGAAATTCAAGTTACCGGTAAGTACGGTTAAAATTACTTTTCAGGATCAGTACTGGGCTGAAAGATGCAGCACTGAGGTCTCTCCTGATAACAGGTGAGTAAATCGGAATTCGTATTTCGGCTGATTTTAGAGGAATATTTTAAAGTTCCAAAACTCCACACTTAGAAGAATTTCCAAGTGAAACCAGTCAATGTTAGCCTATGAAGGAAATTCAAGTTACCGGTAAGTATGGTTAAAATTACTTTTCAGGATCAGTACTGGGCTTAAAGATGCAGCACTGAGGTCTCTCCTGATAACAGGTGAGTAAATCGGAATTCGTATTTCGGCTGATTTTAGAGGAATATTTTAAAGTTCCAAAACTCCACACTTAGAAGAATTTCCAAGTGAAACCAGTCAATGTTAGCCTATGAAGGAAATTCAAGTTACCGGTAAGTACGGTTAAAATTACTTTTCAGGACCAGTACTGGGCTGAAAGATACAGCACTGAGGTCTCTCCTTATAACAGGTGAGTAAATCGGAATTCCTATTTCGGCTGATTTTAGAGGAATATTTGCACAATGGTGAAGGGAGGGGGCGGGGCCTGAGGTGACATCTTTGCAAACGCGCCCCGTGGAGCGTTTTAAGTTGGGGGATTAAGTCCCCTTGAATCCTGAGGGTCCCTAGGGGCCAACTAGACCACCAGGAACCTCCAATATGCGCCAGGGGGCTGCATTGCAGAGACGTGTAGAGAGGCCACACCCTTTTACACCTCTCTGCAACGCAGCTCTGTGGCGCATTCTGGATGTACCTGTTGGGCTAGTTGGCCCCTAGGGACCCTCAGGATTGAAGGGATTTAATTCCCATCTTAAAACGCGCCACGGGGCCTATTTGCACACATGTCACCTGAAGCCCCGCCCTCCCTTCACCACTGTGCAAACGCGCCCCGTGGCGCATTTTAAGTTGGGGGATTAAGTCCCTTGAATCCTGAGGGTCCCCGGAGTCCAACTAGCCCACCATATACCTCCAAAAGCGCCACAGAGCTGCGTTGCAGAGAGGTGTAAAGGGGCGTGGCCTCTGTACACCTCTCTGCAAGGCAGCCCCCTGGCGCATACTGGAGGTACCTGGTGGGCTAGTTGGCCCCCAGGGACCCCCAGTATTCAAGGGGAGACCGCGCTTCGATTTTTTTTTTTTCGGCAGGATTCGCGCACCCTGAGCGCATCCTGCCGATTTTTAAATTTTTTTTAAATTTTTTTTTGCCCAGCGGGTCCTTGTGGGACCCCCTGAGCAAACCTAGGGGGTCAGGGTGTTTCTACCCTGCCCCTTTGTGCGCTTTGCGCACTTGTTTCTGTCCCTCGGTTCTACCGAGGGACAAAATGGCTGCCAACATTTCCTGAATCGGAATGTTGACAGCCAGCTGACAGCCAATTAACATGCAGCTCGTGATCGGGAGGGTACGCGGACCCTACTCGGCCATAGATATCACTAACTTTTTACTTTTCATTTTCTCAGCAACCACTGAACGGATTTACACCATTTAACAAAAAGGGTTCTTTCTGAACCAAGAACTACCTCTTTGCCAAATTTGGTGTAATTCCGTTCAGCAGTTCGGGCTGTAGCCGTGTCTAAAGTTTCCTATGGGAAAATGCATGGGGAAAACACGTTTTGGGACCCCCTTTTTTCTCGGCCCCCGCTTGACGAATCCCCCGAGACTTTCAGGGTAGGAGCGGACCGGAGCGGGCCACAAAGTTTGAAAATTTCGCGAAGATACGTCAACCGGCAAGAGAGTTATTTCAAATAGAATGTCGCGGATTTCCTATGGATAATAGGTTGTAACTATAACTATCTACTGGCGACCGCCAGTAGATAATATATATACACACACACGTCTCTAAATTATATATATATATATATTGTTCAGCACGAGAAACTGATAATTGAAAGCGGCAATTCAGACCTGAGGCCCACTGGAGGGCTTTAAATCAATGAAATTGGGCAGATGAAAGTTTGTTGCAAAACGGACCTCACTAAGGAGGAATAATCAGGACTACTGCTCCCAGCATGCTGTTCACTGGAGAACACGTGCTTATTGGGTAATATATGCGGCAGTCCATCTTTTGTTTTTCAACCTTGCCCGCCCTATGATTAAGGTGCTGGAAGCACCGAAACGCGTAAGGGACATTTACCTTTTGGGAGTGAAATGCCGTTTTCTGTTTAAATAAAGGTTTTGCAAACCTGTTTCCCGTGGAGTGCATCTCTAAAGCTTGGAGGCTTTCTTTGGATGATATATATATATATATATATATATAATTTAGAGACGTGTGTCTATGTTGTTGTCTATGATATTTATACGAATGATCCTTATGTAAATATTTGTCTTCGGTTTAATGTTATCTCCCACACCCTCATTGCTTTATGTACTGTAATTTATTTTTTTGGAAAACGCATTTGGTCAACACATTACAGCTGGTAAATGAAGAGACAAATACATAAACAAATAAGATAAATAGCAGCTTCTGAAAAAGTGAGTGAAACTATGCAGATATTACAGTCAAGGAAGTCTTAATTACATATTAACTTCACAGATCTATTACTGGTGAAGCATCCATTCCTCAAATCAGTACAGAGAATGTAACCACTGAGTACATTTTAACCGTTGGAATGTACCATTATACAACTTGGGCATATAAACATATTGAAATAAACACAAATTAGTAAGTTAGCGAAATCTGTCTGTAGGGTAATGGGGGAGACTAAAATACAGGCACCTCAAAGGTTGCAGTGGGTGCATAACTCTTCCCAATGGTATGTGCTGATAGGCCTGCTAGGCATATTCTGAGTTACTTCACCAAGCCATATCACTGTCACTGAATTGTAGGGTGCGATGTTGAACATGCACTGGCAGAGCCAATAGGTGTCACCTTTTGGCTTTGTCAGAACAGACATATTTGTTTTGCCAGTGCTTTCAACTAATGATGTTCAGTACTAGCAAAAAAAAAATAATGGTTACTGCTGATGCTGCAGAGTATCTGCCAAAAAAAACTGTGATGATGTATACATGCATGTAGCATCAGTCATGCTCACCTATATCATGGTGTGGGAATTTGTTCCTAATTTACATTTCCAATAAGACAGAATCTTTGAAGCAGGTGTTAGACCTGGCAACCTTGGCGTGGTTTCACCTGTTTTTTTGCCTCTACCTCCTGTATTTTTGGACTGTGTGCTGGATTTCGTTTTTGCTGGTTTAGGTTCTCTGGGCACTTTGTCACTGCTGATCAGTGCCAAAGTGCAAGAGCTCCCTGGGCAAATTGTGACTCAGATTGATTTCCCATGATTGGCATATTTAATTTACTAATAATCCGCTAGTAAAGTGCACTGTGTATGACCAGGGCCTGTAAATCAAATGCTACTTGTGGGCCTGCAGCACTGGTTGTGCCACCCACATGAGTAGCCCTGTAAATGTGTCTCTGAACTACCACTGCAGTGTTTGCGCACCCAGTTTTCAACTGTCATGTCGATCTGGCAAGTGCATCCACTTGCCTTCCCTTTTCTTACATGTAAGTACCCCTCAGATAGTCCCAAGGTACCCCCATGGGCAGGGTGCAGTGTATGTGAAAGGTAAGACATGTGCTGGTGTGTTTTTGCATGTCCTGATAGCGAAATAATGTGCCTTTTGTTTTTCTCTATTGAAAGTCTGTTTGTCCCTTAGGTTAAAATGGCAGCTGCCTTGTAACACCTTACAAGTGTAACTTTCCTTTGGGACAAGATAGAGATTTGGAGTTTAGGCTCTCTGAATTCAGAATTTAATAACACACCTTTTAGTGAAGGTGGTTTTTACATTGTGTGTTTGAATTTGCCACTTTTAGAAAGTGCAAAAAGAACAATTTATGGACAGAATGCTGAGCAATGTCAAACATTCACCCCAGTACAGAGATCTGGGCCTAAATCCATCTTTTTTTGCTCCTCATGCCATTGCAGTTTAAACCCACTCATATGCAAATCAGTCTTGACCCTGTTCCCCACGAGAACAGTCCAGCCTGAACTGCCAGGCCAGGTCCTCCCTGGACTGGAAACAAGCATCCTGGGACTGGTTTAGGAGTTTCACCCATCATCAGCCAGGCTTGCTTTGTTAAAGTTTGACAGAGATCGCTGTTAGCATGAGCTGAATCCATTTTGTTTTTGGCAGCCATTTTGATTTACCATGTGCTCGCCATGTGCTTTGTCCGTCTTTGCTGTTGCCTACCCTTGTGCTCTGCTGAAGAGACTGTTTATATTTAGCTCCTGCAGCACTGAGCATGCTCAGAAAAGCCTGTACTTCTCATGCACCTGTCCTAGTTTTGTAAATGTCAGGTTGTTTCAACTGGTGTAAGCAATTCATTGCTCCTCCTACTCTGTTGACTGAGCATTTTCTGTATGACTATATATGTGAATAGCTATTCTTGTATGTGCTTGTACCACCCCCTTTTTGCTCCTGTGTGGGTATAAAAGACCCACAGTCTCAGTACTTCTTGTGCTACCTCATACACCACCCAAGGGTCTTGTATAGATGTAGTTCCGCTCATGAGGTTTGATAAACTTGTTTCTTGATATTACAGCTTCCGTGCCAAACTCTATTTATTGGTCTGAGGACTAGTGCACAAGAAGGGCGAACCCCTAGCACCAGTGGTCCCTGGAGAGGTCCGCTTTTACAAATTGGCGCGTCAATGTGGGGCTCATCGGCGACTCGGATGCCCGAAGGAGTGGTCTCGACGGAGGATTGGAATCTCGTGGCGGATGTACACTGCGTGAGGTGACCCTTGTCTTGGCAGACCAACGCGGTTTTTCCGCTCTTCCCGAGTCGACCCTCCAGGTGGTGCCGGTCCCCGACTGAGATCCTTTTGGCGTTTGTCTGGCAGAGACCGTTTGGTCGATTCAGAGCTTGGCAGCTGGAGGTTGGAGACTTTTGTTTGGTAAGGTCGCTAGATGCGACGCTTTTAGTTTTGATTGGCCAATATATCAGTTTTGTTTGGGTATATATAAATTGCAATTTATATAGGCAGGTAATGTGGAGATTTTTCTCTAAATTTTGAATTCTTGAACGGTACAAGTTGTGTTAAGTGCCATTTTTTTTAAATAATATTATATATTCTATAATATTTTCGGCATGCCTGTTTCAAGCATGCTTCGTAGAATGTGTTGCTTTCTTGGAGGTACCAATATGGATCTAGAACGAAGTCAGCCAGCTCCCCCTGAGGGGACACCAAATAGATATATGTACATAAAAAACTGTATTTCGTCCATAATGTATTGCGCACTATGGAATAAATACACCAAAAGGGATCCTGATCTGCAATGGCCAATAAATGGGTCATTTGATCTTAGAAAGATTCAGTATATGGAACAATGTGTGTTTAAGCGCAAAAGTAGACAAGATATGTTTGACTGTGTACGAATGTGGGAGAAAGAAGCGAATGAGAGAGTGAGGAAAGCGCAAGCTTTAGTAGAAAAATAACAGCGCAAAACTATTTACGCGAAAGCGCAGGAACTGAAAAATAAAGAATTAAGGGAAATTAAGGAGAAAGAGGATAGGGAGCATCGATTACAGGTAAACGGCCAATACCCTGTCCGGCGCCCTTTCTATCCTCTGCTTAATCAACCTCAGGATGATTCAATTTTGTTAGATCGATCCCCGCCTCCTTATGTTTTTCCCTCTGCCCCCGAGAATGATTCTGATGATGATCAATCCTCTGAAGACCACGTAAAGCAGCTCGTGGTACTGCCTCTGCTCCAGATATCATAGCAAATATTCAGCAATGGCCAGAATCAGAGCAGTTGTATTTTACCGAGTCGTTTACTGGAGAAGTAATTGAAAGTTTTAGGAAACATTCCAAAGAATTAGAGCCTGTTGATATAAAACTAATCATAAACAATTGAGTGACGGTCTTTTTCTCCATTCTCAGGTGGCTGACTTAATTAGACGCGTGGTTAAATTACGAACTGATGCCTTCCGTTTGCGAGAGTGAAACAGGCAGCTGCTACAGTTGAACAAACAGTCCAGACCCCCGTGCTCCATGATCACGATCCAGGGACAGATAAGGATATTGTAGTTCATGGGAAACCAATGCGTGAAGCTGCGCCTTTATATGTCCCTCCTAGGGGTGCGGGAACAAGTGATAATAAAGATTCCACTGATGCGAAGGGATATTTTGTTTATAATTGGGTTTATACTCCTTCGAGTAGAGCGGATGTCATGGCTCTTAAAGCTGCTTTGCCTGACCCGCGGAAAAATCCGGCTGCTTTTTATGAAGAAGTTGAAGGAGCTATTAGTTCTTGCACTATGACTTTGCCTGATATTGATATGTTTTTTGGGCTTATTTTACCTCCTGATATGTGGAGATCTATTCGTAAAGTAGATGATCATACCGCTTTGCTTTTGGAGATATTTGGAAGGAAATAGAGAGAAAAGATGCAGAAAGAGAGCCTGCGCAGAAACCGCTACAAGAGATATTAGACCTTCCAAAGGCTATCATAACTAAATTGAAAACTCTTATACCTCCCAAAAAGATAGATTGGACTATGTTAGCATCCTGTAAGCAAAAGGCGGATGAGTCAGTTTCTGATTTCTTTACACGTTTTGAGGAGACATTCCATGACTTTAGTGGACAGTCATTGACTGATGACACAGGCAAGCATCTGTTCGTTGACAAATTTGTCGCGAACATGTTGCCAGGAATAGCTAGTTGCCTAAAGGCCAGCGAGAGTTCATGGACTACGTCTTCCCCAGTCTCTCTTTTGACTATGGCTCAGTATTACGAACGTCAGGAATTGGAAGCTAAGGGTAAGGAGGATAACAAAGTTAAGGATTTAAAAACAAAGGTTATGTTAGCTCAGGTTTATGGTCCATCTTATAGAGGTAGTGGTAGAGGTGGACGTGCAATGTATCGACCTAGTGCACCCTCTTTCCCTCGAGCTACTTTGTCTTCTGATCAGTGTGCTTATTGTAAGGAGATAGGACATTGGCGCTCTGAGTGCCCACTTTTGCGAGGTCAGCAGTATCAGCGTGGTAGAGGACAAATGAGAAGCCGCCCAGGGAACTCAGGAAATAGGGGAGGTATGGATAATCATACTAGGTGTGAGGTAGTAGAACATACTCAAAATTCTCCTAATACTTTTGACAGGCGTAATCAATATCAAATGTCTGATTATTCGACTGATGATTTGAGGGATTCTAATTATGCACAGGAATGCCTAGGATGGGGTAAGGAACCAGTTGAAGTCCCAGTAGATCAGAAGGGTCCCTATGTAGATGCAAATGTCTTGGGTTCTACTGATCGATTTTTGGTTGACACAGGAGCTACTCGTAGCGCCCTGTCTAAACAATTGGTTCCTAGGGCTCCCCTGTCTGGCTTAACAATAACATCGATAGGATTCGATGGGACCCCTTCCCTTAGCCCACTGTCACATCCACTTGCATTTCATGTTGATAAATTTACTGCAGCATGTCCTTTTTGCTTTCCCCTAACACACCGGATAATATTGTGGGTCTCGATATGCTCAAACATTTTCGTGCTACGATACGATGTTCCCCAGAAGGTGTGTGTGTTATTCTGAATGATAACTATCCCATGGGTGAGAGGTTTTGTCTTATTAAAGAAGATATTGCTTTGGCATCCCTACCTAGTACTCTGTGGGCTACGTCAGATACTGATGTGGGTCAAATGGTTATCCCACCAGTCCATATTCAGGTGAAGGAAGGTGCTTCATTGCCACGACTTCCTCAATATAAAATATCTCGAGAAGGTGAAGAGGCACTAATACGTATTGTTCAAGATCTGATTGGAGTCGGGGTTGTGGAAGAAGTCCCTTACAATATTTGCAATAGCCCTATCCTTCCCATCTTGAAAAAAGACACTGATACTAAAATATACAGGTTTATCATTGACTTACGAGAGGTTAATAAGATCGTAGTGCCCCAATATCCGGTAGTCTCTGACATCACGACACTCTTTACCATGGTTCCTCCGACTGCAACTACATTCACTGTGATCGATTTGAAGAATGCTTTCTTCTCAATCCCTATTCATCCTGACAGCCGATATTTGTTCGGCTTCACTTTGAATAATCGATCATTCAGATTTTGTAGAGCTCCACAGGGGTATACAGAGAGTCCTAGTATTTACAGCCAAGCGTTGAAAAGACAACTTGATTCTTTCCCTGTGTTACCAGGGGTGGCTCTCATACAATATGTTGATGACATCTTGTTGGCAGCTGATACCCCTGAGCAGTGTGAAGAAGGAACACTGTCATTGCTTTCTTTTCTTACATCACATCATCACAAGGTTTCCCGGAAGAAATTGCAATATTGTAGACAACAGGTTACCTATTTAGGTCACCTCCTGTCTAAGGAGGGACGTGCACTCACACCAGATTGCATCCAAACTATTTTAGACACGCCTGTGCCCCGTACTCAGAAGGAGGTTTGTGCGTTGATTGGCCTTACTTCTTTCTGTAGGCATTGGATTCCTTGCTTTTCGCATATTGTTAAACCCTTGTTGGCTCTTTCGACTAAAGACACTCTGATGCCCCTCCCATGGACTACTGAATGTCAGAATGCTTTCCAACAGTTGCGTCAAGCTCTATGTTCTGCACCAGCAATAGGCACTCCAGACTACACTAAGGCCTTCACACTCTATGTATACGAAAGGGATGGTTGCGCTCTCTCAGTTTTAGTGCAGACACATGGTGATAAACAGCGTCCCTGTGCATATGTTTCAGCTGTCCTCGATCCAATTGCTCGTGCGTTGCCTGGGTGTTTTCGCTCTGTGGCAGCGGCAGCTGTGTCCATACGTCAGAGTGAGGGGATAGTCTTGTCACATAGACTACTTGTGTTAGTACCCCATGCAGTTGATGCCCTTTTGAACCAAACCAAAACGCAGCACCTAACTAGTGCTCGTTTGACAGGATATGAATTGACACTTTTGGCCCCTCATATCACTTTGAAAAGATGTTCAACCCTTAATCCGGCTACTTTGTTGCCGTATCCAGCTACTCAATCTCAGTCACAAGAGTCTCATGATTGTATATTCCTTACTGAAGAACAGACTAAGGGTCGCGTTGACTTGCAAGATACGCCCCTTTTGAATGTTGATGGGGAATGGTGGGTTGATGGGTCCTGTTTGAAGCTCCCAGATGGCACGACATCAGCTGCATATGCAATTACAACACTTCAGACAGTAGTTGAGACAGCTCGCATCCCACAGAAGTCAGCTCAGGCAGCTGAGTTGATAGCATTAACGAGGGCGTGTGAACTTAGTACTGACTTGTCTGTTAACATCTACACCGATAGCCGATACGCCTTTGGAGTGGCTCATGATTTTGGGCTACTCTGGAAGGAAAGAGGCTTTCTTACATCACATGGAACACAAATAGTGCATGGAGAATTAGTGCATAATCTCCTTACTGCTTTGACATACCCTAAGAAAATAGCGATTGTTAAGTGTAGTGCACACAAGAAAGTGACTGATAAAATAGGACAGGGTAATGCCTTCGCAGATCACACAGCCCGTGAGACTGCAATGCAGCGAAGCACTACATCTATGTACGTGGTGAAGTCACAGGCTGAACGTTGGCATGATGCCAGGCAAGAAGTGCTGGACATACAGCGATCTGCTTCTGCAGATGAACTAGAGCAATGGGCTAAGGAGGGAACATTGGATGATGAGGGCTGTTGGAGAAATAAAGATATGACTAAGTGGAGATTGCCCACAGCCTATTTACATCCTATGATTCACATGGCACATGGGCCGGCACATGTTGGAGCATCCTCAATAGCGAAGTTGCTTACGCAAGTTTAGGATCATCCAGAAATTGCCGGCACAGCTAAAAAGGTAGTGCAGTCCTGCTTAATTTGTCTCCAGTATAATCCTGGAAAGGGAACACGAACTCCAACAGGAGGGTTTGCTACATCAACTGCACCTTTTGAGGTACTGCAAATGGATTACATCCAGCTTGAACGCTGTAATAATCTGAAATATGTTCTAGTAGTGGTATGTGCCTTCAGTAAGTGGATAGAGGCGTACCCTACGAAAGATAATACAGCTCTTACTACAGCGAAGGTGCTTCTAAAGGAATTCTTCCCTAGATTCGGCGTTTGCAGACTTTTGTGGAGTGACAACGGACCCCATTTCATTGGGCAAGTTGTTGAGTATGTCTTGAAAGGATTGGGAATTAAGCAGAAGTTTCATGCTGCCTTCCATCCACAATCAGCAGGGCTAGTGGAACGATATAATTCTACTCTTAAGCTTAAACTAGCTAAAATACAGGCTTCCACATCTCTGAAATGGCCTGATGCACTACCCTTGGCATTATTGTCCATTAGATCGGTGCCACATGCACGATCTGGCCTTACACCGTATGAGGTGGTATTTGGGAGGCCTATGAATATTTGGGGGATTCCTAAGCCACGCCCCATACATGATGTACCTTGTGTCTTGATGAGTGACTACCTGTCACAGTTGACTGACAGCTTGCTTTCTATTCATCAACAGGTTCGAGAAGCTCTTCCTGACAGGTCGCAAGGTGATGGCCATGATCTCCGGCCCGGTGACCAGGTGATGGTCAAAATCTTCCAGAGGTCGAATAGCCTGGAACCGAGGTGGCGCGGCCCTGAGCAGGTGCTCCTGGCGACCAGAACTGCAGTCCGAGTGACCAATCGGAAAAATTGGATTCACTCCACGCACTGTAAGAAGGTGCCGTCTGCCCTGGTGGAACCTGCTGCACTTACCGACCATCGAGACATCCTGGACACAGAAAGAGGCCAAGCCATATCACCTGAAGAACCTGAGGAAGTCTTCCCGGACCACACAATTCCTGGTGCATCTCGATATCAGCTGCGGCCCCGGAGAGAAACTGCATTGCTGAAAAAGACTGGTTGAGCAACCGTCCTGGGTTAGTGAAAGGCTGAGCCGAAGAGGGGGGGGATCTTTTGCTTAGTGACACCCGTCTTAACTCTCAGTGAAGAAACCAACGGCTGCCCAGGACTTTAGAGCTCCATGTGCTTTGTTATTTCAACGTCAAGATAAAAAAATGCCTATGGAAAAGACATCGACTGCTGCGAGAATCTGCAACAAAGAGACTATGTGCATTGTTGGGTTTACTGTCACTGTGATCATTATGGCGGTAATAACTTGGGTTGTAGAGGAAGTGGCTCCTGCTTGACGAACACTGACTGCTACTACTCCTGTCCACATTGAGCACCACTACTTCACTCTCCCTTATCATGAGCAGAAGCATAGACAGTCTTATCTTAACAACACGTTCATTCAAATGTTGCACCACACTCATAATGCTACGAACATTTCCATCTGTTGGGTGTGTGGAATGATGCCAGCTCATCAGAAGAAGGGAGGAACGCCTTTTATTCCTCTGCCATTTTCACACAACGGCTCCTGCAGAGCCTGGTTTGCTCTGCTATGGGCTACTCATGTTGCTAACATCACTAACTATGATGTAGGAAGACTGAACTTTCAGCTGAACAAAGCCTGTTACCCTGATGAGGAAGGAGATCCACAGGCCCAAGGAACTCTATGGGAAATGGAGGAGTATCGCCGAGGAAATTCCTCTACACACTATGTTTTCCCAAATACTCGAACTGCTAAGGGTAATGGACCTTTTGTTACAGCTGTTACTAGAGCTCGAGCAGACCTGTGTGTGAACAGTGTTGGCAGTATTCCCGTGGGAAAAAGCGACTGTACTCTGGTTTTAAATATGACCGGAGTAAATAACAGCAGTTTTACGTCATCGCATAATACCTACTTTATATGTGGAAATAAGGGATATTACAATTTACCCATTGGCTGGTCCGGTACTTGTTTTGTGTCCTTTTTGCTACCACCTGTGTTTTTGGCACCTGCATCCTATCATAAAGACTATAAACTGTTTAATGACGTTTCCAAAAACAGATTTAAGCGGACAATAAATCATGATGAGGTGGATCAGACTGACACTGCACTGCAGCAATATGTTGACTTTAATTTAGGATTGTTCTTCTTTGTTGGTGCTGCCTTAATCAGCCGGAAAATCAGACGCCTGACACGTGTTGTAGAGGCTGTAACCAACCAAACAGCTTTGGCACTTGGAAACCTCACAGAAGAACTACAAATTGCGAGGATTGTGGCGCTCCAAAACCGAATGGTCCTAGACGTCGTGTTGGCTGACCGTGGTGGTGCATGCCGCATCATCGGGAGCAGTTGTTGTGTTTACATCCCTGATCACGCCCCTTCAGTCTTTGATGCAATCTCCAAGTTACATAAAATCGCTGCTAAAATTCACCCCGATACTGGAACATGGACTTTAACCAGTTGGCTATGGACACTGTTTACTACTTGGGGCTGGAAACTGTTGACGATACTGTGTATATTATGTGCAATTCTGCTGACTTTCTGCCTATGTATACAATGTGGTCCAATGCTTTGTTCCCTCTGTATCACTGCCTGTATACCTACTAAGAGAAATGCTAAGAAAATGAATGCCCAACATGCATTAAGCAAAGAAGTCAGTGAAATAATGATGATAGATATACAGGATGTATATCCTGTTTCTTCTGGATCCTAGAAATGTCTTCAGCTAATGCTAAAAGGGTCGTCTGTTAGCATGAGCTGAATCCATTTTGTTTTTGGCAGCCATTTTGATTTACCATGTGCTCGCCATGTGCTTTGTCCGTCTTTGCTGTTGCCTACCCATGTGCTCTGCTGAAGAGACTGTTTATATTTAGCTCCTGCAGCACTGAGCATGCTCAGAAAAGCCTGTACTTCTCATGCACCTGTCCTAGTTTTGTAAATGTCAGGTTGTTTCAACTGGTGTAAGCAACTCATTGCTCCTCCTACTCTGTTGACTGAGCATTTTCTGTATGACTATATATGTGAATAGCTATTCTTGTATGTGCTTGTACCACCCCCTTTTTGCTCCTGTGTGGGTATAAAAGACCCACAGTCTCAGTACTTCTTGTGCTACCTCATACACCACCCAAGGGTCTTGTATAGATGTAGTTCTGCTCATGAGGTTTAATAAACTTGTTTCTTGATATTACAGCTTCCGTGCCAAACTCTATTTATTGGTCTGAGGACTAGTGCACAAAGAAGGGCGAACCCCTAGCACCAGTGGTTCCTGGAGAGGTCCGCTTTTACAGCTTGACCCCAGTGGCATTGAGAGGATGGGACCCATGTCTGGGCATACCCGTCCCACTCGGGGTGACAAATGCAAAAAAAACAATTGATGGACAGAATGCTGAACAATGTCAAACATTCACCACAGTACAGAGATCTGGGCCTAAGTCCATTGTTTATTTTGCTCCCCATGCCATTCCATTTTAAACTCAGCCACATGAAAATCAGTCTTGACCTTGTTCCCCATGGGAATAGTCCAGCCCGAACTGCCAGTACCGGTCCTCCCCGGACCGGAAACAAGCATCCTGGGACCAGTTTCAGGGTTTCACCCCTCAGCAGCCAGGCTAGCTTGACTCCAGTGGCATGGAGAGCACAGGACCCAAGTCTGGGCATACCCGTCCCACTCGGGGTGACAAATGAAAAAAGAACAATTGATGGACAGAATGCTGAACAATGTCAAACTTTCACCCCAGTACCCCAGTACAGAGATCTGGGCCTAAATCTATCGTTTATTTGCTCTCTATGCCATTCCAGTTTAAACCCAGCCATATTCAAATCAGTCTTGACCCTGTTTCCCATGGGAGTAGTCCGTCCCAATTTGCCAGGTCAGGTCTTGACTAGGGGTAAATGTATGATTCATTCAGCATTCTGTCCATCATTTGTTTGCGTAGCACTTTTCACCCTAAGTGGGATGGCTATGCCCAGATGTGGGTCCCTTGCTCACTATGCCACTGGATTCAAGTTAGCGTGGCTGATGAGGGGTAATACCTTGAAACCAGAAGCTTGTTCAGGCGATACTGGAAACCAGCCAAGAAGAGATGGAATGTTGGTTAGGCCAAAATGCCACTCTGGTTGAGTATTAACCTGACCAGAAAGTGTGGATTTATGTCCCCAGTAGAGCCTTGTGCTCTCCAGGACAAGTGGACTGGGCCTCATGAGGTGGTGGAGAGCACCTATCTGGTGAACTTGCAGTCTCGAAGGAACCCTTTGAGGGTTCTGCATGTGAACCGCCTCAAACCTCACTTAGAGAGGTCTTAAGTGACCATGCTCCTGGCAACATATGATGGAATGGAGGAGGAAAGTTAGCCTCTTCCTGACCAGGAGCAGGATGGGTCAGTGGAAGGTGTGAACCTCTCCCAAACAGTGACCCCAGAGCAGCAGAGGGACTGTCACCAGTTGCTGGGACAGCTTGACTCACTGTTCTCCTTGACCACAGGAGTCACCCACTGATGTACCCACAAAGTGGATACTGAGGATAGTCGACCTGCATAACACAAGATTTTCAGGCTGACTGACAAGATCAGAGCCAGTATCAAGGAGGAGGTCTCCAAGATGCTAGTACTAGGGGTGATAGAGCCTTCCAACAGCCCTTGGGCCAGCCCTGTGGTCATGGTCCCAAAGGCTGCTGCACCAGGTGCCGCACCAGAACTTTGAGTTAGTGTGGACTACCGTGGGCTAAAAACCTTCACCAGGACTGACACGCACCCCATCCCCAGAGCTGATGAGTTCATTGATCGGTTGGGGGCTGCCCAGTCCCTCAGCATGTTTGACTTAACATCTGAGTACTGGCAGATTGCCTTGACCGATGGGGCCAACTAGAGGTCTGCGTTTTCAATGCCAGAGGGGCACTACCAGTCCCGGGTGATTCCCTTTGGGTTAAAGAACGCCCTTGCCACCTTTCAGAGGTTGGCCAGTCAGGTGTTGGCTGGACTGCCTGTTTGACATTGAGGTGTTCAGCACCAGCTGGGAGGAGCACCTGCAACACCTCTGGGAAGTGTTGAAGGCCCTGCAGAAGGCAGGCCTCACTTCCAAGGCCAGTAAGTGGCACATAGGGCAGGGATCTGTGGTTTACTTGGGACACTAGATAGGAAGCGGCCAGGTGGTGCCCCTACACCCCAAGATTGACATCATTCTGACTTGGGGTTCTCGCATGACCCAGACTGAGGTGAGAGCCTTTAACGGTCTCACAGAATATTACAGGAGGTTATTCAAGGGGTATGGCACCATTGTTGCTCCCTTGACTGAGCTGACTTCTTGGAAAAAGCCCAGGAAATTGATCTGGACTGAGGCTTGTCAGACCACTTTTGATGCCCTGAAGGCTGCCATTCCAAGGAATTTGTTGTGCAGACAGACACTTCAGAGCATGGTGTGGGGGCAGTTCTAGCACAGCTAAATGATGAGGGCCTAGACCAACCTGCAGCCTTCATCGGTAGGAGGTTACTTCCGGGGGAACAGAGATGGAGCACAATTGAGAGAGAATCATTTGCTGTGGTCTGGGCACTGAAGAAGTTAAGACCCTACTTGTTTGGGACTCACTTCCGGGTTCAGATGGACCACAGGCCCCTCAGATGATTGATACAGGTAAGGGGTGAGAACCCAAAACTGTTGAGGTGGTCCATCTTCCTTCAGGGAGGGGACTTTTGGGTGGAACACCACCCTGGTACAGAACATGTCAATGCTGATGGTCTTTCCAGATTCTTCTTCCTTAGTGATGAGAACTTCCATGAGGGCTGGACGGGACACTTGTTACACATGGCATCCTTGGCGTGGTTTCCCCAGCCTTTTTGCCACTACCTCCTGTATTTTTAGACTGTGTACTAAATTTAGTTTTTGCTGGTTTAGGTACTCTAGGTACTTTACCACTGCTGATTAGTGCCAAAGTGCCAGTGCTCCCTAGGTAAATTGTGATTCAGATTTATTAGCCATGATTGGCATATACGATTTACTGATACGCCCCTAGTAAAGTGCACTGTGAGTGTCCAGGGGCTGTAAATCAAATGCTACTTATAGGCAGCAGCACTGGTTGTGCCACCCACATGAGTAGCCCTGTAAATGTGTCTCAGACTTGCCACTACAGTATCTGTGTGCACAGTTTTTAACTGCCATGTCGATCTGGCAAGTGCACCCCCTTAGGTAGGACATGTGCTGGTGTGTTTTTGCATGCCTGATAGTGAAATACTGTTCATTTTGTTTTTCACTATTGAATGGCTGTCTGTCCCATAAGTTAACGTGGTAGCTGACTTGTAACATCTTACAAGTGTAACTTTCCATTGGGACAAGATAGAGATTTGAAGTTTAGGCTCTCTGAATTCAGAACTTATTAACACACCTTTTAGTGAAGGTGGTTTTTAAATTGTGTTTGAAAATGCCACTTTTAGAAAGTGTATAACAAAATGATCTGGCTGGGACAATTAAAAGTGACTAATTTTGAATGGACCAAGTCAAATTAATTCATAACCTTGGTCTGTGTATTTATCTCACATCAAATTAAGCAATTATTTACACATTCCTTTGTTACAATTGAGTATGTCTTACGGGACAAAGTCCTCTGTATCAATGGAGACCTTTACATCTAACAAAAATAGGAAAACAAATTCATCAAACACATATGACTAACCATTAAAACATCATAAAACATGTATGACTCAACATTGAAACGTACAAAACATTGTGAAACAATGGATTAAACAGATATTTCACAAAACAACCTGATTGATTTGTTTTGACACAATCTCAATGGTAGAACTGCTGGGTCAATGCCAGTCTAACTAATGAAAGAAACCAGAGTAAAATGTCGCCACGAGTTGGAGTATATGCAACACTCTTGGTACAGGCTTGGGGATTCATGCAATAGTGGTGTGGCATGGAGTGGATACTTTAATTGCATATTCCACTGGCCATCATGTGAACTCTTTTGCTGTTGCCCTGGCCTTTCTCGTCGATGCGTTTCGTACCCCTATATCTTCGAGGTTCTCTTCAGGACCTAGACTGGGCGTTTTCTTGAATTGTGCATTCACTTGGAAAAGCAAATGGTAGTGTTGTTTCTTAATTCCTTCGTGGAAGACCTTTAGTTTCCAACAAACATAGAAACTTTATTCCTTGTATCGGAGCAGTTGATTAATCTGCAGTTCCTTTTAAAGAGAGCTTCATTTCAAGTGTTTTTGAAGATCCCATGAGTGAAATGTATCAGCAACCCGTTCCGTATGAAGTCAGGCAGAAAGTGGGCATTTTCTTGTTTAACCATCCCGTTTTCCTCTGCCTGCTTGTGCATTCACCGTCTGGTTTTGGAGTGACAGGAGCTGGGGCTGTGCATTCACTCTAGACAGTCACAAGGGGAGTTGAGGTGTGTCCTGCCTGTCCTGGGTGACTCATAGCCATGCTGAATAGACCTTTCTGCATTTAGAGTGGTGGGAGGAGTTTTTATGAGCACCTGAATAGGCTGTGTCTGCTTTTCACAATGCTGTCGCCACCTCCTGTTGTGAAGCTGGACTAGGGAGGACAGCACTTGTTTTTACTGAGCTCAGAGACTCGTGCAACAAAGACTACAAAGAGAAAATGTGGTATACATGTTAGACCTAAAACCCCAGAACTATAGATTACTTCTGGAATCAAGAGGAACCTCTTGCAAGGAAGAAAAGCTGTGAGGAGGATACTGTCCCTTTGCTGTGTGTTGCTCTGCTGGGTTGGCCTGCAGTTGCTGCTTCTACCAAGGAGAGGACAAAGACAGGAACTTTGCTGTGAACCTGCTTGTGAAGACTGTCCAAGGGCTTGTGTGTGCTTGCCTCCTGTCCTGAAGTCTCAGGGACACATAGACCTCACCACCAGCTTCCTTGAACTCCACTGCTGGGAGTTCTGACCTGCCAGGAGATACCTGTTCCAGTTCTTGGCTTCTGGAGGTTGTTCCTGTTGCTTGGAGCTGAATAAGCTTGAAGAAACCAAGAAAATCGACGTATCGCCCTTCCAGCGGCTGTTTTTTCCAACACCGCACCACAGTGCGGGAAGAATTTCCGTGCACCGCCACAATCCGGCCAAAGAATCAACGCAGCACCTGCCAGCGGCTGAAAATCTGCTACATGCCATGTCCCGTGCACCGACATCAGAAGTTCAAGATCACCACACCGACTCTGACTCAGGCCCTTCTGTGTGGCTAAAAGAATCAACGCATCGTGGGACCGTAGCTGAAGAAACCAACGCAGCTCCTGTTTGCCGTCGCTGCATCGACCTCCAGTGCGTCCCTTATTTCGCCGCATCGCACCTGTGCAGCAAACTTTCTGACTCATCACCCGAGGCCAGAGCCATCTTGGAATCAACGCTTCACTTCCCCCTACGGTCTGGATTCGATGCATAACTTCTTCTGCATGCAGCAAAACTGTCACATCACCTCCCCAAGGACTCAGGAACTGACTCATCGCTGTGTATTTCGATACTTCGCTCCTCTGCGGCTGTTTGGCCTTGTGAATTTTGACACACCTAAAGGTACATTGTGTAAAATCTCGCTGCCATAGATTTCTAAGGACAGAGTTGCTTGAAAACTTTTAAAAGTCATATTTTGAATTGTGAATGTTGGATTTTTGTCGTTTTGGTCTTGTTTGGTTTAGAAAAAAATACTTTATTTTTCTAATCTGTTTTGGTGTCCATTTGTAGTATTTTCACTGTGCTACTGTGTGTCTGGGTGCAAATACTTTACACATTGCCTTTGGAATAAGCTTGTCTGCTCGTGCCAAGCTACTAAGGGGGTGAGCAGGGGGTGTCTAAAGTGTATAATTCCCTTATACTGACTAGAAGGAAGGGTCCCTACTTGGACAAGGTGCATACCTCTGCTAACTAGAGACGGCCATTTCTAACAGCCGTAAAGTAAACATTAAATACATAAAAGTTGTGCAAAAACGATTTTTGGAAAGGAGTGGCCCATTAGTAAATTGCAGATTCTGGCACCATCTAAAGAATTAAAAAAAGTAAAAGAGCAACTGTGGAGCTGGGGGCTGGATAGCAACATGAAGAGTGCAGTGGTGGAGATTAAAGGGATACTCCCATGAGAAAAATAGTTCTCTGAATGTGAGTAGCAGAACAATTCAAGTCATCCAAACAAAAGGATGGTAAAGAAGCTATGTTCCACAGGAGGGGCAACAGAAAGAAGCAGAAAGAAAGACATCGAACAAGAAGTAAGTCAATGAGAATGAGAAGGAAGCCAACCAATGATAAGCAATAAACTGACCCAAAGCCTACTGTACTACTATTGTCCACAATAGGTCTTTCAACAAAGACAGCTGGCTGTAGGAGGAACATAAAAAAGGATGGACCCAATCGGAAATATTTACCAATGATTCTGGATGAAGGAATGCAGCCAGTGAGACACTGGCAGGTGTTTGACAAAAGTACAACCCGTGTGAATGATTTTAATGGTACGATTTAGAGTAAAAGTAAAAAAATACACCCCTCTTCAACTAAAGCAATTCATGTACTTAATGTTTCCTGGAGATATTTTGACTTTCAGCACATAAGTGTAGAATGATCAGACATTCATTCAATAATCTATGGTAGGAGGTTGAGAGTGATCATTGTATAGATGCCAGCCTGTTTGCACAACTAGTCATTGATCATCCCAGTTACAAAATTAAGGTCTGGGAAAGAGTTACAGTTTGGGAAATAATTAACAATTTTAATGATATGTTTTCCTTGGTGTGTTTTTTAAAGGAGCTTCAAGTGCCATCAAATAGTTAACCTTTTCCTTAACTTACATATGGTGCTGATTTCCATTTTCTAAGGATACATAAGCCGGGTATGAATTATTGCCATCTAGTTAGAGATACTGTTTTCTTGTGAATCTTTTGAATGTACCTAACTCTAAAACCAAGAGAGTGGCTGTGAACTTAACTATTCTAGCCAATTACATTTACCCAGGAAGAATACTGTTAAAAACATTTACATTTAAGAAACAGCTATTTGGGAGTACAACTATTGTAGTTAGTTCCCTTGGCAGTGAAAACATTAAAGGCATCAGCCTTTTCCAAAATGTCTTTCAACGAATCCTTTTTTATGCATATCTCTTACATATAAACATCCCATGTGTTCCATAAATCCAATCACAAAGCACAATTTACGGCTGCAGTCAGTAATCTGCCAAATTATTCTTGACATATCAACAGATTCCCTCATTGACATGATACCCTTTAAAAGTCACCAAAACACACACCACTCTAACCATCAAACTACATTCTTTGTACAACTACCAGGCTATAATTACAATATATAAATAAATGTTTGTCCCACACATTTACAGGGAACTATGTTGGAGTTGTCATATCTACCTACCTCTACACACTGGGCTCGATTTAAAGTCAGGAAGCAGCTGGAGGTACTTCCTCTCGATTTTGCCTGCTTGCTCACTTAGGAGCAAAAGACACACAATTGATGGACGGAATGCAGAACAAATCAAAACATTCACCCCCAGTCAAGAGATCTGGGTTAAATCCATCATTCTTTTGCTCACCATGCCACCCCAGTTTAGACCTGGCCATATGCAAATCAGTCTTGACCCTGTGCCTCATGGGAACAGTCCAGCCCGAACTGCCAAGTCAGGTCCTCCCTGGACCAGAAACAAGCATCCTAGGACCGGTTTCGGGGTTTCACCCCTCTTCAGCCAGGATAGCTTGATTCCAGTGGCACAGTGAGCCCAGGACCCACGTCTGGGCATACCTGGCGCACTTAGGGCGAGAAAGCAAAAGACACACAATTGATGGACGGAATGCAGAACAAATCAAAACATTCACCCCCAGTCAAGAAATCTGGGTTAAATCCATAATTCTTTTGCTCACCATGCCACCCCAGTTTAGACCTGGCCATATGCAATTCAGTCTTGACCCTGTGCCTCATGGGAACAGTCCAGCCCGAACTGCCAAGCCAGGTCCTCCCTGGACCGGAAACAAGCATCCTAGGACCGGTTTCGGGTTTTCACCCCTCTTCAGCCAGGATAGCTTGATTCCAGTGGCACAGTGAGCCCAGGACCCACGTCTGGGCATACCTGGCGCACTTAGGGCAAGAAAGCAAAAGACACACAATTGATAGACGGAATGCAGAACAAATCAAAACATTCACCCCCAGTCAAGAGATCTGGGTTAAATCCATCATTCTTTTGCTCACCATGCCACCCCAGTTTAGACCTGGCCATATGCAAATCAGTCTTGACCCTGTGCCTCATGGGAACAGTCCAGCCCGAACTGCCAAGCCAGGTCCTCCCTGGACCGGAAACAAGCATCCTAGGACCGGTTTCGGGGTTTCACCCCTCTTCAGCCAGGATAGCTTGATTCCAGTGGCACAGTGAGCCCAGGACCCACGTCTGGGTATACCTGGCGCACTTAGGGCGAGAAAGCAAAAGACACACAATTGATGGACGGAATGCAGAACAAATCAAAACATTCACCCCCAGTCAAGAGATCTGGGTTAAATCCATCATTCTTTTGCTCACCATGCCACCCCAGTTTAGACCTGGCCATATGCAAATCAGTCTTGACCCTGTGCCTCATGGGAACAGTCCAGTCCGAACTGCCAAGCCAGGTCCTCCCTGGACCGGAAACAAGCATCCTAGGACCGGTTTCGGGGTTTCACCCCTCTTCAGCCAGGCTAGCTTGATTCCAGTGGCACAGTGAGCCCAGGACCCACATCTGGGCATACCTGGCGCACTTAAGGCGAGAAAGCAAAAGACACACAATTGATGGACGGAATGCAGAACAAATCAAAACATTCACCCCCAGTCAAGAGATCTGGGTTAAATCCATCATTCTTTTACTCACCATGCCGCCCCAGTTTAGACCTGGCCATATGCAAATCAGTCTTGACCCTGTGCCTCATGGGAACAGTCCAGCCCGAACTGCCAAGCCAGGTCCCCCCTGGACTGGAAACAAGCATCCTAGGACTGGTTTCAGGGTTTCACCCCTCTTCAGCCAGGATAGCTTGATTCCAGTGGCACAGTGAGCCCAGGACCCACGTCTGGGCATACCTGGCGCACTTAGGGCGAGAAAGCAAAAGACACACAATTGATGGACGGAATGCAGAACAAATCAAAACATTCACCCCCAGTCAAGAGATCTGGGTTAAATCCATCATTCTTTTGCTCACCATGCCACCCCAGTTTAGACCTGGCCATATGCAAATCAGTCTTGACCCTGTGCCTCATGGGAACAGTCCAGCCCGAACTGCCAAGCCAGGTCCTCCCTGGACCAGAAACAAGCATCCTAGGACCGGTTCTCGGGGTTTCACCCCTCTTCAGCCAGGATAACTTGATTCCAGTGGCACAGTGAGCCCAGGACCCACGTCTGGGCATACCTGGCACACTTGGGGCGAGAAAGCAAAAGACACACAATTGATGGACGGAATGCAGAACAAATCAAAACATTCACCCCCAGTCAAGAGATCTGGGTTAAATCCATCATTCTTTTGCTCACCATGCCACCCCAGTTTAGACCTGGCCATATGCAAATCAGTCTTGACCCTGTGCCTCATGGGAACAGTCCAGCCCGAACTGCCAAGCCAGGTCCTCCCTGGACCGGAAACAAGCATCCTAGGACCGGTTTTGGGGTTTCACCCCTCTTCAGCCAGGATAGCTTGATTCCAGTGGCACAGTGAGCCCAGGACCCACGTCTGGGCATACCTGGCGCACTTAGGTCGAGAAAGCAAAAGACACACAATTGATCGATGGAATGCAGAACAAATCAAAACATTCATCCCCAGTCAAGAGATCTGGGTTAAATCCATCATTCTTTTGCTCACCATGCCACCCCAGTTTAGACCTGGCCATATGCAAAGCAGTCTTGACCCTGTGCCTCATGGGAACAGTCCAGCCCGAACTGCCAAGCCAGGTCCTCCCTGGATCGGAAACAAGCATCCTAGGACCGGTTTCGGGTTTCACCCTCTTCAGCCAGGATAGCTTGATTCCAGTGGCACAGTGAGCCCAGGACCCACGTCTGGGCATACCTGGCGCACTTAGGGCGAGAAAGCAAAAGACACACAATTGATGGACGGAATGCAGAACAAATCAAAACATTCACCCCCAGTCAAGAGATCTGGGTTAAATCCATCATTCTTTTGCTCACCATGCCACCCCAGTTTAGACCTGGCCATATGCAAATCAGTCTTGACCCTGTGCCTCATGGGAACAGTCCAGCCCGAACTGCCAAGCCAGGTCCTCCCTGGACCAGAAACAAGCATCCTAGGACCGGTTTCGGGGTTTCACCCTCTTCAGCCAGGATAGCTTGATTCCAGTGGCACAGTGAGCCCAGGACCCACGTCTGGGCATACCTGGCGCACTTAGGGCGAGAAAGCAAAAGACACACAATTGATGGACGGAATGCAGAACAAATCAAAACATTCACCCCCAGTCAAGAGATCTGGGTTAAATCCATCATTCTTTTGCTCACCATGCCACCCCAGTTTAGACCTGGCCATATTCAAATCAGTCTTGACCCTGTGTCTCATGGGAAGAGTCCAGCCCGAACTGCCAAGCCAGGTCCTCCCTGGACCAGAAACAAGCATCCTAGGACCGGTTTCGGGGTTTCACCCCTCTTCAGCCAGGATAGCTTGATTCCAGTGGCACAGTGAGCCCAGGACCCACATCTGGGCATACCTGGCACACTTAGGGCGAGAAAGCAAAGGACACACAATTGATGGATGGAATGCAGAACAAATCAAAACATTCACCCCCAGTCAAGAGATCTGGGTTAAATCCATCATTCTTTTGCTCACCATGCCACCCCAGTTTAGACCTGGCCATATGCAAATCAGTCTTGACCCTGTGCCTCATGGGAACAGTCCAGCCCGAACTGCCAACCCAGGTCCTCCCTGGACCGGAAACAAGCATCCTAGGACCGGTTTCGGGGTTTCACCCCTCTTCAGCCAGGATAGCTTGATTCCACTCACTTAGGAGGACATGTGAGCTACTGGTAGAAAATCTGTCAGGCAAATACCCAGCGCCTCCATGGCATGTTTAATGGAACAGGTGCACTGTCCCTGCTGCATCACGGTACACCATTAAACAAGTGTTCTGGGCACAAACAGGGATAGTGCGCCCTATTATAATTAATGTGTTACCATGAGGGCAGTGTTTTAGCGAAAGGCGGACTGGCTGTTTGAACCAGCTTGTCACACTTTCTCTGTGCAGGCGGTACAAACTGCTACTTCAAAGGAGGGACAGAGATTCCCCTGCAGTTGGGTGCAATGAGTGACTGCACTCATCTTCACAGGTGTAGACCTCAGGGGTGAGAGGGGACTCACTGACTGTGAACCATCTCTCTGTGATGCACAGTTAATGTGACTCCTGACGACCTTTTTGCCTCTGCGCTCACATCCATGTGCAGGTGCAGAGGCAAAGTGTTTCTCTCATTAGCATAGGGCCACACACCCATCCTAATGAAGAAATGCCCTCTGAAGGTAGTATTGGTGCCATATGCACACCGGTGCTGCTTGGATTACAGGAGAGGGCGTTATAGTGTCTGCAGCCCCTTCTGTAATACTACAGTGCCCTCTGGGTGCAGAAAACAGTCACACATGCCTGTTGTGATCGAGAGGCGCAGTGTGAAATATGACCCTGATGTCCCTGGAGTAATGCCCATGGAAGTGAAGGAGGTAGTGGGCTATATATTTCTGTCCTGCAACAGAAATCCTTCTACTGTCCTGCTCTCCCACAGGATGGTGGTTGCATTTAGATGCTCTCCCACTGCTTCAGGATGCATTTCTCTGAAGCAAGGAATCTTGTTAGGCTAGGTATAATTAGCTAGGTTGTTGCTTCTCCCTCTGTTCAAGCACTTATCTTTAAATCTCACACCCGTCAGGCAACTAGATGTTAAGTCAGGCATTGTTGGTTTAGCACAAGCTTAGCTGGTGGTAGGACGTCAACTACGAAATTTGCAATCAAACTCAGCCGCCTTCTTGGCATGATGAAAAGCACTAAGTACAGTTCATAAAGCAGAATAGCCCCCTATTTCCGGCACTCCTTAGGCATTTGGCAGTTCCAAATAGTGTGCAAAATCAGACCAGGATATATTGGGAGCTACCAAAAGAGGACAAACACATTGAAATTCATTCTTGAATGATACATTTATGAAGCAAGATAATTCGGAACTGATATGAGCAATATACTTTTTTAGCTCGATTTCCAATTTGCAAGATAAAGTTCACAGGCAATTTAATTTGGTTTCGGTTGTAGTCTATTTACTATCTAATATATTCCTTCTAGCCCATTATATATCCTCTTTTCGTTTCTTGAAGAATAGTGGTTTGTATACCTTTTAACCTGGAGTCATTTCATAAACAACACCACGCAAGGACCTTATGTTAAAAAGGGTGCAAATCTTACAACTGGTGATAAAAGCAAAGTACCACCAGCAGTAAACTACTGTCCATCACTGAAATATTAATGCTAGAAAGTAAACATATAATCAGCATTCTCAAGACCAAAAACTCAGTCCATATGGGTAAATAAATAAGAAAATAAAATTAACACCGCACTGTCCTTGAGTATTGCCAACATTTAAACTAACAAGCTTAAGTGTAAGACAGACATGTTTACTTCACACTTAGGTACAGTAGGGGGGTTATTTTTTGCTGCAACGTTCCACCCACTGCTCCTTACTTGCGTACATAAATTATTGTATTTTTTTTTATATCACTTATAAGGCCCAAGAGAATCAGAGTGTTTTACAAAGTAATTGTACTGAGCAAGACAGCAAAGGCAACAACGTGAACTACACATAAGTCCAAGGTCCTGTTAGACCTAGCATCTTTTGGCGTGATTTCCCCTGTCTTTTTGCCTTCTGACCTCTTGTTTTGACTGTGTGCTGATGTTCGGTTTTGCTGGTTTTAGGACTCTGGGCACTTTTTACTGATGACCAGTGATAAAGTGCATGTGCTCTGTGTCTAAAGTGTAAGGTAATTTATTTTCTCCATGAATGGCATCTTTGATTTAATTATAAGTCCCTAATACAGTACACTACATGTGCCCAGCTCTTGTAAATCAAATGCTACTAGTGGGCCTGCAGCACTGATTGTGCCACCCACATGAGCAGCCCTTCAAACCTGTCTCAGGCCTCCCACTGCAGAGCCTGTGTGTGCAGTTTTAAACTGCCATTTTGACCTCGCAAATTCATCCACTTGCCAGACCCAAGGTAAGACGCCCCTAAGGTAAGCCCTAGATAGCCTCATGGACAGGATGCAGTGTATTAAAAAGTTAGGACATGTGCTTTTGAGTTTTACATGAACTGGTAGTAAAAAACATCTAAATTCGTTTTTCACTTCAACAAGGCCTATCTTTTCCATAGGTTAGCATTGAAGCTGCCTTGTAACACTTTACAAGTGTAGCTTCCAATTGGGAGCAGATGAAAATTGGAGTTTGGTGTCTCTGGGCTCACTTTAAAAGCACATTTTTTAGTGAAGTTGGTTTTTAAATTGCATGTCTGAAAAGGCCACTTTTAGAAAGTTGCAATTGTTTTTACTTTAGCCATTCTGTGCCTCTGCCTGTCCCTAGAATACACATCTGGGTTGGGTGACAGCTGGGTTTTGTGCATTCCCTCCAGACGGTCACACACAAATGGAGCTGAGGTGTGCACTGCTTATCCTAATGACCCATAACCAGGCTGATGGGTCTTCCTGAGCCAGAGTGAGAGGGAGGAGCTGACACTTGCACCTGAATAGGGCTGCACCTGTCCCCACACAAAGAGCTGCATACCCCCTGTAGTGTATTTGGAGCCAGGGCTAGGAAGGGCAGCGTCTTGTGCACGACAAAGACCTTTCTTTGAAGTCTCCCCACTTCAAAGGCTAAACTGGGTATAAGACCTGGACCAATGACACAATATACTCAGAACACTTCTGGACTGAGGATATTCTGCCAGAAAGAAGAGCTGTTGTACCGCCAGGAGGGACTGCCACTTTGCTGCTTGCTTTGCTGTGTTGGCCTGCTGCCTGCTGCTTCTTGCCTGGGAGTGAGAGGACTGGAATTTTTTCTCTACATCCTGCATCTCTAAAGGTTCTTCAAGGGCTTGTTTGGGCTTGCCTCCTGTTTTTGAAGTCTCAGGGATATCAAAGACTTCACCTGCATCTTGCTGCTAGCATCTGGGCGCATCTGCTCTGAGTCTTCTCTGTCAAGTGGTGCTCTAGTCCTGGGCCCTTGGAAGTGAGTGTTTGGTGCTGTAACCCAAGAAACCAATGCATCTACCTCATAGTGTCATTCGGAAACGGTGCACTCTCTGAAAAAAATGACACATTGATACTGACAGCTCCAAAGCTGTGGACACCGCTCACCTGCTGCACGACATACAACGCAGTCCTACTTTGCTAACGCAGCACCTACGAAACACCGCTGCTGTGTGAGTCTCAGGCAATATATTGCCGACGTCTGCGGGGCCCCTTTCTCAACGCATTCCTTGCCTGGCTTCTAACCGATGCATCTTCTTCAGCTCATCTGTTCGACATCGATGCCTCGGAACTGACACACAGCGCTCTTGACATCGACACATCTACAGCTTTGCCTGACTTCGGAACCAAGCATCACCTGCTGCAGCGACGTATCACCTTCGTATTTCAATGCATCATCCAGAGCATTGACGAATCCAAGGTACTGTTAGTAGGTCTGTGTGACTCCTGTATCCAGCCTTCGCTCTATCGTGGTCAGACTGAACTTTTGGATTTGCCCCGGTGAAGCACGACCAGAAAGTCCCACTTGGAATTAACGACTTCTAAGCACTGCATTTTGATTTAATCTTGCAAAATTCATATCTTGACCTGTGTATGTTGGATTTTTGTAGTTTTGGTTTTGTTTTACTCAGATAAATATTGGCTATTTGTCTAAATTGGAGTGGAGTACTATTGAGGTGCTTTCACTGTGTTACTGTGTGTGCGCACAAATACTTTACACATTGCCTTTTTAGTTTAGCCTGGCTGCTCTGTGCCAATTTAACAGAGGGTGAGTACAGGTAAAGTTTTAGTGTGTGCAACATTTACCCTTGACTAGGATTGTGGGGTGTGCAGTCATAGGGCCCGATTCTGATGCGGGTTGGAAAAGCTTCCCGACCGAGGGCCTGATTCTGATGCGGTTAGGAAGGCCTCCTAACGGCATTTGCTCCTTCCAAATCGGATCGGGAACGTGTCTTCCCGACCGAGGGCCCAATTCTGATGCGGTTAGGAACAAATGTTCCCATTGAAGTCAATGGGAGTTCAACCAAATCGTATCTGGAAGCATCCGGATGCATCCTACTCCGCCGGTCGGACTTTCCCGATCCGAGTGGGTCGGACACCATTTCCCAACCGATTCGGTCGGGAAGCTTTTCCAACCCGCATCAGAATCGGCCCCATAATATCGAGTTTTTAATATCGACTGGCAGAAATATCGAGTCATAAATATCATGAGTGAGAAATATCGACAGCAAGAATATTATGGTCAAGAATATCGACTTAAGGCAAGTAATATCGATTTTAAAAATAACGAAGTGTTTAATATCATTTGCAAAAATATAGTGGTTAAAAATATCAATTTATTATTTAATGTTATGTATTTTAGTATATATTTTAAATGTATGTGATGTATTTTTTTGTATAAGAACTGTTTGTATTTTTTTATATATGTGTTAAATTTTTAGTAGTTCTTAATTTCTTTTTATTTGAATTTTGCGTGATTTTAGTTCCGTAGCGGGTTGTGGGTTTATAGGGGAATAGGGTGGGAAGTAATTTAATGATATTAAATTAATGATTATTTTTTTATTTATTAATATTTATTCAATTGAGATGTTATAGTGTTAAATTTGTAAAGTAACTTATTATTCATTAATTAATAATTTGTTGTTAATTAATATTGATGTATTAATTGGTAATTCATTATGGTAATTGTGTTATTAATTTTAGGTGTGCGTTTTGGTGTTTATAGGTGTAAAGGGTGGTAAGTAATTTTTTTTATTGATGAATTAATAATTTGTTGTTAATTATTATCAATTAATTAATTGGTAATTAATTATGGTAATTTTGTAATTAATTTTAGGTGTGTGTTGTAGTGTTTATAGGGCTAAAGGGCGGGAAGTAATTTGTGTTTAATTAATTAATATATAGTTGTTAATTAATGTTCATTATTTGATATTTATTTTGGGTAATTGTTTATTATTTTGTGGGAAGTTTTTACTTTTAAAGGGGTAAAGGGTGGGTATTAAATACATTTTACTTTATAATTAGTTGTATGATAGTAATAGTTTTTAATTTTAAAATAAGTTTTAATTGTGTAATTTATTATTTTACAGTTTCATGTAGGTGTGTGTTGTGGTGATTATAGGGTTAAAGTGTGGGTAGTTAATTAATGTTTATTAGTTTTTTTATTAATAATATTCTTTTATTTGATAATTCATTATGTTAATTATGGAAGTACATTTCTTTTGAAAATGTAGAAGTTTGTTGTGATTTGTGTGGTGTTATAGGGTAGGAAAAAAAATACATTTATGTAATAATTAATTTTTGTTTGTAAATATTTTCTAGTTTAAAATATATATATTTTTTAAATTTATTTTGTATTTTATTTTATATAATATTTGTAGGTATTTGTAATATGTAATTAATATTATAATATGTTTTCTTTTTATTTATTAAATATATTGGTATTTTAATTTTTAACATATTTATTTATTTTTAAATATTTTTTTTATTTTAAATAATTATTTAGTTTTTATTTTTGAACTGACTGGATTGTGAATAGTAATTTTACCACTCAGCTATCCAACACTTTCCCTACTGTAACACTCACTGGAGTGGGAATAGTAATTTTTACCCCTACGCTATCCAACACTTCCCCTACTGTTGCACTCTCTGGAGTGGGAATAGTAATTTTTACCTCTACGCTATCCAACACTTTCCCTACTGTTGCAGTTATTGGAGTGGGAATAGTAATTTTTACCCCTCCGCTATCCAACACTTTCCTTACTGTTGCACTCACTGGAGTAGGGAATAGTAATTTTTACCCCTCCACTATCCAGCACTTTCTCTACTTTTGCGCTCACTGGAGTTGGAATAGTAAATGTAATCACTCTGCTATCCAACACTTACCCTACTATTGCACTCACTTTAGTGGGACTAGTATTTTTTACCCCTTCGCTATCCAACACTTTCCCTACTGTTGTACTCACTGGAATGGGAATAGTAATTTTTACCCCTCCCCTATCCAACACTTTCCCTACTGTTGCATTCAAGGGAGTGGGAATAGTAATTTTCACCCCTCTGCTATCCAACTCTTTCCCTACTGTTGCACTGACTGGAGTTGGAATAGTAAATTTAATCCCTCCGCTATCCAGCACTTACTCTACTGTTGCACTCATTGGAGTTGGAATAGTAATTTTTACCCTTTTGTTTTCCAGCACTTTCCCTACTGTTGTACTTATTGGGGTGGGAATAATAATTTTTACCTCTCCGCTATCCAACACTTTCCCTACGGTTGCACTGCAAGTGGTACCAATCTGCAACCAATATCTCAAATTAAGCACTGCTTGTGGTAAAGAAACATGGTTGGTACGTTGACCAACTTAATTTCTGGGCAACTACATTTGTGTTATTCAGGAAAACGTTTTCAACCATTAATAAAACATATTATAGTTTTACTTACTGAAAGACAGAAACTTATTTCTACCACATGCGTTCTTTTTTGCAGCAGCTGACAAAACCACCAGCAGCATTTACCATTGGTGTTAAATCTATACCAGAAGCCATGAATGGTATAAAATCACTGACAAAATAACTGCCCAATAGGATTGTACAGCTGAATATAGACACCATTGTTACCATGGCATACTAATATCAAGGAATCGAGGGACAAATTATTGAAATATAATTG
The DNA here is from genome assembly GCA_963921515.1 of Calotriton arnoldi. NCBI lineage: Eukaryota > Metazoa > Chordata > Amphibia > Caudata > Salamandridae > Calotriton > Calotriton arnoldi. Next base: position 3,088,368 of record CAWUFW010000108.1, on the reverse strand, counting down.
TACATAGGGAAGTATATATTTACTATTCCTAACTCCACATCTTCATACATTGAAGATATATGTATCATGTAGGTACATGTACGTGGAGTTAGGTCTAGAAAATCTAGACATAATTACCTGTCAATACTTTATTTTCGATATTCTGTCCTCAATTCTCCTTCATCAATATTGTTGATTCGATATTCAGGGTGCACACCACCAAAATAAAATGGTAAACGTAATAATGTGGAAATTTAGCACTGGTGGTATTTCCTTTGGAATGCAGCTTTCTAATCTTTGTATACATGGGCACATTATTTTCTTTTCATTACTCTGACAATATAATATATCTTTTACGTTGTTCTCAAGGCCCAATGCATCATTGATTGTACAATTTGTCATGCCATCGATATTCCATGTTGAAAACATATCTGAAAACGCTTGTAGCTTAAATGAGCTGACAAACATCCTGTTTTTGTACTACACAGTGACAAAAAAATATCAGGAGGGACACAATCCTGCTTCAGAATAGAACATTTAATTGTGTCTCTTTCTACTACAGAAATAACTTGGATCATTATCCCTCTGCAACTAAACAGTCCTGTAAAATAATTTGCTTCTATTTTTCAAGAGTCAGTCAGACTTTCCAGCATCAGTAAACTTCAACAACACGAGTAGGGTTGAGATGCTGCTATACACACAGCTTCTCAATGGGGTAGAGAAAAACATTCCCCTCATTGTATAAAGCAGAACCCAGGATGCTGTTCTTTTCTGTGCTGGAAGGTTTCTTGGAAAAGTCAACTTATCTTTCAATTTAATTGAGAGAAAATGTTATTGCCTTACTTTTTATTCCTAAAGCATTAGTTCTTTCCTTTCTTGTGTGAACGCTTTCTATTTTTTTGTCCCAATAAATACCTATCTTTGCAGAGACATCCTTGAAACAAAAACCTGTAAACAATGGATGTATGGACATTCGTTGTATGTCAGAATATCAACTACAGAAACACTATCGTAGCAAAGATATCGACAACCAAAATATTGTAAACATGTCTGTTGTAGCTTTGTTGCTAATCAAAAATCTTTCAAGATACATTCCCTGGAGTGTGCAACAATTTGCTTTATTTTTGATATTATATATATATGTGTATATATATATATATTCTCTGAAAAAACCATAGGTTTTAGGGACAGTTATAGTTAGTTGGACATTGCACTCGTACAAAACCCGTGAAATTCCCCCGTTATAGTTAGTTCAGCTAACTATAACTCGCGCCCCGCAATGCACTGCTGATGACATCACATATTACATCACTCATGACATGGTCAGTGACATCACTGATGACATCACTGATGACATCTCAAATGACATCACTGATGACATCATCCAGTGACTGTGTGTTTCTGTAAAGTTTAAATATTTTTAATATATATAGGGAAAGGTGTATTGAAGAATGAGTGGGTGTATAAGTGTCTGTATGGATGATTTAGTAGGTGCGTGACTAACTCTATAAGTGAGTGATTAAACGTATCTTACTGAATGCATGGGTTAGTGACTAAACTGGGTGAATGTCTGTATCCGTCTGTCTGTTGCTGTGTAAGTGGCTGCATGGGTTTGTGAATAGCTACATGAGTGTCTATATGAGTTATTGATTGGTTGTCTGAGTATCTGTATGGGTGCCTGAGTGTTTGTGTGGGTGGGGTGTGTGCGACTCTGTGCATAGATGTTTGAGTGGATGATTCACTGGGTGGATGGTTTCAAGAGTGCAACTGTGATAGACTGTATGGGTGGGTAAGTGTGTGTAAGAGTGTGTTAGTGAGTGAATGTATGTCCCAGTGGTACATGTGTGAGTAACTACATATGTGAAAGGCAGTATATATGTGTGTTGGAGTATATAAATAGCTATAAGCGAGAGTGTGTGATTGTGAGAGTGACTGTATGGATGAGTGTGTGCTTGTATCAGTGATTGTATAAGAGCGTAAGAATGTGCTAGTATTTGTATGAGTAAGTGAGCTGGTGTGTGTATAACTGTATAGGTGAGTAAATGGCAGTGTGTTTAATTATTTGCATGACTGACTAGGTGTGTGAGTACTTCTATGGATGAGTGGCGGTGTTTGAGTGTCTATATAGGAGTATGAGTGCATATGATAGTCCTGTACTGAGTGACCGTAAGTATGAGTGACTGTACGGGTGAGTGAGTGGATGTGTGTGTAGACCTAAGAATCAGTGAGTGGGTATGTAGTTATTGGTGTTGGAGTGTCTATGGTTTTGCGAATGGCAGTCTGTAATTTAGAGTGGGTGTATCAAAGGTTATATTAGGGTGTGAGGAGGGGCATCAGATTATCACGTGGATGATGTCATCAGTGATGTCATCAGTGATGTCATCAGTGATGTCACTGACCATGTCATGAGTGATGTAATATGTGACGTCATCAGCAGTGCATTGCGGGGCGCGAGTTATAGTTAGCTGAACTAACTATAACGGGGGAATTTCACGGGTTTTGTACGAGTGCAATGTCCAACTAACTATAACTGTCCCTAAAACCTATGGTTTTTTCAGTGAATTTGTAAGGTTTTTTAAATGCTAATTTCTAACTATAACGTGCTTGAAACCTATGGTTTTTTCAGTGAATTTCAAAGGTTTTTTAAATGCTAATTCCTAACTATAACATGTCTGAAACCTATGGTTTTTTTCAGTGAATTTCAAAGGTTTTGTAAATGACAATTTTTAAATGTATTAATTGTTATATTTATTTTTTGATACTGATTTACTACATTTTTTAAAACTATTTATTTTTAAATATTTTATTTTTAAATTACATTGTAATTACATTATACATTACATTACAAAATATACTTTCTTACAATGAATTACTTTAGTTTAAATACTTTGCAAATGGGCAATAGACTTTTAAGTACAGTAGTTACAGTTGTTGCAATGGGCAACACAATTTCAAACACAATGCAACATTGAGCTCAATGTGAATTTCTAGTTAAATGCAATTAGTTACTTTATGGATTACTTTTCTAACCACAGGACTGGATCCTAGATTCAGTCCTGGGACATCTCCTGTAAACAGTTGAGTAAAAGCGTTTTGGTTACAGTAGTGATTTTTAAGGAATATTATTGATTTTAAAAGTTGACAGAAACTTTTTCACATAGAATCACCAATGTTATCCTATGGGAGGAAATTCACTTAGCAGGTAAGTAGTGTTATCGTTACTTTTTCTTACTCAGTGGTGGATCCTGGATCCAGCACTGGTGCATCTCCTGTAAACAGTTGAAAGAATGCGTTTAAGTCATACAGGCGATTTTTAAGGAATATTTGTAGTTTGTGAAAATCGACACTTTGAAACTTTTCTGCTGAAAACCAGACAATGGATTCCTATGGAAGGAAATGCAAGTTACTGGTAAGTACGGTTAGAATTACTTTTCAGGGTCAGTGCTGGGCTAAAAGATGCAGCACTGGGTTCTCTCCTGATAACAGGTGAGTAAATCGGAATTCGTAGTTCAGCTGATTTTAGAGGAATATTATAAAGTTCCAAAACTCCACACTTAGAAGAATTTCCAAGTGAAACCAGTCAATGTTAGCCTATGGAAGGAAATTCAAGTTACTGGTAAGTACGGTTAGAATTACTTTTCAGGATCTGTACTGGGCTCAAAGATGCAGCACTGAGGTCTCTCCTGATAACAGGTGAGTAAATCGGAATTCGTAGTTCAGCTGATTTTAGAGGAATATTATAAAGTTCCAAAACTCCACACACACAAGAATTTCCAAGTGAAACCAGTCAATGTTAGCCTATGGAAGGAAATTCAAGTTACTGGTAAGTACGGTTAGAATTACTTTTCAGGATCAGTACTGGGCTCAAAGATGCAGCACTGAGGTTTCTCCTGATAACATGTGAGTAAATCAGAATTCGTAGTTCTGCTGATTTTAGAGGAATATTTGTATGTTTCAAAAATCGACACAAACTTTTTCAGCAAAAAGCAGGCAATGATATCCTATGGAAGGAAATTCAAGTTACTGGTAAGTACGGTTAAAATTACTTTTCAGGATTAGTACTGGGCTCAAAGATGCAGCACTGAGGTCTCTCCTGATAACAGGTGAGTAAATCGGAATTCGTAGTTCGGCTGATTTTAGAGGAATATTATAAAGTTCCAAAACTCCACACTTAGAAGAATTTCCAAGTGAAACCAGTCAATGTTAGCCTATGGAAGGAAATTCAAGTTACTGGTAAGTACGGTTAGAATTACTTTTCAGGATCTGTACTGGGCTCAAAGATGCAGCACTGACGTCTCTCCTGATAACAGGTGAGTAAATCGGAATTCGTAGTTCGGCTGGTTTTAGAGGAATATTATAAAGTTCCAAAACTCCACACTTAGAAGAATTTCCAAGTGAAACCAGTCAATGTTAGCCTATGGAAGGAAATTCAAGTTACTGGTAAGTACGGTTAAAATTACTTTTCAGGATCAGTACTGGGCTCAAAGATGCAGCACTGAGGTCTCTCCTGATAACAGGTGAGTAAATCGGAATTCGTAGTTTGGCTGATTTTAGAGGAATATTTGCACAATGGTGAAGGAAGGGGTGGGGCCTGAGGTGACATGTCTGCAAACACGCCCTGTGGCGCGTTTTAAGTTGGAGAATTAATTCCTCCTCAATCCCGAGGGTCCCTAGGGGCCAACTAGCTCACCAGATACCTCCAGTATGCGCCAGAGAGCTGTGTTGCAGAGAGGTGTTCAGAGGCCATGCCCCTTTTTACAACACTCTGCAACGCAGCTCCGTGGCACTTACTGGAGGTACCTGGTGGGCTAGTTGGCCCCCAGGGACCCTCAGGATTGAAGGGGATTTAATTCCCCATCTTAAAACGCGCCACGGGGCCTGTTTGCACACATGTCACCTGAAGCCCCGCCCTCCCTTCACCACTGTGCAAATGCGTCCCGTGGCGCGTTTTAAGTTGGGGGATTAAGTCCCTTGATTCCTGAGGGTCCCTGGGGTCCAACTAGCCCACCAGGTACCTCCAGTAAGCGCCACAGAGCTGCGTTGCAGAGAGGTGTAAAAAGGGGCGTGGCCTGGACCACCTCTCTGCAACGCAGCCCCTGGCGCATACTGGAGGTTCCTGGTGGGCTAGTTGGCCCCCAGGGACCCCCAGTATTGAAGGGGAATTCATTTTCCAACTTAAAACGAGCCACAGGCGCGTTTGCAGAGTGTTGCTGGGAGGGGGCGGAGCCTCGGCACGATCGCGTGTTTTTTTGTTTTTTGGAAGGGGGGCTGTGTGGCCCCTCTTCTTTTTACTTTTTTTGGGCCCTGGGGACCCCATCCCCCAGGGCCTGACCCCTTTTTTATTTAAAAAAAAAATTAACGGGAAGGGGGCCGCGTGGGCCCCCCTCCCGTGGCCAATTCCAGCCCCGGGGACCCCATCCCCCGGGGCATGGCCAAATATATATTTTTGTTTATGGAGGGGGCTGCATGGCCCCCTCCTGAGGCCTCTACTGGCCCCGGGGACCCCTCTCCCGGGGCGGCCTTTATTTATTTATTTATTTAAAAAGAAAATCTTTTAATTATGGGGAGGGGGCCGCGTGGCCCCCCTCCCGGGCCACTACTAGCCCCGGGGACCCAATCCCCGGGGCTGGCCCTCTCCGTTGGGGACCGTGGGGGGGTCCCCAATGCCCCCACGGTCCCGCCGGCTCCCCGCGTCCTGCGGGAGCCGGCATTGCTTTTCCACATGGGGAGCTGCTAAGATGCAGCTCCCCTTGTGGAAAAGCAACCTGCTTTGGTTTTTGGAAGAGAGAGCAGGTTTCCTGCTCTCTGTTCCAAAAACTAAATCAGTTTGCTATGACAGGACGGGAGCCGCGAGGCTCCCGTCCTGTCATAGCAAACTACAGTGTCCCGGGGTAGGCACCCCGGGACACTGAAGGAGCCGGCCCTGGGGGTGGTGGTCCCCAGGGCCATCAAGGGCTCCAGGAGGGGGCCGCGTGGCCCCCTCCCTTCACATGCACAGCCCCCGGGAGGTGGTGGTCCCGGGGCTTGGGGTCCGTTCCGGACCCCCAAATTAGCATTTTTTTAGTGCCCCGGGAGGTGGCGGTCCCGGGCGTGTGGGGGCTCGAGCCCCCCACACAGGTATATTATTTTTAAAAAAGAAGCCCCGGGGGGTGGCGGTCCCCGGGGCTGCGGGAGGGCTGAGAGCCCTCCCGCACCATTTTGTTTAAAGCCCCGGGGGGTGGCGGTCCCCGGGGCTTGGGGGGGCCTTAGAGGTCCCCCATATAATTATTAATAAACTCCCGCATGCCCCCGGGACTTGGCCCACCCGGGGGCCAATTAACCACGAAGCGCAGGAGCCCGCGTTTTTTTTTTTTTTTTTATCGGCAGGATCCGTGCACCCAGCGCGTTTTTTGCTGATTTTTAAAAAAAAGCAGGCCTAGGGGGTCAGGGTGTTTCTACCCTGCCCCCTTTTTGCGTTTTGCGCACTTGTTTTACTGCTTTCTTGTTCCTCGGTTCTACCGAGGAACAAGATGGCTGCCAACACTTCCTGGTTTGGAGTGTTGACAGCCAATTAGCATGCAGCTCGTGGTCGGGAGGGTGCGCGGATCCACCGCGGCCATAGATATCAAAACATTTATTTTGGATTTTCTCAGCAACTACTAAACGGATTTACAACATTTTTAAAAAGGATGCTTTCTGAACCAAGCACTACCTTTTTGCCAAATTTGGTGTAATTCCGTTCAGCAGTTTTGGCTGTAGCCTTGCATAAAGTTTCCTATGGGAAATTGATTTTTTCACTCTTATTTTTTGAATTTCTCCGCAACTACTGAACGGATTTACACCATTTTAAAAAAGGTCGCTTTCTGAACCAAGCGCTACCTTTTGCAAAATTTGGTGTAATTCCGTTCAGCAGTTCGGGCTGTAGCCGTGGCTAAAATTTCCTATGGGAATTAACATGGAGAAAACACGTTTGGGGACCCCTTTTTCTTGGCCCTCGCTTGATGAATCACCCCGAAACTTTCAAGACAGGAGCGGACCGGAGCGCCCCACTAGTTTTGAAAATTTCGCGATGATTCGTTAAACGACGCCAAAGTTATTGGGAATAGAATGTTACGGATTTCCTATGGAAAATAGGTCCTAACTATAACTATCTACTGGCGACCGCCAGTAGATAATATATATATATATATTATCTACTGGCGGTCACCAGTAGATAGTTATAGTTAGGACCTATTTTCCATAGGAAATCCCCAACATTCTATTTGAAATAACTTTGGCGCCGGTTGACGAATCTTCGCGAAATTTTCAAAACTCGTGGGGCGCTCTGTTCCGCTCCTATCCTGAAAGTCTCGGGGTGATTCGTCAAGTGGGGGCTGAGAAAAAAGGGGGGTCCCAAAACGTGTTTTCCCCATGCAATTTTCCATAGGAACCTTTCATCGCAGCTACAGCCCAAACTGCTGAACGGAATTACACCAAATTTGGCAAAAAGGTAGCCCTTGGTTCAGAGTCGTGCCTTTTGGTTAAATGGTGTAAATCCGTTCAGTAGTTCCTGAGAAATTTGAAAAAGAAAACACATATATATCTGGGCGGAGCCTAACCACACGTCATCGTGAGATCTGATTGGCTGTCAGCACTTCATCCTGGAATTGCTGGCAGCCATCTTGGGACCAATATAAATGATAGTACCCCATTGAAATGCATTGTAGTGAATCGAAGATTTTGAGGGTTACCAAAAGGAGAACTATAAAGGGTGATAACAGACTTTAGTTACATTAGCATTCATTTGTTGATGGTACCATACTAATTTCAGGAATTGTGGTGTGTTCTAAGGTGATTTTACCCTGTGAAAAACCTTCTGCTGGGATATCATGAATCATGTTTGAGAGAAAACTATTTTCACATGCTTGTCCCATACAGTTTTGGAAGGTGCTCCAGAAGCTAAAATGAGAGCATATTTTCTGTAAATTCACATTATCTTTCTCAGTCATGTGAGAATGAAGTCTGACATTCTCAGTAAAACATGTACATCCAACAAGGGCAGAGACTGTCAGTTGATTCCTTTGTGTTCTACTGCAGCTTCCCAGAGTGTTCTAAAGATCAACTACAGTGCTAACAGCCTAACTTATGACAAAAGTATGGCACACCTGAAGCCATCTTGATTGGAATAAACTGGTAACCCTTAAAACATTTAATTTAAAAAGGAACAAAATGATGGGGTTCATTTTGTCATAGAAATTATGGTTAGTGCTGTAGAAAGAAAAATTAGGACATGTTTCAAGTGTGATCTCAAATATTTTTCTGTTATATTTCAACAGGAGCAGCCTGTCAGTTGATGCCTTTGTGTTCTACTGCAGCTTCCCAGAGTGTTCTAAAGAACAACTGGAGCGCTAACAGTCTTACTTATGACAAAATTATGGCACAACTGAAGCCATCTTGATTGGAATAAACTGGTAACTCTTAAAACATTTAATTTAAAAAGGAACAAAATGAGGGGGTTCATTTTGCCATAGAAATTATGGTTAGTGCTGTAGAAAGAAAAATTAGGACATGTTTTAAGTGAGATCTCAAATATCTTCCTGTTATATTTCAACAGGAGCAGCCTGTCAGTTGATGCCTTTGTGTTCTACTGCAGCTTCCCAGAGTGTTCTAAAGAACAACTAGAGTGCTAACAGCCTTACTTATGACAAACGTATGGCACACCTGAAGCCATCTTGATTGGAATAAACTGGTAACACTTAAAACATTTAATTTAAAAAGGAACAAAATGATGGGGTTCATTTTGTCATAGAAATTATGGTTAGTGCTGTAGAAAGAAAAATTAGGACATGTTTCAAGTGTGATCTCAAACATCTTCCTGTTATATTTCAACAGGAGCAGCCTGTCAGTTGATGCCTTTGTGTTCTACTGCAGCTTCCCAGAGTGTTCTAAAGAACAACTAGAGCGCTAACAGTCTTACTTATGACAAAATTATGGCACACCTGAAGCCATCTTGATTGGAATAAACTGGTAACTCTTAAAACATTTAATTTAAAAAGGAACAAAATGAGGGGGTTCATTTTGTCATAGAAATTATGGCTAGTGCTGTAGAAAGAAAAATTAGGACATGTTTTAAGTGAGATCTCAAATATCTTCCTGTTATATTTCAACAGGAGCAGCCTGTCAGTTGATGCCTTTGTGTTCTACTGCAGCTTCCCAGAGTGTTCTAAAGAACAACTAGAGCGCTAACAGTCTTACTTATGACAAAAGTATGGCACACCTGAAGCCATCTTGATTGGAATAAACTGGTAACACTTAAAACATTTAATTTAAAAAGGAACAAAATGAGGGGGTTCATTTTGCCATAGAAATTATGGTTAGTGCTGCAGAAATAAAATTTAGGGCATGTTTTAAGTGAGATCTCAAATCCTCTTCTATTTAATTAGAAAAATCTGACATGCAGACTGAAACAATCACTTTCAATACCAGCAGTAGACTTCCAGTTAACTCCCTGGTGAGCAGTAGCTTTACTACAGTGATCTAATGAACAACTAGAGTGCTAACATTCTGAATTTATGGCAAATGTGTGACACATCTGAATGCCTTCTTGATGGAATCAAAGTAAAAACTGAAAGCATTTCCTACTGAGGAGACTGCAGTAAATGACGAAATTTGGAAACTTCATAACAAATAAGTCTCCCAAGATGGCCACCAGAGAAAAAAGAGCCCAAATGTAGCACAAATATCACCCAGATGTAGCCCACATATAGCCCAATGACAGAAGTGTGCAAAACACTTTTTATTTTTAGTTTTTCTGCAGTTTTATATAGTGCAAACTGGTCAGGTATTGGAGCGTTACATCTTACTTGCACCCCTTATTGCATATTTTGCACGAAGTACATGAGATTGATCTTGCGAAACATTGAACTTTACGATTCTGTTAACCTGAAGTTGCTCTGAACCGGGCTTTGTAACACCCGTTTTACCCACTGGTTTTAATTAATTCTCACTGTATTGTATTAGGAAAGAGGATTTACTGTTTTATGTACACTTTTATGATCTATGTTTCTAAATCAGATCAAATAAAGTTTAATGAATTCTATGGCAGGACAGAGGCGAGGATTATGCATATCTTTCCTCACTTTATTTGCATAGCAGTTCAAAGAAAACGTAACACAACAATCATTAAACAAAAGACTACACAACCCATGAACCATTAGGGGGTAGTCTCCAAGGCAACTATAGTCCAATCATATCACAGTCCATCGTATATAATATCGTGACGTCCCTTCCGCTTCCTCTTTATTCACTGCTCGTCAGTTAAGTGCATTCCTTACATTCTTGGCTTAATCTGACGTTGTTGCTGTTTGTATAGCGGTTTCTTGTGCACGTTATTAGCATTATTGCCTTGGTATTTTTTCATATTCCCTGCGCAGCAGGCTCTTGCCCGAGCGCGTTCTCCCCCTCGCAGTTTCTCCCGCTGTGTGCTCTGCGCGCGGTGAGATCCTGTCAGGCGCGTCTGGTCCGAGTGAGGCAGCTCCGTCGAGCGCTCCCGCTGGTCTTTACGCGCGTTTGGGAATCCGGTCACTCCTTTAGTGTCCGCTTGATTCCCGACCAACCCTCGCCTAATTTTGACACCGCTATGCGGTGATTTCCCCACACGGCCACGTTAGTGACCAGCGCCACCTGGTGGTGGAAATTGGTATTGCGCCTCAGTCTATTCTTATAACAGCTTCGGGGAAAGCCCAGCTGTTGGAGCACCGGCGAGGGGGCTGTCTTAAGGATTTTAAGGGCATTTGTTCTGTGCTCACACCCTCTGCTATCATGTCTTCTCCAGAAGACCATTTTTACTCCTCCTACCAGGAAGTGGATGAGGAATGGCCCCCCAACTTCTCCCTCCAGCAGTGGACCAAGCCCTCTCTCTGGCTATTTCTAGGGCGCAGGCTCCTCTTAGGGATCAGGTTGATAAGCTGGCGAAAAGCATCCCTGGGGTGTTCAGTGACCCAGATCTGGTGGTGGCGGGTCCAAGTAGCTCCCAGATGGGGAATAAAAGGGCCGTTAAGCATAACGCGGGGCACTTGGAAGGATTTGATAAACTTACGGAGACCTTCCTCAAGAGTGCGCGAACGCTAAAATATGCACCCTGTCGGGAGGAGGAGGGGCCCGGAGAAAATTGCGACACTGTCACCACTATTGTAGACCCGACGGCGGGTTTCCCTTAGAGGGAGAGGTTGTATCGGAGGACGATTTCTCCTCCGATGAGGATAAGGACTCGGGGCGTCCCTGGCGTCCAGAGTCCCACTCCTCTCAGTCCCCGGTTGGGGACAAGGTCCACTCGGACATGTTCGAGCCTACCCAAATTTACCATCCTAGGTCGGCAGAGTGGACACCTGACGCCAAAGTGGCAGAGTATGTGGTGGGGAAAATCCATCAACCCCTTGAAAGGGAGGTCAGGAATAGGATGAGGGGAGAATGCCCCAGGCCCTCACTGAAGGGGAAGGTGGCACACACGCCTGAAATTGATGAGAAACTATGTACCTTTTTCTCCAAGTATATGAGGGATCCCAAGAAAGGAATTGATAGGTCTTGGACGTGGTAGGGCCCTTGACCCAAATTATTCAATTGACGGAGCGTTCCAAAGAGTCAGGATCCCCTTTGTCCACGGATATTGTGGCTGGCTGGGCGCACTACCCTAAACCCTAAAACACTACCCCTCCACTACCCAAACACCACTGCACTACCCTAAACCCTAAAACACTACCCCCAGCACGACTCCCTACACTACCCAAACACCACTGCACTACACTAAACCCTAAATATGCCCCCAGCATGACCTCCCACACTACACAAACACCACTGCACTACCCTAAACCCTAAAACACTACCCCCAGCACGACCCCCTACACTACCCAAACACCACTGCACTACCCTAAACCCTAAAACACTAACCCCAGCATGACCCCCTACACTACCCAAACACCACAGCACTACCCTATACCCTAAAACACGACCCCCTACACTACACAAACACGACTGCACTACCCTAAACCCTAAAACACTACCCACATCATGACCCCCTTCACTACACAAACACCACTGCACTGCCCTAAACCCTAAAACACTACCCCAGCACTACCCCTACACTACCCAAACACCACTGCACTAACATAAACCCTAAAACACTACCCCCAGCACAACCCCCTACACTACACAAACACCACTGCACTACCCTAAACCCTAACATACTACCCCCAGCACAACTCCCTACACTACCCAAACACCACTGCACTACCCTAAACCCTAAAACTACCCCATCACGACCCCCTATACTACCCAAACACCACTGCACTACCCTAAACCATAAAACACTACCCCCAGCATGACCCCCTACACTACACAAACACCACTGCACTACCCTAAACCCTAAAACACTACCACCAGCATGACCCCCTACACTACTCAAACACCACTGCACTACCCTAAACCCTAAAACACTACCCCAGGACGACCCCCTACACTACCCATACACCACTGCACTACCCTAAACCCTAAAACACTACCCCCAGCACGACCCCCTACACTACTGCACTACCCTAAACCCTAAAACACTACCCCCAGCACGACCCCCTACATCACCCAAACACCACTGCACTACCCTAAACCCTAGAAAAGAAACCCCCACCCCCACCCCATGCCCAATACCCCACACCTCTCACTCCTCATGGTTCCTGCTTCACGTCATCTCTGAGGGGCGGTGCACGTCATTGTGAGGAAACGGAACAGCCTCTGTTTCCTTACAACGACATGGATCGTCTCCACAGCTTTTAGAACGCATGGTCATTTACCATACATACCTTTACAACAAAATTCATTGTAAAGGCATGCGTGGTAAATGACCATGCGTTCTAAAAAAATGCGTAGTAATGACTTTGTGATGTACAACGCATGCGTGGTAATGCATGCGTTGTAATGGTATCGCAAGGTAAAAAAGTCGTTGTAACGGCTGTTTACCAATCGAAGCTGGCCCCTGTTCTTCAGTGAGACGTTTATTTGATTAATTAGGAGGAAGGAATGTGTTTTTTTTACCGAAAAGTGCATTCCCGGCTGTTGTATTGTGAAAGTGTCCGCGTGGCCTGGTTTCACTTCCGGTGAGAGAGTGGAAGAGTCTGTTTGGATCTAAAGGAGTTCTGTTGTTGGACGGGGCCGGCGCGACAGGTCATCAGAAAACATAGCTAATGGAAAGCGTCCTCCCTGAAGTGTGGAGCAGTGCCATGAGAGGTCAACGTGTGTGCGTCCCACCGCAGTATGACCGTACTGCGTGACCCATGTGCCGCATCCAGGGTACGGGAGGCAGAAGCGGCATCGCAGATCCTCTTGAAGACCGTTGTAGCACTAATTCTACATTTTGGTACTAGGGCATTTTAACTTCGTTGTTCTTGCCAGATACAAAGAGAAGATCCTGTGTTATTCAGTGCCCTCGTTACCTTTTTTGTGGGTTGTGGTGCTTGTCACTCGCTGCCCCGCCGGTGCACACGACTGGGCACCCCACCTCGTGTGCCATCTGCAGGGCCTCTGCCCTCAGATCTCTGGTTTCGGTTTCTGGAGTGGCAACATAAACAGTTGCTCCCAAAGGACTAGCCTGAACACTTAGGTGAATATCCCCTGCACCAGCATTCCACGGAAATTCTTTCCTAGCTCTCCCACGTCAACGAGCACGGCTTCGCTCGCGACACCGTATGACGTCATCGGAGGCATAAGAGGACCTCGTCGGCGTGCTGACGTCAGTTCCACCCATTTTTTCCGTGCCACCGAGGCAAACAGGGGACCGAGACATTTTCACATGTATACATAGTATAATAAATATATATATATATTCACTGAAAAAACCATAGGTTTCAGGCACCTTATAATTAGAAATTAGCATTTAAAAAACCTTAGAAATTCACTGAAAAAATCATAGGTTTCAGGCACGTTATAGTTAGAAATTAGCATTTAAAAAACCTTAGAAATTCACTGAAAAAACCATAGGTTTCAGGGGCGTTATAGTTAGTTGGACATTTCACTCGTACAAAACCATAGAAATTCTCCCGTTATAGTTAGTTCAGCTAACTATAACTCGCGCTGCCCGCAATGCACTGCTGATGACGTCACATATTACATCACTCATGACATGGTCAATGACATCACTCATGACATCACTGATGACATCTCAAATGACATCACTGATGACATCATCCAGTGAATGTGTGTTTTTCTGAAAATTAAATATGTTTTATATATGTATATCTCAAGGTCGATGGAAGAATAAATGGGTATATAAGTGTCTAAATGGATGATTTGTTTTTGTAAAATTGATTGTATAACTGACTAAGTGTATCTTAGTGAATACATGGGTTAGTGAGTAATGTTTAAATATGAAAATATCTGTATCAGTCTCTCACTTTGTGTATAAGTGGCTGCATGGGTTGGTGAGTAGCTACATGAGTGTCTATATGGGTTATTAGTTGGTTTTTTGAGTATCAGTATGAGTGTCTGAGTGTCTGTATGGTTCGGTGGGGGGTATTACTTAGTGCATAGATGCATGAATGAGTGACTCACTGTTTGTATGTGTTGGAAGACAGCATGTGTGCAGGACTGTATAGGTGGATGAGTATGTGTATGGGTGTGTTAGTAAGTGAATGACTGTCTCAATAGTGTCTTTATGAGTAACTACATATGTTTTAAACTAGTATATGTGAGTATTGGTGTATATAAGTGAGTATATGTGAGAGTGAGAGATTGGAAGAGTTCCTGTACAAATAAGTAGGTGTTTCTATAAGTGATTGTTTAAGAGAGTAAGTATGTGTAAGTTTCTGTAGAAGTAAGTGTGGTAGTGTGTGTATAACTGTATATGCAAGTAAATGGATGTTTGATACTTTGTTTGCATGTGTGACTATGTGTGTGAGTAACTCTATGGATGAGTGGCGGTGTGTAACAGGATGTATAGGTGTATGAGTACATATGATGAGTGAGTACATGTATGAGTGACTGTATAGGGACTGTTGGTGAATGAGTGGATGTGTGTGTAGATCTTGGAATTACTGAATAGGTGTGTTGTAACTGGTATTGGTATGTCCATTGTTTTGAAAATGTTAGTTTGTATTTTTGAGTGTGTGTATCAAAGGTTATATTAGGGTGAGAGGAGGTCTGCCACTCTATCACAAGGATGATGTCATCAGTGATGTCATTTGAGATGTCATCAGTGATGTCATGAGTGATGTCACTGACCATGTCATGAGTGATGTAATATGTGACGTCATCAGCAGTGCATTATGGGCGCAGCAAGTTATAGTTAGCTGAACTAACTATAACGGGGAATTTCTATGGTTTTGTACGAGTGAAATGTCCAACTAACTATAACGCCCCTGAAACCTATTGTTTTTTCAGTGAATTTCTAAGGTTTTTTAACATGCTAATTTCTAACTATATCGTGCCTGAAACCTATGGTTTTTTCAGTGAATATATATATACATACATACATAAACATATATATATATTCCATACGTATTCCTCCTCGCACGTAAATCCTGAGGAAACAGCCACACCAGCGCGGTGATATTTTTCACGGGTATTTTATTAGCAAACGAAACTATATATATATATATATATATACATTACTGAATGGGTTTTCACCGCGGGCAGTACTCTACGTATGCAGCAAGGCCTGAAGGGAGATAAGCGGTGCAACGAGTGATAAGACACTGTCCCTTTAATGCAGAGGTGATGTCAGAACTATGCACCAATAAAAACAACAGCGTCTGCATTTAAACATCTTGCAGGCGTGAGCATTTTTACTATGAAACCGGCACTGATGAAAGCAAACCTCTGAAACGCGTCTGCCGTGGCGTTTCATAGCTCACCGGTTAATGCCTCCAAATTGATTTAAAATCAACTTTGCAACGCTCTTGGCATGTGTCGGGCTCATTCTTATTCGGAGTGAGTATTGGTTTGGATGTTTCGCCAGTTTTTCAGGCACTGGCTACTGGCACGCCCTCTTGTTCTGGAGCGACGCGCACAGCCAGCAAAAGATAGACATTGTGTGAAACACAAGCGCGTTGCCCCCCCGGTGGATATAGCATTGTGGCAGTTACATCATCGACTGGGGGAAAGAGGAGTATTATTTAAATACTTATGAGAGACTTTGCCTGATGGTATTACTCACAGCAACAACTGAGTGCCAACTGCAACGATGTCGTGTTGTCCGCAGCCAACAATGTTTGGGGCACCACTGTGTGCATGGAGGCCACATTACTGAATGGGTTTTCACCGCGGGCAGTACTCTACGTATGCAGCAAGGCCTGGAGGGAGATAAGCGGTGCAATAAGTGATAAGACACTGTCCCTTTAATGCAGAGGTGATGTCAGAACTATGCACCAATAAAAACAAAAGCGTCTGCATTTAAATATCTTGCAGGCGTGAGCATTTTTACTATGAAATCGGCACTGATGAAAGCAAACCGCTGAAACGCGTCTGCAGTGGCGTTTCATAGCTCACCGGTTAATGCCTCAAAATTGAATTAAAATCAACTTTGCAACGCTCTTGGCATGTGTCGGGCTTATTCTTATTCGGAGTGAGTATTGTTTTGGATATATATATATATTCTGGAGACGGGCGTTTTCATGGCACCTGTAAATAATTGAGCACTTTGCGAGAACTATGGACATACATAACCAGTTGCATTTTATTTCCATACTTACATCGTGCAGGTAAAACGTGAAATGGATTTTCTAGCCTGTATTCAAAACTGACCTGAACCTGCATTATGGGAAATGTATTTCTAATTAACTAGTTATGTGACTCAATGATTTTAAAGCACGCACGCATGCACTTTGTTTTTTGGACATTGCTTCCACCTGTGAACAAGGCGGCATTGATCGCCGAAACGCGTAAGGAGAAGGAAGCCTTTACGTGCTGTTGTGCCATGAATAAATGCATTTTCTCCAGTATTGGGCCTCGGTTTGCTGCTTCATGTTGATGGAATTGGTGGGCTGCTCCGTGCCCACTGTTTAAGAGGCCGACATCTGAAGGGTCGGGGGCTCCTGTACTCGGAGGAGTTTTGGTGATGTTTAAACTGGGAGCATGACCCTCTTGCCCTCTCACGACCTAACTAAGGAAATGCTAATGAAGCGAACTGTGAGAATGCATGGAAGGGATTCTGGAAGGAGGACATCCTTTCAGATCGTTCTGGAGACGGGCGTTTTCATGGCACCTGTAAATAATTGAGCACTTTGCGAGAACTATGGACATACATAACCAGTTGCATTTTATTTCCATACTTACATCGTGCAGGTAAAACGTGAAATGGATTTTCTAGCATGTATTCAAAACTGACCTGAACCTGCATTATGGGAAATGTATTTCTAATTAACTAGTTATGCGACTCAATGATTTTAAAGCACGCACGCATGCACTTTTTTTTTTGGACATTGCTTCCACCTGTGAACAAGGCGGAATTGATCGCAGAAACGCGTAAGGAGAAGGAAGCCTTTACGTGCTGTTGTGCCATGAATAAATGCATTTTCTCCAGTATTGGGCCTCGGTTTGCTGCTTCATGTTGATGGAATTGGTGGGCTGCTCCGTGCCCACTGTTTAAGAGGCCGCCCTGAAGGGTCTGGGGCTCCTGTACTCGGAGGAGTTTTGGTGATGTTTAAACTGGGAGCATGACTCACTTGCCCTCTCACGACCTAACTAAGGAAATGCTAATGAAGCGAACTGTGAGAATGCATGGAAGGGATTCTGGAAGGAGGACATCCTTTCAGATCGTTCTGGAGACGGGCGTTTTCATGGCACCTGCAAATAATTGAGCACTTTGCGAGAACTATGGACATACATAACCAGTTGCATTTTATTTCCATACTTACATCGTGCAGGTAAAACGTGAAATGGATTTTCTAGCCTGTTTTCAAAACTGACCTGAACCTGCATTATGGGAAATGTATTTCTAATTAACTAGTTATGTAACTCAATGATATTAAAGCACGCACGCATGCACTTTGTTTTTTGGACATTGCATCCACCTGTGAACAAGGCGGCATTGATCGCCGAAACGCGTAAGGAGAAGGAAGCCTTTACGTGCTGTTGTGCCATGAATAAATGCATTTTCTCCAGTATTGGGCCTCGGTTTGCTGCTTCATGTTGATGGAATTGGTGGGCTGCTCCGTGCCCACTGTTTAAGAGGCCGCCCTGAAGGGTCGGGGGCTTCTGTACTCGGAGGAGTTTTGGTGATGTTTAAACTGGGAGCATGACCCACTTGCCCTCTCACGACCTAACTAAGGAAATGCTAATGAAGCGAACTGTGAGAATGCATGGAAGGGATTCTGGAAGAAGGACATCCTTTCAGATCGTTCTGGAGACGGGCGTTTTCATGGCACCTGTAAATAATTGAGCACTTTGCGAGAACTATGGACATACATAACCAGTTGCATTTTATTTCCATACTTACATCTTGCAGGTAAAACGTGAAATGGATTTTCTAGCCTGTATTCAAAACTGACCTGAACCTGCATTATGGGAAATGTATTTCTAATTAACTAGTTATGTGACTCAATGATTTTAAAGCACGCACGCATGCACTTTGTTTTTTGGACATTGCCTCCACCTGTGAACAAGGCGGCATTGATCGCCGAAACGCGTAAGGAGAAGGAAGCCTTTACGTGCTGTTGTGCCATGAATAAATGCATTTTCTCCAGTATTGGGCCTCGGTTTGCTGCTTCATGTTGATGGAATTGGTGGGCTGCTCCGTGCCCACTTTTTAAGAGGCCGCCCTGAAGGGTCGGGGGCTTCTGTACTCGGAGGAGTTTTGGTGATGTTTAAACTGGGAGCATGACCCACTTGCCCTCTCACGACCTAACTAAGGAAATGCTAATGAAGCGAACTGTGAGAATGCATGGAAGGGATTCTGGAAGGAGGACATCCTTTCAGATCGTTCTGGAGACGGGCGTTTTCATGGCACCTGTAAATAATTGAGCACTTTGCGAGAACTATGGACATACATAACCAGTTGCATTTTATTTCCATACTTACATCGTGCAGGTAAAACGTGAAATGGATTTTCTAGCCTGTATTCAAAACTGACCTGAACCTGCATTATGGGAAATGTATTTCTAATTAACTAGTTATGTGACTCAATGATTTTAAAGCACGCACGCATGCACTTTGTTTTTTGGACATTGCTTCCACCTGTGAACAAGGCGGCATTGATCGCCGAAACGCGTAAGGAGAAGGAAGCCTTTACGTGCTGTTGTGCCATGAATAAATGCATTTTCTCCAGTATTGGGCCTCGGTTTGCTGCTTCATGTTGATGGAATTGGTGGGCTGCTCCGTGCCCACTGTTTAAGAGGCCGCTCTGAAGGGTCGGGGGATCCTGTACTCGGAGGAGTTTTGGTGATGTTTAAACTGGGAGCATGACTCACTTGCCCTCTCACGACCTAACTAAGGAAATGCTAATGAAGCGAACTGTGAGAATGCATGGAAGGGATTCTGGAAGGAGGACATCCTTTCAGATCGTTCTGGAGACGGGCGTTTTCATGGCACCTGTAAATAATTGAGCACTTTGCGAGAACTATGGACATACATAACCAGTTGCATTTTATTTCCATACTTACATCGTGCAGGTAAAACGTGAAATGGATTTTCTAGCCTGTATTCAAAACTGACCTGAACCTGCATTATGGGAAATGTATTTCTAATTAACTAGTTATGTGACTCAATGATTTTAAAGCACGCACGCATGCACTTTGTTTTTTGGACATTGCATCCACCTGTGAACAAGGCGGCATTGATCGCCGAAACGCGTAAGGAGAAGGAAGCCTTTACGTGCTGTTGTGCCATGAATAAATGCATTTTCTCCAGTATTGGGCCTCGGTTTGCTGCTTCATGTTGATGGAATTGGTGGGCTGCTCCGTGCCCACTGTTTAAGAGGCCGCCCTGAAGGGTCGGGGGCTTCTGTACTCGGAGGAGTTTTGGTGATGTTTAAACTGGGAGCATGACCCACTTGCCCTCTCACGACCTAACTAAGGAAATGCTAATGAAGCGAACTGTGAGAATGCATGGAAGGGATTCTGGAAGGAGGACATCCTTTCAGATCGTTCTGGAGACGGGCGTTTTCATGGCACCTGTAAATAATTGAGCACTTTGCGAGAACTATGGACATACATAACCAGTTGCATTTTATTTCCATACTTACATCGTGCAGGTAAAACGTGAAATGGATTTTCTAGCCTGTATTCAAAACTGACCTGAACCTGCATTATGGGAAATGTATTTCTAATTAACTAGTTATGTGACTCAATGATTTTAAAGCACGCACGCATGCACTTTGTTTTTTGGACATTGCATCCACCTGTGAACAAGGCGGCATTGATCGCCGAAACGCGTAAGGAGAAGGAAGCCTTTACGTGCTGTTGTGCCATGAATAAATGCATTTTCTCCAGTATTGGGCCTCGGTTTGCTGCTTCATGTTGATGGAATTGGTGGGCTGCTCCGTGCCCACTGTTTAAGAGGCCGCCCTGAAGGGTCGGGGGCTTCTGTACTCGGAGGAGTTTTGGTGATGTTTAAACTGGGAGCATGACCCACTTGCCCTCTCACGACCTAACTAAGGAAATGCTAATGAAGCGAACTGTGAGAATGCATGGAAGGGATTCTGGAAGGAGGACATCCTTTCAGATCGTTCTGGAGACGGGCGTTTTCATGGCACCTGTAAATAATTGAGCACTTTGCGAGAACTATGGACATACATAACCAGTTGCATTTTATTTCCATACTTACATCGTGCAGGTAAAACGTGAAATGGATTTTCTAGCCTGTATTCAAAACTGACCTGAACCTGCATTATGGGAAATGTATTTCTAATTAACTAGTTATGTGACTCAATGATTTTAAAGCACGCACGCATGCACTTTGTTTTTTGGACATTGCTTCCACCTGTGAACAAGGCGGCATTGATCGCCGAAACGCGTAAGGAGAAGGAAGCCTTTACGTGCTGTTGTGCCATGAATAAATGCATTTTCTCCAGTATTGGGCCTCGGTTTGCTGCTTCATGTTGATGGAATTGGTGGGCTGCTCCGTGCCCACTGTTTAAGAGGCCGCTCTGAAGGGTCGGGGGCTCCTGTACTCGGAGGAGTTTTGGTGATGTTTAAACTGGGAGCATGACCCACTTGCCCTCTCACGACCTAACTAAGGAAATGCTAATGAAGCGAACTGTGAGAATGCATGGAAGGGATTCTGGAAGGAGGACATCCTTTCAGATCGTTCTGGAGACGGGCGTTTTCATGGCACCTGTAAATAATTGAGCACTTTGCGAGAACTATGGACATACATAACCAGTTGCATTTTATTTCCATACTTACATCGTGCAGGTAAAACGTGAAATGGATTTTCTAGCCTGTATTCAAAACTGACCTGAACCTGCATTATGGGAAATGTATTTCTAATTAACTAGTTATGTGACTCAATGATTTTAAAGCACGCACGCATGCACTTTGTTTTTTGGACATTGCTTCCACCTGTGAACAAGGCGGCATTGATCGCCGAAACGCGTAAGGAGAAGGAAGCCTTTACGTGCTGTTGTGCCATGAATAAATGCATTTTCTCCAGTATTGGGCCTCGGTTTGCTGCTTCATGTTGATGGAATTGGTGGGCTGCTCCGTGCCCACTGTTTAAGAGGCCGCCCTGAAGGGTCGGGGGCTTCTGTACTCGGAGGAGTTTTGGTGATGTTTAAACTGGGAGCATGACCCACTTGCCCTCTCACGACCTAACTAAGGAAATGCTAATGAAGCGAACTGTGAGAATGCATGGAAGGGATTCTGGAAGGAGGACATCCTTTCAGATCGTTCTGGAGACGGGCGTTTTCATGGCACCTGTAAATAATTGAGCACTTTGCGAGAACTATGGACATACATAACCAGTTGCATTTTATTTCCATACTTACATCGTGCAGGTAAAACGTGAAATGGATTTTCTAGCCTGTATTCAAAACTGACCTGAACCTGCATTATGGGAAATGTATTTCTAATTAACTAGTTATGTGACTCAATGATTTTAAAGCACGCACGCATGCACTTTGTTTTTTGGACATTGCTTCCACCTGTGAACAAGGCGGCATTGATCGCCGAAACGCGTAAGGAGAAGGAAGCCTTTACGTGCTGTTGTGCCATGAATAAATGCATTTTCTCCAGTATTGGGCCTCGGTTTGCTGCTTCATGTTGATGGAATTGGTGGGCTGCTCCGTGCCCACTGTTTAAGAGGCCGCCCTGAAGGGTCGGGGGCTCCTGTACTCGGAGGAGTTTTGGTGATGTTTAAACTGGGAGCATGACTCACTTGCCCTCTCACGACCTAACTAAGGAAATGCTAATGAAGCGAACTGTGAGAATGCATGGAAGGGATTCTGGAAGGAGGACATCCTTTCAGATCGTTCTGGAGACGGGCGTTTTCATGGCACCTGTAAATAATTGAGCACTTTGCGAGAACTATGGACATACATAACCAGTTGCATTTTATTTCCATACTTACATCGTGCAGGTAAAACGTGAAATGGATTTTCTAGCCTGTATTCAAAACTGACCTGAACCTGCATTATGGGAAATGTATTTCTAATTAACTAGTTATGTGACTCAATGATTTTAAAGCACGCACGCATGCACTTTGTTTTTTGGACATTGCATCCACCTGTGAACAAGGCGGCATTGATCGCCGAAACGCGTAAGGAGAAGGAAGCCTTTACGTGCTGTTGTGCCATGAATAAATGCATTTTCTCCAGTATTGGGCCTCGGTTTGCTGCTTCATGTTGATGGAATTGGTGGGCTGCTCCGTGCCCACTGTTTAAGAGGCCGCCCTGAAGGGTCGGGGGCTTCTGTACTCGGAGGAGTTTTGGTGATGTTTAAACTGGGAGCATGACCCACTTGCCCTCTCACGACCTAACTAAGGAAATGCTAATGAAGCGAACTGTGAGAATGCATGGAAGGGATTCTGGAAGGAGGACATCCTTTCAGATCGTTCTGGAGACGGGCGTTTTCATGGCACCTGTAAATAATTGAGCACTTTGCGAGAACTATGGACATACATAACCAGTTGCATTTTATTTCCATACTTACATCGTGCAGGTAAAACGTGAAATGGATTTTCTAGCCTGTATTCAAAACTGACCTGAACCTGCATTATGGGAAATGTATTTCTAATTAACTAGTTATGTGACTCAATGATTTTAAAGCACGCACGCATGCACTTTGTTTTTTGGACATTGCTTCCACCTGTGAACAAGGCGGCATTGATCGCCGAAACGCGTAAGGAGAAGGAAGCCTTTACGTGCTGTTGTGCCATGAATAAATGCATTTTCTCCAGTATTGGGCCTCGGTTTGCTGCTTCATGTTGATGGAATTGGTGGGCTGCTCCGTGCCCACTGTTTAAGAGGCCGCCCTGAAGGGTCGGGGGCTTCTGTACTCGGAGGAGTTTTGGTGATGTTTAAACTGGGAGCATGACTCACTTGCCCTCTCACGACCTAACTAAGGAAATGCTAATGAAGCGAACTGTGAGAATGCATGGAAGGGATTCTGGAAGGAGGACATCCTTTCAGATCGTTCTGGAGACGGGCGTTTTCATGGCACCTGTAAATAATTGAGCACTTTGCGAGAACTATGGACATACATAACCAGTTGCATTTTATTTCCATACTTACATCGTGCAGGTAAAACGTGAAATGGATTTTCTAGCCTGTATTCAAAACTGACCTGAACCTGCATTATGGGAAATGTATTTCTAATTAACTAGTTATGTGACTCAATGATTTTAAAGCACGCACGCATGCACTTTGTTTTTTGGACATTGCATCCACCTGTGAACAAGGCGGCATTGATCGCCGAAACGCGTAAGGAGAAGGAAGCCTTTACGTGCTGTTGTGCCATGAATAAATGCATTTTCTCCAGTATTGGGCCTCGGTTTGCTGCTTCATGTTGATGGAATTGGTGGGCTGCTCCGTGCCCACTGTTTAAGAGGCCGCCCTGAAGGGTCGGGGGCTTCTGTACTCGGAGGAGTTTTGGTGATGTTTAAACTGGGAGCATGACCCACTTGCCCTCTCACGACCTAACTAAGGAAATGCTAATGAAGCGAACTGTGAGAATGCATGGAAGGGATTCTGGAAGGAGGACATCCTTTCAGATCGTTCTGGAGACGGGCGTTTTCATGGCACCTGTAAATAATTGAGCACTTTGCGAGAACTATGGACATACATAACCAGTTGCATTTTATTTCCATACTTACATCGTGCAGGTAAAACGTGAAATGGATTTTCTAGCCTGTATTCAAAACTGACCTGAACCTGCATTATGGGAAATGTATTTCTAATTAACTAGTTATGTGACTCAATGATTTTAAAGCACGCACGCATGCACTTTGTTTTTTGGACATTGCTTCCACCTGTGAACAAGGCGGCATTGATCGCCGAAACGCGTAAGGAGAAGGAAGCCTTTACGTGCTGTTGTGCCATGAATAAATGCATTTTCTCCAGTATTGGGCCTCGGTTTGCTGCTTCATGTTGATGGAATTGGTGGGCTGCTCCGTGCCCACTGTTTAAGAGGCCGCTCTGAAGGGTCGGGGGATCCTGTACTCGGAGGAGTTTTGGTGATGTTTAAACTGGGAGCATGACTCACTTGCCCTCTCACGACCTAACTAAGGAAATGCTAATGAAGCGAACTGTGAGAATGCATGGAAGGGATTCTGGAAGGAGGACATCCTTTCAGATCGTTCTGGAGACGGGCGTTTTCATGGCACCTGTAAATAATTGAGCACTTTGCGAGAACTATGGACATACATAACCAGTTGCATTTTATTTCCATACTTACATCGTGCAGGTAAAACGTGAAATGGATTTTCTAGCCTGTATTCAAAACTGACCTGAACCTGCATTATGGGAAATGTATTTCTAATTAACTAGTTATGTGACTCAATGATTTTAAAGCACGCACGCATGCACTTTGTTTTTTGGACATTGCATCCACCTGTGAACAAGGCGGCATTGATCGCCGAAACGCGTAAGGAGAAGGAAGCCTTTACGTGCTGTTGTGCCATGAATAAATGCATTTTCTCCAGTATTGGGCCTCGGTTTGCTGCTTCATGTTGATGGAATTGGTGGGCTGCTCCGTGCCCACTGTTTAAGAGGCCGCCCTGAAGGGTCGGGGGCTTCTGTACTCGGAGGAGTTTTGGTGATGTTTAAACTGGGAGCATGACCCACTTGCCCTCTCACGACCTAACTAAGGAAATGCTAATGAAGCGAACTGTGAGAATGCATGGAAGGGATTCTGGAAGGAGGACATCCTTTCAGATCGTTCTGGAGACGGGCGTTTTCATGGCACCTGTAAATAATTGAGCACTTTGCGAGAACTATGGACATACATAACCAGTTGCATTTTATTTCCATACTTACATCGTGCAGGTAAAACGTGAAATGGATTTTCTAGCCTGTATTCAAAACTGACCTGAACCTGCATTATGGGAAATGTATTTCTAATTAACTAGTTATGTGACTCAATGATTTTAAAGCACGCACGCATGCACTTTGTTTTTTGGACATTGCTTCCACCTGTGAACAAGGCGGCATTGATCGCCGAAACGCGTAAGGAGAAGGAAGCCTTTACGTGCTGTTGTGCCATGAATAAATGCATTTTCTCCAGTATTGGGCCTCGGTTTGCTGCTTCATGTTGATGGAATTGGTGGGCTGCTCCGTGCCCACTGTTTAAGAGGCCGCCCTGAAGGGTCGGGGGCTCCTGTACTCGGAGGAGTTTTGGTGATGTTTAAACTGGGAGCATGACTCACTTGCCCTCTCACGACCTAACTAAGGAAATGCTAATGAAGCGAACTGTGAGAATGCATGGAAGGGATTCTGGAAGGAGGACATCCTTTCAGATCGTTCTGGAGACGGGCGTTTTCATGGCACCTGTAAATAATTGAGCACTTTGCGAGAACTATGGACATACATAACCAGTTGCATTTTATTTCCATACTTACATCGTGCAGGTAAAACGTGAAATGGATTTTCTAGCCTGTATTCAAAACTGACCTGAACCTGCATTATGGGAAATGTATTTCTAATTAACTAGTTATGTGACTCAATGATTTTAAAGCACGCACGCATGCACTTTGTTTTTTGGACATTGCATCCACCTGTGAACAAGGCGGCATTGATCGCCGAAACGCGTAAGGAGAAGGAAGCCTTTACGTGCTGTTGTGCCATGAATAAATGCATTTTCTCCAGTATTGGGCCTCGGTTTGCTGCTTCATGTTGATGGAATTGGTGGGCTGCTCCGTGCCCACTGTTTAAGAGGCCGCCCTGAAGGGTCGGGGGCTTCTGTACTCGGAGGAGTTTTGGTGATGTTTAAACTGGGAGCATGACCCACTTGCCCTCTCACGACCTAACTAAGGAAATGCTAATGAAGCGAACTGTGAGAATGCATGGAAGGGATTCTGGAAGGAGGACATCCTTTCAGATCGTTCTGGAGACGGGCGTTTTCATGGCACCTGTAAATAATTGAGCACTTTGCGAGAACTATGGACATACATAACCAGTTGCATTTTATTTCCATACTTACATCGTGCAGGTAAAACGTGAAATGGATTTTCTAGCCTGTATTCAAAACTGACCTGAACCTGCATTATGGGAAATGTATTTCTAATTAACTAGTTATGTGACTCAATGATTTTAAAGCACGCACGCATGCACTTTGTTTTTTGGACATTGCTTCCACCTGTGAACAAGGCGGCATTGATCGCCGAAACGCGTAAGGAGAAGGAAGCCTTTACGTGCTGTTGTGCCATGAATAAATGCATTTTCTCCAGTATTGGGCCTCGGTTTGCTGCTTCATGTTGATGGAATTGGTGGGCTGCTCCGTGCCCACTGTTTAAGAGGCCGCCCTGAAGGGTCGGGGGCTTCTGTACTCGGAGGAGTTTTGGTGATGTTTAAACTGGGAGCATGACCCACTTGCCCTCTCACGACCTAACTAAGGAAATGCTAATGAAGCGAACTGTGAGAATGCATGGAAGGGATTCTGGAAGGAGGACATCCTTTCAGATCGTTCTGGAGACGGGCGTTTTCATGGCACCTGTAAATAATTGAGCACTTTGCGAGAACTATGGACATACATAACCAGTTGCATTTTATTTCCATACTTACATCGTGCAGGTAAAACGTGAAATGGATTTTCTAGCCTGTATTCAAAACTGACCTGAACCTGCATTATGGGAAATGTATTTCTAATTAACTAGTTATGTGACTCAATGATTTTAAAGCACGCACGCATGCACTTTGTTTTTTGGACATTGCTTCCACCTGTGAACAAGGCGGCATTGATCGCCGAAACGCGTAAGGAGAAGGAAGCCTTTACGTGCTGTTGTGCCATGAATAAATGCATTTTCTCCAGTATTGGGCCTCGGTTTGCTGCTTCATGTTGATGGAATTGGTGGGCTGCTCCGTGCCCACTGTTTAAGAGGCCGCTCTGAAGGGTCGGGGGCTCCTGTACTCGGAGGAGTTTTGGTGATGTTTAAACTGGGAGCATGACTCACTTGCCCTCTCACGACCTAACTAAGGAAATGCTAATGAAGCGAACTGTGAGAATGCATGGAAGGGATTCTGGAAGGAGGACATCCTTTCAGATCGTTCTGGAGACGGGCGTTTTCATGGCACCTGTAAATAATTGAGCACTTTGCGAGAACTATGGACATACATAACCAGTTGCATTTTATTTCCATACTTACATCGTGCAGGTAAAACGTGAAATGGATTTTCTAGCCTGTATTCAAAACTGACCTGAACCTGCATTATGGGAAATGTATTTCTAATTAACTAGTTATGTGACTCAATGATTTTAAAGCACGCACGCATGCACTTTGTTTTTTGGACATTGCATCCACCTGTGAACAAGGCGGCATTGATCGCCGAAACGCGTAAGGAGAAGGAAGCCTTTACGTGCTGTTGTGCCATGAATAAATGCATTTTCTCCAGTATTGGGCCTCGGTTTGCTGCTTCATGTTGATGGAATTGGTGGGCTGCTCCGTGCCCACTGTTTAAGAGGCCGCCCTGAAGGGTCGGGGGCTTCTGTACTCGGAGGAGTTTTGGTGATGTTTAAACTGGGAGCATGACCCACTTGCCCTCTCACGACCTAACTAAGGAAATGCTAATGAAGCGAACTGTGAGAATGCATGGAAGGGATTCTGGAAGGAGGACATCCTTTCAGATCGTTCTGGAGACGGGCGTTTTCATGGCACCTGTAAATAATTGAGCACTTTGCGAGAACTATGGACATACATAACCAGTTGCATTTTATTTCCATACTTACATCGTGCAGGTAAAACGTGAAATGGATTTTCTAGCCTGTATTCAAAACTGACCTGAACCTGCATTATGGGAAATGTATTTCTAATTAACTAGTTATGTGACTCAATGATTTTAAAGCACGCACGCATGCACTTTGTTTTTTGGACATTGCTTCCACCTGTGAACAAGGCGGCATTGATCGCCGAAACGCGTAAGGAGAAGGAAGCCTTTACGTGCTGTTGTGCCATGAATAAATGCATTTTCTCCAGTATTGGGCCTCGGTTTGCTGCTTCATGTTGATGGAATTGGTGGGCTGCTCCGTGCCCACTGTTTAAGAGGCCGCCCTGAAGGGTCGGGGGCTTCTGTACTCGGAGGAGTTTTGGTGATGTTTAAACTGGGAGCATGACTCACTTGCCCTCTCACGACCTAACTAAGGAAATGCTAATGAAGCGAACTGTGAGAATGCATGGAAGGGATTCTGGAAGGAGGACATCCTTTCAGATCGTTCTGGAGACGGGCGTTTTCATGGCACCTGTAAATAATTGAGCACTTTGCGAGAACTATGGACATACATAACCAGTTGCATTTTATTTCCATACTTACATCGTGCAGGTAAAACGTGAAATGGATTTTCTAGCCTGTATTCAAAACTGACCTGAACCTGCATTATGGGAAATGTATTTCTAATTAACTAGTTATGTGACTCAATGATTTTAAAGCACGCACGCATGCACTTTGTTTTTTGGACATTGCATCCACCTGTGAACAAGGCGGCATTGATCGCCGAAACGCGTAAGGAGAAGGAAGCCTTTACGTGCTGTTGTGCCATGAATAAATGCATTTTCTCCAGTATTGGGCCTCGGTTTGCTGCTTCATGTTGATGGAATTGGTGGGCTGCTCCGTGCCCACTGTTTAAGAGGCCGCCCTGAAGGGTCGGGGGCTTCTGTACTCGGAGGAGTTTTGGTGATGTTTAAACTGGGAGCATGACCCACTTGCCCTCTCACGACCTAACTAAGGAAATGCTAATGAAGCGAACTGTGAGAATGCATGGAAGGGATTCTGGAAGGAGGACATCCTTTCAGATCGTTCTGGAGACGGGCGTTTTCATGGCACCTGTAAATAATTGAGCACTTTGCGAGAACTATGGACATACATAACCAGTTGCATTTTATTTCCATACTTACATCGTGCAGGTAAAACGTGAAATGGATTTTCTAGCCTGTATTCAAAACTGACCTGAACCTGCATTATGGGAAATGTATTTCTAATTAACTAGTTATGTGACTCAATGATTTTAAAGCACGCACGCATGCACTTTGTTTTTTGGACATTGCATCCACCTGTGAACAAGGCGGCATTGATCGCCGAAACGCGTAAGGAGAAGGAAGCCTTTACGTGCTGTTGTGCCATGAATAAATGCATTTTCTCCAGTATTGGGCCTCGGTTTGCTGCTTCATGTTGATGGAATTGGTGGGCTGCTCCGTGCCCACTGTTTAAGAGGCCGCCCTGAAGGGTCGGGGGCTTCTGTACTCGGAGGAGTTTTGGTGATGTTTAAACTGGGAGCATGACCCACTTGCCCTCTCACGACCTAACTAAGGAAATGCTAATGAAGCGAACTGTGAGAATGCATGGAAGGGATTCTGGAAGGAGGACATCCTTTCAGATCGTTCTGGAGACGGGCGTTTTCATGGCACCTGTAAATAATTGAGCACTTTGCGAGAACTATGGACATACATAACCAGTTGCATTTTATTTCCATACTTACATCGTGCAGGTAAAACGTGAAATGGATTTTCTAGCCTGTATTCAAAACTGACCTGAACCTGCATTATGGGAAATGTATTTCTAATTAACTAGTTATGTGACTCAATGATTTTAAAGCACGCACGCATGCACTTTGTTTTTTGGACATTGCATCCACCTGTGAACAAGGCGGCATTGATCGCCGAAACGCGTAAGGAGAAGGAAGCCTTTACGTGCTGTTGTGCCATGAATAAATGCATTTTCTCCAGTATTGGGCCTCGGTTTGCTGCTTCATGTTGATGGAATTGGTGGGCTGCTCCGTGCCCACTGTTTAAGAGGCCGCCCTGAAGGGTCGGGGGCTTCTGTACTCGGAGGAGTTTTGGTGATGTTTAAACTGGGAGCATGACCCACTTGCCCTCTCACGACCTAACTAAGGAAATGCTAATGAAGCGAACTGTGAGAATGCATGGAAGGGATTCTGGAAGGAGGACATCCTTTCAGATCGTTCTGGAGACGGGCGTTTTCATGGCACCTGTAAATAATTGAGCACTTTGCGAGAACTATGGACATACATAACCAGTTGCATTTTATTTCCATACTTACATCGTGCAGGTAAAACGTGAAATGGATTTTCTAGCCTGTATTCAAAACTGACCTGAACCTGCATTATGGGAAATGTATTTCTAATTAACTAGTTATGTGACTCAATGATTTTAAAGCACGCACGCATGCACTTTGTTTTTTGGACATTGCTTCCACCTGTGAACAAGGCGGCATTGATCGCCGAAACGCGTAAGGAGAAGGAAGCCTTTACGTGCTGTTGTGCCATGAATAAATGCATTTTCTCCAGTATTGGGCCTCGGTTTGCTGCTTCATGTTGATGGAATTGGTGGGCTGCTCCGTGCCCACTGTTTAAGAGGCCGCCCTGAAGGGTCGGGGGCTCCTGTACTCGGAGGAGTTTTGGTGATGTTTAAACTGGGAGCATGACTCACTTGCCCTCTCACGACCTAACTAAGGAAATGCTAATGAAGCGAACTGTGAGAATGCATGGAAGGGATTCTGGAAGGAGGACATCCTTTCAGATCGTTCTGGAGACGGGCGTTTTCATGGCACCTGTAAATAATTGAGCACTTTGCGAGAACTATGGACATACATAACCAGTTGCATTTTATTTCCATACTTACATCGTGCAGGTAAAACGTGAAATGGATTTTCTAGCCTGTATTCAAAACTGACCTGAACCTGCATTATGGGAAATGTATTTCTAATTAACTAGTTATGTGACTCAATGATTTTAAAGCACGCACGCATGCACTTTGTTTTTTGGACATTGCATCCACCTGTGAACAAGGCGGCATTGATCGCCGAAACGCGTAAGGAGAAGGAAGCCTTTACGTGCTGTTGTGCCATGAATAAATGCATTTTCTCCAGTATTGGGCCTCGGTTTGCTGCTTCATGTTGATGGAATTGGTGGGCTGCTCCGTGCCCACTGTTTAAGAGGCCGCCCTGAAGGGTCGGGGGCTTCTGTACTCGGAGGAGTTTTGGTGATGTTTAAACTGGGAGCATGACCCACTTGCCCTCTCACGACCTAACTAAGGAAATGCTAATGAAGCGAACTGTGAGAATGCATGGAAGGGATTCTGGAAGGAGGACATCCTTTCAGATCGTTCTGGAGACGGGCGTTTTCATGGCACCTGTAAATAATTGAGCACTTTGCGAGAACTATGGACATACATAACCAGTTGCATTTTATTTCCATACTTACATCGTGCAGGTAAAACGTGAAATGGATTTTCTAGCCTGTATTCAAAACTGACCTGAACCTGCATTATGGGAAATGTATTTCTAATTAACTAGTTATGTGACTCAATGATTTTAAAGCACGCACGCATGCACTTTGTTTTTTGGACATTGCTTCCACCTGTGAACAAGGCGGCATTGATCGCCGAAACGCGTAAGGAGAAGGAAGCCTTTACGTGCTGTTGTGCCATGAATAAATGCATTTTCTCCAGTATTGGGCCTCGGTTTGCTGCTTCATGTTGATGGAATTGGTGGGCTGCTCCGTGCCCACTGTTTAAGAGGCCGCTCTGAAGGGTCGGGGGCTCCTGTACTCGGAGGAGTTTTGGTGATGTTTAAACTGGGAGCATGACTCACTTGCCCTCTCACGACCTAACTAAGGAAATGCTAATGAAGCGAACTGTGAGAATGCATGGAAGGGATTCTGGAAGGAGGACATCCTTTCAGATCGTTCTGGAGACGGGCGTTTTCATGGCACCTGTAAATAATTGAGCACTTTGCGAGAACTATGGACATACATAACCAGTTGCATTTTATTTCCATACTTACATCGTGCAGGTAAAACGTGAAATGGATTTTCTAGCCTGTATTCAAAACTGACCTGAACCTGCATTATGGGAAATGTATTTCTAATTAACTAGTTATGTGACTCAATGATTTTAAAGCACGCACGCATGCACTTTGTTTTTTGGACATTGCATCCACCTGTGAACAAGGCGGCATTGATCGCCGAAACGCGTAAGGAGAAGGAAGCCTTTACGTGCTGTTGTGCCATGAATAAATGCATTTTCTCCAGTATTGGGCCTCGGTTTGCTGCTTCATGTTGATGGAATTGGTGGGCTGCTCCGTGCCCACTGTTTAAGAGGCCGCCCTGAAGGGTCGGGGGCTTCTGTACTCGGAGGAGTTTTGGTGATGTTTAAACTGGGAGCATGACCCACTTGCCCTCTCACGACCTAACTAAGGAAATGCTAATGAAGCGAACTGTGAGAATGCATGGAAGGGATTCTGGAAGGAGGACATCCTTTCAGATCGTTCTGGAGACGGGCGTTTTCATGGCACCTGTAAATAATTGAGCACTTTGCGAGAACTATGGACATACATAACCAGTTGCATTTTATTTCCATACTTACATCGTGCAGGTAAAACGTGAAATGGATTTTCTAGCCTGTATTCAAAACTGACCTGAACCTGCATTATGGGAAATGTATTTCTAATTAACTAGTTATGTGACTCAATGATTTTAAAGCACGCACGCATGCACTTTGTTTTTTGGACATTGCATCCACCTGTGAACAAGGCGGCATTGATCGCCGAAACGCGTAAGGAGAAGGAAGCCTTTACGTGCTGTTGTGCCATGAATAAATGCATTTTCTCCAGTATTGGGCCTCGGTTTGCTGCTTCATGTTGATGGAATTGGTGGGCTGCTCCGTGCCCACTGTTTAAGAGGCCGCCCTGAAGGGTCGGGGGCTTCTGTACTCGGAGGAGTTTTGGTGATGTTTAAACTGGGAGCATGACCCACTTGCCCTCTCACGACCTAACTAAGGAAATGCTAATGAAGCGAACTGTGAGAATGCATGGAAGGGATTCTGGAAGGAGGACATCCTTTCAGATCGTTCTGGAGACGGGCGTTTTCATGGCACCTGTAAATAATTGAGCACTTTGCGAGAACTATGGACATACATAACCAGTTGCATTTTATTTCCATACTTACATCGTGCAGGTAAAACGTGAAATGGATTTTCTAGCCTGTATTCAAAACTGACCTGAACCTGCATTATGGGAAATGTATTTCTAATTAACTAGTTATGTGACTCAATGATTTTAAAGCACGCACGCATGCACTTTGTTTTTTGGACATTGCTTCCACCTGTGAACAAGGCGGCATTGATCGCCGAAACGCGTAAGGAGAAGGAAGCCTTTACGTGCTGTTGTGCCATGAATAAATGCATTTTCTCCAGTATTGGGCCTCGGTTTGCTGCTTCATGTTGATGGAATTGGTGGGCTGCTCCGTGCCCACTGTTTAAGAGGCCGCCCTGAAGGGTCGGGGGCTTCTGTACTCGGAGGAGTTTTGGTGATGTTTAAACTGGGAGCATGACTCACTTGCCCTCTCACGACCTAACTAAGGAAATGCTAATGAAGCGAACTGTGAGAATGCATGGAAGGGATTCTGGAAGGAGGACATCCTTTCAGATCGTTCTGGAGACGGGCGTTTTCATGGCACCTGTAAATAATTGAGCACTTTGCGAGAACTATGGACATACATAACCAGTTGCATTTTATTTCCATACTTACATCGTGCAGGTAAAACGTGAAATGGATTTTCTAGCCTGTATTCAAAACTGACCTGAACCTGCATTATGGGAAATGTATTTCTAATTAACTAGTTATGTGACTCAATGATTTTAAAGCACGCACGCATGCACTTTGTTTTTTGGACATTGCATCCACCTGTGAACAAGGCGGCATTGATCGCCGAAACGCGTAAGGAGAAGGAAGCCTTTACGTGCTGTTGTGCCATGAATAAATGCATTTTCTCCAGTATTGGGCCTCGGTTTGCTGCTTCATGTTGATGGAATTGGTGGGCTGCTCCGTGCCCACTGTTTAAGAGGCCGCCCTGAAGGGTCGGGGGCTTCTGTACTCGGAGGAGTTTTGGTGATGTTTAAACTGGGAGCATGACCCACTTGCCCTCTCACGACCTAACTAAGGAAATGCTAATGAAGCGAACTGTGAGAATGCATGGAAGGGATTCTGGAAGGAGGACATCCTTTCAGATCGTTCTGGAGACGGGCGTTTTCATGGCACCTGTAAATAATTGAGCACTTTGCGAGAACTATGGACATACATAACCAGTTGCATTTTATTTCCATACTTACATCGTGCAGGTAAAACGTGAAATGGATTTTCTAGCCTGTATTCAAAACTGACCTGAACCTGCATTATGGGAAATGTATTTCTAATTAACTAGTTATGTGACTCAATGATTTTAAAGCACGCACGCATGCACTTTGTTTTTTGGACATTGCATCCACCTGTGAACAAGGCGGCATTGATCGCCGAAACGCGTAAGGAGAAGGAAGCCTTTACGTGCTGTTGTGCCATGAATAAATGCATTTTCTCCAGTATTGGGCCTCGGTTTGCTGCTTCATGTTGATGGAATTGGTGGGCTGCTCCGTGCCCACTGTTTAAGAGGCCGCCCTGAAGGGTCGGGGGCTTCTGTACTCGGAGGAGTTTTGGTGATGTTTAAACTGGGAGCATGACCCACTTGCCCTCTCACGACCTAACTAAGGAAATGCTAATGAAGCGAACTGTGAGAATGCATGGAAGGGATTCTGGAAGGAGGACATCCTTTCAGATCGTTCTGGAGACGGGCGTTTTCATGGCACCTGTAAATAATTGAGCACTTTGCGAGAACTATGGACATACATAACCAGTTGCATTTTATTTCCATACTTACATCGTGCAGGTAAAACGTGAAATGGATTTTCTAGCCTGTATTCAAAACTGACCTGAACCTGCATTATGGGAAATGTATTTCTAATTAACTAGTTATGTGACTCAATGATTTTAAAGCACGCACGCATGCACTTTGTTTTTTGGACATTGCTTCCACCTGTGAACAAGGCGGCATTGATCGCCGAAACGCGTAAGGAGAAGGAAGCCTTTACGTGCTGTTGTGCCATGAATAAATGCATTTTCTCCAGTATTGGGCCTCGGTTTGCTGCTTCATGTTGATGGAATTGGTGGGCTGCTCCGTGCCCACTGTTTAAGAGGCCGCCCTGAAGGGTCGGGGGCTTCTGTACTCGGAGGAGTTTTGGTGATGTTTAAACTGGGAGCATGACCCACTTGCCCTCTCACGACCTAACTAAGGAAATGCTAATGAAGCGAACTGTGAGAATGCATGGAAGGGATTCTGGAAGGAGGACATCCTTTCAGATCGTTCTGGAGACGGGCGTTTTCATGGCACCTGTAAATAATTGAGCACTTTGCGAGAACTATGGACATACATAACCAGTTGCATTTTATTTCCATACTTACATCGTGCAGGTAAAACGTGAAATGGATTTTCTAGCCTGTATTCAAAACTGACCTGAACCTGCATTATGGGAAATGTATTTCTAATTAACTAGTTATGTGACTCAATGATTTTAAAGCACGCACGCATGCACTTTGTTTTTTGGACATTGCATCCACCTGTGAACAAGGCGGCATTGATCGCCGAAACGCGTAAGGAGAAGGAAGCCTTTACGTGCTGTTGTGCCATGAATAAATGCATTTTCTCCAGTATTGGGCCTCGGTTTGCTGCTTCATGTTGATGGAATTGGTGGGCTGCTCCGTGCCCACTGTTTAAGAGGCCGCCCTGAAGGGTCGGGGGCTTCTGTACTCGGAGGAGTTTTGGTGATGTTTAAACTGGGAGCATGACCCACTTGCCCTCTCACGACCTAACTAAGGAAATGCTAATGAAGCGAACTGTGAGAATGCATGGAAGGGATTCTGGAAGGAGGACATCCTTTCAGATCGTTCTGGAGACGGGCGTTTTCATGGCACCTGTAAATAATTGAGCACTTTGCGAGAACTATGGACATACATAACCAGTTGCATTTTATTTCCATACTTACATCGTGCAGGTAAAACGTGAAATGGATTTTCTAGCCTGTATTCAAAACTGACCTGAACCTGCATTATGGGAAATGTATTTCTAATTAACTAGTTATGTGACTCAATGATTTTAAAGCACGCACGCATGCACTTTGTTTTTTGGACATTGCATCCACCTGTGAACAAGGCGGCATTGATCGCCGAAACGCGTAAGGAGAAGGAAGCCTTTACGTGCTGTTGTGCCATGAATAAATGCATTTTCTCCAGTATTGGGCCTCGGTTTGCTGCTTCATGTTGATGGAATTGGTGGGCTGCTCCGTGCCCACTGTTTAAGAGGCCGCCCTGAAGGGTCGGGGGCTTCTGTACTCGGAGGAGTTTTGGTGATGTTTAAACTGGGAGCATGACCCACTTGCCCTCTCACGACCTAACTAAGGAAATGCTAATGAAGCGAACTGTGAGAATGCATGGAAGGGATTCTGGAAGGAGGACATCCTTTCAGATCGTTCTGGAGACGGGCGTTTTCATGGCACCTGTAAATAATTGAGCGCTTTGCGAGAACTATGGACATACATAACCAGTTGCATTTTATTTCCATACTTACATCGTGCAGGTAAAACGTGAAATGGATTTTCTAGCCTGTATTCAAAACTGACCTGAACCTGCATTATGGGAAATGTATTTCTAATTAACTAGTTATGTGACTCAATGATTTTAAAGCACGCACGCATGCACTTTGTTTTTTGGACATTGCTTCCACCTGTGAACAAGGCGGCATTGATCGCCGAAACGCGTAAGGAGAAGGAAGCCTTTACGTGCTGTTGTGCCATGAATAAATGCATTTTCTCCAGTATTGGGCCTCGGTTTGCTGCTTCATGTTGATGGAATTGGTGGGCTGCTCCGTGCCCACTGTTTAAGAGGCCGCTCTGAAGGGTCGGGGGATCCTGTACTCGGAGGAGTTTTGGTGATGTTTAAACTGGGAGCATGACTTACTTGCCCTCTCACGACCTAACTAAGGAAATGCTAATGAAGCGAACTGTGAGAATGCATGGAAGGGATTCTGGAAGGAGGACATCCTTTCAGATCGTTCTGGAGACGGGCGTTTTCATGGCACCTGTAAATAATTGAGCACTTTGCGAGAACTATGGACATACATAACCAGTTGCATTTTATTTCCATACTTACATCGTGCAGGTAAAACGTGAAATGGATTTTCTAGCCTGTATTCAAAACTGACCTGAACCTGCATTATGGGAAATGTATTTCTAATTAACTAGTTATGTGACTCAATGATTTTAAAGCACGCACGCATGCACTTTGTTTTTTGGACATTGCATCCACCTGTGAACAAGGCGGCATTGATCGCCGAAACGCGTAAGGAGAAGGAAGCCTTTACGTGCTGTTGTGCCATGAATAAATGCATTTTCTCCAGTATTGGGCCTCGGTTTGCTGCTTCATGTTGATGGAATTGGTGGGCTGCTCCGTGCCCACTGTTTAAGAGGCCGCCCTGAAGGGTCGGGGGCTTCTGTACTCGGAGGAGTTTTGGTGATGTTTAAACTGGGAGCATGACCCACTTGCCCTCTCACGACCTAACTAAGGAAATGCTAATGAAGCGAACTGTGAGAATGCATGGAAGGGATTCTGGAAGGAGGACATCCTTTCAGATCGTTCTGGAGACGGGCATTTTCATGGCACCTGTAATTAATTGAGCACTTTGCGAGAACTATGGACATACATAACCAGTTGCATTTTATTTCCATACTTACATCGTGCAGGTAAAACGTGAAATGGATTTTCTAGCCTGTATTCAAAACTGACCTGAACCTGCATTATGGGAAATGTATTTCTAATTAACTAGTTATGTGACTCAATGATTTTAAAGCACGCACGCATGCACTTTGTTTTTTGGACATTGCATCCACCTGTGAACAAGGCGGCATTGATCGCCGAAACGCGTAAGGAGAAGGAAGCCTTTACGTGCTGTTGTGCCATGAATAAATGCATTTTCTCCAGTATTGGGCCTCGGTTTGCTGCTTCATGTTGATGGAATTGGTGGGCTGCTCCGTGCCCACTGTTTAAGAGGCCGCTCTGAAGGGTCGGGGGCTCCTGTACTCGGAGGAGTTTTGGTGATGTTTAAACTGGGAGCATGACTCACTTGCCCTCTCACGACCTAACTAAGGAAATGCTAATGAAGCGAACTGTGAGAATGCATGGAAGGGATTCTGGAAGGAGGACATCCTTTCAGATCGTTCTGGAGACGGGCGTTTTCATGGCACCTGTAAATAATTGAGCACTTTGCGAGAACTATGGACATACATAACCAGTTGCATTTTATTTCCATACTTACATCGTGCAGGTAAAACGTGAAATGGATTTTCTAGCCTGTATTCAAAACTGACCTGAACCTGCATTATGGGAAATGTATTTCTAATTAACTAGTTATGTGACTCAATGATTTTAAAGCACGCACGCATGCACTTTGTTTTTTGGACATTGCTTCCACCTGTGAACAAGGCGGCATTGATCGCCGAAACGCGTAAGGAGAAGGAAGCCTTTACGTGCTGTTGTGCCATGAATAAATGCATTTTCTCCAGTATTGGGCCTCGGTTTGCTGCTTCATGTTGATGGAATTGGTGGGCTGCTCCGTGCCCACTGTTTAAGAGGCCGCCCTGAAGGGTCGGGGGCTTCTGTACTCGGAGGAGTTTTGGTGATGTTTAAACTGGGAGCATGACTCACTTGCCCTCTCACGACCTAACTAAGGAAATGCTAATGAAGCGAACTGTGAGAATGCATGGAAGGGATTCTGGAAGGAGGACATCCTTTCAGAT
Source organism: Calotriton arnoldi (assembly GCA_963921515.1). Taxonomy (NCBI): domain Eukaryota; kingdom Metazoa; phylum Chordata; class Amphibia; order Caudata; family Salamandridae; genus Calotriton; species Calotriton arnoldi. The sequence goes on along the minus strand of CAWUFW010000108.1, from coordinate 3,049,137 downwards.
CGTTCTGGAGACGGGCGTTTTCATGGCACCTGTAAATAATTGAGCACTTTGCGAGAACTATGGACATACATAACCAGTTGCATTTTATTTCCATACTTACATCGTGCAGGTAAAACGTGAAATGGATTTTCTAGCCTGTATTCAAAACTGACCTGAACCTGCATTATGGGAAATGTATTTCTAATTAACTAGTTATGTGACTCAATGATTTTAAAGCACGCACGCATGCACTTTGTTTTTTGGACATTGCATCCACCTGTGAACAAGGCGGCATTGATCGCCGAAACGCGTAAGGAGAAGGAAGCCTTTACGTGCTGTTGTGCCATGAATAAATGCATTTTCTCCAGTATTGGGCCTCGGTTTGCTGCTTCATGTTGATGGAATTGGTGGGCTGCTCCGTGCCCACTGTTTAAGAGGCCGCCCTGAAGGGTCGGGGGCTTCTGTACTCGGAGGAGTTTTGGTGATGTTTAAACTGGGAGCATGACCCACTTGCCCTCTCACGACCTAACTAAGGAAATGCTAATGAAGCGAACTGTGAGAATGCATGGAAGGGATTCTGGAAGGAGGACATCCTTTCAGATCGTTCTGGAGACGGGCGTTTTCATGGCACCTGTAAATAATTGAGCACTTTGCGAGAACTATGGACATACATAACCAGTTGCATTTTATTTCCATACTTACATCGTGCAGGTAAAACGTGAAATGGATTTTCTAGCCTGTATTCAAAACTGACCTGAACCTGCATTATGGGAAATGTATTTCTAATTAACTAGTTATGTGACTCAATGATTTTAAAGCACGCACGCATGCACTTTGTTTTTTGGACATTGCATCCACCTGTGAACAAGGCGGCATTGATCGCCGAAACGCGTAAGGAGAAGGAAGCCTTTACGTGCTGTTGTGCCATGAATAAATGCATTTTCTCCAGTATTGGGCCTCGGTTTGCTGCTTCATGTTGATGGAATTGGTGGGCTGCTCCGTGCCCACTGTTTAAGAGGCCGCCCTGAAGGGTCGGGGGCTTCTGTACTCGGAGGAGTTTTGGTGATGTTTAAACTGGGAGCATGACCCACTTGCCCTCTCACGACCTAACTAAGGAAATGCTAATGAAGCGAACTGTGAGAATGCATGGAAGGGATTCTGGAAGGAGGACATCCTTTCAGATCGTTCTGGAGACGGGCGTTTTCATGGCACCTGTAAATAATTGAGCACTTTGCGAGAACTATGGACATACATAACCAGTTGCATTTTATTTCCATACTTACATCGTGCAGGTAAAACGTGAAATGGATTTTCTAGCCTGTATTCAAAACTGACCTGAACCTGCATTATGGGAAATGTATTTCTAATTAACTAGTTATGTGACTCAATGATTTTAAAGCACGCACGCATGCACTTTGTTTTTTGGACATTGCTTCCACCTGTGAACAAGGCGGCATTGATCGCCGAAACGCGTAAGGAGAAGGAAGCCTTTACGTGCTGTTGTGCCATGAATAAATGCATTTTCTCCAGTATTGGGCCTCGGTTTGCTGCTTCATGTTGATGGAATTGGTGGGCTGCTCCGTGCCCACTGTTTAAGAGGCCGCCCTGAAGGGTCGGGGGCTTCTGTACTCGGAGGAGTTTTGGTGATGTTTAAACTGGGAGCATGACTCACTTGCCCTCTCACGACCTAACTAAGGAAATGCTAATGAAGCGAACTGTGAGAATGCATGGAAGGGATTCTGGAAGGAGGACATCCTTTCAGATCGTTCTGGAGACGGGCGTTTTCATGGCACCTGTAAATAATTGAGCACTTTGCGAGAACTATGGACATACATAACCAGTTGCATTTTATTTCCATACTTACATCGTGCAGGTAAAACGTGAAATGGATTTTCTAGCCTGTATTCAAAACTGACCTGAACCTGCATTATGGGAAATGTATTTCTAATTAACTAGTTATGTGACTCAATGATTTTAAAGCACGCACGCATGCACTTTGTTTTTTGGACATTGCATCCACCTGTGAACAAGGCGGCATTGATCGCCGAAACGCGTAAGGAGAAGGAAGCCTTTACGTGCTGTTGTGCCATGAATAAATGCATTTTCTCCAGTATTGGGCCTCGGTTTGCTGCTTCATGTTGATGGAATTGGTGGGCTGCTCCGTGCCCACTGTTTAAGAGGCCGCCCTGAAGGGTCGGGGGCTTCTGTACTCGGAGGAGTTTTGGTGATGTTTAAACTGGGAGCATGACCCACTTGCCCTCTCACGACCTAACTAAGGAAATGCTAATGAAGCGAACTGTGAGAATGCATGGAAGGGATTCTGGAAGGAGGACATCCTTTCAGATCGTTCTGGAGACGGGCGTTTTCATGGCACCTGTAAATAATTGAGCACTTTGCGAGAACTATGGACATACATAACCAGTTGCATTTTATTTCCATACTTACATCGTGCAGGTAAAACGTGAAATGGATTTTCTAGCCTGTATTCAAAACTGACCTGAACCTGCATTATGGGAAATGTATTTCTAATTAACTAGTTATGTGACTCAATGATTTTAAAGCACGCACGCATGCACTTTGTTTTTTGGACATTGCATCCACCTGTGAACAAGGCGGCATTGATCGCCGAAACGCGTAAGGAGAAGGAAGCCTTTACGTGCTGTTGTGCCATGAATAAATGCATTTTCTCCAGTATTGGGCCTCGGTTTGCTGCTTCATGTTGATGGAATTGGTGGGCTGCTCCGTGCCCACTGTTTAAGAGGCCGCCCTGAAGGGTCGGGGGCTTCTGTACTCGGAGGAGTTTTGGTGATGTTTAAACTGGGAGCATGACCCACTTGCCCTCTCACGACCTAACTAAGGAAATGCTAATGAAGCGAACTGTGAGAATGCATGGAAGGGATTCTGGAAGGAGGACATCCTTTCAGATCGTTCTGGAGACGGGCGTTTTCATGGCACCTGTAAATAATTGAGCACTTTGCGAGAACTATGGACATACATAACCAGTTGCATTTTATTTCCATACTTACATCGTGCAGGTAAAACGTGAAATGGATTTTCTAGCCTGTATTCAAAACTGACCTGAACCTGCATTATGGGAAATGTATTTCTAATTAACTAGTTATGTGACTCAATGATTTTAAAGCACGCACGCATGCACTTTGTTTTTTGGACATTGCTTCCACCTGTGAACAAGGCGGCATTGATCGCCGAAACGCGTAAGGAGAAGGAAGCCTTTACGTGCTGTTGTGCCATGAATAAATGCATTTTCTCCAGTATTGGGCCTCGGTTTGCTGCTTCATGTTGATGGAATTGGTGGGCTGCTCCGTGCCCACTGTTTAAGAGGCCGCCCTGAAGGGTCGGGGGCTTCTGTACTCGGAGGAGTTTTGGTGATGTTTAAACTGGGAGCATGACTCACTTGCCCTCTCACGACCTAACTAAGGAAATGCTAATGAAGCGAACTGTGAGAATGCATGGAAGGGATTCTGGAAGGAGGACATCCTTTCAGATCGTTCTGGAGACGGGCGTTTTCATGGCACCTGTAAATAATTGAGCACTTTGCGAGAACTATGGACATACATAACCAGTTGCATTTTATTTCCATACTTACATCGTGCAGGTAAAACGTGAAATGGATTTTCTAGCCTGTATTCAAAACTGACCTGAACCTGCATTATGGGAAATGTATTTCTAATTAACTAGTTATGTGACTCAATGATTTTAAAGCACGCACGCATGCACTTTGTTTTTTGGACATTGCATCCACCTGTGAACAAGGCGGCATTGATCGCCGAAACGCGTAAGGAGAAGGAAGCCTTTACGTGCTGTTGTGCCATGAATAAATGCATTTTCTCCAGTATTGGGCCTCGGTTTGCTGCTTCATGTTGATGGAATTGGTGGGCTGCTCCGTGCCCACTGTTTAAGAGGCCGCCCTGAAGGGTCGGGGGCTTCTGTACTCGGAGGAGTTTTGGTGATGTTTAAACTGGGAGCATGACCCACTTGCCCTCTCACGACCTAACTAAGGAAATGCTAATGAAGCGAACTGTGAGAATGCATGGAAGGGATTCTGGAAGGAGGACATCCTTTCAGATCGTTCTGGAGACGGGCGTTTTCATGGCACCTGTAAATAATTGAGCACTTTGCGAGAACTATGGACATACATAACCAGTTGCATTTTATTTCCATACTTACATCGTGCAGGTAAAACGTGAAATGGATTTTCTAGCCTGTATTCAAAACTGACCTGAACCTGCATTATGGGAAATGTATTTCTAATTAACTAGTTATGTGACTCAATGATTTTAAAGCACGCACGCATGCACTTTGTTTTTTGGACATTGCATCCACCTGTGAACAAGGCGGCATTGATCGCCGAAACGCGTAAGGAGAAGGAAGCCTTTACGTGCTGTTGTGCCATGAATAAATGCATTTTCTCCAGTATTGGGCCTCGGTTTGCTGCTTCATGTTGATGGAATTGGTGGGCTGCTCCGTGCCCACTGTTTAAGAGGCCGCCCTGAAGGGTCGGGGGCTTCTGTACTCGGAGGAGTTTTGGTGATGTTTAAACTGGGAGCATGACCCACTTGCCCTCTCACGACCTAACTAAGGAAATGCTAATGAAGCGAACTGTGAGAATGCATGGAAGGGATTCTGGAAGGAGGACATCCTTTCAGATCGTTCTGGAGACGGGCGTTTTCATGGCACCTGTAAATAATTGAGCACTTTGCGAGAACTATGGACATACATAACCAGTTGCATTTTATTTCCATACTTACATCGTGCAGGTAAAACGTGAAATGGATTTTCTAGCCTGTATTCAAAACTGACCTGAACCTGCATTATGGGAAATGTATTTCTAATTAACTAGTTATGTGACTCAATGATTTTAAAGCACGCACGCATGCACTTTGTTTTTTGGACATTGCATCCACCTGTGAACAAGGCGGCATTGATCGCCGAAACGCGTAAGGAGAAGGAAGCCTTTACGTGCTGTTGTGCCATGAATAAATGCATTTTCTCCAGTATTGGGCCTCGGTTTGCTGCTTCATGTTGATGGAATTGGTGGGCTGCTCCGTGCCCACTGTTTAAGAGGCCGCCCTGAAGGGTCGGGGGCTTCTGTACTCGGAGGAGTTTTGGTGATGTTTAAACTGGGAGCATGACCCACTTGCCCTCTCACGACCTAACTAAGGAAATGCTAATGAAGCGAACTGTGAGAATGCATGGAAGGGATTCTGGAAGGAGGACATCCTTTCAGATCGTTCTGGAGACGGGCGTTTTCATGGCACCTGTAAATAATTGAGCACTTTGCGAGAACTATGGACATACATAACCAGTTGCATTTTATTTCCATACTTACATCGTGCAGGTAAAACGTGAAATGGATTTTCTAGCCTGTATTCAAAACTGACCTGAACCTGCATTATGGGAAATGTATTTCTAATTAACTAGTTATGTGACTCAATGATTTTAAAGCACGCACGCATGCACTTTGTTTTTTGGACATTGCATCCACCTGTGAACAAGGCGGCATTGATCGCCGAAACGCGTAAGGAGAAGGAAGCCTTTACGTGCTGTTGTGCCATGAATAAATGCATTTTCTCCAGTATTGGGCCTCGGTTTGCTGCTTCATGTTGATGGAATTGGTGGGCTGCTCCGTGCCCACTGTTTAAGAGGCCGCCCTGAAGGGTCGGGGGCTTCTGTACTCGGAGGAGTTTTGGTGATGTTTAAACTGGGAGCATGACCCACTTGCCCTCTCACGACCTAACTAAGGAAATGCTAATGAAGCGAACTGTGAGAATGCATGGAAGGGATTCTGGAAGGAGGACATCCTTTCAGATCGTTCTGGAGACGGGCGTTTTCATGGCACCTGTAAATAATTGAGCACTTTGCGAGAACTATGGACATACATAACCAGTTGCATTTTATTTCCATACTTACATCGTGCAGGTAAAACGTGAAATGGATTTTCTAGCCTGTATTCAAAACTGACCTGAACCTGCATTATGGGAAATGTATTTCTAATTAACTAGTTATGTGACTCAATGATTTTAAAGCACGCACGCATGCACTTTGTTTTTTGGACATTGCATCCACCTGTGAACAAGGCGGCATTGATCGCCGAAACGCGTAAGGAGAAGGAAGCCTTTACGTGCTGTTGTGCCATGAATAAATGCATTTTCTCCAGTATTGGGCCTCGGTTTGCTGCTTCATGTTGATGGAATTGGTGGGCTGCTCCGTGCCCACTGTTTAAGAGGCCGCCCTGAAGGGTCGGGGGCTTCTGTACTCGGAGGAGTTTTGGTGATGTTTAAACTGGGAGCATGACCCACTTGCCCTCTCACGACCTAACTAAGGAAATGCTAATGAAGCGAACTGTGAGAATGCATGGAAGGGATTCTGGAAGGAGGACATCCTTTCAGATCGTTCTGGAGACGGGCGTTTTCATGGCACCTGTAAATAATTGAGCGCTTTGCGAGAACTATGGACATACATAACCAGTTGCATTTTATTTCCATACTTACATCGTGCAGGTAAAACGTGAAATGGATTTTCTAGCCTGTATTCAAAACTGACCTGAACCTGCATTATGGGAAATGTATTTCTAATTAACTAGTTATGTGACTCAATGATTTTAAAGCACGCACGCATGCACTTTGTTTTTTGGACATTGCTTCCACCTGTGAACAAGGCGGCATTGATCGCCGAAACGCGTAAGGAGAAGGAAGCCTTTACGTGCTGTTGTGCCATGAATAAATGCATTTTCTCCAGTATTGGGCCTCGGTTTGCTGCTTCATGTTGATGGAATTGGTGGGCTGCTCCGTGCCCACTGTTTAAGAGGCCGCTCTGAAGGGTCGGGGGCTCCTGTACTCGGAGGAGTTTTGGTGATGTTTAAACTGGGAGCATGACTTACTTGCCCTCTCACGACCTAACTAAGGAAATGCTAATGAAGCGAACTGTGAGAATGCATGGAAGGGATTCTGGAAGGAGGACATCCTTTCAGATCGTTCTGGAGACGGGCGTTTTCATGGCACCTGTAAATAATTGAGCACTTTGCGAGAACTATGGACATACATAACCAGTTGCATTTTATTTCCATACTTACATCGTGCAGGTAAAACGTGAAATGGATTTTCTAGCCTGTATTCAAAACTGACCTGAACCTGCATTATGGGAAATGTATTTCTAATTAACTAGTTATGTGACTCAATGATTTTAAAGCACGCACGCATGCACTTTGTTTTTTGGACATTGCATCCACCTGTGAACAAGGCGGCATTGATCGCCGAAACGCGTAAGGAGAAGGAAGCCTTTACGTGCTGTTGTGCCATGAATAAATGCATTTTCTCCAGTATTGGGCCTCGGTTTGCTGCTTCATGTTGATGGAATTGGTGGGCTGCTCCGTGCCCACTGTTTAAGAGGCCGCCCTGAAGGGTCGGGGGCTTCTGTACTCGGAGGAGTTTTGGTGATGTTTAAACTGGGAGCATGACCCACTTGCCCTCTCACGACCTAACTAAGGAAATGCTAATGAAGCGAACTGTGAGAATGCATGGAAGGGATTCTGGAAGGAGGACATCCTTTCAGATCGTTCTGGAGACGGGCGTTTTCATGGCACCTGTAAATAATTGAGCACTTTGCGAGAACTATGGACATACATAACCAGTTGCATTTTATTTCCATACTTACATCGTGCAGGTAAAACGTGAAATGGATTTTCTAGCCTGTATTCAAAACTGACCTGAACCTGCATTATGGGAAATGTATTTCTAATTAACTAGTTATGTGACTCAATGATTTTAAAGCACGCACGCATGCACTTTGTTTTTTGGACATTGCATCCACCTGTGAACAAGGCGGCATTGATCGCCGAAACGCGTAAGGAGAAGGAAGCCTTTACGTGCTGTTGTGCCATGAATAAATGCATTTTCTCCAGTATTGGGCCTCGGTTTGCTGCTTCATGTTGATGGAATTGGTGGGCTGCTCCGTGCCCACTGTTTAAGAGGCCGCCCTGAAGGGTCGGGGGCTTCTGTACTCGGAGGAGTTTTGGTGATGTTTAAACTGGGAGCATGACCCACTTGCCCTCTCACGACCTAACTAAGGAAATGCTAATGAAGCGAACTGTGAGAATGCATGGAAGGGATTCTGGAAGGAGGACATCCTTTCAGATCGTTCTGGAGACGGGCGTTTTCATGGCACCTGTAAATAATTGAGCACTTTGCGAGAACTATGGACATACATAACCAGTTGCATTTTATTTCCATACTTACATCGTGCAGGTAAAACGTGAAATGGATTTTCTAGCCTGTATTCAAAACTGACCTGAACCTGCATTATGGGAAATGTATTTCTAATTAACTAGTTATGTGACTCAATGATTTTAAAGCACGCACGCATGCACTTTGTTTTTTGGACATTGCTTCCACCTGTGAACAAGGCGGCATTGATCGCCGAAACGCGTAAGGAGAAGGAAGCCTTTACGTGCTGTTGTGCCATGAATAAATGCATTTTCTCCAGTATTGGGCCTCGGTTTGCTGCTTCATGTTGATGGAATTGGTGGGCTGCTCCGTGCCCACTGTTTAAGAGGCCGCCCTGAAGGGTCGGGGGCTTCTGTACTCGGAGGAGTTTTGGTGATGTTTAAACTGGGAGCATGACTCACTTGCCCTCTCACGACCTAACTAAGGAAATGCTAATGAAGCGAACTGTGAGAATGCATGGAAGGGATTCTGGAAGGAGGACATCCTTTCAGATCGTTCTGGAGACGGGCGTTTTCATGGCACCTGTAAATAATTGAGCACTTTGCGAGAACTATGGACATACATAACCAGTTGCATTTTATTTCCATACTTACATCGTGCAGGTAAAACGTGAAATGGATTTTCTAGCCTGTATTCAAAACTGACCTGAACCTGCATTATGGGAAATGTATTTCTAATTAACTAGTTATGTGACTCAATGATTTTAAAGCACGCACGCATGCACTTTGTTTTTTGGACATTGCATCCACCTGTGAACAAGGCGGCATTGATCGCCGAAACGCGTAAGGAGAAGGAAGCCTTTACGTGCTGTTGTGCCATGAATAAATGCATTTTCTCCAGTATTGGGCCTCGGTTTGCTGCTTCATGTTGATGGAATTGGTGGGCTGCTCCGTGCCCACTGTTTAAGAGGCCGCCCTGAAGGGTCGGGGGCTTCTGTACTCGGAGGAGTTTTGGTGATGTTTAAACTGGGAGCATGACCCACTTGCCCTCTCACGACCTAACTAAGGAAATGCTAATGAAGCGAACTGTGAGAATGCATGGAAGGGATTCTGGAAGGAGGACATCCTTTCAGATCGTTCTGGAGACGGGCGTTTTCATGGCACCTGTAAATAATTGAGCACTTTGCGAGAACTATGGACATACATAACCAGTTGCATTTTATTTCCATACTTACATCGTGCAGGTAAAACGTGAAATGGATTTTCTAGCCTGTATTCAAAACTGACCTGAACCTGCATTATGGGAAATGTATTTCTAATTAACTAGTTATGTGACTCAATGATTTTAAAGCACGCACGCATGCACTTTGTTTTTTGGACATTGCTTCCACCTGTGAACAAGGCGGCATTGATCGCCGAAACGCGTAAGGAGAAGGAAGCCTTTACGTGCTGTTGTGCCATGAATAAATGCATTTTCTCCAGTATTGGGCCTCGGTTTGCTGCTTCATGTTGATGGAATTGGTGGGCTGCTCCGTGCCCACTGTTTAAGAGGCCGCTCTGAAGGGTCGGGGGCTCCTGTACTCGGAGGAGTTTTGGTGATGTTTAAACTGGGAGCATGACTCACTTGCCCTCTCACGACCTAACTAAGGAAATGCTAATGAAGCGAACTGTGAGAATGCATGGAAGGGATTCTGGAAGGAGGACATCCTTTCAGATCGTTCTGGAGACGGGCGTTTTCATGGCACCTGTAAATAATTGAGCACTTTGCGAGAACTATGGACATACATAACCAGTTGCATTTTATTTCCATACTTACATCGTGCAGGTAAAACGTGAAATGGATTTTCTAGCCTGTATTCAAAACTGACCTGAACCTGCATTATGGGAAATGTATTTCTAATTAACTAGTTATGTGACTCAATGATTTTAAAGCACGCACGCATGCACTTTGTTTTTTGGACATTGCATCCACCTGTGAACAAGGCGGCATTGATCGCCGAAACGCGTAAGGAGAAGGAAGCCTTTACGTGCTGTTGTGCCATGAATAAATGCATTTTCTCCAGTATTGGGCCTCGGTTTGCTGCTTCATGTTGATGGAATTGGTGGGCTGCTCCGTGCCCACTGTTTAAGAGGCCGCCCTGAAGGGTCGGGGGCTTCTGTACTCGGAGGAGTTTTGGTGATGTTTAAACTGGGAGCATGACCCACTTGCCCTCTCACGACCTAACTAAGGAAATGCTAATGAAGCGAACTGTGAGAATGCATGGAAGGGATTCTGGAAGGAGGACATCCTTTCAGATCGTTCTGGAGACGGGCGTTTTCATGGCACCTGTAAATAATTGAGCACTTTGCGAGAACTATGGACATACATAACCAGTTGCATTTTATTTCCATACTTACATCGTGCAGGTAAAACGTGAAATGGATTTTCTAGCCTGTATTCAAAACTGACCTGAACCTGCATTATGGGAAATGTATTTCTAATTAACTAGTTATGTGACTCAATGATTTTAAAGCACGCACGCATGCACTTTGTTTTTTGGACATTGCTTCCACCTGTGAACAAGGCGGCATTGATCGCCGAAACGCGTAAGGAGAAGGAAGCCTTTACGTGCTGTTGTGCCATGAATAAATGCATTTTCTCCAGTATTGGGCCTCGGTTTGCTGCTTCATGTTGATGGAATTGGTGGGCTGCTCCGTGCCCACTGTTTAAGAGGCCGCCCTGAAGGGTCGGGGGCTTCTGTACTCGGAGGAGTTTTGGTGATGTTTAAACTGGGAGCATGACCCACTTGCCCTCTCACGACCTAACTAAGGAAATGCTAATGAAGCGAACTGTGAGAATGCATGGAAGGGATTCTGGAAGGAGGACATCCTTTCAGATCGTTCTGGAGACGGGCGTTTTCATGGCACCTGTAAATAATTGAGCACTTTGCGAGAACTATGGACATACATAACCAGTTGCATTTTATTTCCATACTTACATCGTGCAGGTAAAACGTGAAATGGATTTTCTAGCCTGTATTCAAAACTGACCTGAACCTGCATTATGGGAAATGTATTTCTAATTAACTAGTTATGTGACTCAATGATTTTAAAGCACGCACGCATGCACTTTGTTTTTTGGACATTGCATCCACCTGTGAACAAGGCGGCATTGATCGCCGAAACGCGTAAGGAGAAGGAAGCCTTTACGTGCTGTTGTGCCATGAATAAATGCATTTTCTCCAGTATTGGGCCTCGGTTTGCTGCTTCATGTTGATGGAATTGGTGGGCTGCTCCGTGCCCACTGTTTAAGAGGCCGCCCTGAAGGGTCGGGGGCTTCTGTACTCGGAGGAGTTTTGGTGATGTTTAAACTGGGAGCATGACCCACTTGCCCTCTCACGACCTAACTAAGGAAATGCTAATGAAGCGAACTGTGAGAATGCATGGAAGGGATTCTGGAAGGAGGACATCCTTTCAGATCGTTCTGGAGACGGGCGTTTTCATGGCACCTGTAAATAATTGAGCACTTTGCGAGAACTATGGACATACATAACCAGTTGCATTTTATTTCCATACTTACATCGTGCAGGTAAAACGTGAAATGGATTTTCTAGCCTGTATTCAAAACTGACCTGAACCTGCATTATGGGAAATGTATTTCTAATTAACTAGTTATGTGACTCAATGATTTTAAAGCACGCACGCATGCACTTTGTTTTTTGGACATTGCTTCCACCTGTGAACAAGGCGGCATTGATCGCCGAAACGCGTAAGGAGAAGGAAGCCTTTACGTGCTGTTGTGCCATGAATAAATGCATTTTCTCCAGTATTGGGCCTCGGTTTGCTGCTTCATGTTGATGGAATTGGTGGGCTGCTCCGTGCCCACTGTTTAAGAGGCCGCCCTGAAGGGTCGGGGGCTCCTGTACTCGGAGGAGTTTTGGTGATGTTTAAACTGGGAGCATGACTCACTTGCCCTCTCACGACCTAACTAAGGAAATGCTAATGAAGCGAACTGTGAGAATGCATGGAAGGGATTCTGGAAGGAGGACATCCTTTCAGATCGTTCTGGAGACGGGCGTTTTCATGGCACCTGTAAATAATTGAGCACTTTGCGAGAACTATGGACATACATAACCAGTTGCATTTTATTTCCATACTTACATCGTGCAGGTAAAACGTGAAATGGATTTTCTAGCCTGTATTCAAAACTGACCTGAACCTGCATTATGGGAAATGTATTTCTAATTAACTAGTTATGTGACTCAATGATTTTAAAGCACGCACGCATGCACTTTGTTTTTTGGACATTGCATCCACCTGTGAACAAGGCGGCATTGATCGCCGAAACGCGTAAGGAGAAGGAAGCCTTTACGTGCTGTTGTGCCATGAATAAATGCATTTTCTCCAGTATTGGGCCTCGGTTTGCTGCTTCATGTTGATGGAATTGGTGGGCTGCTCCGTGCCCACTGTTTAAGAGGCCGCCCTGAAGGGTCGGGGGCTTCTGTACTCGGAGGAGTTTTGGTGATGTTTAAACTGGGAGCATGACCCACTTGCCCTCTCACGACCTAACTAAGGAAATGCTAATGAAGCGAACTGTGAGAATGCATGGAAGGGATTCTGGAAGGAGGACATCCTTTCAGATCGTTCTGGAGACGGGCGTTTTCATGGCACCTGTAAATAATTGAGCACTTTGCGAGAACTATGGACATACATAACCAGTTGCATTTTATTTCCATACTTACATCGTGCAGGTAAAACGTGAAATGGATTTTCTAGCCTGTATTCAAAACTGACCTGAACCTGCATTATGGGAAATGTATTTCTAATTAACTAGTTATGTGACTCAATGATTTTAAAGCACGCACGCATGCACTTTGTTTTTTGGACATTGCTTCCACCTGTGAACAAGGCGGCATTGATCGCCGAAACGCGTAAGGAGAAGGAAGCCTTTACGTGCTGTTGTGCCATGAATAAATGCATTTTCTCCAGTATTGGGCCTCGGTTTGCTGCTTCATGTTGATGGAATTGGTGGGCTGCTCCGTGCCCACTGTTTAAGAGGCCGCCCTGAAGGGTCGGGGGCTTCTGTACTCGGAGGAGTTTTGGTGATGTTTAAACTGGGAGCATGACCCACTTGCCCTCTCACGACCTAACTAAGGAAATGCTAATGAAGCGAACTGTGAGAATGCATGGAAGGGATTCTGGAAGGAGGACATCCTTTCAGATCGTTCTGGAGACGGGCGTTTTCATGGCACCTGTAAATAATTGAGCACTTTGCGAGAACTATGGACATACATAACCAGTTGCATTTTATTTCCATACTTACATCGTGCAGGTAAAACGTGAAATGGATTTTCTAGCCTGTATTCAAAACTGACCTGAACCTGCATTATGGGAAATGTATTTCTAATTAACTAGTTATGTGACTCAATGATTTTAAAGCACGCACGCATGCACTTTGTTTTTTGGACATTGCATCCACCTGTGAACAAGGCGGCATTGATCGCCGAAACGCGTAAGGAGAAGGAAGCCTTTACGTGCTGTTGTGCCATGAATAAATGCATTTTCTCCAGTATTGGGCCTCGGTTTGCTGCTTCATGTTGATGGAATTGGTGGGCTGCTCCGTGCCCACTGTTTAAGAGGCCGCCCTGAAGGGTCGGGGGCTTCTGTACTCGGAGGAGTTTTGGTGATGTTTAAACTGGGAGCATGACCCACTTGCCCTCTCACGACCTAACTAAGGAAATGCTAATGAAGCGAACTGTGAGAATGCATGGAAGGGATTCTGGAAGGAGGACATCCTTTCAGATCGTTCTGGAGACGGGCGTTTTCATGGCACCTGTAAATAATTGAGCACTTTGCGAGAACTATGGACATACATAACCAGTTGCATTTTATTTCCATACTTACATCGTGCAGGTAAAACGTGAAATGGATTTTCTAGCCTGTATTCAAAACTGACCTGAACCTGCATTATGGGAAATGTATTTCTAATTAACTAGTTATGTGACTCAATGATTTTAAAGCACGCACGCATGCACTTTGTTTTTTGGACATTGCATCCACCTGTGAACAAGGCGGCATTGATCGCCGAAACGCGTAAGGAGAAGGAAGCCTTTACGTGCTGTTGTGCCATGAATAAATGCATTTTCTCCAGTATTGGGCCTCGGTTTGCTGCTTCATGTTGATGGAATTGGTGGGCTGCTCCGTGCCCACTGTTTAAGAGGCCGCCCTGAAGGGTCGGGGGCTTCTGTACTCGGAGGAGTTTTGGTGATGTTTAAACTGGGAGCATGACCCACTTGCCCTCTCACGACCTAACTAAGGAAATGCTAATGAAGCGAACTGTGAGAATGCATGGAAGGGATTCTGGAAGGAGGACATCCTTTCAGATCGTTCTGGAGACGGGCGTTTTCATGGCACCTGTAAATAATTGAGCACTTTGCGAGAACTATGGACATACATAACCAGTTGCATTTTATTTCCATACTTACATCGTGCAGGTAAAACGTGAAATGGATTTTCTAGCCTGTATTCAAAACTGACCTGAACCTGCATTATGGGAAATGTATTTCTAATTAACTAGTTATGTGACTCAATGATTTTAAAGCACGCACGCATGCACTTTGTTTTTTGGACATTGCTTCCACCTGTGAACAAGGCGGCATTGATCGCCGAAACGCGTAAGGAGAAGGAAGCCTTTACGTGCTGTTGTGCCATGAATAAATGCATTTTCTCCAGTATTGGGCCTCGGTTTGCTGCTTCATGTTGATGGAATTGGTGGGCTGCTCCGTGCCCACTGTTTAAGAGGCCGCCCTGAAGGGTCGGGGGCTTCTGTACTCGGAGGAGTTTTGGTGATGTTTAAACTGGGAGCATGACTCACTTGCCCTCTCACGACCTAACTAAGGAAATGCTAATGAAGCGAACTGTGAGAATGCATGGAAGGGATTCTGGAAGGAGGACATCCTTTCAGATCGTTCTGGAGACGGGCGTTTTCATGGCACCTGTAAATAATTGAGCACTTTGCGAGAACTATGGACATACATAACCAGTTGCATTTTATTTCCATACTTACATCGTGCAGGTAAAACGTGAAATGGATTTTCTAGCCTGTATTCAAAACTGACCTGAACCTGCATTATGGGAAATGTATTTCTAATTAACTAGTTATGTGACTCAATGATTTTAAAGCACGCACGCATGCACTTTGTTTTTTGGACATTGCATCCACCTGTGAACAAGGCGGCATTGATCGCCGAAACGCGTAAGGAGAAGGAAGCCTTTACGTGCTGTTGTGCCATGAATAAATGCATTTTCTCCAGTATTGGGCCTCGGTTTGCTGCTTCATGTTGATGGAATTGGTGGGCTGCTCCGTGCCCACTGTTTAAGAGGCCGCCCTGAAGGGTCGGGGGCTTCTGTACTCGGAGGAGTTTTGGTGATGTTTAAACTGGGAGCATGACCCACTTGCCCTCTCACGACCTAACTAAGGAAATGCTAATGAAGCGAACTGTGAGAATGCATGGAAGGGATTCTGGAAGGAGGACATCCTTTCAGATCGTTCTGGAGACGGGCGTTTTCATGGCACCTGTAAATAATTGAGCACTTTGCGAGAACTATGGACATACATAACCAGTTGCATTTTATTTCCATACTTACATCGTGCAGGTAAAACGTGAAATGGATTTTCTAGCCTGTATTCAAAACTGACCTGAACCTGCATTATGGGAAATGTATTTCTAATTAACTAGTTATGTGACTCAATGATTTTAAAGCACGCACGCATGCACTTTGTTTTTTGGACATTGCATCCACCTGTGAACAAGGCGGCATTGATCGCCGAAACGCGTAAGGAGAAGGAAGCCTTTACGTGCTGTTGTGCCATGAATAAATGCATTTTCTCCAGTATTGGGCCTCGGTTTGCTGCTTCATGTTGATGGAATTGGTGGGCTGCTCCGTGCCCACTGTTTAAGAGGCCGCCCTGAAGGGTCGGGGGCTTCTGTACTCGGAGGAGTTTTGGTGATGTTTAAACTGGGAGCATGACCCACTTGCCCTCTCACGACCTAACTAAGGAAATGCTAATGAAGCGAACTGTGAGAATGCATGGAAGGGATTCTGGAAGGAGGACATCCTTTCAGATCGTTCTGGAGACGGGCGTTTTCATGGCACCTGTAAATAATTGAGCACTTTGCGAGAACTATGGACATACATAACCAGTTGCATTTTATTTCCATACTTACATCGTGCAGGTAAAACGTGAAATGGATTTTCTAGCCTGTATTCAAAACTGACCTGAACCTGCATTATGGGAAATGTATTTCTAATTAACTAGTTATGTGACTCAATGATTTTAAAGCACGCACGCATGCACTTTGTTTTTTGGACATTGCATCCACCTGTGAACAAGGCGGCATTGATCGCCGAAACGCGTAAGGAGAAGGAAGCCTTTACGTGCTGTTGTGCCATGAATAAATGCATTTTCTCCAGTATTGGGCCTCGGTTTGCTGCTTCATGTTGATGGAATTGGTGGGCTGCTCCGTGCCCACTGTTTAAGAGGCCGCCCTGAAGGGTCGGGGGCTTCTGTACTCGGAGGAGTTTTGGTGATGTTTAAACTGGGAGCATGACCCACTTGCCCTCTCACGACCTAACTAAGGAAATGCTAATGAAGCGAACTGTGAGAATGCATGGAAGGGATTCTGGAAGGAGGACATCCTTTCAGATCGTTCTGGAGACGGGCGTTTTCATGGCACCTGTAAATAATTGAGCACTTTGCGAGAACTATGGACATACATAACCAGTTGCATTTTATTTCCATACTTACATCGTGCAGGTAAAACGTGAAATGGATTTTCTAGCCTGTATTCAAAACTGACCTGAACCTGCATTATGGGAAATGTATTTCTAATTAACTAGTTATGTGACTCAATGATTTTAAAGCACGCACGCATGCACTTTGTTTTTTGGACATTGCTTCCACCTGTGAACAAGGCGGCATTGATCGCCGAAACGCGTAAGGAGAAGGAAGCCTTTACGTGCTGTTGTGCCATGAATAAATGCATTTTCTCCAGTATTGGGCCTCGGTTTGCTGCTTCATGTTGATGGAATTGGTGGGCTGCTCCGTGCCCACTGTTTAAGAGGCCGCCCTGAAGGGTCGGGGGCTTCTGTACTCGGAGGAGTTTTGGTGATGTTTAAACTGGGAGCATGACCCACTTGCCCTCTCACGACCTAACTAAGGAAATGCTAATGAAGCGAACTGTGAGAATGCATGGAAGGGATTCTGGAAGGAGGACATCCTTTCAGATCGTTCTGGAGACGGGCGTTTTCATGGCACCTGTAAATAATTGAGCACTTTGCGAGAACTATGGACATACATAACCAGTTGCATTTTATTTCCATACTTACATCGTGCAGGTAAAACGTGAAATGGATTTTCTAGCCTGTATTCAAAACTGACCTGAACCTGCATTATGGGAAATGTATTTCTAATTAACTAGTTATGTGACTCAATGATTTTAAAGCACGCACGCATGCACTTTGTTTTTTGGACATTGCATCCACCTGTGAACAAGGCGGCATTGATCGCCGAAACGCGTAAGGAGAAGGAAGCCTTTACGTGCTGTTGTGCCATGAATAAATGCATTTTCTCCAGTATTGGGCCTCGGTTTGCTGCTTCATGTTGATGGAATTGGTGGGCTGCTCCGTGCCCACTGTTTAAGAGGCCGCCCTGAAGGGTCGGGGGCTTCTGTACTCGGAGGAGTTTTGGTGATGTTTAAACTGGGAGCATGACCCACTTGCCCTCTCACGACCTAACTAAGGAAATGCTAATGAAGCGAACTGTGAGAATGCATGGAAGGGATTCTGGAAGGAGGACATCCTTTCAGATCGTTCTGGAGACGGGCGTTTTCATGGCACCTGTAAATAATTGAGCACTTTGCGAGAACTATGGACATACATAACCAGTTGCATTTTATTTCCATACTTACATCGTGCAGGTAAAACGTGAAATGGATTTTCTAGCCTGTATTCAAAACTGACCTGAACCTGCATTATGGGAAATGTATTTCTAATTAACTAGTTATGTGACTCAATGATTTTAAAGCACGCACGCATGCACTTTGTTTTTTGGACATTGCTTCCACCTGTGAACAAGGCGGCATTGATCGCCGAAACGCGTAAGGAGAAGGAAGCCTTTACGTGCTGTTGTGCCATGAATAAATGCATTTTCTCCAGTATTGGGCCTCGGTTTGCTGCTTCATGTTGATGGAATTGGTGGGCTGCTCCGTGCCCACTGTTTAAGAGGCCGCCCTGAAGGGTCGGGGGCTTCTGTACTCGGAGGAGTTTTGGTGATGTTTAAACTGGGAGCATGACTCACTTGCCCTCTCACGACCTAACTAAGGAAATGCTAATGAAGCGAACTGTGAGAATGCATGGAAGGGATTCTGGAAGGAGGACATCCTTTCAGATCGTTCTGGAGACGGGCGTTTTCATGGCACCTGTAAATAATTGAGCACTTTGCGAGAACTATGGACATACATAACCAGTTGCATTTTATTTCCATACTTACATCGTGCAGGTAAAACGTGAAATGGATTTTCTAGCCTGTATTCAAAACTGACCTGAACCTGCATTATGGGAAATGTATTTCTAATTAACTAGTTATGTGACTCAATGATTTTAAAGCACGCACGCATGCACTTTGTTTTTTGGACATTGCATCCACCTGTGAACAAGGCGGCATTGATCGCCGAAACGCGTAAGGAGAAGGAAGCCTTTACGTGCTGTTGTGCCATGAATAAATGCATTTTCTCCAGTATTGGGCCTCGGTTTGCTGCTTCATGTTGATGGAATTGGTGGGCTGCTCCGTGCCCACTGTTTAAGAGGCCGCCCTGAAGGGTCGGGGGCTTCTGTACTCGGAGGAGTTTTGGTGATGTTTAAACTGGGAGCATGACCCACTTGCCCTCTCACGACCTAACTAAGGAAATGCTAATGAAGCGAACTGTGAGAATGCATGGAAGGGATTCTGGAAGGAGGACATCCTTTCAGATCGTTCTGGAGACGGGCGTTTTCATGGCACCTGTAAATAATTGAGCACTTTGCGAGAACTATGGACATACATAACCAGTTGCATTTTATTTCCATACTTACATCGTGCAGGTAAAACGTGAAATGGATTTTCTAGCCTGTATTCAAAACTGACCTGAACCTGCATTATGGGAAATGTATTTCTAATTAACTAGTTATGTGACTCAATGATTTTAAAGCACGCACGCATGCACTTTGTTTTTTGGACATTGCATCCACCTGTGAACAAGGCGGCATTGATCGCCGAAACGCGTAAGGAGAAGGAAGCCTTTACGTGCTGTTGTGCCATGAATAAATGCATTTTCTCCAGTATTGGGCCTCGGTTTGCTGCTTCATGTTGATGGAATTGGTGGGCTGCTCCGTGCCCACTGTTTAAGAGGCCGCCCTGAAGGGTCGGGGGCTTCTGTACTCGGAGGAGTTTTGGTGATGTTTAAACTGGGAGCATGACCCACTTGCCCTCTCACGACCTAACTAAGGAAATGCTAATGAAGCGAACTGTGAGAATGCATGGAAGGGATTCTGGAAGGAGGACATCCTTTCAGATCGTTCTGGAGACGGGCGTTTTCATGGCACCTGTAAATAATTGAGCACTTTGCGAGAACTATGGACATACATAACCAGTTGCATTTTATTTCCATACTTACATCGTGCAGGTAAAACGTGAAATGGATTTTCTAGCCTGTATTCAAAACTGACCTGAACCTGCATTATGGGAAATGTATTTCTAATTAACTAGTTATGTGACTCAATGATTTTAAAGCACGCACGCATGCACTTTGTTTTTTGGACATTGCTTCCACCTGTGAACAAGGCGGCATTGATCGCCGAAACGCGTAAGGAGAAGGAAGCCTTTACGTGCTGTTGTGCCATGAATAAATGCATTTTCTCCAGTATTGGGCCTCGGTTTGCTGCTTCATGTTGATGGAATTGGTGGGCTGCTCCGTGCCCACTGTTTAAGAGGCCGCCCTGAAGGGTCGGGGGCTTCTGTACTCGGAGGAGTTTTGGTGATGTTTAAACTGGGAGCATGACCCACTTGCCCTCTCACGACCTAACTAAGGAAATGCTAATGAAGCGAACTGTGAGAATGCATGGAAGGGATTCTGGAAGGAGGACATCCTTTCAGATCGTTCTGGAGACGGGCGTTTTCATGGCACCTGTAAATAATTGAGCACTTTGCGAGAACTATGGACATACATAACCAGTTGCATTTTATTTCCATACTTACATCGTGCAGGTAAAACGTGAAATGGATTTTCTAGCCTGTATTCAAAACTGACCTGAACCTGCATTATGGGAAATGTATTTCTAATTAACTAGTTATGTGACTCAATGATTTTAAAGCACGCACGCATGCACTTTGTTTTTTGGACATTGCATCCACCTGTGAACAAGGCGGCATTGATCGCCGAAACGCGTAAGGAGAAGGAAGCCTTTACGTGCTGTTGTGCCATGAATAAATGCATTTTCTCCAGTATTGGGCCTCGGTTTGCTGCTTCATGTTGATGGAATTGGTGGGCTGCTCCGTGCCCACTGTTTAAGAGGCCGCCCTGAAGGGTCGGGGGCTTCTGTACTCGGAGGAGTTTTGGTGATGTTTAAACTGGGAGCATGACCCACTTGCCCTCTCACGACCTAACTAAGGAAATGCTAATGAAGCGAACTGTGAGAATGCATGGAAGGGATTCTGGAAGGAGGACATCCTTTCAGATCGTTCTGGAGACGGGCGTTTTCATGGCACCTGTAAATAATTGAGCGCTTTGCGAGAACTATGGACATACATAACCAGTTGCATTTTATTTCCATACTTACATCGTGCAGGTAAAACGTGAAATGGATTTTCTAGCCTGTATTCAAAACTGACCTGAACCTGCATTATGGGAAATGTATTTCTAATTAACTAGTTATGTGACTCAATGATTTTAAAGCACGCACGCATGCACTTTGTTTTTTGGACATTGCATCCACCTGTGAACAAGGCGGCATTGATCGCCGAAACGCGTAAGGAGAAGGAAGCCTTTACGTGCTGTTGTGCCATGAATAAATGCATTTTCTCCAGTATTGGGCCTCGGTTTGCTGCTTCATGTTGATGGAATTGGTGGGCTGCTCCGTGCCCACTGTTTAAGAGGCCGCCCTGAAGGGTCGGGGGCTTCTGTACTCGGAGGAGTTTTGGTGATGTTTAAACTGGGAGCATGACCCACTTGCCCTCTCACGACCTAACTAAGGAAATGCTAATGAAGCGAACTGTGAGAATGCATGGAAGGGATTCTGGAAGGAGGACATCCTTTCAGATCGTTCTGGAGACGGGCGTTTTCATGGCACCTGTAAATAATTGAGCACTTTGCGAGAACTATGGACATACATAACCAGTTGCATTTTATTTCCATACTTACATCGTGCAGGTAAAACGTGAAATGGATTTTCTAGCCTGTATTCAAAACTGACCTGAACCTGCATTATGGGAAATGTATTTCTAATTAACTAGTTATGTGACTCAATGATTTTAAAGCACGCACGCATGCACTTTGTTTTTTGGACATTGCATCCACCTGTGAACAAGGCGGCATTGATCGCCGAAACGCGTAAGGAGAAGGAAGCCTTTACGTGCTGTTGTGCCATGAATAAATGCATTTTCTCCAGTATTGGGCCTCGGTTTGCTGCTTCATGTTGATGGAATTGGTGGGCTGCTCCGTGCCCACTGTTTAAGAGGCCGCCCTGAAGGGTCGGGGGCTTCTGTACTCGGAGGAGTTTTGGTGATGTTTAAACTGGGAGCATGACCCACTTGCCCTCTCACGACCTAACTAAGGAAATGCTAATGAAGCGAACTGTGAGAATGCATGGAAGGGATTCTGGAAGGAGGACATCCTTTCAGATCGTTCTGGAGACGGGCGTTTTCATGGCACCTGTAAATAATTGAGCGCTTTGCGAGAACTATGGACATACATAACCAGTTGCATTTTATTTCCATACTTACATCGTGCAGGTAAAACGTGAAATGGATTTTCTAGCCTGTATTCAAAACTGACCTGAACCTGCATTATGGGAAATGTATTTCTAATTAACTAGTTATGTGACTCAATGATTTTAAAGCACGCACGCATGCACTTTGTTTTTTGGACATTGCTTCCACCTGTGAACAAGGCGGCATTGATCGCCGAAACGCGTAAGGAGAAGGAAGCCTTTACGTGCTGTTGTGCCATGAATAAATGCATTTTCTCCAGTATTGGGCCTCGGTTTGCTGCTTCATGTTGATGGAATTGGTGGGCTGCTCCGTGCCCACTGTTTAAGAGGCCGCCCTGAAGGGTCGGGGGCTTCTGTACTCGGAGGAGTTTTGGTGATGTTTAAACTGGGAGCATGACCCACTTGCCCTCTCACGACCTAACTAAGGAAATGCTAATGAAGCGAACTGTGAGAATGCATGGAAGGGATTCTGGAAGGAGGACATCCTTTCAGATCGTTCTGGAGACGGGCGTTTTCATGGCACCTGTAAATAATTGAGCACTTTGCGAGAACTATGGACATACATAACCAGTTGCATTTTATTTCCATACTTACATCGTGCAGGTAAAACGTGAAATGGATTTTCTAGCCTGTATTCAAAACTGACCTGAACCTGCATTATGGGAAATGTATTTCTAATTAACTAGTTATGTGACTCAATGATTTTAAAGCACGCACGCATGCACTTTGTTTTTTGGACATTGCATCCACCTGTGAACAAGGCGGCATTGATCGCCGAAACGCGTAAGGAGAAGGAAGCCTTTACGTGCTGTTGTGCCATGAATAAATGCATTTTCTCCAGTATTGGGCCTCGGTTTGCTGCTTCATGTTGATGGAATTGGTGGGCTGCTCCGTGCCCACTGTTTAAGAGGCCGCCCTGAAGGGTCGGGGGCTTCTGTACTCGGAGGAGTTTTGGTGATGTTTAAACTGGGAGCATGACCCACTTGCCCTCTCACGACCTAACTAAGGAAATGCTAATGAAGCGAACTGTGAGAATGCATGGAAGGGATTCTGGAAGGAGGACATCCTTTCAGATCGTTCTGGAGACGGGCGTTTTCATGGCACCTGTAAATAATTGAGCACTTTGCGAGAACTATGGACATACATAACCAGTTGCATTTTATTTCCATACTTACATCGTGCAGGTAAAACGTGAAATGGATTTTCTAGCCTGTATTCAAAACTGACCTGAACCTGCATTATGGGAAATGTATTTCTAATTAACTAGTTATGTGACTCAATGATTTTAAAGCACGCACGCATGCACTTTGTTTTTTGGACATTGCTTCCACCTGTGAACAAGGCGGCATTGATCGCCGAAACGCGTAAGGAGAAGGAAGCCTTTACGTGCTGTTGTGCCATGAATAAATGCATTTTCTCCAGTATTGGGCCTCGGTTTGCTGCTTCATGTTGATGGAATTGGTGGGCTGCTCCGTGCCCACTGTTTAAGAGGCCGCCCTGAAGGGTCGGGGGCTTCTGTACTCGGAGGAGTTTTGGTGATGTTTAAACTGGGAGCATGACTCACTTGCCCTCTCACGACCTAACTAAGGAAATGCTAATGAAGCGAACTGTGAGAATGCATGGAAGGGATTCTGGAAGGAGGACATCCTTTCAGATCGTTCTGGAGACGGGCGTTTTCATGGCACCTGTAAATAATTGAGCACTTTGCGAGAACTATGGACATACATAACCAGTTGCATTTTATTTCCATACTTACATCGTGCAGGTAAAACGTGAAATGGATTTTCTAGCCTGTATTCAAAACTGACCTGAACCTGCATTATGGGAAATGTATTTCTAATTAACTAGTTATGTGACTCAATGATTTTAAAGCACGCACGCATGCACTTTGTTTTTTGGACATTGCATCCACCTGTGAACAAGGCGGCATTGATCGCCGAAACGCGTAAGGAGAAGGAAGCCTTTACGTGCTGTTGTGCCATGAATAAATGCATTTTCTCCAGTATTGGGCCTCGGTTTGCTGCTTCATGTTGATGGAATTGGTGGGCTGCTCCGTGCCCACTGTTTAAGAGGCCGCCCTGAAGGGTCGGGGGCTTCTGTACTCGGAGGAGTTTTGGTGATGTTTAAACTGGGAGCATGACCCACTTGCCCTCTCACGACCTAACTAAGGAAATGCTAATGAAGCGAACTGTGAGAATGCATGGAAGGGATTCTGGAAGGAGGACATCCTTTCAGATCGTTCTGGAGACGGGCGTTTTCATGGCACCTGTAAATAATTGAGCGCTTTGCGAGAACTATGGACATACATAACCAGTTGCATTTTATTTCCATACTTACATCGTGCAGGTAAAACGTGAAATGGATTTTCTAGCCTGTATTCAAAACTGACCTGAACCTGCATTATGGGAAATGTATTTCTAATTAACTAGTTATGTGACTCAATGATTTTAAAGCACGCACGCATGCACTTTGTTTTTTGGACATTGCTTCCACCTGTGAACAAGGCGGCATTGATCGCCGAAACGCGTAAGGAGAAGGAAGCCTTTACGTGCTGTTGTGCCATGAATAAATGCATTTTCTCCAGTATTGGGCCTCGGTTTGCTGCTTCATGTTGATGGAATTGGTGGGCTGCTCCGTGCCCACTGTTTAAGAGGCCGCTCTGAAGGGTCGGGGGCTCCTGTACTCGGAGGAGTTTTGGTGATGTTTAAACTGGGAGCATGACCCACTTGCCCTCTCACGACCTAACTAAGGAAATGCTAATGAAGCGAACTGTGAGAATGCATGGAAGGGATTCTGGAAGGAGGACATCCTTTCAGATCGTTCTGGAGACGGGCGTTTTCATGGCACCTGTAAATAATTGAGCACTTTGCGAGAACTATGGACATACATAACCAGTTGCATTTTATTTCCATACTTACATCGTGCAGGTAAAACGTGAAATGGATTTTCTAGCCTGTATTCAAAACTGACCTGAACCTGCATTATGGGAAATGTATTTCTAATTAACTAGTTATGTGACTCAATGATTTTAAAGCACGCACGCATGCACTTTGTTTTTTGGACATTGCATCCACCTGTGAACAAGGCGGCATTGATCGCCGAAACGCGTAAGGAGAAGGAAGCCTTTACGTGCTGTTGTGCCATGAATAAATGCATTTTCTCCAGTATTGGGCCTCGGTTTGCTGCTTCATGTTGATGGAATTGGTGGGCTGCTCCGTGCCCACTGTTTAAGAGGCCGCCCTGAAGGGTCGGGGGCTTCTGTACTCGGAGGAGTTTTGGTGATGTTTAAACTGGGAGCATGACCCACTTGCCCTCTCACGACCTAACTAAGGAAATGCTAATGAAGCGAACTGTGAGAATGCATGGAAGGGATTCTGGAAGGAGGACATCCTTTCAGATCGTTCTGGAGACGGGCGTTTTCATGGCACCTGTAAATAATTGAGCACTTTGCGAGAACTATGGACATACATAACCAGTTGCATTTTATTTCCATACTTACATCGTGCAGGTAAAACGTGAAATGGATTTTCTAGCCTGTATTCAAAACTGACCTGAACCTGCATTATGGGAAATGTATTTCTAATTAACTAGTTATGTGACTCAATGATTTTAAAGCACGCACGCATGCACTTTGTTTTTTGGACATTGCTTCCACCTGTGAACAAGGCGGCATTGATCGCCGAAACGCGTAAGGAGAAGGAAGCCTTTACGTGCTGTTGTGCCATGAATAAATGCATTTTCTCCAGTATTGGGCCTCGGTTTGCTGCTTCATGTTGATGGAATTGGTGGGCTGCTCCGTGCCCACTGTTTAAGAGGCCGCCCTGAAGGGTCGGGGGCTCCTGTACTCGGAGGAGTTTTGGTGATGTTTAAACTGGGAGCATGACTCACTTGCCCTCTCACGACCTAACTAAGGAAATGCTAATGAAGCGAACTGTGAGAATGCATGGAAGGGATTCTGGAAGGAGGACATCCTTTCAGATCGTTCTGGAGACGGGCGTTTTCATGGCACCTGTAAATAATTGAGCACTTTGCGAGAACTATGGACATACATAACCAGTTGCATTTTATTTCCATACTTACATCGTGCAGGTAAAACGTGAAATGGATTTTCTAGCCTGTATTCAAAACTGACCTGAACCTGCATTATGGGAAATGTATTTCTAATTAACTAGTTATGTGACTCAATGATTTTAAAGCACGCACGCATGCACTTTGTTTTTTGGACATTGCATCCACCTGTGAACAAGGCGGCATTGATCGCCGAAACGCGTAAGGAGAAGGAAGCCTTTACGTGCTGTTGTGCCATGAATAAATGCATTTTCTCCAGTATTGGGCCTCGGTTTGCTGCTTCATGTTGATGGAATTGGTGGGCTGCTCCGTGCCCACTGTTTAAGAGGCCGCCCTGAAGGGTCGGGGGCTTCTGTACTCGGAGGAGTTTTGGTGATGTTTAAACTGGGAGCATGACCCACTTGCCCTCTCACGACCTAACTAAGGAAATGCTAATGAAGCGAACTGTGAGAATGCATGGAAGGGATTCTGGAAGGAGGACATCCTTTCAGATCGTTCTGGAGACGGGCGTTTTCATGGCACCTGTAAATAATTGAGCACTTTGCGAGAACTATGGACATACATAACCAGTTGCATTTTATTTCCATACTTACATCGTGCAGGTAAAACGTGAAATGGATTTTCTAGCCTGTATTCAAAACTGACCTGAACCTGCATTATGGGAAATGTATTTCTAATTAACTAGTTATGTGACTCAATGATTTTAAAGCACGCACGCATGCACTTTGTTTTTTGGACATTGCATCCACCTGTGAACAAGGCGGCATTGATCGCCGAAACGCGTAAGGAGAAGGAAGCCTTTACGTGCTGTTGTGCCATGAATAAATGCATTTTCTCCAGTATTGGGCCTCGGTTTGCTGCTTCATGTTGATGGAATTGGTGGGCTGCTCCGTGCCCACTGTTTAAGAGGCCGCCCTGAAGGGTCGGGGGCTTCTGTACTCGGAGGAGTTTTGGTGATGTTTAAACTGGGAGCATGACCCACTTGCCCTCTCACGACCTAACTAAGGAAATGCTAATGAAGCGAACTGTGAGAATGCATGGAAGGGATTCTGGAAGGAGGACATCCTTTCAGATCGTTCTGGAGACGGGCGTTTTCATGGCACCTGTAAATAATTGAGCACTTTGCGAGAACTATGGACATACATAACCAGTTGCATTTTATTTCCATACTTACATCGTGCAGGTAAAACGTGAAATGGATTTTCTAGCCTGTATTCAAAACTGACCTGAACCTGCATTATGGGAAATGTATTTCTAATTAACTAGTTATGTGACTCAATGATTTTAAAGCACGCACGCATGCACTTTGTTTTTTGGACATTGCTTCCACCTGTGAACAAGGCGGCATTGATCGCCGAAACGCGTAAGGAGAAGGAAGCCTTTACGTGCTGTTGTGCCATGAATAAATGCATTTTCTCCAGTATTGGGCCTCGGTTTGCTGCTTCATGTTGATGGAATTGGTGGGCTGCTCCGTGCCCACTGTTTAAGAGGCCGCTCTGAAGGGTCGGGGGATCCTGTACTCGGAGGAGTTTTGGTGATGTTTAAACTGGGAGCATGACTTACTTGCCCTCTCACGACCTAACTAAGGAAATGCTAATGAAGCGAACTGTGAGAATGCATGGAAGGGATTCTGGAAGGAGGACATCCTTTCAGATCGTTCTGGAGACGGGCGTTTTCATGGCACCTGTAAATAATTGAGCACTTTGCGAGAACTATGGACATACATAACCAGTTGCATTTTATTTCCATACTTACATCGTGCAGGTAAAACGTGAAATGGATTTTCTAGCCTGTATTCAAAACTGACCTGAACCTGCATTATGGGAAATGTATTTCTAATTAACTAGTTATGTGACTCAATGATTTTAAAGCACGCACGCATGCACTTTGTTTTTTGGACATTGCATCCACCTGTGAACAAGGCGGCATTGATCGCCGAAACGCGTAAGGAGAAGGAAGCCTTTACGTGCTGTTGTGCCATGAATAAATGCATTTTCTCCAGTATTGGGCCTCGGTTTGCTGCTTCATGTTGATGGAATTGGTGGGCTGCTCCGTGCCCACTGTTTAAGAGGCCGCCCTGAAGGGTCGGGGGCTTCTGTACTCGGAGGAGTTTTGGTGATGTTTAAACTGGGAGCATGACCCACTTGCCCTCTCACGACCTAACTAAGGAAATGCTAATGAAGCGAACTGTGAGAATGCATGGAAGGGATTCTGGAAGGAGGACATCCTTTCAGATCGTTCTGGAGACGGGCATTTTCATGGCACCTGTAATTAATTGAGCACTTTGCGAGAACTATGGACATACATAACCAGTTGCATTTTATTTCCATACTTACATCGTGCAGGTAAAACGTGAAATGGATTTTCTAGCCTGTATTCAAAACTGACCTGAACCTGCATTATGGGAAATGTATTTCTAATTAACTAGTTATGTGACTCAATGATTTTAAAGCACGCACGCATGCACTTTGTTTTTTGGACATTGCATCCACCTGTGAACAAGGCGGCATTGATCGCCGAAACGCGTAAGGAGAAGGAAGCCTTTACGTGCTGTTGTGCCATGAATAAATGCATTTTCTCCAGTATTGGGCCTCGGTTTGCTGCTTCATGTTGATGGAATTGGTGGGCTGCTCCGTGCCCACTGTTTAAGATGCCGCCCTGAAGGGTCGGGGGCTTCTGTACTCGGAGGAGTTTTGGTGATGTTTAAACTGGGAGCATGACCCACTTGCCCTCTCACGACCTAACTAAGGAAATGGTAATGAAGCGAACTGTGAGAATGCATGGAAGGGATTCTGGAAGGAGGACATCCTTTCAGATCGTTCTGGAGACGGGCGTTTTCATGGCACCTGTAAATAATTGAGCACTTTGCGAGAACTATGGACATACATAACCAGTTGCATTTTATTTCCATACTTACATCGTGCAGGTAAAACGTGAAATGGATTTTCTAGCCTGTATTCAAAACTGACCTGAACCTGCATTATGGGAAATGTATTTCTAATTAACTAGTTATGTGACTCAATGATTTTAAAGCACGTATGCATGCACTTTGTTTTTTGAACATTGCTTCCACCTGTGAACAAGGCGGCATTGATCGCCGAAACGCGTAAGGAGAAGGAAGCCTTTACGTGCTGTTGTGCCATGAATAAATGCATTTTCTCC
The DNA here is from genome assembly GCA_963921515.1 of Calotriton arnoldi. Taxonomy (NCBI): domain Eukaryota; kingdom Metazoa; phylum Chordata; class Amphibia; order Caudata; family Salamandridae; genus Calotriton; species Calotriton arnoldi. Next base: position 3,019,742 of record CAWUFW010000108.1, on the reverse strand, counting down.
AGTATTGGGCCTCGTTTTGTTGCTTCATGTTGATGGAATTGGTGGGCTGCTCCGTGCCCACTGTTTAAGAGGCCGCCCTGAAGGGTCGGGGGCTTCTGTACTCGGAGGAGTTTTGGTGATGTTTAAACTGGGAGCATGACTCACTTGCCCTCTCACGACCTAACTAAGGAAATGCTAATGAAGCGAACTGTGAGAATGCATGGAAGGGATTCTGGAAGGAGGACATCCTTTCAGATCGTTCTGGAGACGGGCGTTTTCATGGCACCTGTAAATAATTGAGCACTTTGCGAGAACTATGGAGATACATAACCAGTTGCATTTTATTTCCATACTTACATCGTGCAGGTAAAACGTGAAATGGATTTTCTAGCCTGTATTCAAAACTAACCTGAACCTGCATTATGGGAAATGTATTTCTAATTAACTAGTTATGTGACTCAATGATTTTAAAGCACGCACGCATGCACTTTGTTTTTTGGACATTGCATCCACCTGTGAACAAGGCGGCATTGATCGCCGAAACGCGTAAGGAGAAGGAAGCCTTTACGTGCTGTTGTGCCATGAATAAATGCATTTTCTCCAGTATTGGGCCTCGGTTTGCTGCTTCATGTTGATGGAATTGGAGGGCTGCTCCGTGCCCACTGTTTAAGAGGCCGCCCTGAAGGGTCGGGGCCTTCTGTACTCGGAGGAGTTTTGGTGATGTTTAAACTGGGAGCATGACCCACTTGCCCTCTCACGACCTAACTAAGGAAATGCTAATGAAGCGAACTGTGAGAATGCATGGAAGGGATTCTGGAAGGAGGACATCCTTTCAGATCGTTCTGGAGACGGGCGTTTTCATGGCACCTGTAAATAATTGAGCGCTTTGCGAGAACTATGGACATACATAACCAGTTGCATTTTATTTCCATACTTACATCGTGCAGGTAAAACGTGAAATGGATTTTCTAGCCTGTATTCAAAACTGACCTGAACCTGCATTATGGGAAATGTATTTCTAATTAACTAGTTATGTGACTCAATGATTTTAAAGCACGCACGCATGCACTTTGTTTTTTGGACATTGCATCCACCTGTGAACAAGGCGGCATTGATCGCCGAAACGCGTAAGGAGAAGGAAGCCTTTACGTGCTGTTGTGCCATGAATAAATGCATTTTCTCCAGTATTGGGCCTCGGTTTGCTGCTTCATGTTGATGGAATTGGTGGGCTGCTCCGTGCCCACTGTTTAAGAGGCCGCCCTGAAGGGTCGGGGGCTTCTGTACTCGGAGGAGTTTTGGTGATGTTTAAACTGGGAGCATGACCCACTTGCCCTCTCACGACCTAACTAAGGAAATGCTAATGAAGCGAACTGTGAGAATGCATGGAAGGGATTCTGGAAGGAGGACATCCTTTCAGATCGTTCTGGAGACGGGCGTTTTCATGGCACCTGTAAATAATTGAGCGCTTTGCGAGAACTATGGACATACATAACCAGTTGCATTTTATTTCCATACTTACATCGTGCAGGTAAAACGTGAAATGGATTTTCTAGCCTGTATTCAAAACTGACCTGAACCTGCATTATGGGAAATGTATTTCTAATTAACTAGTTATGTGACTCAATGATTTTAAAGCACGCACGCATGCACTTTGTTTTTTGGACATTGCTTCCACCTGTGAACAAGGCGGCATTGATCGCCGAAACGCGTAAGGAGAAGGAAGCCTTTACGTGCTGTTGTGCCATGAATAAATGCATTTTCTCCAGTATTGGGCCTCGGTTTGCTGCTTCATGTTGATGGAATTGGTGGGCTGCTCCGTGCCCACTGTTTAAGAGGCCGCCCTGAAGGGTCGGGGGCTTCTGTACTCGGAGGAGTTTTGGTGATGTTTAAACTGGGAGCATGACTCACTTGCCCTCTCACGACCTAACTAAGGAAATGCTAATGAAGCGAACTGTGAGAATGCATGGAAGGGATTCTGGAAGGAGGACATCCTTTCAGATCGTTCTGGAGACGGGCGTTTTCATGGCACCTGTAAATAATTGAGCACTTTGCGAGAACTATGGACATACATAACCAGTTGCATTTTATTTCCATACTTACATCGTGCAGGTAAAACGTGAAATGGATTTTCTAGCCTGTATTCAAAACTGACCTGAACCTGCATTATGGGAAATGTATTTCTAATTAACTAGTTATGTGACTCAATGATTTTAAAGCACGCACGCATGCACTTTGTTTTTTGGACATTGCATCCACCTGTGAACAAGGCGGCATTGATCGCCGAAACGCGTAAGGAGAAGGAAGCCTTTACGTGCTGTTGTGCCATGAATAAATGCATTTTCTCCAGTATTGGGCCTCGGTTTGCTGCTTCATGTTGATGGAATTGGTGGGCTGCTCCGTGCCCACTGTTTAAGAGGCCGCCCTGAAGGGTCGGGGGCTTCTGTACTCGGAGGAGTTTTGGTGATGTTTAAACTGGGAGCATGACCCACTTGCCCTCTCACGACCTAACTAAGGAAATGCTAATGAAGCGAACTGTGAGAATGCATGGAAGGGATTCTGGAAGGAGGACATCCTTTCAGATCGTTCTGGAGACGGGCGTTTTCATGGCACCTGTAATTAATTGAGCACTTTGCGAGAACTATGGACATACATAACCAGTTGCATTTTATTTCCATACTTACACCGTGCAGGTAAAACGTGAAATGGATTTTCTAGCCTGTATTCAAAACTGACCTGAACCTGCATTATGGGAAATGTATTTCTAATTAACTAGTTATGTGACTCAATGATTTTAAAGCACGCACGCATGCACTTTGTTTTTTGGACATTGCATCCACCTGTGAACAAGGCGGCATTGATCGCCGAAACGCGTAAGGAGAAGGAAGCCTTTACGTGCTGTTGTGCCATGAATAAATGCATTTTCTCCAGTATTGGGCCTCGGTTTGCTGCTTCATGTTGATGGAATTGGTGGGCTGCTCCGTGCCCACTGTTTAAGATGCCGCCCTGAAGGGTCGGGGGCTTCTGTACTCGGAGGAGTTTTGGTGATGTTTAAACTGGGAGCATGACCCACTTGCCCTCTCACGACCTAACTAAGGAAATGCTAATGAAGCGAACTGTGAGAATGCATGGAAGGGATTCTGGAAGGAGGACATCCTTTCAGATCGTTCTGGAGACGGGCGTTTTCATGGCACCTGTAAATAATTGAGCACTTTGCGAGAACTATGGACATACATAACCAGTTGCATTTTATTTCCATACTTACATCGTGCAGGTAAAACGTGAAATGGATTTTCTAGCCTGTATTCAAAACTGACCTGAACCTGCATTATGGGAAATGTATTTCTAATTAACTAGTTATGTGACTCAATGATTTTAAAGCACGCACGCATGCACTTTGTTTTTTGGACATTGCTTCCACCTGTGAACAAGGCGGCATTGATCGCCGAAACGCGTAAGGAGAAGGAAGCCTTTACGTGCTGTTGTGCCATGAATAAATGCATTTTCTCCAGTATTGGGCCTCGTTTTGTTGCTTCATGTTGATGGAATTGGTGGGCTGCTCCGTGCCCACTGTTTAAGAGGCCGCCCTGAAGGGTCGGGGGCTTCTGTACTCGGAGGAGTTTTGGTGATGTTTAAACTGGGAGCATGACTCACTTGCCCTCTCACGACCTAACTAAGGAAATGCTAATGAAGCGAACTGTGAGAATGCATGGAAGGGATTCTGGAAGGAGGACATCCTTTCAGATCGTTCTGGAGACGGGCGTTTTCATGGCACCTGTAAATAATTGAGCACTTTGCGAGAACTATGGAGATACATAACCAGTTGCATTTTATTTCCATACTTACATCGTGCAGGTAAAACGTGAAATGGATTTTCTAGCCTGTATTCAAAACTGACCTGAACCTGCATTATGGGAAATGTATTTCTAATTAACTAGTTATGTGACTCAATGATTTTAAAGCACGCACGCATGCACTTTGTTTTTTGGACATTGCATCCACCTGTGAACAAGGCGGCATTGATCGCCGAAACGCGTAAGGAGAAGGAAGCCTTTACGTGCTGTTGTGCCATGAATAAATGCATTTTCTCCAGTATTGGGCCTCGGTTTGCTGCTTCATGTTGATGGAATTGGAGGGCTGCTCCGTGCCCACTGTTTAAGAGGCCGCCCTGAAGGGTCGGGGGCTTCTGTACTCGGAGGAGTTTTGGTGATGTTTAAACTGGGAGCATGACCCACTTGCCCTCTCACGACCTAACTAAGGAAATGCTAATGAAGCGAACTGTGAGAATGCATGGAAGGGATTCTGGAAGGAGGACATCCTTTCAGATCGTTCTGGAGACGGGCGTTTTCATGGCACCTGTAAATAATTGAGCACTTTGCGAGAACTATGGACATACATAACCAGTTGCATTTTATTTCCATACTTACATCGTGCAGGTAAAACGTGAAATGGATTTTCTAGCCTGTATTCAAAACTGACCTGAACCTGCATTATGGGAAATGTATTTCTAATTAACTAGTTATGTGACTCAATGATTTTAAAGCACGCACGCATGCACTTTGTTTTTTGGACATTGCTTCCACCTGTGAACAAGGCGGCATTGATCGCCGAAACGCGTAAGGAGAAGGAAGCCTTTACGTGCTGTTGTGCCATGAATAAATGCATTTTCTCCAGTATTGGGCCTCGGTTTGCTGCTTCATGTTGATGGAATTGGTGGGCTGCTCCGTGCCCACTGTTTAAGAGGCCGCTCTGAAGGGTCGGGGGCTCCTGTACTCGGAGGAGTTTTGGTGATGTTTAAACTGGGAGCATGACTCACTTGCCCTCTCACGACCTAACTAAGGAAATGCTAATGAAGCGAACTGTGAGAATGCATGGAAGGGATTCTGGAAGGAGGACATCCTTTCAGATCGTTCTGGAGACGGGCGTTTTCATGGCACCTGTAAATAATTGAGCACTTTGCGAGAACTATGGACATACATAACCAGTTGCATTTTATTTCCATACTTACATCGTGCAGGTAAAACGTGAAATGGATTTTCTAGCCTGTATTCAAAACTGACCTGAACCTGCATTATGGGAAATGTATTTCTAATTAACTAGTTATGTGACTCAATGATTTTAAAGCACGCACGCATGCACTTTGTTTTTTGGACATTGCATCCACCTGTGAACAAGGCGGCATTGATCGCCGAAACGCGTAAGGAGAAGGAAGCCTTTACGTGCTGTTGTGCCATGAATAAATGCATTTTCTCCAGTATTGGGCCTCGGTTTGCTGCTTCATGTTGATGGAATTGGTGGGCTGCTCCGTGCCCACTGTTTAAGAGGCCGCCCTGAAGGGTCGGGGGCTTCTGTACTCGGAGGAGTTTTGGTGATGTTTAAACTGGGAGCATGACCCACTTGCCCTCTCACGACCTAACTAAGGAAATGCTAATGAAGCGAACTGTGAGAATGCATGGAAGGGATTTTGGAAGGAGGACATCCTTTCAGATCGTTCTGGAGACAGGCGTTTTCATGGCACCTGTAAATAATTGAGCACTTTGCGAGAACTATGGATATACATAACCAGTTGCATTTTATTTCCATACTTACATCGTGCAGGTAAAACGTGAAATGGATTTTCTAGCCTGTATTCAAAACTGACCTGAACCTGCATTATGGGAAATGTATTTCTAATTAACTAGTTATGCGACTCAATGATTTTAAAGCACGCACGCATGCACTTTGTTTTTTGGACATTGCTTCCACCTGTGAACAAGGCGGCATTGATCGCCGAAACGCGTAAGGAGAAGGAAGCCTTTACGTGCTGTTGTGCCATGAATAAATGCATTTTCTCCAGTATTGGGCCTCGGTTTGCTGCTTCATGTTGATGGAATTGGTGGGCTGCTCCGTGCCCACTGTTTAAGAGGCCGCCCTGAAGGGTCGGGGGCTCCTGTACTCGGAGGAGTTTTGGTGATGTTTAAACTGGGAGCATGACTCACTTGCCCTCTCACGACCTAACTAAGGAAATGCTAATGAAGCGAACTGTGAGAATGCATGGAAGGGATTCTGGAAGGAGGACATCCTTTCAGATCGTTCTGGAGACGGGCGTTTTCATGGCACCTGTAAATAATTGAGCACTTTGCGAGAACTATGGACATACATAACCAGTTGCATTTTATTTCCATACTTACATCGTGCAGGTAAAACGTGAAATGGATTTTCTAGCCTGTATTCAAAACTGACCTGAACCTGCATTATGGGAAATGTATTTCTAATTAACTAGTTATGTGACTCAATGATTTTAAAGCACGCACGCATGCACTTTGTTTTTTGGACATTGCATCCACCTGTGAACAAGGCGGCATTGATCGCCGAAACGCGTAAGGAGAAGGAAGCCTTTACGTGCTGTTGTGCCATGAATAAATGCATTTTCTCCAGTATTGGGCCTCGGTTTGCTGCTTCATGTTGATGGAATTGGTGGGCTGCTCCGTGCCCACTGTTTAAGAGGCCGCCCTGAAGGGTCGGGGGCTTCTGTACTCGGAGGAGTTTTGGTGATGTTTAAACTGGGAGCATGACCCACTTGCCCTCTCACGACCTAACTAAGGAAATGCTAATGAAGCGAACTGTGAGAATGCATGGAAGGGATTCTGGAAGGAGGACATCCTTTCAGATCGTTCTGGAGACGGGCGTTTTCATGGCACCTGTAAATAATTGAGCACTTTGCGAGAACTATGGACATACATAACCAGTTGCATTTTATTTCCATACTTACATCGTGCAGGTAAAACGTGAAATGGATTTTCTAGCCTGTATTCAAAACTGACCTGAACCTGCATTATGGGAAATGTATTTCTAATTAACTAGTTATGTGACTCAATGATTTTAAAGCACGCACGCATGCACTTTGTTTTTTGGACATTGCTTCCACCTGTGAACAAGGCGGCATTGATCGCCGAAACGCGTAAGGAGAAGGAAGCCTTTACGTGCTGTTGTGCCATGAATAAATGCATTTTCTCCAGTATTGGGCCTCGGTTTGCTGCTTCATGTTGATGGAATTGGTGGGCTGCTCCGTGCCCACTGTTTAAGAGGCCGCTCTGAAGGGTCGGGGGCTTCTGTACTCGGAGGAGTTTTGGTGATGTTTAAACTGGGAGCATGACCCACTTGCCCTCTCACGACCTAACTAAGGAAATGCTAATGAAGCGAACTGTGAGAATGCATGGAAGGGATTCTGGAAGGAGGACATCCTTTCAGATCGTTCTGGAGACGGGCGTTTTCATGGCACCTGTAAATAATTGAGCGCTTTGCGAGAACTATGGACATACATAACCAGTTGCATTTTATTTCCATACTTACATCGTGCAGGTAAAACGTGAAATGGATTTTCTAGCCTGTATTCAAAACTGACCTGAACCTGCATTATGGGAAATGTATTTCTAATTAACTAGTTATGTGACTCAATGATTTTAAAGCACGCACGCATGCACTTTGTTTTTTGGACATTGCTTCCACCTGTGAACAAGGCGGCATTGATCGCCGAAACGCGTAAGGAGAAGGAAGCCTTTACGTGCTGTTGTGCCATGAATAAATGCATTTTCTCCAGTATTGGGCCTCGGTTTGCTGCTTCATGTTGATGGAATTGGTGGGCTGCTCCGTGCCCACTGTTTAAGAGGCCGCTCTGAAGGGTCGGGGGCTCCTGTACTCGGAGGAGTTTTGGTGATGTTTAAACTGGGAGCATGACTCACTTGCCCTCTCACGACCTAACTAAGGAAATGCTAATGAAGCGAACTGTGAGAATGCATGGAAGGGATTCTGGAAGGAGGACATCCTTTCAGATCGTTCTGGAGACGGGCGTTTTCATGGCACCTGTAAATAATTGAGCACTTTGCGAGAACTATGGACATACATAACCAGTTGCATTTTATTTCCATACTTACATCGTGCAGGTAAAACGTGAAATGGATTTTCTAGCCTGTATTCAAAACTGACCTGAACCTGCATTATGGGAAATGTATTTCTAATTAACTAGTTATGTGACTCAATGATTTTAAAGCACGCACGCATGCACTTTGTTTTTTGGACATTGCATCCACCTGTGAACAAGGCGGCATTGATCGCCGAAACGCGTAAGGAGAAGGAAGCCTTTACGTGCTGTTGTGCCATGAATAAATGCATTTTCTCCAGTATTGGGCCTCGGTTTGCTGCTTCATGTTGATGGAATTGGTGGGCTGCTCCGTGCCCACTGTTTAAGAGGCCGCCCTGAAGGGTCGGGGGCTTCTGTACTCGGAGGAGTTTTGGTGATGTTTAAACTGGGAGCATGACCCACTTGCCCTCTCACGACCTAACTAAGGAAATGCTAATGAAGCGAACTGTGAGAATGCATGGAAGGGATTCTGGAAGGAGGACATCCTTTCAGATCGTTCTGGAGACGGGCGTTTTCATGGCACCTGTAAATAATTGAGCACTTTGCGAGAACTATGGACATACATAACCAGTTGCATTTTATTTCCATACTTACATCGTGCAGGTAAAACGTGAAATGGATTTTCTAGCCTGTATTCAAAACTGACCTGAACCTGCATTATGGGAAATGTATTTCTAATTAACTAGTTATGTGACTCAATGATTTTAAAGCACGCACGCATGCACTTTGTTTTTTGGACATTGCTTCCACCTGTGAACAAGGCGGCATTGATCGCCGAAACGCGTAAGGAGAAGGAAGCCTTTACGTGCTGTTGTGCCATGAATAAATGCATTTTCTCCAGTATTGGGCCTCGGTTTGCTGCTTCATGTTGATGGAATTGGTGGGCTGCTCCGTGCCCACTGTTTAAGAGGCCGCCCTGAAGGGTCGGGGGCTTCTGTACTCGGAGGAGTTTTGGTGATGTTTAAACTGGGAGCATGACCCACTTGCCCTCTCACGACCTAACTAAGGAAATGCTAATGAAGCGAACTGTGAGAATGCATGGAAGGGATTCTGGAAGGAGGACATCCTTTCAGATCGTTCTGGAGACGGGCGTTTTCATGGCACCTGTAAATAATTGAGCACTTTGCGAGAACTATGGACATACATAACCAGTTGCATTTTATTTCCATACTTACATCGTGCAGGTAAAACGTGAAATGGATTTTCTAGCCTGTATTCAAAACTGACCTGAACCTGCATTATGGGAAATGTATTTCTAATTAACTAGTTATGTGACTCAATGATTTTAAAGCACGCACGCATGCACTTTGTTTTTTGGACATTGCATCCACCTGTGAACAAGGCGGCATTGATCGCCGAAACGCGTAAGGAGAAGGAAGCCTTTACGTGCTGTTGTGCCATGAATAAATGCATTTTCTCCAGTATTGGGCCTCGGTTTGCTGCTTCATGTTGATGGAATTGGTGGGCTGCTCCGTGCCCACTGTTTAAGAGGCCGCCCTGAAGGGTCGGGGGCTTCTGTACTCGGAGGAGTTTTGGTGATGTTTAAACTGGGAGCATGACCCACTTGCCCTCTCACGACCTAACTAAGGAAATGCTAATGAAGCGAACTGTGAGAATGCATGGAAGGGATTCTGGAAGGAGGACATCCTTTCAGATCGTTCTGGAGACGGGCGTTTTCATGGCACCTGTAAATAATTGAGCACTTTGCGAGAACTATGGACATACATAACCAGTTGCATTTTATTTCCATACTTACATCGTGCAGGTAAAACGTGAAATGGATTTTCTAGCCTGTATTCAAAACTGACCTGAACCTGCATTATGGGAAATGTATTTCTAATTAACTAGTTATGTGACTCAATGATTTTAAAGCACGCACGCATGCACTTTGTTTTTTGGACATTGCTTCCACCTGTGAACAAGGCGGCATTGATCGCCGAAACGCGTAAGGAGAAGGAAGCCTTTACGTGCTGTTGTGCCATGAATAAATGCATTTTCTCCAGTATTGGGCCTCGGTTTGCTGCTTCATGTTGATGGAATTGGTGGGCTGCTCCGTGCCCACTGTTTAAGAGGCCGCCCTGAAGGGTCGGGGGCTTCTGTACTCGGAGGAGTTTTGGTGATGTTTAAACTGGGAGCATGACCCACTTGCCCTCTCACGACCTAACTAAGGAAATGCTAATGAAGCGAACTGTGAGAATGCATGGAAGGGATTCTGGAAGGAGGACATCCTTTCAGATCGTTCTGGAGACGGGCGTTTTCATGGCACCTGTAAATAATTGAGCGCTTTGCGAGAACTATGGACATACATAACCAGTTGCATTTTATTTCCATACTTACATCGTGCAGGTAAAACGTGAAATGGATTTTCTAGCCTGTATTCAAAACTGACCTGAACCTGCATTATGGGAAATGTATTTCTAATTAACTAGTTATGTGACTCAATGATTTTAAAGCACGCACGCATGCACTTTGTTTTTTGGACATTGCTTCCACCTGTGAACAAGGCGGCATTGATCGCCGAAACGCGTAAGGAGAAGGAAGCCTTTACGTGCTGTTGTGCCATGAATAAATGCATTTTCTCCAGTATTGGGCCTCGGTTTGCTGCTTCATGTTGATGGAATTGGTGGGCTGCTCCGTGCCCACTGTTTAAGAGGCCGCTCTGAAGGGTCGGGGGCTCCTGTACTCGGAGGAGTTTTGGTGATGTTTAAACTGGGAGCATGACTTACTTGCCCTCTCACGACCTAACTAAGGAAATGCTAATGAAGCGAACTGTGAGAATGCATGGAAGGGATTCTGGAAGGAGGACATCCTTTCAGATCGTTCTGGAGACGGGCGTTTTCATGGCACCTGTAAATAATTGAGCACTTTGCGAGAACTATGGACATACATAACCAGTTGCATTTTATTTCCATACTTACATCGTGCAGGTAAAACGTGAAATGGATTTTCTAGCCTGTATTCAAAACTGACCTGAACCTGCATTATGGGAAATGTATTTCTAATTAACTAGTTATGTGACTCAATGATTTTAAAGCACGCACGCATGCACTTTGTTTTTTGGACATTGCATCCACCTGTGAACAAGGCGGCATTGATCGCCGAAACGCGTAAGGAGAAGGAAGCCTTTACGTGCTGTTGTGCCATGAATAAATGCATTTTCTCCAGTATTGGGCCTCGGTTTGCTGCTTCATGTTGATGGAATTGGTGGGCTGCTCCGTGCCCACTGTTTAAGAGGCCGCCCTGAAGGGTCGGGGGCTTCTGTACTCGGAGGAGTTTTGGTGATGTTTAAACTGGGAGCATGACCCACTTGCCCTCTCACGACCTAACTAAGGAAATGCTAATGAAGCGAACTGTGAGAATGCATGGAAGGGATTCTGGAAGGAGGACATCCTTTCAGATCGTTCTGGAGACGGGCGTTTTCATGGCACCTGTAAATAATTGAGCACTTTGCGAGAACTATGGACATACATAACCAGTTGCATTTTATTTCCATACTTACATCGTGCAGGTAAAACGTGAAATGGATTTTCTAGCCTGTATTCAAAACTGACCTGAACCTGCATTATGGGAAATGTATTTCTAATTAACTAGTTATGTGACTCAATGATTTTGAAGCACGCACGCATGCACTTTGTTTTTTGGACATTGCTTCCACCTGTGAACAAGGCGGCATTGATCGCCGAAACGCGTAAGGAGAAGGAAGCCTTTACGTGCTGTTGTGCCATGAATAAATGCATTTTCTCCAGTATTGGGCCTCGGTTTGCTGCTTCATGTTGATGGAATTGGTGGGCTGCTCCGTGCCCACTTTTTAAGAGGCCGCCCTGAAGGGTCGGGGGCTTCTGTACTCGGAGGAGTTTTGGTGATGTTTAAACTGGGAGCATGACCCACTTGCCCTCTCACGACCTAACTAAGGAAATGCTAATGAAGCGAACTGTGAGAATGCATGGAAGGGATTCTGGAAGGAGGACATCCTTTCAGATCGTTCTGGAGACGGGCGTTTTCATGGCACCTGTAAATAATTGAGCGCTTTGCGAGAACTATGGACATACATAACCAGTTGCATTTTATTTCCATACTTACATCGTGCAGGTAAAACGTGAAATGGATTTTCTAGCCTGTATTCAAAACTGACCTGAACCTGCATTATGGGAAATGTATTTCTAATTAACTAGTTATGTGACTCAATGATTTTAAAGCACGCACGCATGCACTTTGTTTTTTGGACATTGCTTCCACCTGTGAACAAGGCGGCATTGATCGCCGAAACGCGTAAGGAGAAGGAAGCCTTTACGTGCTGTTGTGCCATGAATAAATGCATTTTCTCCAGTATTGGGCCTCGGTTTGCTGCTTCATGTTGATGGAATTGGTGGGCTGCTCCGTGCCCACTGTTTAAGAGGCCGCTCTGAAGGGTCGGGGGCTCCTGTACTCGGAGGAGTTTTGGTGATGTTTAAACTGGGAGCATGACTTACTTGCCCTCTCACGACCTAACTAAGGAAATGCTAATGAAGCGAACTGTGAGAATGCATGGAAGGGATTCTGGAAGGAGGACATCCTTTCAGATCGTTCTGGAGACGGGCGTTTTCATGGCACCTGTAAATAATTGAGCACTTTGCGAGAACTATGGACATACATAACCAGTTGCATTTTATTTCCATACTTACATCGTGCAGGTAAAACGTGAAATGGATTTTCTAGCCTGTATTCAAAACTGACCTGAACCTGCATTATGGGAAATGTATTTCTAATTAACTAGTTATGTGACTCAATGATTTTAAAGCACGCACGCATGCACTTTGTTTTTTGGACATTGCATCCACCTGTGAACAAGGCGGCATTGATCGCCGAAACGCGTAAGGAGAAGGAAGCCTTTACGTGCTGTTGTGCCATGAATAAATGCATTTTCTCCAGTATTGGGCCTCGGTTTGCTGCTTCATGTTGATGGAATTGGTGGGCTGCTCCGTGCCCACTGTTTAAGAGGCCGCCCTGAAGGGTCGGGGGCTTCTGTACTCGGAGGAGGTTTGGTGATGTTTAAACTGGGAGCATGACCCACTTGCCCTCTCACGACCTAACTAAGGAAATGCTAATGAAGCGAACTGTGAGAATGCATGGAAGGGATTCTGGAAGGAGGACATCCTTTCAGATCGTTCTGGAGACGGGCATTTTCATGGCACCTGTAAATAATTGAGCACTTTGCGAGAACTATGGACATACATAACCAGTTGCATTTTATTTCCATACTTACATCGTGCAGGTAAAACGTGAAATGGATTTTCTAGCCTGTATTCAAAACTGACCTGAACCTGCATTATGGGAAATGTATTTCTAATTAACTAGTTATGTGACTCAATGATTTTAAAGCACGCACGCATGCACTTTGTTTTTTGGACATTGCATCCACCTGTGAACAAGGCGGCATTGATCGCCGAAACGCGTAAGGAGAAGGAAGCCTTTACGTGCTGTTGTGCCATGAATAAATGCATTTTCTCCAGTATTGGGCCTCGGTTTGCTGCTTCATGTTGATGGAATTGGTGGGCTGCTCCGTGCCCACTGTTTAAGAGGCCGCTCTGAAGGGTCGGGGGATCCTGTACTCGGAGGAGTTTTGGTGATGTTTAAACTGGGAGCATGACTTACTTGCCCTCTCACGACCTAACTAAGGAAATGCTAATGAAGCGAACTGTGAGAATGCATGGAAGGGATTCTGGAAGGAGGACATCCTTTCAGATCGTTCTGGAGACGGGCGTTTTCATGGCACCTGTAAATAATTGAGCACTTTGCGAGAACTATGGACATACATAACCAGTTGCATTTTATTTCCATACTTACATCGTGCAGGTAAAACGTGAAATGGATTTTCTAGCCTGTATTCAAAACTGACCTGAACCTGCATTATGGGAAATGTATTTCTAATTAACTAGTTATGTGACTCAATGATTTTAAAGCACGCACGCATGCACTTTGTTTTTTGGACATTGCATCCACCTGTGAACAAGGCGGCATTGATCGCCGAAACGCGTAAGGAGAAGGAAGCCTTTACGTGCTGTTGTGCCATGAATAAATGCATTTTCACCAGTATTGGGCCTCGGTTTGCTGCTTCATGTTGATGGAATTGGTGGGCTGCTCCGTGCCCACTGTTTAAGAGGCCGCCCTGAAGGGTCGGGGGCTTCTGTACTCGGAGGAGTTTTGGTGATGTTTAAACTGGGAGCATGACCCACTTGCCCTCTCACGACCTAACTAAGGAAATGCTAATGAAGCGAACTGTGAGAATGCATGGAAGGGATTCTGGAAGGAGGACATCCTTTCAGATCGTTCTGGAGACGGGCATTTTCATGGCACCTGTAAATAATTGAGCACTTTGCGAGAACTATGGACATACATAACCAGTTGCATTTTATTTCCATACTTACATCGTGCAGGTAAAACGTGAAATGGATTTTCTAGCCTGTTTTCAAAACTGACCTGAACCTGCATTATGGGAAATGTATTTCTAATTAACTAGTTATGTGACTCAATGATTTTAAAGCACGCACGCATGCACTTTGTTTTTTGGACATTGCATCCACCTGTGAACAAGACGGCATTGATCGCCGAAACGCGTAAGGAGAAGGAAGCCTTTACGTGCTGTTGTGCCATGAATAAATGCATTTTCTCCAGTATTGGGCCTCGGTTTGCTGCTTCATGTTGATGGAATTGGTGGGCTGCTCCGTGCCCACTGTTTAAGAGGCCGCTCTGAAGGGTCGGGGGATCCTGTACTCGGAGGAGTTTTGGTGATGTTTAAACTGGGAGCATGACCCACTTGCCCTCTCACGACCTAACTAAGGAAATGCTAATGAAGCGAACTGTGAGAATGCATGGAAGGGATTCTGGAAGGAGGACATCCTTTCAGATCGTTCTGGAGACGGGCGTTTTCATGGCACCTGTAAATAATTGAGCACTTTGCGAGAACTATGGACATACATAACCAGTTGCATTTTATTTCCATACTTACATCGTGCAGGTAAAACGTGAAATGGATTTTCTAGCCTGTTTTCAAAACTGACCTGAACCTGCATTATGGGAAATGTATTTCTAATTAACTAGTTATGTGACTCAATGATTTTAAAGCACGCACGCATGCACTTTGTTTTTTGGACATTGCTTCCACCTGTGAACAAGGCGGCATTGATCGCCGAAACGCGTAAGGAGAAGGAAGCCTTTACGTGCTGTTGTGCCATGAATAAATGCATTTTCTCCAGTATTGGGCCTCGGTTTGCTGCTTCATGTTGATGGAATTGGTGGGCTGCTCCGTGCCCATTGTTTAAGAGGCCGCCCTGAAGGGTCGGGGGCTTCTGTACTCGGAGGAGTTTTGGTGATGTTTAAACTGGGAGCATGACCCACTTGCCCTCTCACGACCTAACTAAGGAAATGCTAATGAAGCGAACTGTGAGAATGCATGGAAGGGATTCTAGAAGGAGGACATCCTTTCAGATCGTTCTGGAGACGGGCGTTTTCATGGCACCTGTAAATAATTGAGCGCTTTGCGAGAACTATGGACATACATAACCAGTTGCATTTTATTTCCATACTTACATCGTGCAGGTAAAACGTGAAATGGATTTTCTAGCCTGTATTCAAAACTGACCTGAACCTGCATTATGGGAAATGTATTTCTAATTAACTAGTTATGTGACTCAATGATTTTAAAGCACGCACGCATGCACTTTGTTTTTTGGACATTGCTTCCACCTGTGAACAAGGCGGCATTGATCGCCGAAATGCGTAAGGAGAAGGAAGCCTTTACGTGCTGTTGTGCCATGAATAAATGCATTTTCTCCAGTATTGGGCCTCGGTTTGCTGCTTCATGTTGATGGAATTGGTGGGCTGCTCCGTGCCCACTGTTTAAGAGGCCGCCCTGAAGGGTCTGGGGCTCCTGTACTCGGAGGAGTTTTGGTGATGTTTAAACTGGGAGCATGACTTACTTGCCCTCTCACGACCTAACTAAGGAAATGCTAATGAAGCGAACTGTGAGAATGCATGGAAGGGATTCTGGAAGGAGGACATCCTTTCAGATCGTTCTGGAGACGGGCGTTTTCATGGCACCTGTAAATAATTGAGCACTTTGCGAGAACTATGGACATACATAACCAGTTGCATTTTATTTCCATACTTACATCGTGCAGGTAAAACGTGAAATGGATTTTCTAGCCTGTATTCAAAACTGACCTGAACCTGCATTATGGGAAATGTATTTCTAATTAACTAGTTATGTGACTCAATGATTTTAAAGCACGCACGCATGCACTTTGTTTTTTGGACATTGCATCCACCTGTGAACAAGGCGGCATTGATCGCCGAAACGCGTAAGGAGAAGGAAGCCTTTACGTGCTGTTGTGCCATGAATAAATGCATTTTCTCCAGCATTGGGCCTCGGTTTGCTGCTTCATGTTGATATAATTGGTGGGCTGCTCCGTGCCCACTGTTTAAGATGCCGCCCTGAAGGGTCGGGGGCTTCTGTACTCGGAGGAGTTTTGGTGATGTTTAAACTGGGAGCATGACCCACTTGCCCTCTCACGACCTAACTAAGGAAATGGTAATGAAGCGAACTGTGAGAATGCATGGAAGGGATTCTGGAAGGAGGACATCCTTTCAGATCGTTCTGGAGACGGGCGTTTTCATGGCACCTGTAAATAATTGAGCACTTTGCGAGAACTATGGACATACATAACCAGTTGCATTTTATTTCCATACTTACATCGTGCAGGTAAAACGTGAAATGGATTTTCTAGCCTGTATTCAAAACTGACCTGAACCTGCATTATGGGAAATGTATTTCTAATTAACTAGTTATGTGACTCAATGATTTTAAAGCACGTATGCATGCACTTTGTTTTTTGAACATTGCTTCCACCTGTGAACAAGGCGGCATTGATCGCCGAAACGCGTAGAGGAGAAGGAAGCCTTTACGTGCTGTTGTGCCATGAATAAATGCATTTTCTCCAGTATTGGGCCTCGTTTTGTTGCTTCATGTTGATGGAATTGGTGGGCTGCTCCGTGCCCACTGTTTAAGAGGCCGCCCTGAAGGGTCGGGGGCTTCTGTACTCGGAGGAGTTTTGGTGATGTTTAAACTGGGAGCATGACTCACTTGCCCTCTCACGACCTAACTAAGGAAATGCTAATGAAGCGAACTGTGAGAATGCATGGAAGGGATTCTGGAAGGAGGACATCCTTTCAGATCGTTCTGGAGACGGGCGTTTTCATGGCACCTGTAAATAATTGAGCACTTTGCGAGAACTATGGACATACATAACCAGTTGCATTTTATTTCCATACTTACATCGTGCAGGTAAAACGTGAAATGGATTTTCTAGCCTGTATTCAAAACTAACCTGAACCTGCATTATGGGAAATGTATTTCTAATTAACTAGTTATGTGACTCAATGATTTTAAAGCACGCACGCATGCACTTTGTTTTTTGAACTTTGCATCCACCTGTGAACAAGGCGGCATTGATCGCCGAAACGCGTAAGGAGAAGGAAGCCTTTACGTGCTGTTGTGCCATGAATAAATGCATTTTCTCCAGTATTGGGCCTCGGTTTGCTGCTTCATGTTGATGGAATTGGAGGGCTGCTCCGTGCCCACTGTTTAAGAGGCCGCCCTGAAGGGTCGGGGCCTTCTGTACTCGGAGGAGTTTTGGTGATGTTTAAACTGGGAGCATGACCCACTTGCCCTCTCACGACCTAACTAAGGAAATGGTAATGAAGCGAACTGTGAGAATGCATGGAAGGGATTCTGGAAGGAGGACATCCTTTCAGATCGTTCTGGAGACGGGCGTTTTCATGGCACCTGTAAATAATTGAGCACTTTGCGAGAACTATGGACATACATAACCAGTTGCATTTTATTTCCATACTTACATCGTGCAGGAAAAATGTGGAATGGATTTTGTAGCCTGTATTCAAAACTGACCTGAACCTGCATTATGGGAAATGTATTTCTAATTAACTAGTTATGTGACTCAATGATTTTAAAGCACGTACGCATGCACTTTGTTTTTGGACATTGCTTCCACCTGTGAACAAGGCGGCATTGATCGCCGAAACGCCTAAGGAGAAGGAAGCCTTTACGTGCTGTTGTGCCATGAATAAATGCATTTTCTCCAGTATTGGGCCTCGGTTTGCTGCTTCATGTTGATGGAATTGGTGGGCTGCTCCGTGCCCACTGTTTAAGAGGCCGCCCTGAAGGGTCGGGGGCTCCTGTACTCGGAGGAGTTTTGGTGATGTTTAAACTGGGAGCATGACTCACTTGCCCTCTCACGACCTAACTAAGGAAATGCTAATGAAGCGAACTGTGAGAATGCATGGAAGGGATTCTGGAAGGAGGACATCCTTTCAGATCTTTCTGGAGACGGGCGTTTTCATGGCACCTGTAAATAATTGAGCACTTTGCGAGAACTATGGACATACATAACCAGTTGCATTTTATTTCCATACTTACATCGTGCAGGTAAAACGTGAAATGGATTTTCTAGCCTGTATTCAAAACTGACCTGAACCTGCATTATGGGAAATGTATTTCTAATTAACTAGTTATGTGACTCAATGATTTTAAAGCACGCACGCACTTTGTTTTTTGGACATTGCTTCCACCTGTGAACAAGGCGGCATTGATCGCCGAAACGCCTAAGGAGAAGGAAGCCTTTACGTGCTGTTGTGCCATGAATAAATGCATTTTCTCCAGTATTGGGCCTCGGTTTGCTGCTTCATGTTGATGGAATTGGTGATCAAGTAAACTGTGTTTACGAAACGCGTCGGTTGTTCCTCTAACTGGATACTTTGTGGAAAATAAACTAATTGGAGAAGACGATACTTTGTGAGTGCGGTTTCTGTAATCCGGAAGGATTAATGTGGATGTAATTAATACGGCGGGGCTCTGCCTTGGAACTTGCACCGGATTGAGAGCGCCAGGGGTCCGTACGAACTCGAGCCAGGAGGGAGTAATATATATATATATATATATATATTCACTGAAAAAACCATAGGTTTTACGGAAAGTTATAGTTAGTTGGACATTGCACTCGTACAAAACCCGTGAAATTCCCCCGTTATAGTTAGTTCAGCTAACTGTAACTTGCGCCCCCGCAATGCACTGCTGATGACGTCACATATTACATCACTCATGACATGGTCAGTGACATCACTGATGACATCACTGATGACATCTCAAATGACATCACTGATGACATCATCCAGTGACTGTGTGTTTCTGTAAAGTTTAAATATGTTTAATATATATAGGAAAAGGCGTATTGAAGAACGAGTGGGTGTATAAGTGTCTGAATGGATGATTTAGTAGGTGCGTGACTGAGTCTATAAGTGAGTGATTAAACGTATCTTACTGAATGCATGGGTTAGTGACTAAACTGTGTGAATGTCTGTATCCGTCTGCCTGTTGTTGTGTAAGCAGCTGCATGGGTTTGTGACTAGCTACATGAGTGTCTATATGGGTTATGGATTGGTTGTCTGAGTATCTGTATGGGTGCCTGAGTGTTTGTGTGGGTGGGGTGTGTGTGACTCTGTGCATAGATGTGTGAGTGGGTGATTCACTGGGTGCATTGTTTCAAGAGTGTGTCTGTGATGGACTGTATGGGTGGGTGAGTGTGTGTATGGGTGTGTTAGTGAGTGAATGTATATCTCAGTGGTACATGTGTGAGTAAGTACATATGTGAAAGGCAGTAGATATGTGTGTTGGAGTATATAAATGGCTATAAGTGAGAGTGTGTGATTGTGAGAGTGGCTGTATGGATGAGTGTGTACTTGTATCAGTGATTGTATAAGAGCGTAAGAATGTGCTAGTATTTGTATGAGTAAGGGAGCTGGTGTGTGTATCACTGTATAGGTGAGTAAATGGCAGTGTGATTAATTATTTGCATGACTGACTAGGTGTGTGAGTACCTCTATGGATGAGTGGTGGTGTTTGAGTGTCTATGTAGGTGTATGAGTGCATATGATAGTCCTGTACTGAGTGACCATAAGTATGAGTGACTGTAAGGGTGAGTGAATGGATGTGTGTGTAGACCTAAGAATCAGTGAGTGGGTATGTTGTTATTGGTGTTGGAGTGTCTATGGTTTTGAGAATGGCAGTCTGTAATTTAGAGTGGGTGTATCAAAGGTTATATTAGGGTGTGAGAAGATGCATCAAATTATCACATGGATGATGTCATCAGTGATGTCATCAGTGATGTCATTTGAGATGTCATCAGTGATGTCATCAGTGATGTCACTGACCATGTCATGAGTGATGTAATATGTGACGTCATCAGCAGTGCATTGCGGGGGCGCGAGTTATAGTTAGCTGAACCAACTATAACGGGGGAATTTCACGGGTTTTGTACGAGTGCAATGTCCAACTAACTATAACTTTCCCTAAAACCTATGGTTTTTTCCGTGAATTTCAAAGGTTTTTTAAATGCTAATTTCTAACTATAACATGCCTGAAACCTATGGTTTTTTCAGTGAATTTCAAAGGTTTTTCAAATGTTAGTTTCTAACTATGCCTACAGAGGTAGGACATGTGAAGAAAGAAGAAAAAACGCACAGAAAGAAGCAAAAGAAATGCAGAAAGAAGCAACAGAAGTCCACAAAGACGAAGAAAAGTGCAGGAAGAAGCAAGACATGTGCAGAAAGAACCAACAGAGGAGCAGAAAGAGGCCTTGTTCCAAAATCATCCTGTGCCCACAACTTTTTCAGACGGGTACTGGTGGTAACTGGCTCTGACTAACCAGGCCTAGAGCCAGTGCTATGCTAAAAGACACTTAGAATACAGTCAAAACACCTACATATAGGGTGACCAACTGGCATGGGTGCAAATTCAGGACAGTGAGTGTAAAAATTCAGGACAAAGGGTCAAAATTCAGGACAAAAATTCAGGACAGGAGGTCGAAATTCAGGACAAAAGGTAAGTTTTGCAGACACATCAGAGGAGGTTGCGCAATAGTATATAAGTAAGTAAATAGACAACCACTTAAGTACAAGTGAAAATAAGTTTATATTAGGTTGAGCCAATTGTGCACTTCATGGTTTTTCAGTATGCGCGCAGCTTTGAGCAAATGTGCAGGTCTTTTTGTGGTAACAAAACCGCCCCCACCCCACCTTTCCAGCCTCCCAGGAAAACGCCTGATGCCCGGTCCGGCCAGTCCGGCCTTGCAACCACCCTTCAATGGTGCCCCTCATCCTCACAAAGACCCTCACTCATGTGTATTTAATTTCTTTTATTGTGCTACTCATCCCAAGTAAGTAGGACAGGGTGTCGGAGTGCGTTACATCACACACATATTATATAGAGACAATGACTCATATAAATGTAAAAGTCAATGTATAGGAAATGTTACTTAAGATAATGGGGGTTACAAGGTGTAAACATTCTTTCATCCATCATTCAGTCTTTCACCATTCATTCTGTCCTTCTATCTGTGTGCCCATCCATATCAATATTCAACAATTTGCAAACCTATCCATCATCTATCCTTCCATCCATCCATCATTCCACTCATCTATCCCTCCATCGACCCTTTCACTCATCCATCCCTCCATTCCTCCTTTCACCCTACCCATTTGTACACTCATCCATCCACTCTTCCACTCATCCTTCCACTCATCCATCCTGCCATTTAACCTTTCACCGATCCAGCCATCCTTTCACTTACTCATTCATCCACCCAGTCACTCATCCTTCCACCCATTCACCCTTTCAGTCATCCATCCATTCTCCCTTTCTCTCTCCATCCCCCTTTAACTTAGTCATCCATCCTTCCATCCACCCATCCATCTACTCATCCACTCATGAATCCATCCATTGACCCTATCACTCATCCATCCTTTCTCTCATCCATCCACCCTTTCACTCCGTCACTCATCCATCCATCCTTTCTCTCATCCATCCACCCTTTTACTCCTTCACTCATCTATCCACCCTTTTGTCCATTTACCCTACCTTTCACTCACTCATCCAGCCTTACATCCACCCTTTCACTCATCCATCCATCCATTCATCCTTTCACTTATCAATTCACCAATGCTCCCATCAGTTCACTCATCCATCCACCCATTCTCACCTATCAGCCACCCTTTCACTCACTCATCCATCCATCCACTCATCCATCCATTTACCCGTCCTTCTACCCTTCCACCCATACATCCATGTATTTACCTTCTCTCATTGATCCGTCCACTCACTCATCCGTCCATCCTTTCTCTCATTATCCATCCATTCACCCTTTCATTCATCCATTCACCCTTTCACTAATTCATCCAGCCATCCACCTATCCCTTCACTTACTCACTTTTTCACATTAATTTTGAGCTGAGCCTTTGTCTGCAGAGTTGCAGACAGAAGAGGCCCATCAAGGACTTCACCCCTGCTAGAGTTCCGAAAGCAAGGGGTGCGGCGGGGGAGGGCTCACTATGCCCCTGTACATAGGAAATGTGAAAAAAGTGGAAGTCATGCATGATGCACAGTGCCACTGTGACATGGTGTTGTTTCCAGGGTTTTAAGTGGGATGAAAAAACTGGGGGGGTCTCCCCAAAGGGGGTGTTCGATGTAATTAAGGGCATGGCTTAAAACACCTAAGCTAAAAATCTGTGCTTAGCATAGGATGCCGCCCGACTGGTAATTTGCTGCTTCTGTCATTGCATCCAGATATATAACACAACAAGTAGCGTTACATCTACAAGCCAGAACTATTGGCTTTGTCAATGGATGTCAGTTGCATAAAATAAAAAAGCAGCAACCATGCCTTTGTTGAATATAACACTGAAAATGCGTCCGTTTTAAAATGATGAGACAGTGAAAGACACATAACCCTTTTTTTTAAAAACTTGTTTCACCGCCTTCTTTTCATGAACTGGATTCTCGTGTAGCAGCATTGGCGTTTTTGTGCATTTCACCACCTGACTGAATGCCCTGCCCTAGACCGAAGCTGCAGGAGGCCCACCACATGCATTGAGAGTACAGACTGTCCCATTGTCATTCTGTATGTGGGAATCAGCCCCATACAGAATGACAATGGGCGGATGGGGCTTGTCTTGCGCTCAGAGGCTGAGTGCGTGGCGGCCCCATCAGGGAGCTGACGCTTCTGGCAGTGGAACAGTGATGTTCGCCAATGCTTAAAATTACGGACAAAAGGCGTCCGTAAAAGGGATCATCACGGACAACGGACATGAGGACCAAATTACGGACGGTCCGTGAAATTTACGGACGGTTGGTCACCCTACCTACATACACTAGGGAACACTATGCGTTGGGGTACCCCTGTGATTAGCATGACATCCTCTGTAAGTCCCTAGTACATAATAGGGAAGGGGGATTAAAACTAAGAAACTAACTTGTCACATCAGGCCCTTCCCCCTCTCTTCACCTCTGTGCAAACATGCCCCGTGGCACATTTTAAGTTGGGAGATTAAGTCCCCTTGAATCCTGAGGGTCCCTGGGGTCCAACTAGCCCACCAGGTACTTCCAGTAAGCGCCACAGAGCTGCGTTGCAGAGAGGTGTAAAAAGGGGCGTGGCCTCTGAACACCTCTCTGCAACGCAGCTCCCTGGCGCATACTGGAGGTACCTGGTGGGCTAGTTGGCCCCAGAGGCCCTCCGGTTTGAAGGAGAATTAATTCACCAACTTAAAACGTGCCACGGGGCCTGTTTGCACACATGTCACCTTTAGCCCCGCCCCCTCCCTTCACCACTGTGCAAACGCGCCCCGTGGTGCGTTTTAAGTTGGGGGATTAAGTCCCCTTGAATTCTGAGGGTCCCTGGGGTCCAACTAGCCCACCAGGTACCTCCAGTAAGCGCCACAGAGCTGCGTTGCAGAGAGGTGTAAAAAGGGGTGTGGCCTCTGAACACCTCTCTGCAACGCAGCTCCCTGGCACATACCGGAGATACCTGGTGGGCTAGTTTGCCCCCAGGGACCCCCAGTATTGAAGGGGAATTAATTCCCCATCTTAAAACGCGCCACGGGGCCTGTTTGCACACATGTCACCTCAGGCCCCGCCCCCTCCCTTCACCACTGTGCAAACGCGCCCCGTGGCACGTTTTAAGTTGGGGAATTAAGTCCCCTTGAATCCTGAAGGTCCCTGGGGTCCAACTAACCCACCAGGTACCTCCAGTAAGCGCCACAGAGCTGCGTTGCAGAGAGGTGTAAAAAGGGGCGTGGCCTGGACCACCTCTCTGCAACCCAGCCCTGTGGCGCTTACTGGAGGTACCTGGTGGGCTAGTTGGCCCCAGGGACCCCCAGTATTGAAGGGAATTCTTTCCCCAATTTAAAACGCACCATAGGGCGCGTTTGCAGAGTGGTTAAGGGAGGGGGCGGGGCCTGACGCGCGTTCGCTTTTTTTCCCTCTTTTTTTTTCTTTTTGAAGGGGGGCTGTGTGGCCCCCCTTCCTTTTCACTTTTTGGTCCCCTGGGGACCCCATCCCCCAGGGCCTGATCCTATTTAAAAAAAAAATTTAAAAAAACAGTACAGGAAGGGGGCCGCGTGGCCCCCCTCCCGTGGCCGATTCCAGCCCCGGGTACCCCATCCCCTGGGGCATGGCCACTTTTATTTTAAATTTTTGAGGAGGGGCTACGTGGCCCCCCTCCTAAGGCCTCTATAGGCCCCGGGGACCCCATCCCAGGGGCCGGCCTTTGAGCATTTTTAAAAAAATGTTTTAATAATTGTTGGGGAGGGGGGCTGCGTGGCCCCCCTCCCAGGCCACTAATGGCCCCGGGGACCCCATCCCCCGGAGCCTTGCCACTCGTTGGAGACCGTGGGGGGTCCCCAATTCCCCCACGGTCCCGCTGGCTCCCGCGTCCTGCGGGAGCCGGCATTGCTTTTCCATAAGGGGAGCTGCTGACATGCAGCTCCCCTTATGGAAAAGCAATCTGCTTGCTTCATTGAAGCGAGAGCAGGTTTCCCTGCTCTCACTTCAATGAAGCAAACAAGTTTGCAATGACAGGACGGGAGCCGCGCGGCTCCCATCCTGTCATTGCAAACAGCAGTGTCCCGGGGGTAGGCACCCCGGGACACTGCAGGAGCTGGCCCTGGGGGGTGGCAGTCCCCAGGGCCACCACAGGCTCCAGGAGGGGGGCCGCGCGGCCCCCTCCCAACATCTACAAAGCCCGGGGAGGTGGTGGTCCCCGGGGCTTCGAGGTCTGAAACGGACCCCCACATTTCTTTAATTAGTGCCCCGGGGAGGTGGCGGTCCCCGGGGCGTGTGGGGGGGCTGGAGCCCCCCCACACAGGTAATTTTTTAATTAAAAACAGAAGCCCCGGGGGTGGCTGCGGGGGGGCCGTGTGCCCCCGCCATCATTATAATTTGAAAGCCCTGGGGGGTGGCGGTCCCCGGGGCTTGGGGAGCCTTAGAGGCCCCCCAACTAGCATTTAAACCCACCCCCGCATGCCCCCGGGACTTGGCCCACCCGGGGGCAAAATACCCTCGAAGCACGGGAGCCCGCGCTTCGTTTTTTGTTGTCACGGCGGGATCCGCGCACCCTAAGCGCATCCCGCCGATTTAAAAAAAAAATGCTTTTTTTGGCCCTGGGGGTCCTTGTGGGACCCCTAAGCAGGCCTAGGGGGTCAGGGTGTTTCTACCCTGCCCCCTTTTTGCGTTTTGCGCACTTGTCTCTTGTGCCTCGGTTCTACCGAGGAACAAGATGGCTGCCAAAACTTCTTGGTTTGGAGTGTTGACAGCCAATTAGCATACAGCTCGTGATCGGGAAGGTGCGCTCAGGGTGCGTGGACCCTCCGCAGCCATAGATATATATGTGATTTTACTTTTGATTTTCTCAGGAACTACTGAACGGATTTACACCATTTAACCAAAGGCATGACTCTGAACCAAGGGCTACCTTTTGCCAAATTTGGTGTAATTCCGTTCAGCAGTTCAGGCTGTAACTGCGATGAAAGGTTCCTATGGAAAATTGCATGGGGAAAACACGTTTTGGGACCCCCCTTTTTCTCGGCCCCCACTTGACGAATCACCCTGAGACTTTCAGGATAGGAGCGGACCGGAGCGCCCCACGAGTTTTGAGAATTTCGCGAAGATTCGTCAACCGGCGCCAAAGTTATTTCAAATAGAATGTTGTGGATTTCCTATGGAAAATAGGTCCTAACTATAACTATATATATATATATATATATATTATCTCCAATCCCTTAAATCTTCTTTGTAGACAAAAACCAGGCACAGACTCCAAAGTGCTGTTTTATTTTAATGACAACATCATGTCCATATATATATATATATATATATATATATATATATATATATATATATATATATATATATATATCTACTGGCGGTCGCCAGTAGATAGTTATAGTTAAAACCTATTATCCATAGGAAATCCGCGACATTCTATTTGAAATAACGTTGGCGCCGGTTGACGAATCTTCGCGAAAGTTTCCAACTTGTTGGGGCGCTCCGGTCCGCTCCTATCCTGAAAGTCTCGGGGTGATACGTCAAGCGGGGGCCGAGAAAAAAGGGGGTCCCAAAACGCGTTTTCCCCATTCATTTTTCCATAGGAACCTTTAGTCGCAGCTACAGCCCGAACTGCTGAACGGAATTACACCAAATTTGGCAAAGAGGTAGCCCTTGGTTCAGTGTCGTGCCTTTTGCTTAAATGGTGTAAATCCGTTCAGTAGTTCCTGAGAAAATCAAAAGTAAAGTCACATATATATCTGGGCGGAGCCTAACCACACATGTCATCGTGAGATCTGATTGGCTGTCAGCACTTCATCCTGGAATTGCTGGCAGCCATCTTGGGACCAATATAAATGATAGTACCTCATTGAAATGCATTGTAGTGAATAGAAGATTTTGAGGGTCACCAAAAGGAGAACTATAAAGGGTGATAACAGGCTTTAGTTACATTAGAATTTATTTGTTGATGGTACCATACTAATTTTAGGAATTGTGGTGTATTCTAAGGTGATTTTACCATGTGAAAAACCTTCTGCTGGGATATCATGAATCATGTTTGAGAGAACACTATTTTCTCATGCTTGTCCCATGTAGGTTTGGAAGGTGCTCCAGAAGCTAAAATGAGAGCATATTTTCTGTAAATTCACATTATCTTTCTCACTCATGTGAGAATGAAGTCTGACATTCTCAGTAAAACATGTACATCCAACAAGGGCAGAGACTGTCAGTTGATTCCTTTGTGTTCTACTGCAGCTTCCCAGAGTGTTCTAAAGAACAACTAGAGTGCTAACAGCCTTACTTATGACAAAAGTATGGCACACCTGAAGCCATCTTGATTGGAATAAACTGGTAACACTTAAACAATTTAATTTAAAAAGGAACAAAATGATGGGGTTCATTTTGTCATAGAAATTATGGTTAGTGCTGTAGAAAGAAAAATTAGGACATGTTTCAAGTGTGATCTCAAATATCTTCCTGTTATATTTCAACAGGAGCAGCCTGCCAGTTGATGCCTTTGTGTTCTACTGCAGCTTCCCAGAGTGTTCTAAAGAACAACTAGAGTGCTAACAGCCTTACTTATGACAAAAGTATGGCACACCTGAAGCCATCTTGATTGGAATAAACTGGTAACACTTAAAACATTTAATTTAAAAAGGAACAAAATGATGGGGTTCATTTTGTCATAGAAATTATGGTTAGTGCTGTAGAAAGAAAAATTAAGACATATTTCAAGTGTGATCTCAAATATCTTCCTGTTATATTTCAACAGGAGCAGCCTGCCAGTTGATGCCTTTGTGTTCTACTGCAGCTTCCCAGAGTGTTCTAAAGAACAACTAGAGCGCTAACAGCCTTACTTATGACAAAAGTATGGCACACCTGAAGCCATCTTGATTGGAATAAACCGGTAACACTTAAAACATTTAATTTAAAAAGGAACAAAATGAGGGGTTCTTTTTGAAAATAGAAATTATGGTTAGTGCTGCAGAAAGAAAAATTAGGGCATGTTTTAAGTGAGATCTCAAATCCTCTTCTATTTCATTAGAAAATTCTGACATGCAGACTGAAACAATCACTTTCAATACCAGCAGCAGACTACCAGTTAACTCCCTGGTGAGCAGTAGCTTTACTCCAGTGATCTAATGAGCAACTAGAGTGCTAACATTCTGAATTTATGGCAGATGTGAGACACATCTGAATGCCTTCTTGATGGAATCAAAGTAAAAAACTGAAAGCATTTCCTACTGAGGAGACTGCAGTAAATGAAGAAATTAGGAAACTTCATAACAAAGAAGTCTTCCAAGATGGCCACCAGTGAAAAAGAGCCCAAATGTAGCACAAATATTACCCAGATGTAGCCCACATATAGCCCAATGACAAAAGTGTGCAAAACACTTTTTATTTTTAGTTTTTTTGCAGTTTTATGTAGTGCAGACTGGTCAGGTATTGGAGCATTGCATCTTAAAACATGACCCCCTACACTACAAAAACACCACTGCACTACCTTAAACCCTAAAACACTACCCCCAGCACGACCCCCTACACTACACAAGCACCACTGCACTACCCTAAACCCTAAAACACTACTCCCAGCACGACCCCCTACACTACACAAACACCACTGCACTACCCTAAACCCTAAAACACTACCCCCAGCACGACCCCCTACACTACCCAAACACCACAGCACTAACCTAAATCCTAAAACACTACCCCCAGCACGATCCCCTACACTACCCAAACACCACTGCACTACCCTAAAACAGGACCCCCTACACTACACAAACACCACTGCACTACCCTAAACCCTAAAACACTACCCCCAGCACGACCCCCTACACTACACAAGCACCACTGCACTACCCTAAACCCTAAAACACTACCCCCAGCACGACCCCCTACACTGCCCGAACACCACTGCACTGCCCTAAACCCTGAAACACCAGCCCCTGCATGACCCCCTACACTGCCCGAACACCACTGCACTGCCCTAAACCCTGAAACACAACCCCCAGCAAGACCCCCTACACTGCCCGAACACCACTGCACTGCCCTAAACCCTGAAACATCACCCCCAGCAAGACCCCCTACACTGCCCGAACACCACTGACCTAAACCCTGAAACACCACCCCCAGCACGACCCCCTACACTGCCCGAACACCACTGCACTGCCCTAAACCCTGAAACACTACCCCCAGCATGACCCCCTACACTGCCCGAACACCACTGCTCTGCCCAAAACCCTGAAACACCAGCCCCAGCACGACCCCCTACACTGCCCGAACACCACTGCACTGCCCTAAACCTTGAAACACCAGCCCCTGCACGACCCCCTACACTGCCCGAACACCACTGCACTACCCTAAACCCTGAAACATCACCCCCAGCACGACCCCCTACACTGCCCGAGCACCAATGCACTGCCCTAAACCCTGAAACACCAGCCCCAGCACGACCCCCTACACTGCCCGAACACCACTGCACTGCCCTCAACCGTGAAACACCAGCCTCAGCACGACCCCCTACACTGCCTGAACACCACTGCACCGCCCTGAACCCTGAAACACCAGCCCCAGCACAACACCCTACACTGCCCGAACACCACTGCACTGCCCTAAACCCTGAAACACCACCCTGTGCATGACCCCATACACTGGCCGAACACCACTGCACTGCCCTAAACCCTGAAACACCACCCCCAGCGCGACCCCCTACACTGCCCGAACACCACTGCACTGCCCTAAACCCTGAAACACCACCCCCTGCACAACCCCCTACACTGCTCGAACACTACTGCACTGCCCTAAACCCAGAAACACCATCCCCAGCACGACCCCCTATACTGCACGAACACCACTGCACTGCCCTAAACCCTGAAACACTACCCCCAGCAAGACCCCTACACTGCTCGAACACCACTGCACTGCCCTAAACCCTGAAACATCACCCCCAGCAAGACCCCCTACACTGCCCGAACACCACTGCACTGCCCTAAACCCTGAAACACCAGCCCCAGCACGACCCCCTACACTGCCCGAACACCACTGCACTGCCCTAAACCCTGAAACACCACCCCCTGCACGACCCCCTACACTGCCCGAACACCACTGTACTGCCCTAAACCCTGAAACCCCACCCCCAGCATGACCCCCTACACTGCCAGAACACCACTGCACTGCCCTAAACCCTGAAACACCACCCCCTGCACGACCCCCTACACTGCCCGAACACTACTGCACTGCCCTAAACCCTGAAAAACCACCCCCAGCACGACCCCCTACACTGCACGAACACCACTGCACCGCCCTAAACCCTGAAACTCTACCCCCAGCAAGACCCCCTACACTGCCCGAACACCACTGCACTGCCCTAAACCCTGAAACATCACCCCCAGCAAGACCCCCTACACTGCCCGAACACCACTGCCCTAAACCCTGAAACACCACCCCCAGCAAGACCCCCTACACTGCCCAAACACCACTGCACTGCCCTAAACCCTGAAACACCACCCCCAGCAAGACCCCCTACACTGCCCGAACACCACTGCACTGCCCTAAACCCTGAAACACCACCCCCAGCACGACCCCCTACACTGCCCGAACACCACTGCTCTGCCCAAAACCCTGAAACACCAGCCCCAGCACGACCCCCTACACTGCCCGAACACCACTGCACTGCCCTAAACCCTGAAACACCAGCCCCAGCACGACCCCCTACACTGCCCGAACACCACTGCACTGCCCTAAACCCTGAAACACCACCCCCAGCACGACCCCCTACACTGCCCGAACACCACTGCACTGCCCTAAACCCTGAAACACCAGCCTCAGCACAACCCCGTACACTGCCCGCACACCACTGCACTGCCCTAAACCCTGAAACACCAGCCCCAGCACAACCCCGTACACTGCCCGAACACCACTGCACTGCCCTAAACCCTGAAACACCAGCCCCAGCACGACCGCCTACACTGCCCGAAAACTACTGCACTGCCCTAAACCCTGAAACACCACCCCCAGCAAGACTACCTACACTGGCCGAACACCACTGCACTGCCCTAAACCCTGAAACACCATCCCCTGC
Organism: Calotriton arnoldi; assembly: GCA_963921515.1. Classification (NCBI taxonomy): domain Eukaryota; kingdom Metazoa; phylum Chordata; class Amphibia; order Caudata; family Salamandridae; genus Calotriton; species Calotriton arnoldi. The sequence continues at coordinate 2,988,857 of CAWUFW010000108.1, read as the reverse complement.
ACGACCCCCTACACTGCCCAAACACTACTGCACTGCCCTAAACCCTGAAACACCACCCCTCAGCACGACACCCTACACTGCCCGAACACCACTGCACTGCCCTAAACCCTGAAACACCACCCCAGCACGACCCCCTACACTGCCCGAACACCACTGCACTAAACCCTGAAACACCACCCCCTGCACGACCCCCTACACTGCCGGAACACCACTGCACTGCCCTAAACCCTGAAACACCACCCCCAGCACGACCCCCTACACTGCCCTAACACCACTGTACTGGCCTAAACCCTGAAACATCACCCCCAGCACAACCCCCTACACTGCCTGAGCACCATTGCTCTGCCCTAAACCCTGAAACACCACCCCCAGCACGACCCCCTACACTGCCCGAACACGACTGCACTGCCCTAAACCCTGAAACACCAGCCCCAGCAAGACCCCCTACACTGCCCGAACACCACTGCATTGCCCTAGACTCTGAAACACCAGCCCCAGCAAGACCCCCTACACTGCCCGAACACCACTGCACTGCCCTAAACCCTGAAACACCAGCCCCAGCATGACCCCCTACACTGCCCGAACACCACTGCACTGCCCTAAACCCTGAAACACCAGCCCCAGCACGACCCCCTACACTGCCCGAACACCACTGCACTACCCTAAACCCTGAAACACCAGCCCCAGCACGACCCCCTACACTGCCTGAACACCACTGCACTGCCCTAAACCCTGAAACACCAGCCCCAGCACCACCCCCTACAATGCCCGAACACCACTGTACTGCCCTAAACCCTGAAACACCACCCCCTGCACCGCCCCCTACACTGCCCGAACACCACTGCACTGCCCTAAACCCTGAAACACCACCCCCTGCACGACCCCCTACACTGCCCGAACACCACTGCACTGCCCTAAACCCTGAAACACCACCCCCTGCACCACCCCCTACACTGCCCGAACACCACTGCACTGCCCTAAACCCTGAAACACCACCCCCTGCACCGCCCCCTACACTGCCCGAACACCACTGCACTGCCCTAAACCCTGAAACACCACCCCCAGCATGACCCCCTTTACTGCTCGAACACCACTGCACTGCCCCAAACCCTGAAACACCACCCCCAGCATGACCCCCTACACTGCCCGAACACCACTGCCCTAAACCCTGAAACACCACCCCTGCACGACCCCCTACACTGCCCGAACATCACTGCACTGCCCTAAACCCTGAAACACCACCCCCAGCATGACCCCCTACACTGCCCGAACACCACTGCACTGCCCTAAACCCTAAAACACCACCCCCAGCACGACCCCCTACACTGCCCGAACACCACTGCACTGCCCTAAACCCTAGAACACTACCCCCAGCATGACCCCCTACACTACCCGAACACCACTGCACTACCCTAAACCCTAAAATACTCCCCCAGCACGACCCCCTACACTACCCGAACACGACTGCACTGCCCTAAACCCTAAAACACTCCCCCAGCACGACCCCCTACACTACCCGAACACCACTGCACTGCCCTAAACCCTAAAACACTCCCCCCAGCACGACCCCCTACACTACCTAAACACCACTGCACTGCCCTAAACCCTAAAACACTACCCCTGCATGACCCCCTACACTACCCAAATACCAATGCACTACCCTAATCCCTAAAACACTACCCCCGCACAACCCCCTACACTACCCAAAGACCACTGCACTACCCTAAACCCTAAAACACGACCTCCTACACTACACAAACACCACTGCACTACCCTAAACCCTAAAAAACTACCCCCAGCACGAACCCCTACACTACCCAAACACCACTGCACTACCCTAAACCATAAAACACTACCCCCAGCAGTACCCCCTACGCTACCCAAACACCACTGCACTACCCTAAACCCTAAACACTACCCCCAGCAGTACCCCCTACACTACCCAAACACCATTGCACTACCCTAAACCCTAAAACACTACCCCCAGCAGTATCCCCTACACTACCCAAACACCACTGCACTACCCTAAACCCTAAAACCCTAAAACACTAACCCCAGCACGACCCCCTACACTACCCAAACACCACTGTACTACCCTAAACCCTAAAACACTCCCCCAGCACGACTCCCTACACTACCCAAACACCACTGCACTACCCTAAACCCTAAATCTACCCCCAGCATGACCCCCTACACTACACAAACACCACTGCACTACCCTAAACCCTAAAACACTACCCCCAGCACGACCCTCTTCACTACCTAAACACAACTGCACAATTTGTTACAGGCGTTGCAACGCAGGCCTGTGGTGCTTACTGGAAGTACCTGGTGGGCTAGTTGGGCCCCAGGGACTCTCAGGATTCAAGGTGACCTAATCCCCCAACTTAAAACGCGCCACGGGGCGCGTTTGCACAGTGGTGAAAGGAGGGGGCGGGGCCTCAGGTGACATGTGCGCAAACACGCCCTGTGGTGCGTTTTAAGTTGGGGAGTTAATTCCCTTTGAATCCTGGGGGCCAACTAGCCCACCAGGTACCTTCAGTAAGCACAACAGAGTTGCGTTGCAGAGAGGTGAAAAAAGGTGCGTGGCCTCGGAACGCCTCTCTGCAACTCAGCTCTGTGGTCCTAACTGTAGGTACCTGGGGGGCTAGTTGGGCCCCAGGGACCCTCAGGATTCAAGGGGACTTAATCCCGCAACTTAAAACGCGCCACGGGGCGCGTTTGCACACATGTCACCTCAGACCCCCCTCCCTTCACCACTGTGCAAACGCGCACTGGCTCTGGTTAGTCAGAGTCAGTTACCACCAGTACCCGTCTGAAAAAGTTGTGGGCACAGGATGATTTTGCAACAAGGCCTCTTTCTGCTCCTCTGTTGGTTCTTTCTGCACATCTTTTGCTTCTTTCTGTGCGTTTTTTCTTCTTTCTTCACATGTCCTACCTCTGTTGGCATAGTTAGAAACTAGCATTTAAAAAACCTTTGAAATTCACTTAAAAAATCATAGGTTTCAAGCACGTTATAGTTAGAAATTAGCATTTAAAAAACCTTTGAAATTCACTGAAAAAACCATAGGTTTCAGGCACGTTATAGTTAGAAATTAGCATTTAAAAAACCTTTGAAATTCACTGAAAAAACCATAGGTTTCAGGCACGTTATAGTTAGAAATTAGCATTTAAAAAACCTTTGAAATTCACTGAAAAAACCATAGGTTTCAGACAAGTTATAGTTAGAAATTAGCATTTAAAAAACCTTTGAAATTCACTGAAAAAACCATAGGTTTTAGGGACAGTTATAGTTAGTTGGACATTGCACTCGTACAAAACCCGTGAAATTCCCCTGTTATAGTTAGTTCAGCTAACTATAACTCGCGCCCACGCAATGCACTGCTGATGACGTCACATATTACATCACTCATGACATGGTCAGTGACATCACTGATGACATCACTGATGACATCTCAAATGACATCACTGATGACATCATCCATGTGATAATTTCATGCATCTTCTCACACACTAATATAACTTTTGATACACCCACTCTAAATTACAGACTGCCATTCTCAAAACCATAGACACTCCAACACCAAAAACTACATACCCACTCACTGATTCTTAGGTCTACACACACATCCACTCACTCACCTGTACAGTCACTCATACTTACAGTCACTCAGTACAGGACTATCATATGCACTCATACACCTATATAAATACTCACACACCGCCACTCATCCATAGAGGTACTCACACACCTAGTCAGTCATGCAAAAAATTAATCACACACCCATTTACTCACCTATACAGTTATACACACACCAGCTCACTTACTCATACAAATACTAGCACATTCTTACGCTCTTATACAATAACTGATACAAGCACACACGCATCCATACAGCCACTCTCACAATAACACACTCTCACTTATAGCCATTTAAATACTCTAACACACATATATACTGCTTTTTACATATGTAGTTACTCGCACATGTACCACTGAGATATACATTCACTCACTAACACACCCATACACACACTCACCCACCCAAGCAGTCCATCACAGATGCACTCTTGAAATCATGCACCCAGTGAATCACCCACTCACACATCTATGTATAGAGTCACACACACCCCACCCACACAAACACTCAGGCAGCCATACAGATACTCAGAGAACCAATCAATAACCCATATAGACACTCATGTAGCTATTCGCAAATCCATGCATCCACTTACACACCAACAAACAGACGGATACAGACATTCACACAGTTTAGTCACTAACCCATGCATTCAGTAAGATACGTTTAATCACTCACTTGTAGAGTCAGTCACTCACGTACTAAATCATCCATTCAGACACTTATACACCCACTCATTCTTCAATACGCCTTTCCCTATATATATTAAACATATTTAAACTTTACAGAAACACACAGTCACTGGATGATGTCATCAGTGATGTCATCAGTGATGTCATCAGTGATGTCACTGACCATGTCATGAGTGATGTAATATGTGACGTCATCAGCAGTGCATTGCGGGCGCGAGTTATAGTTAGCTGAACTAACTATAACAGGGGAATTTCACGGGTTTTGTACGAGTGCAATGTCCAACTAACTATAACTGTCCCTAAAACCTATGGTTTTTTCAGTGAATATATATATATATATTCACTGGAGAAAAAAACAAAAGTTGCAGGGATGTTATAGTTAGGCTCAGATTTTACTCGTACAAAACCAGTGAAAGTCAGCAGTTATAGTTACCTGGGATAACTATAACTTACACCCCCACAATGCACTGCACATGAGTAAAATCTGAGCCTGACTATAACGCCCCTGCAACCTTTGTTTTTTTCAGTGAATTTCTAAGGTTTTTTGAATTCTATTTCCAAACTATAATGTCCCTGTAACCTTTGGTTATGTAAGAAAATTTCTAAGTTTTTTCAAAATCTAATTTCTAACTATATTGTCCCTGTAACCTTTGGTTTTTAGTGAATTTGTATGGTTTTTTAACTAGTAGTCACGTTTGCAGTGTTTTGGAGAAAGGGGGCGTGTCCTGGGATGGCCTGTCAGCAATCCCACTGTGCAGGACTTACTGGAGGTAACAGGAGGGGTTGTTGGCCCCATGGACCCTCAGCAGCAAAGGAGGCTTCATCCCACAACCAGTAGTGCACCAGGAGTTGCATTTGAAGATTGGAGGAGAAAGGGGCTGGGGCCTCTGACCAGCTCTCAGCAATTGCGCTCTGTGGGAGTTACTGAAGGTAACAGGAGGGGTTCTTGGACCTCAAAGACCCTCAGCATCCAAGGTGACTCCATCCCCCAACCAGTAATGCAGAGTGGTGGAGAAAGGGGGTATGGGCCCATCATCTGTGGCCCAGCCATTTTATTTTTATTTTTAAAACTCAGGGAGGAAGGCCACGTAGTCACCCTCCTGGGCCGATTTCAGCCCTGGGGACCCCATCCCCTGGGGCCCAGCCATTTCTTTTCAAAACTAGGCTAGGGGAGCCGCACAGCTCCCCTCCCGGGCCGATTCTGGCCCCGGGTACCCCATTCCCCAGGGCCTGGCCTCTATTCTGGGTGACTTGGTCATATCCAGGGCACCCAATAACTTTTGTTGGGGACCGTGGGGAGAGCCTGAGGGCCCCCCGGTCCCCCGGTCCCTGCCGGCTCCTTACCTCCTGCGGGAGCCGACATTGCTTTCATAGAGAGGGAGCTGCTGAACATGCGGCTCCCTCTCTGTGAAAGCAATTCTACTCAACTTCCAGCAAGTGAGAGCATTTTTAATGCTGTCGTTTGCTAGGAGAGGAGCATTTGCTGTGGCTTGGCAGGAGCTTTAAAACAGCTATGTCCTAGGGGTGGACATCCCGGGACATAGCAGGAGCCGGCCCAGGGGATGGCAGTCTCAGGGCCATCTATGGCTCCAGGAGGTGCAGCCCCATCCTTTCTATTGTAGGGCCTGTCCCGAGGAGGTGGTGGTCCCTGGGCCTCCCATTTAAAACAATGAAGTTGGCCTGGGGAGGTGATGGTCCCTAGGGCCAAACATATATATATATATTCACTGAAAAAAACACAGGTTTTTGGGACATTATAGTTAGTTGGACATTTCACTCGTATAAAACTATAGAGCTAACTATAACTCACGCCCCCGCAATGCACTGCTGATGACGTCACATATTATATCACTCATGACATGGTCAGTGACATCACTGATGACATCTCAAATGAAATCACTGATGACAACACTGATGACATCATCCAGTGACTGAGTGTTTCTAAAAAGTTCAAGAATGTTATATATATATATATATGCCAAGGTGTATTGAAGAATGAGTGGGTGTATGAGTGTCTGAATGGATGATTTAGTGGGTGCTTGATTGACTGTATAAGTGAGTGATTAAACATATCTTAGTGAAAGCATGGTTGAATGATTAATCTGTGTGAATGTCTGTATCAGTCTGTCAGTTGGTATGTAAGTGCATGGGTTGGTGAGTAGCTACATCAGTGTCTATATAGGTTAATGATTGGTTGTCTGAGTACCTGTATGGGTGCCTGAGTGTCTGTGTGGGTGGGGGGGTGTAACTCCCTGCATGGATGTGTGAGTGGGTGATTCACTGGGTGTATAGGTTTATGAGTGAGTGTGTTAGGGACTGTATGGGTGAGTGAGTGTACATATAGCTGTGTTGGTGAGTGAAGGGAAGTCTTAGCGGTATTTGAGTAAGTAACTACATATGTGAAAGGCAGTATATGTGAGTGTTGGATTATATAAGAGAGTATATGTGACAGTGAGTTATTGTGACAGTGGCTGCATGGATAAATGTGTGCTTATGTCAGTAATTGTTGAAGAGAGTACGTATATGGTACTATCTGTATGAATAAGTGAGGTGGTGTGTGTGTATAACTGTGTAGGTGAGTAAATGGCAGTGTAATTAATTCTTTGGGTGACTGACTAGGTTTTTGAGTAACTCTTTGGGTGAGTGGCAGTGTGTGAGTGTCTATATGGGTGTATGAGTGGATATATCAGTGGCTGTATTGGTGAGTGACAGTATGGGTTAGTGAGTGGATGTGTGTGTAGACGTATGAATCACTGAGTGGGTATGTACTAACTGCTATTGGTCTGTCTATGGTTTTGATATTGGTAGTCTGTATTTTAGAGTGGGTGTATCAAAGGTTTTATTAGGGTGTGAGGAGGTGCATCAGATGATCACGTGGAGAATGTCATCAGTGATGTCATCAGTGATGTCATTTGAGATGTCATGAGTGATGTCATGAGTGATGTCACTGACCATGTCATGAGTAATGTAATATGTGACGTCATCAGCAGTGCATTGCAGGGGCGCGATTTATAGTCAGCTCTACTAACTATAACAGACGAATTTCTGTGGTTTTATATGAGTGAAATGTCCAACTAACTATAACGTCCCTGAAACCTCTGTTTTTTTCAGTGAATTTCTAAGGTTTTTTAATGCTAATTTCTAACTATGCCTACATAGGTAGGACATGTGCAGAAAGAGGAATAAAGGTGCAGAAAGAAGCAAACGATGTGCAGAAAGAACCAACAGAGGTGCAGAAAGAGGCCTACTTTGACGTACCTTACAACAGACTCATACAAAGTACCCTAATCACTAATCCTTCTCCGAAGATGTCTTAAACATCACTTTTCTCTTGAAGGTTCACTATTAATCGACTGCTCAGAATGTTAGGCCTAACAAATATAAAACAGCAAACCTAAGCATATTACTGTTGGAAGTCTGACCAAGTTTGTGAAGGTATGCATGCGTGTCTATGCTTTTACCTAGTAACATGTTAAATGAAAATAAACATACAAACACTTGAATACCTGTGTTTCCAACAGCATACTCTGTAAAGTTGTGTAAAAAAAGGTATATGCATTTCTTTCTGCTCACAATACAGGGCACATGGGTATTCAATAATATATTTGAGGGGCTCTATAACACATATATACATAAGACATGTCTGCCTGTGCAACCGAATGACAGAGCAGAACTGAGAAGATTTAACCACCTATAGGAGAAGTTACCCGCTTTTTAAGTTACCATCTTCAGATGCATAACACATGTAAGAATACATATACAAGTAGACATATACCTCAGTCATGAGAGCACGCATGACAGCTTGCACTTCCCATTTGAGTATAGAAAGAGGCGAGAGAAGTTCAGAAAGAAGCAGGAGAGTTGCAGAAACAGACAAAAGGTGCAGAAAGAGGGAAGAGGGGTGCAGACAGATGCAAGAGAGGTGCAGAAAGAGGGAAGAGGGGTGCAGAAAGAGGCAAGAGGGGTGCAGAAAGTTGCAAGAGAGGTACAGAAAGAAGCAAGAGCAGTGCAGAAAGAACCAACAGAGGTGCAGAAGGAGGCAAGAGGGGTGCAGAAAGAGGCAAGAGTAGTGCAGAAAGAAGCAACAGAGGTGCAGAAGGAGACAAGAGAACTACAGAAAGAGGCAAGAGAGTTGCAGAAATAGACAAGAGAGGTGCAGAAAAAGGAAACGGGTACAGAAAGAGGCAAGAGAGGTGCGGAAAGAGGGAAGAAGGGTGCAGAAAGAGGCAAGAGGAGTGCAGAAAGAAGCAAGAGAAGTGCAGAAAGAAGCAACAGAGGTACAGAAAAAGGCAAGAGGGGTGCAGAAAGAGGCAAGAGGGGTACAGAAAGGAGCAACAGAGGTGCAGAAAGAGGCAAGAGAGGTGCAGAAAGAGGGAAGAGGGGTGCAGAAAGAGGCAAGAGGGGTGCTGAAAGAAGCAAGAGAGGTGCAGAAAGAAGCAAGAGAAGTGCAGAAAGAAGGAACAGAGGTGCAGAAAGAGGCAAGAGGGGTTCAGAAAAAGGCAAGAGGGGTGCTGAAAGAAGCAAAAGAGGTGAAGAAGGAGGCAAGAGAAGTGCAGACAGAGGCAAGAGAGGTGCAGAAAGAGGCAAGAGGAGTGGAAAAAGAAGGAAGAGAGGTGCAGAAAGAAGCAAGAGAAGTGCAGAAAGAAGCAACGGAGGTGCAGAAAGAGGCAAGAGGGGTGCAGCAAGAGGCAAGAGAAATCGAGACAGAAGCAACAGAGGTGCAGAAGGAAGCAAGACCAGTGCAGAAACAATCAACAGAGGTGCAGACTGAGGCAAGAGGAGTGCAGAAAGACGCCAGAGAGGTGCAGAAATTTACAAGAGAGATACAGAAAGAAGCAACAGAGGTACAGAAGGAGATAAGAGAACTGCAGAAAGAGGCAAGAGAGTTGCAGAACCCGGCAAAAGGGGTGCAGAAAGAGGGAACAGGTGGGCTGACCGAGGCAAGAGAGGTGCAGAAAGAGGGAAGAGGGGTGCAGAAAGAGGCAAGAGGGATGTAGAAATTTGGAACAGAGGTGCAGATAGAAGCAAGAGCAGTGCAGAAAGAACCAACAGAGGTGAAGAAAGAGGCAAGAGGGGTACAGAAAGAGGCAAGTGAAGTGCAGAACGAAGCAAAAGAGGTGTAGAAAGAGGCAAGAGAACTGCAGAAAAAGGCAAGAGAGGTGCAGAAAGAAGCAACAGAAGTGCAGAAAGAAGCAACAGAGGTGCTGAAAGAGGCAAGATGGGTGCAGAAAGAGGCAAGAGACATGCAGAAAGAAGCAACAGAGGTGCAGAAAAAGGCAAGAGAGGTGCAGAAAGAAGCAACAGAAGTGCAGAAAGAAGCAACAGAGGTGCTGAAAGAGGCAAGATGGGTGCAGAAAGAGGCAAGAGACATGCAGAAAGAAGCAACAGAGGTGCAGAAAAAGGCAAGAGAGGTGCAGAAAGAAGCAACAGAAGTGCAGAAAGAAGCAACAGAGGTGCTGAAAGAGGCAAGATGGGTGAAGAAAGAGGCAAGAGACATGCAGAAAGAAGCAACAGGGGTGCAGAAAGAGGCAAGAGAAGTACAGAAAGAGGGAAGAGGGGTGCAGAAAGAGGCAAGAGGGGTGCAGAAATTTGCAAGAGAGGTGCAGAAAGAAGCAAGAGCAGTGCAGAAAGAACCAACAGAGGTGCAGAAGGAGGCAAGAGGGGTTCAGAAAGAGGCAAGAGTAGTGCAGAAAGAAGCAACAGAGGTGCAGAAGGAGACACGAGAACTACAGAAAGAGGCAAGAGAGTTGCAGAAACAGGCAAGAAAGGTGCAGAAAAAGGAAACAGGGGTACAGAAAGAGGCAAGAGAGGTGCAGAAAGAGGGAAGAAGGGTGCAGAAAGAGGCAAGAGGAGTGCAGAAAGAAGCAGCAGACGTACAGAAAGAAGCAAGAGAAGTGCAGAAAGAAGCAACAGAGGTGCAGAAAGAGGCAAGAGGGGTGAAGCAAGAGGCAAGAGAAATGCAGACAGAAGCAACTGAGGTGCAGAAGGAGGCAAGAGAAGTGCAGAAACAGGCAAAAGAGGTGCAGAACGAAGCAAGAGTAGTGCAGAAACAACCAACAGAGGTGCAGAATGAGGCAAGAGGGGTGCAGAAAGAGGCAAGTGAAGTTCAGAACGAAGCAAAAGAGGTGCAGAAAGAGGCAAGAGAACTGCAGAAAAAGGCAAGAGAGGTGCAGAAAGAAGCAACAGAAGTGCAGAAAGAAGCAACAGAGGTGCTGAAAGAGGCAAGATGGGTGCAGAAAGAGGCAAGAGACGTGCAGAAAGAAGCAACAGAGGTGCAGAAAGAGGCAAGAGAGGGGCAGAAGCAGGTAAGAAAGGTACAGAAAGAGGGAACAGGGGTGCAGAAAGAGGCAAGAGAAGTACAGAAAGAGGGAAGAGGGGTGCAGAAAGAGGCAAGAGGGGTGCAGAAATTTGCAAGAGAGGTGCAGAAAGAAGCAAGAGCAGTGCAGAAAGAACCAACAGGGGTGCAAAAGGAGGCAAGAGGGGTTCAGAAAGAGGCAAGAGTAGTGCAGAAAGAAGCAACAGAGGTGCAGAAGGAGACACGAGAACTACAGAAAGAGGCAAGAGAGTTGCAGAAACAGGCAAGAGAGGTGCAGAAAAAGGAAACAGGAGTACAGAAAGAGGCAAGAGAGGTGCAGAAAGAGGGAAGAAGGGTGCAGAAAGAGGCAAGAGGAGTGCAGAAAGAAGCAGCAGAAGTACAGAAAGATGCAGGAGAAGTGCAGAAAGAAGCAGCAGAGGTGCAGAAAGAGGCAAGAGGGGTGCAGCAAGAGGCAAGAGAAATGCAGACAGAAGCAACAGAGGTGCAGAAGGAGGCAAGAGAAGTGCAGAAACAGGCAAAAGAGGTGCAGAAAGAAGCAAGAGTAGTGCAGAAACAACCAACAGCGGTGCAGAATGAGGCAGGAGGGGTGCAGAAAGAGGCAAAAGGGGTGCAGGAATTTGCAAGAGAGGTACAGAAAGAAGCAACAGAGGTGCAGAAGGAGACAAGAGAACTGCAGAAAGAGGCAAGGGAGTTGCAGAGACAGGCAAAAGGGGTGTAGAAAGAGGGAACTGGTGGGCAGACTGAGGCAAGAGAGGTGCAGAAAGAGGGAAGAGGGGTACAGAAAGAGGCAAGAGGATGTAGAAATTCGGAACAGAGGTGCAGAAAGAAACAAGAGCAGTGCAGAAAGAACCAACAGAGGTGCAGAAAGAGGCAAGAGGGGTACAGAAAGAGGCAAGTGAAGTGCAGAACGAAGCAAAAGAGGTGCAGAAAGAGGTAAGAGAACTGCAGAAAAAGGCAAGAGGTGCAGAAAGAAGCAACAGAAGTGCAGAAAGAAGCAACAGAGGTGTTGAAAGAGGCAAGAGGGGTGCAGAAAGAGGCAAGAGAAGTGCAGAAAGAAGCAACAGAGGTGCAGAAAGAGGTAAGAGGGGTGCAGAAGCAGGTAAGAAAGGTGCAGAAAGAGGGAACAGGGGTGCAGAAAGAGGCAAGAGGGATACAGAAATTTACAAGACAGGTGCAGGAAGAAGCAAGAACAGTGCAGAAAGAAGTATGAGAGGTGGACAAAGAGGGAAGAGGGATGCAGATATTTGCAAAAGAGGTGCAGAAAGAACCAAGAACAGTGCAGAAAGAACCAACAGAAGTGCAACAAGAGGCAAGAGGGGTGCAGAAAGGTGTAGGAGAGGTGCACAAAGAGGCAAGAGGGATACAGAAAGAGGCAGGAGGGGTGCAGAAAGAAGGAAGAGAAGTGCAGAAAGAAGCAACAGAGGTGCTGAAAGAGGAACAAAGGGTGCAGAAAGAGGAAAGAGAAGTGCAGAAAGAAGCAACAGAGGTACAGAAAGATGCAAGAGTGGTACAGAAAGAGGGAAGAGAGGTATAGAAAGAGGCAAGAGAGTTGCACAAAGAGGGAAGAGGGGTGCAGAAAGAGGCAAGAGAGGTGCAGAAAGAAGCAAGAGAGGTGCAGAAAGAGGCAAGAGAGGTGCAGAAAGAGGCAAGAGAGGTGCAGAAACAGGCAAGAGAAGTGCAGAAAGAGGCAATAGAATTGCTGAAAGAAGCAACAGAAGTGTAGAAATGAGCAAGAGAAGTGCAGAAAGAGGCGAGTGAGGTGCAGAAAGAGGCAAGAGAGGTGCAGAAAGAGGAAAGACGAGTGCAGAAAGTGACAACAGGGGTGCAGAACGAAGCAAGACAGGTGCAGAAAGAAGCATGGGAAGTGCAGAATGAAGCAACAGGGGGGCAGAAAGAGGCAAGAGAAGTGCAGAAAGAAGCAACAGAGGTGCAGAAGGAGGCAAGAGAACTGCAGAAAGAGGCAAGAGAGTTGCAGAAACAGGCAAAAGAGGTACAGAAAGAGGGAAGAGGGGTGCAGAAAGAGGTACGAGGGGTGCAGAAATTTGCAAGAGAGGTACAGAAAGAAGCAAGAGCAGTACAAAAGAACCAACAGAGGTGCAGAAAGAGGTAAGTGAGGTGCAGAAGGAAGCAAGAGAACTGCAGAAAGAGGCAAGAGATTTGCAGAAACAGGCAAAAGGGGTACAGAAAGAGGAAACAGGTGGGCAGACTGAGGCAAGAGAGGTGCAGAAAGAGGGAAGAGGGGTGCAGAAAGAGGCAAGAGGGATGTAGAAATTTAGAACAAAGGTGCAGAAAGAAGCAAGAGCAGTGCAGAAATAACCAACAGAGGTGCAGAAAGAGGCAAGAGGGGTGCAGAAAGAGGCAAGTGAAGTGCAGAACGAAGCAAAAGAGGTGCAGAAAGAACCAACAGAGGTGCAAAAAGAGGCAAGAGGGGTGCAGAAAGGGGTAGGAGAGGTGCACAAAGAGACAAGAGGGGTACAGAAAGAGGCAGGAGGGGTGCAGAAACAAGGAAGAGAACTGCAGAAAGAAGCAACAGAGGTGCTGAAAGAGGCACGAAGGGTGCAGAAAGAGGCAAGAGAAGTGCAGAAAGAAGCAACAGAGGTACAAGGCAAGAGCGGTGCAGAAAGAGGGAAGAGAGGTGTAGAAAGAGGCAAGAGAGTTGCGCAAAGAGGGAAGAGGGGTGTAGAAACAGTCAAAAGGGGTGCAGAAAGAAGCAAGTGAGGTGCAGAAAGAGGCAAGAGAAGTGCAGAAAGAGGCAAGAGAGGTGCAGAAACAGACAAGAGAAGTGTTGAAAGAGGCAAGAGAGGTGCTGAAAGAGGAACGAAGGGTGCAGAAAGAGGAAAGAGAAGTGCAGAAAGAAGCAACAGAGGTACAGAAAGAGGCAAGAGTGGTGCAGAAAGAGGGAAGAGAGGTATAGAAAGAGGCAAGAGAGTTGCACAAAGAGGGAAGAGGGGTGCAGAAAGAGGCAAGAGAGGTGCAGAAAGAAGCAAGTGAGGTGCAGCAAGAGGCAAGAGAGGTGCAGAAAGAGGCAAGAGAGGTGCAGAAACAGGCAAGAGAAGTGCAGAAAGAGGCAATAGAATTGCTGAAAGAAGCAACAGAGGTGTAGAAAGAAGCAAGAGAAGTGCAGAAAGAGGCGAGTGAGGTGCAGAAAGAGGCAAGAGAGGTGCAGAAAGAGGGAAGACGAGTGCAGAAAGTGACAACAGGGGTGCAGAACGAAGCAAGACAGGTGCAGAAAGAAGCATGGGAAGTGCAGAATGAAGCAACAGGGGTGCAGAAAGAGGCAAGAGTAGTGCAGAAAGAAGCAACAGAGGTGCAGAAGGAGGCAAGAGAACTGCAGAAAGAGGCAAGACAGTTGAAGAAACAGGCAAAAGAGGTACAGAAAGAGGGAAGAGGGGTGCAGAAAGAGGTACAAGGGGTGCAGAAATTTGCAAGAGAGGTACAGAAAGACGCAAGAGCAGTGTGTGAGAAGTTGGCCTGGTATATGCTGTTCACTAATTAAAGTGGACACCTTGCACCAGAACAATTCGACTCTTATGGTAGATAGGTTTAAGACAACCTTTATAGAAAGCTATCCTAGTGGTAGCTGTGGAGAGCAGCCTTCAGGCTAAGTCTTGAAGGAATGTAAAGCAGCTTGTTTTACCACACAATCTCTTGAATCACCAAATGAAAAGACACCACACAGGTATATATATCAAATATATATGTATTTATTAATAAACACTCTCTACTAATCTCTTTATGAGATTAGAGGACAGGAACATATGTATAAGTCAAATATTATCAGGATAAGTTTAGCACAATTGAATGTTACAATCTTAGTTTGCTAGACCTAGGTCTAGGGCATCTAGAATCGAGGGACCCCCAAGAACCACCCCAGGTAGTTGTAGGAGACCCACAGGGGACGGACGCGGTGACCTGGCACCGATGCAAATCCTGTACGAGTCTATGCACTCAGACGCGATTGAAATATCAATGTTAAAGGTCCCTTGCGTGTTCGAGGCGAACACACCGATCGGTCCTTGTACGAGTCGAAGGACGCGGTTACAGATGGAATTGCAAGGGAGTTGGACGCGGTGTGTCTAACACAGGCGCGAACCATGTACGAGTCAGTGCGATAGTCGCACTTGGAAAGTTAGAGTTTTAGGGCACTTCGAGGGAAGCTACAAGCAAGTCACTTACAGGGTAAGTAGTTCTAGGGCCCACACCCACAGGAGCACCGTAGTGCTGAAGTTACCTCACCCAGGGAGCCGGGTGCATAGGTGTTCTTTGGTGTCGGGTCGCGGCGTCGTTTTCAATGGGAGCCAGTGAAGACTTGCTGCTTGCGGCGACAGGAGAAGTGTCCGGAGGAATCCAAGCCTGGATTCGGAAGATGGAAGACCTGAAAGCAGAGGGGACAGTGTTCAAAGTCACTTGGCAGTGACTCGGGGCAAGGAAGATGGATGCCCACCGTCGTCGCAAGATTCAGGTCGTTCACGGTTGCCTTGACTCTTCAGCCACGAGGTCCAAGAGGTGTCGACGACAACCAAGAGCTGGATTCGGCATGTCCCACAATGTCTGCAGCTTACTGCAGTGTCGGCAACTCGATTGGAGTCAACAAGCCTTGGTAACAGCAAGTCTCGGGGAAAGTGTAAAGAGACAATGGCGCAGACCAGCAAGGTCTGGAAAACTCACCCAGCAAGGGTAAGTCAGGGCAGGCCTGGAGCAACCAGGGGAGTCCTTTGGTTTCTTTTGAAAGTCTTCTGGGGACCCGCAAGCTGGCTGGCAAGGGATCGCGAAGACGCCTTGGGAGGATTCTCTCACAGGGGCCTAAGGTCACTCAGGACATGGTAGGCCTCGGATCTTAGGAGGGATTCCTGCTGGTGGCTGGGACCACATGTGGTCCAAAGCACAAGTTCTTGGAATGTTGTGAAAGGGTTGCACTCGACAATAGTGCACGGTACCCAGGGGTCGCGGTTCCTCATTACTCTTGGGGTCCACTGGCCTCAGCTTCGCTGGGGACTCACGATGGCCTTTGAGAAGTCAGGAAATCTACTTCTTGGGCTGCAGGGACTTCGGACTCCGGCGGGAGCGGAGTAGTTTGCAAACGTCGTTTGTAGTTTTAGGTGCCTGCCAAGCAGGGGAGTCACCCCTTGACTCCAAGGGAGATTCTTCAGTCTTCCAAAGGTAGTGGAACGTCGAAGGTCCAGGATTCTTCTTGTAGAGCGTCGTCCAGGGAAATCTAGGGTGCAATGCACAGGTTCCCCCTCTTATACTAAAAGAAGGGGAGGGACTACCTATGGGAGGGTCAGGGGAGTGGGCGGCTACACCCACTTCCCTTTGTCCAGTTTCGTGCCAGAGCAGGGACAGGTAGCCCCTGAGCCGGTTTGAACTGGCATATGCACAGAGGAGCCTTCTGCTCCCCCAGTGCAGGACTTCAAAGCACTCTAAGAGTGCACCCACCCAGCCCCAATACACTAAACCCTGTCTGGGAGGTGGTCACACCCCCTTGGGACAGGATATCTATTGTTGGGCTTCCTCCACTGCGAGTGTTGGTCATCAGCAGGAGGGCAGCCCAGTGTCTGTGACTGGTGGCATCCATTTTGTGATGCCAGGGCTCTGCAGGATTCTACCGCGTTTCCACAGTAGGTACATGTCTATCCCTCTAGGCGGGGTTGGTAGTATTCCAAGGTGTTTGACACCAAACACGACATGTTTCGATGCAGCCATTCCAAAGTTAGCATTTTACCGCGAGGATATAATGCACTTAAAAGTATATGGTTTAACTGCATCCACAAACAGCACCAGAGAATGGACTCTGAGAGCTGCAGAGGGGCCCTGCTCAGGCAGAGGCACCCCCTCACATAGAAGCCAAGCACCCTGCCCTCAGGATTGATAGGGCCTGCCTTAGGGGTGACTGATAGGGTTATATGTTTGTGTAGGAGAGATATAGGAAGCCTATATCTCAGTGAGGGGTGCTAGCACTTCCTCACTCAGGCTGCAGTAGCAGGCCTGTGGTGTCAGATTTAGTCTGCTTCCCAGGGGTGGCATAATACATGCTGCAGCCCCTGGTAGGCCTGTGAAGTACCTATGCCCTTGGTACCTAAGGTACCATATACTAGGGACTCATAAGGTGCCACAGTATCCAATTACTAGTGCACCTAGAGTGCACTCCAATCGTTTAGAGAGAACAGGGAGGCTGGGGCCCTGATTAGCAGGGTCCCAGCCTGACTATAGCCAGAAACCAGTGTAAACATCAGAAAAAAAGTGGGGGCAACATAAGAGGCAGATCCTACTCTCCTACACAACCCCCCCAAACGCAGGGACACTAAACTAACTTTGACCAGTTGAGTCTTCGTGTTCAAAGTGGAAATACCTTGAGAGTCCATCTGCATTGGCATGTTGGGTCCCAGGTCTATGTTCCACTGTATAGTCCATCCCCTGTAGGGAAATGGACCACCTCAAAAGTTTTGGGTTTTCTCCTTTCATTTGTTTAAGCCATAGGAGGGGCTTGTGGTCGGTCTGAACTATGAAGTGAGTACCAAACAAGTATGGCCTCAGCTTCTTCAGGGCCCATACCACAGCAAAGGCCTCCCTCTCTATAGCTGACCAACGTTTCTCTCTAGGGGTCAGCCTTCTGCTAATAAAAGCTACTGGCTGGTCTTGACCTTCATCATTCAGTTGAGACAGTACAGCTCCCACACCCAGCTCAGAAGCATCTGTTTGGACAATGAACTTTTTGGTGTAGTCTGGACTCTGTAAGATGGGGGCAGTGCACATGGCCTGCTTTAGGTCTTCAAATGCCTTTTGACAGCTAGCTGTCCACTGAACCTTTTTTGGCATTTTCTTTGAGGTCAGATCATTCAAGGGGGTCACTATAGATCCATATCCCTTGACAAACCTCCTATAGTACCCAGATAGGCCTAAGAAGGCTCTCACCTGTGTCTGGGTGGTTGGAGCAACCCATTCCATTATGGTCTGGATCTTGCTCTGTAAAGGCTGAACCTGGCCTCCACCTACAAGGTGGCCCAGGTACACAACCTGACTCTGCCCTATCTGGCACTTAGTGGCCTTGATAGTGAGGCCTGCCTTTTGCAGGGCCTCCAAAACATTCCTGAGGTGGACCAGGTGATCCTGCCAGGAGGAACTAAAGACAGCAATATCATCTAGATAAGCTGAGCAATAAGTTTCCATCCCTGTCAGAACTTTATTCACCAACCTCTGGAAAGTGGCAGGTGCATTTTCCAATCCAAAGGGCATCACCACAAAGTGGTAATGCCCACCAGGGGTCGAAAATGCTGTCTTGGCTTTTGCATCATCAGCTAATCTGATCTGCCAGTAGCCAGCTGTTAGGTCAAACGTGCTTAGATACTTGGCTGAGGCCAAAGAATCAATCAGCTCATCTGCCCTTGGTATGGGATAGGCATCAGTCCTAGTGACTGCATTGAGGCCTCTGTAGTCTACACAAAACCTCATTTCTTTCTTACCACCCTGGGTATGATGCTTGGGTACCAGGACTACTGGACTAGCCCAAGGGCTATCTGAAGGCTCAATTACACCTAGCTCCAACATTTTCTGGACTTCAGTCCTGATACAGTCCCTGACATGGTCAGGTTGCCTGTAGATTTTATTCTTGACAGGCAGACTGTCTCCAGTGTCCACCTCGTGGGTGCACCAGGAAGTCTGACTAGGGGTCAGGCTAAACATATGTCTAAACTGTTGCAGAACTTGTCTGCACTCAGTTTGCTGATGGTCGGTGAGGCTGCTTGCCAAAGCAACACCATCTACTGACCCATCATCAGGGTTCTGAGAGAGCAGGTCAGGGAGAGGGTCACTCTCCTCCTCCTGGTCCTCATCAGTTGCCATGAGCAAGCCCATGTCAGCCCTGTCAACATATGGCTTTAATCTGTTGACATGGAGCACCCTCAGGGGGCTCCTGGGAGTTCCAAGATTCACCAGGTAGGTGACTTCTCCCTTCTGTTCAACTATTGTATGGGGGCCACTCCACTTGTCCTGGAGGGCTGCTGGGGCCACAGGCTCCAACACCCACACTTTCTGTCCTGGCTGGTATACAGTCAGTACAGCCTTTGGTCATGCCAAGCTTTTTGTAATTCTTGGCTGGCCTCTAGGTTTTTGGTTGCCTTTTTCATGTACTCTGCCATCCGGGAGCGGAGACCAAGTACATAGTCCATCACATCTTGTTTGGGGGCTTGAGAGGTAACTCCCAGCCCTCTTTTACCAAACACAGTGGACCTCTCACAGGATGCCCAAACAGAAGCTCAAATGGGCTGTAACCAACCCCCTTCTGTGGAACCTCTCTGTATGCAAACAACAGGCAAGGAAGAAGAAGGTCCCATTTCCGCCTAAGCTTCTCTGGGAGTCCTTTAATCATTCCTTTCAAGGTTTTGTTGAAGCGTTCAACTAAACCATTGCATTGTGGGTGATAGGGGTGGTGAACTTGTAAGTTACACCACACTCCTTCCACATTGCTTTTAGATATCCTGACATGAAGTTGGTACCTCTGTCAGAAATGACCTCCTTTGGATAACCCACTCTGGAGAAGACTCCAATGAGGGCTCTTGCCACCACAGGGGCTGTGGTGGTCCTCAGGGAATTGCTTCTGGGTACCTGGTGGCATGATCCACTATCACCAGGATAAACCTGTGCCCAGATGCAGTTTGAGGGTCAAGGGGACCAACAATGTCAATCCCTACCCTTTCAAAGGGTACCCCCACCACAGGTAGTGGTATCAGGGGGCCTTTGTTGTGCCACCTGCCTTACCACTGGCTTGGCATGTGACACAGGAGCGACAAAACTCCTTTGTGTCCTCTGACATATGTAGGCCAATGAAAATGTGGAACAAGCCTGTCCCAGGTCTTGTTTTGGCCCAAGTGTCCTGCTAAAGGGATGTCATGTGCTAGGGTCAAGAGGAACCCCTAAACTTCTGAGGTATTACCATCCTCCTGGTGGCTCCAGGGGCTGGGTCTCTACTCTCAGAATATAGGAGTCCCTCATCCCAATAAACTTTATGGGACCCACTAGCACTCCCAGCAGCCTCAGCAGCAGCCTGCTGTCTGAGGGGTTCAAGAGAGGGGCAGCACTGTTGCTCCTTCCTCAGATCTTCCCTAGAAGGGCCCCCTGACCCCAAGAACTCAACCTGATCAGGCTCAAGTCCCTCTGGGGCAGTTCCTTCTTCAGGATCTGCTTCACCTCCCTCTGGGGGTGAATCTGTGATCTGAGACAGAGGGGAAGGCACTGCCTTTACCCTACTGCTCCTCCTCTTGGGAAGCATCTGGTCCATTGTTCCAGGATCCAGAGCTGGTTCAGTGTCATGCATTCTTGCTTGTGACCTGGTCACAGCAAATACCTCTGCAGGGATGCCCAACATCTCAGCATGAGTCCATAACTCTACTTCAGACCAGGCTGAAGTCTCTAGATCATTGCCCAATAGACATTCGACAGGGAGGTCTGCACTGACTACAACCTTCTTGAGGCCAGTTACCCCTCCCCAGGAGAAATTCACAACTGCCAGACTATGGTTGGTCTTGACGTTGCTTGCATTGGTCACCTGGTACATTTCGCCCAGGATGATCTGTCCAGGGTCCACAAGATCCTCTGCCACCATGGTGACACTAGCACCTGTGTCCCTAAATGCCAAAGCCTGTTTGCCATTTATTACAGGCTGCTGTTTGTATTTGCCCAGATTACTGGGACTCACTAGGAAGGACATATTAAGGTCTCCCTCACAAATCAGCATTGCCTGAGTGGGCACTCTGACTAGGTCAGAGTCCACTTCAGAACCCAGGGTCAACCCTACTACACCCTTATTCTGTGTACCACCTCCACCAGTAGCTGAACTAGGGGGAACAGTTGCCTTAGGGGCAGGAGTGGTGGTGGTTTGGTCTTTGGACTTGTTACAGTCAGAAGTCCAGTGCCCTTTCTGTTTACAGAATTTGCACCAGGGCTTCTTTTGGCCTTTTCCCTTGTTGGGTTGTGACTCCCCACCAGATGCAGATTTTTGGGGCCCTTGTGAAGACTTCTGGTCTTTTGACTTATCCCCACCTTTCTCAGAGCCCTTAGGATCTTGCTTCTTGGTGTCACCCCCTTGGTTCTGGGGTTTCTGCCTCACCCTGGTTCTGACCCACTTGTCTGCCTTCTTTCCCAATTCTTGGGGAGAGGTCAGATCCGAGTCCACCAGGTACTGATGCAACAACTGGTTCTGGCAATTATTAAGGATCTGTTCTCTCATCATCAGATTATACAATCCCTTGAAATCAGTAACCCTACTGCCAACCAGCCAACCCTCCAGAGCCTTGGTTGCACAATCAACAAAGTCAGTCCAGTCCTGAGTCTGTGCCTTCTGGGTGTCTCTGAACTTTAACCTGTACTGTTCAGTGGTTAAGCCAAACCCATCTATTAGTGCACTCTTCAGGACTTCATAATCATCAGCATCCTCTTCTCTAACAGTGAGGAGCTTGTCTCTACCTTTATCTGAAAAGGAGAGCCACAAGATTGCTGCCCACTGCTTCTGGGGGACCTGCTGTACTCTACAGGCCCTCTCCATAGCAGTTATCCACTTGTGGATATCATCCCCACTCTGGTAGGGAGGAACAACCTTGCTCAGGTTCCTATGGTCTGGAATAGATTCTCTGCCTCTAGGGACACTGTTGCTGCCACCAAGGGGTTCTAACCCCTCTCGTCTAGAAGCTCTCTGGATCTCCAGGGCTTCTCTATCCAGTGCCAACTGCTTGGTTCTGAGGGCAACTCTTGCTTCCTCATACTGCAGCAGTTTGCACATTCTTTCAGAGGAGGTCTCTCTTATGGGAAAGTATGAGTTCCTCTGGTGGACAAATTCTCTGCCAGAGTGATAAGAGTGCTCAGATTCCCTGGAAGGGGACCTATGCCTCTCATCCACTCTGTCAGTTCTCTTAGGGAGAATTCCTCTGTCCTTTTCAGGCCCCTTGAGGCCTGGCCCTTCAATCACAGAGTCCTGGTCATTCGGATTTTCATCGTCTGACCCAGATACTGTAATTGACCCACCCACTGATTCAGAGCCATTAGCTCCTAGAGCCAATCTAAGATCATCTGCTGTCAGCAGATGTATCAGGTGTAGGGTTGAGGGACTCTGTCCTAGTCTCAGGTGTCTTTCAACACACATGGCTCTCAAGTCAGAGAAAGCCATGTCCTTATACTGAGGCTGAGTGGATCCACTGGTTCCACCCTTTAAGGACATTCTAGTGTTGTGAAGTGTTGTACTACCTACACTAGTTTGTGGCCTACTGATACTAGCTTGAGCTGTAGATAGGGTGTGCTATCCCTTGGCACACAGCTCTAAGTTCAGTAGAACTTATCGATACTAAGCTTGACTTTATATGTACCTTAAGTACCTATAGTGGTTTTCAGTTAGTAATTCAAATAGAGATTTTCTGGTAAAACAATAGCAAGCTGGAATCCCACACGCTGCCATCAATGTGAGAAGTTGGCCTGGTATATGCTGTTCACTAATTAAAGTGGACACCTTGCACCAGAACAATTCGACTCTTATGGTAGATAGGTTTAAGACAACCTTTATAGAAAGCTATCCTAGTGGTAGCTGTGGAGAGCAGCCTTCAGGCTAAGTCTTGAAGGAATGTAAAGCAGCTTGTTTTACCACACAATCTCTTGAATCAGCAAATGAAAAGACACCACACAGGTATATATATCAAATATATATGTATTTATTAATAAACACTCTCTACTAATCTCTTTATGAGATTAGAGGACAGGAACATATGTACAAGTCAAATATTATCAGGATACGTTTAGCACAATTGAATGTTACAATCTTAGTTTGCTAGACCTAGGTCTAGGGCATCTAGAATCGAGGGACCCCCAAGAACCACCCCAGGTAGTTGTAGGAGACCCACAGGGGACGGACGTGGTGACCTGGCACCGATGCGAATCCTGTACGAGTCTATGCACTCAGACGCAATTGAAATATCAATGTTAAAGGTCCCTTGCGTGTTCGAGGCGAACACACCGATCGGTCCTTGTACGAGTCGAAGGACGCGGTTACAGATGGAATTGCAAGGGAGTTGGACGCGGTGTGTCTAACACAGACGCGAACCATGTACGAGTCAGTGCGATAGTCGCACTTGGAAAGTTAGAGTTTTAGGGCACTTCAAGGGAAGCTACAAGCAAGTCACTTACAGGGTAAGTAGTTCTAGGGCCCACACCCACAGGAGCACCATAGTGCTGAAGTTACCTCACCCAGGGGAGCCGGGTGCATAGGTGTTCTTTGGTGTCGGGTCGCAGCGTCGTTTTCAATGGGAGCCAGTGAAGACTTGCTGCTTGCGGCGACAGGAGAAGTGTCCGGAGGAATACAAGCCTGGATTCGGAAGATGGAAGACCTGAAAGCAGAGGGGACAGTGTTCAAAGTCACTTGGCAGTGACTCGGGGCAAGGAAGATGAATGCCCACCGTCGTCGCAAGATTCAGGTTGTTCGTGGTTGCCTTGACTCTTCAGCCATGAGGTCCAGGAGGCGTCGATGACAACCAGGAGCTGGATTCAGCGTGTCCCACAATGTCTGCAGCTTACTGCGGTGTCGGCAACTTGATCGGAGCCAACAAGCCTTGGTAACAGCAAGTCTTGGGGAAAGTGTGAAGAGACAATGGCGCAGACCAGCAAGGTCTGGGGAACTCACCCAGCAAGGGTAAGTCAGGGCAGGCCTGGAGCAACCAGGGGAGCCCTTTGGTTTCTTTTGAAAGTCTTCTGGGGACCCGCAAGCCGGCTGGCAAGGGATCGCGAAGACGCCTTGGGAGGATTCTCTCACAGGGGCCCACGGTCACTCGGGACGTGGTAGGCCTCTGATCTTAGGAGGAATTCCTGCTGGAGGCTGGGACCACACGTGACACGTGGTCCAAAGCACAAGTTTGTGGAACGTTGTGAAGGGGTTGCACTTGACAATAGTGCTCGGTACCCAGGGGTCGCGGTTCCTCATTACTCTTGGGGTCCACTGGCCTCAGCTTCACTGGGGACTCACGATGGCCTTTGAGAAGTCAGGAAATCTACTTCTTGGGCTGCAGGGACTTCGGACTCCGGCGGGAGCGGCGTAGTTTGCGACCGTCGTTTGTAGTTTTTGGTGCCTGCCAAGCAGGGGAGTCACTCCTTGACTCCAAGGGAGATTCTTCAGTCTTCCAAAGGTAGTGGAACGTCGAAGGTCCGGGATTCTTCTTGTAGAGCGTCGTCCAGGGAAATCTAGGGTGCAATGCACAGGTTCCCCCTCTTATACTAAAAGAAGGGGAGGGACTAGCTCTATGACCCTACCTATGGGAGGGTCAGGGGAGTGGGTGGCTACACCCAATTCCATTTGTCCAGTTTCGCGCCAGAGCAGGGACAGGTAGCCCCTGAGCCGGTTTGAACTGGCATATGCACAGAGGAGCCTTCTGCTCCCCCAGTGCAGGACTTCAAAGCACTCTAAGAGTGCACCCACCCAGCCCCAATACACTAAACCCTGTCTGGGAGGTGGTCACACCCCCTTGGGACAGGATATCTATTGTTGGGCTTCCTCCACTGCGAGTGTTGGTCATCAGCAGGAGGGCAGCCCAGTGTCTGTGACTGGTGGCATCCATTTTGTGATGCCAGAGCTCTGCAGGATTCTACCGCGTTTCCACAGTAGGTACATGTCTTTCCCTCTAGAAGGGTGGAATGCTACCCCCGCCGCCAGGACTGGCGGGGGGGTAGTATTCCAAGGTGTTTGACACCAAACACGACATGTTTCGATGCAGCCATTACAAAGTTAGCATTTTACCGCAAGGATATAATGCACTTAAAAGTATATGGTTTAACCGCATCCACAAACAGCACCAGAGAATGGACTCTGAGAGCTGCAGAGGGGCCCTGCTCAGGCAGAGGCACCCCCTCACATAGAAGCCAAGCACCCTGCCCTCAGGATTGATAGGGCCTGCCTTAGGGGTGACTGATAGGGTTACATGTGTGTGTAGGAGAGATATAGGGAACCTATATCTCAGTGAGGAGTGCTAGCACTTCCTCACTCAGGCAGCAGTAGCAGGCCTGTGGTGTCAGATTTAGTCTGCTTCCCAGGGGTGGCATAATACATGCTGCAGCCCCTGGTAGGCCTGTGAAGTACCTATGCCCTTGGTACCTAAGGTACCATATACTAGGGACTCATAAGGTGCCACAGTATCCAATTACTAGTGCACCTAGAGTGCACTCCAATCGTTTAGAGAGAACAGGGAGGCTGGGGCCCTGATTAGCAGGGTCTCTGCCTGACTATAGACAGAAACCAGTGTAAACATCAGAAAAAAAGTGGGGGCAACATAAGAGGCATATCCTACTCTCCTACACAGTCCTGCGGGAGCCGGCATTGCTTTTGGACAAGGGGAGCTGCTGACATGCAGCTCCCCTTGTCCAAAAGCAATACTGCTTTGCTTCATGGAATACTTGGATGTGGGGAGGGTCCCACGGGGATTACGAATATTAATAGCCCCCAGCTATGAGAACCCAGATCAAGAAATGATGAAAGAATGGGCTGAGACGAATTTATGACGAATAATGAATTGAGTGGGTTGGGCAAAATGATGAGTTGGTGAAACTGAAGGAGATAATGACCAAAAGACTACGGAAGGAAGAGGACAAAATCCGTGAAAGAAAGACTTTCAAGTTCCACAGATATCGAACCGACTACGAGTGTGGGCGCATATTTACTTTTGCAAAAACAACAGTTGATGGACAGAATGCAGAACAATGTCATACATTCACCCCAGTACAGAGATCTGGGCCTAAATCCATCGTTTTTTTGCTCACCATGCCATTCCAGTTTGAACCCAGCCATATGCAAATCAGTCTTGACCCTGTGCCTCATGGGAACAGTCCAGCCCGAACTGCCAAGCTAGGTCCTCCCTGGACTGGAAACAAGCATCCTAGGACCGGTTTCGGGGTTTCACCCCTCTTCAGCCAGGTTAGCTTGATTCCAGTGGCATGGAGAGCACGGGACCCACGTCTGGGCATACCCGTCCCACTCGGGGTGACAAATGCAAAAACAACAGTTGATGGACAGAATGCAGAACAATGTCATACATTCACCCCAGTACAGAGATCTGGGCCTAAATCCATCGTTTTTTTGCTCACCATGCCATTATTTACTTTTGCCAAAAAATATGATTTGCTGAAGGTATCCAAATAGAGCGGAATACAATCTGCCAAATCAAAAGCCGCAGGTTGGAGGTCAGGGCCAGTGATGAAATCAAATTCGGATCTCAGCTCGGCACTCGAGAGAGAGACTGAATTAGATCCTCTCGACCATCAGGCCAAACAAATACCATCGAAATTATCGCTAGCTAAAGAAGTGGATTTTTTAGTTCTAGAGCACAGACAGACACTGCGCCCCCGAGGTCAAATGAACAAACAAGGAAGAATAGATCCACAAAACGCCGGAAGAACGAAAAGCAAAGCGACGAAGAGCCAAAAAAGCAAACACAACGGAAATGGAAACGCAAGTAATCTGCGAACCCACAGTCAGTCAAACTATAATAAATCTAGCCAAAGTGGACTTGATTAAGGCAGAGGAGCAATTGTTAGCTCTCGGATTATCATACTGCCCAGAAAGCACATTTAACTATGCATCTACCAGAATGGATTTTTTTAAAAGTGTGTGAAAACTAAAGTTGAAAAAATATTTTCTGCAACACAATAAATCAATGGGCAGTTTGTCAACCAATCAATGTGATCAACCTTCCCCTGAATCCCCACCGCTCAACCTCACGGCATCTGACATGTCAGTCCTATGGGATATGCAGGATTTGATCAATGAGAACAATACTCCTACACAAAACAAAGAGGAAATTGAAACCACCAGTAGAAGAACTGATCGAAACACTGAGACTACACCTTTTAGACCTCGTTCCACCTTTAATCCCATTACGCCGAGGGACGCCATCGACATTTTCCATGAGCAAACAGTGATTGGGATCAAGCAACTATACCATATAGTGCAAAAAACTACAAGACACAAAACCAACAAACAAGAACTCCAGTACCATCTCTTAATGACCAAATTAAAGACCAACACGGAGGTAGTCATATGCAACTCAGACAAAGGGGGCAATTTGGTACTATGGAGGAAAGCTGACTATATTGAAGAAGCCAGGAGCCAACTAGCTGATAGAGAGTAATACCGTAAAAGTGACATGTTGTCTCTCAAAACTACGTATAACAACTACCCTATGAAACTAGTGGCTTGGAAAAATGCAGGGAGGCTGACCCTACATGAATACAAATTCTTGAGGAATGACAATCCCGTGATACCTATCCTCTATTTTATACCAAAAATTCATAAAGACCCTCAGAAACCCCCAGGACGACCAATAATATCGGCCCGCAACAGTTTACTGGAAAGATGATCCCAGTATGTTGACTTTTTCCTGCAGGAATATGTGCAGCAACTCACCTCTTACATCAGGGACACAGGGGATTTCTTGTCAAAAATACAAAACTTTGAGTGGCAGGATGATTATATATTAATCACCTTAGACGTAACCTCACTTTATACGTCCATTAACCATCAAGATGGGCTGAGGGCGCTGCAATTTTTCTTAGACAAGAGACCGCCTGAATGTGTACAGCATAGCAAAATGCTACTCAATATTGTTGAGTTTTGTCTATGTAACAACATTTTTATGTTTCAGAATGCACTCTACCAACAACAACGAGGCGTAGCTATGGGGGCCAGCTTCTCCCCCAGTTATGCCTGTTTGCACATGGGATGGTGGGAGGAGCTGGTCCTACTAAAAGAGCACGAGGCATATTTTGTAAACAATATTAAACTTTGGCTAAGGTTTATAGACAACCTTTTTATAGTCTGGCAGGGGACCCGGTCAGAAGCTGAGAAGTTTATAGAAGGTCTCAATACCAACAGCCTTAATCTACAGTTCACGGCCACGTTGAGCTCTAACACTGTCAATTTCCTTGATGTCCAGGTGTACATTAGAGAGGGCAAACTGGAGACTAAACTGCATCGGAAGCCAACTGCAGGCAACTCAGTATTACATGCCTGCAGTTCCCACCCCCAACATTTGATCCAGAGCATTCCTTACGGGGAGATGCTCCGGCTCAAACGAATATGCAGTTGTGAGGATGATTTGAAGGCAGCACAATTAGCCAGTAAAAACAGGTTTTTAGAGAGAGGATACTCCACAAAATGTATCAAAGCTGCCATTTTAAAAAGCAATGCAACAGCGAGAGAAGCTCTTCTCAATAAACCCCATAGAACTGACAGAATAACATCTAAATCAAATAAGATACGGGGGAAGGAGAGGAAGCCTTTAGAATCATCCTGGGTTACAACAAACAGGAAAAGGCCATTAAGAAGATCATTAGAAAAAATTGCCCTTTGGTCCTGAGCGACCCAGTTATTGGCCATCTGTTACCAAACAGAGTGGCCGTAACGTATAGCAAAGCACCCTCCAAGAAGGACATGTTGGTCCGCAATGACCCTGGTAGTCAAACCAAGGGCACGTGGCTATCCCAGAGGAAAGGGTTCCACAGATGCAAGGGATGTAAGGCATGCCAATTTGGTGTCAACAAAACATCATATATGACACCATTTGGGGACAAGGAACGACCTATTAACAAAGCCCTAACATGTAAATCGGATTATGTTGTCTATGTGCTGGAGTGCCCTTACGGCCTACGATATGTAGGAAGCACAATACTATAGGGGCATAAAGGGGTACTCCAGCACATAAGGGCCATTAAAAACCAAGACCAAGCCTACCCTGTGGCACGGCATTTTGGGGAAACTCATGATGCTGATCCAAGGGACTTGAAATATTTTTTAATCGATGCCGTTCCACCAAACAAACGAGGAGGAAACAGAGAAAAGGCCCTCAGAAGATTAGAGACACGTTACATTCTTGATCTTGATTCAAAGCATCCAGGGGGTCTCAATGCCACTGAGGAATTGTACACTTACCTCTAGACAGAGTTCTGGGGCAAACAATGTACAAAGGTCTGGCTTTAGAAAATCGGCAGTTCCCCAGCAGCTTACCACAAAGGCTCGAACTGAAACCGCAATGGCCCCCTTTTATTATACACTTAATTTTAGCTTTTTACACTGTGGTGAAATCTGCACAGGCACTTTAAACATTTTAGTATGCACTAGCACTTGTTTTTTATAGTCATAGGGCCGACAACATTGAAGCTTACATTGAACAATTGTATAGGCACTAGCACTTTAGATCTTCTTGAAATCTACCATTGATGCAGAAACCCCAGCAATGCCAATGACCTATCATGCAATGCATGTATTATACATAAATGATCAAGGGAACTAGAGGCCAATGGGGGTCAAGCCACTCATGGTTTAAATATGGTAGAGGTTGACAGGCAATGGACATTTTGAATATTGTGAAATTTCAATTATTGCTGAATTTTATACAATTTTATTGGTTCTATGGTTTTATGATCTTAGTTTGTGAAAATCCAACTGGATTTTTAGGTATTTAGACTGGGACGTTATTTTAACCTTAAAACCAACATCTGTAAACAGAATATTTTGAATATTTTGTTTATGTCTATGACTACCCTTTGAATTGTTGCACTTGTCACTTTAAGGTAATTTCAAAAAAATGGTAGAAAAAGCAAACTTCTGACTGTGATGCGCGTCATGTGATCAAGGCCCTCAGGGGTCAAAACGCGTTATGGCTGCTGTTTGGTAGAGCAAAATAAAACAGCTTACTTGCACCAAACCGTGGTCCGTGCTCCAGTTCTTGAGAGACGACAAAGGAAGGGTGGAGTACTTCGGATATATATATATACATATAACAATACGCACTGGCGACTGACAGTAGGATATATATATATATATATATATATATATATATATATATATATCCAAAATACGCCAGGGCCACAAATAAGTTCTTCAGTGTGAATTTAATCCAATCTCACATCCACTCTACGCGTTTCGGAGCGCTCGGCTCCTTTGTCACGAGTAAAAGCGAATACAACAATCTGTGCATTTAAAGGTCATGTGACACCATTTCGTGCATGAGCATAAAAAGCAGACTAACATTGGAAAAAAGATACGTTTTGGCAGGCATTCAGGCATTAACATGGAGTGGCAATATATATTTCATGAAAATTAAAAAAGAGATAGCCACTCATGTGGCGCGTTTTAAGAGGTAGTTTTAATCCCCCTGCCCTATTATGTACTAGGGTCTTACAGAGGAGGTCATGGTGATCACAGGGGTACCCCAACGCATAGTGTTCCCTAGTGTATGTAGGTGTTTTCACTGTATTCTAAGTGTCTTTTAGCATAGCACTGGCTCTAGGCCTGGTTAGTCAGATTTAGTTACCACCAGTACCCGTCTGAAAAATTTGTGGGCACAGGAGGACTTTCTGCTCCTCTGTTGGTTCTTTCTGTACATCTCTTCTTCTTCCTGCACTTTTCTTCGTCTTTGTGGACTTCTGTTGCTTCTTTCTGCATTTCTTTTGCTTCTTTCTGTGCGTTTTTTCTTCTTTCTTCACATGTCCTACCTCTGTAGGCATAGTTAGAAATTAGCATTTAAAAAACCTTAGAAATTCACTGAAAAAACCATAGGTTTTAGGGAAAGTTATAGTTAGTTGGACATTGCACTCGTACAAAACCCGTGAAATTCCCCCGTTATAGTTAGTTCAGCTAACTATAACTCGCGCCCCTGCAATGCACTGCTGATGACGTCACATATTACATCACTCATGACATGGTCAGTGACATCACTGATGACATCACTGATGACATCTCAAATTACATCACTGATGACATCATCCATGTGATGATTTGATGCGTCTTCTCACACCCTAATATAACTTTTCATACACCCACTCTAAATTACAGACTGCCATTCTCAAAACCATAGACACTCCAATACCAATAACTACATACCCACTCACTGATTCTTAGGCCTACACACACACATCCACTCACTCACCCGTACAGTCACTCATACTTATGGTCACTCAGTACAGGACTATCATATGCACTCATACACTTATATAGAAACTTACACACTGCCACTCATCCATAGAGGTACTCACACACCTAGTCAATCATGCAAATAATTAATCACACAGCCATTTACTCACCGATACAGTTATACACACACCAGCTCACTTACTCATACAAATACTACCACATTCTTACACTCATATACAATCACTGATACAAGCACACACTCATCCATATAACCACTCTCACAATCACACACTCTCACTTATAGCCATTTGTATACTCCAACACACATATATATTGCCTTTCACATATGTAGTTACTCACACATGTACCACTGAGATATACATTCACTCACCAACACACCCATACACACACTCACCCACCCATACAGTCCATCACAGATGCACTCTTGAAACCATGCACCCAGTGACTCACCCACTCACACATTTATACACAGAGTCACACACACCCCACCCACACAAACACTCAGGCACCCATACAGATACTCAGACAACCAATCAATAACCCATATAGACACTCATGTAGCTATTCACAAACCCATGCAGCCGCTTACACACCAACAGACAGACGGATACAGACATTCACACAGTTTAGTCACTAACCCATGCATTCAGTAAGATACGTTTAATCACTCACTTATAGAGTCAGTCACGCACCTACTGAATCATCCATTCAGACACTTATACACCCACTCACGCCTTTCCCTATATATATTAAAGATATTTAAACTTTACAGAACCACAGTCACTGGATGATGTCATCAGTGATGTCATTTGAGATGTCATCAGTGATGTCATCAGTGATGTCACTGACCATGTCATGAGTGATGTAATATGTGACGTCATCAGCAGTGCATTGCGGGGGCGCGAGTTATAGTTATAACGGGGGAATTTCTATGGTTTTGTACGAGTGAAATGTCCAACGAACTATAACGCCCCTGAAACCTATGGTTTTTTCAGTGAATTTCTAAGGTTTTTTAAATGCTAATTTCTAACTATAACATGCCTGAAACCTATGGTTTTTTCAGTGAATATATATATATATATATATATCCTACTGTCAGTCGCCAGTAGGTAGTAGAGGTTCTCTTTTCCATAGACAGAGCGCTTTTTTTGTTTGCTAATAACTTTGGCCTCATTTTTAGAATCTTCAAGAAATTTTAGAAAAAAGTTCATCCACCTCAACTCCTTCCTGGAAAGTTTCAGTATGATCCGTCGAGTGGAGATGAGAAAATAGGGGCTCCCAAAATGTAAAATCCCCATGCATTTTCCATTGACTTCTTTAAGTCAGGTTTTAGCAAAAATTGTTGAACAGAATCACATCAAATTCGGCAGGAAGCTAGATCTTGGCCCACAGATTGTGCTTTTTGTGATTTGGTGTAAATCCATTCAATAATTTTTGAGAAAATAAGGGTAAAAAATATCCCGCTGGTTTCCCGCGAGAGATCAAAATAAAAAATGGAGGCCTGTGATTGGTCAAGAGGCCTGTTTTTTCCGTGAGCCTTCACACTCTTACGGGAGGAAGAGGCTCTTGCGAGTCTCGCGGGAGCAAGCGCTTTGATTGGCAGGCTGTTGGAATGTTAGAAATGAAATTGACCCTGTTACAGTTTACTGTGAAAAATTGGAGGTGTTGAGTAAATGAAATAAAAAAGCTATGTAAGAGGGATCGTGAAAAGTAGGAAGGTGATGTTTGAATGCACTCTGCTATGCACTCTTGTTACAGTATGAAGGAGTCTTACTGGAGATGGTGTTAATCAGACTGTACTATTTATGCTTATTAGTTTGAGAAGAGTCGTGAGTAGAGCTATGCCTCATCCAAACAGCCTACTACACACACCCATCTTCTGCGGTTGAGGTCTGAAAGGAGAGCCCAGGCCCTCCCCACACCCTACTGCGCATACCTATCATTACAGAGAGAGATCTCAGCAGATATGCCCATCCTTACACACACCCTACTACACACACCCATCCTCTGAGAAAGAGGTCTGAAAGGAGAGGGCAGTCCCTCCCCACACCCTCCTACGCACGCCTACCATTACAGAAAGATGTCTCAGCAGAGACGTCAGTCCCTCCCCATACCCTACTATGCACATCTGTCACCCTAGAGGTCTAAAAAGAGACTTCAGTCCCTCCCCACACCCTCCTGTGCACACCTGTCATTACAGAGAGAGGTCTTAGCAGAGAGGTCAGTCCCTCCATACACACTACTATGCACACCTGTCATCTGATAGAGGGGTCTAAAAGGATAGGTCAGTCCCTCCCATCATCCTACTAAGCACACCCGTAATCTGAGAAAGAGGTATGAAAGGAGAGGCTAGTTTATCCCCACACCCTACTATGCACACCCATCATTACAGAGAGAGGTCTCAGCAAAGAGGTCAGTCCCTCTACACATCTTACTATGCACTCCTGTCATTGAGAGAGTAATGACACCTCAGAAAAAGATTGCTGGTGACATGTCTTGATATCACAGTTACAATAACTGAGCAAATAAATAATTTCTATTGGATATTTATATTTTTATACTCACACACATTTTACAAAGATTTTGCAAACTGTGAACCATATACTGTTTTGTTACAATAACAAACACTCTTTTACTAAAATAATTTCAGAGCACAACATAGATTATAAAGTCATTCTACCATACATACACTCACATAAATAATTAATTTACTTAAAAAAAACTAGAAATTCACTGAAAAAATCCAACGTTGAAGTAACGTTATAGTTAGGTGTAATAAAAATATCTGTTTAAATTTAAAAAATACCTTAGAAATTCCCTGAAAAAAAGGTTAAAGTAATGGTATAGCTAGGTGAATTTTCAGTGTGAACAGTAACAGGTTTTGTTTTGGGTAAAACTTTTTATTGAGTTTCATTTTAACCAGACTGTTTCCATTTCAGTACAGTACACAAAGCATATAGTACAGGTTTATGACTACACATCGTGGAGTATATATTGCTACGCCATGACAAAATATCCAGGAGAGTTTATTTATTTATTTATTTTTCAGTCTTAAATAGCGCTAGCTGGACCAGAGGGTATCAGAGCGCTTTACAGGTTAGGAGAATACATAAATACATTTACAAAAATGGTACATAAGAGGGAATTCGTAGTATGAAATTAACAAAGCAGTACAGCACTAAGAGGTTATAGAGTTACAAAGTATAGCAGAGGGCACATAGAGGAGAAAGGCATCAGGGACAAAGAGGCGATTGAGAAAGTCATGTGAACATGTAGAAGGTGTTAATCAATGAGGGAAACGAAGAACAGTTTGTGTGCATGTTGAGGTAGCTGTTGAGGAGTAGAGATTTGATGTCCAGTTTGAAGGAGAGAAAGGAGGAGTTGCAGCTGAGATCTTTGGGTAGGGAGTTTCAAATCTTCAGAGCATTACCTGAAAAGGAACGAGGCTGAGATGATTTCTTCTTGAAGTTGGGAGGAATGAGATGAAGAGCGTTGCAGCTTCTCAGTGTTCGGGCTCTTACGACTCTTGAAATTCTGTTTTTAAGTATTCAGGGATTTTTGTATGAAGCACTTTGTGGGTGACGCAAGCTGTTTTGAAAAAACATCTTTTTTTAATGGGAAGCCATTTAAGACTACAGAGAGCAGGGGAGATGTGATCAAATTTTTTAGTACCTGTGAGGAGCCTGGCAGCCACATTAAGAGCAGCTTTAAAGGGCATCCAGTGACAATTAAAAGTTTCTGTAAGGAGGGAATTGCCGTAATCAAGTCTTGAGATGACAAGAGATTGCACTACGGTCTGAAGATTGTCTGGGGGATGAACAGCTTTTTTTTCTTGAGATGTCTGAGTGTGCAGAGCGCTCCTTTGGCAGAGTTGTTGATGTGCTCCTCCATTATAACAGCATGTTCCCATGAATGCAATCTTGAGTGGCTTGATCCCCATTTATTCACTCTAATTTTTCTCTGTGGTTCTCCTCTCATGGACCAAGGCTGCAGCAGGCATGGTTCTTGCATGATGCCTCTGAAAACGGCCCATTCCCTCCAAATTTTGTGGTGTTTTTGGGGCCACCCCCACTCAAGGTATATTGGACGTTCTAGGCCCATGCAGTGGTCCATGCCCTTAACCCATTTGGCAATGGAAGGGGCCGTTGTGGCTTTCCATGCCTGCGCTATGTTTCATTAAGCAACCACTAAGCCTAACCATAGCAATGCTCTTTGATATCTATTCCCCTCTATGCCCTCTGTGACGTGTAATAAGGTTAACTTGGGGTCTCTGGGAATTTTCCAGCCCAGGATCCCGTCCAGGGTTCCCAGTACTTGGTCCCAGAAGGGAGACATGGGAGGGCATTGCCAGAATGTATGCATTAAGTCTCCATTGGGGTGGTTGCATCGTAAACAATTTCTCAAATGTATGAGTACTATCTTGAACAGCCGGGTTTGGTATGTGTAATGCAACAATTTGAGTTGGATCAGGTGAAACTGAGATGCGATCACCACCTCCCTTGGGGCGGCGACTACTTCAAACCAGTCCTTGTCATCCAGGGGGCCCAGATCTCATTCCCACGCTTCCCTCACTCGTGCCATAATGTCCAGCATGTTGCAGAGGAGCATATGAAATATGTCCGAAGGTTTGTGGTTTTTGATGTTAGTCAAGAGAAGTTTGACCTCCAGTGGAGATTATTCGTGTTATCCTCTACTGACTGTATATAAGGCATGATGGCATGTCGGAGCTGGAGGTATCAGAAAAATTGGGAGCGGTGTAGGTCATATTATAATTCCAAGTCCTGGAAGGACTTCAGTGACCCATCACACATAATGCCTCTGAGTACAGAGATGCCAACGGAGTCCCAGTGGAGAAGCTGCGGAGTTCTGTGACCTGTGGAAGACTAAATCTCCACCACACTGCGGTCTACAGAGTGGGTCTGCCGGCCCATCCTGTGGATCTGAGAGCTACCTCCCATATTGTCAGCATGACTCTTGTTGCAGTGGGCAGAAGGCTTGGGCATGCGCCCCATAGAGTAAATGCGGGAGGTTGGAGCGGACCACAATCCACTCCTCAGTTGCATACACTGGATCGTCAAATCCCTCATACCACCAGTCATTCAGTACGAGAAGGTGGGCGGCTTGGAAATATAAGAGTAGGTCTAGAGTTGCGATCCTGCCGACATGTATGGGGTAACAGCACTTTCTCAGGGAGATTCAAGGGGCCTCCCCTCCCCACAGCAGAGTTCACAGCAAGGCATCCATTCTGGTGAAGAAAGCACAGCTGATCGGGTAGGGATAATTCTGGAGTTGGTAAAAAAGCTTCGGCTGGGATGCATCTTGAAGATGACATAGCGCCCTAGCAGGGATAGGGGAGAGTTGACCAGAAATGTGTGTCTTTGGCTAGACCCTCAATTTGGAATTGTAGGTTGGACTCATACGCTTGGCCCCTATCAGAGGTAATATTCACCCCCAGGTATTTAAAGCCCATCAAGAGCACCCTTATCTTTTCGTCCCAGGGCATAGACGGTAGGTAGGAGCACTGGGATAAATGGAAGATTTGGCCTCATTCATGCGGAGGCCAGAGTAAGAGCCAAAGATTTGAAGAATTTGAACGGCGCAGGTCCCTAATTCCTCAGTTATTCAAAAACCTCAAGACGCCATCCTCATATAGGGATATTCTGTTGCTCAACTCCGTAGAATATTGAAATCTGCAGAATAGAGCATCAACTCGCACCCTGGATGCCAGCGGCTCAATGGCTAATGCGAACAGCAAGAGAGAGAGAGAGGGCAGCCTGACAAGTGCCCCTCTGTATACTAAACCAGTCGCAAACTGTCTCTCCACATGTACGCTTGCCGTAAAGTTGGTGTAGAGCAGGCTCACATAGCTAATAAAGCGCATGCCAAAGCCGTATCGATCCAGAAGCACGGACAAATAATCCCAGTTGACTGAGTCAAATGCTTTTTGAAAGTCGACCATGAGCAGTGCCTGGTGACTTTGCATTTTTTTGCTCGACTCTACTGCATTGTAGACCCTCTGTATGTTGCACCTAGTGGCTTGGCAGGGCGGGAGATCACTCCAGCAAGCATTTTGGCCCAGATTTTCACCTCAGAATTCAGTAGGGATATAGGCCAGTATTCTTCACATTTGGTCCCTTGGAGGCCCAGTTTCAGAATAACGATGATCTCGGCTGCCTGTAGATCTTGGGCTAGCTATCTCCGCTCCTGGGCCTCACTGAAAGTGCTTAGTAGAAAGGGGCTGGTATGGGGCCAGAGTAGACGTTAGAATTTGGCCACTAGCCAGAAAATGCCACAACGCGCACGCATTGTGTCATTTTCTGGCTAGCGGCACTGATTCTGGTGGTTGACTTTTAAGGGTTTAATTCACCTGTGGTCGATACGCCTTAGAAGACTTGGGATTGGACCTATTGGGACCACCCATCAATATTTTTCTCTTTGACAGACACAAGTACTTTTATATCTGATATACTCACTTATGGACACACTAAGACACTAGTGCACCCACTCACACACCCGCTCAGACTTCTAGTCAAACTCAGACAACCACCCACAGATCCATTTACAGTCTCATGCGCCCACACACAGATCCACTCAAAGAGTGATACACTCACTTATGGACCCACTCAACCATTCATGCACCCACTCACACACCCACTCATACACATACACCCACTCACAGACCCACTCATATACTGATTTAGCCACTTATAGACCCAATCAGCTATTCCCACACCCACTAAAGCACTAATCCACTCACACACACACTTACTCTCAAAGGTAACAGGTTGTAGTTACAAAATAACATTAAAATACCTTAGAAATTCACTGAAAAAACAAACAAAGGTTATAGGTACGTTATAGTTAGGAAATAGAATTTTAAAAAAACCTAGAACCAAAAAACAAAGGTTACAGGGATGTTATAGTTAGGCTCCCATTTCACTCATAAAAAAACATAGAAATTTAGCAGTTATGGTTACCTTAGCTAACTATAACTTACACCCTCGCAATGCACTGCTTATGATCTACCATATTACATCACTCATGACATGTTCAGTGAGATCACTGATGACATCACTGATAACATCTCAAACTACATCACTGATGACATCACTGATGACATCATCCCGCGACTGTAAGTGTTTCGTAAACTTTTCTGAGACTTAAAGATATATACTAAGCTACAGCACAAGTTAAATTACAATTTTTTCTGTACTAGTAATTAGTCATACTATTTCTAACATATCCCATCTGATTGGCTGTGTGACTGTCTGTATCAGTGTGTGGTGGATGTCTGAGTGGGTGTATGGGTGTATGAGTGGCTGTATGGATGTGTCAGTGGGTATGTGAGTAGCTGTATGGGTCAGTGAGTGGCTGTGTGAGTGGCTGTATTGGAGAGTAAGTGGGTGTGTGAGTGGCTGTATGGGTGAGTTAGTGGCTGTGTGAGTGTCTCCATAGGTATATAAGTAGGTGTGTTACTGGCTGTATGGGTGACTGAGTGTCTGTGAGAGAGGCCATTGGGATGAGGGTGTGGGTGTGTGAGTGGCTGTATGGGTGAGTGAATAGCTGTTTGAGTGTGTGTATAGGTAAGTGAGTGGGTGTGAGTGACTGTATTGGAGAGTGAATGTCTGTGTGAGTGGCTGTAAGAGTCAGTGAGTAGGTGTGTGAGTGGCTGTATGGATATGTGAATGAGTATGTAAGTGTTTCTATGAGTGTGTGAGTGGGTGTGTCAGCGGCTCTATGTATAAGCAAGTGGGTGTGTGAGTAGCTGTATTGGTGAGTGAGTGGCAGTGTGAGTGGCTGTATGGGTGAGTGTGTGGGTGTGTTCGTGCCTGGATGGGTGAGTGAGTGGCTGTGGGAGTTTGTGTATGGGTGATTGAGTGGGTGTGTGAGTGGCTCTAGGGATGTATGAGTGGGTATGAAAGTGTCTGTATGTCTGTATGACTGGATGTGTGAGTGACCGTATTGGTGATTGAGTGGGTGCATGAGTGGTGGCTGTATGGGTGAGTTAGTGGGTGTGTGAGTGGCAGTAAGAGTGAGTAGATGTGTGAGTGGCTCTATGGATGAGTGAGTGGTCACCACTAGGTAGTTATAGTTAGGTCTGCTTTTCCATAGAAAGTGCTTTTTTTTGGTTTGCTAATAACTTTGGCTCCGTTTGGCAGATCATCACAAAACTTTCCCCCAAAAAAGTTCATCCACCTCAGCTCCTTCTTGAAAAGTTTTGCCGTGGCCCATAAAGCATGAGATGAGAAAGAAGGGGGCCCCAAAATGCAAAATCCCCATGCATTTTCCATAGACTTCTTTAGACAAGACTACAGCAAAATCTGCTGAACGGAATTATGCCAAATTTGGCAGGAAACTAGATCTTGGTCCGCAGATTGTGCTTTTTGTGATTTGGTGTAAATTCATTAAGTAGTTTTGAGAAGTAAAGGGACAAAAATAATTGTATGTCTGGACATTTTAGTCCACAAGAGTCCCGAGAGCCTGTCACTGGAGTGCCAATTTAAAAATAGAGCATTCTGATTAGCCCAGGGAACTTTATTTGCCTTGGGCCATGTCGAGTGAACTGACTGGTGGTCAGCAAAATGAGAAAAATGGTGCTGGCAGCCATTAGAGCACTTGATGACTAAGTCCCCTGTCCTGAAGTTAAAAAAAATAATAATATTATGGGCAGGGTAGAGATAGCCTGCCCCCCAGGCCCCATGGCGGGAACAAGAGAGAACCCACTGGGGCCAAAAATAAAAAGGAAATCAGCAAAAAATGCAGTGAAAAAGGAGGCTGGGCCGCATTTAATAACCCTACACCTTGGGGATCTCACCGGGCTTATGTTTTAATAAAGGCGAGGGGGGCTATGAGGCTCTGCTCCCTGAGCCTCAAGAGGCCACAGGCAGTCCACCCCTTGAGGCCAAAATTACTTTATATGGGGATGGAGGTGCACAGCCCCCTCTCCGAGCCTCCAAGACCCCAGGAGTCCCCCCTGGCTGAAATTCCTTTGTATGGGGAGGGGAGCTATGTGGCCCCCCTCCCCAAGCCTCCTAAGACCCAAGGAGCCCATCACCAGACCTGCAGCCAACCTCCCTATTGCGCCTTTTGCCGTGTCCAGTGTAGAGTTGGCTGCATGTGGGGGGTTGGCTTCAGGGCATGATGGCTATAGGCCAGGCCCTGCAGCCAACCTTCTGCCATGCACAGCCTTTATCCATGTGCGGTGGGGGATTGCATTTACTTATTTTAATTAAATATTACTTTACGTTAAAAAAAAAACCTAGATATTCACTGAAAAACCCAGGTTAAAGTAATGTTACAGTTAGGTCTGATAAAAAGATCAGTTTAAAAAAAAAGAAAAAGTGATGTCATTGAGATGTCATTTGGGATGTCATGAGTGATGTCATAAATGATGTCATAGAGAATGTCATGAGTGATGTCATATGTGAGGTCATAAGAAGTGCATGGCAGAAGCGCAAGTTATAGTTAGATCTGCTATTTATAACTGGTGAATATCTATGTTTTTTGTTTAGTTTGAAATGTTAATGTTTTCACTGACAAATACACCTAACTATAACATTACTTTTTTCAGTGAATACATATATATGAACAAAGGTTAAAGTGATTTTATAGTTACGTAAAAGTAATATTTTAAACTGAAAAAAACTATAAAATTCACAAATTAACTGAAGTGGCTATAACTGATGTCCCCACCATGCACAGTGTTGTCCTCAGTGATGTAATGTCAGATATCATCAGTGGTGTCATTAATGATGTCATAGAACATGTCACAAGTTATGTAATATGTAAGATCTTAAGCAGTGCATTGCGAGGTTGGCAGTTATAGTTAATTCAGTTAACTATAACTGGTGAATTTCAGCATTTCTTTAGTTTAAAATGTTACATTCACCTAACTATAACGTCCCTTTAACCTTTGTTTTTTTTCAAGGATTATCTAAGGTTTCTTATAATGTATAGTAAGATATTATTACCATACCTAATTATGACATCACTTCAACCTCTGTATTTTCCGTGAATTTCTGAGTTTTTTTAAATGTAAAGTAACAATATAAAGGGGTGTCATTTTGGGTGAAGAAGATCTACTGGCTTTGTCAAAGGGTGAGAACACCAAAATATATAAAGCAGGCATATTGGCTTTAGGAGGAAGTCAACACATCAACACTTATAAAGCAGACATATTAGCATTGTCAAAAATTCACTACAGTATTTGATCAATAACTATAATCCAATATATTCGTTAACACACACATCACAATGCTTAATAATATTAATTATCATAAAAATATGTAAAATAAAGCATTTTTATTTAGGATAAAGGTAAACATGTGTTTGAGTCTTTGTTTAACACTCTTCAGGCCACAAAATGCAGCCAGAGAACCAAACACAAAGGGTCCCTGTACTCCAGCTGAAGAGCATAAAGCTCTAGCACAGAATACTTGAAAAATGATGGTAAGTTTTCCTGGGGTCATGTATTCTATGATCCAGGAGACTTACATTGTGTTTTTTAAAACATTCCTAGGGGGCTTGCAGCCCACAACAACACTTTTTTAATTTGTTGGTGATGTCCATGCCCCTAAATTGAGGCACCACGACAACTAAAATATTGCTAAAATAAAAGCCCACACAGGGCGCTATGGGCATTCCCAGGAGGGAAAAGTGAATATTTAATTAGCAGCCTAGATGCTTCAATACTGAAACAATGAGTCCTCTCCTTAGTTTCTTAATTATCTCTTATTCTGGGCTCCTGAGTTCCACCCAGAGCTTTCTTTTGTGTTTGTTACCTAATGCCAGCACGAGGAGGCCAGGCTCTACTCACCTAACCAATGGCAGAAGTGTGCAGAAATGAAGACTAAGCCACCAATGCCCCTGTTATCTGGATACCTACACACTCAGGGTCATATTCACAAGGACTTATCGGTGAGTTATCGCCACCTTAACGCATCAAAAGTGGAGATAGATTTAACGCCCCATTCACAAGCGGGTGCAAACTGCAGACATTGCCAGTATTCCTGCGATAACTGCCGCAAAATTTATCTCCACGGGTGACACCACCAACTAACCCTAATGAGATGCAGAGTAGGCGTTCCCATGCAAAAACTCACGAAAACACCACTACACCACTTTCACAACGAACTGCCAGATCTGCGATGCGAACCAAAAACAGGCGATAAGCCGCGGTAGCAGCAGGGAATTAACACCTGCCTTTTGCTGGTGTTAAGCAGGACGACTACCTACAGCATGAAAGGGAGCCCAGCCAAGAGCCACTTCTGAAGACCCACAGATGCCTTGGAGACAATGATCATGCAGCTCCGAGACCCATGAGGGCCACAACACCCACCGCCACCACTCCCAGGCCCGCCACCACCCCCAGGACTCGTCCCCCCCACGGACCACCACAGAGGCAGCGTACACAAAGACAGCGGACCCACCTTAAACGCACCAGCCGCACAGACCGAACGCCAGAGGAGGACATTGCCCACTACAGGCCCAAAAGGACAACCATCCCCCGCATCCTGACCCGCATCGCCCACCTGCTGACGGTACCAACACAGCGGACAACCAACATCCCTCCACAGACAAAGCTGCCTGCTGTGCTGCACATGTTGGCCTCTGGTACCTTCTAACCCACAACTGCCAAAGTCGGAGGAGTCTCACAGCCAGCCCCATCCAAGTTCATCACACCTGTCCTGGATGCCATCATCAGCCTGGTTCCCCAGCACCTCCACTTCACCCACACTGCGCAGGAGCAGCTGGAGACCAAGCAAGGCCTCTATGCCATAGCTGGATTCCCTCACGTGTTGGGGGCAATCAACTGCACACATGTACCCCTCGTGCCCCCTGCCGACACTGCACACAACTACCGCAACAGAAAGCACATGCATTCCATCAATGTGCAGGCAATAGTGGACCACCGGGGACTCCTCAACAATGTTGTGGCCAACTCCCCAGGCAGTGTGCATGATTCATACATCTCCCGACAGTCCATCATCAACCAGCACACCCAGGATGGCACCTATGGAAATGCATTGCTCGTTGGAAAGTACCAAATGAACACACCACACACCTCCACTCCACAGTCATGCAACTCACGACACTAGCAATGGACACGCAGCAAAACTACATGCAACATGCCACACAACATGCCAACCGACCAGACATGACAACACGACTCCATTGGGAACTTGGGCTTGCCATGCACACAACCCAGCCACGGCATGGCACCACAGCCACACAATAGCAGAATGTGAGGAGAGGCTTGGAGCAGGCATGTGCGAGAGCGGCAAGTGACTAATGAATGAGAACCTACCCAATGCCAGGTGTGGCATGGAGGTGCCGGAAAGACTCCAATGTGAAAACCAAGGAAATGGCCATGTGGACATTAACTGCTGGTGCATGGAGTGCAGTGGCCAGTGGACGCTACCATGTCCCCACAGGCTGTGGGGCAGAACGCGGAAATGTCGCACGTTACGTCCCCCCATATGCGCGGGCGGAGTGGGTTGGCCCTGCATACGCCAGGCCTGCGTAGGGGTGTGAATAAAAACCCCGTCGCACTGGGCATGGTTCTCTTTCAGAATGGCCAACGTATCTGCCAGGGCGGCGCCTCTTAGCCCGCCACGAGGCCGGCGCCATGCGCGGCGGGGCCTGCGTCCCTGTGCGCCTGCTGCACCCCGGGCCGCTGGTCACCAGACCCGTAATGCCTGCCCCAGTGCACCAAGCAGGCTCCGCTCACCTGCCGACACCGGTGTGTGTCAAAGAGGGCCCACCACATGCCGGTGCAAGCTCCAGGCCCCAGTCCTGCGACCTTTGCAGCCTCCGCAGACCATCGCTGGCCTCCACGAAGCTGGCCCACAGTACTCCTTTCTCATTGACATACTCCACTGGCGTACTCTTCGGCGCAGTTGTTGGCACATGTTGTACTGAGTTGTGAGTTAAGAATGGCAGTGACCCCAAGTCTGTGGCAGCGTCCACATCACTATACTCCCTCCGATCAGTGAAGCCAAAGTCTGCATCGCAAGCCTGCGACACGTGGTGCCACTAACCCTGTTCAACGCAAGCCGGCGACACGTGGTGCCACTAACCCTGTTCAACGCAAGCCGGCGACACTTGGATGAGGGCTCAGGCCTACACTGTGGCCCAGTAGGTCCCACATGTGGAACTGTGTCCTGAGTTTTGAATGGGAGTGACCCCAAGTCTGTGGCAGCGTCCACATCACTGAACTCCCTCTGATCAGTGAAGCAAAAGTCTGCATCGCAAGCACACGACATGTGTCTGTGGGCCCGTGCTGACGGCAGCCCCTGGCCTACACTGCGGTCCAGTATGTCCCACATACAGCACTTAGCCGTGATTCATGAATGGCAGAGTCCATACCAGTGAACGCATGGGGAGGAGTAAGAGGAAGATGCGGTTCAGTCCGGATGAAAGACGTATCCCCGTCACGGAGGTGACAGAACACTAGCAACAACTGACCTGGTGCCACTAACTCTGTGCGCAACGAGTCATGGGCACTTTCTGGTTGGACTTTGGTGGCGTCTGAGTCCATGGCCTGGGGGTTGTCTGCATCATCATCTGGCTGGGACGGACTTGGTGTTCAACATGTGTCTGTTCCATTCATCTCCACCATGGTGACTGTTTCTGCGTGGTTCTGCCCTCTGCATCATGCCCTGGGGGTACACCTTCCACTGTCCACCGAGACACTCCGCAACAACCCCCTTTGTCATCTACGAGAACCTGCTCTGCTCTCGTGACCCTGCCCCAGTGCACCGCAAGTCAGCGGCCCGTGGCGGTAGGCCCGTGCATGACACTGTGCATCCGGGGCCACTAACTCTGTGCAGCTCAAGTCATGGAGCCTTTATGGTTGAATTGTTGTGTCCTTAACGATGTACATTGTTGTCGTTTTTTGACTGCACCAGGCGCTCCATGACGGCTGGTGTACACACACCCCACACACATCCAACACAGGTGTCACTCGACATGTGAGCCTGCTAATAAACGTGGCCGGGCGCACGTGCCCGTAGCCATTCACACCATCTAAGCAAGT
Organism: Calotriton arnoldi; assembly: GCA_963921515.1. NCBI lineage: Eukaryota > Metazoa > Chordata > Amphibia > Caudata > Salamandridae > Calotriton > Calotriton arnoldi. The sequence goes on along the minus strand of CAWUFW010000108.1, from coordinate 2,944,222 downwards.
GTGTCCGTGTGGTCATTATGTCAGCATGATGGGCCCAAGCCCTGCAACATCACAGTGTGCTGTCTTCAGCGGACGATACCATGTCAGCTCAGCAGTGGCCAAGACCTTGGACATGTAGCTTTGCCCGCCCCCCCCTGCATGCACAAGCGGCATGTGCTGGTCCGGCGTACGTCAGGTCAGCGCCGGGTGTGCTGATTCGGCAGGGGGATCAGGGCGTGGCTCTGGTCTGGCCTTGAGCAGGAAGTGCGGTAAGCGTGTCTCTGTGTTGGAGTGTTGTCGCCACCAGGGCCACAGTAGTCGATGTTGCAGTGTAGCATGCACCCGGAGGGTGTGCCCGCATGTACGGGGAAATGTAGGAGCGCAAGACCACTCGGGGACTTGGCTCATGCATGCCAAGTGTTATGTGTATCAGTCCTGCGCCTGCATGAGTCAGATGCCTAGCCTCAATCGCAACGCGATCACAGCCAGCCATGGACTGTACACCTGTGTCCACCCTGTCCGGACCATTGGCCTACACTCATGTGGCCGCAGACCCTCAACGGCCAGCTTCACGGTGTTGTTGGCATGCCGCTGGACATGCGCAGACAGGCATGACAATGGTGTGCCGTAGGAGTGCACGTGATACAACCGCGCAGCGCACACAAGTGTTGGGGCTCGTGGGAGGGAGGAGCAGCTGTGAGGCAACGTAACACACAGTGAGGCCGCTCATGTGCCACGTGCTCGGCATATCATCCATGATTCCCTGGGTTGCAGACATCCCACCCCACCCACGACAGGCCTCTGTACATCTCCTGTATGCAAGCAGATGGTGAAGTTACTGTAGGGATGAAAGGTCCTTTGTCTGAACTATCAGGCGGTAGCACATCTGCAGCTCCGACCTGGGACTTGCATGTGCCCAGCACCCCCTGACAGATACGATAGCATTTGCTGTCGACTCCCACACTACGCACTGCCGGACGTGAGACCAGCTTGTACACATCCCACACGCAGAAGTCCTTGGTCGTAGTTAGCGTGCGTGAAATGGCCTTCACACGTACTCCCACGCCACCCCAGGCCGGCACCCGTTGCACACAGACACTGCTCATTGCTCCGAGCTGTGCCATTTCATCCACAGGACTGGCGCGGGTCAGCACAGTGCTGCTTCAAGCAGAGCCACTGACGCAATGGCAGACCATCCCAGACACATGCACAACTCCAGTCACGTGGACCTGTACTGTGCACGTCTGCTGCATGTACTGGGGGCACTGCCATTGGCAGTGCTGCGGATCAGTTACCGGCTAAGCTTCCGCCTTGCCAATGTCACCTACGTTCAGCCTGTGTTGCATTGTCGCTCGTGCATATTCGAGTGGACCATGGATGTCTGCCTCTCCAACATAACGGTAGCTGACCTGGATTTCGACGTGTGTGTGCGCCCCCTGTTGGCCCACGACCAGAAGTGTTACAGTGATGCCCGTTTACGGCATGCCTGGATGATTGGCATGCATGCTGGCAACTGGACCTGGGAGATTGCACGAGTCGTCGTGTGCAGTGACCACATTGAGCCGCTCCCCTATTGGGCTTTAGTGCCAATTGGGGCCAGGGGCTGGAGTCAGCACATCTGTCCGGGACAGCTGATGGGTTACGTCGCCGACATGTTAGATGTGGTGGACAACGAGCTCTCATTGGAAATGTTGGCCTAAGCTGCTGCACTCGCGTTCATGGACGAGTGACAACCTACCTGCAGCCACAACTGAATGTGACCCATTGCACGTGTCCCGACGCCTGGTTGCATGTTGGGGATCTGGTCACATGTCCCAAGACGACAGTGGACATGGCTGCATTGGCCAGAACTCCGGATCCATGCGTGGACAACCAACGCGGGTTGGCACTGACTTGTGTGGGTGATGGACTCCCCCGGGGTGGACATGGACGCTTTCCAACGTTCCTCATTCAGACATGCTGCTGCATTGGTCTGCATGTCGTGGCACTTCTCTTGGCCATACTGACACGCAATTGTTGATAAAGTTTCCGCACCTTCACTTGTCTCCAACTGTGATGAGTGTTGATTTGTATGCCAATGTGTGTCACGACCTATCTGAGTCCCTGCCATACATGCATTGCTACCCCATCAGGGCTGTGGGTTTGTACTTGTGCATTCTCATGTCCCTGTTTCGTGCTTTGCCAGATGCGTATGGCCATTTACCGGCCACAAGCGGGTGCACTTGTGTCCTGTGTTCGGTTGTGCAAATGTTGCTGTTTGTGCCACATTGTGTTTGATGTTGGGGTGCTCTGCTTCCTATGTGTGTGTGCTGCATTGTGTGTGAGATGTCCCTTCAGCTCTGATTTGGCTCACCCTTCTCCCTTTCAGGCAGTGTGGTTTTCACTTCTGTGCTTGTTCAGTGGTGTGATATTGCCGAGTTGTGTGACTTGTGCTCTTGGTTGGTGTTGTTACTCTAGGGCATGGTTTGTCTGCAGTTGTGCTGTGCTTAATTGTGCATGTGTGCCATTGTGCCCAATATCCCCCCGTCCCCCCAGTCCCTGGTCGTTACTCTCCCTGTTGCTGTTGTGTCTGTTGATTTTGAGCAGTGACCGCTGTCCCCGACTCCTGCCACCATCTCCAGACTGATGTGGTGGACACCATTTCCTTCATGTCATCCAGCTCCTCGTGTGGCGCTGGACTCCCACCTCCGGTGTGCATTGCTGCCTTCAGGTTGTTGGCGTGTTTTTCCGCTTGTTTGTGCGTTTCGCATCATTCCAGCTGTTCTGGTTTTCTTCCATTGTCCTCCTCCGCTCACCGGCTGCATTCACCTTGTCCACGATGGACTGCCATGTACAATGTTTTGTTGCCAATGGGGCTTGTGGGGTTGTGTACTAGCTCCTGCTGCCTCCATTGTGCTTCGCTGTTGTTTTCTGTTTGGTTTGTCTTCCTTTATCCTGCTTTTGATGTGCTTATTCCAGCATGCCATGTGTGTGTCGCGGGCCTGGCGCTGCTTATCGCTGCTTTCCTCATCGCGAATGGGCTCATCGCACGTTTGGGTTTGTGTTTTTATCTCCGTCGAGGTGGTTGTATCGCGGACATTGGCCGCGTTTTCGGCAGACTATCGCATGGTACCACCGTGTTGTGAATTCCACGTTAACACTGGGTTATTTTCCCGCAATAGACTGCAATGTGTAAAGTTGCGTTAACATTTTTTGGGGATGTTTAGCGCACGTTCTTGTGAATATCCCCCTGAGTGTTGTGACTGTGTGATGGCAACAGACCTCAGGAGAAGAGGGGTTAGGATGAGAAAGAGAAGATGATTTCTCCAGCTTTAGGGAAAAGAGCCTCTTTTGCGTAGAACTTCTCTTCCCATTTTTCTGAAGGGGAGCTTGAAGCCCTGTCAGCCAAATGTGTATTGTGAAAAATGAAGGTGGAAGAACATGAACCCAATGTACAATTTTTTGTTAACCCTCATCTTACCCATGCGTGGTTGACTTACCTTTCTGCTTTCCCATGGAAAGCCACCCAGCTTAAGAACACTCTTTGCACTCATTATGGATTACTATTATTATTAATATGTCTCTATGAGGTTTCTATTAAAAAGAAACAAATACAGATGAGATGCATTGTTACCAGGATATTATCGCATAGCGACTTTTGTTTACCAGGATATTATTGCACACAATACTTCCCCTTAGTCATACCTCTTAAAACTCGTGCTCAAGCATAGGATAACTTCACAATATTTGACAAGAACACCCTTTGCACTTCGCAACACCTTGTACCTGCACACTGTTCATATCACAGGCTATTGCAAATGTTCACGAAACAACAAAGCTTTTCAAGTCACTTTGTTCATATTGTCCATTGCTTGTTATGGATGCATTCACTTCCAACTTCAAGTCCTTGTACTTTAGTTAAATGTCTTTCAATCCTTATCAGTTAGTGCACTAACCCTAAATATAGTTTATGAATGCCTTTGCTCAAAATAGCGGTAATCTACCTTTCCGAAGTTCAGTAGAGTTCTGTACATGTCTTTGTATTTCTTCTTTTGCAGGGAGTCTGAGGCAGAGGATGTCAGAGCAGGGAGCCTGGAGCAGAGTCTGTCAGTGCAGACAAAGATGTAGCAGATCCTGTACTGGGAACAGGATCATGCAGTTAAGATCTTACATGAAACCTACTTCAGGAGCTAGGAGGAAGAGAGGCTATCTCCTTGAGAGCGAGGAAGCCGAGCAGGGGAGCAGCAGAAGGGTGAGGTTTTTATAGGACCGCACCCAAGGGCGTGGCAGTGCATGGTCCAAGGAAAGTTCTAGGTCCAAGAGGAAGGCTTGATAACAAAGAACATTAGTACAATGAGGTGGGTGATCCACATAATGACACAAACAGCATGGAAAGGTAACAGGAAGGTCCAAGGGCTCAATTTACAGGATGTGTTGCTGAATACTCAGGGAAAAAGGAGATACCAGGAGAGAAGCTAGCAAAGCGTGAAGCAGACTACGCATGCTGGATGGGATGTGAGAGGAGCCTATTCTCACACTGACAAACCGGCGCCCAGCCTGGCCTGCACAAACATATATATATATTTGTATACATATTACACAGTGATGGTTGCCACTGCATAGCTCTAGTTAGGTCAGCGTTTCCATAGAAAATTTGTTTTTTGTGTTGCAAATAACTTTGGCACCGTTTGACAAATCTTCACAAAGCTTTCCAAAAAAGTGCTCTTTTTTGCCTAGTTTGTGCATGGAAAGTTTTGGAGAGATCTGACAAGCGGGGGCGAGAAAAAGGGGGGTCCCAAAACACAAAATCCCTATGCATTTTCCATAGATTTATTTAAAAGCACTACAGCAAAAACTGCTGAACAGAATTACACTAAATTTGGCAGGAAGCTAGATCTTGGTTCACAGACTGTGCTTTTTGTGATTTGGTGTAAATCCGTTTAGTAATTTTTGAAAAATAAAGGTACAAAAATATTTGTATAACTGGAACGTTGGGCCTGAGGGACTCTCACAAGAGTCTTGCGTGAGCACCAATTAAAAAATAGAGGGTTCTGATCGGCCATGGAGCTTTTTTTCCCTTGGGCCATCTCGATCCAGCAGGAGCAAGCGTTCAGACTGGCTGCCAGAAACATGGAAAAAATGTTGCTGGCAGCCATTACAGGACTCCGGAACTTAGTTTTCTATCCTGAAGTATTAAAAAAACATAAAGCAGCAGGGTAGGGATACCCTGCACCCCTAGGCCCTATGGGAGGGACCCAGAGGAACCCCCCCTTTGGGCCAAAAGACAAAAAATAATCAGCAGTTTTTGACTCAATCCCATGCGGGATCATAGCAAAAATAAAATGGCGACCACCATATTTTCTTTATATTTGGGGGAGGCATGAGAAGGGCCACACACTTTGAGCTGATTTTGGCCCCCGGTTACTGAATCCCCCCGGGCCAGGTATGTTATTGAAGAGGGGGGGAGCATGCAGTCCCCCTTCACTAAGCCATTTTCGACCCCAGGGACCCCATTCCCCGGGACCCATTGTATTTATTAAGGGGAGGAGGGCATGTGGCCCCCCCTCCCCAAGACATTTTCAGTCCCAGAGACTGCATCCTCCAGGGCCCAATGTATTTATTAAGAGGAAGGGGGCAGCACAGCTCCCCCACCCAAGCCTTTAATGACCCTGGGGACCCCATTCTCCGGGGCTGACTCACTTACTCTGTCCCAGGGAACCCATCACCGGGACACAGTAGTTTCCCTTCCCGCACTACAGCGGGCAGGAAAACTTGTGTTTGCTTCCGACAGGTGGTAGCATTCTTAAATCTCCTATCAAATGGGAGCAACACTAACTCTGCTCCCACTGGGCAAGAGATTTAAAAATGCTCCCACTGGCTGGGAGAAGACTTGTGTTCTGTTTCCCTGCCCATAAGAAGGGCTAAGCTGGTCCTGGGTTGCTTGTATTCTGGTTCAGGGAGGACCTTGTTCGGCATTTTAGGCTGGACTGTCCTTTTGGAGGAGGTTAAAGACTGATTTGCATAATGCTGGGTCCAAACTGAGGTGGCATGATGTGCAAAATAACGATGGACTGGAATGCGGCCCGAGTAATTACCAGTAGCTGATATTAACTCAAGCATTCCATCCATCACTTTTTGTATACTTTAGTATGTCGTCCTAAGTGGGATAGGTATGCCCAGATGTGGGTCACATTCACTAAGGTATCTATAACTCGCACCCTCGCCATGCACAGTTTCTCATCAATAATCTTACTGCAAATGTTACAGTGATATTATCAATTATGTCATAGAAAATGCCATGAGTGATGTAATATCTGGGGTAATTAGCAGTGCATGGTGAGGGCGCAAGTTATAGTTACGTTAGGGCACGAGTTATTGTTACATGAAACAACTATAGCAGCTGAAGTTCTATGTTTTTTTGGTGGATTTCTAAAGCTTTTAGCTTCCTAACTATAGCTTCCTTGTAACCTTTGTTTTTTTCAGTGAATTTCTAGTTTTTTTAACGTTAAGTAAAATGCCCCTTGCAATGCAAGATGGGGGAGGGGGAGTTGGACGCAGGGCCTGGCCTGACATTGTGCTACCCACACTCAAGCTTGCTGCTCCTGCCCCAACTCCTCCTTGACATCAATTGTCCAAGTCCATGCCCCTACTCTCTCATTATAGCCCTGTGTGGCCATGGTTCTGCCACTGCCCTTCCTGCTTGGCATGAACAGTTAGCTTGCTGCCCCATTCACCTCCTCCCTACTGTCTGTTGTCCGAGTCCAGACACCAGCCCCCTCCCTCATGCCTTGCATGGTCCAATGTGCTGCCACTGCCCTCCTTTTAGCTTGATGTCCCTGCCCACTCCTCCTGCCCTCCGTTGCCCATTTCTGTGACCCATCATTGTGCTCCTCCTTAGCCTCTGTGCTGAGCTTGCTGGCCATACCCTCCATCACCCACACTCAGATGTCTGTGTGCTTGCCCCTGCTCCCTCCTTTTTGCTCACCATGTTCCATGGGCCTGCCACTGTCCCTCCTATCGACTCTGAGTGTTCTGTTGAGCTGCCCCTGCCACTGCCACCTGCCTAGCATGGTCAGAAGATTGCTGCCTGTCCCTGTCACTCCACCCTGCCTGTCTGATTTCCATGCCCCTATCCCCTCCCTACTGCACTTCATGGTTCATTTTGCTGCCACTCCCTTCTGCCCTCCATGGTCTGTTGTGCTGCAATGTCTCCTCCTGCCTACCCTGCATGGTCTGTTGTGAAGCCCATTCCCCTGCCCCATCTTGCCTGTGTTCAGCTACTATCCTCCACGGTCCTTTGTGCATTCTCCTGCCCCTCCCTCTTGCCCACCATGGCCATTGTGCTGCCCTTTTGCTTGCCATGCATGAACTTCTGTGCTGCCACAGCCCCTCCAACTTGCCCTGTGTAGTCAGCTTGCTGCCCCTGATGCCCTCCCACCCTCTCACCTTCCCACCTTCCCTCCGTTGTCTGTGTGTATGCCATTATAATCTCAGTGTTGCCCTCCAAGGTGTATTGTTCTTCCAGTGCCCATCCTGCCTGCCCTCCATGGTCAGCTTGCTACTCCAGCCCTGCCCCCATGCCCCCTGCCCTCTGTTTTCCATGTGCAGGCCCCTATCTACCCACTCCTGCTTGTCTGGCCCATTGTCGTGCCCCTGCCCCCTCCCTCCTGCCCTTCATGGTCTGTTATGCTGCAACTGTCCCTCCTGTTTGTATGTTATGGTCAGCTTGCTGCCCTTGCCTCTTTCCCCTCTGCTCTTTGTTGTCCATGTGCATGGCCCTGTCCCCTCCATATTACTTTCCATGATCCATTGTGCTGCACTGGCGTCCCACTTGCCCTGTTTCATGTATTGTGCTGCTGAAACCCCTAACGCCTGCCCTGTAAGGGCAGTTTGGTACCCTTGCCCATCTCCCTCCTGCACTCTGTTATGCAAGTCCATTCCCCTACCCCATTCCTCAGTGAACCAATGTACCATACTTGCCAACATTGTGAACTTGGTAAGAGGGAGATTTTGAATAAAAACCCTGGAGAATTGATTCTCTCCATTGAAGTACATTGAAAAATGGGAGATTTTAGGCCGGAGACAGATAAAAATACATCCGTTTTGGGCCTAAAAATATTGGGAGTCTACTGCCTGAATCGGGTCTGTTGGCATGTATTTTTGTACTGCCTCTGCCACTTTCTTCTGTCCTCAGTGGTCTGTTATATTTCCATAGCCTCTCTTGTCTGCCCTGCATGATTAGTTTATTGCCCTGACCCTCTTTCCTCTGTCCTCCATTGTCCGTTGTGCTCCCACTGCCCCTTGTGCCTGCCCAGCATGGTCAACTTGTTGCCTCTGCATACTCCTTCTTGCACTCAATTTTCCGAGTCCATGCCCCAGACATCTGTCTCCCCACAGTATTCTAATGAACAACTAGATTGCTAACATTCTATATTTATTACAAAAGTGTGGCATGCCTGACGTCGTCATGGTGTAATCAAAGCTGTAATACCTAAAGCATTTCCTCTAGAAATTAATAAAAATGAGAGGATCTTATTCCCATAGAAATTATGGTTAGTGCTCTAAAAAACTAAAATGAGAACATATATTCTGAGTTCTCAAATAGTGACAAAGCACTTTTAAATTGTTTGTTATCTTGATGTTTTTTATCCAATTGATCACTTGATTATATGTTGCACTTAGGGAAGAGAATGTGGAATTATGGCCAGAGTTGCAGACTTTGCTGCTGGGGAACCAAATTCAAGTTTTAACGTCAGCTCGACATCCTGTGATTCTGGGCAAATCAGTTAATCTCTCTATGCCTAAAGCCCAAAAGGAATGTGTCCTTGTGTAATGTAACTGATGCTCATAGCACTTCAATACCTTCGGGTCAAGACTGCGCTATATAAAACTGCACATAAACAAAACAAATTGGTTTTTGCACACTTCTGTCATTGGGCTATACTTGCGCTACATTTGGGTGATTTTTGTGCTAGATTTGGGCTCTTTTCTCTCTGGTGGCCATCTTGGGAGGCTTATTTGTCATGAAGCTCCTTAATCTCATAATTTACTGCAGTATCCTCAGTAGAAAATGCTTTCAGTTTTCCACTATTAGTTGCTCATCAGAACAGTGCAGTAAACTGCTGATCATCAGGGAGTTTACTGGCTGTCTGCTACTAGTGTTGAAAGTGCATGTTTCAGTCTACATGTCAGAATGTTTTAATGAAATAGAAGAGGAAGATATTTAAGAACTCACTTAAAACATGTCCTAATTTTTCTTCCTACAGCACTAGCCATAATTATATGACAAAATGAACTCCTCATTTTGTTCCTTTCTAAATTAAATGTTTTAGGTTTTGCCAGTTTGACTAAATCAAGATTACTTCAGGTGTGCCACATGTATGTCATAAGTAAGACTGTTAGTACTCTAGTTGTTCTTTTGAACACTCTGGGAGGATGCAGTAGTTTATGAAAATAATCTCATTAGTGACCTCTAATAGAACTGGATGTAGCAATGAAATTGATATGTTATAAATAGCAGACAGTGTTATATACATTTTTTAAATTTGCAGTATGTTTTTATTTACCCTCCTATGTTTATCAGCTGTACTTGATTTGGTAAACTCCTCCATTTTTCTGAAAATCTTACAAGAGTAAAGCTATCTGAGTTGCAGGGCTTGGATTTCAGGACTTGGATACTGAAGTTAGTTCTCCTCATACCTCGAGAACTGTGTTAGACCTGATACCCTTGGGTGGTAGTCCCCCAAACCTTTTCCTTTCACCTCTCCTATTTTCCTGAATTCGTTTTTTGTTGATTTTAGGACTCATTGCATTTTATCACTTCTAACCAGTGCTAAAGTGCTTGTGCGCTCTCCCTCAGACATGGTAAAATTGTCCTACACTTAATTGATATATTTAATTTACTTGTAAGTCCCTAGTAAATGGTACTACCTGTGCCCAGGGCCTGTAAACTAAATGATACTAGTGGGCCTACAGCGCTCATTATGCCACCCACGAAAGTAGTCTTTTAAATCCTGACTCTGGCCTGTCACTGCAGTCTGTTGCGCAGTTTTAATCTGCCATTTCCACATGGCAAAATAATTTTTTTTTAAAGTCTAAAATTTCTTTAAAAAAAATATGTAGGTCACTCCTTGGCTAGCCCATAAACAGCCCACAGGGCAGGGTGTATTGTATTAAAAAATAGTAGGACATGTGTTTTAAGCAGGGAAACAGTCGGAACACCGCGGCCTCAGCCACACCTGTTCGTACTACGCAAGCGCTACCACGCTTACCTTAACCACAAATATGCCTTAACCAAGCATATGTGTGGTTAAGGCAGTGCGCGGACAAGCTGCTAGCTGGCGGAAGCTGGAAGCAGCCAAGCAGCAGGAAGGATCAGGAGAGGACGCGATGTGGTGAGATAAGAGGGACTGGGGCCAGGTTTTGGGGGGTAGTTTGTATGGTTTGGGGGGATCGGAGTAGTTTTCTGGGCTTGTTATGTTTCATATAGGTACCCCAATATAGGCTCAGGTAGTCACCTAACCTTTCACCTATATTCTCCCCTACCATTACACTACATAACGGTTCTTGGGATTGACCTTTTACCTAGTTACGGTGCTGCTTACAGGACGTAGGGTTTTCCCTGAAAACTAGCCTCATCCATTATGCATGAGGATTCTTGGAAACTCAGCAAGACTACCATCTCCTGCATAATAACTATGTATAAGGATCATTCCTTCTGTCATCCTAAATCTGACATGACACAGCAAGGTAGAACCCCCTGAGGGTACCACTTTGGGTATATAAACGCCATATGTTGCTGAGGTAGTCAGAGGAGAAAAGGACTTCCATGCTGACACACTGACGCGAGACGCTGAGGTTCCTGCACGCAGACACTCCAGCTCGCAGTGGTCTGACATCCCTTGCGGGGTGTCTATCTCGTAATGAGGTTGACTTTATCCTAGAGGGATTCTTGGCTTCTACACCTACATACATGCTAGGTACATCTAGTAAGAGTTGCATCGTAGGAGTACGCTTTTATTACTGTCATGTATTTTATATACTTGCCTGTATTCATTTTTTTAGCATGATGGTAGAAATCTACCATCCTTTTACTCTTTTGGTGCTTGTAATCATGTATATCTGTTTCTGCCTAACGGTTTTTCCAGCACACCTATTTTACACTAGAATGACGCTGGTTCAATAAATGCTTACTGAAAAACGTCCCCACCGTTTATTCTGTGTATCTCTCTGAGATAAAGTGAGCACGAGTGACTGAGCGAAAAGTATTGCACTGTTTCCACGATCCTGAGTGATCAGGGTTGTCATGTTCGATAGTTGCTAAAAACTATTCTCTCCTTGGTAAGAGGGGTTAATAGTGGCACTGTGAGCTAGCTGGTATAGAGGCTAACATACCCAGTGGGGGTCTAGAATCAGTCTGGACACCAATCCTACAGTGTATGTTGTCTAAACATGCAGATCCTATATAGGTTTATAGGAACTATACGACAGGCTGGAGGTTCGGGGTAGTTTTGAGGGTTGGGAGGTTTGGGTAGTTTTCAGGGCTGGGGGTTTTGGGTAGTTTTCAGGGCTAAGGGGTTCGGGGTAGCTTTCAGGGCTGGGTGTGCAGGGTAGTTTTCAGGGCTGGGGGTTCAGGGTAGTTTTCAGGGCTGGGGGAGTTCGGGGTAGTTTTTAGGGCTGGGTGTTCAGGGTAGTTTTCAGGGCTGGGGGTTTGGTGTAGTTTTTAGGGCTGAGGGGGTTTGAGGTTGTTTTCAGGGCTGTGGGAGTTCGGGGTAGTTTTCAGGGCTGAGGGTTGGGGTAGTTTTTAGGGCTGGGGGTCGGAGTAGTTTTCAGGGCTAGATGGTAGTTTTCAGGGCTGGGGAGGGGGTTGTTTTTTTGGGAGGGAGGGGGTAGTTTTAGGTGTCAGGGCAGGGGCTTGGGGGTCGTTTTAGGGCTCAAGGTAGCGGGCAGGGATCATAATACTTTTTAGGGCTTAGGAAGGCAGGGTAGTTTTTAGAGCTCACGGGGAGGCCAGGGTACTTTTTAGGGCTTAGAGGAAGGCAGGGTAGTTTTTAGGACTGTCGAGCATATGTCATTAAGGTCATCATAACCTGCGAAGTGTCACCATTGTTTTTAGTACAGTCCTGAGGAAACTTTGTATATTAAATAGGATTCCTTGGGCTCTGCAGACAACGTAAATGCGCCCTCTAAGAAAACAAGTAGAAGTCCCCGAGGGAAGCATTTAGGCTCCCTCGTGGAAACTCTGACGAAGCATGCCTCTGCACACTTGATGTTATTATCTTCATGAAAAAAAGCTCATCCACCTCAGCTCCTTCCTGCAACATTTTGGGGTGATCCGTCAAGCGGGAATAGAGAAAAGGGGAGGGGTCCAAAACACAATTTCCCCATGCAGTTTCATAGGGAATTTTAGTTAGTGCTTAAGCCAAAATGTCTAATAAGAATTACACAAAATTTGGTAGAAAGCTAAATCTGTATCCAGAATGCGTGCTTTTAGTGATTTGGTGTAATCCGTTCAGTAGTTTTGGGGAAAATATGGTTCAAAATGCATAGCTATATTCACAGTAGGGCTGAAATTTAAAAATTCAGGCCTTCTGATAGGCTAAGGGGGCTTCTTTGGACGGAGCGCTCTGATTGGCTGGCCGGAACTTGAGCAGAAATATTGTGGTGGCCATTACAGATGTAGGGACTTTGGCCCCTGTCCTAAAAATGTTTAAACAATACCATATAAGGGGTCAGGTTAATGGTACCCTGACAACCTGGCTCTTGTGACCTTGTTGCCCAAAAATGGTTTTAAAATTTTAGAAGTCACTGCAATACTGTGGGACTCCCAAGAGAGTCCAGACTGACTCTGAGGGACTAGGAAAATTAATTACAAAAGAAATGCGAGGTGGCTAACGGGAGTTGGCCGCTCATGGGGGTGAGGTATGGTAAAAAGATCTTACTTTACATTAAAAAAAACTAGAAATTAACTAAATAAACAGAGGTTACAGAGACTTTATAGTTAGGTATGATAATAGAAACTTGCTTTACATTAAAAACACCTAACAAAATCACTAAATAAACAAAGGTTAAGGTGACATTATAGTTAGTTGAAAATGTCAGTTAAAACCTAAAGTGGAATATTCTGATGGCAGTCGGACCACATCTGATGGCTCATCGGATGCGGTCCAACCGCCATCTGCTGCTGCTGCAGTCAGAGGAAGCAGGCGGAGGGACAGTCTGACGCTTTCCGATGGGATCATGGAGCCAGTCAGACCGTTGGAGGGTCAGTACTCCCTACAATAGGGGCAGGGCCTTCTCAGGCACCACCGTAGGGATTACAAAGTCCCTTTTTGCCTGCCCTTCCATGGCGGTTCGCTTGCCATGAAAAGGAAGAAGGAAAGTGACTTTGGGGGCCCCTAGTGGGCCCCTCTTCCCGCTGTCCCTCCGCTATGGGGCCAGGGGGACCGCCAACTTCTTGTTAGGACGCCCTTCTTCTGCTACGGTGCTGGTCAGATGAGAGTCCGACCGGCATCGTAATGATGCCCAAAATTTTAAACAAAAAAACACTGAAATCCACTAGTTATATTTTACTGGTATAAGTAGAGCTCATGCCCGCACCATTCTCTGCTTATGACCTCACAGATTGCATCTCTTAAGACATGCTCAATGACATCATTGATAACATCACTGATAACATCTCAAATTACATCATTGATGGCAACACAAGCATGGTCGGGGCACAAAGAGGGGGTCTTTTAATCAGACCCTCTCACAATTTCGATTCTACCCTGGCAATGTGTAGTTAAAAGGGTTACAGCAGAATTACACATGGCAGTCTGAGGTGAGATTACATTAGCATTAAGTACTGGGAGGGAAGATATATATTTTTACATATTTTTTAATGCATTCAATATGCCAATTAAAGGTATGATATTAATGAAATTCACAATAGAGTTTTTATCTAAAGAAAAAAATAAGATTCTATGAGACTCAGATTCACAGAGAGTGGACAGGCACCAAAGTGATGAAAGACAGCCAGAGAACAGAAAAAATGAAACGAGGAGAAGCATGCTGTAAAAAATTACAACAAGAAAAAAAAAGGAAAACAACTAGATTATATAGAGTAAATAACATATGACTATGTTGCACTACTGCTCTGTTATGTAAGGATGTGAAAAAGATTATGATTTCTAAAAGGTACGCATATAAACATAATACTTAACGTGCCTTCATCCTGCTAGAATGAAAATGAGACCACTAACAATTGCATGCACTTTGCACAAAATATTTTTAGCAGATAATTAGCTAGAATAAATAATACATTACTGATCTTCAGTCCTGCTCTTTGATGTTATTACTATGTGACCTTTTCCGTTCCCAAAAAAGCATGACAGTGTACAGCAGTTTACCATTGGGTACTACTGTGCAAACATAAAGGGCCAGATGTACAAAGCATTTTATCGGTCGCAAACAGCCCATCGGTAAAATGCATTTTACCATGTACAGAAGGCAAAATGCGACTCGGCAACTTGTTACCAAATCACATTTTGATTTTGCGATTTGGTATTAGGAAGGGGCTTGCTTAGGGCATCTCTTCCTAATAACCAATAGCACTAGTATTGATGAATGTATAAATGTTTTGAGACCGGGAATTGCGGTTGCAAAACATTTGCAGTTACCACCAACTTCAAGTTGGCGGTAACCCATTCGCAAATGGAAAGGGGTCCCCAAGGGACCCCTTCTCCTTTGTGAATGTGGGCGCCAACAATTTTTAAGAGCAGGCAGTGGTCTCATGGAGGTAGCTTTTGATTTTAATTTTGAAATGCATCCCATTTTCCTTTAAGGAAAACGGGCAGCATTGCAAAAAAAATGCTTTGTTTAAAAAGCAATCACAGACATGGTGGTCTGCTGACCCTCATAAATATTGAAGAGGCAGGTCCATTTGTGACCCACTTCAAATCGCTAACAGTGTCAAACACATTGTTGTACAACGCAGTTTGCGATTTCCTAATAGCCAATCACAAAAATTTGCTATTAGGAAATCGCAAACACGCAATTTCGTACGTCTGGCCCAAAGAGAAGTGTATGGGAGTGCTAGTAGTGTGGACACACAGAGGAGAAACCTCTGAAGGATGTTTGCAAAGGTCACACAAACAAAATAAAGGATTAAACAATTCTGTTTTAGAATAATCTCGCCATTTTAACAGCATTTGCTAACTCAGCTCTAGTGTCAAAAAAACTATCAGGCTCAAAGAACGTGTTAAGGCTGTCTGTAACGTGTCATAGATTTAGCAGAACATGCACCTCTCTGCCTGCTAAGATCTTTGTGGTTACTACATACGTATTAAAGAATTTTCCCAAACAGAGATGTTTTTGAAATTAGAGAAATCTGTGAATGTGTGCTTGCTTTAGCTCACTTGTGGCAACATAGTAGTGATTCCTTCATCCACAATCCCCCATACCTCTCTAGTCCTAATACCCAATGTGCACAGTGCTCCATTGCTCTAGATAGTAATTGGCATCTTCTGGTACTGGCTGCTGTAGTACGTATTCTGTGGGAAGCATGTCTGGTGTCCAAATCACATCCACAACAACCTGCCTTCAAGGAACTTTGATGTAAGAAATTGGGATACTGGTTGAGGGGGGGGGGGTGAAACCTTTCTCAAGCAGCTAGCACAATTCTTCTCGGGGTGAAGTCAGATGCAAACTCTAAATCAACCTATGCTCAACCTTTGAGTAGCTTGGCACAGAGCAGTCAGGCTTAACTCAGAGGCAATGTGTAAAGTATTTTTACAACACTTCAAACAGTAACACAGTGAAAACACACCACAAAAGGATCCCACAACAGATTAGATTAGAGTAATTTGTAATAAATAAAACAAGACCAAAATGACAAAAATCCAGTCAATACAACTGGAGATATTCAATTTTAAAAGTTTTAGTAAAAATAGCACCAAAAGGCGTAAAGATCCTACTGTGGATATCTGGTGGTGCCGGACCAAGACAAAGTTACAAATTCATGTCAACTGGATTGGAGTGCAGGCAGGCTACAGAGACCCAGATATGCCCACTGAACAAAGTACCTTAAATCCTGGATTGCGGAGCACTGAGAGGAAGAGCATCAAAGATGCATAGCGCAGCCAAAGCGAGTGCGAGATCCTGCCTTGTCACCGAAGGCCTTGTCGATGAGTGCTTGTGATGCGAAGTCCGGCATCGAGGATGCGTTGCCCAGTCGGGCGAAGCATTTTTTCCGAGGAGCTGCGAGGCTGCAATGTAGAGTCTGGCATCGTCGTCGAGGCTGCTATTGATGAGAGATGCAAGGCCCTGCATTACGGATACACTGAAGATGTGTTACGCATCGGCAGTTCCGATGAAGCATCGGGCTGTGATATGAAGCGGGTTTTTCCAACAGTTCCAATCCGCGCAGCAGCGGTGATGTGTCAGTTCTGCTCAGGGTTGCACTGCGCAGCAGAGGAGATGCACTGGTTCCACTGGATCCACAGACGTTCAAAAGCACCTTAGGCCCACTTTCAGGGGCCTAACACTGGGGTGGCACCACTTGGCAAGGTGAACTCACCGATGGCAGAGTCTAGGTGCAGGGTTGTTGGAAGCCTGTTGTGTCCCTGAGGATTCAGATCAGGAAGCCAGCCATCTACCCGTTGGAGTTACCCTGGGGTTCTGGGTTCAAGAGATGCAGATCCAGTCCTTCTCACCCAGGCAAGAAGGCAGCAGGTCAACACAGCAAGGCTGCAGTCCAGCAAGTCAGCAGGGCAGCAGCCCAGCCGAGTGGCAGTCTTTCAGCAGCACAGCAATCCTTCTTCCTGGCAGAGTATCCACAGGTCCAAAAGTTTACTGAAGAGGTGGTGCCTGAGGTAAAGTATTCATACCAGTTGTGCCTTTGAAGTGGGTAGGGGGAGAAGATTCTAGAGGTTTCCCTTTGAAGTCCTCAGGCATCCTGCTTCCCTGTCCTGGCTCCAGACTAAATACACGGGGTATGCAGCCTTTTGCGTGGAGGCAGGACACAACCTGTTCAAGTGTAAGTAGGGCTGTGCACAGCTCCACCCTCCCATCCTGCCAGTGATGGCCCATCCAGGCACAGCTAAGTTCTCTATTGTGTGTGCATGTCTAGGAAGAATGCACAAAGCCCAACTGTTAACTACATCTAGTCATGTGACCCAGAGGCAGGCTACAGGCACTAAATGGCTAAGGCAGGACAACGGCAACTTTCTAAAAGTGGCATTTTCAAAAGTGTATTTTAAAATCCAACTTCACCATAAGTTAGGATTTTTCATTACACTTCCAAAGACACCAAACATGAACTGGTCATCTGTCCCTATTTGGAAATTACAGATTATTGAATGTAATAAGGTAACTTCAAAGTTGTCCTATGGGAGCGGTAGGCCTTGCAGCAGTGAAAAAGGAATTTGAGAGTTTTTCATTACCTGGACATGTAAAACTTAAATGCACATGTCTAACCTTTTGTAATACACTGTATCCTGCCCTCTGGGCTGTCCAGAGCCCACCCCATGGGAGACATATAAGCATTAAAAAAATTGTTCATTTTGGCAGGTTGAAATGGCAGTTTAAAAACTGCACTCACACAGGCTGCAATGGAAGGCCTTAGACATGTTTAAAGGGGATACTTAAGTGGGTGGCACAATCAGTGCTGCAGGCCCACTAGTTGCATTTAATTTACAGGCCCACAGCACATGTAGTGCCACTTTACTAGGGACTTACAAGTAACTTAAATATGGCAACCGGGGATAAGCTAATGTTACCATGCCTTAATGCAGGAGTGCATGCCCTTTAGCACTGGTAGCAGTGATAAAGTCCTAAGGCCAGCAAAAACAGCACCTGACCTATGTTCCTCATGTTCTGTCTTTCCCTGCCCCACTGGAATGAATCAAATCAATTCTGATTTTAAGTTTGTCAAATGAAATCCACCTCATCCACACATGCCTCTTTTATCTGCCATGGCAGCAGGATGTCTTCGCTGGGTATCCTGTCTTTGAACGTCTTATTACATTTATTTTAAGACCGCTCCATTTGTTGATTGCCAACTATGCTGCTAGAGCCCACAGGATATGGCATCTAATAAAACCCCTGTCCCTTTTGATTCATGCTTACCAAATATCAGCAGGGTACCCTAAATGGTACTGCTTAGCACAGGAGTTGTCATAAAACAGTTAGCAGGTCCCTAACCCACTTGAATTAACTACGCTGTCTACTTACTCAATTCCACTGCTACAGAGAAATGACAATTTCAGCAGGGGGTGATTCATAACACTGGTTACTTGCTCAGTTGCTGCTGTGATTTTACTTCAGTAGAAGTAGACAATCAGCAGATATGACACCAATCACACTGTTGATCAACATACATTGAAATACTGGCACGTTGGCTTCTCTGCACCCCACAGCCCAACCTTTTTAGGCTATATATCAGAATATTGCATACAGAAATATTGTCTGACGTAAATATTGGATCCTAAATATCATTCCATCTGGTGTTGATTTTTGGTTACTAAATCCAATGTGATGATATTTAGGATACACTATTTATGTCCACAAATTTTCTAGTATTTGCAGAGAGTATTTTTGATGGAATCTAATACAACAAAAATAGTGATCATTATTATGGTAACACTGAAGAAAATCCCCAAACAGCTTTCATATTAATATCGTCACTCAGCAGATGAGATTTAATTTGGAGCTTAAAGAGACCAGTGTGTTTTATCTGCATTTAAGAAAGAACTCCAAGTCTAGTATTTAATAATATATTTTATAAACTTTATTGTGAAGTGTCAGTAAGTGTACTAATGTTGGTAAACTTATTCCACGCTATGTTTACAGAGTAAAAAGTCGTTTGGGGAGGTGTAGATGTGTTAATATAGCTTTTGAGAGATGCACATTATAATTTAGAGAGATGTGAGCAAGGTTTTCAGTTTGTGTTATAAAATTAAGGAGCATATTTACAAGCCTCTATCGCCACCACAACGTCACTTTTACTGACGTTGTGGTGGCGAAAAGGGCTTTGCCCACTTAACGTGGCTTAACGCCGCCTTGTGAATAAGGCCCCCTTTCATGCTATACTTAGCGTGAAAGGGGTGGGCAATGGGTGTTGCGGTGGGCGTTTCAATGCAACACCCAATGATTTTGACGCTGCACCATCTTTACAAGGGCAGTGTAAATATGAGGCAGCGCCAAAATTAAGACCAGGAAAAACCTGGTCTTAAACAGGCGCAACAAGGAGAAATGTTTCATTTCTCCTGGTTTCTATGTGTGCTGCGTTGTGTAGCACACATAGAAACAGCAAAAGGCCATTGATTGTTCATGTGCAAGAAGGTGACCCTTCCTGCACATAAACAATCAATAAAAAAATGACGTTTTGCAACTTCTATGCATTAAGCAGCACACATAGAAGTTTCAAAATGCCATTTCACATTGTTTATGTGCAGGAAGGGACACCTTCCTGCACATAAACAATGTTCCCCTACAACACAGGCAAGGGTGTCTGCATTGGCGCTAGGCCGCTAAAATTAGCACCAGCGCAGGCGGAAAATGCAGGGCTGCACCGTATCCTTGTGAATACAGTGCAGCCCTGCGTTTTGGAAGTTTTGGAAGTGGCGCAGTGCAGAGTTAAGCCAAGGTGGCGAAAGCCGTGCTCCGCCACTTCCTAGTAAACATGCCCTGAAGTGATTCAATTGTATAAGTTTGTAAGTGAAGGAGTCTGTGCTTTTTAAATTATAAAACAAAGAATGTAATAATACAAGCTCTACTGTTCTTATGAACCTCACAGTATATATATTTTAGCCCTATGAGATGTTAGAGTGATGATATTGATATTTCTAGAGTGAAACACTATGGTGAGTGTTAGCAAAGGTGTCTCAAGAGGATTGTAAAACTTTAGAAACTGTTATGGAAGCAGAGTTCATGGCATGTTATAATTTAATTGCAAAAATATTAAATTAGACTAGTTGAAGGTGTGGTATTTTTCAGGAGGAAGGAATAACAAGTTACTGGTACACTACATATAAATATGTGATTGTGGGTGAAAAATGTATTAAAGGTTAGACAATATAGTGATGTATCACTGTTATAAATTATTGATTAGTATGTAACTTTTATCTTTTTTGTTATTTGCCTTTTTTTAGGAGGAAAATGGAAACTTGCCTCTAATGGACTTATTATCTGCTTACATAAGCAGCAAAATACAGCCTTGTTAACACAAGCAGGACTATTGTGCTGTTCAGCAACAACTACCTCTTGAAGCACAGTGTTTTTAGGTTGAAAGGTTTGAAAGTGACTGAACAGTTGTGTAGTCATAGCAGCACGAGCTAACTCTGCACGAGCGAGGCTTTGTGAACTGTAATTTATGCCTATCGTGCTTTGTTGAAACTTTCTTGCCACCGAGCATGCTAATATATAACAGGAAATGGAAGACTCTTTGGCAGGGTAAGGTGGCTAAAAGACTGGAAAAGAAGTGCTATGCGAATCAAAATCCAGTAGGCAAATAAAGCAAAAAGGGGAGAGACATTGGCACCTGCTGATGAGTGTAAAAAAAAGTTATGTTATACAGTTGCTTGTTTAACAGTTGTTCATATAGTTTGTTAATATATTTGTTATAATTTTATATTGTTGTTTAATTGTATTGTTGTAATAAAAAAGTTCAAAGTTACTTTTGATTTCTTTGCTTAATACTTATTATTAATTTCAGTTTTACTATAGTATTAAAATATTCACCAAAACTGGCAGTTTCATCTTCAGGGACTGTAAATACGCTGATGCGTGTATTTATCTTTGTGGTAGTATGTACATCTTTTATTCTACAGAAATTTGGTAATGGAGAACCAAATTATTTTGTTATGCAGATATGATGTCTTGTCATGCAACAGTGAGGTGTCATTAGAGAGATCAATTCTTGTCCACGCTGTAGTACGGGGACCTCTGATAAAAGAGAGAGGTATTGGCACAGAGAGCAGAGGATCTTCATACTCTAATACGCTCTCCTATCAGCTGCTGTGCACAAAGTATTATGTATGACTGTTGCCATTGGGAGATGTGTGAACGAGAGGTGAGTATGTCCCTACAATCAAATATTGACACCAGTTGTGCAAGACACACTTTTTAACAGGGATGGACATTCATCACTATGAACAGAGGTATGCACAGAGAGAACAGTTTCTACCCACAGTCTACTTTGCACATATGTTACTCTGGGGAGGAGTCTCAGCTGTCAGGGCAGTGGGTTTCCATACCATAGTCTCTATAGTTGTTATGCAAGACAGAGTTCTCATCATATAGGTAATTTCATCCCTACACCATACTTGTACATCTGTCATCCTGGGGAGAGCTGTGACTAGAGAATTTTCCCCATTTCACATCATAGTTTGCAAACCCATCATCCACGACACAGATCACAGGAGAGGGGCCAGTCTCTACCCACACTGCACTATGTAGACTTATCATGCAAGAGACATCAGTCAGCAAACAGGGCAGTTCCTCCACGCAGCCTACTATGCATACCCATCAGCAAGGGAAGTGGTATAAGCAGAAAGATACATTTTTCTCAAACTCTACTACAGACACCTCTCACCCTGGTAAGATGTGTTAGCGGACATGTCACTCCCTTCCCAGACACAATTGCTTATCCCTGTTGGTCTAGGAAGAGATGTACGCAGAGAGGCTACTCCTTGCCAACACCGTATTGTACATTTATGTTGTTCTGGAGATAGGAGTTACTGGAGAGGAGAATGTTTCCCTACACACTAGTGTATATGTCTGTCATCTTATGAAGAGCTGTGACTGGACAGTGAAATCCATTACCGCACATATATATATATATATATATATATATATATATATATATATATATATATATATATATATATTTTCCTGGGGAGAGGTCTCAGTTGAGAGGCAGTGTCTCTTTTCACCTTACTCTACACACTGGTTACCTTCATGCAAGGTCTCAATGGAGAGGCCAGTCTCTCCCTATAGTCTACTATACACAGTTGTTAGGGTATGGAGAGGTCTCACTGAGATACAAGTGTCTCCTTACACTCTACTATGCACTGTTATTACTAGGCCCTGGCAGAGTTTACGGAGTTATGCTCCGTGGAACTCTGTGAAGTGCCGCAAGCAGCAGAGTGTGGTAAGTCGCGTTGCTCACATTGATTTTTAGCATCTGGAGTTTGTCACATGCTGTAAAATCACTGCAAACTGCACTACACATCATGCCAGAGGATGCTGCTTCCTTCTGCCACTCGAGCAGATAGTCAACTCGAGCGGCAGTTTCTTCAGTGCGAGCGGGAGATTCCTCAACGTGAGCGGGCGCGACCTCCTGCCACCTCCCGCGCTGAGAAATCTCACATGGAGGAGACCTAGTGAGATATTTTTGTCACTCGCCAACTTAATATTGGTGAGCCGTGTGAGAGAAAAGAACTCCACTCTGCATCACTTTGCGGAGTTTTGTGGAACTCTGCGTGAAGTGACCAGTGGGCAAAACTCAGTGAACTCCGTCAGCGAAGCAAAATTCTTCACCCCCCCTAGTTATTACTCTATGAAAAAGTCTCATTTCAGAGTCTTCTTCCTCCCCGCACCGTACCAATTGGGAATATAAGACATAAGTACTGTAATAAAGGAAATTGTAAATTCTTCCTCTAAAAAGAAAGTTTCCGATCTCACAAGACTCTTGCAGGATCGTAAAAAATGTAGTGATTGAACTTTTTCTAATAATAATAAATGGACTTAAAGTAAATAAATGAGTATCAGTGTGTGCTATGTACCAATGTCCATCCCATGCAGATAGAACAAGTGGGGGATTTTCATAAATCTAAGTGACTTATTTTTTTCTGCAATTATATAATGGATTGCATTGCATTACACTGAACACACTGTTACTATTCTTGTGTATATACATTATACATACTACATCAGGATATATTCAGTGTAAATGCAAAGTCCATTATAAAAAGTACAATCTTGTGAGAGGCTTGCAAGAACAAACCAGGAAGCACTGTCCCCTTGGTCTGCATGTGAGGGATTGCCTCCCTGGCTCTCACGAGAGTCTTGTAAGACATTTGGAGAAGGTAATAAAGGGAAACAGTACAAATAACATAGATCATTAAACTATAGGTTAGATCTGAAAAGAGTCATTTTTGTTAACAGTTTCGAACAACTATAATAACATTTTTGTTTTTAAACATTTTTAACATGTTTTTGTGTTTTCATTTTTTTTAATAGGGCAGGACAAAAACATAGAACTTAAGGTGTTAAACAAACACCAACAGCATCTTTTTAAAAAAAAAGAAGATAAAACGTACAAAAAAGTGATTTTTTTTAAAAAACGACTGCCTAGGTGGGCAGACCTGCTTGTCTCAGATGAAAAAAATATCTGCTTGCACAAGCAGCAAAATAGTTTTTTATTTAAAAAAGCAGGGTTATTGTCCGCTTGTGCACTTAGAACTCTTAGTACCTGTGCAGGAACAGTATCTCCTGGAGCAAATGATGTTGAAGCCCCAGTAAAGTTGTATAGCTTCCCAGCATGAGCCAATACTGTCTATGCAAGCCTTTGTGAATGCATGGATCTAAGCGGTACTCATACTATATTGTTTATATCTGCTCCCCTGGCTGAACTCTATGCTGCAAAGTTTACAGGTATTGTACTTCAGAGATACCTTCTTGGCACCTGGCCTCATTTTGAAGAATTGCCACACCAAGGATTCCTTGGGTGGCTCTGGTGGCTGAGGTGGTGCAGAAGTCCCTGGCTGTTCATTTGAATCAGATGAAGACATCTTTCTCCTTAAAGGGAAACAGAATAGGAGAGCAAGTCAAATATGTGTACTCTCACCAAAGTCCAATAGTGAAGGATGAATCCTCTTCTAAATAAAGACATCCGTATGAATCAATCAGAATCATTCCTTAGGATGTACTTCCTCTCCCGGACCTCTTGCAAGTGTCTTGCGGGTGTCTTGTGAGACTATAAAAAATTCTTAATTTATATATTCTATAGAACAGTGCACGATTCATTTTTCTCCATTAAACAGCATGTCTAATGTTCTATTTTGTTCAAAATTACAGTAAAGCACTGTAATTATCTCAATTTTAAATGTATGATCTTGCGAGTGGTTCACAAGAGCAGAACACGAAGTACAGCCCCCTCATAGTCCGCGAAGGGGATTGTGCATCCGGCTACCACGAGGGTCTCGCGAGACCAATCACTTAAAAAAAAAATATCCAACCATCATTTATTCACTACTGTATTATAGATTAGCATTGAATAGGAACTGAAAACATGACAAACAGCCATATACAATAGATGACAATGACATTTAGAACTTTAAGATCTCCTGAATGACAAGTGAGCATTTCACGGTCCTCTCGCGTAAGTAATGACTCCTCAAAAAAAGATTGCTGGCGACATGTCTGGATATCAGAGTTCAAATAACTGAGCAAATAAACAATTTCTATTGAAATATTTATCTATTTAATTCTCACACACATTTTACAAAGATTTTGCAAACTGTGAACCATATCCTGTTTTGTTACAATAAACAAAACATTCTTTTACTAGAATAATGTACACAACAGTCATTCTATAATAGGTTTAAAAAACCTAGAAATTCACTGAAAAAGCCAAAGGTCAATGTGACGTTATAGTTAGGTGAATTTCTCACTGACAACGTTAATGTTTTAAACCAAAACAAACACAGAATTTCAATAATTATAGTTAGTAGTACTAATTATAACTTGCGCCCCGCCCTACACTTCTTATGACCTCACATATGACATCAGTCACGACATGTTCTATGACATCATTTATGACATCACTGATGACATCTCAAATTACATCATTGTTGACATCGCTGAAGATATCACTAATGACATCATCCATGCTTCGTATTCCCACATATTGCTGTATAAATTGCTGTGGCTTTACACGTAGCACAGTTCACATTAACAATCAACCACAGATATATGGGATACCCTCATTGAGTAAGGTGTTCAATCTGTATACAACTGTTCAGAAAAAGCCAATATAGTGAATGCCAATTCGAAAACAAATGCCCTACTATGGACAGCTTTTATATGTATCAAACCACTGACACACACCAAAGCTACATAATGAAATTAAGTTGATATCAGTAGAGAACTGAACACTGTAAACTGTTTTTATTCTATGGAGAGAGTTCATTCTTAGCACACTGTTTTCCAAACAGTAAAACTCTCATGAGAAATACACCATGGAGTATTCAAAAGAATCTACTAAGAACAGTGTACATTCTATGTAACAGTTGTCAAAAAAGACGCTATTTGCTAAAAATAACCAAGATATGAAGGTGCTAAAGATCATACTTCCTGCACCCTTCATACTGTGGGGAAAACATTACAGATAGCCTTTCTTCTAAAGCAAAACAAGCATGCATACATAGGTTAGTACCTGGTGCACACAGTCTTCCATGTTAAGTGTAAATTATCATGGTGACACAATTGTCTCAAATAACTCAAGGTTGCTTAAAAAGTTAGTATCTACAAGGTAGTATCTTTCTCCTATTGGTAACGTTTTATGCAGAACCAAAAAATTGTGTGGAGCATAATGAATACAAGTCAACTATTGCTTGCACACAGAGTTACTCTTGAATGAAAATATTTATAACATGTTCAATACCTCTACAGCGCTACAGTGTATCAGGAGCACACATGTTTTGTACCCCATTAGCTGCACAAGCTGTACAAAATTACATCAATCAATCAATCAATCATGTCACTTATAAAGCGCACTACATACCCGCGAGGGTCTCAAGGCGCTGGGGGAAGAGAGGGGTGGTGCTGCTACTGATCGAAGAGCCAGGTCTTGAGGAGTCTTCTGAAGGCCAGTAGGTCTTGGGTCTGTCGGAGGTTGGTGGGGAGGGTGTTCCAGGTCTTGGCGGCGAGGTGGGAGAAGGATCTGCTGCCGGCGGTCGTTTTCCGGATGCGGGGGACTGTGGCGAGGGCGAGGCTGGTCGAGCGGAGCTGGCGGGTGGGGGTGTAGAAGCTGAGTCGTCTGTTGAGGTAGGCTGGTCCGGAGTTGTGGAGTGCTTTGTGTGCGTGGGTGAGGAGCTTGAAGGTTATCCTCTTGTTGACAGGGAGCCAGTGCAGGTCTCTCAGGTGGGGTGTGATGTGGCTGCGTCGGGGATGTCGAGGATAAGACGTGCAGAGGCGTTCTGGATGCGTTGCAGCCGTCTCAGGAGCTTAGCCGTCGTTCCTGCGTAGAGGGCGTTTCCGTAGTCCAGCCTGCTGGTGACGAGGGCCTGGGTGACTGTTTTTCTTGTTTCGGTGGGGATCCACTTGAAGATCCTGCGGAGCATTCGGAGGATGTTGAAGCAGGATGAGGAAACGGCGTTGACCTGCTTAGTCATGGAGAGGGTGGGGTCGAGGATGACCCCTAGGTTGCGTACGTGGTCGGTGGGTGGCGGGGCTGTTCCCAGTGATGTTGGCCACCAGGAGTCGTCCCAGGCTGAAGGGTTGGAACCAAGGTTGAGGACCTCCGTCTTGTCCGAGTTCAGCTTCAGGCGGCTGGTCCTCATCCATTCGGCGACGGCCTTCATTCCTTCATGGAGGTGGGCTTTGGCGGTGTGAGGGTCTTTGGTGAGGGAGAGGATCAGCTGGGTGTCGTCGGCGTAGGAGATGATGTTGAGGTTGTGCTGTCGGGCGACGTGGGCGAGGGGTGCCATGTAGATGTTGAACAGCGTTGGGCTGAGGGAGGAGCCTTGGGGTACGACGCAGATGATCTTGGTGGCCTTGGATCGGAAGGGGGCGAGGCGGACGCTTTGTGTTCTGCCGGAAAGGAAGGATGTGGTCCAGTCCAGGGCCTTTTCTTGGATCCCGGCATCGTGAAGGCGTGTTCGTAGTGTGTGGTGGCAGACCGTGTCGAAGGCGGCTGATAGGTCCAGGAGGATGAGGGCTGCTGTTTCTCCGTTGTCTAGCAGGGTCCTGATGTCATCGGTGGCGGCGATGAGGGCGGTTTCGGTGCTGTGGTTGCTGCGGAAGCCGGACTGGGAAGGGTCCAGGATGTTGTTCTCCTCGAGGTAGCGGGTCAGTTGTTTGTTGACGATTTTCTCGGTGACCTTCGCGGGGAACGGGAGCAGAGAGATGGGTTGGAAGTTCTTGAGGTCCTTGGGGTCTGCCTTGGGTTTCTTGAGTAAGGCGGTGATCTCGGCGTGCTTCCAGCTTTCCGGGAAGGTTGCTGTCTCGAAGGAGATGTTGATTATTTTCCGGAGATGGGGCGCGATGGCTGTACTGGCTTTGTTGAAGATGTGGTGAGGGCACGGGTCTAGCGGTGAACCGGAGTGGATGGTGTTCATGATCTCGCTGGTGTCCTCGTCGTTGATGTTGGTCCAGGAGAGCAGGCGGTTGGTGGTTGTGGGGGCAGTGGTCTCGGTGGTTGCCGGGGCGGTCGTGGTGTTGAAGCTGTAGTGGATGTCGGCGATTTTGCGGTGGAAGAAGGTGGCCAGTGAGTCGCATAGGTCTCGCGACGGCTGGATGTCGTTGGTGTTGGAGCTGGGGTTGGAGAGTTCCTTCACGATGTTGAAGAGCTCTTTGCTGTTGTGTGCGTTGTTGTCTAGGCGGTCTTTGAGTGAGGCCCTTTTGGCGGATCTGATGAGGTGATGGTGACTGCGGGTGGCGCTCTTGTGGGCGGCGTAGCTGTCCGCTGTCCGTTCGTGGAGCCAGATCTTCTCCAGTTTTCGGCATGTTCGTTTGGAGGCCTGGAGGTCTTCGGTGAACCAGGTGGCTTTCTTGCTGGTGTGGCTGTTGGGCGGATTCTTGAGCGGGGCGAGGGTGTTGGCGCAGTCGTCGATCCACTGTCTGAGGTTGCGGGCGGCGGTGTCGGGGTCGGAGGGTTCGGCGGGTGGGCTCAGGGCGAGGGTTGTGGTTAGCTGGTCTTCCGTGACTCTGCTCCAGCAGCGGCGAGGCATTTGTTCGGTGCGGTGGTGCGTGGTGGGCTTCCTGTAGGTGAAGTGGATGCAGTGGTGGTCAGTCCAGTGGGGTTCGGAGGTGTGGTTGAAGGAGACGTTTGGGCTTGCGGAAAAGATGGAGTCTAGCGTGTGGCCGGCGGCGTGGGTGGGTGTAGTCATGAGCTGTCTGAGTCCGAGGGTGGCGAGGTTGTCGATCAGGGTGGTGGAGTTGGTGTCCTTGTTGTTCATTGAATTAATATGGTACTTACTAGCCACTATGAAAACTGTAAAACCAGCTTGCACACTCATTGGATGATGCCATCAGTGATGTCACTAATGATGTCATTTGAGATGTCATCAGTGATGTCATAAATGATGTCATAGAACATGTAATGAGTGATGTAACATGTGAGGTCATAAACAGTGCATGGCTGGGGCACGAATTATAGCTCGCACTGCTAAATATAACTGGTGAATTTCTGTGTTGTTTTAGTTTAATTGTCACTAAGATATTTACCTAACTATAACATCACTTTAACCTTTGGTTTTTAAGTGAATTACTAAGGTATAAATAAATAAATATATAAAAAAACAAAGGCTACAGGGACGGTATAGTTAGGAAATAGAATTTTAAAAACCTAAGAAATTCACTGAAAAAACCAAAGGTTACAGGGACGTTATAGTTAGGCTGACATTTCACTCACACAAAACCATAGAAATTCAGCAGTTATAGTTAGCTGATCTAACTATAACTCGCGCCTCAGCAATACACTTCTTATGATCTCACATATATCATCACTCATGACATGGTCAGTGATATCACTGATGACATTTCCTGTTGTGAGTCAACGAATATGAATTTTTATTTATGATTCGGAGATCTGTAGAGTTCCACATAAAATATACACATATAATTACTGCAACAATTCTTACAGTTATTAGAAAACAAAAGCAAATACATTTTAGCAGTTTGAGAAATCTCACGATTGATTATATATAGTGCAAAATATGTAGCATCAGAAAATCAGAATCAAACACACTCCATGTACGATAAAAAGACCTTAAACTATGAAGGGCAAATACGTCAAAGTGTTTAGAAAGGATAAGAGAGCTGACCAACATTATAACATACATTACAAATATTTGTGCAGTTCTGTTACAATGTCTCAGTGCAGTGCAGTACAGGCAGCTTTAGGCAAAGTAAGTACTATATCAATTTCCACAATACAATTCCTAAAACCCTAAGAATCTATTTATAATATGCAAATTTTGTTACCCTAAGAGGCCATATTTAACGTGACTGAAACAAAGACCATTATAGTACTTTCAATTTTTTTTTTTTTTTTTTAAAAGACAAAATGTTTGTAACATATTGATTCAGAGGATGGGGCCAAAAGACAATTCTGGGCCTCCGCTGCCGAGGTAATATTATACTTTAAAAACACTGATCTTAAAAATCAACATCATAATGACTGAAGTTCCCGACAGACAAATAGCACATGGTTTAAATCTTGCATCCAGGTCCCACACAAGCCGCAGAGTCTATCCTCCCTAGCTAAACCCTTCCATGCTACTGTTTTAATTTGCAAGGGGAGCAAGATCAGCCTTAATAGCAGGATGGTTCTCCGCACTCCATGGGGAAGGTTCCATAAGACATATGGTGGAGGTTTTTTGCACATAGTACTCCCCACTATTATGTCATTCCTGTTGTGCTGAGAACACAATATGGTATCTCTTTTGCGACTGACTTTATAGATTATTTTTTTAATTAAAGTTTTCAAAACCTGCTTTGGAAGCGAGCTTGCTTCATTTTGCCCAATACCAAACATAACTAATGCTTTCTCATAATTTCTAAAAACAACACTTTTTCCTTTCAAACAAGAGAAGATTTCGTACTTTAGTGCAGCCCGTATAGGACTCACATCGCTATTTAATAAATAATTATCCCTCCTTAGGCTTGCTGCCATAGCAAACAAATTGGTCAAAAAAAGCCTGAATTCAAGCCGGAGGGCTGCTGGAGTTGCTGCACAGTTCAAGTTGCATATTTGGCACCAAATGCACCCTTCCACCTTCTCATAGAAGTCCCAATGTTGCTCATCCACTGATTCACAAGGTTAGCTCAGTGAAGGTGGAATTTTAATCTTATAAACTGATAAAACGTTAGCAAAATGTCTTTGTCCGCAGCATTTATATAGCCTGCCAATTGCAGAGGCCTAAGAGATTACCTTACTGCTGCACTGGTGAATATGCTCAGTATTAGAGCAGTTACTTGAAACAATTCTACCTAAATACGTGTATAATTTAACTGCTTGCAGTTTCTGTCTTCCCAAAAACCAGTGCATATATTTCCTAACCCTACATCCCCGGGACCTACAAACCATAATTTTGCTCTTGGCAATATTTATTTTTAAGCAATATGAAACGGCGTAGTGTTCTAACTCATTAAGATGCCTCTGTAAGCCGATTGGAGTTAAGTTTAACAGAATGGCGTCATTCGCACAGAGTAGGCAGCATAGCTTCATTGTTCCTAGCTTTTGTGAGTCCCCTTTACAGTGCCCCACCCTACTAGGCAAGTCATTGATGTAAAGGGAGAAAAGGAGAGGGGCTAATAAACACCCTTGCTTCAACCCATTATGGGTTTCTACTCTACTCGACAAACCCTGATTTCCTCCTATCAGTACCTGAGACCAGGTGGAGGAGTGCAATGCAATGATCAACCTGAGCAGGTGCACGGGAATCCCCATTGCAGCCAATTTCCCTCACAGCATCCCTTGGTCAACCCTTTCGAACGCCATGGAGAAATCCATAAAGGCAGTATACCAGGCCATACTCTTACCCACTGTGTACTTTTCAATTAAGGTTTTCCAAACTGTGATGTTATCAAGGGTACTGCTATGCTTACGGAAGCCCGTCTGCTCCACTGGAACAAAATTATTACCAAAAGCCCAGTCTTTGAGGTGAAGAAGTATACTCTCAGCAAACAATTTTCCAATCGCATCTAATAATGCGATCTGCCTAAAACTGGCAGGAGACGTTTTGGGACTCTTTTTATATAAGGGAACTACTATGCTTCCCTTCCAGGAGGACGGAATAGTCCAGTGTGCATAGCAGTATTGAAACACTGGTTGGAGGAAAAGGGCCCATGCGGGGATATATTGCTTAATAATGGCTATCAGGAGATCATCCAGGCCCATTGCCCCAGAATGCCTTGCTCCTTTAATAAAACACTCTATCTCCTCTCAGGAAGGGGGGCCATAAGCATAACCTGAGGGAGACTCACTGAGTAATTCCAGATAAGATTCACCCCTAGGATTTGATGCATATAGGTGTGAGTTGTATTGAGTACATTCAGCATTGGATATTAAGATAGCTTCAGCCTTAATTCTGCAGTCACAGTATTTTGCTATTAAAGCCCAATATTTGTGCCAGTCACCAGATAGTGCAACTTCTCTTAGTTTAATCCATTTTTGATCCTCCACTCCTCTACGTTCAGACACCTTCAATCTCGTTCTTGCCTGCTTTAACCGATTCATTTCCCTTTGCCTCAACAATGATGGCTGCTTAAATTGTTCCCTTACTAAGGAGCTCAGCTCCCGGTTTAACGTTTTTACCTCCCAAGATGTTGCCACTACATACTTGGCGCCATGAGCTTGTTTCTTGATCCCACAAGTTCTAAATAATGTCATATGCTTCTCAAACCATGCAATAGGCTTTTCCTGTGTGGGGCCAGAACATGCATTTTTAACAAGTACCTCCAAATTTACCAGATTTTTATTGGACCAAAAGGTACACTCATTTGTTTTGTTATACACCATAGTATCACCTCTGGGGTTCCAAGAGTCTGGAGTTCTAAATTGATGTCCAAAGAAAGGATGCTATGGTCACTCATATTTGTCCTGAGAACCTTAAACTATGTGCATGCTCCAAACAATTGATAGGAAACCACCATAAAATCAATTAGTAACTTCCCTCAACTGGAGTGGAAGGTGGAATAAGCTGGAGAGTCCTCTGGGAATCTCCAATTTAAAATAACAAGATCATTGGTTCACAGACAATCCAAAAAGCTTAACCCTCGCCTGTCTGATCTAATATAACCAGGCAGAGATGTCTCAGGGATGGCCCATACACGTTCCAACTCCCTATTACCAAAAGTCAGAGAGGAACTGTTCGAGATTTTAGCATTGAAATCTCCCACCATAATTATCTATGAGCATTCTTCTGTGATACTGATATTATGCACAAAAGATAACACAGATTTGGCTAGAGAGTCAGACGCCCTCCCAGGGGGATATAAACATTTTCCAATAAAAAAGTTGAGGACTGTCCTCCTGAAACAGTGCCCAAAGCCAATTTTATGCACAGGCAGATATTTGATGGATGGATAAAGACCAAAGGACTCCAATTTATCTTACCACTAGGTACAATAGTTAATCCTCCACTTGCATGGCCTTTTACTCAAGGTTTTGCTGCACAACAGAAAACAAAATATTTCTCATAATTAAAATCTACACAACTCCACGTTTCCTGTAAACAGATTATTGATGGGTGTACTGATGTTAGTGAACTTAACTTAGAGCTAGGTGTCCCAAACCTGCCATATTCCAGGATAAGATTTTGCCTAAGGTGCTACCTCTGCTGCATAGGGAATTTTATGTTTCCTTTGGAAGCGTTCAGTGAACCAGCTACCCAACTCTAATGAGTCAATTCATCTCACCCTTTGAGTTCACTAACCCTATGGTCAGCGTATCCCGCAATATTAATCACTTTTTTGCCTGTAATGCTGCCAACAAAGATTATAATATCCTTTGGATACACAGCCCCCCTGCTATTAGGTGCAACTATATCCAAACCCTGAACGTCATCCCTAAGAGAGTCTATCTGAGCAACTTCCGGTTCCACAAACGGGAAGACATCAATCCCCTTTTTCCTAAAATGGTCAGCCTTAGCCAGGATTAGCAATACAATGATCCCAGAGCTAAAGGTTACTCTGGAATTCAAAAATCCGATTCGAGGATCCAGGAATACTTGATCAATATCTCTACTTGTTACCAATCTCACATCCTCGATATCAGATAATAACTGCAATAAAAAACTTTTATTAAAAGGACCCAATTCCCTATCAAACAAGGATACAATGATCAGATTGTTAGATACATGTCCTAACCCAGGTCCCACAAAAACCTTATTGCTCTGCCTCTGTTTAACCCCTGATTTAAGGAATTGTGCTGGTGGAGGGTAGGGGAAACCCCTCCATTGGCAAACCTTACATTGTTTAGATAAATCCGTACAAGGAGAGAATCCATACAAGAAAAGGTTGGGGGATAACTAGCTGAAGTCCGTCCAGCCTCTAGCGGGGCCCCATTTACTTTCACTGTTATACCCTCCGTATCCACCGAACCTAGCCCTACTTCATTATTCTCTATTGCAATGCTCGATCCACCCCAATTTGTTTAAACTGTTATCCCCATGCTCGTGAACCCTTTCTCTTGCCCTTGGCTACCCAATGCTGGAGCATCTGTGTTAATAAGGAAAGGGAGAAAATTTACTACTAAGGACCCTGACTCCCAACCGTCATAAGGCCCGACTATCTTCAACTCATTTACTCTTTGAGGCTGGATAGTAAAGTCAGACTCTTCAGGAGCATTCAGGAACCTCCATTTTTTTGATTTACGCTTTGTAATATGTCACATCTTTTTCTTCTTCTCCTTCCGTATTTTTAACCCCTTGCAATCTGATTGAGGGGCCCCCTTCCTTGAAGAACCATCACCCGATATGGCCCTTGACGAACTAACAGAGGAAGAGTTCTTAGGTACAGATGCATGTGGATTTTCTCTTTCGGCATCAAGGCGGTGGTCCCCAGGGGCCTGAGTTTGGATGGAGGAACAAAGCTTAATATCTGGCTTGGGGTTATCCTCCGAATGCTCAATGAAAGAAGCCCCCGGGCCATCAATAGCTCCCACTTGAACTCCTGTTTCCACCACCTCTTATGACACTACTTTAATAGTCTGAGAAGCCTGAGATTTCAACTCACTTCCCTTTTTCTTCCCCTCTATATCTAAACTGGCCATAGTCAGGTGCTGCACCCCCATTTAAATCGGGGACAATGCATCCAACACATGATCAGAGTTAACAATTGATTTGTCCAACAAGGTCAAGATTGAAGAAAGGATCCTTTCTAAAGCGCAAAGAATATCAGAATTTGTCCTCCCTCCATCATTCTCATTAGTTCCTTTATTCGAGAGTCACCATGATGCTTGAGACCCCACACTTAGGGATACCTCTGGTTTCATATGTCCCAATCAACATAAAAAAGACACTCTTGAGGAAGGCATGCTGCTGTACAGAGCTGGAAGAGATGGGACACTAACAGGACAATCCAGTGGCGTGCTCAGTACCGTTTCTGGAATTGCCCACGATTTTAAATTAGCTTCCAAAACTAGATTTTTCGCCATATGTATTGCGATGTCCAGCAAAGAAAAATCCTCCATTTCACCAGGATCAAAGCTACATACATCTGCATGTGGCTCAATATGAGACGCTCAGAGGAGCTTTTTGAAACGAGACATTAGCAGTACTGGCTCAACTTTTGAGAGGCCAGATAGAGCCACGGGCTCCTAAGCTCAAACATGAACACAGGCTCGGAGATCAACTTAGTACCAACTCCATTTGGTTCGGGATCGGCCATAACGTCCCCCATATCCAAATCCATTTCTTCCACTGCTTCCACTATTTGACATTGGTCGATGAGCTGAGTTTGAGGGATAGACGGCATTTGGGAATGAGTGATGAGATTGAGCTGATGCAGGACTGAGCCCTGGGAAAGGACAGTGACAATGCCTGACTCTTCTTCTTTAGCTGCACCTGTAGGGGTCCCCAATACTTAATTCTTAACATTCTGCCACAGTGTCCCTTAGAAAACATAGGCAATACAGTAGGGTGGGACTTCAAGAGGGACAGATGGGCTTGAGGCTTCTTCTGCTGGATAGTTTTTAACAATTTGGTGGAGCTAGCATGACTATCAGTGGAGTCAGCCAAGTCTGAAGAAACAATTGGACAGCCAGAACGCAGGCATCTTGATGGCATCCTCAAACACCTTAGGAGCCTAGGGATATTAATCACCAGTGTCCGCGTTTACTACTTATCCACGGATGCCAAATGTCCCCCACCCTTCACCCTGAGGAGCTATCCCTTTCTACAGCTCCACAGTGAGCACTACCTCATTAGTAGAGAATGGGTAAAGGTAAGGGCTCACTAGATCTCACCAGGGCCGCATTAATGAACAGAGCTTATGGGGAATAGGCTAGGAGTGTGTACTAGGTACAACTCCCTCAAAAAGTGGCACAAGCTGCACCAACCTAATGCTGGCCGCTTCTGCACCACAGGGGAAGGGCTGTGGCCTAGGCCTCCCCAGCACACCCCCAGGCTCTAACTGAGCCGCCTCTGCAGTCCGCAGTCCGCATTAACTCAGTTACTCAGGGCTCATGTCCGGGGGGCTCCAAAGGACTAGCCTCACCTCTTCTCTCTCTGGTCTCGATCGGTCTCCGGTCTCTTGACAAGGGAGGCTCTGAGCTCCTGACCTCCTGAACTCTGCCAAGCTTCACCTCTCTCTGCCCTCAATAGGTAACAGCCCCTTAGCAAAGAAAACTCCTGAGCTGCCGAACTCCGGAGCTCCACATCACTCGTGGGTACCATCCCCCACTGTACCCATCAGTAGGCTTCCGGTGTCTGGTGTCAGGGGTCGGGCACTGGGGTTTGATATAACTGGCTCACACCAGGAGACTTTCCTCAGATGCCGACTGCTGTGCGACTGATGATATCACTTATGACATCTCAAATGACATCACTGATGACATCATCCACATAATTTCTGACGCAGCCACTCACACCCCCATATACCCTTTCATACACCCACTCCAACTTCCACACTACCATTCTCAAACCATACCAGTGCTTACACAGCTTCTCCCTGATTTAAAGATCAGCACATACATCCACTCACTCACCCATACAGCCACTCATACACCCAATCACTCACTAATAGTCATTAACATATCCACTCATACACACATACAGCCACTCACATACTGAATCAGTCACCCATAGAGCTACTCACACACCCACTTAATCACCCAGTCAATCACCCAGTCAATCACACAGTCACTAACTCACCCATACAGTTACACACACACTCAGTCACTTACTCAGATAGATACTAGCATGTATTCACTCACCTATACAGTCACTGACACAAGCACATACTCACCCATACAGCCACTCTCACATTCACGCACTCACCCATACAGTCCCTCACATACCCCATCACTCACCTATACTGCCTTTCACGTACCCAGTTACTCACTCATATACCACTGACACATGCACTCACTCACTGACACACCCACTGACCCATACAGTACCTCACTCATGCATGCACTAACCCATACACCCACTCACTCACCCACTCACTCATACATACAGGCAGTCACACCCCCTCACCCACCCACACAGACACTCATACACCCATACAGGTACTCAGATAACCAATGAATCACCCCTACAGCCACTCATGTACCCACTCACGAACCCATACAGCTGCTTAGACAGGGCAGCTGACTTCGGAGCACAGGGTTCACGGTTCAATCCCTGGCTCCGGCGGCAGCTCAGCTCAGCACCATGTGACTCTGGGCAATAGCTCACTTAATTTCCACTACGGCCCCCAGCGCCTTGAGACCCGTAAGGGTGAGTAGCTGCGCTATATAAAAACGGACTTACATTTTTTTTTTTTTTTTAGTGATACAGACATTCACACAACTTAGTCACTCACCCATACATTCACTCAGACACCTAATCAGTCAGTTATACAATCAGTCACACAAGCACTGTATCATCCATACAGGCACTCATACACCCACTGATTAACCAACACACCTTGATATATATATTTAACACTCATAAACTTTTAAAAACACTCACAGTCAAAATGTTTATCTCATGGTGATCTTTCATAGGCTGACTCTAGCCTATGAAAGATCACCATGAGATAAATATTTATATAAGTATGGATATGAGCATCAAGCTACTATTGAAATGTATTTGCACACTGCTGAGATGGCGGAACTGCTTGCATTTGCGATTGTAGTCTCTTTTTTATGTTGCCAACACATGAATGCATTGTTTGTATATAAAAAATGGTGGATTTGGCGTGCCCGACAAACATCGAAAAAGGCGTCAGCCGAAACGCGTCTGTTTTGCTGGAGTCCGTTTTAATAAAATTACAGAACTCACCCCTGTGAGTGCTTTTTTCATTTATGGGTACTGCTACCCTTTGAAACATTGTAAGCTGTCATATTACATGCGGGTGCACCCCCGCGACTACAGCACCCGTTCGTGAGCATTAAACTGATCCCCAATACACAAACAGGCTTCCGAGCTGGAATGGGCACCTCAACAAATACATCTGCCATCACGCTTTTGGCCAACCAAGCCATTGCCAACTCTAAAGTTCTGTATGCATGTTTTGTGGACCTCAAGGCAGCCTTCGATAAGGTCCTCAGATGAGCCCTGTGGGAAAAAATGGAATCCTGGGGAGTCCCCACAAACCTACTGAATGCAATAATTAACCTCTATTCAAAAACATGGGTTCAAATAAAAATGGGAGACGGTCGAACTTCAACAAACAAAATCACCACCACCAATGGTTTAAAACAGGGGTGCATCCTAGCCCCCTGTCTATTTAATATATATACAGCCGACTTAGATAATAACTTCCGTTCGACATTAGGGGACCCCCCAAAACTGGGGAATGTGAGAATAGTAAGTCTGCAATATGCCGACGACATTGTGCTGCTATCCCAAACGCCCCGCGGCCTCCAACGATTGATAAACCAACTAGCAGAATACACAGCTTCAAACCAATTAGACATAAACCTAAAAAAAACAAATGTTATGTGTTTTTCGAGTCCACACAAAAAGATACCAAAATTCACTTGGACGATCAACAGCAACTGCCTGGACCAGGAGGGAACATATAAATATCTGGGAATAACTTTGGATCGCCACCTTAAATATAAGCAATACCTAGAACAGCAGAAAACAAAAGCCAAACAGCTATTATTTGCATTCAAAACCTTGCAAAAAAAACTTAGTGACTGTTCGACGACCCATTTACTAAAGGTCGTGCCAGCAAAATGTTTACCTTCAATCACGTATGGTTCAGAACTCCTAAACACAAAGGACGCAACAATTCTGAACATCGCCCAAACCAGTCTCTTCAAAAATCTATTTAAAATTCTGCGCCACGTTTCTCAAGCCCGGATTAGATTAGAATTTGGGTTAAAAAACCAGATCCCCTCAAGACAAGTAGCGCTGGTAAAATACTACTGGAGAATGCGGGCAGCAGAGGAAGAGTCTCTGGCACATTACTGCTGGCTGGAGGTTGAAAGGCAATCCAGATTGAGTAACTCGGTTTATCCATCTTTAAAGCAATCGATTGAAGCTTTAAAGTTAGAGGAAGCTTGGCACACAATACCATCCTACCCGGAGTTTAAACGAATAGTCAATAAAACGATCAATCGGATATCTCAAGAAAAGGATAAAGCCTTATTGACCACGAAAATCAATGCATAGATTGTGTTGCCAACATACAAAATGTTAAAGCCTCAACCATACCTGTCGGAACATTTTGCAACTCGCATGAAGCAGCAACTGACCTTACTGAGACTGGGAGTTTATCTAACTAAAGACCTAATCCCAAAATGGAAACGGACCTGGCCCTCAATGGACTGCCGCCTTTGTGGACAAGGAGACGAATCATTGCTCCACCTACTTTGTATTTGCCCGGCATTATTATCCATACGGAAAGAACTTTTGCGGCCAATAATGAAAAGAGAACAAATAAGGACTTGTAGATCCGCCGTAATAAAATGTTTAGGAGGCTCGACAGTACAATTGGCATGCAAAGCAATAAAGTTTTTGAGTTTAGCTGCAAACGAACTAGAAAAGAGAGACAGAGAACTTGAACCGGCAAAGCATGCAAAGTGATAAAGTGTAGTTAATCAATCCGCAGCCTACATAAGAACTATGTATCTTATAGCTTGACTCACCTGCCGAAAACTAGAGAAGAAATGGCACAGTGATAAGACACCGGACAGCCACGCAGCCCACAAAGGCGCCATCCGTAACCACCACCACCTCATCAAGTCCGCCAAGAGAATCTCCTTCAAAGACCGCCTCAACAACAACGCACACAACAGCAAGGAGCTTTTCAACATCGTGAAGGAACTCTCCAACCCCAGCTCCAACACCAACGACATCCCGCCGTCGCAACCCCTGTGCGATTCCCTCTCCACCTTCTTCCACCGCAAGATCGCCGACATCCACGACAGCTTCAACACCCAGACAGCCCCAACTAAGATCGATGCACCAGACCCGCCGCACACCATCGACCATGACCCCCTGCCAGCCTGGGCCAGCGTGAACATCGAGGACACCATCAAGACCATGAGCACAATACACTCCGGCTCCCCGTCAGACCCTTTCCCGCACCATATCTTCAACAAAGCCAGCAGCTCCATCGCACCCCACCTGTGCAACGTCATAAATCTCTCCTTCGAGACCGCGACCTTCCCAGAGAGCTGGAAACACGCAGAGATCAACGCCCTACTCAAAAAACCCAAGGCGGACCCGAGAGACCTCAAGAACTTCCGGCCCATCTCCCTGCTTCCGTTCCCAGCCAAGGTCATCGAGAAGATCGTCAACAAACAGCTAACCCGATACCTCGAAGAAAACAGCATCCTGGACCCATCCCAATCGGGGTTCCGCAGCAACCACACCACTGAGACTGCCCTCATCGCCGCCACCGACGACATCAGGATCCTGCTGGACAACGGTGAGACCGCAGCCCTCATCCTGCTGGACCTCTCCGCCGCCTTCGACACTGTCTGCCACCGCACTCTACGCGCACGCCTCCACGACGCAGGGATCCGAGACAAGGCCCTGGAATGGGCCACCTCCTTCCTCGCCGGCAGAACCCAGAGAGTCCGCCTCCCACCATTCCGATCCGAAGCCTCCGAGATCATCTGCGGCGTACCCCAGGGATCGTCCCTCAGCCCAACACTGTTCAACATCTACATGGCCCCGCTCGCACGCATCGCCAGACAGCACGACCTCAACATAATCTCCTACGCCGACGACACTCAACTGATCCTCTCCCTCACCAAGGACCCCTCGCCGCCAAATCCAACCTCCATGAAGGAATGAAGGCCGTCGCCGATTGGATGAAGATCAGCCGACTAAAACTGAACACGGAGAAGACAGAGGTCCTCATCCTCGGCTCCAACCCCTCAGCCTGGGACGACTCCTGGTGGCCAACGACACTGGGAGCAGCCCCGACACCCACCGACCACGCACGCAACCTGGGAGTCATCCTCGACTCAACGCTCTCCATGGCCAAGCAAGTCAACGCAGTCTCATCCTCCTGCTTCAACACCCTCCGCATGCTTCGCAAGATCTACAGGTGGATCCCGACAGACACAAGAAGAACAGTCACCCAGGCCCTCGTCAGTAGCAGACTTGACTATGGGAACGCCCTCTACGCGGGAGCCCCGGCCAAGCTCATCAAGCGACTGCAACGCATACAAAACGCCTCCGCACGCCTGATCCTCGATGTACCACGCCACAGCCACATCACCCCCACCTGAGGAACCTGCACTGGCTCCCCGTCGACAGGAGAATCTCCTTCAAACTCCTCATCCACGCACACAAGGCACTCCACAAGACTGGCCCAGCCTACCTCAACAGACGACTCCTCTTCTACGTCCCCAACCGCCAACTCCGCTCCGCCGACCTCTCCCTCGCCACCGTCGCTCGCATTCGAAGAACGACCACCGGCGGCAGATCCTTCTCCCACCTCGCCGCCAAGACCTGGAACACCCTTCCACTAAGCCTACGACAGACCCAAGACCTGCTGACCTTCAGGAGGCTACTCAAGACCTGGTTGTTCGACCAGTAGCAGCACCCCCCCCTTTTTTTCCCTAGCGCCTTGAAACCCTCGAGGATAAGTAGTGTGCTTTACAAATTCTGTGATTGATTGATTGATTGACTATTACAAGACTGAAGGAACCAATTGTATTCTGTTTTTAATTTTTATTACATATTTTACGTTCGACATTAGGGACCCCCAAAACTGGGGAATGTGAGAATAGTAAGTCTGCAATATGCCGACGACATTGTGCTGCTATCCCAAACGCCCCGCGGCCTCCAACGTTTGATAAATCAACTAGCAGAATACACAGCTTCAAACCAATTAGACATAAACCTAAAAAAAACAAAGGTTATGTGTTTTTTTCAAGTCCACACAAAAAGATACCAAAATTCACGTGGACGATCAACAGCAACTGCCTGGACCAGGAGGGAACATATAAATATCTGGGAATAACTTTGGATCGCACCTTAATTATAAGCAATACCTAGAACAGCGGAAAACAAAAGCCAAACAGCTATTATTTGCATTCAAAACCTAGCAAAAAAAACAAACTTAGTGACTGTTCGACGACCCATTTACTAAAGGTCGTGGCAGCAACATTTTTACCTTCAATCACGTATGGTTCAGAACTCCTAAACACAAAGGACGCAACAATTCTGAACATCGCCCAAACCAGTCTCTTCAAAAATCTATTTACAATTCCGCGCCACGTTTCTCAAGCCCGGATTAGATTAGAATTTGGGTTAAAAAAACAGATCCCCTCAAGACAAGGAGCGCTGGTAAAATACTACTGGAGAATGCGGGCAGCAGAGGAAGAGTCTCTGGCACATTACTCCTGGCTGGAGGTTGAAAGGCAATCCAGATTGAGTAACTCAGTTTATCCATCTTTAAAGCAATCGATTGAAGCTTTAAAGTTAGAGGAAGCTTGGCACACAATACCATCCTACCCGGAGTTTAAACGAATAGTCAATAAAACGATCAATCGGATATCTCAAGAAAAGGATAAAGCCTTATTGACCACGAAAATCAATGCATGGATTGTGTTGCCAACATACAAAATGTTAAAGCCTCAACCATACCTGTCGGAACATTTTGCAAATCACATGAAGCAGCAACTGACCTTACTGAGACTGGGAGTTTATCTAACTAAAGACCTAATCCCAAAATGGAAACGGACCTGGCCCTCAATGGACTGCCGCCTTTGTGGACAAGGAGACGAATCATTGCTCCACCTACTTTGTATTTGTCCGGCATTATTATCCATACGGAAAGAACTTTTGCGGCCAATAATGAAAAGAGAATAAATAAGGACTTGTAGATCCGCCGTAATAAAATGTTTAGGAGGCTCGACAGTACAATTGGCATGCAAAGAAATAAAGTTTTTGAGTTTAGCTGCAAACGAACTAGAAAAGAGAGACAGAGAACTTGAACCGGCAAAGCATGCAAAGTGATAAAGTGTAGTTAATCAATCCGCAGCCTACATAAGAACTATGTATCTTATAGCTTCACTCACTATTACAAGACTGAAGGAACCAATTGTATTCTGTTTTTAAAAGTTTTTATTACATATTTTAACGAGAATTTATCAATTAATCTGTAGCTTGCTTATGAATTTTACGTGTTTTAGCGGTTATGCCGCTCTTTCTATGATTTTAATTAAATCAATAAAGTAATTTC
Organism: Calotriton arnoldi; assembly: GCA_963921515.1. Classification (NCBI taxonomy): domain Eukaryota; kingdom Metazoa; phylum Chordata; class Amphibia; order Caudata; family Salamandridae; genus Calotriton; species Calotriton arnoldi. Next base: position 2,901,691 of record CAWUFW010000108.1, on the reverse strand, counting down.
TACACACTCATAAACTTTTAAAAACACTCACAGTCAAAATGTTTATCTCATGGTGATCTTTCATAGGCTGACTCTAGCCTATGAAAGATCACCATGAGATAAATATTTATATAATTATGGATATGAGCATCAAGCTACTATTGAAATGTATTTGCACACTGCTAAGATGGCGGAACTGCTTGCATTTGCAATTGTGGTCTCTTTTTTATGTTGCCAACACATGAATGCATTGTTTGTATATAAAAAATGGTGGATTTGGCGTGCCCGACAAACATCGAAAAAGGCGTCAGCCGAAACGCGTCTGTTTTGCCGGAGGCCGTTTTAATAAAATTACGGAACTCACCCCTGTGAGTGCTTTTTTCATTTATGGGTACTGCTACCCTTTGAAACATTGGAAGCTGTCATATTACATGCGGGTGCACCCCCGCGACTACAGCACCCGTTCGTGAGTGCACCGACTTGGTGACTAGGAGCTGCAAAATATATATTTATATATATGCACATATATATATATATATACACATATATATGTGTATATATATATATGTATATATGTATATGTGAACAAGGCAGGGGATCCTACCGAAATGCGTTACAGCCCTGTAATGAAATAAATAAAAACTTACCTGCAATACTGGAACTGCAGTGTAGGTGTCTGGCTTGAGGATTTTGTATGCCGGATGAGTTTGGAGTTATGTATTTATGTATATATATATGTATATATATATATATATATATATATATATATATATATATATATATATATATATATATATATATTCCCTACTGGCGGTCGCCAGTAGGTAGTTATAGTTAGGACCTTGTTTCTATTCAAAAAGCGTTTTTTCTTTTGCCAATATCTTTGGCGCCGTTTGATGAATCTTCGCAAAATTTGCCAAACTAATGATCAGCTCACGTCAGCTCCTGTCTTGAAAGTTTGGGGGTGATTCGTCAAGCAGGGGCCGAGAAAAAAAGGGGGTCCTAAAACGCATTTTCCCCATGGTAATTTCCATTGGAAATTTGGAACAGGCTACAGCCCGAACTGCTGAACGGAAGTACACCAAATTTGGCAAAAAGGTAGCTCTTGGTTCAGAAAGCGCCCTTATTTTTAAATGGTGTAAATCCGTTCAGTAGTTCCTGAGGAATTAAAAAAATAAAATATCGATATCTGGGCAACAAGGAGGAGCCGCGAATCATCCTGAGCACGAGCTTCATTCTTATTGGCTGCCAACACTCCAAACCAGAGTGTGTTGGCAGCCATTTTGTGATTCTGTAGAACCGAGTCATATCAAAAAGGTAGAAAAAGGTTGTAAATGTGATAAAGGGGTCAGGGTAGAAACACCCTGACCCCCTAGGGCTGGTCAAGGAGTCCCACAGGGGCCCCCAAGGCCAAAAAAAGCATATTTTTTGTTTTTTTGGCAGAAGTCGCGCTGGGTGAGCGTATCCCGCTGAGAAAACAAAAAAAAAATGAAGCGCGGTCACCGGGGGCAATGCTCAATTCATTAGTGGGGGCCCGCGGGGGTCCCCGCAGCCCCAGGGACCGCCACCTCCCCGGGGCTTAAATAATGGTATGCGGGGGGCACGCGGCCCCCCCGCAGCCCCGACGACCGCCACCTCCCCATGGCATTTACATTTTTGTGTGGGGGGGCCTCGCGGGCCCCTCCAAGCCCTGGGGACCACCACCTCCTGGGGCTTTTATTAATTATTTGCAGGGGGCCTCTCAGGCCCCCCCAAGCCTTGGGGACACCACCTCCCAGGGGCTATTTTGATGAAGGGAGGGGGGCCGCGCGGCCCCCCTCCTGGAGCCCTTGATTGCCCTGGGGACTGCCACCCCCAGGGCCAGCTCCTGCAATGTCCCGGGGTGCCCACCCCCGGGACATTGCCGTTTGCTATGGCAGGGGGGAGCACTGCTGCCGCCCTGCCATAGCAAACACTGCTTTGCTTCTTGGAAGCGAAGCAGAATTGCTTTTGGGCAAGGGGAGCTGCATGTTAGCAGCTCCCCTTGCCCAAAAGCAATGGCGGCTCCCGCAGGAGGCGAGGAGCCGGCAGGGACCATGGGGGCATTGGGGCTCCCCCCACGGTCCCCAATGCTGAGGCCAGGTCCCAGGGGATGGGGTCCCCAGGGCCCAAAAGTGGCCCTGGGAAGTGGGGCCATGTGGCCCCCCTTCCATATAATTTAATTAAAAGTATTATTATTAGAAAGGAGGCAATGCCCCGGGGATGGAGTCCCCGGGGCCATTATTGGCCTGAGGAGGGGGGCCACGCGGTCCCCCTCCTTATTTATTTATTTTTTTAAATGGTGGCAGGCCCCGGGGGATGGGGTCCCCGGGGCAAATACCGAATAATGGAAGTGGGCGTTTTTTTTTTCTTTCGAGATTGGAGACGCGACCCCAACGTGGCTCTCAGCGCGGCCCCCGTGTAACGTTGCGTTGGATTCTCGAATTCACCTTAAATAAATAATTCAGTAGTATATAATTTAATAGGTAGTGTTGTATTTGTGAAGTAGTTTTAAAGAGTTACTGTGATTGAAGTTAATGACAAGAATACAATTGATAAAGTTGTTAAAAATATATAAAGTTAAAAATTAATAGTTAAACTTGAAAAGTGTATTGTGTTGTAGTACATTGAATTCATGCTTTTGCAGATTCACGTTGGGTGCGCGAATCCACCCAAAAAAATATGTATGTGTAAAAAAAAAAAATTATATTCACTATTATGTTATAGGGTGGCTCTAAAAATAGCCCTTGTTTTCATTATGAGTTTGTTGTAGCTACATGTAAGTGCCGATGCACAGCTTTAGGTTGTTGAGAAAGACTCTGTTTCCTTGATCTGTGAAGTGTACTCCATCACTTCTGTAGATGTGCTCCATATCAAAACGTAGGTTGTTGTTATTGATGGAGCCCATCCTATGGTCTCTGAGGTAAGCAGAAACAGCTTTATTGAAATTTTTTCTAGCTTTCTCAATCTGTGGACAGAATTGATTTGACCACTTCCATTTCTGTCTTTGGCATATATTAGAGTAGACAAAGACAGTTTGAGGTAAAAGCAACATCAATTGTACAAAGGTGTCCTTCATTAGCATTTCCAGACCTACCCCAGTCAATGTGCCTAGGTCATTGCCACCACAGTGCACAATTATGAGGTGAGGGTGTTGGAGATGCAAAAAGGTTTTAACCAAAGGCATCAATTGGTGCCACTTTAATCCTCTCTGTGCAATCCATTTAATATCCACATTTTGCAAAGCTAGGTCTTTGTCAATACCTCTGCATTCAGCATACCTTTTGCACCAGAAAACATAGCTGTGTCCAACAATCCATACTGTAAGCATCTTGAAGGGATGTCTGGAAGTAATGAAAAGATGTCTGTAGCTGAGGTAGTCAGTTGGTAGAAAGAGAGGTATCTAAAATGGTGGACAAGATGCTGTTGTTTAAAAAGTAGAGAATTGATTGGCTGTTTAAGAACATTGTACACACAAAAATAGGATGCATGTTACTTTCTTTAAAAAGAATGTTTGTTATTGGTTAGTGAAAAATGTTTGAAAGGTACAGTAGATAGGATAAGCTCATATTTTGCAAAAGTCAACCACATCTGCTGTTTACATTTGTAACCTTGTGTGCTGAACTTGCAAATATGGTGAACTTGTGACCTGTTTGTTCAGTTGAATGTTCCATGACCTGTTACTATGGAAACTCGCATTAAGCAGAATGGGGGAAGGGTTGAAACTTAACTGTGGACTTAAAATGTGAAATTGTAATTTATATATAAGTGATATGTTATTAAAGTATACTTTCCCAAGTCAGTACTATCTTTATAAGTGGTGTGTTGTTAAAAAATAGTGGTATTTTTATTTGTAATATATTTTTGAACTCCCGTATGGATTTGTGGCTCCATCGCGTTGGTTCACGGTGAAGTCGCGACTCCAAAAAATTCCAGAACCAGTTTGGGCACTTTTAGAAGTCAGTTGGTAAGGGTTAATATGTCTAACCAATAGAAATGTGTTTTACAATTTGAAATTATGTAGGAAGCAATGTGATTTGTTACTTACATTTATTTGTGTGGAGAAAGAGAGGGAAAGTTTACCATTACTGGTTTTACCTTGTTGAGAGTGGTGCATTACATTGATTGTGTGCATAAGAAAATCTTTTGTGAGTTTGTGATATTTCATATTCTACAAATCAATTTGGAAGGTGAGTTATAAATTTGTGAGGTGTACTATGTATTAGGTTTATTTTTAATCTTTACAAATTATTGATGAACTGTGATGTTTGAAATATATTATTAAATGTAGAGATGTGTATTGTAGTTTGTTTTATTGTAGTTAAATGTTGTTTGAAATAGATTTTGTATAGTAATATGTGTATATTGGAAGATGGATTAGTGATTATGGTAGTTTTTTTAAGTGTGTGGACATGTACATTTGCAGTATACCGCATCATTTTAGGTGTTGCTTTAAAATTGGAGGTGGAGTCTGTCAAGTTTTAAGGTGTGCATGGACTTCTGTCTCAAGTATGTCTCTACTTGTATATGTATTTTCATATGTCTTATACATTTGAAGGTGCATGATGTATACCAAATAGGTGTTGTTGCTTTTTATGTGGTAGGCTCAAGACTGTGAGTAGTAGTGGAATGGTGAAGATGCAGCATAATAGTGTGGTTTAAAAGATGTTGACATAAGGTATTAGTGATTAGGCTTCTTTTTAAAGTTTCTAGAGAGGTACAGTTGAAATATGCCACATAAATTTTGGTGTTTGCTTGAAATTGAAAGTTTGGTCTGTGAATTTTTAAGGTTTGGATAGGGTTATGGTTCAGACATATTCATGTATGCTTTTAGGAATATGGTGAGATTTTTAGTAAAGACATGTGAAAGGTTCCTGCTTTGTATTTGGGTAGGTGTAACATTATAAGTAGTTGTAGAATGGTAAAGCAGCAGCCCAAAAGTGAGGTTTGAGATATGTTTGTAGAGATGTTATTTATTAGAGTAATTTGTATGATGTGTGGAAAGGTATATTTCATATATACCGCATAATTTTCAGTGTCTGTTTGAAAATTGAAGTGTAGCCTGTGAAGTTTTGAGCTGTGGATGGTGTTGTGACTGAGATATGTGTCTACTTGCACATATATTATGGTATGTGTTATGCGTCTGGAGATGATAGATGTATAAAACACAGGTATACATTTATCTGTATATTACTTTTTTATATGATGCTGCTAGCAAAAGGTACAGACATATGCATACATGCTTTTAGAAATATGGGTAGACTTTCATCAAAGATAAGTGAAGGGTTGCTTTGCTGTTAGCTATGCTCAATACCTGATTAGTACTAGAATACTGAAGCAGTAGTAGTAGAAAAGTGATGTTTAAGATATGTTGGGAGAGGAATTATTGATTATGCTACTTTATAAGAGTCTGTGTAAAAGTTCACTTGAAATTTGCCGCATAAATCTAGGTGTGTTTGAAATGTTAAGTGTAGTCTGTCAAGTTTTAAGGCCTTTATGGTCTTGTGAGTGTGGTTATGTTTCTACTTGCACATGTAATATAATATGTGCAATACTTTTGGCAATAGGTATAGATAGAAGCATGCATGCTTTTAGGAATATGACTAGAGTTATGGTAGAGACATGTGATAGGTTGCTGCTTTATGTTTGACTAGGTCCAATATTCGTAGAATGGTGAAGCTGGAGAACAAAAGTGAGTTTTAAGCCATGTTGGCAGAAGGGAGCACTGATTAGGCTACTTTCTATGAGTCTGGGGAAAGGTACACTTGAAATACACTGCAGAAATGTAGGTGTGTCTTTGAAATGTAAAGTTCAGTCTATTTGTTTAGTTCTGTTATATATGATGATGATTTCAAAAGGTAGATATATATGCATGTATAGTTTCAGGAATATGGAGAGATTTATAACAGACTCATGTGTAGCTTTTATGCTTTATTTTGAGTACGCCCAACACCCTGAGTAGTTACAGAATTGTGAAGCTGCAGTACAAAAGTGTACACCATGTCATAGACCTGACTTTTGTGCTGCAGTTTCAGTATTCTGCTACTACTCAGGATGTTGCACTCCTCCAATTACTCAGGCACTACTGCAGTACTACTCCAATCACCCAGGCAGTACACATGCACTTATAAAATCACCCAGGCACTTCCTATGTACTCCTGTAATCTCCCAGATATTACACCTGCAATCATGGAATCAACAGGCATTACCTATGTACTCCTCTAATCCCCCAGATATAACTCCTGCAATCATGCAATCACCAAAGCGTTAGCTATACACTGGTTTAATCACGCAGGCACTACCCTTGCACTCCTCCAGTCACACTGTCAGGATCTATGCATTCTTCCAATCACTTAGCCAGTGCCTATGCACTTATACAATCACCCAGGCACTACCTTTACACTTTTCCAACCACTGAGGCACTACCACAGTATTACTCCAATCACCCAGGCAGTAATGATGCACTTATAAAATCACCCAGGCACTTTCTATGTACTCTTATAATCCCCCAGATATTATCCCTTAACTCATGCAATCACCCAGACATTACCTATGTACTCCTCTAATCCCCCAGACATTACCTCTGCACTCGTGCAATCACCAATGCATTAGCTATACACTGGTTCAATTACCCAGGCAATACCCTTGCACTCCTCCCATTACCTTTTCAGGATCTATGCACTCCTCCAATCACTTAGCCAGTGCCCATGCACTTATAAAATCACCCAGGCACTACCTTTACACTCCATCAATCACTGAGGCACTACCACAATAGTAATCTAATCACCTAGGCAGTATTGATGCACTTATAAAATCACCCCGGCACTTCCTTTGTACTCTTATAATCCCCCAGATATTATCCCTTAACTCATGCAATCACCCAGACATTGCCTATGTACTCCTCTAATCCCCCAGACATTACCTCTGCACTCATGCAATCACCAATGCATTAGCTATACACTGGTTCAATTACCCAGGCAATACATTTGCACTCCTCCAATCACCCTGTCAGGATCTACACACTCCTCCAATCACTTAGCCAGTGCCCATGCACTTATAAAATCACCCAGGCACTATCTTTGCACTTCTCCAATCACTCAGGCATTCCCTCAGTACTCCTGCAATCACCCAAGCAGTACTCATGCAGTTATAAAATCACCCACTCACTTGCTATGTACTCCAGCAATCCCCCAGATATTACCCCTGTAGTCATGGAATCACCCAGGCACTAGTTATGTACTACCCCTGCAGTTATAGAATCATGCAGTGTCTACCTATGCACTCATGTAATAACCCACACACTACCTTTGCAGTCATAGAATCACCCAGGCCCTACTGTTGCACTCATCTATTCACCTAGGCACTACTCAGTGACTCATCAATGCCTTCAGGTGCTATTTATACACTTATCCATGCACTCAACCTTTATGTGTGCACTCATGCAATTAGCCAGTCACTATCCATCTTCTCCTGCAAATACCAAGCAACTACCTTTGGAGTCATACAATCACCTAAGCACTACGCATGGAATTATGCAATCACTCAAGCAGATCTATTACATGTCTCAGTTTCTAGGTTTCACTATATTCCAGAAATATTGTATATATATTTCTTTTAGATATGATGATGATTTGAAAAGGTAGAGACAAATGTATGCATCCTTTTAACAATATGGAGAGATTTATGGTTGAGTCATGTAATAGTCTGCTGCTTTATATTTTGCTAGGCCCAACACTCATGCAGTTATAAAAACACCCAAGTACTACCCATGCAGTCTTTAAATGATCCAGTCACTACATATGCAGTGCTGTATTCACCCAGGCATTACTCCTGCACTCATGCAAACATCCAGGCACTACCTATGCACTCATGCAATCACCAAGGTATTACCCATGAACTCTTTGAATCATGCAGCCACTACTCATGCACTTATATAATCACTCAGGCATTAATGTTGCACTCTTTCAATCACAGAGGCACTAGCCTTGTACTTATGTATTCACTGAGCCAGTAGTCATGCTGTTATGAAATCACCCAGGCACTACCTTTGCACTCATTTATTCACTCAGGCCTTACCTCAGTAGTCCTGCAATCACTCAAGAAGTACCCATGCAGTTATAAAATCACCCAGTCACTTTCTATGTAGTCATGTAAATCCCCAGATATTACCCCTGTAGTCATGCAATCACCCAGGCGTTACCTATGTACTCCTTTAATCCCCTAGACGTTACCCCTGTACTCATGCAATCACTAATGCATTAGCTATACAGTGCTTCAATCACCTAGGCACTATCCTTGCACTCTTTCAATCATGCAGGCACTACTCTTGTACTTATGTAATCACTCAGCCAGTACTCATGCACTTATAAAATCACCCAGGCACTACCTTTGTACTCATGTAATCACTCAGGCAGTACCTTAGTACTTCTATAATCACCCAGGCAGTACTCATGGACTTATAAAATCACCCACTAACTTCCTATGTACTCCAGTAATCCCCCAGATATTACCCATGTAGTCATGGAATCACCCATGTACTCCTTATGTACTACCCTTGCAGTCATAGAATCATGCAGTGTCTACCTATGCAATTATGTAATAACCCACACACTACCCTTGCAGTCATAGAATCACCCAGGCCCTACTGTTGCATTCATTTATTCACCAAGGCACTACTCAATGACTCATCTATGCCTTCAGGTGCTATTTATACACTTATCCATGCACTCAAACTCTGTGTGTGCAATCATGCAATTAGCCAGTCACTATCCATCTTCTCCTACAATTACCGAGCGACTACCTTTGGAGTCATACAATCACCCAAGCACTACGCTTGGAGTTATGCAATCACTCATGCAGATCTATTACATGCCTCAGTTTCTAGGTTTCACTATATTCCAGAAATATTGTATATATATTTCTTTTAGATATGATGATGATTTGAAAAGGTAGAGACATATGTATGCATGCTTTTTAAAAAATGGAGAGACATATGGTTGTGTCATGTAATAGTCTGCTGCCTTATATTTGGCTAGGCCCAACACCCATGCATTTATAAAAACACCCAAGTACTACCCATGCAGTCTTCCAATGATCCAGTCACTACATATGCAGTGCTGTAATCACTCAGGCATTACTCCTGCACTCATGCAAACATCCAGCCGCTAACTATGCACTCATACAATCACCAAGGTATTACCCATGCACTCTTTGAATCATGTAGCCACTACTCATGCACTTATATAATCACTCAGGCACTAACGTTGCACTCTTTCAATCACAGAGGCACTAGCCTTGTACTTATGCAATCACTCTGCCAGTAGTCATGCTGTTATGAAATCACCCAGGCACTACCTTTGCACTCATTTATTCACTCAGGCGGTACCTCAGTAGTCCTGCAATAACCCAAGAAGTACCCATGAACTTATAAAATCACCCAGTCACTTTCTATGTAGTCATGTAAATCTCCAGATATTACTCCTGTAGTCATGCAATCACCCAGGCGTTACCTATGTACTCCTTTAATCCCCTAGACATTACCCCTGTACTCATGCAATCACCAATGCATTAGCTATACAGTGCTTCAATCACCCAGGCACTATCCTTGCAGTCTTTCAATCATGCACACACTACTCTTGTACTTATGTAATCACTCAGCTAGTACTCATGCACTTATAAAATCATCCAGGCACTACCTTTGCACTCCTGTAATCACTCAGGCAGAACCTTAGTACTTCTGTAATCACCCAGGCAGTACTGTGGAAAATGTATTCTTTACCTTGACACTCGCTCAGCCATTTTGTACTCTTTTCCACATCTTGTCTCTGCATACAACAGCTTGTGTTTAGGAATGTTCACCCCTATTTGCCCTTTCTGTGCCTCACGAGTCATCTGACTCCTATGTGACTTCCCGAAACGAGAAGTTTCTTAGATTTTGCAGAAAGCTACGTTCTTCTCCGTATGCCTGTGGCGATCATTCAACCGTCACATGGAACAACTGCTGATATGTTTTTTCACGCACACCTCTCCTGACTTTGTCTTCTTTGTCAGCTCGTGCGCGACGAGGGAAGGGGGGTTAAGGTTATAAGAACTATGAAGGCTCTGCTGTGTTCAGATTGCCTCCTCAGATAGCTACGGGTGTCTGCTGCTGATGCTCTCTCTCTCATGAGACTATAATAAATATCCTTACTCTCGGTGCTCCAGTGTTGGTCTCACTTTCTTTCTGGACCTGAGGATGAAGGGTGGCTCTGCACCTTTGGGTGGTCCCTAAGGGGGGGCCCCCAAATCCACAATTGACGCCCAAGAACAGGGACCCATCAGAGACGCGGCTGCCCAGTCGAGCGGTCTCAATGAAGAAGATTGAACGGACGGTAGTGGGGTGCACCTACGCAGAGAGACCCTCGTCTTCGTAGCCACTACCCAACTTTCTCTCCATCCGCGAAGACCCCCGCAAGTGGTGCCGGTCCTGACTGGGGCCCTTGATAGATTTGGACGATTTCTGCAGTAAGAGACCACCTGGAGGACGAGACAAAGGATTCTGGTAGGGTCGCTGAATTGCGACACCCTTATGTTCTGGTTATAGTTCTGATTCGTTATTGTTTCATATTTTTAGATTCACTCTTTGCAAAGATTGAAGGCAAGCGGGTAATGTGGACTTTTTGTCCAATACAGGATTTTTGATAATAAGAAAAAGGTTTGGTAGAAACAATTGTAAACATGCCCGTGTGTAGTAAATTTGTACGGATATGCCGTTGTATATCCCAGTCAGATGTTTTGGAAGAAAGTCAACCAGCCCGCCCGGAGGGTACCCCGAATAAAGAAATGTACATAAAGTACGGTATTTCTCCCATAATGTACAGCACATTATGGAACAAATACACGTCAAAGGATAGGGATAGTACCTGGCCAAAATATGGCTCTTTTGACCCTCAGAAAATAGAGGCAGTAGAAGCCCAATTGCATAAGCGCAGATCTAGACAATCCATGTTTGATTCCTTGGGGTTATGGAAGAAGGAAATTATAAAAAGGGAGAGGAGAGCTCAGGCTCGATCCCAGAAGGCAGTATGGAAATCAGAGAAACAAAAATTGGCGGAATTACAACAAGAAAAGGTGGCTTCGAATATTTCCTGTTTAGATAGAGAACACCGGCTAAATGCCTCTGGCCAGTATCCTATGCGATATACCCCCTTGGCACAGTCAGACCCCCATGAGGACGAATTACTCCTACACCCCCCGCCACCACCATATCACGTCCCTCCCCCTCTACCCCCTGCTGATGGACAACAACTTCCCGGTCCAGACTTGCGTCCCGACCCTACAGCTCCATCCCCATCTCACTCTGGCCCCGAACACTCAGTAGATGCTAGGTTACGCACCCCCGCCCTACTACAGATGAGAAACACGCTTTAGATCAATTGACCCATACCTATTTGAAAGACAATTTTACCCCTGATCAAATACGTAAGGTCTATTCAGCCTACCCAAACCACTTGAAGAATTATTTTGCTTGTAGACTCGCATATGAAGTGATGACCTTATATGAGGGACGCCATAAGGTTACACCAGAGGACTATGTTAGAAGGCTATACCGTAAAGTGACAGAAGGTGGAGCAAATGAGGAGAAACGAGATGCCTTGTTTGCGTTTATCTTACAAATGATGGAAGAACTAAGGAGGGATCAAGAGGAAGGGAAAGAAAGTGATAGTGGTGCAGTGGGTGGAGTGATTGAAACAATGGCGCCAATGAGAGATGCAGCCCCGGTTTTCATCCCGACCAGGGGGGATGGCACACAGGATGGTATAGATAACCCAAATGCAAAGAGCAGGACATTGTACAATTGGGTATACACTCCTTGGCTCCGAGCGGACATTCTGGCTTTTAAGAAGGATTTACCAGACCCCAGAAAAAACCCTGCCGCATTCTATGAGGAAGTAGACACTGTTGTCTCCACCTATGCTATGACGCTAGTGGACATAGACCAGTTTTTCGGACTAATTCTTCCCCCCGACCTTTGGAGACCCATTAGGAAGGTGGATGACGTAACCATGTTTCACCATACTTGGGTAGACTTAGACAGAATGGATAGAGACAGGAAACCTGGCGAACGACCAGCAGCTGCCATCTTAACTCTCCCAGCCCTTATAGTGACAAAACTCAAATAGTTAGTCCCGGCTCGAAAGATGGATTGGACGATTATTAATGCATGCAAACAAAAAACTGACGAGACAGTATCCGATTATTTTTCTAGACTTGGCCAAGTCTTTACTGACTATAGCGGACAAGACACCGCTACTGACACCGGATGTCACTTATTGGTCCAAACGTTTGTTAAAAGCTTACTGACCCCCATTTCCATGAAATTGCAGAATAGTGAAAGTACATGGCCCTCGTCTAACCCAGCTCAAATTTTGACAATGGCACAGTATTATGAAGATTTGCAGAGTAAAATTGAAGAAGAAAAAGAAAGAAAAAGAAAAGACTTAAAAGAAAAGGTCATGCTTTCCCAAGTCTATCATAACACACAGGGGAGGGGAGGTTACAGAGGCACATACACTCCCGCTCCCACTTCACGGTCTCAGGGACCCCCACGGCAACTGTCCAATGATCAATGTGCTTATTGTAAAGAGACGGGCCACTGGCGTGCCGAGTGTCCACTCTTGCAACACCAGATGGCAGGTAGGGGACGGGGTGCGCCTAGAGGCAGGGGCAGAGGAGCACCGCCACCCTCCCTTGGACACCGCTCAAATGTCTTTGACACTACCCGACAGGCTAATGCCCAAGATTTTACTGTTGATCGCTTCCCCGATCTTGACTATGCATGAGACAGCCAAGGGCAGGGGAAGGAACCAGTGGAACTACTTGTTGACCAAACAGGCCCCTATATCACAGCTGCAGTGGTTGGCACCGAGGGTAAATTTTTGGTTGACACTGGGGCCTCTAGGAGTGCCCTGTCCAAGAAACTGATTCCGAGGGCACCCCTGTCTGGCTTATCTGTCACTTCTGTAGGATTTAACGGCATGCCCTCTAATAACCCACTGTCCTCAGAAATACCCCTTGACATTCATGGTAACACTGTTATGGCCTCGTTTCTATTATCACCTAACTGTCCAGATAACTTACTGGGTCTTGACCTCCTGAAACATTATAGAGCCACCATTAGATGTTCTCCTGACTCAGTTCGAGTCATATTGTTTGACAACGATTGTGACTCTGGTTATGAGTCCCGCTTGTATCGCCTTCTTGACTCTCCCGACTCCCAGTTACAAGGCCTGGAAGAGTTACCAAACACTTTGTGGGCCACTTCTGACACCGATGTAGGACACATAGTTATGGACCCTGTGTGCATCACGGTCAGGGCCAATGCACCTTTACCCCGACTTCCCCAGTACAAAATATCTGCAGAGGGTGAACAAGCACTGTACCTCATTATACAGGACATGATAAAAGCTGGAGTGGTTAAGGAGGTTCGCTCTAATGTGTGCAACAGTCCTATTTTACCTGTTTTGAAACGCTCTTCTGACTCTGAGAGAGTATACCGTTTTGTTATTGACCTCCGGGCCATTAACAAAATAGTAATACCTCAGTTCCCAGTGGTATCTGACATCACCACCATTTTGACCATGATTCCCTCAACAGCTACCACCTTTACAGTTATTGATCTTAAAAATGCCTTCTTCTCCATTCCCATCCACCCTGACTCCCGCTACCTTTTTGGATTCACCCTTCGAAATAGATCCTACCGCTTCTGTTGCGCCCCTCAGGGGTACACGGAAAGCCCTAGCATTTATAGCCAAGCCCTAAAAGCTCAGCTGGACCAAATACACCTTCCTAAAGGCACTGTCTTGGTCCAGTATGTTGATGACATATTGTTAGCAGCAGACACGCCAGCGCTTGCTCGCACTGCCTCCCTTGCCACTTTGCATTTTCTTGCATCCAATGGTCATAAAGTGTCCAAAAACAAACTTCAGTATTGTAAACAGCAGGTGACCTATCTCGGCCACCTACTGTCTAAGGAGGGACGTACACTCACACCTGACCGTATTCATACCATATTACAACTACCTGTCCCTACCACACAGAAAGACGTTCGGGCACTTATTGGCCTCACCTCTTTTTGTCGGCAGTGGATTCCAAATTTCTCCCTTATAGTCAAGCCCCTCCTTGCACTGCTTACCAAGGATACCCCCACCCCTTTTCCATGGACACAAGAACATCAACAGGCCTTCCATGACCTTTGCCAGGCCCTCTGCTCTGCACCAGTGTTAGGAACTCCTGACTATGACAAACCTTTCAGCCTCTATACTCATGAACGATCAGGTTGCGCTCTTTCGGTCCTGGCCCAGACTCATGGTACCAAACAGCGACCTTGTGCTTATTTTTCTGCTACCCTGGACCCTGTGGCCTGGGGATTGCCCTCTTGCCTTAGAGCGGTTGCGGCTGCAGCTGTTTCTACATGTCAAAGTGAAGGCATTGTTCTAGACAACAAAATGACGGTTTTAGTCCCCCACTCAGTAGACATATTGCTCAACCAGACTAAGACTCAGCACCTCACCAGTGCACGTCTGACTGGGTATGAACTAACGTTGTTGGCACCACATATCACGCTGAAACGATGTACCACACTGAACCCTGCTACATTGTTGCCCACCCCGGACCCTGACACCGCAGACTCCCCACCGCATGATTGCTTATTTCACACAGAGGAACAGACAAAAGGGTGGATAGATCTCAAAGACACCCCTTTACCAGAAAGCGATGGACAACTGTGGGTAGACGGGTCCTGCATGAAATTACCAGATGGTGCCACCTCTGCGGCCTATGCTGTTACCACCACTCATGCTGTTGTAGAAACGGCCCGCATACCCCAGAAATCTGCTCAGGCAGCAGAACTGATAGCTCTCACCCGTGCCTGTATCATTGGTACTGACCTTGCTGTTACCATCTACACAGATAGCCAGTACGCCTTCGGGGTGGCACACAACTTTGGCATACTGTGGAGGGAGAGAGGATTCTTAACATCCCATGGTACCCCTATTCTGCACGGTGACTTAGTTACAGCACTACTCCAAGCCTTAACACTGCCACGCAAGCTAGCCATTGTTAAATGCACCGCACACAAAAAGATGACGGATGATGTGGGCCGAGGGAATGCTTTTGCTGATCAAACAGCACGACAAGCAGCGCGAGATAGACAATACACCCCTATATACGTAGTAAAATCACAAGCAGAAAAATGGCACAATGCCAGACAACAGATTAGAGACATTCAAAGCACAGCAACCAAAGAAGAACTTCAAACCTGGGAACATGAGGGCATGTTGGATGAGGAAAACTGTTGGCGCTCCAAAGACACGAAATTATGGAAGTTACCAAATGCCTACCTCCTCCCATTATTGAACATGACCCATTTACCAGCCCATATAGACGCCACCTCAATGACTAAAATACTACAGGGAGTCTGGGACAATGCCCAACTATGCCCGGCGGCCACTAGATTGGTCCAACAGTGCCTAGTTTGCCTTCGCCACAACATAGGAAAAGGAACAAAAGTACCCCGTGCAGGTTCCGCTATACCCACCTCTCCCTTTGAAGTCCTTCAGATGGACTACATCCAAATGGACAGGTGCAACAACCTCAACTATGTCTTGGTGGTCATCTGCGCATTTAGCAAATGGGTGGAGGCCTACCCAGTAAAAGATAACACCGCCCTTACCACCGCAAAAGTGCTGTTGAAAGAATTCTTTCCCCGATATGGTCTCTGCCGGGTCCTCTGGAGCGATAGCGGGAGCCATTTCATTGGGGAAGTCATCAAACACTTGTTGGCAGGGTTGGGGGTCCGCCAGACATTTCATGCTGTATTCCATCCTCAATCAGCAGGTCTGGTTGAACGTTATAATGCCACCATCAAGTCCAAATTATCCAAAATAGTGGAGACAACAGGCTTAAAATGGCCTGACGCCTTGCCTCTGGCCCTTTTGTCTATAAGATCTGTACCACATTCCCGCACATCATTGACACCCTATGAGGTTGTTTTCGGACGCCCCATGAATGTATGGGGTGCCCCTTCTGCTACTTCATTGTCTGATTCCCCTTGCGAATTGTTGAGTGACTATTTGTCCATACTTACCAAAACATTGTCCTACATACACCAACAGGTCCGGGAAGCTCTGCCTGACCGATCCAAAGGACCTGGGCACGCCATCCAACCGGGCGACCACGTGATGGTACGAAACTTTGCTCGGAAGAAGACGTTGGAACCCCGGTGGAAAGGTCCCCTCCTGGTCCTCTTGACGACCCGAACAGCGTTGCGGGTGGAAGGTAGAAAGTCCTGGGTTCATGCCACACATTGCCGGAAGGCGCCCAGCTTTATGCAGACTGGACCAACCTTGACCACCTACAAAGACATCCTGGAAAACGACCCTCCTGTGTGTGACATTACTGAACCGGAACTGGAACTCTTTGAAGATCAAACAGCTCCTGGTAAGCACAGGTACCATCTCAGACCCCGCACCACCCCGGGTGCTCCGGCGACAGGACAGGTTGGTTCAGCCATAGTCGCAGGGCGGTAGTATAGTCTGGAAGGGTGGATCAGTGTTCCTTCTAGTGGTTAACTGAGAAGCCTAGCCAGTGAAGCAACCACCAGCTACCGGCGACGCTTAGGGCAGTACCTTCTTGGCCGACAGCCGTAGAGCTCCAAGAAGAATGGGTCAGAAAAAAGAAGGAGGACAAAGTCCGAAGCAGAGAAAGACACAGTTACTGAGCAAATTGTACAGCTGCAAAACCATTTTTTTGACTATAGTCCTTTTCCTCGTTATCATCTTCACCATCCTCTTCTGGATCATTGAGGAAGCAGCACCAGCAAAAGACACAGTATTACCACTGCCGACTGTGTCTCCAACAATACCAGAGCATCACCATTTCACGCTTCACCCACATCAAGCAGTGCACCGGGACGCGTTCAAGCACAAGGCCTTTGTTCAAAGCTTACACCAAATGCATCAGGCTATCAATACCACGAACTGTTGGGTCTGCGGAATGTTGCCCCTACATCCAGCAGAAGGTGCAGGTACGCCCTTGCTCCCATTGCCATTCTCCCCCAATGGGTCCTGTCATGCCTGGCGAGACAGACTATGGGCCAGACGGAACAAAACAGCATACAATTTCTCATCATGTACAGCAGCTTGGGGGGGCCGAACTAATGGCACAAACGGCACCAGAGAAGAAGAAGAAATAGTGGGACATCAAGGGATGTTGCTGGTAAAAGATCCGATCAGAATGAAAAGGAAAAAAAAAGGACACTGTGCTCTACGTTATTCCCGTCCCTGGACATCACTGCATCTATCAACAAGGGTCTATACCAGTTGGCTCTAGCAAATGCACTATCACCACCAACACTACCAATGCCACCGGAGGGGGGATCGGCACGATATCGGCTATGAGTGCCTACTTCATCTGTGGAACAACTGCGTATTACCACCTGCCTGAAAACTGGTCCGGCAGCTGCTACCTGGCCTTCCTCCTGACACCGGTGTTCATTGCTCCTCCTGATTACCATAACAACTTCATGAAAAGGCGTGCCCCAGTTCGTCAAGAGAGATCCCTCAACACGTCCTTGGTGGATCAGACAGAAACGACTTGGGAGCAATTTACCGACTTCAACAAAGGCTTTAACCAAGGCTTCTTCTTCTTTATCGGTCCAGTACAAAACAGCAAACTGATTCGCCGCCTCACTAGGACATTGGAGGCTGTGATAAACCAGACGTCCGCGGCACTGGGTAATTTGACGCAAGAACAAACAGCTATCAGGACCATGTCTTGGCAGAACAGGCTTGTTCTTGATGTGGTATTGGCTGACCGCGGAGGAGCATGCCGCATCATAGGGGCAAGCTGGTGCATATATATACCTGACAACGCCCCGTCTGTACTTCTGGTCATAAAGAAGTTGCACCTACTGGCCTCCGAATTGCATCAGGAGCCGGGAACATGGACATTGAGCGGATGGTTCTGGGGTCTCCTGTTTACATGGGGCTGGAAGATACTCATGTTTCTCCTTATTCCTGTTGCGCTTCTCTTTTGTTGCTGCCTTTGCCTGCACTGTGGGCCTCCCTTGTGCAGTTTGTGTGCTCAAGCTCTCAAACCTCCCCCTATCCATGGCCACTCCGAAAATGACAAAATTATGATGGCCCAACAGATACAAGAATTGATGGACATTATTGTTGACTAAATTGCTTCGCTCCTGTCAACAGGAGGGACTGTGGAAAATGTATTCTTTACCTTGACACTCGCTCAGCCATTTTGTACCCTTTTCCCCATCTTGTCTCTGCATACAACAGCTTGTATTTAGGAATGTTCACCCCTGTTTGCCCTTTCTGTGCCTCACGAGTCATCTGACTCCTATGTGACTTCCCGAAACGAGAAGTTTCTTAGATTTTGCAGAAAGCTACGTTCTTCTCCGTATGCCTGTGGCGATCATTCAACCGTCACATGGAACAACTGCTGATATGTTTTTTCACGTACACCTCTCCTGACTTTGTCTTCTTTGTCAGCTCGTGCGCAGAGGGAAGGGGGAGGGTTAAGGTTATAAGAACTATGAAGGCTCTGCTGTGTTCAGATTGCCTCCTCAGATAGCTACGGGTGTCTCCTGCTGATGCTCTCTCTCTCATGAGACTATAATAAATATCCTTTCTCTCGGTGCTCCAGTGTTGGTCTCACTTTGTTTCTGGACCTGAGGTCGAAGGGTGGCTCTGCACCTTTGGGTGGTCCCTAAGGGGGGGGGGGCCCAAATCCACAGTACTCATGGACTTATAAAATCACCCACTCACTTCCTATGTACTCCGGTAATCCCCCAGATATTACCCCTGCAGTCATGCAATCACCCAGGCACTAGTTATGTACTACTCCTGCAGTCATGCAATCATGCAGGCTGTACCTATGCACTCATGTAATAACCCAGGCACTACCCTTGCAGTCGTAGAATCACCCAGGTCCTACTGCCGCACTCATCCATTCACCTAGGCACTACTCAATGAGTCCTCTATACTTTTAGGTGCTATTCATACACTTATCCATGCACTTAATGTTTATGTGTACATTCATGCAATTAGCCAGTCACTATCCATCTTCTCCTACAATTACCTAGTGACTACCCTTGCAAGCATACAATCACCCAAGCACTACCCATGAAGTTATGCAATAACTCAGGCAGATCTATTACATGTTTCAGTTGTAGGTTTCACTATATTCCAGAAATATTGTATACATATTTCTTTTAGATATGATGATGATTTGAAAATGTAGAGACATATGTATGCATGTTTTTAACAATATGGAGAGACTTATAGTTGAGTCATGTAATATTCTGCTGCTTTATATTTGGCTAGGCCCAACACTCATGCAGTTATAAAAACACCCAAGTACTACCCATGCAGTCTTCCAATGATCCAGTCACTACATATGCACTGCTGTAATCACTAAGGCCTTATTCCTGCACTCATGCAGACATCTAGGAACTACCTATACAATCATGCAATCATCAAGGTATTACCCATGCACTCTTTGAATCATTACCCATGCACTCTTTGAATCATGTAGCCACTACTCATGCACTTATATAATCACTCAGGCACTAACGTTGCACTCTTTCAATCACAGAGGCACTAGACTTGTACTTATGTAATCACTCAGCCAGTAGTCATGCTGTTATGCAATCACCCAGGCACTACCTTTGCACTCATTGATTTACTCAGGCGTTACCTCAGTAGTCCTATAATCACCCAAGAAGTACCCATGCACTTATAAAATCACCCAGTCACTTTCTATGTAGTCATGTAAATCCCCAGATATTACTCCTGTAGTCATGCAATCACCCAGGCGTTACCTATGTACTCCTTTAATCCCCCAGACGTTACCCCTGTACTAATGCAATCACCAATGCATTAGCTATACAGTGCTTCAATCACCCAGGCAGTATACTTGCACTCTTTCAATAACGCAGGCACTACTCTTGTACTTATTTAATCACTCAGCCAGTACTCATGCACTTATAAAATCACCCAGTCACTACCTTTGCACTCATGTAATCACTCAAGGAGTACCTTAGTACTTCTGTAATCACCCAGGCAGTACTCATGGACTTATAAAATCACCCACTCACTTCCTATGTACTCCATTAATCCCCCAGATATTACCCCTGCAGTCATGCAATCACCCAGGCACTAGTTATGTACTACTCCTGCAGGCATGCAATCATGCAGGCTGTACCTATGCACTCATGTAATAACCCAGGCACTACCCTTGCAGTCATAGAATCACCCAGGTCCTACTGTTGCACTCATCTATTCACCTAGGCACTACTCAATGAGACATCTATACCTTTAGGTGCTATTCATACACTTATCCATGCACTCAATGTTTATGTGTGCACTCATGCAATTAGCCAGTCACTATTCATCTTCTCCTACAATTACCTAGGGCCTGATTCACAGAACTAACTTACGTCAAAAACGTAAAGTTAGTACTTTTTGGTATTCACAGAATACACTTACTCATTTTGGAATTCACAGAATGAACTTACTCATTTCGGTATTCACAGACGTTAGTAGTCCTAACTTTAGGACTCCTAAATGCCTTCTGTGAATACTGAAAGTCTTAAAGTTAGGATTTTTCTCAGTTTAGGAGTAGTAAAGTTAGGAGTCCTAACTTTACTACTCCTAAACTGAGAAAAATCCTAACTTTAAGACTTTCGGTATTCACAGAAGGCATTTAGGAGTCCTAAAGTTAGGACTACTAACTTCTGTGAATACCGAAATGAGTAAGTTCATTCTGTGAATACCAAAATGAGTAAGTGTATTCTGTGAATACTAAAAAGTACTAACTTTACGTTTTTGATGTAAGTTAGTTCTGTGAATCAGGCCCCTTGTGACTACCCTTGCACGCATACAATCACCCAAGCACTACCCATGAAGTTATGCAATCACTCAGGCAGATCTATTACATGTTTCAGTTGTAGGTTTCTCTATATTCCAGAAATATTGTATACATATCTCTTTTAGATGTTATGTTATTTTATTTTATTTTATAGCGCGCACAGATACTCCCAGGAGTGTCCCCACGCCAGCCGTGAGGGGTAGGATGAGTTGAGTTAGGCAAAGAGGAAAGTTTTCAGATGTTTCTTGAAAGCAGTGGGGTCTTCAGTGTTGCGTAATGTTATGTTATGTTATAACCATTTATAGCGCGCTCGGCTACTCATGAGTGTCCCGGCGTGAAAAACCAGTTAGAAAGAAACAGAATGGAACTGGGGGAGATTGTTATTAGGCAAACAACAGAGTTTTTAGTCTTTTCTTAAACACGGAAGGGTCGTTGATGATGCGTAGTTCTAGGGGGAGGGAATTCCATGCCTCGGCCGCTTTGAAGGATAGCGAGCTTCCTCCAATCCGTGTCCGCCGAAAGCGAGGGATCAGAGCTAAGCACTGTGAGGCAGAACGCAGATGTCTTCGTGGAGTATAGAAACTAAACCGCTTCCTTAAATAGAGGGGCCCTCGGCCATAGAGGGCTGAATGGGCCATCGTGAGGGCCTTAAATTTCACTCTTTGGGCCACTGGTAACCAGTGCAAATCTCTCAGATGATGTTTAACGCTGGACCAGCCAGGGATACCCAACAGAGCTCGGGCCGCAATGTTTTGGATGACCTGGAGTTTCTTAAGCTGGTATCCTGGAAGGCCAATGGCAATGCATTCCAGGCCAGGGAGGCTTTCAGAGCACAAGAGCAACCGCCCAACCTTTGTCATTTGAAATGGGGAACCTGGGCCAGGAGTTGAGACGTGGAGCGCAATTGTCTCGTAGGAGCATAAAAGGAGAACCGCTTTTGTAGGTATGTAGGGCCTAAGCCATGATGGGCGCGATGGGCAATGACTAGGGATTTAAATTTGACCCGTTCCGCCACGGGAAGCCAGTGTAGTGAGCGCAGATGTTGTCTCACGCTGCTTCTAGTAGGGATGTTGAAGAGAAGCCTGGCTGCAGCATTTTGGACCAGCTGTAACTTATTAAGCAAATAGCCAGGGATGCCAACATACAGAGCGTTAGCATAGTCTAACCGGGATAAAATAAGGGCACGGGTGACTGTTTCTTTAGCAGCCCTTGGAAGAAGAGGCAGAAATTTCCTGAGGGTTTTAAGAAGCCCAAAGCAATTGCAGGCAAGCTTCTTGACCTGAGTGGAAAACAAAAGGTTCTCCTCAAACCACACCCCCAGGTTCTTAGCGGGTTTCCCTGTTGAAGATGGCATGGCGAACTCAGATGGCCAGAGCGTTTCTCTGAAGTTCGGGAGGAATTTTCCGTAGAGGAGTATTTCAGACTTCTCCTCGTTACACTTAAGTTGAGCAGTGGCTAGCCAATTAAATACTGAGGTCAGACAATTTTTTGCGGAGGAGATGGTATCCTCATTTTTGCCCCATGTAAATAGCAGCTGGGTGTCGTCAGCGTAAGCGATAATTTTAGCCCCCAAGCCCTCAGCTAATTGGACCAATGGGGTAACATAGATGTTACAAAGAAGGGGACTAAGGGAAGACCCCTGTGGGACACCTGTGGCCACTATCTGAGGAGAGGAAGAAGACGGCTGGGAGGCAGACCTGTTGCATCCGCCCCTCCATAAAGGACCTAAGCCATCCCCAAGCAGTGCCAGAGACACCAATCTCAGCAAGTCGGGTGAGCAGCAGTGAGTGTGATTTGAAAATGTAGAGACATATGTATGCATGCTGTTAACAATATGAAGAGACTTATAGTTGAGTCATGTAATAGTCTGCTGCTTTATATTTGGCTAGGCCCAACACTCATACAGTTCTAAAAACACCCAAGTATTACCCATGGAGTCTTCCAATGATCCAGGCACTACATATGCACTGCTGCAATCACCCAGGCATTACCCCTGCACTTGTGAAATCACCCAGGCACTACCTATGCACTCATGCAATCACCCAGGTATTACCCATGAACTCTTTCAATCAGCCAGCCACTACCCATGAACGTATATAATCTCTCAGGCACTACCCTTGCACTCCTTCAATCATGCAGGCACTACCCTTGTACTTATGTAATCACTCAGCCAGTACTCATGCACTTATAAAATCACACAGGCACTACCTTTGCACTCCTCCAATCACTCACTCTTTTGCATGGTTCAGTATTGGATGTAAAAAAAGTTTCTGATGATATACAGTTTCATTTCTTTGGTCCTCAAGAGGAGTGTAGAGAAAGTGAGAGTTTCATAAGTGTAGGTGTTGAAGAAGAGGTGTAAGATAGTACTACTGAGAGGTTTGCAGAAGAAATTACAAAGTTTAAGGTAGTTTCTTGTGAAAAACCAAACTATGTTTATATTTGTTGTTGACGTACTCACTATAGAGCTCAAACTAGGAATGTTGATGTGTATTTAAAAAGTGAAAAGGAAAACAATGATAAGTGGGAGCAATTTGGTGCTTATTTGTTGGTGGAAGGTCGTTTTGAGTTGGGTAGTGATCAACATATTTGTAAATATTGTTACAACAAATTAGAAGAGAACAAAATGCCAGCTAGAGCTGTACATAATAACCTAGAGTTGGTAGCTATTCCTCCGGAACTGGTAGATTTAAATACGTAAGAGTCCATTCTTATTCAATCTGTGCACCCGTTTCAGGCTATAGTTCGTATGGAGCCTAAAACAGGTAAGCTGCCTCCAACAGATTTACAAAGAGGTTTAAAAGGAAGAGTTGTGTATTTACCTTTAGATTTTAAGAAAAATATTGAAACTGTTGGTGTAGAGAGAGAGGAAATTGAACCTATAGTTATTCTAGTTAATGGTGTACCAACAAAGAGTCGGAAAATATGGCAATAGTTAGTAGATGTCACCAAACTTCAAAAGGCTACATTATATCTTATACAAAACAATATTTATTATAAAAATGTATATGTGAAGAACAAGAAATATCTTTAGAAGATGATAGAGAAAGTTCAACTGGCCAAATCAAAAAGTGAACAACTCCAGGAGTGAAGAAATTTACGAACATTACAATTTACATCCTCTACATTCTAAAGAAGTGATTGGAAACACTATTGAATGATTCCAAATGAAGAAAGCGAAGGGAACTCCCATGAGTGTTTGGGAATTTTTTAGAAGCCCATTGTTTTCCACAGCTCTTCCCCACTGAAAAAGGTGGACGATATGATGAACGACCAGTACAGATTCCAGCTTCAGAATATCGTATGACAAGATTGTACTCAGAAGATCCAAGATTTCGACAGTGTCTTCCATATTTATTTAATCTTCTATTTGAAAGTGACTTGTCTGGACTTTCATATGCAGTGAACCACATCTTAAAAACAGGAGTTCATCTTACACATGTTTCTGCAAAGGAATTCTTGGACAAAGTTCAACAAAGAGACGATCATTTAGAATCTAAGTTAATTAATTTGATGGTGTGTCAACGTGGTACTAATGAGTATTGGTATCGTCGTCATGTAGAACTTAAATGTATGTTGCGAAACTTAGGAACCCCTACATGGGTTGTTACTCTTAGCTGTGCTGAATACGCCTGGGACGATTTACTTGAATTTCTACTAGAAGCAAATTCAAATGTAAAAAACATTGATTTGAAGACAGCTGGAGAACTGTGTTCGTTGGATACTGTAAATGTGTGCAGATATTTTAATCATAGGTTTCAATCTATGATGTCTTTTTTTCTGCAATAAAAATAATCCACCTCTTGAAGAAGTTAGTGATTTCTTTTGGAGAAAGGAGTACCAAGCCAGAGGTGCTCCTCATATACAAATGTTATTATGGATCAAGAATGCACCTAAATTTGGAACCGATTCTGATGAAACTGTTTTGTCTTTCATTAAAGACTATATTACCTGTGCCATTCCAAAAAAAGGAGGAGAAAACAGCTTAAGACAACAAGTTTTACGGTTTCAAAGTCATCGCTGTGGAAAGTATTGTCGACGGAAATACACATCAAAGGTACATTTTATACAAAATGTTGTTTTGTATTTCCCACGTCCAGTAATTCCAAAAGGAAGAGTCAACAGTTTCATGTCAGCAGTAAGACATACTATAACTCGAAAATCTCCGAAGAATACTTACAACATAAAAAGAAGTGAAGATTCAAAGTATATTAATGACTACAATCCAGTGATTTTGACAATGTGGAATGCAAACATGGATATCCAGTATGTTGCAGATAATTTGATTGCTGTTGCTAGTTATGTTACATCATATATAACCAAATCTGAAAAGACGGAGTTGAAAGAAATGTGGGAAGAAATTTCACAAGAGAAGACTCTTAGTAATAAATTGTACAGCTTTAGTTTGAAGATGCTTTCCCATCGAGAGATTGGATCCTACGAATGTTCGGATCGGTTGACATCTGCAAGTTTATATTCAAGCTCAAGAGGAATCATTTGGGTAAGTCTAGGTCTTGCTGCAACACAAAATAGAGTTTTGAAATCTCTACAAGAAATTGAATACTTAGCTTTGAATGAGCCAGAAAGTACAGATATTGTTAAAACAAATATGTTGGATACGTACTATCCCAAAAGGAGTCCACATCCTGAAAACATATGTCTCTATGAAGTACTGCAACATTATAGTTTTAAGTGAAATGTTACAGAAAATATAAATGAAGAAAAATATGCAGTAATTGGATGTGATGGATGTTTGGTAAAACATGCCAAAGGAAATCTTATTAACCATAGGAAACTCAGTTGTGATACTCCAGATAAAAGGGAATTTTTCTATTTAGCACTTCTGCAACTCTTCAAGCCTTGGCGTACTGAAATGGAATTACTTGGAGAATTTGACTGCTATAAAGATTCTTTTAATGCATGTAAAGATAGCATTGAATGTACAATTTTTCAAAATGTTCTACAAATGTTAAATGAAGAGATTGAACAAGAAACTACTATTGCAGCTGAAATAGCGAGAGACAGTTCTCAAGACAGTCAAAGTTCTGCTGCACTAAGTCAAGATCCATTAGGACAACCAATTCTTGAAAATGAAGCAGCAACAGCCATGAATGAAGTAGAAGCGGCAATGCAGCAAGCACAACAGGACATTATTGAGTTGGGAAACTTGGAAGAACAACTAAATATTGAACAAAAAGAAATATATCAGCAAGTGACACAACAGATACAGCATGGTTTACTGCATGAAAAAAATAATGCAACTGCACATCATTTAAACCTATTCGAATGTATATCAGTGGTCAAGCTGGAACTGGAAAAAGTTTCTTAATTAAAGTTTTGACCAGTTATCTACAGAAAACCACTGAATCACATTTATCTTGTGCTGTAACCGCTACAACTGGGTTAGCAGCACACAACATTAAAGGGATTCCATTACATCGATTACTCATGCTACCTGTTGAACATGAAAATAAGTTGGAATATCACAAGCTATCTGGAGAAGCTTGTTATGAAGTCTCAAGAGTACTAAAGAAAATGAAACTTCTGATCATTGATGAGGTGAGCATGGTCTCAAACGTAATGCTTGCCTTTGTACATTTAAGAATGCAACAGATTTTAAAAACAGATTATGATGTTTTATTTGGAGGAAAACATGTAATTGTATTCGGCGATCTGCTACAACTTACTCCTCTGAAAGGACAACCAGTTTTTAAAACACTTGTCCATGAAGACACTAGAAAATCTTTGGGAAGTATTGGAAATGTAAACATTTGGTCTCATTTTGAACATAAAGAACTTATTAATAATATGCGACAAGAAAGTGATGAACATTATGGAAACATTCTTCAAGATATTAGAATTGGTGTTTTGACAAAACATGGTAAAGAAGCTTTACAAAGTCGGCTACTAACAAACTTGTTTCCAAATGAAAACATTGCACCTGAAATAGTGTACAAAACAATTGGAGAAAAGAAGTCTATAGTTTGCCTAATGCCAACACTGCAAGAGTGTTCTACATTCAATCAATAACTTTTGAAACTGGAAAAACAACCAATAGTGAAAATGGAAGCCATTGACAAAATGAAACACAAAGGAGTTACTATTCTTCTCTCCGAGAAATTACAGTCAAAATTGGATTCTTTGGAGAAGTCTGTATCTAAGACTGCTGGCTTAGAAAAGACTTTATATGTATGTGTAAACTGCCGGGTAATATTAAGCCGTAATTTGGATGTAGAAAAAGGTTTAGTAAATGGAGCAATGGGAAAAGTTGTTCATTTTGTAAATTATCAGAACAGAGATGGAATTGAATTTTTGAAGATTAAATTTGATCAGATTGAAGAGGTAAAACAGATTGGACGTTGTGCTGTTTGCTTTTTGCTTGTAAAAGACTTGTATGTTCATAGAAAACTGTTTCCTCTTTCTTTAGCATATGCAGTGACCATTCATAAATCTCAAGGTTTAAGTGTAGACAGTGCTTTGGTAAATATTGGAAGTACAGTGTTTAAAGAGGGCATGGCATACGTTGCATTGTCGCGAGTAAGAACATTATCTGGTTTGTATTTGATTGATTTTGATGAGAAAAAGATTAGTGCTGATGCAAATTGTGAGAGTATAATCGGTTAAGAAGACTTTATGCTCCTAACTTAGGTGAATATCCCATATATGAGAAACGTGCAGTATGTCCAAAATGGAAATATGAGAAACATTCCAGTGAGATTCAAAAAAAGAAAACAATTCAAGAGAATGATGAAGCTGCAAAGAAAATGAAAATGGACACTGTTGATGATATTGTAGGATACCAGTTAGAAAATAGTTCAGGTATCAACTGCTATGCTAATGTAATTGTGAATGTTGTCTTTTATCTAGAAGATCTTCATCATGAAATTATGGAAAATCGAGAAAAAAGATTCTGTTCTTTATTACATTATATTTTTCAAAAGTTGGTAACTGATAGAACTAAAATCCATACTGCTTCTGGCATTCAGCATCTTTTGGATATATGTACTGGTTCTTCGCAATTTACACTCAATATACAACAAGATGCACAAGAATTTCTTATGTTTATGCTTGCAGTATTGGAAGATGAAGGAATAGAAATTGAAAATTTGTTTGGACTAAGTTAGAGATGGGATCATAAATGTGAAGAGTGTTCAATTTCTTCTACCACTGAAATAGACACTGAACGATTCATATATTTGACAATACCAGATTGCAAATCAGTGTCTTTTAACAAATTAGTAAAAACAGCTAATCAAGATATGAAATTCTCTCATTGTATATCAGAAATGTTGTCAACATTATATATAGAAAGATTTGGAAAATATGTCATTTTAATGCTACAACGTTGTAGAGCAAATGGAAGAAAATTGGAAACCAAAATCAAAACGTTTGTGGCAAGTCAAGTATCAATTTCAGGAAGAACTTTTGAAGCAGCGGCTATTATTTTCCATGATGGACCTACTACAACATCTAGACACTATACTGTGTATTTAAAGTGCAATAAAGGATGGACACATTGCAATCATGCCCATTTGGAATTCAAATGTAGGTTGCCTTACGAATAACCAAATTCATATCTGATATTTTTGATGCCAAAGTTTTGAAAACATAATTTGGCCTATTGGGAAGATGTGAACAATTACTGGTTGGATTATTGTTTATGCTAATTCTTATTGCATTTGCAAAATTGTGTTTGAAAGAAGTAGTTCATATATTTGATCTTTATATTATACGCGATGTAAATGAGAGTGTATATTTTAGAAAATGTACTTCAGAGAAAAAAATGATTTAATGTAGTTGAAGAATGTAATTTAGAAACTGTAGATAGGTAAACAGATAGTTGAACTTGTTGTAAATATTTTCAACGCAGATTTGTTTTTTTTGTGCAATCTCATTGATTGTATTTTTTCCCCCGCTGTTATATGATGATCTACATTGAAATCACTGTTTATGGTGAAATTCTGTAGAATCTGAAAACAGCTAAAAAGGAAACTGAATATGTTATGTAATTCTAAAATTATGTTGTGTTCTTAAAACTATAATATTATATGTAATAACAGTTTTTCTTCTTTTTTATTACAGAAAGTAATACTAAAGCTTGAAAAGATTTTAAATTCAGTTTACAACAAAACTGCAGTAAAATAGTTTCACTGAGTTTTGTATCTTCTTTAATAAAGAAGGTAAGATGAAATAATGAAATAAGCATAATAATATGAAGTAATGGTTACAGTCACTTTTATTGCACTCATCCATTTTTACAAACACTACCCATGCACTGTTCTATACAGTTCGGCACTATTCCCACACTCCTGCCATTACTCATGCACTATCCATGCATTCCGCCAATCACCTAGCCTGTATCCATACAGTTAAAATATCACCCAGACACTACCTATGTACTCTTCCAATCTCCCAGGCACTATCTGTACACTCATGCAATCAGCTAGACATTTCCTGTACACTCTTCCAATTACCCAGGTAGTACCTATACACTTCTCCAATCCCCTAAACGTTATCCCTGTACTCATGGAATCACCCAGACACTACCCTTGCACTCTTACAATCATCCAGGCAGTATCTATACAATGCTCTATTCATTCAGGCAGTACACATACACTTATAAAATCACCCAAGCTCTATTTATACAGTCCTCCAATCACCCAGGTAATACTCCTGTACTCCTCCGTTCACCCAGTCAGAACCCTTTAAGTTTTAAAATCACTCAGGCACTACCTATGCACTCCTCCAATCACCAAGGTCCTATCCCTACACTCTTGCAATCGGCAAGACATTACCCCTACACTCATGCAATTACCGAGGTATTAATTATGCATTCCTCTAATCCCCCAGACATTACGCCTGCACTCATGCAATCACTTAGGTATTAGCCATGCAATCCTGCAATGCCACAGACATTACCCCTGCACTCATGTAATCACTTAGGCATTACACATGCACTCCTCCAATGACCCTGATATTACCCCTGCACTCATGCAATCTCCCAGGCATTACCCATGTACTCCTTCAATTACTCAGGCAGTACCTGTGCATTTATAAAATCATCCAAGCAATACCTATGCACTCATGCAATCACACAGGCACTACTGATGCACTTCTCAATGCACCTAGGCATTACCCATGCATTCCTGCAATCAGCAATGCACTATCCATGTACTCCTTCAATCACCCACTCACTACCCTTGCAGTCTTCCAATAACCCAGGCAGTAGCACTGTACTCATATAATTACAGAGGCAGTACTCATACACTTATAAAACCATGCAGACACTATCTATGGATTCATGCAATCACACAGGCACTACTGATGCACTACTTGTTGCACCTAGACATTACCCATGCACTCCTCCAATCATTCAGCCAATACTCATGCACTTAAAAAATCACCCAGACACTACTTATACACTTTTGCAAATCACCCAGACACTACCAGTACAGCCCTGCAACGACACAGACATTACTTTTGCACTCATGCAATCAGTCACACATTTCTCATGCACTCCTTCAATTAACTACACAGTACCCCTGCACTCATGCAATCACTTAGGCATTACCTATCCACTCTTTCAATGACCCAGACATTACCCCTGCACTCATACAATCACATAGGCATTACCTATCCACTCCTCCAATGACCCACACATTACCCCTGCACTTATACAATCACCCAGGCATTACCCATGCAGTCCTTCAATCACTCAAGCAGTTCCCATACACTTATAAAAACATGCAGACACTACCTATGCACTCATGCAATCACACAGGCACTACTGATGCACTCCTCGATGCAGCTAGGCATTACTCATGCACTCCTCCAATCATCCAGCCAGTACCCATGCACTTATAAAATCACCCAGGCACTACCTATGCACTCATGCAACCACCCAGGCACTACCTATGCACTCATGCAATAACCTAAGCACTACCCATGCACTCCTCCAATCACCCAGGCACTACCCATGCACTCATGCAATCACTCAGGCACTACCCATGCACTCATACGTGCACTCACACACTTCTGCTGCACTTATACAATCACCCAAGCACTACCCATGCAGTCTTCCAATCATCCAGACACTACCCGTACACTCATGCAATCACCCAGGTACTACTTATGCACTCCTCCAATCACCCAGGAATTACCCATACACTACTTCATACACCCAGGCACTACCCATGCACTCTTCCATGCACCCAGACATTACCCATGCACTCCTCCAATCACCCAAACATTACCCCTGCACTCATACAATCACTCAAGCATTACCCATGCACTCCTTCAATCACTCAGGCAGTACCCATGCACTCGTCCAATTACCCAGACATTACCCATGCACTCATACAATCACCCAGGCATTACCCATGCACTCCTTCAATCACTCAGGCACTACATATGTACTCCTCCACTCACCGAGGCACTACCCCTGCACTCATGCAATCACCCAAGCACTACCTATGCACTCATGCAATCATCCAGGCATTACCCATGCAGTCCTTCAATCACTCAGGCGCTACCCATGCACTCATACATGCACTCAGGCACTTCTGCGGCACTCATTCAATCACCCGAGCACTACCCATGCAGCCTTCCAATCATCCAGGCACTACCCCTGCACTCATGCAATCACCCAGGTACTACTCATGCACTCCTCCAATCACCCAGGAACTACCCATGCAGTCCTACATGCGCTCAGGCACAACCCATGCATTCTTCCATGCACCCAGGCATTACCCATGCACTACTTCAATCACCCAGATATTATCCCTGCACTCATGCAATAACCCATGCACTTCTCCAATTACGCAGGTACTACACATGCACTCATGCAATCACACATGCACTACCCATGTACTTTTCCATATATTACACTTGCCGCAATTTATACAACACATAGAAATGTGTCTTTTTTAACCAAATAGGCGGCTCTAACAAGAACCATTTTTTTGCTTCTTTTTTGTTTTATAATTTTCTTGTGTTTTTTTAACTCTTTTTTGTATTTTTTGGTGTTTTAAAAAAAAAAAAGAAAAAAACAGATTAAACTGAGAAAACTTTTGTCTAACCTTTTGCAATTAAAAAATCATTGCAAAAAAAAAAAATAACAATGGTGGCTTTTTGCTGCGAAAACAATTGCATCAATTGACTGCTCACCATAGCAAATAAGTTGTTTGCATTTGATACATCATTGTTCAAGACCAGCAAACTCTGGTCTAATGTCAGGTCCTCTGCTTGAACTTGATGTACCGGCTTTGGTGCTAGGTCCTGCATCGTGATCACCTTGCTGGGCTTGTCGTTCCAGCTCACGTCGATGTTCTTCTCGTGCTAGCCGACGAGGGTGCATAGTTTGGAGGTGCTTCAACATCGACGAAGTACCGCATGAGTATTTTTTCTCAGAGCCCTGAGATATGATTCGATCACAAACAGTGCAGGACACCTTTCTCGCGTTGACCTTCTTTTCTCCAGGTGGAAAGGTAAAGAAGGCCCAGACGATACTCTCCTTTCTTGTTTTTCTTGGTTCCTCCAAGTCATCTTCTTCACCAAGGATGTCGCCTGGTGGATTTGAAGATGTCATTGTCCTAGTTTTTACCAAAAATAAACACCCAAAAAATGCAACAAGAGCAGTAAACACAAAAAGTGTGTCTCCTGGCAATGTTGTTGGAAGAATGAGAAATTTGGGTGGAGTGCTGTAACTTCTAGAATAAAAAGCTTCTTAACCAATGAAATGCTTTCTTTTGAAGTCACATGGGTTCGCGCACCCGGCGCGCAACCAGCGATTCCGAAAAAATATATTTAACAATAATATATCTTTATTGCAGTTAGAAAGATTTGATATTTACAATTATGTTAAATAATCTCTTGGTATAATATATATAATAAAGTTATATACATATACTTTTAAAACTTAAAGATTTGCGATGGATTCGTGCACCTGGCGTGATCCCCGGAAATACGTACATAACGTTGCGCGGGGTCGAGAACCGCGTACCCTCCGCATACGTAACACGCATAGTACACAACTTAAACAATATGGCGGCAAAATTCTTGGATTCGCGCACCCATTGTGACTGGTACACGATCGGTACGCGAATCCACTCTAAAAAAACAAAATGCAAATGCATATTTTAGAAAGGAGAAAACATCACATTATGTTTTTATAAAAAATTACAAATGCCAGAGAAATGCACTGCTCCAATCACCCAGACATTACCCATGCACTCCTCCATTCAACCAGACATTACCCCTGCATTCATGCAATCACCCAGACATTACCCTGCAGTCCTTTAATCACTCAGGCAGTGCCCAAGCAGTCATACATGCTCTCAGGCACTTCTGCGGCACTCATGCAATCACCCAAGCACTACCAATGCAGTCTTCCAATCATCTGGCACTACTCCTGCACTCATGTAATCACCCTGGTACTACTCATGCATTCCTCCAATCAACCAGGAACTACACATGCACCCAGGCACTACCTATGCACTCTTCCATGCACCCAGGCATTACCCATGAACTCCTTCAATCACCCAGACATTACCCCTGCACTCATGCAATCACACAGGCATTACCCATGCACTCCTTCAATCACTGAGGCACTACCCCTGCAGTCATGCAATCACCCAGGCACTACCTATGCACTCATGGAATAACCCAGGCACTGCCTTTGCACTCCTCCAGTCATCCAGGCATTATCCATGCACTCCTCCAATCACCCAGCCACTACCCATGCACTTATTTTTTTTTGTGAATCTGTTTTATTGGGTTTTATGATTAGTACAGTACAAGTCATATGAAATAGCAACGATGTTGGGCGTTACAATTAGCATATAAGACACAGCAGTATCACATAGCACTTTTACAGCTCACGTTTGTGGCTATATACAAAGCGGTCTAGCATGTGACTGATAGGTACATGTACGGCTTATGCTGGAAGACAAGCACAGAGTGAAGGACAGAAAGATAAGGGGAGTAGGAAGGCATAGTAATCACATCTCTATCCACAAATTGAGCGCCCTCCAGGGCATGAATGTTGGCGAATGTCCGTCGCCGCACACATGCGCGTGTACTGTCCCATAGAGCCAGAAGGAACACTGGTGCTCAATGGTATATGAGTGCCAATAAAAGATTCACTGTTAACAACAAAACTAGGAACTGTGCATATAAAAGAAAGGGGAAAAGAGAAATGCATAATGTATGCAGATAAACATATAGCCCGTAGCCCCCCCTTGTGTCCATATATGACATGACTCATAACTCCCGTGTCTAACAGCGGCTGGCTGCTACCCCGTACCTAGAGTGTGTGTTGGCTGGGTGTCACAGGCAGTTTGTATCCATCAGTGAGAGAGCGGCGTGGCGCAAATTTGTTACTACCTACGGGGTTAAGCGATGCTGAAGTTTGGCATGCCGGAGAGGTCCGTGGTCGGCGGGCCCGGGCTGTGTTGCAATGCGAGGTAGACTGTGTCCCAATATGTGGCAATGGGGAGCTTACGCAGTCCCAGCGTCTCCTCGCGTTTAATAGCTAGGCTTTCCGTTTTGGCCCACGCAAGCATGGAGTATCGCCAAGCTTGTATGTGTGGAGGGGTTGGCGCTTTCCATCTTTTACTGATCAGTCATTTGGCCACTATCATTTCCAGATCTATGAATCTGGACGTGACCTTCGTGCTGGAGGTTCTGCAAAATTTGTGTAGTAAATATGTAGGCCAGGTGAAGGGCAGTTCCCTGTCGGTGCTCTCGCGCAACAGAGTGGCCATGTCCCTCAAGTATTCTGCCACTCTGGGACAAGCCCAAAACATGTGTAGTAGATCGGCACCTATTTCTCCGCACCGCAGTATTGATTGATTTTCGCAGGCATGAGGTATGCTCTGTGGATAATGTAGTTTTATCTGTCTGAAGCGCATGTTCCTGGGGATGCGTGTGGGGCTCTCAAGTACTCTAGCCCATTCCTTATCTGTGAGCTGGCTACCTAGGTCCTCTTCCCACTTGTGGCGGAGTGTGGCAAGGTTTGATGCTGCGTGAGTTCGGAGTGAGGCTGCAAACCAGCGTGTCAGGTGCCTGCCTCGTCCCATGACATGTAGGTATTGCATGGTGAGCGTTTGCAGCTCTGCCGTGACATCTCCCCATTTTGCCGTGAGGGAGGCCACCAGTGCGCGGTGAGTGAGGAATTGCCCAGGTGGTAGCCCCTCCTCCTCTACTAGGGTTGCGTAAGGCGTGAGTGTCCCTTCCTGATATAGGTCCCCAAGGGTGTGGATACCTTTGTCATGCCATTCCCTAAGTGTGAGTGCCGTCAGTGCTGATTGCCCACTAGGAGTGCCCTCCAGAGGTATTGCCGGTGCATAGGGGGTTACGCTGCGCATTAGAAACAAGCTCCTGCGAAAACATCGGTAGGTTACCGCAAGTAGTAAAGGCTCTGGTGGTCGTGGTCGCGCCCCTGGGTGAAACAACCGGATTATGTGTTCCAAGGGATAAGGCGGCTGTGTAGTTGCTGTATCTGCGCAGTTGCGACCTGAGAGCCAACGTGCTATCCACTGCAGTTGAGAGGCTAGGTAGTAGTGTTCGAAACAGGGGGCTGCCAGTCCGCCCTGGTCTGTGGGCAGGTATAGCTTTTGCAGTGTCATCCTGTGTCTAGCACCACCCCAGATGAAGTCTCTGAGTTGTCTCTCAAAGGCAGTGAATAAGGAGGCAGGGACAAACATGGGCAGGTTCGTAAAGTAGTATAGGAGCCGTGGGAGGACCACCATTTTGGCAAGCGCTATCCTGCCGGTCACGGCCAATGGCAGTGTGCTCCAGAAGCACATCTGCGACTTGATGGATGTCACCGCTTTACCGAGGTTCCCATCGTATAGATCCTACAATTGGCGGTAGATTTGGAGTCCCAGGTAACGAAACGTATCGGGTGTCCAACGCACCAGGATGCCACCTATGGCGAGTCCCGGATCGCAGAGCCCCTCTTTGAAGGGGTAGAGGCAAGATTTACCTACGTTTACCTTCAGTCCTGAAAGTGCAGCAAAATCCTCAAGTAGCTGGGTTAGCTGAGCAGGAACACATTCAATGTCTCTGAGATAAATGAGGAGGTCGTCCGTGTAGAGCGACACCTGGTGGGTAGCGTCCCCCAGGGGCACCCCATCCGCCAGCTGGGTGCGCAATGCTTCTGCTAGTGGCTCCATTGCAAGCGCAAACAGGAGGGGGGACAGGGGGCACCCCTGGCGTGTGCCTCTCTGCACGGGGAGGGAGTCCGAGATGTAGGGGCCAATCTTGACTCTCACAGTGGGGTCAGTGTAAAGAAGGCGTACTAGGTGAATGAACTCTGGGCCTAGGCCAAATTTCGCGAGTACCGCAAATAGGTAAGGCCACTCCAGGGAGTCGAAGGCCTTCTCTAGGTCTAACATGAGGCAGCCTGCTCTGGGCCACTCCTCCACCGCATAGGTGGCCACTCAAAAGAAGCGGCGTAGATTGAGAGAAGTGTTGCGCGCCGGTACGAAGCCATTTTGGTCCATGTGGACCAATCCTGGAACTGCTGGTGCTAGCCTGTCAGCCAGTACCTTTGCAAGGATTTTATAGTCTGTATTTAGCAGAGCCAGGGGCCGATAGGAACCCATCTCTTCCGGATCTCTGCCCGGCTTCAGCAAGGAAACCAGATGTGCCTCGCGCATCGAGGGAGGGAGTCGCTGCGCGTCTAGAGCCGCGGCAAATACTGTATCGAGGCGTTGCACCAGTGAGACCTGGTATGCTTTGTAATATTCAGATGGCAGCCTGTTTGGCCCCGGGGCTTTTCCCGTCGCTAGGGATTGAATAGCCGCACCAATCTCCTCCAGCGATATTTGCTCGTTGAGCACTTCGCGGAGCTCCTCTGTGACTGTGGGTAGCTGTAAGGGGTCAAGGAAGCGCGCCAGCTCCCCTTCATTGCAGTGACTTTGGGACTGGTAGAGGCGGGCATAGTGTTGCGTCAGGGCCTCATGTATGTCTCGTGTAGTTAACAACTGACCTGCGGGAGAGCGAAGCGGCCCTATTGGGGAATGGGCGTGTTCTTGCCGGATCAACCAGGCTAATAGCATGCCTGCCCTATCCGCCGCAGTATGGGTATGGGTTGTGTGTGCGGTGTAATTGTGGCAGCAGAGCTGCTCCATGTAGTCTGCGTGTTCAGAACGTAACGCCTCTAGACGCCGCGAGTCACGGCCTACCACTTTGCCTGTGTTTTCATAGCATATCAGCTGGGCTTCAATCCGTGCAAGGGAGTCAGATAATTGTTTCGTATATTCCATGTTGCCCCTACACAGTGGCCTCTGATTGTCACCTTAAACGCCTCCCATTCGACAAGCGCGTCACTGGCTGTACCCTCATTTAACTAGAAGTAGTGCAGAATCGATGTCCCCAGCGATGACCGAAAAGCAGGGTCTTCTAGGGCTTGCGGCTGTAGGCGCCACGTGGGGACTGGGGGACGGTGTGGTTCCCAGTGCAGCTGCAGTAGTAAGGGATCATGATCAGAGTGGGTCTGCCCTAGGTACTCCACATTCTGAATCAACGGGAGCAGCGCCAGTGAGGTTACCAACCGATCGAGGCGTACGTGAAGACCATGCACTGCTGAGTAATGAGAAAATATGCGGGCGGTGGGGTTTAAAAGTCGCCACACATCGTGCAGAGTCCAGTGTGTCAGCCAAGCAGAGAGGGCCTGCGCGTTAGATGCCGAGAGAGTTTTGTTAAGGGGCGGGAATGACCTATCTAAGTCTACGTTCAATACCGAGTTAAAATCTCACCCCAGAAGCCAGCGAATTCCACCCCATCCGGCTGCTACTGCAGATATGCGGGCAAGATAGGAGGCCTGATCTGAATTGGGGGCGTAAAGGGAGCCCAAGAGTATCTCTTGACCATTCAGGCGCCTTTTCATGAACGTGTACCTTCCATCTGCATCGTTGTCGCTGCCCTCACTAACAAACGGAATTGCCGCCCGGACCCATATCAGTGTGCCGCGCGCGTGTGCCGAGTATGTGGTGCCAAGTATGTGGTACCGAATACTTGACCCCTCCATTTTTTACGCAAGCGCTCCAGCTCAGGCTTGGACATGTGCGTTTCTTGGACCATCGCTATTCCAGCCTTGCGGCGCTGCAAGTATGAAAAGATGGAATAGCGTCACGCAGGTGTATGCATGCCGCGTATGTTCCACGTGACCACTTTTACCTGTGTCATGTCAGATTAGTAGGTCGGTCTAAGTGGGGAGGGGTGTGCCACTGAGTTACGGATTTGCATCGTGTGAAAGGGGTTCGGGCGGAACGCAAAAAACCAAAACATAAGACATAAAATCGAACTTTGCTAACATTTAGGGTGAACGCCCGGGTGGGGCTTGTCCAAACCATATCTGGCCCAACAGCGGCCATAACAGTGACAGTGTAGAGACTGATGTGGGGGTGAAATGTGTGCCTAGATGGGAGCGTCGCGTATCCCTACATGACGCGGATCTGTCACCCGTGTCCCAACCTGCGCGCTGATGCGCTGTTACGCTGTTTGCGCGTCTTGGCGAGTGCAGCCATTGTGGGGCGTACATACATGTAGCAGGACAAGGCATTAGTGGAACTCAAGAAGTAAAAAAGTGAGACATCAAGAATTCAGTCAATTGCAATGGGAGAGTCTCTACTTGCGTGTGCAGCAACTCGTTCTGGTCTTGTTGTCGCTGCTGCGATCACATGATTTCATCTGCAGTCTGCGGTGTAACGTCCGGTGGCAGCATTCTGTCTAGCTCTTAAGGTCTTGGAGTGGAAGATCCGCTAGCTGTGGCAGACTCAGAGGAGCCTATTTCGTGGCTCTCTCAGTACGTTTGTGTTCCCAGTGTCGCTGCCACTTCCAGGACGTCACGTTGCTCTATTCGGCTCTGTTCTGGGTCCGGTGCTGCCGCTGTCGTAGGTGTGTTACCTGCTTTTCTCCGATGTCCACGACGGCGGGGTCCTCTGCGGCTGGGCTTGGGTATTTCTGCATTGGAGGGATGCGTCCCCGACCACAATCCCGAGCTCTCCAGCCAGTCCCAGGTGTCTGCAGGCATGTAAAAGAAGCGGGCCGTCCCATTGGCCACCACCCGAAGTCTGGCAGGAAACAGTAGGGAGTATGGGAGGTCCAAAGCGCGCAGCTGATGCTTCACATCAGTATAGGTGCTTCTCCACCACTGCACTTGCGCCGTATAATCCGGGAACAACATGACTTGGTTGCCGCCCACCTGCAGATTGGAGATTTTGCGAGTCTCACGCAGGACTGCGTCGCGGTCCCTGTAATTTAAAAGCTTAAAAAGGAACGGCGTCGGGCGGGCTCCAGGAGGCGGTCTGTCCATGTGCACATTCCACTACGAAGTACGGAGATAGTGTCCCAGCAGGCAGAAGATCCCTCAGCCACCATTCCATGTAGAGCTCTGGGGTCTGGCCCTCTTCGCCCTCTGGAAGGCCCACCACGCGGACATTGTTGCGGCGGGAGCGCCCTTCAGTGTCCTCAATTCGATCCTCCAGCGCGTGCACTTGGTCCAGGATGTTTTATAGTGCTGAGGCGTGACTTTGGGTGATAGGTTTGAGCTCCGAGAGAGATTGATCGTGTGATTGGACTTTCTCTGCCAGCTTATGGTGATCGGCTCGCAATAAAGTCTGTGGTGACTTTGTCGATGCGTAATTCAAGGGACGCCCTGGTCTGGTCCAATGTAGCCCCAATTTTCTCAACGGCAGCTAGCACTGAGTCTAGTTTAGCTGCGAGTGCTACACTCAAGACGTCAGCATTTGTCTCATCTCCTGGAGGCGACGAGTGTGGTAGGCTGGTCTTCGCGGCCAGTTGTTGCGTATGTGTGCGGAGGCGTCCCATGGCGAGCTTTTGTGCGGACAGCATTGACTTGTAGCAGATGATAGGTATGTGTCCGTGTGGTGCTGCAGTTCTGGTACCGCAGCCTGAGGTACCCACAATATCCACTGGCTACTAGAAGATGAGCATCGAGGCGCACTGAGGATTCACGATGCAGTCGGTGTCGGGCAGCCATGGAACACGGGTATGAGTCCCTGATTAGCTTGCCGCGCCTCCGGGCCTAGCATCGACAAGGCGGTTTCACTGTGGAAGACGTTGGGATGGTCGGCCTCACGACACCTTGAAGTATTGACATCAAGCCCACCGGAGCAGGCACGCGCTGTGGGGGCGGTGATGGCAGCCCTACCCAAATGGGCGTTTGCGAAAGGGTCACCAAAGGGTCAGTGATGGGAGCCCAATTGGGTCAGTGACTAAATGCGTCACCCCGGGGCACGCCTGCTGAGTTGCGGAGTCGCCGCCACTTCGCACCTGCGTGAGCTGTAGTAGCGCCGAGAGCAGTAGCACCTTAACGGGGTATCAGCTCTTCATCATACAGGGCGCCGGACCGGCGCTGCCCGTGCGTCAACGGGATCCAGTGGACTTTGGCGGGAGGGAGTTGTGTGCTGCAAGTGGTCTGTTAATTACTCCCACCTCCCCAGGGCCGCGTCAGCAACTGAAGGGCTAAGTTCTTAGGTGCGAGTGTTCAGGGGAGGTCTTCAATCACAACCGGCAGCCAGATGCACAGTCCAAGGTGCTCAGTGCCGCAGCGTGGTGGGGACTACAGTATGGACTCCATGGGCCGGGGCGGCAGGCAGGGCGGTCTCTCAGGGCACTGCGCGGGCAGTCTCAGGCTTCAAGGCGCAGGTGCGGAGGGCGGGAGGCGTGTAACTGCGATGGCGCCTGCCTGGCTTCTCAGCTGGGTTGGGAGATGACCATATGCACAGTAGTGGGTCCAATAGGTCACTGCTTATGGAGTTCCACATGAGGGGCCTCAGTGCGGAGGGCGTGGAGACAGGCTGAAGGCCCAGGGTCAATGCTTATGCAGCGGGGAGCAGGGTGGTGGCAAGCGGCGTACCTGCTGTTGTGGCGGGGTTGTCAGTTACAGTTGTAACAGCGTGCTCCCGGCTGTCCGCAGCAGGAGGCCACCAGGAGTGATGCCGAGGTCCAGGCCCGAACCGTGTCGTGTGGGTAGGCCTTCTAGTGGTAGACGCCTATTACAGCAACACCTGTGCAATACAGACACCCCAGGTCGTGGCGCTACACAGCATCAGGCAGTCAGGGATGCTCCGATGAGGCGGGCCACATGTCTCTGTGCCCGTTGGGTCGTCACAGCAGGCAGATCTCTGCAAACTTAGGCGCGAGGTGCGGCGTCACCCCGCCGCTATCTCCATCGCTTTGGCAGTTGGACCGCTGTCCTCTGGTGCGTGGAATGGCTTGGCGTGGGGCGAGCTCAGGAAGGATGTGGTGGGCCACACGTCTCCGTGCCTCGCTGCGCTTTGCGCGGACTTCAGGAGTGTGCCCCCCAGTGCTGGTCATCACAGCAGGTATGTCTGGACAAACCCAGGCCCGAGATGCGGTGTCTTCCAGCCCGCCATCCCGGCCAATTCAGCAACCAGAGCAGGCTCGCCGTTGCTCCCCGGTGTTTGGGATGACTTACTGCGGGATGAGTGGAGGACCCTCCCTAGCGCGGACTGTGCTCCGGTCGAGTCGCTGTCTGGTGGGATAGGTCGCAGGTCTCCGCGGATGGGCGGCAGGGGGAGACAACCGAAGGGTCCGTGCAGTGTCTCTGAGAACGCCAGCAGGGGATGCAATAGGTGCTGTCTGGTGGCCTCCGGATACCGCCACAGAGATCACAGCAGTAGCGGTCGCCACGTTTCAACTGCAAGAGCGCGGCAGCCAGGCCTCAGCTCCACGCTCAAGTACCCGGCGGGTAGGCCGCAGGCCATCACTTGGTAGTTCAGCTGCTGCCGCGTGTCTGCGGCAGGAGTGAGAGGTATCAGCTGGGGCTGCAGGTCAGTACCATGACGCTCCTCGCATTTGTGGGCGCGGGTGGGTCGGGTGCAGGAGTCGAGACAGGAGAACAGAGGGATGTACTGCGGAGCACTAGCAAGTTGCGTCTGCCATTTTGGCTCGCTAGCCACGCCCCCCACTACCCATGCACTTATAAAATCACCCAAGCACTGCCTATGCAGTCGTCTAATCACTCAGGCACTACCTATGCACTCCTACATTCATCCAGACATTACCCCTGCATTCATGCAATCACCCAGGCATTACCCATGAACTCCTTCAATCACTCATGCAGTGCCCATGCAGTCATACATGCACTCAGGCACTTCTGTGGCACTCATGCAATCACCCAAGCATTACCCATGCAGTATTCCAATCATCCAGGCACTACTCCTGCACTCATGCAATCACCCAGGTACTACTCATGCACTCCTACAATCAATCAGGAACTACCCATGCAGTCCTACATGCACCCAGGCACTGCCCATGCACTCTTCCATGCACCCAGGCATTACCCATGCACTCCTCCAATCACCAAGACATTAACCCTGCAGTCATGCAATCAGCCAGTCACAAGCTATGCACTCCTCCAATTACCCAGGCACTATGCCTGCAGTCATCCAATCACTCAGGCAGTCTTTTTGAACTCATCCATTCCCTCAAGCAAAACCCATGCACTCTTCTATGCACTCAGGCTCTACCCATGCACTCATTTAATCACTCAGACACTACTCTTGTGCTCATCCATTCCCTCAAACACTACCCATGTACTTATCCATACACTCAGGCACTACCGATGCACTCTTCCAATCACTCA
Organism: Calotriton arnoldi; assembly: GCA_963921515.1. Classification (NCBI taxonomy): domain Eukaryota; kingdom Metazoa; phylum Chordata; class Amphibia; order Caudata; family Salamandridae; genus Calotriton; species Calotriton arnoldi. The sequence continues at coordinate 2,859,129 of CAWUFW010000108.1, read as the reverse complement.
GGCACTATCCCTGCACTCATGCAATAAGCCAGGCACTACCCATGCACTCATGCAATCACTCAGGCACTACCGCTGCACTCATTCATTCCCTCAAAAAGTATCCATGCAGTCATCCAATGACTCAGGCAATACTGCTGCACTCATTCATTCACTGAGACAGTACTTATTCACTCATACAATGACTCAGACATTACCCTTCCAGTCATTCAAAGAACACATACAAGTTTGTCTATTTTTAACCAATTAGGCGGTTCTAAAAAGAACCATTTTCTTTTCTTCTATTTTTGTTTTATATATTTTTTATTTTATTTTTTAACTCTTTTTTGAATTTTGGTGTGTTTTTTTAAAATGAACAAATAAACAGAACCAACAGTGAACATGTTCAAAAAATTATGCAATTATGAACTCATATATATTCACTGACAAAACCATAGGTTTCAGGGACGTTATAGTTGGAAATTAGCATTTAAAAAACCTTTGAAATTCACTGAAAAAAACATAGGTTTCAGGGACGTTATAGTTAGAAATTAGCATTTAAAAAACCTTTGAAATTCACTGAAAAAACCATAGGTTTCAGGGACGTTATAGTTAGAAATTAGCATTTAAAAAACCTATGAAATTCACTAAAAAACCATAGGTTTCAGTGACGTTATAGTTAGAAATTAGCATTTAAAAAACCTATGAAATTCACTGAAAAAACCATAGGTTTCAGGAACGTTATAGTTAGAAATTAGCATTTAAAAAGCCTTTGAAATTCACTGAAAAAACCATAGGTTTCAGGGACGTTATAGTTAGAAATTAGCATTTAAAAAACCTATGAAATTCACTGAAAAAACCATAGGTTTCAGGGACGTTCTAGTTAGAAATTAGCATTTAACAAACCTATGAAATTCACTGAAAAAAACCATAGGTTTCAGGGACGTTATAGTTAGAAATTAGCATTTAAAAAACCTTTGAAATTCACTGAAAAAACCATAGATTTCAGGGATGTTATAGTTAGAAATAAGCGTTTAAAAAACCGTAGAAATTCACTGAAAAAAACACAGGTTTCAGGGACGTTATAGTTAGTTGGACATTTCACTCGTACAAAACCAGAGAAATTCGGCCGTTATAGTTAGTTGAGCTAACTATAACTCGTGCCCCGCAATGCACTGCTGGTGACGTCACATATTACATCATTCAAGACATGGTCAGTGACATCACTGATGACATCACTGATGACATCTCAAATTATTCCCTTGCAAACCTCAAATTTAGCTGAAAAATTTTGCTGAAAAAACACATTTTTGACATTTCTGACATATTGTTGCGTGGAATCACCGTGCAGGCACAAATGTCCTACCCCACAGCGTTCCCCTCAGTCTCCAGAGTAAAATGATACCTCACTTGTGTGGGTGGGGCAAGGGCCTGTGACTGTGAAGAGCCAAAAACATAGGGGTTAAGGGTATAGCACCGAGAATTCTAAGCGCTACATTTTTTGAAAATGATGTTTTTAGCCAATTCTGCATTGGACACCCACACATGTGAGGTATCATTTTACTCGGAAGACTGAGGGGAACGCTGTGGGGTAGGACATTTGTGCCGGCATGGTGATTCCACACAAAAATATGTGGAAAATATATATTTTTTCAGCTAAATTTGAGGTTTGCAGGGGATTCTGGGTAGGAAAACGGTGGGGGATCCACCAAGCCAACCCTCGCTAGACTCCCCAGCGTGTCTAGTTTTCAGAAATGTGTGGGTTTGGTAGTTTCCCAAGATGGCTGCTGAGCCCGGGGCCAAAAACCCAGGTGATCCCCTTGCAAAACCAGGTTGTTCTGTGATAGGTAATTTTGATGTCTCCTCAATACGTTTTGGGCCCTTGCCTGTCGCAGGTACTTGACCCACCCACACGAGTGAGGTGCCATTTTTATCGGGAGACCTGGCGAAATGCTGGGTGGTAGGAAATTTGTGGATCCATGCAAATTCCAGAACTTTCCCACACAGACATTTGAGAAAAAATTAATTTTTTCAGCTAAATTTGATGTTTACAGGAGATTCTGGGTAGGAAAACGTTGGGGGATCCACGCAAGCCATACCTGGCTGGACTCCTCTGGGTGTCTAGTTTTCAGAAATGTGTGGGTTTGGTAGGTTTCCCTGAAGTGTAGCTCCTATTTCCCTAATAGGCTCTGCGCATTGGACTAATATACCCTATAGGTTTGACATAGGACTAAGGTCAATATGTCCCTATCGAGTATATTAAACTTAATTACTTCTGCCAGCTAGCTCAGAGGCCACCAGAAACTCCTTGATAAACAAGAAGGGAGTCGTTTCTGGCAGCCGCAAAACATGACAACTTTGTTTCCCTTTTAGAATCAGAACGTGTCCCAGAGTCGTGGAAACAATAGATAACTATTTCACTCAGCTCAATCGTGCATGCTTAGTTTTCCTCAAAGTTACACAGAAAGAACAGACGGGCGTTTCAATAAAAGATTTATTGAACAGTCTTGTTTCTCGTGTAAGTAATATGTGCTGTTACGATCACAAGACAGTATGCAAGATAAATAATTTACAGAGTAAGCAGTAGAAATAAATAATACTGCGCTAGCATGATCTTTAGTAGATATTCATTTACATAAATAACATAGACTAAAAATGCGAGTACTCATACGATGCGTTTCTAAGCTAGTTCTATCCCAATGTACCTAACCTAACCTAGGTGTAGGGAGAGGTATGAAGTAGGTGGAGTATTCCTTACTACGGTATACTAAGAGTATGTTAAGCCCAGTATGCCTAGTATGCCAAGAGTCCCTCTAGGTTTCTAGTCAGCTCCATACCTTAAGAATGAGAGAGGTGGGAATCTCTTGCCAGACTCGAACTCCAACACCCCACGAGGGAAGTCAGATCGCTGGAAGCTGGACTCTCTGCGTGCAGGGATGACAGCGTCTTCTCAGTGCGTCAGGCCGGGATACGGGCTTCTCTGAAGTCGAGGTCTCCTCTGATTTACAAGGGCTAGGGAAGGTATATTTATACCTGAGAGGTACCTCAGAATGTTAGCATTGATGTGAATCGGACAGCGGAAGACATCATGAATGAACCCCTAAGGTATAATGGTTCATGCATAATAGATGAGTCCTTGAAGAAATCAATAGTCCTGTGCTAGGGAAACTCCCGAAGCCTAAGGGTCTGTTCTTCAAGAACTCGTTGTGAAGTTAGGGTGGACGGATGTCGGAGACCATGCCTGTATTTGGAGTGCACGGTTTAATGCCTAAATAAGGACTGGGATTTTATGCCTATATAAGGGCAGGGCGAATTGTGCCTATATAAGGACATGATACAGGAAAACCCATGTATGGACACCCTAAGAGGAATACAACACCCACTCCACTTTCGTGTGTACGATAATAATAAAATGCTAAACATTTAATATGCTAAACATAAAATGGAGTACCGCATATTGCTAAAAATATTTCTTAAAAGCATTAAAAAAGCATTTAAAAACCTATTAAACTGCAAAAGGTACTGTACATTTTAAGCATTGCTTTTCTCAGTTCAAGCATATATTTGGAAATAAAATGCAATTTGAATGAAATAAGCAGTAATATTTACATGTGACAGAAAATGATCGATAAGTTGTTCAAAAATCAAAGTCATTTCATGTCATGAAAATTAATGAACTTTTTTAGACAAATAAGATGACAAAGTGTCTGAGGAAGTACCGCGAAGTCCGTACTATAAGACTAGTTCTACTTCAAGCAGATTAAATTGCCATTTAGTTCGAAAAAACTGAAAAAAGTTCAATTTGTCTTTGAAATATGAAGGCCAAATTTTACTGTGTCTCTGGTACACTGTAGGTTGAATCAGAGTCAGTGTACGAGTCTGGTGTAAACATGAGATCATCTATTTCTGTAGACAAAATATTGTCCACTGAAGTTGGTGTCAGTTGGAACACCTCGTGTAGTAGATTAATTGCACAGAGATGTGAAGCATCGCTTTCAGCATAGGATGCCTCAGCAATGTTCGCGTCCGTTGTTACCTGTGTGCCTGTAGATCCATCTCGTACCTCAGCAGCAGCTGGAAGCGTCTGTGAGATCTCAATGAATGCTGTCATCAGGATTGGTAGCCTCTGGGGACAACACAGAGCATGGGCCGTTATCGGGTCCAGCAGAGTATCGATATCCGTTGGCGTTGCTGATGGAAATGTTAGACAGGTGTCCAACACGCATTCTTCACCGCATAGCAGGCATCGTAGGACAGGTAAGATGCAATCTTGCCAGATTGGTCTGAATGACAGGAACCACGTGGTATTAAGTTCCCGTAGACGAGTCATGCCCAAAAGCTGTACTATTCGCTCACGGCACTTTCGTTCAAGGAGAGCTTTCTCCACTTCGCTCGGAGTGATGTCTGCGAATAGGCTGGCCATAGCGTAATAGCAGGAAGAGAAATAGAATTCCGGCAACAAGTGCTAGAATTAATGGTATGCTACCAAACACCGAATGTGCAAAGTTCGGGATGATTCCGAGTATTGCCTGGAAAGGTGCTAACAGACCGGAACAGATGCTCTTAAATACATGTACTATTCCGCTTGTATCAGACATGTTAAAGATACGTCCTATCATTTCCACGAAATGTATAGGGCAGTTTGTACATATTAAAGTCTGTATCTCAGCCGAAGTCCTTGCTACTTGTAGATCATAGGTTTCTTTGGCCGAGGTCAAAGGCACTGTTTGCTGTAAAAGCATGGCTTTCATTCTGCTCAAAGTATCAAATCTTATAAAAGAGACGTTCAGCGAAGGCCACAAAGGCGACTCCCTGACTGTATCTATTGGGGCAAACAATACTTGCATACAGCAAGTGACCCTGGAGTTGACCGTTACTAGATATGGGATGCCTGGCAACATGCTGCAGCAACTCTGATCATTCAACATGAGGTAACTCCCATTAGAGAGTTGTCCAAATGTTGGATTAATCACAGCAGCTGGTGTACCCTGCTGATGGCAAGACAAATTTGCCACAGATCCATTGCAAGCCCCGTCTAAAGAAATGTCCTGACATATAAGTGAACCGCTCAGTGCACTTTTACAGTGTGTACCGCTGAAAAACACTTCACGATCCCCACTCCAACATCTATATGTATACGGTAAATCCCAAGATGTCTTAATGTATTCCTTACCCAACCTTTCATATTTGCCTGCTTGCATTTGTCTGAGGCAATACTGAAACTGAAAAGTAGTCACAGGTAGTGGGATTTTGCCATGAATGAGCCATTCTGTAGCTGGTTTTTCTGCCACTGAGAATGGTAACTTTTCCAGTTTTTCAATGCTCAGCACTGTATACCTTGCTCCTCTTTGTGCCAGTTCGACCTGTTTATCAGTTAGATTGTATTCTGCAAACAGAGCCAACGTGTTGATGAAACGCCAAGGCACATAGCCCGCACGCAAAGATTGCAGCATCCAGCTCAACAACACAATAGAACGTAATTGAGATTGGCCTTGCTGTAACATTGCCAAATCTTGTTCTAGTATGTTGATAGCAGAGGAAACAACGCTGTCCAATGAATATATTCTGGAGGACAAAGTCGTTAACCCATTGTCGACCACAGTGAGTGTTTTCTCTAAATTAATACGATCAAGTTCACGTATTCGTTCTGCGGCCTCCATCTGTGACACTTTCCATGCTTCATTATAGGCAGCATAATTGCCGGCATATATGAAATGTTTTTGACGCGGTTTTCTTGGTCCAAGCAAGAATTCCCTCAGGTCTGCGTCTTCTGTAAGTAAGTATAAGTGTTGTTTCACATCCTGTAGTGTAGATTTCTGCAGCCAATCGAGGCATAATTTTCCTACACTGTATGTTGTTACTACCCCCGGATGTTGTCTTTGGACGTATCTTGGGTCTGGCCTATGAATTGTAAATCCCTGGGTTTTATTCAGGAATCTTTCCTGACAGTTGTTCATGTCTGTGGGCCAGATCAACCATTTTCTCCAATCAGGATTAGATCTGTTGAGTTGTAGTATTTTGTCAACTGTAACCGCTGCCGGTGTATTGTTATCACTTGCAGGTGTTGGTACAGAAGGTGTTTTCATCTCTTTGATCTTGGCTAGTCCAATACAAGATGTTTGTTGGACGGTTTCATTCAAAAACATTATTTGTTCAGGGATGATACAGGCTCTAAATAAAGCTTCTATCCCCTGCACTTCCCAATCTTTAGTACTCCAGACAGTTTTTGTGTCTATTGTGTCTTTCCATAAGTCGAAACCCTGTCTAGACAGTTGGGCAATAAATGCTGCAGAGTAAATCTGTTTCGTATTAGTTAACATAATTTTCAGTCCTGTTTTGTTTACATTTTTATAGTAAAACGTTTCTGGATCAGATGTATTGTAACCTGAAAAATATGGAAACTTGTTAGCAAATGTTTTTGAACTACCTTTTGGTGGTGTAGGACAATGCTCCCATTGGTTAAACATAAACACATTTCTAGGGTATGCAGATTTATGCAAATAATGATGACCATAGTGGTTATAGCAATACAGCTGTTCATAGTCTGATGAACCCTCTAAATATTCATTTTTAGATAATGCAGCAGATTTTTCTAGGTCAAACATTATGTCGTTAACAGTCTCAAAGTCCCAATCATCAGAATAGGTACTGGACGAAATGAGATCACTTAGTGAAATTTTAAACAAATGTGGAATGTTCAATTGTTCCGTCGGGCCAAAGATATCAAATTCTGTTTTGTCCCACACTATACCATCCTGTATAGGAACGGCTGTGATGTTCACTGTTGACAAGTCTCTTGCTTCACCATGGGAAAATTTATGAGGTTTCAAAAGTACGTTCACATCTTTTCCTTCATTGTCCACATGGATGTATCTGCCATTTATAAGCACGCTCACAGTTATAACCAAAGCTAGCCACAGCAGGAAAACAAATATTCCAGAAACAATCCAGAGTTCAATCCATGGGGAAACCAGATAAGTCTTTTTCAGAAAGTGAAGAAAGTCTTGTACTTGCTGCTTGAATGTTGGCGTCGTTTCAGGTTCACTCGGATCTTCTGAGAACGTATCAAAGTTAATGAAATAGCCAGAAGCAGTTCTGTCAATTGTTGGAATTGCATCAGGATTTGTAGAAATCGCTGGAACCAGTTGATCATGTGCTACATTGGTGTAGACAGGTGTATTTGGACGAACTGTTACTTGATTTTCAAGAGGGATGAGTTCCATAGCATTGTTGCTTAGTCCTTCATCTGTTACTGCTGAATTCCCAATTGTTATCAGTCTTTCAGACTGAACCTCTTGGATAGTAGCGAGAGGAGTGTGTCTGCTACTAGGTCGGAGTCCACGAGGCCTACTACTTAGTATTGGCCACATACTGTGGTTTGATGAGGTCGATGGACACAAATCTTTTCTCCTTTCTTCCAGCAAGTGGCGGCAGAGGTACTGTGCTTGTTCCTTGAACTGCTAGGACAGGTACTGGTTGTCTGTAAGAAGGTCCAAATTCCTTCTTGTCTGCAATCTTTTCTCTGACTAGATCCCCAACTTTTGGAATCCAGACAGGCCTTGCTGGGACCGCCGGTTTTTCCCCAGTGGTGGTTGGCTGCAGAAATACGTTGCTTTGTTTCGAACTTAGTTCATTGAGTTCCTGTAAAACAGCCAAACGATCTTTGATATCAAACGGTTTATTTTCCACCACTGTGCCTACGTGATCGAGGTCTGGTACCCACATTCTTGTCCCAAATAGGACCTCATATGGAGTGACCCCCCCTAGAGAACTTCTTGGCAGGATATTTAATGAGCGTTGGACCCCATAAAGATGTTTGACCCACCCATCACCCGAACCTAATACCCTAGCTGTTATAGACTGCTTTATGTCCCAGTTTTCCTTTCCACAACTGAATTTCCCTCAGGATGGAATGGAGAGGAGTACCGCAATGCAACGCCCAGACTGGCCATGGCTTCTTTGTAAGCCCGAGAGCTAAACGCAGGGCCCTGGTCAGAATGTAGCGTGCCTATTGCGTATGTGCCGATAAAGACTCGCAAATCTTTTATAACAGTTCGAGCGTCAGCCGAGCGCTGAGGCCATATCCATAGGAACCTTGATTTAGTATTTGTGGGATTGCACTTGTCCATGAGGACGCCTGTGCATAGATAGTCTAATGCTGTCTAACAATGGTGTCTGTAATGGGCAGCTACATTCGTAGCATGGTGTCTGGTGGCTTTCTCGCTGTAATTTACAGTCTAAGCAGTTATTGATGAATATGTGTATTTCTGTATTCATTCCAGGCCACCAGTTCATCTCTTTTAACGTCAAAATTGTTTTAGAGATCCCTAGATGTGACAGACCCTCCCCCAAATGTGCTTCATAAATCAAAGCTGCTCTACGTTCCATGTTTGGAATGACCCTATCCCCCACTCCAGGGATTCGAGCAAAGGAACGTTGTTCGCATCAATTACATAAGAGTACTTGAGTGGAAACTTTTTTGGTAACGCTGCACCACTGCCTTTGCTTGTAGCATTGACAGCCAACATTATCTCACTGTCTATTTTCGTTTTCGAACGAGTGATCGCAGCTACGGAAGCAGTCTGAACAGCCCCCTTTGCGGCTTCGTCAGCCAATGAATTCCCTGCAACGTGAACGCCATCACGTTGATGACTCAGTGTGTGGATCACGTGAGCCTTTGGTAGTTCGTTTTTCAACTGAACTACTTGTTCCCAAAGCGTTTTGTGCTTTATTGTGCCACCTTTTGCATCTTTGAACCCGTTTTCAAGCCAGTTTTGTATATATTCATTATACGACTGCACACAGTAAAAGGAATCGCACACTATTAGTGTGGGGAATTCTCGATCTGTACTTTCAAGTGCCAGTTTGAATGCTTGTAGTTCAGCTCGCTGAGCTGTACAATCTCCTAGAGATTGAGTTTTTGTGACCACAGGTCTGAAGATGCCATCTCGCATGTGACCTTTAACGATTGCACACGCTGCACTGTAAGCTTGCTTACTCCCTGTTGCGGGCTGTGCTGATCCGTCAGTGTAAATTATGAATTCGTACTGATTGAGAGGCAGGATTTCAGTAGGCAGAGGACATTCTTGTTCATATTGCAGGAACGCTTGTGTTTTTAAATCAGGATCAAAAACATATTCAACATCTGTTGCAGCAAGAGAATTGACCCATTGTATCCATCTTGGATGTAATGCTTTAGCATTTGGAATGCTTGCTTTTGTGACCGCTTCTAAAGCTGGTACTGGGGTTACGACAATAATGCGTTTCCCTTGGGCTAGGGCTCTTTCTTTTGCTACAGCGGTTTGAACTGCTGTCAGAATTTTTTCAGTTGAAGTGAAGCGCATTTCCGCTAGTGTATACAAATGAGATTTGTATGCGATTGGTATTTTTTCACCCTCGTTAAACGTTAAGTAGGTGAAACCGCATTGACCCGAAATTATTCGGATCACCAGGTTGCGTTGACTTACGCGTGTTTGTAAGTTATTTGTTGCTAACATGTTAGCCTGGAGTGAACGTAAGATTTCTGTGTGTTCATGTGTCCAATTTTTGATTGAAAAATCAGGTTTGATTAATGCGTAGAGAGGTTTAACCCTTTCTGCGTAATTTAGAATGTATGTTCTTCCAAAATTTAGGAAACCCAGGATGGATTGTAAGTTTTTTTGCGTTTTTGGAGGTTGGAGCAGCGCACATTTCTCTAGAAAGTTAGCTGCCAAGCTCATGCCTTCACTTGAAAGCTCATATCCTAGAAATAGGACATTGAGATGGGCAATTCTGGACTTTTTGAAGTTGAATTTGTAGCCCTCAGAGGCGAAGCCCAGTATAATGGTGTTCACCCTGTTCAAGTGTTTATCCAGGTCATCGTCTGTCAGATAGATGTCATCGACATATGACAATGCCTCATTGTCATAAATTTGTAGTAACTCCGTTACCCTCGCTGAGAATAAACCTGGGCTGTTCTTGAACCCTTGTGGGAGTCGACAAAATTGACGCTGGGTCCCCATTATGGAGAATGCTGTTAAGTACCTGCTTTCAGGTGCTATGTTTTGACAAAAGAAACCGTTTGAGATATCTAATGTGGTTTTATATTTTTTACGCACAATGTTGTTCATTAATGCTGTGCTATGTGCATTCTGCACTGCAAAAGTTTTAGAACAAGTGTTTAAGTGTCTGTAATCCAAAACTAGACGAAATGTGTTGTCTGGTTTGGAGACAGGAAACAAAGGATTGTTCATTGAGGAGGTGCATGTTTCAATCACCCCTTGGTATTCAAGTTGATCTAAGATCTCCCTGACCTGTTTTTTAGCTTCTTGCTTTATTGGGTACTGCCTTTGTGCAGTAGGTTCATGTTTCAGATGTATTTTATGGTGAGGGGAATCCTCATCCCATCCTACATGATTTTTGTATAATGCTGGGGCCTGGGCCACTGCCCATTTCCTGGCATAAGTATATTTTAGATGTATTGGAATATGGTTGGAGAAGGCAGGCATAATAATGTCCTCGCCATGTGGGCTCTCCCTGACAAATTGTGGTGGCCAGTCTTTTTCTGCTAGAAGTATGTCATAGCCCCTTGATAGTCTTTCCCAAAAAAGTGCTTTCACTAGGTATGTCTCCCTCCATCCGGAGTGTTATTTCATATAACCTTTGTGGAGTACTAACCCTGGTGTCTACAGTCTCAACTGTAATGTACTCATTCAAGTCCACTATCTCCAGAAGTTCCTTCAGGTTCTGGCGAGCTATTGTGACTTCTGCTGCACTGTCCAGCATTGTCTGAGCCCATTCTCCGTTCTTTAGTTGTGTTCTCAGTATTCTCAGCATGTCTGATCTTCAGACCCGCTACTTTCTTTTTGGAGAATTGAGGTTTTGATTTGTTTTTCGGAACGTGTTTGTCGTCTTTCGATTTCACGCGTTCTTCTCTATGTTCTGACCATCCTCTTCTTTCCGATGTCTGTGACGAGATCTGAAAGGTACGAGAGGAACGTGTATCAGTATCTTGATACCTGTCAGGCTTTTTCAAATTATCCCTATTCCTGAGGTTATACCTCCTTTCAGAGGGCTCCTTTTGAGGAGACCTACCTTGGGATTGAGAACGTTTCTCGTTTGAATTTTGTTTGTTAGTCTCCCACTTCTTTTTAGAAGATGTAGGAGTTTGTTTAATGGAGTCCTTCTCAGGACTTTCAGATAGTTTTGGCTTCAATGGTCTTCCACCCAAACTATCTCTGCCTAATTCTGCATAAGATTGTTCTATTATTCTGGGTAGCTCAGTTTGATGTTCTGTAACATCAAATTCCCTTAATTTTTGGCGGATCGCCACTGCTGCTGCCTCCCCTTTGATATTAGATAATATTATTGTTGAGACCTAGTCGAAATTTTTCAGTAATTTCATACCTAAATTCAGAGCAGGCTCTGCCCCATATTCGTTTTGAATTTGTTTCAGGACATCTGGTATTACCGCAATTGACGGATTGCCATGTGTTTTAGTATAGATGGCAGCAAAGACTGAGCCCCAAGTGGTGCAGTCTTCCAGTTGTGGTGTGATCCCCATCGGTAAACAGATGGTTAGGATTCTGTGTTTCTCATACGGGCTAGTATTTGGAAATACTGCTTCGATTTGAGTAATTTTTGAGCTATCCAGAATGGAATTTGCTCACGTTTTGTGGGCATTTTTCCCATGACTGCGTATAGAGTCTGTGGTGTAATTTTTAGTGTATTCCCCGATTGAGGAGTTTGATTTGGAAGTGTCAATGGTGGTTGGACTGTGAAAGTCCCCATGACATATTGGACCAATTGTCTGTATATTTTTATTAACTCTGTTATTTGAGTAAGTAACTCCTCATCTGACATTATATCCAGTTCAGGATGAGGTGTGTAGCTGGCTAGAATCTGCCATGTTGCTCCTGGTCTACCTAGTGGACCGAGCCTGGTAATGTTTCTGTGATGTTTTAGGGCGCCTTTAAACCAGAGCTGATGCTCCTGGTATGTTAGTGGAATTTCAATATCCTCGAAAGGAATATATTCCTCTGGTGGATCATCTTCTTTGTAGAAGTGAAACAGTTTTGTAACTGGATTGGATTCAGGAAATATTACCTCGTGAATAGAATACCTCTGTCTGAAAGGATTTGTGTGCCTCTATCACGAAAACTGCTCTACCGCCTCTTGGTGGTAGGCCGTGTTTTATGAGTTTTAGAGTGATGGCTCTTCTTAACTTTGGATGGATGTCTATAACACCCTCCTCGGTTCCATCTAAACCTGTAATGTTTAAAGCTCTTAAAGCTGTTGACCCGCAACGTCACCGTTGTCGGAGTCAGGCATTTTTTTTTTTTTTTAAATGTAGAACAAGTTTCAAGGAAACAAAGATAAGGTGCACAATATTTTGGAACACTGTATCCTTCAACGTTGAGCAAACCAAACAGCTAAGATATAGGGTGCTTCCCTATGTAGCTGTGGCGGATACTTAACCCTGCCCACTCCAAACGTCTTTTGGAGTATATGGGTAGGGGTCTCTGAGAGAAAAGGCACGGCTGAGTTACTCAGTATCTAACGTTAAATTACCGCCTTACTAAACCGTTGGGCGCCATGTAGTGTAGCTCCTATTTCCCTAATAGGCTCTGCGCATTGGAATAATATACCCTATAGGTTTGACATAGGACTAAGGTCAATATGTCCCTATCGAGTATATTAAACTTAATTACTTGTGCCAGCTAGCTCAGAGGCCACTAGAAACTCCTTGATAAACAAGAAGGGAGTAGTTTCTGGCAGCCATAAGACATGACAACTTTGTTTCCCTTTTAGAATCAGAACGTGTCCCAGAGTCGTGGAAACAATAGATAACTATTTCACTCAGCTCAATCGTGCATGCTTAGTTTTCCTCAAAGTTACACAGAAAGAACAGACGGGCGTTTCAATAAGAGATTTATTGAACAGTCTTGTTTCTCGTGTAAGTAATATGTGCTGTTACGATCACAAGACAGTATGCAAGATAAATAATGTACAGCGTAAGCAGTAGAAATAAATAATACTGCGCTAGCATGATCTTTAGTAGATATTCATTTACATAAATAACATAGACCAAAAATGCGAGTACTCATACGATGCGTTTCTAAGCTAGTTCTACCCCAATGTACCTAACCTAACCTAGGTGTAGGGAGAGGTATGAAGTAGGTGGAGTATTCCTTACTACGGTATACTAAGAGTATGTTAAGCCCAGTAAGCCTAGTATGCCAAGAGTCCCTCTAGGTTTCTAGTCAGCTCCATACCTTAAGAATGAGAGAGGTGGGAATCTCTTGCCAGACTCGAACTCCAACACCCCGCGAGGGAAGTCAGATCACTGGAAGCTGGACTCTCTGCGTGCAGGGATGACAGCGTCTTCTCAGTGCATCAGGCCGGGATACGGGCTCCTCTGAAGTCGAGGTCTCCTCTGATTTACAAGGGCTAGGGAAGGTATATTTATACCTGAGAGGTACCTCAGAATGTTAGCATTGACGTGAATCGGACAGCGGAAGACGTCATGAATGAACCCCTAAGGTATAACGGTTCATGCATAATAGATGAGTCCTTGAAGAAATCAATAGTCCTGTGCTAGGGAAACTCCCGAAGCCTAAGGGTCTGTTCTTCAAGAACTCGTTGTGACGTTAGGGTGGACGGATGTCGGAGACCATGCCTGTATTTGGAGTGCACGGTTTAATGCCTAAATAAGGACTGGGATTTTATGCCTATATAAGGGCAGGGCGAATTGTGCCTATATAAGGACATGATACAGGAAAACCCATGTATGGACACCCTAAGAGGAATACAACATCCCAAGATGGCCAGTGCCAAAAACCCAGCTGACCCCCCTTGCAAAACCAGGTTGTTTTGTGATAGGTCATTTTGATGTCTCCTCAATACGTTTTGGGCCCTTGCCTGTCGCGGGTACTTCACCCACGCATGTGACTGAGAAACCATTTTTATCGGGAGACCTGGGGGAACGCTGGGTGGTAGGACATTTGTGGATCGACGCAGATTCCAGAACTTTCCTTCACGGACATGTGAGGAAAATGTGTTTTTTTTTACAAAGTTTGAGGTTTGCAAGGGATTCTGGGTAGGAAAACATTGGAGAGACAGACTAGTCACCCGATCCTGGATTTTCCTGGGTGTCTAGTTTTCAAAAATGTATAGGTTTGCTCGGTTTCTCTAGGTGCCGGCAGAGCTAGGGTTCAAAATCTACAGCTAGGCACTTTGCAAAAAAAGGGTCAGTTTTCACTGTGAAAATGTGGTGTGTCCACGTTGCGTTTTGGGCCATTTCCTGTCGGGGGCACTAGGCCTACCCACACAAGTGAGGTATCATTTTTCTCGGAAGACTTTGGGGAATGCGGGGTGGGTGGAATTTTGTGGATCCACGCAGATTCCAGAAATTTCCACCACAGAAATGTGAGGAAAATGTGGTTTTTTGACAAAGTTTGAGGTTTGCAAATGATTCTGGGTAACAGAACCTGGTGAGAGCCAGACAAGTCACCCGATCCTGGATTCCCCTGGGTGTCTAGTTTTCAAAAATGTATAGGTTTGCTCTGTTTACCTAGGTGCCGGCAGAGCTAGGGTTCAAAATCTACAGCTAGGCACTTTGCAAAAAAAGGGTCAGTTTTCACTATGAAAATGTGGTTTGTCCACGTTGCGTTTTGAGCCGTTTCCTGTCGCGGCACTAGGCCTACCCACACAAGTGAAGTACCATTTTTCGCAGAAGACTTTGGGGAATGCGGGGTGGGTGGAATTTTGTGGATCCACGCAGATTCCAGGACTTTCCTCCACAGAAATGTGAGGAAAATGTGTTTTGTTTTTATAAAGTTCGAGGTTTGCAAGGGATTCTGGGTAACAGAACCTGGTGAGAGAAAGATAAGTCACCCCATGCTGGATTCCCCTGGGTGTCTAGTTTTCAAAAATGTATAGGTTTGCTAGGTTTCCCTAGGTGCCGGCAGAGCTAGGGTTCAAAATCTACAGCTAGGCACTTTGCAAAAAAAGGGTCAGTTTTCACTGTGAAAATGTGGTGTGTACACGTTGCGTTTTGAGCTGTTTCCTGTCGCGGGCACTAGGCCTACCCACACATTGTGAGGTACCATTTTTATTGGGAGACTTAGGGGAACACAGAATTGTAGAGCAACTGTTATTACCTATTGACTTTCATTGCATTTCTGCCTTCCAAATGTAAGACAATGTGTAAAAAGAAGTCACTTTGAAAAATGTCCTATAATTCACATGCTGGTATGGGTACACACAATTTCGGAGATGTGCAAATAGCTACTGTTTCTAAACTCTAAATTTTGTTCCCATTTCAGAAATACATAGGTGTCTTTCATACCGATTTTTCCCTGTTTATATTTTCCCAAATTAATTGCTATATACCCGGTACACAATAAAAAACCATTGCAAGGCACTGCTCAGTTATTGGCTCTGGGCTCCTCGGGTTCTTGGTGAACCTATAAGTGCTATATATTCCCACAACCAGAAGGGTACAGCAAATGCAACGGTATATTGCTTTAAAAAATCTTACTTAGAAGAAGTTCCAGGTGAAAACGTTGGCACAAATGGCTGTTTTTTAAACTCATTTTCAATTTTTCCTATTTTCAACTGTTAGTTTCTATAAGAAAAGCTTGAATCATCTACACAAATGACCCCTTGCTGAATTCAGAATTTTGTCTACTTTTCATAAATGTATAGCTGTCCAGGATCCATCATTGCTTTCATACCCATTTTTACCATTAAATGGAAGAAGGTTGAAAGCACAAAAAGTAGCAAAAATAGGCTATGTCCCAGTAAAATGCCAAAACTGTGTAAAAAATTTTGGTTTTCTGAAAAAAGTCTGTCAGTCCCTGAAATCTGGGAAGATGGTGATTTCAGCACCACAAACCCTTTGTTGTCACCATTTGCAGGGAAAAAAACCAGACGCTTTCATCTGTAGCCCTTTTTTCCCATTTTTCCCCCAAAAACTAAATGTTGCTGTATTTTGGCTAATTTCTGGGTCCCCTCCAGGGGAATCCACAAACCCTGGGTACCTTTAAAATCCCCATGATGTTGGAAAAAAAGAACGCACATTTGGCGTGGATACCTTATGTGGTCAAAATGTTACAGGGGCCTAAGCGCAAACTACCCCAAATAGCCAAAAAAAAGGCTTAGCACAGGGGGAGGAAAGGCAAAGCAGCGAAAGGGTTAAAGAAATGTAAAATATGTGTGGCATTTTTAAAAGTTCAGTTGGACCATATACATCATGTGAAACTCTGTCCCAAACTATTCTTTCAGGAACTGGAACTTCTGTAATGTTCACTAAGGACAGGTCTCTCTGTTCACGGTGTGATGATGCATGCGGTTTCAGGACTATGTTCACTTTTTGTCCTGCAGAGCATTCTGGGAGGTAATATCCATTCAGGAGAAGGTAAAAGGCAGTCACTATACCTATCCAGAGGATTAGGAACAGTAGACCTATGTAAATCCAGAGCTGTAGCCAGGAAGAAACAAGGTAAGTCTTTTTCAGCCAAAGGTAGAAATCACAAAATCGTTGTTTGTCAGAAACAGGTGGTGGCAGTAACTCTGGTTTACTTGGATCCAATGAGGAAGTAGCAAAATCAATTAAGTAGCCTGGCGCAGTTTGATCAATCTTCGGTAGCTCAGCAGGTTTTGTAGAACTGTCAGATGTCTCCTGTCGAGACATATTCACATAGATGTCGGTATTAGGCCAAATTGAGATCTGTGTTTCATTTGTACTTTGTTGTTGTTCAATTTCAACAGGTATGAGTTCCATTCTGTTGTTGGTAACTCCCTCACTTCAAAGAGTAGAGTCTTCAAACATAATCAATCTTTCTGTTTGAACTTCCTGTATGGTAGCGAGAGCAGATCTGGTGCTGCCCAGGAGCCCATGCAACCTACTATTGAGTATAGGCCACATAGTGTGGTTTGATCAGATCAATCAAGATGAATCTTTTTTATTTCTTGCTGGCAAGAGGCGGAAGAAAGAACAAGTACTGTTCTTTTTCCTTCGACAGCCAGGACAGGTACATGGCCCAAATTCTTTCCTGTCCACAATCTCTTCTCTAACCAGGTCTCCAATCTTTAGGCAGGTCTTGTCGGAACAACTTTCACTTCCCCAGTGGCGTTGCGTTTTACTTGGATGTTGCTTTGTAATGCCTGGAATTCATTGAGTTCCTTTAAAACAGCCAAACAATCATTGATGTCAAATGGTTTTTCATCCGCCACTGTGCTGCCACAGTCGAGGTCAGGTACCCACATTCTAATCCCGAAAAGGACTTCAAATGGAGTACGGCCCCCAAGGGAATTCCTTGGCATGTTAGTAAGTGCCCTCTGGACCCCATAAAGGTGATTGACCCAACTGCCACCCGAGCCTAATACCCTTGCTGTTAAATATTGCTTTAAGTCCCAGTTTTTCCTCTCCACAATTGAATTTCCCTCTGGATGATACGGAGAGGAGTACCGCAATGCACCGCCCAAATTTCCCATGGCTTCTTTGTAAGCCAGTGAGCTAAACGCAGGGCCATGGTCAGAATGTAATGTACCAACTGCGTATGTCAATAAAAAGACTCACAAATCCCTTATAACAGTTCGAGCGTCAGCCGTGCGCTGGGGACAAACGCACAGGAATTTGGAGCATGAATCCACTGCCACCAGGATGTACCTCTAAGCCCTGTCAGATTGTAAGGGGCTGCAGTGGTCCAAATAGACACATGCGAGTGGTCTGTCTGATATCAGTAATGGTGTTTGCGGTGGTTGTGCTGCGGTGTAACCCATCATCTGCTGATAGATGTCGCACTTAAGGACAAAACCCTTGGTCTGTTTTGTGAGACCTGGCCACCAATAACACTGCTTCAGTAGTGAAATAGTTACAGCAATACCTGCTTGTGCTGAACCCAGACTCTCTTGTGCAGCTAGAATTAAACCTAATCTGCGATCCATGTTTGGTATTACTCTATCCCCCACTCCTGGAATTTGAGCATATGGAATATTTTACGCCTCTAACTTGTAGGAGTACTTGAGTGGAAAACCTTTTGGCAAGGCTGAGCTGTTGCGCTTAGCATTCACTGCTATCATTATCTCTCCATCTATTCTCGTACTAGGACGAGTGATTGCAGCAACAGCAGCAGTTCTCACTGTCGCCTTGGCGGCTTCGTCAGTCAGTGAATTCACCTCAACATGTACACCAACCTGCTGATGACTCAATGTGTGAATTACATGAGCCCGTGGCAATCCTTTTTTCAGCTCTGCCACTTTTTCCCAAAGCATCTTGTGCTTTATTGTGCAACCTTTGGAATCTCTAAACCCATTTTGTCCCCAGTAATGAAAATATTAATTATATGACTGGACACAGTAAAATGAATCACACACAATGAGAGTGGGGAACTCCTGATCCGTATTTCTTAATGCCAGTATCAGGGCTTTTAGTTGTGCCAGCTGTGCTGTGCGATCTCCTAGAGACAGCATCTGTGTATTGCTAGGACAGAGCTTGCTGTCCCGCATACGTCCTTTCACAATTGCACATGCTGTGCTGTATTGCTGTTTACTTCCTGCGGGCAGATCCATCAGTGCAAATGATGTATTCATACTGATCTAGAGGAATTATTTAATTCAGGAGAGGATATTCTTGTTCGTACTGCAGAAATGCTTGTGTTTTTAATGTAGAATCAAATTTGTAATCTACATCTGTTGCAGTGAGAGAATTAGACCATTGTATCCATCGCGGATGTCGGACGCTTGCTTTGGTACCAGTCTCTAAGGTTGGTTCCGGAGTCATGACAATTATTTGTTTCCCCTGTGCTAGGGCTCTTTCTCTCACTACAGCAGTCTGTACTGCTGTCAGAATTTTTTCAGTGGATGCAAAGCGCATCTCAGCATTTGTATACAAATGAGATTTGTATGCAATGGGTACAGTTTCGCCTTCATTGAAGGTTCGATAAGTGTACCCTGACTGACCCGCGACTACACGGATCACCAAATTCGTGGTCTTTACATGTGTGTGTAAGTGTTTGAAAGCTCTCATTTCGGCTTGTATGGAACGGAGAATTTCTGTGTGTTCCTGTGTTCAATGTTGAACTGAAAAATCAGATCTGATTAGGTCGTAGAAAGGTTTTACTTTTTCTGCGTAATCCAAAATGTACGTTCTGCCAAAATTTAGGAATCCTAAAATGGATTGTAAGCTTTTCAGTGTTTTTGGAGGTTGGAGCAGCGCACATCTTTCTAAAAAAATTACTGCCAGGGTTTTTCCTTCACTTCATAGCTCATATCCCAAAAATAAGACACTGAGGTGGGCAATTTTCGATTTTTTAAAGTTAAATTTGTAGCCCACAGTGGCAAACCCCAAAATTATGTTGTTCACCCTGTGCAACTGATCCAATAATTCATCGTCCATCATTTAAATATCATCCACATAGGACAATGCCTCCTCATCACAATTTTGAAGTAACTCTGTTACCCTTGCTGAGAACAACCCGGGCTACTCTTATACCCTTTGGGCAGTCTACAGAATTGGGGCTGAGAGCCGAGGGCTGAAAATGCTGTATAATGTCTGCTTTCAGGCACTATATTTTGGCAGAAAAATCCATTTGAGATATCTAGTGTTGTTTTGTATTTCTTCTGCACAATGTTATTCATTAATGCAGCTCTGTGCCATTTTGTACTGCAAACGTTTTTATGCATGTGTTCAAATGCCTATAGTCTAAAACTAGACGGTACAGGAAACAAAGGATTATTCATAGTGGAGGTACAATTCTCAATCACACCCTGGTATTCAAGTTGATCTAAGATCTCCCTGACTTGTTTCTTTGCGTCATGTTTTATTGGTTACTGCCTCTGTGGTGTAGGAGTAGTTTTAAGTGGGATTTCCTCGTGAGGTGACTCAGCATCCCACCCTACATGATTGTGGTAAAGTGCGGGAGCAAGCGCTAACACCCACTCCTGCGCGTATATATGTTTTAGTGATTCTGGAACAAGGCCGGAGAAGGCTGGTAATATTACTTCTTCCCCTTTAGGGCAATCCATAATGGACTCAGGCAGCCAATCTCTTTCAGCCAAAAGAATATTGTATCCAAAAGTCAGGTTCTACCAAAAGAGACCTTTCACTTTTCTGGGTGTGTGTCCCCTCCATTCGGAGTGTTATTTCATATAACTGATGTGGGACATTCACCCTAGTATCAGGTGTTTCCACCGTGATATACTCATTCAACGCTGCTGTCACTAAAAATTCCATCAGGTTCTGGCGAGCTATTGTTACTTCTGCTGTGTTGTCTAGCATCATCAGAGCCCATTCCCCGTTCAGTGGTAGAGTCCTCAGTAGCCTGGGCATTTCTTATTTTAAAGCCAGCTACTTTCTTCTTTTTAAATTGAGGTTTGCTTTTGGGTTTATCTTCTTGTTTGATAATGTAGTCTGAACTGCGATGTGTGTCTCTTGGCTTTGCTCGCTCTTCTGATCTGCATTCTGACCGTCCGTCCCTCTCCGAGTTTTGTGATGAACCCTGAAAGGAACGAGAGGAACGTGTATCAGTATTCTGATACCTGTCAGGTTTTTTAATATTATCATTGTTCCTAAGATTATATTTTCTATAAGAGGGCTCCTGTTGAGGAGACCCACCCCGCAATTGTGATGCATTCTGCTTATTATTTTTTGATTGTTTGTTGGCGCATATCTTTTTTGAAGAATCAGGTGCTTGCTTTGAGTTGTCCTTTTCCAGATTACTCGTCAATTGAGGTTTCACAGGTCTAGCTTCCAAGTTATCTCTAACCAGCGAAGCATAGGTATCTTCGATAATCTTAGGTAGTTATTGCTCCTGTTGTGCAGGAGTGCATTCCCTCAAGTGTTGGCGTATAGTCACTGCTGCTGCATCCCCTTTTATGTTGGCTAACATCATTGTTGATACCTGGGAAAAATTGCCTATCAATTTCATCTCCAAGTCCAGGGCAGGTTCTGCCCCGTACTCATTCTGTATTTATTTCAATACTTCTGGTATGACTGCTATTCAGGGGGTAACATGCGTTCTGGTGTAAACAGCAGCGGAAACTGTACCCCAAGTGGAACAATCCTCTATCAGGGGAGCTATTCCCATTCGTAAGCAAATTGTCAGTATTCTGTGTTTTTCCTGTGGGCCTGTGTGGGGAAACATTGCCTCAAGCTGTGCAATTTTCTGTTCTATCCAGAACGGCATCTGCTCACGTCTAGTGGGCATTCTTCCCATAATGGCGTTCAGCATTTGTAGGGTGATTTTTGTTGCAGTTCCTTGTGGTTGACCAGCTTGAGTGACCCTTGAAGGTTGAATTGTGAGTGCTCTCATTAAGAACTGTGTAAGATTTCTGTAGAGTTTTATTATCTCTTTGTGAAGTGTACGTAATTCGGCTGCTGGCAATGTATCAATCTCTGGATGCGGTGTGTAAGCATCTAGGACCGGCCAAGTCACTATGTCTCTGCTGAGCGGACCGAGTCTCACTTTGTCTGTGGTGTGGGGAGGCCACCTTTAATCCATTTAATATGCTCTTGGTAAGTTAACGGGACTTCTATGTCCTCGTATGGAAAGTATTCTTCTGGTGGTTCATCTGGAGTATAAGAATGAAACATATGTGTGTGTGCAACTGCAGGTGGGAATTTAACCCAAGAATAGAATACCTCTTTTCTGAATGCCTCATGTGCCTCAATAACGAAGGTTACGGTACCACCCAATGATGTGACCCCATAGTCTAATAATTTCATAGTAAGTGCATGTCCGTCAATACCTCCCCTTACCCCACTTGCCCCGAACCTACACAACAATGAACTCGACTTATCTAAATTGAGTACTGAACCCCTCCCATCTAACAGCACCGTCACCCCTCACGCCACCCCCTTCCCTAACTCCCCCCTCTCACATCAATCCACCCTCTGCAACTAACCCTGATTTTTCCCTACCCCCCGCCCACACCCCTTCAGTACCCCCCTCCACCGCAATTGACACGAGCCTACATAACACAAAATTTGACCTATCCAATTTGATTCCCGAACCCCTCACACCTAACAGCCCCGTCACCCCTCATTCCACACTCACTTCCCTATCTCCCCCACACATCAATCCACCCTCCGTAACTAACCCAGACCACCCCCTCGATACCTCCGCTCACCTTAATTGCCCAGAGCCTACACAACATCGAACTTGACCTATCTAATTTGATTACTAAATTCTCCAAACTCAGGAAAGACTTTATCTCCCACAGCTCCAGAACCCTCCCTCACCATAAAATCCCCACCCAGCCCTGCCCAAAAATCCCCCCAAATATCCCCCAAAAATTCCCCTCGAAAATCCCCGACACCAAACACAATCATTGGAGATCGACTCCTCTCCGCTGCCGTATACATAGACCTCACCGAACCTCGAACCATCTCTCCCCGTCCGATCTCTCTGACCTATGCAACTCTTACCTTCCTAGCTTACCAACCTCCAATTCTCCACTCCCCTACTCCCACATCTCTGTTATCTTAGGGACTAATAGAATCCCTCCTCCCCCACCTCCCCCAGACCACCGCCTCAACTCACGTCGATCCACACTTGCCCACCCACCATATGCAACCCCACACCACTTACATGTATGCTTGTCAACTGTCGCTCCATGATCCAACATGCCACGGAAATTTCGGAAACTATCCTGAGTGAATCCATTGACATTGCATTCCTCACAGAAACCTGGCTCAAAGTCCACTCAACGAGCATACTTGACCTACTCTCCCCCCGGGATACTCTATTCTGAGAAAAGATAGACCTGACAGAGTTGGGGGTGGTCTAGCCATTATCTTTAAAAATGAACTTCAACTATCCCTTGTCAATAATTCTGGCTACTCTTCCTGCGAATACCTGGAAGTTGAACTGAAAACCCAAAATTCCCACCCAATTCGTCTACACAACATCTATCGACTCCGGGCCCCCCCCAGCCCTTCATCGAGGACTTATCTGAGCTCCTGACACAATCCTCGTTATCCAACTCAAAAAATATCTTTCTTGGGGATCTCAACCTCCATTGGAACGATACCGATGATCCCACTATCTCCCTCCTTACCAATCTACTTGAGATAAATGAACTCAAACAACTATGCCTGTCCCCGACACACACCAAAGGAGCCATCCTAGACGCTATTCTTTCCAACGAAGATCTGGCCTCCGTGACCAATATCGTCCCCATTGACTGGTCCGACCATCACCTCATACTGTTCACCATTGCTACCAAAGCAAACCCCCCAACTCCAAAATTAACAGACCCAAGAAACTGACCAGAAATCTAAAACATATCCCCCGGGTGTTCTTGAGTCTAAACTCCAAGCCCAACTTCTTCTCATTCCCCCCTCACAAAATGCCAATGAGCTCACCGAACACTTTAACAATACTGTCACTGGTATTCTTGACCAACTAGCCCCGCCCAAACTCAAAACCAAAGAACCACCCCCTCCAACTCCTGGTTTAATACCGAGCTCAATAACGAAAGAAGGTCACTCAGACTGTCGGAAAGAACCTGGAGACACCATCCCTCTCCCGCCCATCTTGCACGCCTCAGACATGCTAGATCCATGTACAAAAAACACATCTTCAAGGAAAAGGCCTCTTTCTTCCGCACTCAACTTGATCATGCCAAAAACAGACCTAGGGAACCATTCGTAACCAAACTTCCCCCGCACCTCCAAATCTGACCGCCTCCTCAGCCAGATGTGAAGAAATCTCCCACTTCTTCTCAGAAAAAATAACCAAAATTGATCAATCCTTCCACTCCACACAGCTCCCCTCCAACTCCCAACCCGTCCTCACCTCAAATGCCTACCCCACATCCCCTCGACCAGCTGACCCTGCTATCTCTCTGGAAACCAACTCCCCTAACTCACAATTAAAGAACAATGCCTCCTTGCTCAACTTCCTCCCCGTGACCGAGCTAGAAGTCCTTAAAATAATTGGTAATCTTAAACCGTCCTCCCACACAAAAGACACCTTACCCTCTAACCTTGTCCCTGCCCTTAAGCACATCATCACCCCATACTGGACCACATTCATCAACACCTCTCTCTCCACTGGCTGTGTCCCCACCTCCCTTCAACTTGGACAAATCTCTCCCATAATCAAAAACCCCAATGCCGACCCCAATGACCTAAACAATCTCCGCCCCATCACTAACCTCCCACTTCTCTCAAAAGTCCTTGAAAAATGTGTCCTACTACAACTAGACAAACACATCGAAAACTTCAACCTACTTGATACCTTTCAATCAGGTTTCAGGAAAGGCTGCAGCACCGAAACGGCAATGCTCAATGTCATCGATGGCATCCACCACTCACTTGATAATGGCGAGTCCTGCCTTCTTATCCTCCTTGATCTCTCCGCAGCGTTCGATACAGTCAACCATGTAGCCCTACTCAATGTGCTTAGGACCCGTTTCGGCCTCAATGATACCGCCTACAAATGGTTCGTCTCCTACCTACAACATCGAACTCAGCAAATCAAAATTCAAAACTGTCTCTCTAACCCCACTCCTGTCTCCCTTGGAGTCCCCCAGGGGTCTATTCTCTCTCCCTCCCTCTTTAACCTCTTTATGGAACCCCTCACCCTCATTCTTAAACAAGCAGGCAACAACTACCACCTCTACGCCGACGACACCCAAATCTATTACAAGATTAAAACTCATGCCGACATCTTACACCTGAACAACACCCTCACCAAAATTCAGACCTGGTTCCACTCCAATCATCTCAAACTTAACCCTAATAAAACTGAAATCATTCTCTTCTCCCCTAAAAACAACCCTCTCCCCGTTCAATCATGGATCTCTGACCTCAGCGCACTTAACTGCTCACTCACCTTGTCCAACTCCGTCAAATCTCTTGGTATCTCTATCGACAACACCCTAACCCTTAACGTCCACATCAAAAACTCTGCTAAAGGAGCCCTCCTCACTCTCCGTCACCTCAAGAAAATCAAACCCTTTATACCCACAGATGATTTTAAACTTGTAGTTCAGTCACTTGTTCTTTCACGTATTGATTATGGTAACGCCATCCTCAACGGAATCCCCAAGGAGCTCCACCTTACTCCAATCAAAGCTGTGCTCAACCTTGCCGCCAGGCTCATTACAGACTGCAAACGCTTCGATCACATATCCCGGCTCTCAAATCTCTTAAATGGCTCCCTATTGAAGGCAGATCTGCATATAAAACTGCCTGCATTACTCATAAAGCCCTCCACCAAAACACTCCACAGTACCTCTCCAAGAAACTCATCATTGCGGGCACCAGACGACCCCTGAGAAGCACCAACTCCCTCCTACTTATACCACCACTGCATAAAAAGAAAGCCACACAATCACGCTCCTTCTCTGGGAACGCCCTTATCATCTGGAATGCCCTCCCAAAAAACCTGCGCTGCAACCCCTCCTATTTCAGCTTCAAAAAAGACCTAAAAATCCACCTCCTCAATTATTATTGGGGATCCTAACCTGTGACCTCCACTTGATCTCCAATCTCACCATGTTATATTAGTTCAGTAATATCTGTCCATTTCATGAACATCATCGGCCTAATTACTTGATATGTATAGCTTCTGCCCATGTTTTATCTATTTGATTCATTTATCTAACTGTTTGTTTTGTTTATCTACTTGATTTGTATATTTCACATGTTGTTATCATTATCTTTTATCCGCTTACACGCCATGTTTGACCCAATTATCACTAGGGGTCCTAACCTGCGACCTGCAACTGATCCCCAATCACCATGTTACATTTTTGTTCAGTATTATCTGTCCATCCCCGAACATCATATACCTAGTTACTTGAAGTGTACAGCTCTTGCACCTGTATCTTCTTTTTTGTTTTTGTATATTTCACACGTTGTTTCTTTATCTCTTCATATATTTGTATGCCATATTTGCGTTATATTATCCTCTCATGTAAAGCGCTCTGATACCTCTGGGTCAAGCCAGCGCTATATAAAACTTTCAAAATAAAAAAAAACAAAATAAAAATAAAAATGTCTTCAATTTTCTGAAATGTTGAGAGAACCTTCCTGCTCAGCTTTCTCTGCACTAGTACAGCTAGTACCACTCGTACCTGCGTCTCCAGTCTGAGACATTATAAGAGGAAGTATTTACGAAAAGAGATAAGGTTTATGCACAATGAAGGGAACTATAATCCTTCAAGCTTGAACAAACCTACAGCCAATACAGAAGATATTCCTACTCAGCTGCGGGGATTTTTCCTTCCCACTCCAGACGTTTCTGGGTAAATGTGAGAAGGGGTCTCTGAGAAAGCACGACTGAACTACTCAGATTTGACTGTTAAATAAGAACCAAACCAACGTTGGCGGCGCCATGTCATGTAGTTCCTAATAATATATAGGATCTGTGCGTTTAGACAACATAAACTAAGGCATTGGTGTGCAGACTGATTCCAGACACCCCCAAAGGATATGTTAGCCTTTAGACCAGCTAGCTCACAGTGCCACCATAAACCCCCTAATTTTACCAAGAAGCAAATAGTTTCTGGCAACTATCGAACATGACAACTCTTGATCCTTCAAGGGTCGTGGAAACAGTGCAGTACTTTTCGCTCAATCAATCATGCTCACTTAGTCTCAGAGAGATGCACAGAATAAACTATGGGGACATTTCCAATAGCATTTATTGAACCAGTTCTCATTCTAGTATAAAACATGTTTGTTCCGAAAATCATTAGACAGAAACAGATATATAAGATTACAAGCACCGTCAGAATAAATAAAAGGTAGAATTCTACCATGGTGCTAAAACAGTAAATATATGCAGGCATATCGATACATGGCAGTAATCATGCATACTCCTATGATGCAAACCCTATCTAAGTGTACCTACATGTACCTAGCATGTATTTGGGTGTAAAGCCAAGAGTCCCCTAGGAAAGAGCCAACCCCATTACCTGATGGGAGAGAACGAAGGACCCTGTCTTGGTCTCGAGATGGACACCCCGCAAGGGTTGTCATACCACTGCGTGCTGGAGCTTCTGCAGGCCGGGGCCTACCGTCTAGTGTCAGCGTGAAAACTTCTCCTCTGGTTACCCAGGTGAAGATGTACCCAAAAAGTACCCTCAGGGGTTCTACCTAGATATGTAATGGCTTGCCATTGAGGGGGGCGCTAGAGGGCGCCAAGCAAGATGGCCGCACTTACGTGAGGCTCCTGCAGCTCGGGGCACAATCTGCTCCACATCCTCCTCATCTCTTACCCCAAATCACCAGACGAACTGCTGATCGGGTAGCGGAAACCAACTGCTATCCACCGGTGCAGAGATATTGACAAAAATCACGCCACGGACCACGAAAGCTGCCGCCACGTTCTCCGGCCTTGCTGATCTAAGATGGCGGCTGCCGCAGCACTCTGAGCTCGCCGCTGCGGCCTCGACCAACGATAGTCCTGCATCCACGTCACCACCTGGTGCGGTTGGCGGATCCGGAGACCTCTCGTGCCGGGAGGACGGCGGCGGATCGACTGCTGTCGGGTGCCCTGGGAGCCTGTACTCATCTCTGATGCCTGTCACCCTACGGATCTCCCCCCAGTGACTGTGCGTTCCTGAGCCATACTGGCCGAGCGGGTGCGCTTGAAGCTCGTGCTCCGCCTCGGCCCCCATCCAGCCTGAACTACCTACGCTGGGAGCTGCTATCCGACGCTGGGGAGACCGCTGTCACTCCGAAGGCGCGGCCCGGAATGGTGTCTGCCGCTGCGGTGCTGCCCGATCTGAGTAGCGGACAGTGAAACCCTGACCCGGCGTGGTCTATACCAGCCCTGCTACGGAGCGGGGGGCTCGCGCCTCTCCCTGCTTCACGTCTTCGCCGGCTGGCCTGCCTGCACCGGGGGCTGTGGGGCCTTGCATCTATCAGCCTGGTGAGTCCGCTCGCAGTGGCGGCTGTCCACCTTTACCGCCCAATGCCCGCCTCCCCGCGACCTGCACTATCCACCTAGGCCGCACTCACCTCCTGGGCGGACTCCTTCGACTACGCCCCCGGCCCCACTGCGCTCTATTCCACTACCGCCTGACCCCCCTGGGGCTATTTGCAGGGGTGCAGCCGCACCGGCACGGTCTGACCTCATCCCCGGCCACAGATTAACAGACTGCCGCGCCTGCCGTGCCTCCCTCCTGGGACGACTTCTTCTCCTCGGCCTAGGGTCTGCACCCCCCTGACGGCCTCCCTGCCTCGCTTGGCCCTGCGCCACTGCCTTATGGCCAAGGAACTTGTGCTCACTAGATGTTACGGTCGGCCAACCCATCACGGCCCTTCATGCTCCTGCAAACAAAGCAGACTTTCTCCAAGACCTCCACGCCTGCCCTGCCGCCCAGTACTACTCGCCAACCACCTCCTTACTGCTGAACATGTGCGGCTGAGTCCTGCCTTACTGAGACCATCTGTGGGCCCCCCTAGGCCTCTACGCATCTTGGCCTCCTTCCATCAACTGCAGAGCTGCACTTGTTACTGGGCAGTGGGGGTTTTGACACTAGCCCGCTCTTGCTGCCGCTGCTTTTCACTCTCACCCACCTAACAGCCTACCGCCACCTGCGGAGCCCAACATCCTAGTCCCTCGCAGCAACGCCTCCCCTGGACTCTGAGACTGGCTGCAAAAGACTGCATATCGGCTGGTATTCACGCTTGCCTGTGGCAGCCCGCAAGATCCTGGCCACTGTCACATTCCCAGGGGCCTTAAAACATCAACCCAGTGGGCATACCCACCATTTGCCCCCCCCGACTAGCAGCTGTCGCCATGGGCAAAGCGGACGGCAAGCAGCCCAAACTTACTTTTGAGGCCCGCAAGTCTGCAAGAACGCAAGCGGACATGGACGGTGAGCAACCCGGAGCCACCACTCCTGACCCACCCACTTCCACGGAGGACTTGAAAGAACTCCTCCTGGTAATGCAATCCAGTCTGACATCCATAGAGTCCAAAATGGATGCGATGAACGCTCGCATGGACACCCTCACGCACAAAAGCGAATGACACGAAGAACGGATTAAAGAAACGGAGCGCCGCATTTCCGACTTGGAAGACTCCTCCACCACGACCGCAGACAAAATACTTGACATGGAAAAAGTCTTGAGGGTCATAGCCGCAAAAAATGAAGACTTAGAATCTCGCTTGAGACGTAACAACCTGCAGATCCTAGGTGTACCGGAATCAACCGCCACGGGAAAAATGGAGGACTACGTGGAGCGCATGCTCACCGCGACCTTTGGTAGGGAGGCCTTCTCATCGGCCTTCATTGTTGAGAGAGCGCACCGTTCATTGGCCCCTCGCCCTGTACCTGGAGCCCCTTCTCGCCCCATCATCGCGAGGCTCCTTAACTATAGGGACCGTGACACTGCACTACGCCTGGCCAGGGAGCGCGGACAGGTGCACTTCGAAGGCATAGAGGTGTCACTATCCCCTGATTTTACCATGGCCGTCCAAGAGGCGTGCAGAAAGTTCCTCCCAATGAAGAAAAAGCTTCAACAAATGAACATTGCCTATGCCATGCTCTTTCCTGCACGCCTCAAAGTCACCTACCAGGGGAAGCAACACATATTTACCAACCCCCAACACGTCCAGGACTTTATAAAAACCTTACCCAAGAAGTCCACGGATCGTGATTCCCCCTCCACTCGCTCCCCTGATACTGGCGGCGCATCAGATGTTGAATAACGGGCACATCTCTCTTTAAGAAATTTGCTACGGAATTCATTTAGTACCTCTCACTGCCGCCGATTCAACTACACTACTAATTGACATGTAACACCCTTCATTATGTTCAAGTTGATATACCCCTGATGGGCCTCTCCTGCGGATGCGATTGCCGCTACCCCACCCGAAAGCTACACCGCAGAACTCAGGGCGAGATGAGACTTTCCACTATCCTCCGCTGAGCACCCTCGCAGATGCGAGGCGTTTTTGGCCCGCCCTCTGGCTGCTATCCACTTAGGGAACCCCTATTCTGCTCTGGTTTATTAGGTTCACAGCCCTGCATCCACCCTCCCCCATTGGGATCATGGAGCATGAGGAGTTGGAGATGAGAGGGAGGGTATCACGTCACAGCAGGATTGGGCTGCTGATGTGGGTGGGGGGAGGGGGAGAATTTGTTTACTGCCACTTACTGTTAACCTGACACGCATAGGCGTAACCGACACAACTGACCTGCTTGACAAGTACCTGACGCACACTATAACACTCTCGACATGTCACCATGGAGAACTTTCCTAGCTCCCCAAAATACAACTTCTTGACGTGGAACGTGAGAGACCTGAGCGATCCTCGCAAACGCCGTCACATCCTTTCTTACCTGGACAGACGCAACATACACTGCGCTATGCTCCAGGAGACACATCTTAGCCCCACAACCCCAGCCTCATTTGCATCCCGATGGGCAACCTGCCGATGTTTCTCCTCATACTCCACCTACTCACATGGCAAGGTCATTTTGGTCAAGCGCACACTTCCTTATACCCCCGTCGGGGCTTATGCTGACCCGCAGGGCAGATACAGTATTCTATGGGGCAGACTGGCTGCTCAATCCATTACGCTTGTCTCCTGTTACGGCCCGAACACTGACGAACCCAAATTTTTCCGGGTCCTCTGGGGCAAGATTCTGGACTCCGGCTCAATGCACGTGGTATGGGGAGGAGACTTTAATGTCACTCTTGATCCAACGCTAGATCGCTCACACCCGAAACCCCATCACTACTCCAACGCACATCACATACTTAACCACATCGTCGCAGACCACGGCCTCGTGGATGCTTGGCGCAGCCTTCACCCGCGAGACAGAGAGGGCTCCTGCTTCTCCACTGCCCATTCCTCCTGGTCTCGGATAGACAGCTGGATCATCTCCAGGGGGTTAACCCTGTGGCTGTCCCACTCTTCCCATTTGCTGCGCACCTACTCTGATCACTCTCCGATTCTTCTCACGCTCATGCCCCCTCATGAAGAATCCCCATACTTGTCCTGGCGCCTACCCGCGCAGGCCCTGCTAGACCCTGTATTTAAAGCTGAACTGGAACAAGAAATCGAGGACTTCTTCCCCCGAAATGACCGCACAGTCGCGCAATACTCCACGGTATGGGAGGCCTTCAATGTTACCATGCGCGGAATCTGCATTGCCAAAGGTGGGGGGATTCTGAGGGACATTCGTTCCACGCTCCGCAAATTAGAGGACGAACTTAAACACAGTGAAGCCCAGATGCAAGCCACACCTACCCCTGAGTTACAAACGCGCCTACGGGAACTACTCACAGACTATCAAGAAACAGCCGAAAGGGAGTGTAAGTTCAGAGGGAAATATCATCAAGCCCGCCGTTATGGGGAGGGGGAGTGACCAGGCAAAGCGCTAGCAGCCCTGATTCGTCCCCCTAGATTCTCCAACACTATACTAGAAATCACTGATGAGGAAGGTCACACACACAGAGACACTTCGGAAATAGCTGCCACCTTTAAACGCTTTTACAAAACCCTGTACACCTCACACAGGACACACCCTGCCGATTTCACCCCTTTCTTTGAAGATACTGCGATTGCCTGGCTTGGTGATACCCAAAGGGAATTCCTCTTTGCACATCATGAGGACGACGAGATCATTACCGCCATAATGCAGCTGCAGTCAGGCAAGGCCCCTGGCGGCCTCCCGGCTGAATTTTATAAAACTTTCCGTAATATACTTATTCTCATTCTGCGGCATGTCTACGAGGAGGCTAGAGAAACGGGTATACTCCCCCAGACAATGCGAGAGGCGCTCATAATATCCTTACTGAAGCCGGGGAAACCGGCTGCGCAGTGCGATTCATATAGGCCCCTCTCCCTCATCAACGTAGATGCTAAAATATTAGCAAAATTGATTGCGAACCGTATCAGCCCCTTCATGACTGCCCTGGTCCTCCCTGACCAGTCGGGGTTTGTGCCCTGCAGAGGTACATCTCACAACCTTCGTACCCTATTTGCTGTCCTACAGGACATTAATCCTGAAACAAATGCGGTGGCTGTCTTCCTTGACGCCACCAAGGCATTTGATTCCCTAGAATGGGACTATCTAGCATTTGTCCTTCAGCGCATGGGCTTCCCCGCTCCTTTCTTGGCATGGATTAACTTGCTCTACACAGGCCTGCAGGCTAGTGTACTGATCAATGGTACTAGATCCTCCCCCTTCACCATAGCCAGAGGCACCAGACAGGGGTGTCCTTTGTCCCCCCTCCTCTTTGCCCTTGCAATTGAGCCCCTGGCCGCCAAGGTTCGGCAGCATTTTTGAGAGCATGCCCTCTTCTACCCCGAACGGCAGATCCTGATTTCCCTATACGCTGACGACCTCACTCTCTATCTGCGAAATCCGGAAGACAGCCTCAACCCCATTTTAAGGCTGCTCATCCTCTTTGGACATCTCTCAGGGGTCAACATTAACTGGGGGAAATCCCAAATCTTCCCCCTTACTGAAGCTCCTCCACGGTTCACCCCAGACTACCCCCTTGCATGGTGCGAGGACACAATCAAGTATCTAGGGATTACACGAAACCGGAACACCTTGATGGCAGCGAACAATGGGCGCGTTCTAGACCTTCTCACCGACAAAATCACCAGGTGGATTGCCATGCCAATTTCAATGGCCGGGAGAGCCTCACTTATAAAGATGGTAATTCTGCCCAAGTTGCTCTACCTTTTCATCAACATCCCCTATGCCCCCAGCAGACATTTCTTCCAAGCCCTAAAAACTCAACTCATCCGTCTTACCTGGGCAGGGAAACAGGCTAGATTGCGCTGGGACACTCTCGTAAGGCCCTTTAGTGCGGGGGTTTTGAGATCCCCGACCTGGAACTGTATTTCAGTTGTGCTCAAGCCCACTTTGCGGTGTATTGGATGGACCCCCCCATATATGCCTCACTTAGCAATCAAGGACGGATACATGTCCCTGACCCCCTGTTCTGCATATTTAAGCGCCCCTGCTATCCCGCGACGTCTTGCCTCCTCCACAGTAGACTGCACTACCAGTGCTTGGCATGATCTGGCCCGTCGCCTCCACGTCACCACACTATACTCCCCATTGTTGCCTCTCCAGGGCTGGCGTGACCTCCCGGTCGCGCGGGAGGGTGGCTGCTGCCAACTTCTCCGTAAGCTTTCAATTCAGACATGGGGTCAGCTTTATATAAACGGTACATTTAGTACCAATGAAGAATTCTTTGGTACCACCACACCTACCCCGCCTGGAACGCTTTTACTATATCCGGCTGAGACAAGATGTCAAGGCTCGCACCCCGTGCTTCCCACAGGAGCCCCCTACGCTGTCTCTGCTGCATAACCTCCTGCATAAAACTACCCCTGCACATGTCATTTCACTGCTCTACCGCTCCACCCAAAGAGACTGCACCCACGACCCCCCTTCGGCTAGGTCCCACTGGGAGGAAGACCTAGACTCCCCTATCACTGACGATCAGTGGTCATTCTGCTGTCAACAGACCGGGAAAATATCTGCTAGCAGCAGGCTGCGCATCATCCACTATAAATACCTACACCGTCTCTATCACACCCCTTTGCGCCTGATGCGCCTTCACCTCCACGACACCGATCGCTGTGACCGATGTGGGAGGGAGGGAGCGGACTTCAGACACTTTGCTTGGGACTGTCCTCCCATCCGAAGTTACTGGCTGGAGGTGTTGGGGGCGCTTGATAGAATGACCGGACTGCACGTCCCCGAAGACCCCCTTGTCACTCTACTGGGCTACACCGAAGCACTGACCACTTCGCTGCGGAAATACATCTCCCTGGCACTCTTGCTCGCTAAGCGAAGAGTGGCCTGCAGATGGGGCAGAGGGAGGGCACCCAAATTCAAAGACTGGCTGAATGACCTCATATATTGCCAAGACCAACTGCACACATATGCCAAACTCCTACCACCCTCTTCCCGCACCCATGACATTTGGACTCCCCTCCAGTCATATCTCCTGGAGCAAGCCACCACTGATGACGCAGCTGCAGAGCCTCGACCAGACAAGTGACGGGGATCACATAGGGCGTGTGTTTTGAATCATAAGGGTCCCAACGGTGTCGTGTAGACAGAACTTAAGCTGGTCGTGCCCGAGCGGCCTAGCTCAACTAACACACACTGCTCAGGTCATTTGGATACTGTATGTATGGTCAATTTGCGCTATTGACATGTTAAGTGGTATTGGTTATTTTCAAATATTGTAACCTATGCTTAAAATCAATAAAGAAATAAAAAATAAAAAAAATGTAATGGCTTGCCATTATGTATAGTGGACCTATCGTCCAAGGATGACGTTAGCGGTGACTTTTGTACAGAGTTATTATGCAGAAGATGGTAATCCTGCTGTGTACATCCTGGGCAGGGGATTATGATTCTAGGAATCCTCATACATAATAAATGAGGCCAGTTTCGGAGAAAAATGATCGACATTTATGCAGCCTATAACTAGGGAACAGGTCAGTGCCAGAAACGTTATGCAGAGCAAGGTAGGACGAATGTAGGTAAAAGGTTGTGTAAAAGGTTGTGTAAAAGGTTGTGTAGCCACCTAGGCCTATATTGGGGTACATTGGGGTTCATACCACTTCATATATTACAAAATCTGAGAAAAAAGAAATGAAAGTAATGTGGGAGGAGTTGTATGGGTAATTCTAGGCCTGGTAAGCAGTTGAAATAGAGTACTAAAGTCTTTCCCAGAAATAAAATATCTTGCAGAATTCGATCCAGAAAGTAGAGATATTTCGGCAACTGATATGTTGGATACATACTACCCAAGAAGGAGTCCGCCTCTTTAAAACATGTATCTCTATGAAGTACTTCAATATTACACATGTAGAGCTAATGTAACTGAAAACATATAAGAAGGAAGATATGCAGTACTTAGATGTGATGGTTGCTTGGTGAGACACAACAAAGTAAATCTAATTAACCAATGCAAGCTTAGTTGGCAAACTCCAGAAAGAATAGAGGGGCATATTAGCAAGACCGGCGATAAAATTATCGCCGTTTTAGCGGCAGGAAACTGCCGCTAAAACGGCGATAATGGGCTTGATAATATGCGTTATAGAATTCCAATAGAAGCCCAGGTTAGATGTGCAGGACATCTAACCTGGGCTTCTATTGAATTCCATAACGCATATTAGCAAGCCCATTATCGCCGTTTTAGCGGCAGTTTCCTGCCGCTAAAGCGGCGATAATTTTATCGCCGGTCTTGCTAATATGCCCCAGAGTTTTTCCACTTGGCACTTTTGCAGTTATTCAAGCCATGGTGTGCTGAATCAGATTTACTTGGCCAGTATGACTGTTAACGAAGACTCTTTCAACACTGTGAAAGACAGCATTGAGTGTTCAATCTTTCAAACCTACTTGCAAATGTTGAAAGATGAGATTGAACAGGAAGAAACCATTGCTGCTGAAATAGCCAAGGAGAGTTCACAAAGCAGCCAAAGTGCTGGACCACTGACTCAAGATCCTCTCAGAGAGCCAATTATTCAAAATGAAGCAGCTATTGCTATGAATGAGGTAGAGAATACAATGCAGCAAGCAAGAGAGGAAATTGTTAATTTCGAACAGTTAGTTGAACAATTGAACAATAAACAGCAATCTGTAACAAAGTTAAAGGTAAAAAAGAGCATGGATTTCTGCATGAGAAGAAACAATGTGAATGTTCTTCATGTAAACCAGTATTACTATACATCAGTGGTCAAGCTGCCTCTGGAAAAAGCTTTCTAATTAAGGTTCTGACTGGTTTTCTATAGAAGACTACAGGATCAAATTTGTCATGTGTATTAACAGCACCCACAGGATTAGCTGCACATAAGATTAAAGGGATTGCTTTACATCACCTACTAATGATACATGTTGAACATGACAATAAACTGGAATACTGGACATTATCTAGTGAAGCTTGTCATGAGGTAACAAGAGTATTGAAGTAACTGAAGCTTTTAATGATTGATGAGGTCAGCATGGTATCCATCTTAATGCTTGCTTTCACAAACTTAAGAATGCAGCAGGTTTTAAGAACAAACTACAATGTGCTCTTTGGAGGAAAGCATTTGATTGTATTTGGTGACCTACTGCAACTCACCCCCGTAAAAGGACAACCTGTTTTCAAAACACTTGTCCATAACGAAACAAGAATTTCTCTGGGGAGTATTGGCAATGTAAATATTTGGTTACACTTTGAATACAAGGCACTAGTGAAAAATATGCATCAAGCATCTGATGTGGATTATGGAAATATCCTTAAAGGCATTATAATAGGAGTTCTAACAAATGATGGAAAGTCGACTTATCAAGAAACTATTTCCATCTGACATTACAGCAGCAGAACTAATATACAATTTCACTGAAGAACAGAAATCCATAGAAGCCCATTGAGGGCGAGATATTGTTTACAAAAACGAATGCTACATGAGTCAAATGTGCATATGGTATAACCTTGACTCTTTTATTCTCACTATGCAAATTACGGAAACAGCCGAAAACATCATGTTAAGATGGCGGAACTATGCGAAATAATTTTTATGTCCTTCTTCAGTGTTAATGCATGCACGATTGCTTAAAAAATGGCTGTTTCTGGCGCGCCCGATAAACACAGAGGAAGGCGTTAGCCTAAACGTGTTTGTTTTGCACGAGTTCTAAGAACAATAAAATACAGAACTCACCCCCACAAGTGCTTCTCATTTGTTGGGTACGTTTACCCATTGGGACTTTGGAGCTCTTATATATATATATATATATATATATATATATATATATATATATATATATATATATATATCACGAAGAAATCCCAATGTCACGACAGGCACTCCGGCGCAACACACGGGCACAGACTCCAACAGCTGGTGTGGAAACAGGATGATAGTTTATTCACACATCAGAAAGGTCCAACATGACGCGTTTCGGCTGCCAGACATGCAGCCTTGATCACATAGCGCTATGAACAGACATGTGCAGTATATATACAGGTGAGTGTGGTTTGAATGTAGTAGTCTGATTACTATGTCCATTGGCATGAGAAAGCATTTTACTACAGCTAGTACCAAAAGTCATACGTGTCATTTTACTGCAAGCAGCAAAACGAGCTACTAGTGACATGACAAGGCATAAAGACAACAGGAAAAACAGACTATGCAAACATAAAGATAAAAACCTGTGGCGGCGAAATTCATTACAAGTGCAATGCATGCACGAGAAAAACTCCCAATTTTCTGGCTATTGCACGGCCTGAGTAGACAAACATCTAATTTTGTTTGTGTTTATCAGAATATAATGCGATGAAGGTGTCAGCCTTCTATCGTGTGCTGGCGTGTGGCGTGCTGAAGTGCCTATGACTCTGGTTTAGGCTCATAAAGTCTCAGCCGCTGGGCCCCTCGGATGACCCTGTCAGTTAATGAGAAAATAAAAGACCGTGCCAGGAGCCTTGGAGATGAAAAAAATCGGGACTGAAATAATGTGTGCGCCAAAGATATCAGAATGTATGAGAGTGCTGTCTGCTGCGCAAGCCTCTATGTTATGTGCTACAATACATCGTCCTGGCAACATGGGGCCCAGAAACAAGCACCCAACAGGACAAAGGTAAGCGGCTACTACAAAGCAAAAATGTGAAAGGAACGCACATAGTGAGAGTGGTGGAGAGGGTGTGCATAGGGGAGAGTGGAGGAGACGTGCGTGAAAAGTGCACAATGAATTAAGTGGTGAAAATAACTACCTGATTAAAAATCTCCTCCAATCCAAAAGACTTGTGGTTAAAAATATCTATATGCCATGTTGTAACTATAGGTAACATGTGCATACAAGTCAAGGAGAACCTTAATATCCTTTATGTGTGGATCTAACCAGCCTAACCTAAAGTGTGTGGCGACAAAGACGTGCGTGTTGCAGCTAATGTGTGTGTAATAAGTTGCAAGCAAAATATTTACAAAATAACTGCTTAAATGCAAGGCGTCAGACAAGTACAACAATAACATTAGAGTAAAACAAAATTGAAAAAGAAAAAGAAACATACTCAGTCAAGCATATGTTACCTACAGGACAACAGATGTCACAGACCTCTAGTCCTAGGTGCCTGAATAGCAGCCCCCTGGTGAATACATATACTGAAAGGTTTACAGAAAGTGGTATAGGTCCTCACTAGTGTTGAGGCCCGCAGGCGTCTTGGTGTTAAATTGCAAAATATATTTGCTTTCCATTTGTCGTAACAGCTTCTCCCTGTTGCCTCCCCTTCTGAGTGTCGGAATACAGTCAATGACCGAGTACCTCAGGTGTTCCAGGTTATTATGATGTGTCTCTTTGAAGTGTCTGGCCACTGGATATGTGGGGTCACTATTCACAATGGCTCTCAGGTGTTGTAGGATGCGCATGTGTACTGCTAACTTGGTACTCCCGATGTAGCGGAGACCACAATCACATTCCAGAATGTAAATGGCGTACTCTGTTCTGCATGTAAGGTGGTGTTTGATGATGAGAGGTGTCAGTCTGAATGAGGAATCTAATTGTGTTATGTTTTTCCCAAATTTGCATGCTCTGCAGCTATTACACTTAAAAAACCCCTTTCTGTCGGATAACCAGTTTGCTGTGCTCTTGATTTCTGGGCTATTTCTGACGAGAGCGTCATGCATGGATCTAGCCCGTTTAAATGTGATGTCTGGGTAAGGAGCAACTAGAGGGCCCAGGGTTGGGTCAGACCTAATGATTCCCCAATGTCTGTTGATGACTGATCTGATAGCCCTCACTTCAGTGTTGTGGGTGATGATAAGTCTCGTGCTGACTGTCTGTTGGTTCTCACTAGTCGGGATACTGCTATTTTCTAGTTCGACGGTGCCTCCTCTAAGAGGATGTCCTCCGCTGGGGAGATTAGAATCACTATCTACACTAGGTCCCCTGGTTCCTTTGAGGAGTGCCTCTCGAGGTTGTGCATTAGCTCTTTTCATAGCTCTGTTAATATTAGCTGTGGAATATCCTCGTGTTCTGAATCTGTTGGTTGCCTCCTTTTGACATATCACTAGATCTGTGGGGGAACTACAAATCCTCCGTAACCTCAGCATTTCTCCGTAGGGGATGCTTGCTATTAAGTGCCTGGGGTGGAAGCTGGAGGCGTGCAGGACAGAATTACCTGCTGTGGGTTTTCTGTGAAGTTTGGAGTGCATGATGTCATTGGATATGTATAAAGTCACATCAAGAAATTCAATAGAAGTGTTGCTAATGTTTGCATTGAATTCTAAATTCAAAGTGTTGTTGTTGATCTGCATGATGAACATGTTGGCACTCTCAGTGTTGCCTTTCCAGATTAAAAGACATCATCGATGTACCTCAGCCAGGTGATGATGTTGTCCTGCCAAGCCTTGTTATGTTCTCCTTTGAGGACCTGTTCCTCCCACCAACCCACATGGAGACATGCGTAGCTGGGTGAGAAACAGGCCCCCATGGCTACTCCCCTAAGCTGTTGGTACACTGCTTTGTTAAATAGAAAGTAGTTATGTGTGAGACACCAGTGAATGAGCTTGAGGAGCATACTTGTCCATAACGAAACAAGAATTTCTCTGGGGAGTATTGGCAATGTAAATATTTGGTTACACTTTGAATACAAGGCACTAGTGAAAAATATGCATCAAGCATCTGATGTGGATTATGGAAATATCCTTAAAGGCATTATAATAGGAGTTCTAACAAATGATGGAAAGTCGACTTATCAAGAAACTATTTCCATCTGACATTACAGCAGCAGAACTAATATACAATTTCACTGAAGAACAGAAATCCATAGAAGCCCATTGAGGGCGAGATATTGTTTACAAAAACGAATGCTACATGAGTCAAATGTGCATATGGTATAACCTTGACTCTTTTATTCTCACTATGCAAATTACGGAAACAGCCGAAAACATCATGTTAAGATGGCGGAACTATGCGAAATAATTTTTATGTCCTTCTTCAGTGTTAATGCATGCACGATTGCTTAAAAAATGGCTGTTTCTGGCGCGCCCGATAAACACAGAGGAAGGCGTTAGCCTAAACGTGTTTGTTTTGCACGAGTTCTAAGAACAATAAAATACAGAACTCACCCCCACAAGTGCTTCTCATTTGTTGGGTACGTTTACCCATTGGGACTTTGGAGCTCTTATATATATATATATATATATATATATATATATATATATATATATATATATATATATATATATATATATATATGTATTGAAGAATGAGTGGGTGTATGAGTGTCTGAATGGATGATTTAGTGGGTGCGTGACTGACTGTATAAGTGGGTGATTAAACTTGTCTTAGTGAATGTATTGGTGAGTGACTAATCTGTGTGAATGTGTGTATCAGTTTGTGAGTTGGTGTGTAAGTGGCTGCATGGGTTGCTGAGTAGATACATAAGTGTCTATATGGGTTATTGGTTAGTTATCTGAGTACCTGTATGGGTGCCTGAGAGTCTGTGTGGGTGGGTGAGGGGGTGTGTGAGTCCCTGCATGGATGTATGAGTGGGTGAATCCCTGAGTGTATGGGTTCATGAGTATGTCTGTGAGGGACAGTATGGGTGAGTGAGTGTGCGTATGGCTGTGTCAGTGAGTGAATGGATGTCTCAGTGGGATATGGGTGAGTAACTGCATATGTGAAAGGCAGTATAGGTGCATGTTGGAGTATATAAGTGACTGTATGTGTGAGTGAGTGATTGTGAGAGTGGCTGTATGGGTGAGTGTGTGTTTGTGTCAGTGACTGTATGGAGAGTAAGTATTTCTTAGTATCTGTATGAGTAGTGAGTGTGTGTGTGTTTCTGTATGAGTGAGTAAGTGGCTGTGTGATTGAGTGTTTGGGTGAGTGAGTAGGTGTTTGAGTAGCTCTATGGCTGACTGACGGTATATGAGTGTCAGTATTGGTGTATGAGTGGATATCTCAGCAGCTGTATTGGTGAGTGACTGGCTGTATGATTGCCTGTATGGGTGAGTGAGTGGATGTGTATATAGACCTATGAATCAGTGAGTGGATATGTACGTACTGGTATTGGTGTGTCAATGGTTTCAAGAATGGTAGTCTGAAATTTGGAGTGGGTGTATGATAGGTCATATTTGGGGTGTGAGTAGGTGCATCAGAAATTATGTGGATGATGTCATCAGTGATGTCACTGACCATGTCATGAGTGATATAGTATGTGACGTAATCAGCAGTGCATTGCGGGGGCGCGAGTTATAGGGCTGAATTTCTCTGGTTTTGTACGAGTGAAATGTCAGCCTTACTATAACGTCCCTGAAACCTGTGGTTTTTTCCGTGAATTTCTAAGGTTTTTTAAATGCTAATTTTTAACTATAATGTCCCTGAAACCAGTGTTTTTTTTGTGAATTTCTAAGGTTTTTTAAATGCTCATTTCTAACTATGCCTACATAGGTAAGGCGTGCACAAAGAGGAAGAAAGGCACAGAAAGAAGCAAGAGAAGTGCAGAAAGAGTCAAGAGAGGTGCAGAAAGAGGAAGAAAGGTGCAGAAAGAAGCAAGAGAAGTGCATAAAGAAGCAACAGGGGTGCAGAAAGAGGCCTACTTCGACTATACCTTTCCGCAGACTCATACAAAGTAGCCTAATCACTAATCCTTCTCCCAAGATGTCTTAAACCTCACTTTTCTGTTGAAGGTTCACTATTCATCGAATACTCAGAATATTAGGTGTACCAAATGTAAAACAGCAAACCTAACCATATTACTGTTGTAAGTCTCACCAAGTTTGTGGAGGTATGCATGCGTGTGTCTGTGCTTTTGCCTAGTGACATGTTACATAAAAATGAACATACAAAGAGGCAAGAGGGTACAGAAAGGAGCAAGAGGGGTACAGCAAGAAGCAAGAGAAGTGCAGAAAGAAGCAACAGTGGAGCAGAAAGATGCAAGAGAAGTGCAGAAAGAGGCAAGATGGGTGCAGAAAGAGGCAAGAGAGGTGCAGAAAGGTGGAGAGGGGTGGGAAAGAGGCAAGAGAGGTGCAAAATGAAGCAAGAGAGGTGCAGAAAGAAACAAGAGAAGTGAAGAAAGAAGCAACAGAGGTGCAGAAAGAGGCAAGATGGGTGCAGAAAGAGGCAAGAGAAGTGCAGAAAGAGGGAAGAGGAGTCCAAAAGAGGCTAGAGGGGTGCAGAAAGAAGCAAGAGAGGTGTAGAAAGAAGCAAGAGAAGTACAGAAAGAAGGAACAGAGTTGCAGAAAGAGGCAA
Organism: Calotriton arnoldi; assembly: GCA_963921515.1. Classification (NCBI taxonomy): domain Eukaryota; kingdom Metazoa; phylum Chordata; class Amphibia; order Caudata; family Salamandridae; genus Calotriton; species Calotriton arnoldi. The sequence goes on along the minus strand of CAWUFW010000108.1, from coordinate 2,816,982 downwards.
ACAAGATGCAGAAAGAGGCAAGAGAACTGCAGAAAGAGGAAGAAAGGTGCAGAAAGGGGAAGAAAGGTGCAGAAAGAAGCAAGAGAGGTGCAAAAAGAAGCAAGAGAGGTTTGCGCACCGTTAGTACCAATTTAACACCCACATTTAGCAATAAGTAACAGGTGAACATTCCAGCTTTGTAAGGGGTCTTCCATCACACTGTAATACATGTAGCTGCATTTTTGGTAACGTTTGAGCCGTTTGAGCTAGAAACAAGGTTTTTTTTGTTCAAACCTGCAGATTATGCGGCAGATGATGGATCTTGTGGCAAATGCAGAAAATGTATAATTATGTGAAAATCGTCGCGACCGAACAGTCGCATAATTCCAGGGGCCCTGCTCATACCTCTAACTAGGTCCAAAAGTGCTCCTCTGTGGATGCTTCTTTTTTTGTTTCTCATTGGGTTTATAGTTTATCTTCTATGGAAACGAGGAAGACTAAACCTGAGGTTACCACTCCACAACACAGACTACCATACCACATAATTACTCACCACAACACATAATCCCCCTCCACATAATTCCTATACACTAAATACCAAATACTTTCTATCCACAGAATTTTACTGCACAACATACCACATAATTCCACTACACAAAGTACATCCACTCCACTCCAAAAAACATTCATAAAAAATGTTTACATTTACAACGCCAATAGCGCTAACTCTCGAAATGCGAGGCCTATTGCATCGCAAATGCTTGTTTAACTAGTAGTGGCGTTTGCAGAGTGGCTGGGCCTCCAACCAGTGCTCAGGAATTCTGCTGCGTAGGACTTACAGGAGGTACCAGGAGGGCTTCTTGGCCCCCAAAGTCCCTCAGGAGTAAAGTGGTCTTCATCCCCCAACCAGTAGTGTGCCAGGAGGTGCATTTGCAGAGAAATGGGGCCCTCCTGAGGCCTATATCCCCTGGGGCTTGGCCTCACGTTGTGGACCCCCAATACTCCGCGGTCCCTGCTGGCTCCTCGCCTCCTGCGGGAGCTGCCATTGCTTTTTGGCAAAGGGAGCTACTGACATGCAGCTCCCTCTGCCCAAAAGCAATTCTGCTTCTCTTCATGGAAGCGAGAGCAGTTTTTCTACTCTCTCTTCCATGAAGCGAAGCAGTGTTTGCTATGGCATGGCGGGAGTAGTGCTCCCGCCATGCCATAGCAAACTGCAATGTCCCGGGGTGGGCACCCCGGGACATTGCTGGAGCCGGCCCGGGGGGGGTGACGGTCCCCAGGGCCATGGAGAGCTCCTGGAGGGGGGCCGCGTGGCCCCCCTCCCATCAGATTTAATGTTTGGTGGACAGATTACACCTTCACAAACCCCTACTCTATCGAATAATACTTTTGTGAGAATTTTTCTTTTGCAAAGCCTTTTTTACTGAAATGTTGACTTTCATGGAAATTTTTGTGAAGTTGATCAACTTTGATATGTTTGGAAAGTGCAAATCTTTTAAAATTTGCCAAACATGGTAGGAGAAATGTACATTTTGTACTCCCCAAATCAAAATGAAGAAGCTATTCTAATTATTACAGAATGGTGTATAGAAAATGTAAAGAGACAAAAAACAAGCATGTAGAAAGAGAAACAAAGAGGATTAAGACAAAGGACAGATGCCATCAGTGAATTATTGAGATAATAAGCCTTATGTTATACATATTTTGAAAATTAAAATGATTCCTAATTAGTCACAATAGTATATGTCTGAGAATATTTAGAACATACAATGTACACTTAAATTCTAAATCATTATGGAGTATTTTAATCATATATATGAAGCAAAGTCACATATATGAAGCAAGTGCTTCAAGTGATATTATATGACCCACTCATCAAGTTAATCTCTGTGATATCCATGCCCTCTGCTGAGGAGAGTGGTGGATCTGTCGCGTTCTTTTATTTTTCTGCCCACTTCATTTAGTACTAAATCTATACCACCTAACAGGGGAGAGAGACAACATGGCCCAGATTATCCAAACGTTCCCACAAATGAGCTCAGCACCCAAAGTTGCTGCGCTGCATTGCATGAGAGGGAGAAACCAGAAAAGCACCATATCTACAAAGATATTGTACTATTCTGCTCTCTCCCTAGCGCTGAGGCACAATTTGGATGCTGAGCACCACGCACACACCTTTGTTCCATAGTGCAAAGTTGTCTGCATGAATCTAGCATAAGTTTTGTGCTGGAAAGATTTCCAGTACAAAATACCGTGCCTAGAATAAATTTTAAACTTTCCAAACTTCGGCTATGTGCTGTACAGTGCAGCACACATGCAAAGTGCGAAAAGGTAGGAGAAATACAATTTTTTCTCCTTTTTAACATTTTGCGCTGCTTTGAGTTACTTTCAGGCAACTTTCCAGCGGAAAACAAGTTCCGTGCTGGAAAGTAAATCCCCCAAAAACCCATTTTGCCCAGGTTTGCCTCACTTTTGTGACGCAAACCCAACGCAAAATGTTTGATAATCCGGACCCATATATTCAGTAATCATCACTAAATAGAAGGAAGTAGAGAGCAGTCCAACAAGCCCTTGCCCACTTTCTCTGCAGTAAATTTCGAAAACTGTCTGCTGGTTCTTCACTGTACGTTCACATCTGTACCTCAAAAAACCTGTAACTCAACTTGATTCATTCTTACCTGACCTTTATAATACCTCAATCTCTTTCTGGTGAGGAAACTTATTTTCGATCGATTTAGCTTCTTGGTTTTTATTACTGCTTCTTGCTCGTGCCATAGTTGCAAAAACACAAATATGACCAAAGCTGAATGGTATGTTATTGCCATGTGAGGTCACTCACATCAAGAGGTAGCTGCAAAGGAATGTCGCCTCTGCCTGTTTTACCATCATAGTCGTACTTGCTTTCTGAAATGCAAAGAAAATTCCAATTATATTTTTAACAAATCGCTGCATGAAGATATTGTGACATGTTTCTTCTTTGTTCACGCTGTTCTGCCACCTATGAACTTGTAGATTAATGCCTATGGCTGAGTGAGGGAAGCTCCCTCTGAGCTGTGCTGTTATTCCTAACATGTATAATCGTGTCCAGCACTCTTTCTCTGCTGATAATCCCTCTTTTCTAGGTCCAAGACTTTTAATATTCCAGATGTACTACTCCACCGAGAGAGCTGTTGTACATACAGTAGGTGACCCTTAATACCTCCACCAAATATGTATGCTGAATTGCTCAATGTCATTCAGATGTCCTCTTTAGTTTGATGACATCCCCAGGGTGTACGACAATCAGCCCACAAAGGGATCCCAGCACATGGCACATCGAGATTTGAGGCCGAGCGTAGCTTTGATTCCCGAGTTTCTCAGATATATCATAATAGCGCTCCAGAGCTGCGGCTTCTATACACCGCCAGCTACTTGCCTGCTGAGACGCAGCACCAGCTGTGTTGGCAGCAATTTGAAAACAGAGCAGAGAATGCGTCCAGCACAATACGACACCAGGCTGCCGCCGAGTACAAAACGGAGCACGGCTAAAAATGTCTCCTTGTTCATTAAACAGGAAATGAACTCTGCGAAAGTGTTCCACAGCACGCTAGGACTGGTCAAGGGGTCAAGATCAGATAGAGGTGGGGAGATGTCTTAAAGCCTTTTTAAGCACTGGAACCGCTTTTCCTTGCAAAACAACACCATCCCTTACTGAGATGTAACACTCTTTGGCACAAGAAAAAAAATGTTTATCTCTGTAGATAATTTACCAGTAAAAATGATTATTTCCTGCAACTTATATGGCAACGTACATCGTGTTTCATTTCAAAGTGGGGCAAAATCTACTATTTTCTTTATACCGAAATATGGCTTTTTTGTAAGAAGGTAGAATGTAAATGGGAAGGTTGTTAACTAAAATACAGCGTTCTCTTTCTTGTGTGACCTCTGCCAACCAACAGAGAAAACCCCGGAGGATGGAAGAATTGACTGATGGTTTGGTGTCTGAATTGCTATGTGACAAATGCTTCAAGAACATGGTGGTATCCCCACAGTACTGTTAGAAAAATACTATATCATATACACTTCTGTCAAGGAGAAAGTGGCAAATTCAAATAAGTGATGGAAACAGTCAAGGAAGTCGTAGTCTCATCATATGCAGACACTAAAATTAGTGAAGTTTTTTTTAGCTCAATAGAGTTTGACATCAATGAAAAATATTTAACTAATGATCGTAATGTTTTACAATTGCCAGTTTTAAAAGTCATTGTGAGAAAGCAACTCTTTTTGCGTCCCCCGTCCCCCCCCCATTTTTGTTGTGGACTGATGCTGCTGTTTTTTTACTCTGTGCCCTGTGACACTGATAACCAGGCCCCAGTGCATCAGCTCCAACACTAAAACATGATGGATTGGCTAACATCTAGTTGGCATATTTACTTTTCCTATACGTCTATGGTGTTCACAGTACACCTATGGCGTGGAAAGGTAAATGTCACCTATGGACTAAAGCACTACTGTGCCATCAACTCATTTGTCCAGGAAAACATGACTTAAGGACTGCCACAGCCGCCTTGCAGTTGCATTTTAAAACTGCAGCCTGACCTGTCGAAATATACCATTTTGTAAAGGAAAAAGCCTTTCTTTTAAATATGGATACGCCACTACTATGTAGGACTTATAGTTCCCAAGGCAGGTTGCATAGTATTTAAAAGTAGAACATGTAGAAATTCAAAGATAACATGCACTTAGAGTGACTAGCGCTCAAAAGCTATGTTCACTGTAGCAAGGCTGTCTGGTTATAGAGAAATGCTAGGAAGCACTATAATATATAACAATGCTCTCTGAAGTTAGGACACTTCTAAAAATGTATTTCTTGGACTTTTTGTAATATTTATTAAATGTCCAAATCATTGGTGAAGTTAGATTTCTAATACATATTAAGGAAAAGGTAACTTTAGAAAGTTACAATTTCCCGGCCTAAAGCCTCCGGGGAATAGGGCCTCCCCTGTCAAAGGCAAATGTCACAAGACACCTGTACAGGACCCTTATTTGTTCCCTCAATCAGAGAGACTCCAATACCAATGGGGAGGGATCTGCCTCAAAAACTGGTTTAGTGAACACAGAGGAGGGAAATCTAATTTCCCAGTACCCACCTCTGGGGTGGAAACACAGGCTCTGCACAAAGGGAAAAGAGTTTCACTATCTGGATTTAGGCAGAGAGGGGCACTGTTGTATTGTTTGCAGTAGGGTATACAGAAACTGGTGAAAAAGTGGGTATGGGTACCTTAGGGAATTTTCCCTCTATTGGTTAGGCAGGGGCTAAGATTCAACCCACCAACAAGTTAGTGCCAGGCATAAATGTGGCATCCTTGGGCACCCTCCTCAGAACATTCTGGACCGGTAGAAAAACAAAAGAAGGACCACACCTGATGTTTGAGACCTATAAGGAGGCCTAAAGGGCTGAACCTGCTATCCCTTGTGCCCATGAAAAAAAAATGGATTCAAGAGTCAATTGGCTAATCTCTTGTTTAAGGTACTGGGCCACAACAAGCTGCAAGATGCCTTTTCCCTGAGGAGCCCAGCTGACCAGTACCAACTGAACCTGTATTAGACCCAGCTGGTGGGCTCTTCTAGAGCTGGTCTTGACCCTCAAGGGCTATTCCCAAAGTCATTGGACCCTTGGCTGTGTCAAAGTATACTAATTCTAACAACCCTGTAAAACTAGGGACTTGGAAAATTTGTTGACTAAAGACCTATGAAGGACCTTGGCAAACCCGGCCTAATCCGACTGAGGTGATTAGCTGCTGGATTCAGTCTTGTAGAGCCCTCTTTGGATACAGCCTGCAACCTTTCCCCAATTGAAGATTCTGAGCTTCTCAAAAGAGACTAAGTTCAAAGGTTAAAATCTTGATCATGCAAAGGCTCCAAAAGTATACGGCCAGTGAGAGAACTTCCCTGGGCATGAAATTTGAACTTCCTACACTTGGAGCTTTTCCCGCTAAAACTAGCCTGCCTATCCAAGGTATTGAAGACCTCTTTGGATATAGCCTGCCGCTGTGCCCCAGTGAAGGACTTTAACTTCCAGAAAAATGACTAAGTCCCAAGATAAAACCTCTGACTGGGTCAAACCTGCTTGCTTATCTGACCCATGCTCTTTTGCAGTTGGCCTGAAATCGCACCTAAGTCCTGGTCTACCATGCAAATGACTTGGCGCTTTTTAAAATATTTTTGTTTAAAACTTTTAAAATTCATATCTATGGTTCTCCATATTGGACTTTTGCCATTTGGGTGTCCCTTCGCCCATTAAATTATTTTCTATTTTTTATAAATTGGAGTAGGATTTTTTTTCTGTTGTCTTTTTGACTTTGTAACTGTTTTGCCACTTGTAAATGCTTTACACACTTGCTCAATTTAAGCCTGTCTGCCCTGTGCCATAGCTACCAGGAGTTGAGCTCAGGTTTAAATTACTGAAACCTTTAACTGGACCGAACAAGATAGTGACCTTATTACTTATAGTGGACCACCTTCCACATCAATAAATAATTTAATTTCTCACAATCATAAAACATATCTCGTAAACTATCCTCATAGAGTGCTGATGGCATTTCAGCACTAATTTGTTGACCCATTGAAACTTAGTAATAAATGCCTTTTTAGATACTCACAATGGTCTGCTAGCAAGTGGCACATCAACTGTCAGGACGGTTCTAGGGGTCTGCATGGCTGAAAGGCAATTAGACAACTTTTGAGACAAGAATTTCCACTGTGGAAAACACTTTGGAAACACTGAAACCCAGTGTTAGTATGAGTCCACTGAATTACCAAGTACCTACTCTTTAGACTTTCAATTATAGGGACCAGAAAAGTCAAACAGTCAAAGGATTATTCTTGGATGGTGTGGTGGGTAGTTCCTTTAATCCAGGTGTCACAAATATCACATATATCAATCATAATACATATAATGCCCAAGCATTTTCACGTTTTAACATATATAAATCCTAATACGTGTGCTAATTTATAGAACCCCCTATAACATGTCTCACTTTCCCCAGATATTGGGTGAACAAATATCCCACTTAGTAATCAACTATACTAAAATTCTTCTAAACGGTGATTTCAACTACTGGGCTAATGATGAGATGGGTGGCCCAAGTTCATCTGAACTGACTGACTGACTTACTTACTGCCTTACTTAACGGATTGAACTGCGTTCAACATGTGACATCTCCCACTCACTTAAAACGACATATTCTTGACCAAGTCTGGACTTTCAACCTCATGGTTTCTACTCTGATGGTTTCTCCATGCACCTGGTCTGTTCATTATTTAATAAAGTTCTCCCTTACTAATCTGACTATAGCCAAATCCCAAGTTAAGGAGGGCCTAATGGCGAGGAACTGGACTCGTACAAATATTAACGCCTTCTGTAATCTGCTGGCAACCACGGTGCCTACTAAACAGTCTTTGGTCAACCAACATGAAGAAAATATTAAATCATGGAGAGTGGCCGCCAGTGATATCCATGCGCCTCTCAGGAACGTTAAAGCGGCAAGACGCCACGATGCTTAGAGATGGTTCTCAGAAGTCCTAAAACTTTAAAAATTAGCTTTGCGTCGCAATGAACGTATCTGGAGACGGAATTACTCTCCAGATAAAAAAGATATTTACCAAGCTCATCTCAAACAGTATAAAAACTCTATCCGGACAGAGTCATGGCAAATTAGCTCCTACCCAGTCACTATGTAACTTTCTTAACCCCTTTTTTATTGATAAAATCATCAACATTAAAGCCAGTATAACCGCTAATTCCCCCTCCTGGAGCCCGGCCAGCTGCTCTCAGGAATGGTTGTATGACGTTACAATGCATGCTTTTACCCCACATGCCATTGCAACGCAATTGGGGGTGCGCTGGATGTTGGAATAGTATAATTTACTATTCCAACTCCAGTCTGTGCAACAGTAGGGAAGGTGTTGGAGTTAAATCCAACACCTTCTACCCCCTACAGCAAGCCATTTTTGTTGCAACGGCATGCAGGGTAAAAGCATGCGTTGTAATGAATGTAGTGTAACGGTTGTTTATCTGCAACAGTTTCCCATTATTAGCAGAGAAGCCTTCCTGGCTCTGTTGACCAAAGTTAGATCTGGATCTCCTGCCGATAGCTGCACCCGCACATTTTGAGGGAAGCTTTTTTCACATGTCCTGATTCAAGGTTTGCTTCCCAGAGGTTTTAAAGAAGCAGCAATAGTTCCAATTATCAAGAAAATAGGTGCAGACCTACTGGTCCCTATGAACTATCGCCCCATCTCTCTGCTCCCCTTTTTAGCATATGTTGCCAAGTGTCTCTGCTCTTTTATTGAACAGTCTCAATTCCTTGACTCCCATCAAACGGGCTTTCGGCCCTCTCATTCAACGGCGGCAGTAATCCTTACCATATTAGATGAAATGAGGAAAGAAGCAGACAAGGGCACCACTCAGGCTCTGGTGCTCCTCAATCTCTCTGCGACTTTCGACACAGTCGACCATGAACTTCTGGCGGACCGAGTCAGGGACGCCGGGATCCAGGGTCTGGCCCTCAAATGGCACGTCCTTTCTAGTTGACCACTCTCAATCTGTTCACCTTTCCCAATTCACAGCTCCTAAAGTCAAATTGACATGTGGTGTGCCACAGGGATCCTCCCTGTCCCCACACCTGTTCAATTTGTACCACTTCCCATTAATTCAATCCTTAGGTGAAAGAAATGTGTGCACTTTCAACTACGCAGATGATCTGCAATTGATCTTCACCATTGACAGCTCTGCCGCCTCCATCACTAATTTTCAGACAACAATTCTACACATATGTATTTGGATGAATAGCAGTCACTTAAAATTGAACCCAGATAAAACAGAACGATCTTAGTCGTGGGCCCCCTAAATCCCTGGAATTCAAAATTCTGGCCTGCTGAGTTGGAAACGCCACCCTCACCCTCAAGATCAGCTAAAAGCTGTGGTATCACAATTGACAGCCACCTGTATATGAAGTCCCAGATTAGGACGGTGGTCTCTACCTGTTTTTTCCAGCTCCGGAAGATCAGGAAGATTAGTAGATTCCTTACTTCTGAAGCTCTTATCCAGGTCATTTTAGCCCTGGTCATCTCCCATATTGACTATGCTAATTCACTTTATTTTGGCCTCCCAACATATTTACCAAGAAGAATGCAGCTGGTGCAAAATCAGGCAGCTAGATTATTCTATCATCAGCCGAGATGGCATCACGTTACCCCCTAATGAAGAAGCTACAATGGCTCCCTGTAGTAGAACGCTGTGCATTTAAGATAGGGTGACTCATCTTTAAGTCTCTCCACGGCAAATGCCCGGAGTTTGGCTCTACGCTGGTTCAGAGATATGTTCCCACCCGGGACATTAGGTCATCCCATCTTAACCTCTTGTCTACCCTTTCCTTTAAACATAAGAGATTAGGTGGATCAAGATTTGCCATCCTGGCCCCTCACTTTTGGAACCCTCTCCCCTTTAACATCAGATCCTCGACAATTTACCCTAAATTCAGGAAACTTCTAAAAAGTTGGCTGTTCCATCAGGCTTATGAATGAATCAACGAGTAGTAGGATACCTTTTACACTTAGCGCCAAGAAACCATTTGGTGTATGTGCGCTCTACAAGTACTTTTAACATAACATAACATAATACATATAATGTCCAAACACTTTCACGTTTTAAGAAAAATATCCAAGATAACATAATATGCTATACAACTTTTATCAGTTTAATGGCACAGGTATTAACTTAATGCTTATCTAGTAACTAAGTAACTTCTCAGTGCTTCCCAATGGTCCATACATGGACAAGTATATCAGCATAGCCCAGCACAGCATCTCAGTTTCAGTGTTCTAACCAGCAGTGTTTAATTTTTGTTTCTATTATCTGTTTGTTCCCTTTTCCTGGGAACTGATTTAATACCACACTACTCAGCACTGCACAGCTGGACAGTAGTCACACAGTTCAGTAGGTGAGGGCTGTGAGAAGATGCAGCAGTCATAGCTCAGGAAAAGAATAGAGGGAAGGAGGGAAGACACATCACGATGCTTCACACAATGATGGTCATTCGACAGGGGCCTCTACAGCAGCAAATGCAAGCTGTGTCTCTCATACCCCATATGGACATGAGGTCTCTAAAGGGTGGGGTGCACAACGGTGACAAAACTGCAGCCACATGGGCCTCACATGGACATCAGGTTGCTGGAGAAAGAGGGATCTTCTATGTCCAGCAAAGCAGAACACAGAAAAGGGAGGTATCCCATTTATTTGTTTATGGTGTGCACTGTTTGCCATACCTTTTGTCATATTCATTATGCAAATGCTGCTCTTGCCAAACCAAAGGCCAAGTGAGTCATATTCCCTTTTCTACATCTTCAATTTTGATGCAAATGCAACCCATACAGTTACACTTTAAAATCTTCTACAGAGAGAATGAGAACAGAGGAGAAGCACTGGGAGGAATGGCAGTGAGAGGCAGCACTTCTGACTAACACTAAAAACTATTAAGAATTCTTTGAACTTTTGTGCTACATACAACCATTTTTTTATTTTTATTTATTTATAAAGTGCAAACTAATACCCAAAGGCGTCTAGGTATTGAAAACCAAGGGTGAAAACCACAAGCTAGCGGCACTCAATCCTCAAGTTATAGAAGATAGACTAACGGGAGAAAAGCCAGGTCTTAAGGCTCTTCCTAAAAGAGAGCAAGTCAGAGGAGTTTTTTAAATTGGTGGGAAGACAGTCCCATAATCTAGAAGTGTTAGTAACAAAACTCCCCCTCCAACCCCCCCCGCCCCCAGTTTACAAGCCAAAATCTGGGAACCTCCACCAGCTTTAGAGACGATGACTGTAGATTTCGCAGCAGAACATACCAATGGAACTGGTGCTTTAGGTATTCTGGTCCGTGACTGTGGAAAGCAATACACAGGACTTTAAAGTCGATCCTTTTCTCTACAGGGAGCTAGTGGATGGATTTAAGAGCATGTTTAGCTGAATGATGTCTGGGGGATCCCTAGTAGTCGAGCCACCGCATTCTGAAGAACCTGTAGTTTGTGAAGAAGACCCTTCGGTAGACTAACAAAGAGAGCATTACAGTAGTCTAAACTAGATAAGATGAGCGCAGAGACAACCACATTTTGAAGATCAAAAGGTATAAAAGGAAACATGTTCCTTAGAATTTTTAATGTCACGAAAGTAGACGAGGTAATGACATTAACCTGATGTTCAAAAGAAAACGCTGTGTCGCATATAACTCCCAGATTCTTTGCCTTTGTCACTGGACTAGGGAGCGAGCCAAGTTCCTGAGGCCACCAGTCAGGGGACCAAAAGGAGGTGTTACTTCAGAAGAGCAATACTTCAGTTTTACTTGAATTTAACCTTAGACAATTCTCCAACATCTACTTACTAACCTGTTGCATTCAGCTTTGGAAATTAGAAGCTGTGTCCTGAATATTGTTTGTGACAGAAACAATAATCTGCATGTCATCGGTGTACGACACCCTGGTAAAGCCAAATGATTTAATAAGCCTGGCCAGTGGGTTGACATATAGATTAAAAAGAGAAGGGCTAAGCGAAGAGCCCTGTGGAACCCCACATGGGAGTTGAAAGGTGTGTGATGCATAGTGTTAGAAATGGGATCTCTGGTTGGCTAAGGCTTGCGCCAAAGCCAGGCAGAGACCACCACTCTAGTCAGGGCGAGGGAGTTACACGCCAAAGATAACCCCTGCTCACCCCCTTGGTAGCTTGGCACGAGCAGTCAGGCTTATCCCGGAGGCAATGTGTAAAGCGTTTGCGCAACACACCCACAGCAACAACATACTAGGCACACCACAAAAAGGAACTCCACACAAGGTTATATATAAAAATAGCCTTTGTATTATCATAAAACACATTAGAATAGTACTCACATAATATACATCGTGCCACCTGGCACTAGGTCATATTTACAAGGGATTATTTACACCTGACAGGGCCAACTGGACCACTGTCAGAACCAGCACAAAGCGAACTTAGTATATGTATCACTTATAATAAATGTAGAACACATCATAAACGTACAACCAGTAATCACTGGTAATCACTGTACTTAGCATCAGCCTGTAACATAAACCACATTATGCACAGTATCACATAAGGCGCGAATTACATTCTGCGCCAACCTCACCAGCATAAATACATTATGCAATCCTCTCATAAGTCTAAACACATTAGACCCTAACCTCCTAAGTATAACTCACATTAGGGGCGTTAAGCACAGTAGAGAATAACTCACAACCTAAACGCATTAGGTAATAATAAAATCACAAGCATAAACACATTATGCAAAACCTCATAATCATGACAGTACATTAGAGGCATAATACAGGGTGCGTAAATCATACTACTTGAATTACATTTCCTAGCACCCAAAATCACATCAGCACATAGATCAGATTAGGGCCTGGCGCCCTATAAACCTAACTGTCCCCCTGGCCAACTGGCCATCTCTAAAGGGGCTCAAATGCCCTATGTCCACAGAGTCAGGGCGCGCTGCCAACGCAGCAAAAGTCAAGGGTGCGCAACTGCGCAAACCTAAACGTTGCAGCTGGCACTAATTGCTGCGCAGCTGGGAAAGTATGGGGCGCAGGAGGGCATCACACTCCTAACTTTAAACATGCCCCCCAAAGCACTGTGGCCTAAACGAGGCAGCTGGCACTAAGTGCTGCGCAGCTGTAAATTCGGTGAAGGCCTGGCACCACTGTGCCTCCTGTCCCACTCAGGGACTCTCTAACCAAATGCCCATCATGTTGCAGCTGCCCGCGCTGGTGCGGCGCAACTGTGGCATTTTCCCAAAAGGGGGCCCGGCACCTCTGTGCCCTCTGGACCCCCACGTGGCACTAAATACATGCCCCCGTCGTAGGGGCGGCCCGCTCTCTCACGGGACCGCCTATGCACTGATACTGTGCCTCGGATGGCACCAACCTCAAGGAAGAAGCAAACACCAACAAGGTGCACGTTGGAGTCCCGCTCGGGGACTCTGGAAGTCACCAATGGCCCCATAGGTGCAGCTGCCCACTATCAGGCGGGGCAGCTGTACGAAATCCCACTTGAAGGGACAAGGGCACTGTGCCTCAACGGCACCAACCCCCCCCTCCTCGAGCCCTCACTCACCGGCTCTGGGGGCAGGACATCTTCTCCGTGTGGCACTGGGCTCTCCTCTTCACCCGGTCTCCTTCAACTTGCAGGGCTCTCTCACTCCTGAGGGCCTCGCTGGCGTCGGCGGCCTCGGCCGCCTTTATTCTTCACCCGGGCCCCCTCCTGGGACCCGGGACTTTCTCACATCGCCGGTGCACTTGCGGTGGGCGCGGGGCTTCCCTCAGCTACACGGGAGCCCCGCACGGCCGACAGCGCATCTCTCCTTCACTCGGGCCCCCTCCTGGGACCCGGGACTCTGCACGGCTTCACCCGGGCCGGGGAAGTGGAAATGGAGCCTCTGAGGCTCCGGCTGATGTCACTGGCCCCGCCCCCGTCCCAGGCAGGAATGCCTGACTTCCAGTTTTTCCCGCGGATCGGGCCGCAGCGGTGATTCCTTTCTCAGTGCAAATGAGGGGTAGGCTCCCTCGAGGTTAAAAATACAAAGCAGGGTGGGCTCCTGCTATTAACACAAAAGCAGTAGCGGGGTGGGCACCCGCCGAATAAAAATACAAAGTGGGGTGGGCACCCGCTCAGCGGCAATTCGGGGGAATCCCCAAGCCGGGGATTCCCTCTCTTCGTAAGGCAGCGCCGCGCTGCCAAGCCCACGCATTCCTCTCTCTCCTTGGCAAATAAAGCGCTCACGAGGCGCTGGGGAGCCATGCAGTCCTTAAGGCTAAAAGATTAAGCAAAGGTCCCAAGAGAGTCTTTTGGCATCAGGGAGCAAGGCAGGGCCCAGGGAAGCAAGCCCTCATGGCAGCTCCCCTGGGCCCCTGCAGCAGCGTGCCCCGGGCAGATTCACGTCCAAGCACAAGAACTGAACAAGAACATGGGGTCACAGCCCCTTCTTTTATACACCCTTTTCCCTTTGTGTAAAGGTGCAGGGCTGGGGAAAAACCAGATGCAACTGGTTTGGGGGAGCTTTGGAGCACTTTGTTTTGCTCAGCTCCTCTCTCCTTTCACAGGACAGGCTAGGGACATCAGACGCACCACAGGGGGTGGAGCCAGCATTGTGGAGGGAAGGCACAGCCCTATTCAGGTCCCAGGTGCAACTCCTCCCTCCCATCTAGATGCAGATCTCTCTATTCACCACTGCGCTGACTCACCCTGCCCCTCCAGGAGCCACACACACCTCCCAGACCCTGTCACTCACAAAGCCAGACATGCAATTCACATCAGGCAGGCAGACACAGAGCACACATAAATGCCAATTTCTAAAAGTGGCATTTCTACACCAGTCACAATAAATCTGCGCACACCATTGTGCAGCATTTATTCTCACGAGTTCGCACATACTAAACTCGCCCCTGCACTCCTCTCACACCAGGAATTACCATGGACACACATATCCCCCATGCATTCCTATGGGAGGGCAGGACAATCTCACCACACGCACTCAGCGTGCACGCACTTTACACTGGCCCACAGTGCTAAAGTGCCCAGAGACTGAAAACTCCTAACACACAAGGCAAAAAGTTTAGGGGTGAACCGGCAAAAAGGGCCAAGTCCAACACAACCCCTTCCAGCCAAAACGCAGGGCAGACCAATCACCACCGTGATGGGCTTCCCTGCTTGGAGCGATAGAACACGGACGCGGGCCCGCACTGCAGGGACACCCTCCGGTTCTACGCCACTTGGAACCCATGGAATCCATCTAAGAGAAAAAAACTCAGGACCAACTAGGCTACCCCACCAGTACTCCTTAGTTGTCCACGGCCAGGACCAGGCCCTAGGCCACCCAGATGCCACTGGTCCTTGCCAGTCCAGAGTGGGGGCAGTAACCCCTGGCATACAATAGCCATTCTCCACTCTCCCTCTCAGTGTAGTTCCAAACTACCACTGATCCTTCAACCTAGGGTCCGCACCCTCAGGCTGGCCAGAGGTCACGGGCAAAGCATCTCCTCACCCTACCTCTACTTCTGGGGTTCCGCACCCTCCCAGGGGAAGCACCCACCAGAACACAACTCTCCCACCAGTTCAGGACCTCTCTCCATCAACTGGTCTACCACCTGGGATCCAAATTCACCGGATGCACCGGGGTCAGAGGCGAGGACTCCCTCCCTCTGCACCCCTTTCCAGAGTTCTGCACCCTCCCACTGTAGAGCAGGGTCCCTTCACTTAAGATGGGCCCCACCTGCTCTCCGGGTAGTACTACCACATTCAGCCAGGGACCCTAAAGATCCCGGCTAGGCCTGCACCACCCCTTCTGGGAAACACAGGGTCTCTTCACTTAAGATGGGCCCCACCTGTGTTCACAGGGGTACCCCTAGAAGGCAACCCGGCCAGGACACTGATTACAGTCGCCCTGCCATCCAGGTCAGGAAACACCTGAACCTGGCTCCCCAACCCAGGGACGGTACCCTTTGGTCAGATGCCCGGCGAACCAGGACTTCACGGGGAGCACGCATGCCCCCCTCGAGGGTGACACATAACTAATGTGTCGTGTGACAGTCTGCCTGGCGCAGATCTCACAACCTCCTGTCCATCTGACAGTGCGTGCAGATCCCCCAGGACAGAAGTGGCATCACCATGGTCATTCATTGGCGACTCAGCCCTTCTGGCTGGCCCCTGACCCACTGGTTCTTCCACTGAGGACTCTTTCCCCCTCTCACCCCTCACTCTGGACCTCTGCACCCTCCCAACTGGAGTGGTACTGCCAGACATCAGGACCGCTGGAGCTCTGGTTACAGACACTCCACGTCCTCCAGACAATGGGAGATCCTCCTCAAATGGCCTACAAGTACAGCCTAGGCCCCCAACCTGGTGTTCCCTGAAGAAACCATCCAGGCCCTGGGACTGGGTTTCGGGCACCTTGGGACACAGCCCACACTCACTCCTTCTCCTCTGAGACAGGACGTGAGCCCCTACACCCCTCCCACTACACTGGGACCTAGCTGGGCTACACTGAACCTCTTCCACCACACAGGACCGGAAGATACCCGAGCCACTCTTGTTGGAATCATTCTCCAATGCCTCTGCAGGACCTCTAGCACACAGCCAGAGGTCCACCTCCCGTGCAAGCTCCTTATCACCAAAAGAACTCACACCCACTCGTCCAGTGCAACACACCACTCATCCAGACACGCCCCCAACCAAGACTGGTGAGACAGTTCCTTACTGCCCCTGAATCTCAACCTGTACCCCTCTTACTGGGAACCAGGTACCATACTGTGGGAACGGGGAATGGGACTTCCTGCACTGGACACCATATTGCTGCCACCACTGGATCCCACCCTTACTGGTGAATCCAGACAACTCAACTGAGCTCAGGGGATAAACTACCCTCCAGAGCTAACTTTTTCTCCCTCCACACTCCCTTTCTTCCCTCCTATCCACCCACACCTCTGGGGACAGGAAAAGGGATTGGGCACTGGACCCAGCAAGGGACTCCCTATCTATGGGAACCTCCCAACCTACTGGCGTCCCGCCCTGTCATTTTCTCTCTTCTGCCACCAATCATAAAAGCGCAGAAAACACCATTAAAAAATGACACTGTTGAGGAGAAAAATAAAATCAGTAAAAATAATCCCCAATATGTGATTATCTAAATGCAGAGTTTGTAGTGCAGCCAGTTGTCGCTGTGGTACTGCGCAAACGCAAGTCCTATCCTCACCGCTGACAACCAATGTTAGAAATGGGATCTCTGGTTGGCTAAGGCTTGCGCCAAAGCCAGGCAGAGACCACCACTCTAGTCAGGGCGAGGGAGTTACACGCCAAAGATAACCCCTGCTCACCCCCTTGGTAGCTTGGCACGAGCAGTCAGGCTTATCCCGGAGGCAATGTGTAAAGCGTTTGCGCAACACACCCACAGCAACAACATACTAGGCACACCACAAAAAGGAACTCCACACAAGGTTATATATAAAAATAGCCTTTGTATTATCATAAAACACATTAGAATAGTACTCACATAATATACATCGTGCCACCTGGCACTAGGTCATATTTACAAGGGATTATTTACACCTGACAGGGCCAACTGGACCACTGTCAGAACCAGCACAAAGCGAACTTAGTATATGTATCACTTATAATAAATGTAGAACACATCATAAACGTACAACCAGTAATCACTGGTAATCACTGTACTTAGCATCAGCCTGTAACATAAACCACATTATGCACAGTATCACATAAGGCGCGAATTACATTCTGCGCCAACCTCACCAGCATAAATACATTATGCAATCCTCTCATAAGTCTAAACACATTAGACCCTAACCTCCTAAGTATAACTCACATTAGGGGCGTTAAGCACAGTAGAGAATAACTCACAACCTAAACGCATTAGGTAATAATAAAATCACAAGCATAAACACATTATGCAAAACCTCATAATCATGACAGTACATTAGAGGCATAATACAGGGTGCGTAAATCATACTACTTGAATTACATTTCCTAGCACCCAAAATCACATCAGCACATAGATCAGATTAGGGCCTGGCGCCCTATAAACCTAACTGTCCCCCTGGCCAACTGGCCATCTCTAAAGGGGCTCAAATGCCCTATGTCCACAGAGTCAGGGCGCGCTGCCAACGCAGCAAAAGTCAAGGGTGCGCAACTGCGCAAACCTAAACGTTGCAGCTGGCACTAATTGCTGCGCAGCTGGGAAAGTATGGGGCGCAGGAGGGCATCACACTCCTAACTTTAAACATGCCCCCCAAAGCACTGTGGCCTAAACGAGGCAGCTGGCACTAAGTGCTGCGCAGCTGTAAATTCGGTGAAGGCCTGGCACCACTGTGCCTCCTGTCCCACTCAGGGACTCTCTAACCAAATGCCCATCATGTTGCAGCTGCCCGCGCTGGTGCGGCGCAACTGTGGCATTTTCCCAAAAGGGGGCCCGGCACCTCTGTGCCCTCTGGACCCCCACGTGGCACTAAATACATGCCCCCGTCGTAGGGGCGGCCCGCTCTCTCACGGGACCGCCTATGCACTGATACTGTGCCTCGGATGGCACCAACCTCAAGGAAGAAGCAAACACCAACAAGGTGCACGTTGGAGTCCCGCTCGGGGACTCTGGAAGTCACCAATGGCCCCATAGGTGCAGCTGCCCACTATCAGGCGGGGCAGCTGTACGAAATCCCACTTGAAGGGACAAGGGCACTGTGCCTCAACGGCACCAACCCCCCTCCTCGAGCCCTCACTCACCGGCTCTGGGGGCAGGACATCTTCTCCGTGTGGCACTGGGCTCTCCTCTTCACCCGGTCTCCTTCAACTTGCGGGGCTCTCTCACTCCTGAGGGCCTCGCTGGCGTCGGCGGCCTCAGCCGCCTTTATTCTTCACCCGGGCCCCCTCCTGGGACCCGGGACTTTCTCACATCGCCGGTGCACTTGCGGTGGGCGCGGGGCTTCCCTCAGCTACACGGGAGCCCCGCACGGCCGACAGCGCATCTCTCCTTCACTCGGGCCCCCTCCTGGGACCCGGGACTCTGCACGGCTTCACCCGGGCCGGGGGAAGTGGAAATGGAGCCTCTGAGGCTCCGGCTGATGTCACTGGCCCCGCCCCCGTCCCAGGCAGGAATGCCTGACTTCCAGTTTTTCCCGCGGATCGGGCCGCAGCGGTGATTCCTTTCTCAGTGCAAATGAGGGGTAGGCTCCCTCGAGGTTAAAAATACAAAGCAGGGTGGGCTCCTGCTATTAACACAAAAGCAGTAGCGGGGTGGGCACCCGCCGAATAAAAATACAAAGTGGGGTGGGCACCCGCTCAGCGGCAGCTCGGGGAATCCCCAAGCCGGGGATTCCCTCTCTTCGTAAGGCAGCGCCGCGCTGCCAAGCCCACGCATTCCTCTCTCTCCTTGGCAAATAAAGCGCTCACGAGGCGCTGGGGAGCCATGCAGTCCTTAAGGCTAAAAGATTAAGCAAAAGGTCCCAAGAGAGTCTTTTGGCATCAGGGAGCAAGGCAGGGCCCAGGGAAGCAAGCCCTCATGGCAGCTCCCCTGGGCCCCTGCAGCAGCGTGCCCCGGGCAGATTCACGTCCAAGCACAAGAACTGAACAAGAACATGGGGTCACAGCCCCTTCTTTTATACACCCTTTTCCCTTTGTGTAAAGGTGCAGGGCTGGGGAAAAACCAGACGCAACTGGTTTGGGGGAGCTTTGGAGCACTTTGTTTTGCTCAGCTCCTCTCTCCTTTCACAGGACAGGCTAGGGACATCAGACGCACCACAGGGGGTGGAGCCAGCATTGTGGAGGGAAGGCACAGCCCTATTCAGGTCCCAGGTGCAACTCCTCCCTCCCATCTAGATGCAGATCTCTCTATTCACCACTGCGCTGACTCACCCTGCCCCTCCAGGAGCCACACACACCTCCCAGACCCTGTCACTCACAAAGCCAGACATGCAATTCACATCAGGCAGGCAGACACAGAGCACACATAAATGCCAACTTCTAAAAGTGGCATTTCTACACCAGTCACAATAAATCTGCGCACACCATTGTGCAGCATTTATTCTCACGAGTTCGCACATACTAAACTCGCCCCTGCACTCCTCTCACACCAGGAATTACCATGGACACACATATCCCCCATGCATTCCTATGGGAGGGCAGGACAATCTCACCACACGCACTCAGCGTGCACGCACTTTACACTGGCCCACAGTGCTAAAGTGCCCAGAGACTGAAAACTCCTAACACACAAGGCAAAAAGTTTAGGGGTGAACCGGCAAAAAAGGGCCAAGTCCAACACAACCCCCTTCCAGCCAAAACGCAGGGCAGACCAATCACCACCGTGATGGGCTTCCCTGCTTGGGGCGATAGAACACGGACGCGGGCCCGCACTGCAGGGACACCCTCCGGTTCTACGCCACTTGGAACCCATGGAATCCATCTAAGAGAAAAAAAACTCAGGACCAACTAGGCTACCCCACCGGTACTCCTTAGTTGTCCACGGCCAGGACCAGGCCCTAGGCCACCCAGATGCCACTGGTCCTTGCCAGTCCAGAGTGGGGGGCAGTAACCCCTGGCATACAATAGCCATTCTCCACTCTCCCTCTCAGTGTAGTTCCAAACTACCACTGATCCTTCAACCTAGGGTCCGCACCCTCAGGCTGGCCAGAGGTCACGGGCAAAGCATCTCCTCACCCTACCTCTACTTCTGGGGTTCCGCACCCTCCCAGGGGAAGCACCCACCAGAACACAACTCTCCCACCAGTTCAGGACCTCTCTCCATCAACTGGTCTACCACCTGGGATCCAAATTCACCGGATGCACCGGGGTCAGAGGCGAGGACTCCCTCCCTCTGCACCCCTTTCCAGAGTTCTGCACCCTCCCACTGTAGAGCAGGGTCCCTTCACTTAAGATGGGCCCCACCTGCTCTCCGGGTAGTACTACCACATTCAGCCAGGGACCCTAAAGATCCCGGCTAGGCCTGCACCACCCCTTCTGGGAAACACAGGGTCTCTTCACTTAAGATGGGCCCCACCTGTGTTCACAGGGGTACCCCTAGAAGGCAACCCGGCCAGGACACTGATTACAGTCGCCCTGCCATCCAGGTCAGGAAACACCTGAACCTGGCTCCCCAACCCAGGGACGGTACCCTTTGGTCAGATGCCCGGCGAACCAGGACTTCACGGGGAGCACGCATGCCCCCCTCGAGGGTGACACATAACTAATGTGTCGTGTGACAGTCTGCCTGGCGCAGATCTCACAACCTCCTGTCCATCTGACAGTGCGTGCAGATCCCCCAGGACAGAAGTGGCATCACCATGGTCATTCATTGGCGACTCAGCCCTTCTGGCTGGCCCCTGACCCACTGGTTCTTCCACTGAGGACTCTTTCCCCCTCTCACCCCTCACTCTGGACCTCTGCACCCTCCCAACTGGAGTGGTACTGCCAGACATCAGGACCGCTGGAGCTCTGGTTACAGACACTCCACGTCCTCCAGACAATGGGAGATCCTCCTCAAATGGCCTACAAGTACAGCCTAGGCCCCCAACCTGGTGTTCCCTGAAGAAACCATCCAGGCCCTGGGACTGGGTTTCGGGCACCTTGGGACACAGCCCACACTCACTCCTTCTCCTCTGAGACAGGACGTGAGCCCCTACACCCCTCCCACTACACTGGGACCTAGCTGGGCTACACTGAACCTCTTCCACCACACAGGACCGGAAGATACCCGAGCCACTCTTGTTGGAATCATTCTCCAATGCCTCTGCAGGACCTCTAGCACACAGCCAGAGGTCCACCTCCCGTGCAAGCTCCTTATCACCAAAAGAACTCACACCCACTCGTCCAGTGCAACACACCACTCATCCAGACACGCCCCCCAACCAAGACTGGTGAGACAGTTCCTTACTGCCCCTGAATCTCAACCTGTACCCCTCTTACTGGGAACCAGGTACCATACTGTGGGAACGGGGAATGGGACTTCCTGCACTGGACACCATATTGCTGCCACCACTGGATCCCACCCTTACTGGTGAATCCAGACAACTCAACTGAGCTCAGGGGATAAACTACCCTCCAGAGCTAACTTTTTCTCCTCCACACTCCCTTTCTTCCCTCCTATCCACCCACACCTCTGGGGACAGGAAAAGGGATTGGGCACTGGACCCAGCAAGGGACTCCCTATCTATGGGAACCTCCCAACCTACTGGCGTCCCGCCCTGTCATTTTCTCTCTTCTGCCACCAATCATAAAAGCGCAGAAAACACCATTAAAAAATGACACTGTTGAGGAGAAAAATAAAATCAGTAAAAATAATCCCCAATATGTGATTATCTAAATGCAGAGTTTGTAGTGCAGCCAGTTGTCGCTGTGGTACTGCGCAAACGCAAGTCCTATCCTCACCGCTGACAACCAATGTTAGAAATGGGATCTCTGGTTGGCTAAGGCTTGCGCCAAAGCCAGGCAGAGACCACCACTCTAGTCAGGGCGAGGGAGTTACACGCCAAAGATAACCCCTGCTCACCCCCTTGGTAGCTTGGCACGAGCAGTCAGGCTTATCCCGGAGGCAATGTGTAAAGCGTTTGCGCAACACACCCACAGCAACAACATACTAGGCACACCACAAAAAGGAACTCCACACAAGGTTATATATAAAAATAGCCTTTGTATTATCATAAAACACATTAGAATAGTACTCACATAATATACATCGTGCCACCTGGCACTAGGTCATATTTACAAGGGATTATTTACACCTGACAGGGCCAACTGGACCACTGTCAGAACCAGCACAAAGCGAACTTAGTATATGTATCACTTATAATAAATGTAGAACACATCATAAACGTACAACCAGTAATCACTGGTAATCACTGTACTTAGCATCAGCCTGTAACATAAACCACATTATGCACAGTATCACATAAGGCGCGAATTACATTCTGCGCCAACCTCACCAGCATAAATACATTATGCAATCCTCTCATAAGTCTAAACACATTAGACCCTAACCTCCTAAGTATAACTCACATTAGGGGCGTTAAGCACAGTAGAGAATAACTCACAACCTAAACGCATTAGGTAATAATAAAATCACAAGCATAAACACATTATGCAAAACCTCATAATCATGACAGTACATTAGAGGCATAATACAGGGTGCGTAAATCATACTACTTGAATTACATTTCCTAGCACCCAAAATCACATCAGCACATAGATCAGATTAGGGCCTGGCGCCCTATAAACCTAACTGTCCCCCTGGCCAACTGGCCATCTCTAAAGGGGCTCAAATGCCCTATGTCCACAGAGTCAGGGCGCGCTGCCAACGCAGCAAAAGTCAAGGGTGCGCAACTGCGCAAACCTAAACGTTGCAGCTGGCACTAATTGCTGCGCAGCTGGGAAAGTATGGGGCGCAGGAGGGCATCACACTCCTAACTTTAAACATGCCCCCCAAAGCACTGTGGCCTAAACGAGGCAGCTGGCACTAAGTGCTGCGCAGCTGTAAATTCGGTGAAGGCCTGGCACCACTGTGCCTCCTGTCCCACTCAGGGACTCTCTAACCAAATGCCCATCATGTTGCAGCTGCCCGCGCTGGTGCGGCGCAACTGTGGCATTTTCCCAAAAAGGGGGCCCGGCACCTCTGTGCCCTCTGGACCCCCCACGTGGCACTAAATACATGCCCCCGTCGTAGGGGCGGCCCGCTCTCTCACGGGACCGCCTATGCACTGATACTGTGCCTCGGATGGCACCAACCTCAAGGAAGAAGCAAACACCAACAAGGTGCACGTTGGAGTCCCGCTCGGGGACTCTGGAAGTCACCAATGGCCCCATAGGTGCAGCTGCCCACTATCAGGCGGGGCAGCTGTACGAAATCCCACTTGAAGGGACACGGGCACTGTGCCTCAACGGCACCAACCCCCCCCTCCTCGAGCCCTCACTCACCGGCTCTGGGGGCAGGACATCTTCTCCGTGTGGCACTGGGCTCTCCTCTTCACCCGGTCTCCTTCAACTTGCGGGGCTCTCTCACTCCTGAGGGCCTCGCTGGCGTCGGCGGCCTCGGCCGCCTTTATTCTTCACCCGGGCCCCCTCCTGGGACCCGGGAATTTCTCACATCGCCGGTGCACTTGCGGTGGGCGCGGGGCTTCCCTCAGCTACACGGGAGCCCCGCACGGCCGACAGCGCATCTCTCCTTCACCCGGGCCCCCTCCTGGGACCCGGGACTCTGCACGGCTTCACCCGGGCCGGGGGAAGTGGAAATGGAGCCTCTGAGGCTCCGGCTGACGTCACTGGCCCCGCCCCCGTCCCAGGCAGGAATGCCTGACTTCCGGTTTTTCCCGAGGATCGGGCCGCAGCGGTGATTCCTTTCTCAGTGCAAATGAGGGGTAGGCTCCCTCGAGGTTAAAAATACAAAGCAGGGTGGGCTCCTGCTATTAACACAAAAGCAGTAGCGGGGTGGGCACCCGCCGAATAAAAATACAAAGTGGGGTGGGCACCCGCTCAGCGTCAATTCGGGGGAATCCCCAAGCCGGGGATTCCCTCTCTTCGTAAGGCAGCGCCGCGCTGCCAAGCCCACGCATTCCTCTCTCTCTTTGGCAAATAAAGCGCTCACGAGGCGCTGGGGAGCCATGCAGTCCTTAAGGCT
The DNA here is from genome assembly GCA_963921515.1 of Calotriton arnoldi. Classification (NCBI taxonomy): domain Eukaryota; kingdom Metazoa; phylum Chordata; class Amphibia; order Caudata; family Salamandridae; genus Calotriton; species Calotriton arnoldi. Next base: position 2,792,788 of record CAWUFW010000108.1, on the reverse strand, counting down.
AAAAGATTAAGCAAAAGGTCCCAAGAGAGTCTTTTGGCATCAGGGAGCAAGGCAGGGCCCAGGGAAGCAAGCCCTCATGGCAGCTCCCCCTGGGCCCCTGCAGCAGCGTGCCCCGGGCAGATTCACGTCCAAGCACAAGAACTGAACAAGAACATGGGGTCACAGCCCCTTCTTTTATACACCCTTTTCCCTTTGTGTAAAGGTGCAGGGCTGGGGAAAAACCAGACGCAACTGGTTTGGGGGAGCTTTGGAGCACTTTGTTTTGCTCAGCTCCTCTCTCCTTTCACAGGACAGGCTAGGGACATCAGACGCACCACAGGGGGTGGAGCCAGCATTGTGGAGGGAAGGCACAGCCCTATTCAGGTCCCAGGTGCAACTCCTCCCTCCCATCTAGATGCAGATCTCTCTATTCACCACTGCGCTGACTCACCCTGCCCCTCCAGGAGCCACACACACCTCCCAGCCCCTGTCACTCACAAAGCCAGACATGCAATTCACATCAGGCAGGCAGACACAGAGCACACATAAATGCCAACTTCTAAAAGTGGCATTTCTACACCAGTCCCAATAAATCTGCGCACACCATTGCGCAGCATTTATTCTCACGAGTTCGCACATACTAAACTCGCCCCTGCACTCCTCTCACACCAGGAATTACCATGGACACACATATCCCCCATGCATTCCTATGGGAGGGCAGGACAATCTCACCACACGCACTCAGCGCGCACGCACTTTACACTGGCCCACAGTGCTAAAGTGCCCAGAGACTGAAAACTCCTAACACACAAGGCAAAAAGTTTAGGGGTGAACCGGCAAAAAAGGGCCAAGTCCAACACATAGCCATCAATTTTCACAAATTGCTCACGCTCAGATAAAAAAGATTTTAAAAAGAGAAAGGGCTACACCGCCAATGCCAATGATTTGGAGACGACTTAACAGTAAGCCGTGGTTCATCGTATCGAAAGACGGCAGAGGTCCAACAAGATCAGAGCGGCATTTCCTCCATTGTCGACCGTGCATCTAACCTCCTCCGTAGCGGTAATTAAGGTGAACTCTGTGCTGTGCTCACTCCTGAACCATTAGTGGGTAGAATCCAAGATATAATTATTATCGATAAAAGTAGTCAACTCTTGATTTATGAAGTTTTCCAGGATTTTTGCCGACAAGGGCAACCGGGGGATCGGGCGGTAATTACTGGGGTTCAGAGAATCCAGGCTGGCTTATTTTAACAGAAGTAGAATGGAAGCCTTTTTCCAAATTTTAAGGAATATATTCCTATTTTGAGGACAAGATTGAAAATTTCAGTGAGTAGCTGTGTAATAAGATCCGGAGCTAAATGAGCTATTCTAAGAGGACAAGGATCCGTCGGAGAGCCAGCTTTAGCTGTGTGAAAAAGTTTGAGAATCTGATCAAAGGAGGCGGGTGAGAAATTAGATAGCCGAGCTGAATTAGCTACTGATGCGCCATTTTGGCCTGTTTGATTAACAACGTCCCCTATGCTCTCATCTGAAGGACTGAAAATTTCCAGAGAGTGACTCAAGGAGAATGCGACATGGATGCTTAGTACTTTTTCATAGGAAAAAGAAGCTAGAGTGTTATAAAAGGCCTGGTTGATGGCCCCAATTTCTGGTGTCTGGGGTTCTACTTAATTTCTGAAATGTGGCAAATAATTCTTCAGTACTATTGTTTGTAGATTTTATTTTATCAGAAAAATAGATGGTTTTTGACTTGTGAATCAATTTTTTGTATTCTGCGATCATCTCCCTATAAATTTCCTTCTCGGTGGTGGCATAATTTTGTCACCACCACCGGTCTTGCCGGCGGCATCGCCTTTTTAAAATCCTCAGTTCCTCTGAGAACCAGGGCTCAGTAGGGGCAGTTCTGTTTGCCTTAACAGTTTTTGAGGGTACTAGGGACTGTACTGTCGAGCCAATCCAAGAGTGATAGTCCAAGGATGCGGTCTCTGGATTGCATTCTGCAGCGCACATAGAAAGAGTTAGAAGCCTCTTGTGATTATTTTTGTACAGAAAGGTTTCCCTTCCTGTACAAAAATAATCATCCCCTCAACGCAGGCACCCTTGCACCATGGTGCAAAGGTGCCTGTGTTGGCGCACGGCAGCCCATTGTGCGCCGGCGCAGGGGAAAAGGACAGGAATGCGCCGTATCTTATAGATACGGCGCATTCCTGCCCTTTTCTTTTGCCATAGGCATAAATGAGGCCCAGTATTGGTAAAAAAAACCTGGAGGTGACTTTGGGATTAAATAGAACATTGGATAATATCATGCAGTATTAAGTAGGGTTAGGAAACATTTTTATAATAGCTTAAGGGAAGAATATCTGTGCCAAAGAAAGGACTTTTGAACAATTGTTTGGCAAAATAAAAGTAACCAATTGGGAGGTGACATTGGAAGGTAATATATGACCTATTAGTTAAGCATCGTCGTAATCCTGGGAGGAAGAAAACTAATGTGGGGAACAAGTTTAGTAACAAATTACTCGAATTTAGTGTTAAAAAATGTGCAAGTCCACCCAAATTCAGCTTCAACAGTTTTTATTATTATTATGTATGTGTAAAGAATATTGTTATATATATTGATCAAATTTGTGTAATTTGGAGTTTATTATTGTGAGAAATTGAGTTACTGGTTGGGGGGGGTGAAACTCTACTCAAGCAGCAACCACAATCATTGCATCGAAGCAAAAGCAAAACCCAAAATTACCCTGTGCTCAACACTCTGGTAGCTTGGCACAGAGCAGTCAGGCTTAACTTAGAGGCAATGTGTAAAGTATTTATGCACCACTTCAAAAAGTACAACACAAGAATATCCCGCACTAATTTAGACAAATAGAGTAAAGTGTAATAAATAAAGCAAGACAACAACAACAGAAACCCAATCAGAAGAACCAGAGTTATGCAATTTTAAGGACTTCAGTGAATAGAGCCGAAAAAACACAAAGCCCCAACTGTGGCCGGACTGGGACAACGTCACAAGTTCAAGCTGACCACTAAGTAGTGCGGGCTGGCTACAGGGTCCAAGTTAGGCACGCTGAACAAGAGCATCTTAAATCCTGGTTGTGGAGGACTGCAAGGACCCACGTCAAGGATGCATCACGCAGTCGAGGAGATGCATTGGTTTCGAGGAGCTGCAGAGCTGGCATGTGAGGTCCTGCTTCTTCGTCTAAGATCCTGTTGATAAGGGCTTGCGATTCGAAGTCCGGCATTGAGCATGCATTGTGCAGCTGAGGCAATGTGCTGGTTCTGAAGAGCTGTGAGGCTGTGATGCAAGAAATTACATCTTCGTCGAGGTTGCTTTCAATGAGCTATTTTTCAGGGCCTTAGTTGGTGAAGCTTCAACCATGGTCAGTTCTGATGCAGGCTGCAAGTTCAATGTGGAGTCCTTGCGCTGGGAGAACCTTTGCAGCAGAGGCGATGTGTCTTTTCTGCTCTGGCTTGCGCCATGCAGCAGAGGAGATACATAGGCTCTGGTGGATCCACAGAGGTTGGCAAAGCACCTTCAGGCCCACATCCAAGGATCCAAGAATGTGTGGCAACACTTGGTAGGGTAGGACTCACAGAAGGGAGAGTCCAGGTGATGGTTTCAAGCTTGTTGTAGCCTTATGTTCCTGAGGTTCTAGTCAGGAGGTAAGCCATCTAGCCCTTCGAGTCACTCTGGGGTCCTGGGTTCAACAGATGCAGGTCCAGAACTTCTCACCAAGGCAAAAAGGCAGCAGCTCAGCACAGCAGGGCAGCAGTCATTCAGAGCAGCAGTCCAGTAGACTGGCAGTCCTTTCAGCAGCACTGCAGTCTTTCTTCCTGGAAGACCTTCCACAAGTCCAGAATTGCTGCCTGGGGTCCAATATTTAAACCTGGGTCTTCCTTTGAAGGGGGAGAAGCTTTTAGAGGTTTCCCTTTGAAGTCCACAGGCTTCTTGCTTTCCCTGTACTGTCTCCAGAGTAACTACATGGGGTATGCATCCTTTTGTGTGGAGACAGGGCACAGTCAATTCAAGTGTAAGGTAAGTATAACTGTGCCCAGCTCTGCCCTTCCATTTTGCCAGTTATGGCCCATCCAGGCACAACTAAGCCCTCTATTGTGTGTGGTGTCTAGGACCACACACAAAGCCCAGCTGTCAGCTGCACCCAGTCATGTTACACAGAGACATGCTGCAGGTGCTAGATGGCTAAAGCAGGAAAATATCAACTTTATAAAAGTGTCATTTTCAAAAGTGCAATTTAAAATCTGACTTTACCATGAGAGAGGATTTTGTATTACAAATCCAAAGACGCTAAACATGAACTGGTTACCTGCTCCATTTGGAAATTATCACTTATTAAATGTATGAAGGCAACTCAAATGTTATCATATGGGAAGGGTAGGCCTTGGAGTAGTTTAAAACTAATATGAGGTTTTTTTTACTAACAGGACACATAAAACAAAAGGGTATACATCCAACTTTTTAAATATGCTCCAGCCTGCCCTCTGGGCTGTCCAGGGCCTACCCTAGGGGTGACTTATATGCATTAAATAGGAAGGTTTGGGTCTGGAAAAAGGGTTTTTTTGCTAGGTAGAAATGGCAATTTAAAAATGTACACTCTGACTGTAATGGCAGACCTGAGGCATGTTTAAAGTGCTACTTAAGTGGGTGGCACAATCAGTGCTGCAAGCTCACTAGTAATATACAGGTCCTGGGCACAGGTAGTGCCACTACACTAGGGATTTATATGTAAATTAAATATGCCAATTGGGTGTGAGCTAATTCTATCAAGTATAAAGGAAAAAACCCAAACACTTTAGCACTAGTTAGCAGTGGTAAACTGTGCATAGTACAAAAGCCAGCAAAAACGAAGTCAGCAAAACCAGAGGGCTGAAGACAAGAAGTTAAGGGAGAAACCATGCCAAGTTTGCCAGGTCTAACAATAATTAATTGTGAATGGCTTGTTCTGATGTTTTTATATAATGATGAAGGAGATTATAGATTTTTTAGAAAGATTATCGCTATGAATTTGTATGAAAAATACACAACATTATCGATATATTTTTAATCTATATGTTTATGTGTCCTTTATAATGTACAGCACATATATTATTGGTTTGATTAAAACTTTATATGATTGAGTGTGAGGGTCTTGTGGCCAAAGGAGACAAATATTTGTGAGAGGCTGGCATTGCCCCCATCTGCCTTGTATAACAAGAGGGGGGCAAAGGGAGGTTCAGGCCCTTACCACTTTGTTCTTACCAAAAGGCAGGGGACATTTTAGCCATGAAATTAAAAAAAACAAATCACAATTTAACACTTGGGGGCTACAAGCAGCTTTGGTTATCTCTCTTCTCCCTCTGGATGCTCAATAGTGTGGTGTATTTGCAACTCACTGCCTTACCCAAGGTGGTTTGGGTAATTAATAATTCTAATCTTGTCCAAATTTATAGGCGTATTTTCTTCCCACGATTTCCAAAATTACATGAGCATATCATATTTGTCAAGCAAAGAAAATAGCTAGGACCATTGCACTAGTAACTAGTGAGGGAGCAAGCCCTCTGACCTCCTGGTCAGGGAACTCTGCTCTCCCCCTCGTGCAGCTCAGTCATTGCACCGCTGCCCCCAGCACCTCTCTGGTTGCAGGTAGGTGTTCTCACCCACCCTCTGTCTTTCTGTTTTTTGTCGATTCTTTTCTGTCTGTCCTGTTCATTGTGCCTATTTTTCTGTCTGTCTGTCTTTAATATTTGCTGCTTTCTCTGTGCCTTGTTGTGTCCTCTGTTGTGTTCTGTGCCCGTTTCCTCAGCCCCTTCACTGCTTCTGCTGCCCCCGCAGCCCTGCCCCCCTGCCGGTTCCCGCCTCCCAGCTGCACACCCTCCACTACTTAATGGCGGGCACTGTGCGGCCGCGCAGAGGGCGCGCTGCTGGTAAGCCCATCTGCGCCCGTCCGCGACCCTACCGCGACCAGCGCCAGGAACCCTGGTTCTCCGACTCCCCACCGCTATGACTCAGGTGCCCTCCACGCACTCAGCCCCAGAAGAAACAAAAACTGCCTGCTGTCGATGCCGGGCACAACCACGGCCAGTTTTCCTGTAGACACTGCCACTGAACCTTCACCAACCTTTGAACCCCCACGGCCACCGCCCAGCCTCCGGACACCACCGCACCCGAACCCCTGAGGTGCATCCTCCTCAACATGCGCTCCCTGCACAGACACACAGTAGAGATCTGGGACCTTCTCGACACCCTTTCGGCAGATGTTGCCTTCCTCATGGAAACCTGGACAAACTCCACCTCCGCCCCCGACACCACTACCGCCATCCCTGACGGATACAGGATCCAGAGGAAGGAGCGCCCGAAACCGATCAGGAGGAGGACTCGCCATTGCGCATAAGAACTCCCTCCTACTCACCACCTCCATCATGAAAAACTCCTAGTCCCCCATGGAACACCTCCATTTCCAGATCCAGACCAGCCCCAGAACGACCCTACGTGGCGCCCTCGCCTACAGACCTCCCGGACCACGAACCGCATTCACCACAACCATCACCGACCTCATCGCGCCCCACGCCATTGCCTCCATGGACTACATACTGCTCGGAGACCTGAACTTCCACCTCGACAACCTCAGCAACCCCAATGCCACCGCCCTCCTGGACAACCTCGCCAACATCGGACTGAAACAGCTCGTCACCACCCCTATCCACAAGGCAGGACACACCCTCGACCCCATCTTCACAGAAGGAAACAACATCCACTTCAGCCACACCACGCACCCCCCTGGACAGACCACCACTGAGTATACTTCTCCTTCGAAGAATCTACAGCTCCCAAACCTACGCCACGCTCTCCGTAAAGGAATTGGAGCAAGGTCACTGAGGAACACCTCATCTCCACCCTCAACCATGATCCCCCTCAACCCCATGACCAACGTCAACTCTGCAGCCAATGAACTACACAGGTGGATCACCAACTGCACAGACAAGCTCGCCCCCCTCCGTAACGCCGACATACATCGCCCCACGAAAGCCACCTGGTTCACCACCGACCTCCGAGAATCCAGACGCACCTGCAGACATCTCGAGAAGGTATGGAGAAACACCAAAACCCCAAAAGCTCGGACCACCTACAAGAACGCCATGACAGAATACCAACAACGCATCAGATCCACCAAAAGGACCTTCATCCAGAACAAAATCCTCACCAACTCCAGCAACTTGAGGGAACTCTTTAGCATCATTCAGGATTTCACCAAACCCCCCAGCAAAGCTGCAGACGACATACCTTCCCAGGACCTCTGCAACAAACTCAGCTCCTACTTCCAAATCAAGATCAAGTCCCTCTACGACAACTTCAACGAACAGACACCAGACACCGAAACCACACCTACCACCAGCAATGCCAGCCAGCCTATTATCTCTGCCTGGTCCCCGGTCACCACCGAAGACACCGCCACGACCATGAAGAGCATTCACTCAGGAGCCCCCACGGACCCCTGCCTGCCGCACATCTTCCACAGAGCTGCCGCCATAATAACACCGGAGCTACATCGCACCATCAACGCCACCTTCGAATCTGGCACTTTCCCCTGATGACTGGAAATGCGCAGAAGTCAAGCCCCATCCTCAAGAAGCCCTCTGCAGATCCTACGGACCTCAAAAACTACAGACTCATCTCTCTCCTCCCCTTCGCAGCCAAAGTCACCGAGAAGATCGTCAACACTCAGCTCACGAACTTCCTCAAAGCCAACTCCATCCTCGACTCTTCCCAATCCGGATTCCGCAGCAACCACATCACCGAGACCACCCTCCTCGCCGCCACAGACGACATCCGCACCCTCCTCGACCAGGGCTACACGGCGGCCCTCATCCTTCTAGACCTCTCTGCAGCCTTCGACACCGTCTCCCACCGCACTCTCACCGCCAGACTCCGCAACGCCGGCATACAGGGAACTGCCCTTGACTGGATCCGCTCTTTCCTCACTGGCCGAACCCAAAGAATCAGACTCCCGCCTTTCCTCTCCGAACCCACAGAGACCAACTACGGAGTACCCCAAGGATCATCGCTCAGCCCCACGCTCTTCAACATCTACATGGCCCCCCTCGCCACCATCGTCAGACAGCACGGACTCAGCATAGTATCCTACGCCAACAACACCCAGCTCATCCTCTCCCTCACAAAGCAACCCGACACCACCAGACTCAGCTTCCAGGAAGGAATGAAAGACATCGCAACCTGGAAGAGCAGCAGCTGTCTGGAGCTCAACTCGGAAAAGACAGAAGTGCTCTTCCTCGGACCCACCCCCTCAGCATGGGACAACACCTGGTGGCCCACCGCCCTTGGCAACCCCCCCACTCCAACAGACCACACTCGGAGCCTCTGAATCATACTCAACTCCTCCCTCACCATGACCCGACAGATCAATGCTGTCTCCTCCACGTGCTTCAACCTCCTCCACATCCTCCGCAAGACCTTCAAGTGGATCCCCCCCGAATCCAGAAAGACAGTCACCCACACACTCATAACAAGCAGACTGGACTACGGAAATACCCTCTACAGCGGAATCAACAAATCCCTGTACCGAAAACTCCAGACCATCCAGAACACCACTGCCAGACTCGTCCTCGGCATCCCACGACATGAACACATCACCCACCACCTACGAGACCTCCTCTGGCTCCCTGTCGAGAAGAGAGTAACCTTCCAGCTACTCATGCACACCTACAAATCCCTAAACAACACTTAATCCCAATACCTCAACGAAAGAGTCTCCTTCCACGCACCCAAGAGAAACCTCCCTCCCGTCGCCCTTGCCGAATCCGCAGAGCCAGAACTGGCGGAAGAGCCTACTCCTACATCGCGGAAAAGACCTGGAAAGAACTCCTGCTCAACATCAGACATTCCCCCACGCTGCACACTTTCAGGAAGAGTTTCAAGACCTGGCTCTTTGGCTGAATCGGAGCAGCACATCCCTCCTCCCCCCCAGCACCTTGAGATCCTCATGGTGGAGTAGCGCGCTTCACAAATCTCTGATTGATTAATTGAGTGTGTCCAAATTCAAGCCCTGAAATTTCAAAATTAAAGTGATGAGCACCTAACCATACCCTCTGTGAAAGGGAACAACTGATGACCCATGTCATTTGAAGTTCGAAGCAAGGTGATCATCAAAAAATAATCCCAGGAAAGTATCATATCTTTTAGAATTTGCGGCAAATAGTGTGAATCGGTTTTGTAAAATAATTTCCACTTTTTCATCCCAAACTGCTAATTTTATTTGGCAATATTTGATTGATTGCCAACATGTTAATAACACAGTACACTTGCTGGTCTCTTGCAGTGGAACAAGTATGTGTTAAAACTCAAATGGTGTTGTGTCTTGTAGCATTAGGTCATTATCATAGGGCAGAATACTAGTTATTGTGACAGTCACCAGCTCGGGAGGTTAATTTGTTTTAATGCAGTAGAAATGTGACAACCTGCTCATGCGTGAAACAATTAAGGTCCAGATTACAACTGGGTCCTTGTTTTTTCGACTCCTGCATAAACTGGTTTGTGCAGGGTTCAGAATTCCGAGTAGGGTAGTAATCATCGGGTGCTTTAAATATTTCACCCTATGTTAAATTTCAGCAAGTCAAATCTGCCGTAATTTGTTTTTGGAAAAGTGTATAGTATTTACTGTACAATGCAGATTTTGGTGTGGTAAACTCCAAAATCTCCATGTTATTCCCCTGAAACTTGTAATAGATTCTATATATCACACCAGATAAAAAAGATACCCTAAGGTATTGTTATTTATCTTGTGCAATAGAAAGCACCTGGATTCCGACAAACTTGGAATCATAGCATAATGTCGGAATGTCTTGTCTTGGTAAAACGTCACTCACTGACTGTTTCCATTTATCTGAAAATGAGGGGATGATCAAAGATACTGAAAAAACACCTTATTTTGATGGTTTACTATTTGGCAAAGGGTCATCTGCTCAGTTGAAGAACATTTTAAAATCTGCAAAATCACATTGTAGATTTCTTTTTTCCTAAAGAGAAAGGAGCCTCTTTTTAAGCATCCGTGAGGAAAAGGGTTATTTTGTTTTCCTCACTCTATTTTATTATTCTGCTGATAACCCCTTAGGAAAATGTTTGTCAGCTAATTCCAAGAAGGCTATTGCCTGGCCATTAATGGAATATGAGATCACATATTTCTTGAAAGTAGGATACACTCCTTCCATGACGATGGACAACATTTCATGTGGTAAATTCAGGAATTGACCATCGGTCTAAGAACTTCATAGCTATGAAAGCATGCCCAGATGGGCCTGCCAATCAGAAGTATATCAGATGGGAAAAATCAGACGACTTTTCCCAAATGTGAGAGAGCATAGCATATCAATCAAATAACGTTTTGACTAAAGTACATCAACATTAAATGACAACACATTTTGTTATTAAAAAACGGATCCTTCTTCTAAACAATAAAAAATTGGTTGAGTTTCCATACGATTTAAGTCCAGGAATGGAAGGATTAATCAAGAAGATAACGCAAGGTGGGGTAGAGGTGGCAGACAGGGAAGGTAATGATCATGGCTATGCTTCTTTTATGCGCACCCTTGGTACTAATGCAATATCATCAGTGCATTTAAAAATATGCACCCTTTTGGCGCTGTCACTTCTATGCAAATTTCAGTGATGTGAAATCCCAGACTGTCCCAAAAACTGCACACTCCTGACTTCCCAAGTTTCTATATCAGCACTTATTGTAGGTTGAACGGAATGCCTCGTGCCAATTATCACTTTGGGACACACTGCTACAGTACATGGGTAGAAATTGCAAAAGATTTGCCTGTCTAACACAGTGCATCCAATTTCATCAAAACATTATGCTGCACTTCATGTGGGTTTAAGCATAGAACTCGGATACTAAAGACGTTTATCACCATTTGTTAAAACATGATTAAATAGGCACTGAGGGCCTGATTCACCAAGGGCCTCTGCACTCATGGCAGAGGCCGTGCTGTCGTGGTGGACTCTCTGCACTCGGAGCAGAATCTCTGCAATGAGAATTCTCATTACGGAGATTCCTCCAAGTGCGGAGACTCCTCCCCAACTGCGGGTCCTCTGCCACAAGTGCGGCGGCCCTTTGTGAATCAGGCCCTCAATTGGGAAATTAACGAGGGCCAGTATTATAGGGTGCATTGTTCTTGTTTGCCTCACGGCGCACCTTTAAGCAGATGTGCCAGGTACAAACAGCAACAATGTGCCCTATTACAATGAATTTGCTGCCCCAGGGCAACCACAACTCATGCTGTCCTGAAGTCATTTAATAAAATGGAGTGCAGCCACTTCCAAGCTGCTTTGTGCTTCTCTGAGCTGGCAGCAACCCGCCTGAACTCTAAAGAGCGGTTGGACATCCCCCTTCAGTGGGTGGAGTGAGTGACTGCACCTGCCTGAAGGGGATGTGTGAGGGGGTCCATGGGACCCCCTCTTACGCTCTCCAGAGGACTGGCCTCACGGGCATACTAACAGTGTGCCACCTTTTTGTGGCACACTTTCACTGCACCTCGAATGGGCGTGTTTGCTCTGGACCCAGAACTGTAACATCGACAAGGGTGCAGAGTAAAAGTGATTCCCTCATTGCATGGGGTCACTCTCCCATGCAAAGAGGGGACACCCTCTGAAGATAGCTGGTGCTACATGTCTGTCATTCTATCAGTATTACAGAAGGGGCTGCACAAGCATCTGCGGCCCCTTCTGTAACACCGTAGTGCCCTGGGGGCACAAAAAACAGGCACACACATCTGTTGCCCCCTCCACCCTCCTAGGCACTATCTGTAATATCGCCCTTAGTATAGTTAGAGTGTCACAGGAGTATTGGACTGGCACTCACCTTCCACCTTAATCGATTGTGGGTTTAAATATGCCTTCCCACTACTGGCCCACTGTTGCTGCAGGGCTGCCAGCACTTATGAGGAACAACCACTGGTGCAGTAGACAGCTTCAGTCACCAGATCAGTGCCTCTTTGCCAAATCCATCTAATGAATCTCAATCGCTCCTGCCCACTACCCAAAATGTTCACTGTACTGAGCACTGAACCCAGCTCCGAATTACTTGCGGCTACCAGTTATATCCAGAAAGGATAGAGGTCAAGACAAATGGCAAAGCCACATTTGCCTCACCCAAACATGCATAGGCTTGTGAATCTCTGCTATAGTCCCCATTTACTTGACTCCTGGTCTTTGTTTCCTCTAGGCCTATCCAACCATCCATTGGCAGGGCCCCATTCCTTGCAGCTATTTGTTGCATCCATGGAGGGCAGAGGTGAAGGCATATGGTAGAGTTTTTGTTTATTTGCATGAATAATTAAAACCGTTGCAGGTGAAGGCATATGAAAAACCCACATATGCGTCACCTCTCAAGCTTAGGCACATGGGACTCTGGTATATTTTCAACACAATTGTTCCCTAGTCGTGGTCTCTCAGAGTTCTCAGGAGGGCACATTTCCAGTCATGCAAGCAATGCCCTGCTTGTCTGCTCCTCCCCTCATAGTTGCCCTGGGGTTTTGTCTCTCAGATGAAAAATTAAAACACATATTTTGCACTAATATAATAAAATGTAAATTCTTGGAAATTATATTTGAGTTTATGTTAGAAATGGGGGTCTCTAGTTGGCAGAGGTAGGTACCTTTGGCCAAATAGGGACCCTTGCTTCTAGTCAGGGTAAGGGGGATACACACTTTAGATAACCCCTGCTCACCCCCTTGGTAGCTTGGCACGAGCAGACAGGCTTATCCCAAAGTCAATGTGTAAAGTATTTGTACCAGCACTCACAGTAACACAGTGAAAACACCACAAAAGGACACCACACCAGTTTAGAAAAATAAAGTATCTTTATCTAAACTAAACAAGACCAAAGCGACCAAAATCCAACATACAAAGTTAAAAATATGACTTTCAAAAGGTTTCAAGAACTTATACCGTAGAAAACTAAGGATGCGTGACTTTTCACCAAAGTACCTGTAGATGCGTCAAAGTTCACAAGCCAAACAGGTTGCAGCGTCGGAAAACAAAGAGATGCGCCACTCCTGAGACCTTGGGGAGGTGATGCGACAGTCCCGCTGCACGCAGAGGAAGGGTTGCGTCGAATCCAGTCTGTACGGGGAGTGATGCATCGATTCTTCGTGACGGTTCCGGTCCACGGTGATGCGTCGGAAGGACTTGCCGCACAGGTACGATACGTGGAAATCCAGGATGCGTCGGCGATCGATTCGGTGGCGTCGAGCGGCACTGCATCGGTCCTCTTCAGCCGTGATCCCTCAATACGTTGTTTCTTGCAGCGGCAACAGGTGCTGCGGTGGTTTCTGCCGCAGTGCAGCGATGCGTGGAAATTCTACTCGCGCCGTGGAAATGCGTCGGGAAAACAGCCGCAAGAATGGTGATGCTTCGATTTTAGCAGTTCTTCACGTTTCTTCTTTCTTCCAGCTGCCAAACAGCAGCAACAACCTCCAGAGGCCCAAAACTGGCACAGGAACCTCTTGGCGGGCTAGAACTCACAGCAGCAGAGTTCAGGGGAGCTGGGGGTGAAGTCTTTGTGTTCCTGAGACTTCACAACAGGAGGCCAGCTCACTTCAGGCCCTCGGAGATCTCCTTCAAGCAGGGGACACAGCACACAGCAAAGTCCTTCTCCTTTCCTTGGCAGAAACAGCAACTGCAGGCCAACCCCAGACACACAGCAAGGGCAGTACTTCTCCTCAGTCTCTCCAGCTCTTCTCCTTGGCAAAGGTTCCTCTTCAATTCCAGGAATGATCTAAAGTTCTGGCGTTTTAGGTCTAATACTTATACCCCAAAATGTCTTTGTTCTCTTTGTGCAAGGGGCTCTGAGCCCAGTTCAAACCAGTTGTGGGGGGACTCTGCAAGTGCACAACAACATCCATTGTCAGTGTGAGCCTTGGCTCCAGCCACACCACAGGGGGGTGGAGCCAGCATTGTGGAAGGCAGGCACAGCCCTATTCAGGTACAGGTAATACTCCTACCACCACTCCAAATGCAGATCAGGCCTATTCAGCCTAGTGCTGACTCATCCAGACTCCTGGAGCCACTGCACCTCCCCAGTCCCTGTCACTCCAAAGCCAGACAGTCAATCTACAAACAGGCAGAGGCACACAGGATGGTTGAACAAAAAAATAGCCACTTTCTAAAAGTGGTATTTTCAAACACACAATTTAAAAACCATCTTTACAAAAAGATGTGTTATTAAATCCTGAGTTCAGGGATACCAAACTCCATTTTTCCATCTTATCCCTATGGGAAGATATGCTTGCAAAATGTTGCAAAGCATTCCCCATTCTGTCCTATGGGGCAAGATAGCCTTTCAATAGTGAAAAACGAAATTGGGAGTATTTCACTATCAGGACATGTTACACACACCAGTTCATGTCCTACCTTTCACATACACTGAACCCTGCCCAGGGGGGTGCCTTGGGCCTACCATAGGGGTGTCCAATTTGTAAGAAAAGGGAAGGGTAGGGCCTGGCGAGTGGGTGCACTTGCCAAGTCGACTTGGCAGTTAACAAACTGCGCACAAGCACCGCGGTGGCAGGTCTGAGACATCTTTTCAGGGCTACTCATGTGGGTGGCACAATTAGTGCTGCAGGCCCACTAGTAGTATTTGATTTACCAGCCCTGGCACACTCAGTGCACTTTACTAGGGACTTACTGGTAAATCAAATACGCCAATCATGGATAACCAATCACAATAATAATTTACACAGAGAGCATATGCACTTTAGCACTGATCAGCAGCGGTAAAGTTTCCAGAGTCCTATAGCCAACAACACAGGTCAGGAAAAAATAGGAGGAAGAAGCAAAATGTTTGGGGATAACCCTGCAAAGAGGGCCATTTCCAACACAACCCCCTTCCAGAATAAAGCCAGGGTAGACCGATCAATACCTCGATGGGCTTCCCGGCTTGGGGCGACAGAACATTGTACCTGGCCCGAACAGCAGGGGTCTATTCCTGTTCTACGCCTTCCTGAACCCAGTTGGATCCCTCTATCCATACTCTCAGGGCCCACTAAGCTAAACCATGGGGGACCTTTCTCCTCTTCTGGGGACACCATCAGTGCAGCGCCTAAGCTTACCTTGCTCACAGATGTGTCCCAGCAACCAGACAGCACACACAAGGCCAACACAGTAGTGTGGCCCATTCCACCCCCGGGGTGTGACTCCTGCCCCCCTCCCAGGGGCAACTCTGTCCACCAGGACAGCCAGCCACAGTGGCCACTGACAGCCGTCAGTGATGAGAGCCACGCCTCATGCCTTTCAGGCCTCTCTAACCTATATGGCATCAGAAAGTGGGGGCAGTAGCCCCAGGTGCCTGGCACCTTTTCTCCACTCTCCCTCCTGCCAAGTCATGTATGGCATCCTGACACTGGTCCACCAGCCCAGGGTCTGTACCCTGCGGCTGGACAAGAGACTGGGGTGGGCTCTCCCACACCCTGTCTTCCTCCCTGGGGCGCTGCACCCTCCCACCTGGAGCAGTACCCCCAGAAGGCAACTTGGTTGGGGCACTGTTAGCAGTCGCCCCTTCCTCCAGGTCAGGGGGGACCCCCTGGCCCTGGTCCTCCAAACCAGGGTCTGTACACTTAGGCTGGACCTGTGCCTGGCAACCCAGGACTTCTGGGGAAGTACGCCAACCCCCCGCCAAGGGAAACACAATCCTCATGAGCTGGGCCAGAGTCTGCCTGGCGCAGATCTCCAGCCTCCTGTCCACTGGACAGAGCATGAAGACCCCCCAGTCCAGAAGTGGCCTCTCCAGGGTCAGTCCTGGGGTGCTCTGACCTCAGAGCGGGTAACCCCTGACCCACTGGTCCTCCCACTGGGGACTGTCTCCCCCTCTTACCCCTTTCTCTGGACTCATGCACTCTCCCAACTGGAGTGGTGTTGCCAAGCACCAGACCTGGTGGAATGCTAGTTACAGCAGTCTCCCCCAGTTCACCTAATACCCTGGGAACCCCATCAGGAAATGGCCTCCCGGTACAGACTAGGCTCCCCTCCTGGTGTTCACTCATGGAACCAACCAGGCCCTGGAACTGGGCCTCTGACACCTTGGGACTCAGCCCACCCCCACTCCGTCTACTTAGAGACAGGACATGGGGCTCCTCGCCCATTCCACTACACTGGGACCTATCTGGGTTACTCCAAATCTCCCCTACCTCACCTGGTTAGGGAAAACCTGAGCCACCTCCTTCAGGATCACTCCCAAAAGCCTCATCAGACCCTGTGGACTCCACCAAATGGTCTGCCTCCAGCGCAAACTCCCTAGAATCAGAGAACTCACACTCCACCGGGTGTTGGCATAGCTCTGGAAAAGAGGGACTTAAAATATGGTCTCCAACAATTGCATAACACAGCCCCCCATAGTTGTTAACCAAGCTACCCTTTGCCTCACCATCCAGTGCCTCACACAAGTACCCCACATCACTCTCCTGAGACTGGCAAGACAGTGTCTGACTGTCTCTGTCACTCAACCCACACTCTTCTGGGCGGTCTCCACACATACATACCAGTACTTCTACCATGGGGGAACCTCTCTCCCTGCACCTCTCATCTAGTGTCAGTAGAGTGTCCCTCCCACCACTAGGAATATGATCCCCGGTATCAGTTCCCCAATCCACTTCAGGGACACTGCACACCACTGGAACTACCTCATAAACCTGAACCCCCTAGTGTATGTTAACCCCCTCCTTCAAGTCAGGCGCCACATCTCTGGGTGTGTGTACTTCTCCCTCAGCACTAGACACTACATTTTTGCTGCCACCATCTGAGCTGGACTCCACCTCCAACCCAGCCAAGCTCACTTCATGAGCTGCACACATTTTTTTTTCAGCTAATACATTCATGGCCTCAAGCCTCTTGAGCTCCACATCAAGCTCCCTCATTCTTAATTCATTTGCCAAGGTCAATTTCATTTCTTCCAAGGCATAAATCTCCTTGCTCTCCTCTGCCATCTTTTCTCTCTCTATGGCAGCTTTTTGGTTCTCCATTTCCAATATTTTTATCTCAAGCCTCATGACTTCTAACTGATAATCTCTAACCCTTTGGGGAAAAACTTCTAGCGGAACGGTTGCTGCCAGCCCTAGAGGCTACTGTTGACACAGGTAGATCCTGTGACCTGAAACCATCCCCTTGTGCATCCTCATCCACCTCTGCATCACCTGTCTCTCCAGCCTCTTTGGCCTCCCACCAGGCCCTTAAGGCCTACTGTAGCTCCTTCTTCCTGGAGCTGCTCTTCATGGGACATCCAAAGCTCTTGCAGAACTGCTTGAGTTACCTACTTTGTAACCACTTAACATTTGAATATCAAACTCCAGTTCTGCAGCATTACTTGCTGGTTTACCCTTCTGAGACATGATGCGTGGAAACTTTATGGGTTACTCAAAAATAGAACCAAAAACAAAACACAGTATGTGGTTGCGTAGTGGTCTGCACTAAACTAGTGATGTACACCAATCACTGCGGGTCAAGTACAAATACAGGTTCAAATCCTCACCACTGACCACCAATGTTAGAAATGGGGGTCTCTAGTTGGCAGAGGTAGGTACCTTTGTCCAAATAGGGACCCTTGCTTCTAGTCAGGGTAAGGGGGATACACACTTTAGATAACCCCTGCTCACCCCCTTGGCAAAGGCAATGTGTGAAGTATTTGTATCAGCACTCACAGTAACACAGCAAAAACACCACAAAAGGACACCACACCAGTTTAGAAAAATAAAGTATCTTTAGCTAAACTAAACAAGACCAAAACGACCAAAATCCAACATACACAGTTAAAAATATGACTTTCAAAAGGTTTCAAGAACTTGTACCAGAGAAAACTATGGATGCATGACTTTACACCAAAGTACCTGTAGATGCGTCAAAGTTCACAAGCCAAACAGCTGCAGCGTCGGAAAAGAAAGAGATGCGCCACTCCTGAGAGCTTGGGGAGGCGATGCGACAGTCCCGCTGCACGCAGAGGAAGGGTTGCGTCGAATCCGGTCTGTACGGGGAGTGATGCATTGATTCTTCGTGACGGTTCCGGTCCGCGGGTGATGCGTCGGAAGGACTTGCCACACAGGTACGATGCGTGGATATCCGGGATGCGTCAGCGATCGATGCGGCGTCGTCGAGTGGCACTGCGTCAGTCCTCTTCAGCCGTGATCCCTCAATATGTTGATTCTTGCAGCGGCGACAGGTGCTGCGGCGGTTTTCTGCAGTAGTGCAGCGATGTGTGGAAATTCTACTTGCGCTGTGGAAATGCGTTGGGAAAACAGGCGCAAGAATGGCGATGCGTCGATTTTAGCAGTTCTTCGCGTTTCGTCTTTCTTCCAGCTCCCAAACTGCAGCAACAACCTCCAGAGGCCTAAAACTGGCACAGGCACCTCTTGGCAGGCTAGAACGCAAAGCAGCAGAGTTCAGGGGAGCTGGGGGTGAAGTCTTTGTGTCCCTGAGACTTCAGAACAGGAGGCCAGCTCACTTCAGGCCCTTGGAGATCTCCTTCAAGCAGGGGACACAGCACACAGCAAGGTCCTTCTCCTTTCCTTGGCAGAAGCAGCAACTGCAGGCCAACCCCAGACACACAGCAAGGGCAGTACTTCTCCTCAGTCTCTCTAGCTCTTCTCCTTGGCAAAGGTTCCTCTTGAAATCCAGGAATGATCTAAAGTTCAGGGATTTTAGGTCTAATACTTATACCCCAAAATGTCTTTGTGCAAGGGGCTCTGAGCCCAGTTCAAACCAGTTCTGGGGGTCACTCTGCAAGTGCACAACAACATCCATTGTCAGTGTGAGCCTTGGCTCCAGACACACCACAGGGGGGCGGAGCCAGAATTGTGGCAGGCAGGCACAGCCCTATTCAGGTACAGGTGCTACTCCTCCCACCACTCCAAATGCAGCTCAGGCCTATTCAGCCTAGTGCTGACTCAGCCAGACTCCTGGAGCCACTGCACCTCCCCAGTCCCTGTCACTCCAAAGCCAGACAGTCAATCCACAAACAGGCAGAGGCACACAGGATGGTTGAACAAGAAAATAGCCACTTTCTATAAGTGGTATTTTCAAACACACAATTTGAAAACCATCTTTACTAAAAGATGTGTTATTAAATGCTGCGTTCAGGGATATCAAACTCCATTTTTCTGTCTTATCCCTATGGGAAGATATGCTTCTAAAATGTTACAAAGTATTCCCAATTCTGTCCTATGGGGCAAGATAGCCTTTCAATAGTGAAAAACGAAATTGGCAGTATTTCACTATCAGGACATGTTACACACACCAGTACATGTCCTACCTTTCACATACACTGCACCCTGCCCAGGGGGGGTACCTTGGGCCTACCATAGGGGTGTCCAATTTGTAAGAGAAGGGAAGGGTAGGGCCTGGCAAGTGGGTTCAATTGCCAAGTCGACGTAGCAGTTAACAAACTGCGCACAAGTACCGTGGTGGCAGGCCTGAGACATCTTTTCAGGGCTACTCATGTGGGTGGCACAATCAGTGCTGCAGGCCCACTAGTAGCATTTGATTTACCAACCCTGGCACACTCAGTGCACTTTACTAGGGACCTACTGGTAAATCAAATACGCCAATCATGGATAACCAATCACAATAATAATTTACACAGAGAGCATTTGCACTTTAGCACTGATCAGCAGTGGTAAAGGGCCCAGAGTCCTATAGCCAACAACACAGGTCAAGAAAAAATAGGAGGAAGAAGCAAAAAGTTTGGGGATAACCCTGCAATAAGGCCATTTCCAACACAACCCCCTCCCAGCCTAAAGCCAGGGTAGACCGATCAATACCTCAATGGGCTTCCCGGCTTGGGGCGACAGAACATGGAACCTGGCCCGAACAGCAGGGGTCTATTCCTGTTCTACGCCTTCCTGAACCCAGTTGGATCCCTCTATCCATACTCTCAGGGCCCACTAAGCTAAACTATGGGGGACCCTTCTCCTCACCTGGGGACACCATCAGTGCAGCGCCTAAGCTTACCTTGCTCACAGATGTGTCCCAGCAACCAGGTCAGGAAAAAATAGGAGGAAGAAGCAAAACGTTTGGGGATAACCCTGCAAAAAGGGCCATTTCCAACAGTTTAGAAATGTTGGGTCTGGTGCACTTAAGAATTTTGCATTCAGAAAGACAATTACAAACTTTGCAACTACACACAAGAAGCTGCAATGTATTAAAGTAAAATTAAGAGTTGCAAATAAATGTAGTGACTGCAAACTTGCATTGTGACTCCTTGTGACTTTCAAGGAAAAGGGTCACTAAAGGAGTGTCTCGTCTTCCTTGTGACTCAGAAGCATATGTGTCAATGTCTTGTGATCATTACTGTTGTCGCAATGATGGGATAGTGGAACCCCAAAAAGGGGGCGGGGTTATCCATTTGCAAAGTGAAAGCTATCTGTGAGGGCTGGCCTTCATTTTGTGGATGTGGGTCTAGGCATCGGGAGGAACAGACAGTCAGCCAGGGTATCACTGTATGCACCACAACCATCCCTTGAGATCATGCCAGTTTTTTTATTGCAATCTCTGTATCCTTAAGGGAAAGAGGCTGCAATCGGCGTTTTGTAAGTGTGATATCCAGGAAGGAAGTTTAGTGTGCCTGGCCCCTCCATTCAAAGCCATACGCAAGTATTTCTCAGATGTAAACCTTCCTCATTAACACACATTTCCTGGGATCCTTGTTGCACTGCAAAAGATTAGTATATTTGTAAATGCAAATGAAAAACAAACCAGGTCAAAAAATAGCACAAAAACAGCGAATGCTTTCTGAGTCAGTGTTTGATACACCAGATCCTTTATCTAGGGATCTTAGACACTCTCATTCACATCACAGGTGCCCAAGTCATTTTGAATATGAAGTAAACCTTCACCGGATAAGAGATCATTTTTATCAAGTATAAAGTTGTATTTATGATCGGTTTGAGCATATTATTGATTATTTAAAATGCTGCTGTTTGCTGCTGTCTGTACTCCTTTTGTCAGATAAGCCTGCTTTTCTAGTGTCTCTGCTGTACCTGATCTGGGTGTTTCTGACTGCATCTGTGTTTCCATGCATGCGTTTTGTTTGTATATATACTGGAAGTATGAAATGCCTCTATGTGTAATGTTTCTGCTGAGCTAGGGGAATATTTACCCAAAAATGTTGGAGCGCAGTGTTATTCCAAAAATGGTAATGCTGGGCTCTTAAATTTTTTAAACGCAGGGATGCACCATATTTACAAAAATGCAGCACACTCCTGCATTTCCGCTAGCGCTGGCGCTAAAAAATCAGCCTAGCGCCAGCTCAGGCACCCTTGCACCATGTTGCAAGGGTGTCTGCGCTGCAGTAATGACTGTTTATGTTCAGGAAGGCATACCTTCCTGAACATAAACAATCTTTACAGGCGATTTGTTGTTTCTATGTTGCTGCAGAATGCAGCACACATGCAAAGAGCAAAATACGAGGAGAAATTAAATGCCTGTGTGCACGCCTTGTGTGTGGGGGAAGCTAGGACCACTGCAATCTGGGCTGCGTCTTTTATCTGTAAGAGCAAGCAGTGCCTTTCTTGTATGCGTGTTGAACCTCTTGTCGGTGTAAATAAAGCTGATACTTCTTCTGTCCATGAGCTACCTGTTTTGTGTGCCGATGAAAAGTGTGAGAAGATTTTTTTGCTACTGCCTGTGCTGTACCTATTTGTTGTGCTAGAGAAGCTTACACTACTGCTTTCTGTGCAATACACATCGGTGGCGTAAACTCTGAAGAGAAACTGCCATTGCTCTTCCTGCTCTGTGCGTGAGATAAGCTTGCTTTGTTGCTGTCTCAGAAGTTACTGCTTCTGCTAAACAAGTGTGTGTGTGTGTAGGTGAGAGAGAGAGAGGGATGCTTTGCTACCGCCTCCGCTGTATCTGTTGTTTGTTTAAGACATGATTGTACTGCTTCATCTCGTACTCTAGCTGTTCTTTTTGTGAGTTATAATAGCATTGCTGTTTCCTGTACTGTTTCATTAGAAATTTTTGTACTGCTAAAGCCTTTGCACTATTTGTTGTTTTTTGGGAGGAAGCTTGCTTTGCTGTTTGTTCTTAAATCTGTCTTCTAAAACACTAAGGGGCATATTCTCAAGGACTTATCGCCGATTTATCGGCACTTTAGCGCCGCAAAAGTGGCGATAGATTTATCGCCCTATTCCCAAGCTGGTGCAAACGGCTGATATTGCCAGTTTTCCAGCGATAGCTGCCGCAAAAAACATCGCCACGGATGAGAGCGACAACTAACGCTAATGATATGCAGAGTAGGCGTTCCCGTGCAAAAACACACGAAAACACCACTTCCCGAGATTCTCAATGACCAGCCAGATCTGCGATGCAAACCAAGAACAGGCGATAAGGCGCGTTAGCAGCAGGGATTTAACACCTGCCTTTTACTGGTGTTAAGCAGGACGACAACCTGCAGCATAAAAGGGAGCCCAGCCCAGAGCCACATCAGAAGACCCACAGATGCCGTGGAGACAATGAACATGCAGCTCGGAGACCCAAGAGGGCCACAACACCCACCGCCACCACCCCCAGGACCCCCCCTCCAGACCCACCCCTGGACTACCACCGAGGCAGCGTAGGACAAGACAGCGGACCTTCCGAAAACGGCATGGCCCCTCAGCCACACAAGTGCAGAATGGGGGAGAGGTGGGAACCAAGTATGTGTGAAGTAGGCAACTCACCCATGAAGAAGAATGTACACAATGCCAAGTGTGGCGGTGATGTGCTGGACAGACCACAGAATGCAGAGCACAGACATGTCCATGTGGACATATACTGCTGGGGTATGTAGTGTTGTGGACAGTGGATGCAAACATGTTACCTCAGGCAGTGGGGACGACCTTGGACATGTAGCTGTGCCGTCCCCCCCTGTAAGCGTAAGCGCAGTGGGCTGGGCCGGCATACGCCACTCCAGCGTAGGAGTGCGGATAAAAAGGCCGGGGCTCTGGGTGTGGTTCTCTTCTGTGATGGGCAACGCGTCTGCCAGGGCAGCGCACCTCACCCTGCCACGAGTCCGCCACCGTGACCTCCAGACTCCGTGACACAGGCCCTCAGCGTATCCAGTGGCACAGCAACATGGAGTCATGTGTGGGCCAGATACTGCTTTAGTCCTACACTGCGGTCAGCAGGTCCCACAATTCAAATCGTGCCACATTTCTGTTAATGGAGGAAACCACTAGTCAACAGACATTGCCCCCAGTGCGGCCCGCCCGGACGACGCATCGTCGTTGGCTGTGCACCTGCTGAGTGCTCCAGGTGCCACTGACCCTGTGCAACACAAGTCGATGCCACGTGGCAATATTGAGGCAGAATTCAGTAGGCGAAAAACATTGCTCCCAGTGCGGCCCGCCCGAACGACGCATCGTCGTTGGCTGTGCACCTGCTGAGCGCTCCAGGTGCCACTGACCCTGTGCAACACAAGTCATCATCACGTGGCTGTGTGCCCTTTCTGACCGCTGCCTCCGGCCTACACTGCGGTCAGCAGGGCTCGCAAGTCAAATTGAGTCTTGATTCATTCATGGCAGAGTCCAGTAGGCAACAGACATTGCTTCCAGGGCGGCCTGCCCGGACGATGCATCAGCGCAGGCCGCGCACCCGCCGAGCGCTTCAGGTGCCACTAACTCAGTGCACCACAAGTCTTCACCACGTAGCTGTGGGCCCTTCCTGACCGCTGCCTCCGGCCTACAATGCGGTCAGCAGGTCCCCCAAGTCAAACGACGCATCATCGCAGGCTGCGTACCCGCTGACCGTCTCAGGTGCCACTAACTCAGTGCAGCTCAAGTCAATGCCACGTGGCTGTGGGCCCTTGCTGACCGCTGCCTCCGGCCTACACTGCAGTCAGCAGGTCCCCCAAGTCAAACGACGCATCATCGCAGGCTGCGCACCTGCTGAGCGTCTCAGGTGCCACTAACTCTGTGCAGCTCAAGTCAACGCCACGTGGCTGTGGGCCCTTGCTGACCGCTGCCTCCGGCCTACACTGCGGTCAGCAGGGCTCGCAAATAAAATCCAATCCTGACCTGCAAGGACACGCCATTATCGCTGGCTGCACACCCGCCACCACCGCCAGGATCACCTCCAACCAACAACTGCCAGAGTCGGAGGAGTCTCACAGCCAGCCTATCTAAGTTGCTCACACCTGTCTTGGATGCCATCATCAGCTTGATACCCTGCTCAGCTCTTCAGGTGCCACTAACTCAGTGCACCACAACTCATGGACCCTTCATGATTGAATTTAGTGCTGTGGACAGTGGACGCAACAATGTCACCTCAGGCAGTGTGGAAGACCTGGGACGATGATGATGAAGATGAGGCAGGTGTACCACACCCCACTGCAGCTGCAGCAGGAATATCCCAAAGGGACCAACTCATTAACAATTTCTTCACATGAGCACGCTCAGCTCTGGTGGCCCTACCTCAGTGCAGCTCAAGTCATCGCCACGTGGCTGTAGGCCTGTGCCGGCCGCCGTGCATCCGGTGCCACAAACTCAGTGCACCACAAGTCATGGACCCTTTATGATTGAATCTGTTTGTGTGATCCGATGATCACTGTTCTAGTTGTTGCCAGCACCAACCACTCCCTGAGGGCTGGCTTACACTCACCCCACACCCATCCAGCATAGGCGTCACTGGACATGTGATCCTGGTAATAAAAAGGGGCCGGGCGCACGTGCCCATAGCCAGTTCCACTATCTATCTAAGTGTGTCCGTGTGGTCATTATGTATGCATGATGGGCCAGGGCCCTACCACATTACATTGTGCTGTGGACAGCGGACGCAACCATGTCACCTCAGGCAGTGGGTAAGACCTTGGAAACGTGGCTTTGTCGTACCCCCCTGTAAGCGTAAGCGGAGTGGGCTGGGCCGGCGGACGCCAAGCCAGCATAGGGGTGTGAAGGATTTGCCCGGGGCTCTGGGCGTGGTTCAGTTCTGGCCTGGACAAGGAAGTAACTAATGAGTGTGTCACTGTTGTAGTGTCGGCACCACCCAGTCTGCAATCGACAATGTTGCAATGTAGCATGCACCCGGAGGGCGGGCTTGCACGAACGGGGAAATGAAGGAGCGCAAGACCGCTCGGGGTCTTTGCTCATACATGCCAAGTGTTGTGTGTATCTGTATTGCCGCAGCATGAGCCAAATGCCTAGCCTTAATCGCAGCGCGAGTTCAGCCAGGCATGAACTCTACATCTGTGTCCGCCCTATCCTTACCATAGGCCTACACTCACGTGGCCGCCCGCCTTCAACGGCCAACATCACAGTGTCGTTGTCAGGCTTGTGGACATGTGCAGACAGGCATGACAATCGTGTGCCGTAGGAGTTCAAGTGATGCAACCGCGCAGCGCACACAAGTAAATAGGCTCGGGGGAGGGAGTAGCAGCTGTGAGGCAACGTAACACACAGTGATGCCGCTCATTTGCCACATGCAAGACATGTCAAACATGAATCCCAAAGTCGCACACATCCCACCCCACCCCCAACAAGCCACATCACATTTCCTGAATGCAAGCAGATGACAAACTAACATTAGGGATGAAAGCTCCTTTGTCTGAACTATCAGGCGGAAGCACATCTGCACCTCCGACCTCGGAATTGCATGTGCCCGGCACCCCCTGACAGATACTATAGCAGCTGATGACGACTCCCACACTACGCACAGCCCGACGAAAGACCAACGTATACAGACCCCACACACAGAAGTCCTTGCTCGAAAGTTATCTTGCATGGAATGGCCTTCACACTTATTCCCACACCATCCCAGGCGTACAACCGTTGCACACTTCAACAACTCATTGATCCGAGCTGTGGCATTTCATCCACAGAACTGGCGCACGTCAGGACAGTGCTGCTTCAACCAGGGCCACTAACGCAATGGCAGAACATCCCGGACACATGC
Organism: Calotriton arnoldi; assembly: GCA_963921515.1. Lineage (NCBI taxonomy): Eukaryota > Metazoa > Chordata > Amphibia > Caudata > Salamandridae > Calotriton > Calotriton arnoldi. Next base: position 2,766,880 of record CAWUFW010000108.1, on the reverse strand, counting down.
ACAACCCCTGTCAGGTGGAACTGTACCGTGCACGTATGCTGCATTTACTGGGGGCACTGCCATTGGTAGTGCTGCGGATCAGTTACCGGCTAAGCTTCCGCCTTGCCAATGTCACCTGCGTTCAGCCTGTGTTGCATTGTCGCTCGTGCATATTCGAGTGGTCCATGGATGTCTGCCTATCCAACAGGACGGTAGCCGAACTGGATTTCGACATGTGTGTGCGCCCCCTGTTGGCCCACGACCATGAGTGTCACCGTGACACCCGTCTATGGGATGCCTGGATATTTGGCATACATGCTGGCTGCAAAAACAACAATTGATGGACAGAATGCAGAACAATGTCATACATTCACCCCAGTACAGAGATCTGGGCCTAAATCCATCGTTTTTTTGCTCACCATGCCATTCCAGTTTGCTGGACCTGGGAGATTGCAGAACTCCTCGTGTGCATTGACCAAATTGAGCCGCTCCCCTATTGGGCTGTAGTGCTAATTGGTGAAAGGGGGTGGACGCAGCACATCTGTCCGGACCTGCTAATGGTTAGCCTCGCCGTCCTGTTCGATGAAGTCGACAACGACCTCATGTTGGAAATGATTGCCTACGAAGCTGCACTAGCTTTCATGGACGTGTAACTATGTACCTGCAGACACAACAGTTTGGAACACATTGCACATGTCCCGATACCTTGTTGGAACTTGGGGTTCTGGTCACATCTCCCACGATGACAGTGGACATGGCTGCATTCGCCTGGACTCCGAATACATGAGCGGACAACAACGCGGGTAAACACACACCTGTAAATGGTGCTGCACTCCCCCGGAGTGGACAGCGGCGCTTGGCAACATTCCACGTTCTGACATACTGCTGCATTGGTCTGCATGTTGTGGCACTTTTCTTGGCCGTACTGACACGCATATGCTAATAAAGTCTACGCACCTTCACTTGTATTCAACTGTGATGAGTGTTGATTTGTATGACAATGTGTGTCTCACTGCCTATCTGGGTCATGGCCATACATGCATTACTACACCATCAGGGATGTGGGGTTGTACTAGTACATTATCATCTCACAGTTTCCTGCTATGCCACATGCGAATGGCCATTTTCCACACACAAGCGGCAGCAGTTGTGTCCTCTGTTCTGTTGTGCTGGTGTTGCTGTTTGTTCAACATTGTTGTAAATATTGCGGTGCTCTGGATCTTATGTGTGTGTGCTGCATTGTAGGTGAGTTGCCCCTTCAGCTCTGATTTGGCTGGCCCTTATCCCTTTCAGGCGGTGTGGCTTTCACTTCTGTGCTTATGCAGTGCTGTGATGTTGCAGACTTGGGTAAATTGGGCTCTTGGTTGGTGTTGTGACTCTTGGGCATGGTTTGTCCGCAGATGTGCTCTACTTAATTGTGCACTTGTGCCATTGTGCCCATCTCCCCCCGACCCCCCAGTCCCTGGTGGTTACTCACCCTGTTGCTGTTGTGTCGGGTCATGTTGAGCAGTGTCCGGTCCCCCAACTCCTGCCACCGTCTCCACACTGATGACTGTGGTCACCATTTCCTCCATCTCATCTAGCTCCTCCTGTGGCGCTGGTCTCCCACCTCCAGTCTGCATTGCTGCCTTCTGGTTGTCTGCGAGTTTCTGCTTGGTCTTGCGCTTCACATCATTCCAGCGCCTCTTGACCTCGTCCATTGTCCTCCTCAGCACTCCGACTGCATTCGCCTTGTCAAGGATGGACTGCCATATTGTATTTTTTGTTGCCAATGACACAGTGGAGGTGACGTACAGTTGTTAATGGTGTTCTATCACCTCCGTGATCAGGATCCTGTTTTCCTGCGGACTGAACCGGGTCTTCCTCTTCTTCTTCTCCTTGCCCTTCCCTGACCCTGAGGTCCCAGGCTGGTCCTCCGTGGGGCTTATGGGGTTCTGGTTGTCCTTTGTGCTTGCTCCGGCTACCTCCATGGTGCTTCGCAGTTGTTTGTGTTTTATTTGTGTTCTGTGTTGCCGCTTTTATTGTGCTTTTTGCAGCCTGACTTGTGGGACTTGCAGGCCTGGCGCTGCTTATCGCTGGATTTTTTATCGCGGTTGGGCACATCGCAACTTTTTTCACGTTCGGTTTGAGATTTTTATCGCCAACCCGGTAGTGTTATCGCGGACATTTGCCGCATTATCGGGGTACTATCGCATGTTACCGCCGTGTTGAGAACGAGACGTTAACACGGAGTTATTTTCCCACGTTAGACGGCGATATGAAAACTTGCGTTAACCTATTTTGGCGATGTTTATCTCGCGTTCTTGAGAATATTCCCCTAAGATTCCACTTAGTCTGCGCTCTGTCTTTGTCCCGCACCACACAGATAGTGCTAGAGAACAAAGAAGAGTGATTATTTAACAGCTTAGAGAAATATAGGCTTCTGAAACACCCTCAGGCAAACCCTGAGGGAGTCAGAACTCAGTATGTTTTTTGCTTGCAAACTGGAAAGAGGGAAAATAGGAAGGTTTGATCTGGCTATAGACAACCCTCTCACTGCCTATATGCATGGTCTCCCTGTGTGAGTGTGTCCTCTCGCTAGTACACACCGCATGATAACAGTGGCCCCTTATTGATTTCAAGGGGTTTAAGGTGATGTATGCTATGGTTAAAGTTCTGGCTGTAGAGCCTCATTATTTGGAAATTTCTGCATTTCTAAACCACTGATATAGTAGAGGATAAGGCTGCACTTTTCACGTTATCCCTTAACATCTTGTACCAAAGCAATGGACACTAACGCAATTAAACTCAGGTCGGCACCCATGTGTATAGATTAAAGAACTACACATTAAAATTGAATACTTGGCACCCAACTGTATAAATGCTGAACTATACTTTAAAATTGAATATTGAAAAGAAACAAGCCTTAGACTTGAGTGGGCCACCATTGCTCTACTCGAAAAACCGGGTTCCCAGATAGCCTAGGCCTATTCTCCGACATGCTGCTTTATTTGAGAACTTTGGGGTGTGGTTGGATGACTCCTTTTAATTCTAAACCTAAATCAAAAAAGTGATGTCCAATTGTTTTTTTTCTGTTCCTCACTGTTGGACCAGGCCCTTACTATATGGTCACCACAGACTTTTTCCTTCCTCTGCCTTCCTTTTGTTGGCTTTTAGGACTATATGCACTTTTCCCCTGTGTTAGACTTGGCATCTTTTGGCGTGTTTCCCCGGAGTTTTTGCTTTCTGACCTCCCGGTTTTGACTCTGTTTTTGCTGGCATAGTGTCTTTGCGCACTTTCTCACTGCTGTTCAGTGTTAAAGTGCAAGTGCTCCTGTTGTTAACTGTGTTATGGATTGGTGTTTCCATGATTGGCATATTTGATTTACATGTCAGTCCCTAGTAAAGTGCACTGAGTGTGCCAGGGCATGTAAATCAAAACCTGTTAGTGGGCCGCAGCACTGGATTGTGCCACCTACACAAACAGCTTGTAAATGTAACTCTGGCCTGCCATTGCAAAGCCTGTAGACAGTCTGGGACTGCCATGGCGATTTGGCAAGTGTACCCACTTGCCAGGCCCTTACCTTCCCTTTTCTTGCATGTCAGTCACACCTAAGGTAGGCCCAAGGTACCCCTGTGGGCAGGGTGCAGTGTATGTGAAAGGTAGGACATGCCCTGGTGTGTGTGGCATGTCCTGATAGTGAATTACTGCCAACTTCGCTTTTCACTATTGCAAGGCTACCTGTTCCGATAGGACAGAATGGGAAGTTTGTTTATAACATCTTATAAACATAACTGGCCCTAGGAACAAGGTAGAAAAATAAGGTTTAGTATGCCTGAACTCAGGATCTAAAAATGCATCTTTTAGTGAAGGTGATTTTTACATTCTGTGTTTGAAAATACCACTTTTAGAAAGTAGGTATTTTCTTGCCTAATCATCCAGTGTGCCTCTGCTAGGTTTGTGTATTGCAGGTCTGGCTTTTGGATGACAGGGCCTGGAGAGGGGCAGCAGCTCCAGAAGTCTGATGGGTCAGGGCTGGGCTGAGTAGACCTGGGTTGCATTTAGAGTGGTGGGAGGAGATTTCCTTGCACCTGAATGGGCCTGGTCTGCCTTGCACAATGCCGTCTCCACCCCCTGCCAGGAAGCTGCACCACTGAGGACAGAACTGGTTTTGGCTGGGTACAGACACTCTCTGCCTTCAGAGAACAAAGGATTTGGTGGTATAAATATTGGGGCCCAGACCCCAGAACTTTAGAACTCTTTTGGACCAAGAAGACTGCCAAGAAGAAGAGCTGGAGAAGCTGTGAGGAGGAACTACTACTTTGCTGGGTTGGCCTGCAGTGGCTGATTCTGTCTTGGGCAGTGAAAGGACTGGACTGAACTTTCTGCAATCTATTTTTGTGAGTTTCTCCAAGGGCTTGTGGTAGAGCTTGCCCCCTGTTCAAGAAGGCTCAGGAACAGCAAAGACTTCAAGTTCTTCTGCCCTCAGCACTGGGGACTGTGTGTTTTGTGCTGCAACAGAAGAAAAAGCAACCCGATGCCGTCTACGATGCCGCTGCCGACTCCGTGTCCTGAAGGCACCGCAGAGGGCACCGCCGCAATGCCGCACCGCGACCCTGGTCTCACGGACGCCGCCACCGAGCTGCTGCTCGCATCGCGACCTGTGGGCACCGCACTCCGCATCGCCTTGCTTCACGACGCCGCCTTGGTATCCTCGACGCCGCCGCTCCACGCCGAAATCAACGCCACTGCTTGCACCGTGGTTCGAGGGCACCACTCATAAAGTTACACAACGCACCGCCCTCATCCCGCACCGCAGCCTTGGCCTACCGACGCCGGCGCCATCGACTCCAGTTCATCAGCCGACGGCAGCGCTTCAGCAACGATCACTCCTCTGCTTGCACCGTGACCTGCCAGCACCGCGACGAGCACCGCATCACTTCGCACCGCGACCCTGGTCTCACCCACGTCGCCATTTGACACCGCCACCGAGCCGCTGCTCGCATCGCGACCTGAGGGCACCGCACGCCGCACTGCTGCACTTCGCACCGCAGCACCCGACGCCTGCCGACACCAGCGCTCCTGACTTTAACCGCGAAGAGTTCGATTTGCAACGCGTGTGACTTCAAGGGCCCGACGACTCCTGCACCAACCTTCGGAACCGACGCCTGCGGACGCCGTACTTTCGGAGCTCAACGAAAGGTCGCCGATGCCCTGCATTTCTAAAGGTACTGTTTTGCCGGTCTTCCCGACACCGTAGCTAGCCCGTGACGCCGCGGTCAGCCAGAACTGTTTGGATTTGTTTGTTCATGACGCCGTGATATCCCCAGAGGGAGCTATCGACTTCAAGGAACTGTTTTTCAAGGTTCTTTTGATAACTGAAGATTTCTAAATACTGTATTGTGGATTTTTTATCATTTTTGGTCTTGTCTTAAGTATATAAAAATATTGGATATTTTTCTAAACTGGTGTGGTGTCCTTTTGTAGTGCTTACACTGTGTTACTGTTGGTTATGTGCAAATGCTTTACACACTGCCTCTAAGATAAGCCTGACTGCTCGTGCCAAGCTACCAAGGTGGTGAGCATGGGTTATTTTAGGAGTGTAACTCCCTTATCCTGACTAGGAAGAAGGGTCCCTATTTGGACAAAGGTACCTACCTCTGCCAACTAGAGACCCCCATTTCTATCATTGGTTGTCAGCGGTGAGGATAGGACTTGTGTTTGCACCTCACTTACAGTGATTGGTGGGCACTACTACCATATCGCAGACCATTACGTGGCACATACTGGTTCTTTTTCTTTTTGGCCTAGTTTTTGATCTTGCCGGTTTTGAACTTGCTACTTCATCATGCCTGAATCAAGAGCATCATCAAGTGCATCCTTGGAAGTAGCCTTCGAGGAGGATAGGTTGAAATCCTACAACGTGAAAGAGTTGAAGGCCATTTGCAAATACCTAAAAGTCCAAGTCAGAGGCCTCACCAGGAAGGAGGAGCTACAAAAGGCGCTGAGGGCCTGGGTAGCAGCCAGACATGCCAGCGAGCAGTATGGAAATCTCAGTGGAGAGGTGGAGGAGCCTATTCCTAGGGTGGATGTGCTTTTGGGAGGGGGAGAACCCTCCAGGCCAGGCAGCAGTGGCCTGTCCCCGGAGGAGCTGGAGGACAGGCGGGAAGCGAGGAAGTTCGAGTTGGAAAAACTCAGGATGGAGAGTGAGAGGGAAGAGAAGAGAATAGCCATGGAGGAAAGAATGATGATCTTAGATCATGAATGTAGTCTTAAGGAGCTGGAGCTAACGAGTAGGCCCAGCTCAGATGGTGGCTGAAACTCATCAGTGCAGTCAGATCGAACTGTGCACATCCCCAAGAATGTAGGCAAGGAGTTCAAGAAGGGGGATGACATACAAAGGGGGTTTCAGGGTTATGAGGCATCTATACACATGAATGGGGTCCCTGAGAAGAATTGGGGGGCAGGATTATGGCTTCTTTTGACAGAAGAAGCAAGGGATACTTTGATAGCTTTGGGTAAGGGGTGTAACCTCACCTATGCTGACATGAAGGAGGCCCTTCTCACCAAGTATGGTCTCACTCCTGAAAAGTACAGGGATCAGTTTAGGTCCAGTAAGAAGTCTGATGCCAACACTTGGTTGGAATGTGTAGATTCGATTTGCAGGTCACTGGATGGTTGGGTGAAGGGCAGTAATGTGACAGATTTTCAGGGGCTCTACAATTTGATTGCATGGGAGCACTTGTTATGTCCCGTATAGAGGTCCTAATGTAGACCCATTCATACATGCCCTAAAATGGACGTATTCGTATTTGCCCTAATATGGTCATATTCGTACTTGCCCTATTATGGTCAAAGCCGCATATGCCCTATTACGGTCATAACTGTACATGTCCTATTATAGTCATGATTCCTTATATGGGCATGATCTTTCACCTACATTGCTCCTCGCTAGTACACAACGAGCTCTGAGGGCTGAACGTTATCTAGTCTGTGGTTTTGAATACAGCAGGGTTTTTCCCAAACATAGGCCCACACTGTACTCATCAATTATGCATGGCTCTCTAGTAATACACCACCTGCATAATATGTATGTACAAAGTTCACCCCTGACGTCTTCCTCAAGTCTAACAAGGGCCAATACAAACCATACGAAGCAACTAGAGTCTTCAGGGTATAAATACACCACATCTTACCCCGGTAAGACAGAGGGAACCGAGACTTCCATGCTGACACACTGACCAGAGATGCTGAGGCTCCTGCATGTAGTCGCTCCAGCTGACAGAGGTTTAACACAGCCCTTGCAGGGTGTCCAACTCGAGACCAGGACGGGGTCCCACACTCTCTCTATTCAGGTATGGGGGTTCGACTAAATCCTAGAAGGATTCTTGGCTCTTAGGCTTTTAGACCTACACATATGCTAGGTACACTCAGGTACATCTAGTTAGGCATTGTAGGAGTACGCACACTTTTCATAATGCTTTTTATACTCATGTATGTATTCATGATTATTGCAATATGGTAGAACTGTTCTATCTCTTTGCTTTTATTGTACTGATGATAATATATCTCTGCTATTGTCTGCTGGTTGCCGCAGCACATATATTTTACACTAGGATAACAACTGTTCAATAAATACTTATTGAAACGCCCAGACTGTTTATTCTGTGTAACTCTCTGAGACAAACCGAACAAGTAAGCACGAGTGACTGAGCGAAAAGTAGTACATTGTTTCCAGGATTCTGAGGGATCATGGTTGTCATGATCTAAGGTTGCCAGAAACTAATCTCTCCCTGATAAGAGGAGATTCTAGTGGCACTGTGAGCTAGCTAATGCAAATCCGGCTAACATATGCGGTGGGGGTGTACAGAGTCAGTCTAACACCAAGCCCACGGTTTATGTTATCCAAACGCGCAGGTCCTGCATGGGTACTATAGGAACTACATGACATGGCGCCGCCAACGTTGGTTGGGTACTTATTTAACAGTAGAATCTGAGTAGTTCAGTCGTGCTATTCTCAGAGAACCTACTCACAAAACCCCAGAGACGTCTGGAGTGGGTGGGCACAAACTCCGCCACAGCTGAGTAGGCGAGATATCCGATTTATCGGCTGTTGGTTATTCAAGCTTGAAGGACATTTAGTTCCTAAATTGTGCATAAAACCTTTTAACTAAGTTCTCTTGGAAAAGCTTTTCTTTTCAAAATGACTCAGAGCGATGAAGAAAGAGTAGATCTGCATCTCTCAGCCGGAGAACAACCCAAAAATGCAATTGAAATTGCACCCAAATTCAGACATACGCTCACCATGAAACTATTAAAAAATGGTTTACCACCAAGGAGTGGCGTAGTAGCTCTCGTGATTGAGGCACACAAATCAAATAAAACAGAGGTATTCTATTCATGGGTTACATTCCCAGCAGCAGATGCCGTAACAGAGACATTTCACTACTACATAGAAGGAGATGCACCAGAGGAATACTGTCCATTCGATGACATAGAGATTCCACTCGCTTACCAGGAACACTTATACTGGTTTAAAGGCGCCCTACCCCACTTAAGAGCAAGAGTAAGATTAGGCCCGCTCGGAGGAGACGTAGCCACATGGCCGATATTAGCGGCTTATACACTGCATCCTGACATTGGCACAATGCCACAGCCAGAATTACTCATACAACACAGAGATTTAATCAAAATCTACAGAAACTTGACCCAATTCGTCATGAGGACTCTCACAGTTCAACCAACAACAGTTGCAACAAACGGGACCCAATACCAGGGTACAGCAACTAAAATTACTCCTCAAACATTACACGCGGTAATGGGCAAAATGCCCACAAAACGCAAACAAATACCATTCTGGATAGCTCAGAAAATAACTCAGCCTGAGGCAGTATTCCCGAATACTACCACCTATGATAAACAGAATACTAACAATCTGCTTGCCCATGGGGATCACACCACAAATAGAGGACTGCACCTCTTGGGGTTCAGTCTTTGCTGCCATATATACCAGAACACATGGTATCCCGCAATTAGCAGTAGTACCTGACGTATTGAGACAGATACAAAATGAGTACGGAGCAGGGCCTGCCCTTAACTTAGGGATGAAGTTACTAAATAACTTTGACCAGGTATTAGCCATAATACTAGCTAACATTAAGGGAGAAGCAGCTTCAGTGGCGATCCGCCAACGTCTAAGAGAGTTCAGTCCAGTAGATCAACAACACGAACTACCCAAAATAATTGAAACTGCATATGCAGAACTAGGCAGAGACAGTCTAGGTGGGAAAGCATTAAAACCACAACTGGTGGGCAGTCCTGAAAAGGACACTACAAAGCAGACACCTACTTCTTCTAAAAAGAAGTGGGAAAATAAAAAACAACAAAAGTCTAAAGACAACAGATTTCAATCCAGAGGTAGGTCTCCTCAACAGGAGCCCTCTGAAAGGAGGTATAACCTCAGGAATAGGGATAATATTAAAAAACCTGACAGGTATCAGGATACTCATACACGTTCCTCTCGTTCCTTTCAGGGTTCATCAAAAAACTCAGAGAGGGAAGGACGGTCAGAGGAGCGTACAAAGTCCAGAGACACGCAACGAGCTGCGGACTACGCACCTAAAAAAGAAGATAAACAAAAACAGAAACCTCAGTTCAAAAAGAAGAAGGTAGCAGGTCTCAAGATCAGACATGCCCAGAATTCTGAGGACACAGTTTCTGAACGGGGAATGGGCTCTGACGATGCTAGACAGCGCGGCAGAAGTAACAATAGTTCGCCAGAACCTGAAGGAATTTCTGGTGACAGCGGAGTTGAGTGAGTATATCACGGTGGAAACACCTGATACTCGGGTAAGTGTCCCACATAAGTTACATGAGATAACACTCCGGATGGTGGGGGACAAGCCCAGAAAAATTAAAGGTCTATTTTGGAAAAATCTGTCATCTGGATATGACATCCTATTAGCAGAGCAAGACTGGCCGCCAGCCTTCGTCATGGAGTGCCCTAAGGGAGAAAAGGTAATTTTTCCAGCATTATCCGACCTCGTTCCCATACATTTAAAACATGCATATGCGCAGGAGTGGGCGGTTGCCCTAGCTCCAGCATTGTACAAAAATCATGTTGGTTGGGATGAGGATTCAACCCACCACGTGATCCCGTTAAAAGTTTCCCCAAATACTCAAAGGCAATATCCAATAAAGCAGGAAGCTAAAAAACAAGTCAGGGAGATCCTAGATCAACTTGAATACCAGGGAGTGATAGAAAATTGCACTTCACCTATGAACAATCCTTTGTTCCCCGTAGCCAAACCTGACAACACATATCGTTTAGTTTTGGATTACAGACATTTAAACACTTGCACAAAGACATTTGCAGTTCAAAATGCACACAGTGCCGCATTGATGAATAACATTGTGCGCAAAAAATACAAAACAACACTTGATATTTCAAATGGATTTTTCTGCCAAAATATAGCACCTGAAAGCAGGTATCTGACCGCATTCAGTGCGTTAGGGTCCCAGCGACAATTTTGTCGACTAGTCCAAGGGTATAAAAATAGCCCCGGGGTATTTTCAGCACGAGTAACAGAGTTACTCCAAAATTTGGATGAAGAAGCATTGTCCTATGTAGATGATATTTATCTAACGGACGATGACTTACCGAGGCACTTGACCAGGGTGAGCACCATTATTATGGGATTCGCCTCTGAGGGCTATAAATTTAATTTAAAAAAATCAAAAATTGCCCATCTCAATGTCCTGTTCTTAGGGTATGAGCTGTCAAGTGAAGGAAAAAGCCTAGCAGCTAACTTTTTAGAAAAGTGTGTGCTGCTCCAACCTCCAAAATCATTAAAGAATTTACAATCAATTCTGGGATTCCTAAATTTTGGTCGAACATACATTTTGGATTACGCAGAAAGGGTAAAACCTTTCTACGACTTAATAAAACCTGATTTTTCAATCAGACAATGGACACAGGAACATACAAATATCCTGCAATCCCTACAGAAAGACATGATAGCTTCTAAACATTTACAGACACGCGTAAACGTACGCAACTTAGTGATCCGAGTAATAGCGGGTCAATGCGGGTACACTTATTTATTTTTTAATGAAGGCGAAACGGTACCAATCGCATACAAATCACACCTGTACACAAACGCAGAGATGCGTTTCACTTCAACAGAAAAAATCCTGACAGCAGTTCAGACCGCTGTAGCAAGAGAAAGAGCTCTGGCTCAGGGTAAACGCATAATTGTCGTGACCCCAGTACCAGCTTTAGAAGCTGTTACAAAAGCTAGCATTCCAAATGCGAAAGCCTTACATCCCAGATGGATACAATGGGCTAATTCTCTTACTGCAACGGATGTTGAATACAGATTTGATCCAAATTTAAAAACACAAGCATTTCTGCAATACGAACAAGAATATCCTCTACCAAATGAGATTTTGCCTCTAGATCAGTATGAATACATTATTTACACTGACGGATCTGCTCAACCGGCCATAGGGAGTAAGCAAGCTTACAGCGCAGCATGTGCGATTGTTAAAGGTCACATGCGCAATGGAAAGTTCCAGCCAAGTTTCACTAAAACGCAATCTCTAGGAGACTGCACGGCTCAGTTGGCAGAATTAAAAGCACTGATACTGGCACTTGTAAACACGGAACACAAATTCCCCACACTTAGGGGCCGATTCCGATTTAGGCCGGAAATCTCTCCGACCGAGCCGGACCCGGAGAGATTTCCGACCGAATCGGACCCTAGCAGTCCGACCGAACGAGTACGATGCGTTTGCATGCTATTGGACTCGATTCGGTCGGACTCCCATTGAAGTCAATGGGAGCCGGTCGTACAACGCGTACGCGGGCTCCCATTGACTCAATGGGTGCGAGGCGAACAAGGGCGCCCCCTACAGCGGGTACGCGTCGAAGCGGGTCGCGCCGTACATGCACAGGTCGGGGGGACCCATGGGTTCCCCCTGTGTGCGACTCGCGCGGCTAGGCATACAGGGGGGTCCGACAAGGACCCCCAAAGTGCGGCTCCAACTGCTCTTTCGAGCCGGATGGCGCGAGTCGGTCGGACTGCTCGCGGCGCGCATAGTACTTACCCGGCCGGGGAAAGTCTCCATTGCGCGGTGCGAGTCGTGTCCGTGCGAGTCGGTCGGAGCGGTTGGGTCCCGCAAACGAGTCGGTCGGCGATTTCGCGTACGCTCGCATTGTACTCGCTCGCCGAGACGCACGTCCGACTCAGTTGGGAAACAGGGCTCCGAATCGGATCCGGTAATGCGACTCCAATTCGGAGCCCTACCGGCCGAGATCGGAATCGGCCCCTCATTGTGTGTGATTCCTTTTACTGTGTACAGTCGTACAATGAAAATTTACATCATTGGGAACAAAACGGGTTCAAAGATGCGAAAGGTGGCCCAATTAAGCATAAAATGCTATGGGAACAGGTAGTGGAGTTGAGAAACGAACTACCAAGGGCTCACGTGATACATACACAGAGTCATCAGCGTGATGGCGTTCTCATTGAAGGGAATTCATTGGCTGATGAAGCCGCAAAGGGGGCTGTACACACAGCGTCCGTAGCTGCAATCACTCATTCAAAAACGAGAATAGACGGCGAGATTTTGGTAGCTGTCAATGCTTCACGCAAAGGCAGCACAGCAGTACCTAAGAAATTTCCACTCAAGTACTCCTACAAGTTAGATGCACAAAACATTCCATATGCTCAGATTCCTGGAGTGGGAGATAGAGTAATACCAAATATGGATCGTAGGCAAGGCTTAATTCTAGCAGCACACGAGGGTTTAGGTTCTGCGCATACAGGCGTTACAGTGACTATTTCTTTCTTGAAACAGCGCTACTGGTGGCCAGGGTTAACAAAGCAGACCAAAGACTATGTCTTAAAGTGCGACATCTGCCAGCAGATGAAGGGCTCCACCGTAACACGCCCAGCACAGACACCATTACTAAAATCAGACAAACCTCTCGCATGTGTATATTTGGACCATTGCGGACCCCTACAATCGGATGGGGCCAAGAAATATATCATGGTTGCAGTGGATTCCTGCTCTAGATTCCTATGGGTTTGGCCTCAGCGCTCGGCTGACGCTCGAACTGTTATAAAAGATTTGCGAGTCTTTATCGGCACATACGCAGTTGGCACGTTACATTCTGACCGTGGCCCAGCGTTTAGCTCTCGGGCTTACAAAGAGGCCATGGAAGGAATGGGCGTAGCATTGCGGTACTCCTCTCCGTACCATCCTGAGGGAAATTCTGTTGTGGAGAGGAAAAACCGTGACTTAAAGCAATCTTTAACAGCTAGGGTATTAGGCAAAGGCGGTAGATGGGTCGATCACCTTTATGGGGTCCAACGAGCAATAAACAATCAGCCAAGAAGCTCTCTAGGGTGTGTCACTCCTTACCAGGTCCTATTTGGGACAAGAATGTGGGTACCTGATCATGATTGTGAAGGCACAGTGGCACAGTGGCGGATGAAAAACCATTTGATATCCATGATCGTTTGGCTGTTTTACAGTATCTAAATGAATCCAGGACACAACAAAGCAACGTCCACTTAAAACAGACCGCCACTGAGGAAGTCAAGGCAGTAACGGCAAGACCTGTCTGGATCCCAAAAGTTGGGGATCTGGTCAGGGAAAAGATTTCAGACAAGAAAGAATTTGGGCCATCCTACAGAAAGCCTGTACCGGTCCTAGCAATCCAAGGCACAAGAACTGTACTTCTGCCGCCTCTTGCCGGGAAAAAGGAGAAGAGATTTGTCTCAATGGACTTAATCAAACCACACTATGTGGCCGATACTAAACAGTAGGCCTCGTGGACTCCACAGTAGCAGATGCCCTCCTCTCGCTACAATCCAAGAAGTCCAAACAGAAAGACTCATCACATTTGAAGAGCCACCTGTATGGAATGAAGGACTAAGCAACAATGCTATGGAACTCGTTCCACTTCAACAAGAAGAAAATCAACTAAACAACCAAGTTGCAATAAGACCGACTACAGACGTCTACGTCAACATGCCTCGTCAAGAGCAAAATCCAATTTCAACAAATCCCGATGCATTTCCAACAATTGATCGAACTGCTTCTGGCTATTTCATGAACTTTGATACGTTTTCACTGGATCCAGGCGAGCCGGAAACGACGCCAGCCAAAAAATCACTCCAACAGAAGCTCACTGACTTTTTGAACTTTTTTAGAAAGACTTAACTGGTGTCACCTTGGATAGAACTATGGTATATCACTGGGATTTTCTTTTTTCTTTTCTGGCTAGGTTTAATTATAACTTTTAGTATGCTTATTAATGGACGAGATCTCCAGCAGAGCTCTACAGCCCAATGAAATGTTAGAAGGTACTTCAGACTATGATACATTGTACTGTTACCAACATTATGGTCATCATTTCTTGCACAAATCTATAACACCTAGAAATGTATTTGAATACCACCAGTGGGAACACTGCCCAACACCTCCGAAAGGTAGTTCGCAAACTTTTGCACAGAAATTCACATACTTTTCAGGGTTTAATACATCTGACCCGAAGTCATTTTATTACAAAGTGGCAAAAACATCAGCACAGAAAATTATGTTGGCTAACACCAAACAGATTTACTCTGCTTCCTTTTTGGCCCAGTTGTCTACACAGGGTTTCTAACTATGGAAGGACACTACAGATTTAAAATCAATCTGGGGTTCTAGGGACTGGCAAGTCCAGGGAACAGAAGCACTATTTAGAGCATGCCTCATTCCACAGCAGATTTGTATATTTCTGAATGAAACTGTGCAACAGACATCCTGTCTTGGACTAGCCAAGAACAAGGAAATGAACACACCGGGGTTTCCAGCACCATCACAGATGGGTGGGGGGCAGAATTCAACTACACAGGGGTAGTATTAGATGACATTCTCCAGTACAACAGGTCTGATCCCAATTGGACAGAATGGCTGATTTGGCCCATTGACACAAACACATGTCAACAGAGATTCCTAGGTATAACCGAGGGGTTTAGTATCAGTAGGCCAGATACACGCTATGTACAAAGACAACACCCGGGGGTAGTGACATCCTATATTGTTGGGAAGTTGTGCCTTGATTGGCTAGAGACCTCAACACTCACAGAAGTGAAACATCACTTGACCTTACTCACACCTGATGTAGACCTTAGGGATTTTTTATTAGGCCCTAGGAAAACACGTCAGAAACGTTTCATATATGCCGGCATTTATGCCTATTATAATGAAAACTGGAAAATATCCCAACACGAGGCCACAGAAAGAATACGGGAAATAGACCGTATTAACCTAGAGAAGGCATTAGCTGTAGTGGATAATGGGTTAACAACTTTGACCTCCAGGATTTACTCCTTAGGCAACATTGTGTCTTCGGCAATTGACATATTAGAACAAGATCTGGCCTTGTTACAACACGGGCAATCTCAGCTACGTTCTATTATGATGCTAAGCTGGACGCTACAATCTTTGCGTGCAGGCTATGTGCCCTGGCGTTTTATAAACACCACGTCTCTGTTTTCAGAATACAATCTAACTGATAAACAGACAGAAATGGCACAAAGGGGAGCCAAATATACAATGCTGCGTATTGAGAAACTGGAAAGGTTACCATTTACTGTAGCCGAATTACCATCAACTGAATGGCTAATTCATGGCCAAATCACTCTGCCGGTCACTACGTTTCAGTTTCAATATTGCCTTGAGCAAAGGCAGGCAGGCAAATACGAAAAAATGGGTAAGGGATACATTAAGGAATCTTGGGAGTTACCATATAGATATCGATGCCGGAATGGGGATCGAGAAGTATTTCTGAGCGGTGCAAACTGCAAGAATGCTTTAAGTGGTTCTCTCATGTGTCAGGATATTTCTCTGCACGGAGCCTGTAGCGGTTCAGTAGCAAACCTATTGTGTCACATGACTGGGACCCCAGCTGCCGTGATCACGCCGGTTTTTGAGCTGCTCTCGAATGTGAGTTACTTGATGCTAAATGATCAAGGTTGCTGTGTGATGCTTCCGGGCGTCACCTATCTGGTCACTGTTAACTCCAGGGTTACTTGCTGTATGCAAGTATTGCTTCCGCCACTGGACACAGTCAGGGAGGCGCCACTATGGCCTTCACTGAACATTTCTTTCATACAATTTGATACTCTGAGCAGACTGCAAGCCATGCTTTTACAGCAACCTGTGCCCTTAACCTCCGCTCGAGAAACCTATGAACTTCAAGTTGCAAGGACCTCGAGTGAGACACAGGCGCTCATACGTACAAACTGCCCCATTCATTTCGTAGAAATGGTGGGACGTATCTTCAATATGTCTGATACGAGCGGTATTGTACACCTATTTAAGACCATAGGTTCAGGACTGTTAAGCACCTTTCAGACAGTCCTCGGAGTAATTCCAAATTTTATACACTCCGTATTGGGAAGCGTATTTGGAGGACTCCCGCTTATCCTATTACTGATTGCAGGGGTCCTATTTATAATACTACTGCTACGCAATGGACGGCCCAATTCCCGAGGGAATGGCGAACATGCTCCTGGAGCGGAAATACCGTGAATGCATGGTACAACTTCTGGGCATTTCTTGCCTGCGAGAACTCAATGCCTCCTGGTTTCTATCCTTTCGACCAGTCTGGGTAGACTGCATCTTACCTGTTCTTCGATGCCTGCTTTGCGGAGAAGAATGCACGTTGGATCTTTGTCTAACATTTCCATCAGATGCGCCTCCGGACACGGATGCAATGCTGAACCCCCTAAAGGCCCATGCTCTGCGTTGTCTCCAGCGTCTTCCAATTCTGATGAATGCATTCCTTGAGAATCCACAGGTGTCGACTGCTCCTGCTGGGTTAGGTGACTCCTCCACAGGCACCCAGGTAACATCTGCCGCACAAGCTGCCGCAGCACCGACTGTTGGTAGTGCTACATATCATCTATGTGCGATTGACGTTCTCTGTGAGGCGTTGGATTTGTCATCTGCAGTAGCTCACACTGATAATGTTGTGCTTCCCAGCCAGGACACTTAATCTCAAATTGGCTCATCGCGTCCTGGGAAAGAATTCGGCTTCTCCACTCGTTTTCATAATAAACGAGCAAATTTGAACATTTCCTAAATTGACACTTTCGCTTGAGAAAAGCATGGCCTTCTTCCGCTTTGAGTGAAGCAACTTATATAGAAAAACAAAATAGACATTCTTTTAGTGCCAATTGGAAATAGATGAATTATTAACATTTTAGGAAGATTTTTTTTTAACAATTTTAAAACCATGTTTTTACTTGCTTTTAAAATGTTTTTAAATTGTCCAGATTTTAAGTATGGTCATTGTCATCCTATTCGGAAGAGGAGTGGGTGTTATGTCCCGTTTTGAGGCCCTAATGTAGACCCTTTCATACATGCCCTGAAATGGACGTATTCGTATTTGCCCTAATACGGTCATATTCGTACTTGCCCTATTATGGTCAAAGCCGCATATGCCCTATTACGGTCATAACTGTACATGTCCTATTATAGTCATGATTCCTTATAAAGGCATGATCTTTCACCTACATTGCTCCTCGCTAGTACACAATGAGCTCTGAGGGCTGAACGTTATCTAGTCTGTGGTTTTGAATACAGCAGGGTTTTTCCCAAACACAGGCCCACACTGTACTCATCAATTATGCATGGCTCTCTAGGAATACACCACCTGCATAATATGTATGTACAAAGTTCACCCCTGACGTCTTCCTCAAGTCTTACAAGGGCCAATACAAACCATACGAAGCAACTAGAGTCTTCAGGGTAAATACGCCATATCTTACCCCGGTAAGACAGAGGGAACCGAGACTTCCATGCTGACACACTGACCAGAGACGCTGAGGTTCCTGCATGCAGTTGCTCCAGCTGACAGCAGTCTAACACAGCCCTTGCGGGGTGTCCAACTCGAGACCAGGACGGGGTCCCACACTCTCTCTATTCAGGTATGGGGGTTCGACTAAATCCTAGAAGGATTCTTGGCTCTTAGGCTTTTAGACCTACACATATGCTAGGTACACTCAGGTACATCTAGTTATGCATCTTAGAGTACGCGCACTTTTCATAATGCTTTTTATACTCATGTATGTATTCATGATTATTGCAATATGGTAGAAATGTTCTATCCCTTTGCTTTTACGTACTGCTAATAATATATCTCTGCTATTGTCTGCTGGTTGCCGCAGCACATATATTTTACACTAGGATAACAACTGTTCAATAAATACTTATTGAAGCTCCCAGACTGTTTATTCTGTGTAACTCTCTGAGACAAACCGAACAAGTAAGCACGAGTGACTGAGCGAAAAGTAGTACATTGTTTCCATGATTCTGAGGGATGAGGGTTGTCATGATCTAAGGTTGCCAGAAACTAATCTCTCCCCGATAAGAGGAGATTCTAGTGGCACTGTGAGCTAGCTAATGCAAATCCGGCTAACATACGCGTGGGGGTGTACAGAGTCAGTCTAACACCAAGCCTACGGTTTATGTTATCCAAACGCGCAGGTCCTTCATGGGTACTATAGGAACTACACAACACACTTGTCTAGTCCATGTTTTGCAGATCTGTGCCAGCACTTGGTTGATAGTAAGCTAACTGACCCCAGGAAGCTTGCTATGGAGGCGGACCGCTGGGTGAGTACCCGGGTCCACAAGAAAGCGTTTGGGGGAGACTCAGCCAAAGGTGGGCAGGGTCCCCAGCAGAAAAGTGGGGGGGACAAGGGTAAAGCACAGGAGTTCTCTAAAGGGCCCCAAACTAACACCCAGAGTAAAGGTTCCCATCCCCAGGAGATAAGAAAGCAGTGGTCTCTTTAGGAAAGCCTGCTGAGACCGGCCCCCGCAAGTGTTTTGCATGTGATCAGGTGGGTCACTTGAAGGGGGACCGCAAGTGTCCCAAGAGGGCACAGCCACTCACCGGTGGGCAGTCTAGTGTAGCGCTTGGGGAGGAGGGGTGCCCACAGAAGGGTGGGGATCCGCAGAAATGACCCTCGTCTCACTAGGGTACAGTGAGATGGTCCCAGGAAACCAGGTGCCCCCTAACACAAAGAAATATAGCACTTGGGTGACCATCAGTGGGAAAAGGGTAGAGGCTCTCAGAGATACTGGAGCCAGTGTGATCTCAGTCCGGTGTCACCTGGTCTCTGAAGAGCAGATAGTCCCAGGGGCATTCCACCAAGTAGTTGCTGTGGACAACTCATAGCACCAGTGTATGGTGGCACAGGTTCCCTTTGAATAGAGTGGTGTTTCAGGTCCCTTGAGGGTGGTTGTGAGCCCTACCATGCCTGTAGATTGTCTGCTAGGTAACCACCTGGAGCAGTCCTTGAGGAAGGATGTTGAGCTCAGGTCTCACTTGGAGATGCTTGGGTTGCCAGAGTGAGCATGCGTGTCCACTCAGTCAATGGTGGCCAGAAAGGGCGATCAGAAGGACCTGTAGCCTGAAACAGTGGCCCAGGTCCCTGCCAAGAGAAAGGGCAGGGGGTGTGGGATACTGGCCCCTGAAGTTCCCACGGACCCGGAGGAGGCTGACCTTGAGGGGGATGCCCCGGTGCCTACAGGGGAGCAGGTAGCTGAACTGGGGGACATCTCTGAGCTGACCCATTGGCAGCAAGAAGGGGGTCCCACCAGGGTAGAATTCTGCAGGGAGCAGAAAGAGTGCCCTTCTCTGGAGGGTCTGCGGTGGCTGGCTGCAGACCAGGCAGCTGGTGATCAGTCTGGATCACATTGGATCTACTGGGAGAATGGTCTCCTGTACAGTGAGCCTAAGGTTGCTGAGCCTGGGTCAGCCCGTGTGCTGGTGGTACCCCAGCGCTTCAGGACCTTCCTTCTGGGTCTGGCTCATGACGTGCCTTTGGCAGGACATTTGGGGCGGGACAAGACCTTTGACAGGCTTGTCACCCACTTCTTCTGGCCCCAAATGCAAAGGCAGTCGGATGGACATTGTAGGTCTTGCCAAACTTGCCAGGCAAGTGGTAAGAGTGGGAGGAAGGTCAAAGCTCCTCTCCAACCTTTTCCAGTTGTTGGAACACCCTTTGAAAGGGTAGGGATGGACATTGTGGGGCCACTGGATCCGAAGACAGCAATGGGCAACAGGTACATCCTGGTCTTGGTGGACCATGCCACCCGGTACCCAGAGGCAATCCCTCTCAGGACAACGAAGGCACCAGTGGTGGGCCGGGCGTTAATGGGGATCTTTTCCCACGTGGGGTTTCCCAGAGAGGTGGTTTCTGACAGGGGGACCAATTTCATATCCAAGTATATGACATCCTGTGGAAGGAGTGTGGTGTAACCTACAAGTTCACCACTCCTTACCACCCCCATGGTAATGGTCTGGTAGAGAGATTCAACCAGACCTTGAAGGGCATGATTAAGGGTCTAACAGAACCCATGAGGCGTAAGTGGGACGTCCTCTTGCCATGCCTTCTCTTTGCACACAGGGAGGTGCCACCGAAGTCTGTTGGGTTCAGTCCCTTTGAGCTTCTGTATGGTCACCCTGTGAGAGGACCTCTGAGTTTGGTGAAGGAAGGCTGGGAGGCAGCTCCCAGGAAAACTCCCCAGGATGTGTTTAGTTACAGGCTGGCCTTCAGAAACCAAACTGTCCGCTTCAGGAAACTCGCTCAGGCGAACCTAGAAGCAAGCCAGAAGAAATGAAGAAGTGGTATGACCAGAATGCCACTCTGGTCGAATTTCAACCTGGACAAAAAGTGTGGGTCATGGCCCCAGTGGAACCTTGTGCCTTGCAGGACACGTGGACTGGACTGTTTGAGGTGGTGGAGCGCAAAAGTGATGTCACCTACCTGGTGGTTTTGTGGACTCCAAGGAACCCTTTGAGGGTCCTGCACGTGAACCGCCTCAAGCCCCACTTCGAGAGGTCCAAAGTGAGCATGCTCTTGGCGACAGATGATTGGGTGGAAGAGGAGAGTGAACCATTCCCTGACCTCCTGTCCACCAAGGAGCATGATGGGTCAGTGGAAGGTGTGATCCTCTCCCCTACACTGACCCCAGAGCAGCAGAGCGACTGTCACCAGTTGTTGGGACAGATTGCCCCACTGTTCTCTCTGACCCCAGGTGTTACTCACTGGTATACCCATGACGTGGACACTGGTGACAGCCCTCCTGTAAAACACAAGATTTACAGGTTGACTGACCGAGTCAGGGCCAGCATCAAAGAGGAGGTCTCTAAGATGTTGGCATTAGGGGTGATCGAGCCCTCCAACAGTCCTTGGGCCAGACCAGTGGTCTTGGTCCCAAAGGCTGCTGCACCCGGTGCCACTCCAGAACTGCGGTTTTGTGTGGACTACTGTGGGCTCAATGCCGTCACCAGGACTGACGCGCACCCCATCCCCAGAGCTGATGAGCTCATTCATTGGTTGGGAGCTGCCAAGTTCCTCAGCACGTTTGATTTAACATCTGAGTACTGGCAATTGCCTTAACCGATGGGGCCAAGGAGAGGTCAGCATTCTCAATCCCAGAAGGACATTACCAGTTCCTGGTGATGCCCCTGCCACCTTTCAGAGGTTGGTCAACCAGGTGTTGGCAGGACTGGAGGATTTCAGTGCCGCATACCTGGATGACATTGGAGTGTTCAGTTCCAGCTGGGAAGAACACTTGCTGCACCTCGGGGAAGTGTTGAGGGCTCTGCAGAGGGCAGGCCTCATGATCAAGGCCAGTAAGTGCCAGGTCGGGCAGGGTTCTGTGGTGTACTTGGGACACCAGGTAGGAAGCGGCCAGGTAGTGTCTCTACAGCCCAAGATTGACACCATTCTGGCTTGGGAGCCCCCCAAGACCCAGACAGAGGTGAGAACCTTTTTAGGTCTCACCGGTTACTACAGGAGGTTTGTTAATGTTAAGGGCTATGGCCCCATTGTTGCCCCCTTAACCGAGCTGACTTCCAGGAAGCAGCCCAAGAAAGTGATCTGGACTGAGTCCTGCCAGAAGGCTTTTGAAGCCCTGAAGGCCGCCATGTACACGGCACCCGTGCTCAAGGCACCCGACTTCTCCAAGGAATTCGTCGTGCAGACCGACGCTTCAGAGCATGGTGTGGGAGCGGAGCTCTCTCAACTGAATGAAGAGGGCCTAGACCAGCCTGTAGTCTTCCTTAGCCGGAGACTACTCCCCAGGAAACAGAGGTGGAGTGCCATAGAAAGGGAAGCTTTTGCTGTGGTCTGGGCACTGAAGAAGCTGAGAAACTACCTGTTTGGGACTCACTTCCGGGTTCAGACAGACCACAGGCACCTCAGATGGTTGATGCAAATGAGGGGTGAGAATCCAAAACTGCTGAGGTGGTCCATCTCCCTACAGGGAATGGACATTACGGTGGAACACCCCCCTGGCACAGAACACGCCAACGCAGATCGTCTGTCCAGGTTCTTCCGCCTTAGTGAAGAGAACTCCCAGGAGGTTGGGTAGTTCTCCCTACTTTCAGTTAGAGGGGACATGTGTTAGACTTGGCATCTTTTGGCATGTTTCCCCTGAGTTTTTGCTTTCTGACCTCCCGGTTTTGACTCTGTTTTTGCTGGCTTAGTGTCTCTGCGCACTTTCTCACTGCTGTTCAGTGTTAAAGTGCAAGTGCTCTTGTTGTAAACTGTGTTATGGATTGGTGTTTCCATGATTGTCATATTTGATTTGCTTGTCAGTCCCTAGTAAAGTGCACTGAGTGTGCCAGGGCATGTAAATCAAATGCCGTTAGTGGGCTGTAGCACTGGATTGTGCCACCCACAGAAACAGCTTGTAAATGTAAATCTGGCCTGCCATTGCAGAGCCTGTAGACAGTCTGGGACTGCCATGTCGACTTGGTAAGTGTACCCACTTGCCAGGCCCTTACCTTCCCTTTACTTGCATGTCAGTCACCACTAAGGTAGGCCCAAGGTACCCCTGTGGGCAGGGTGCAATGTATGTGAAAGGTAGGATATGCCCTGGTGTGTGTGGCATGTTCTGATAGCGAATTACTGCCAATTTCGTTTTTCACTACTGCAAGGCTACCTGTTCCGATAGGACAGAATGGGAAGTTTGTTTATAACATCTTATAAACATAACTGGCCCTAGGAACAAGGTAGAAAAATAAAGTTTAGTATGCCTGAACTCAGAATCTAAAGATGCATCTTTTAGTGAAGGTGATTTTTACATTCTGTGTTTGAAAATACCACTTTTAGAAAGTAGGTATTTTCTGCCTAATCATCCAGTGTGCCTCTGCTAGGTTTGTGTATTGCATGTCTGGCTTTTGGATGACAGGGGCTGGAGAGGGGCAGCGGCTCCAGAAGTCTGATGGGTCAGGGCTGGGCTGAATAGACCTGGGTTGCATTTAGAGTAGTGGGAGGAGATTTCCTTGCACCTGAATGGGCCTGGTCTGCCTTGCACAATGCCATCTCCACCCCCTGCCAGGAAGCTGTACCAGTGAGGACAGAACTGGTTTTGGCTAGGTACAGACACTCTCTGCCTTCAGAGAACAAAGGATTTGGTGGTATAAATATTGGGGCCCAGATCCCAGAACTTTAGAACTCTTTTGGACCAACAAGACTGCCAAGAAGAAGAGCTGGAGAAGCTGTGAGGAGGAACTACCACTTTACTGAGTGCTTTGCTGGGTTGGCCTGCAGTGGCTGCTTCTGTCTTGGGCAGTGAAAGGACTGGACTGAACTTTCTGCAATCTATTTTTGTGAGTTTCTCCAAGGGCTTGATGTAGAGCTTGCCCCCTGTTCACGAAGTTCGATTTGCAACGCGTGTGACTTCAAGGGCCCGACGATTCCTGCACCAACCTCCGGAACCGACGCCTGCGGATGCGATACTTTCAGAGCTCAACGAGAGGTTGACAACGCCCTGCATTTCTAAAGGTACTGTTTTGCGGGTCTTCCCGACACTGTAGCTGGCCCGCGACGCCGCGGTCAGCCAGAACTGTTTGGATTTGTTTGTTCACAACGCCGTGATAGCCCCAGAGGGAGCTATCGACTTCAAGGAACTGTTTTTCAAGGTTATTTTGATAACTGAAGATTTCTAAATACTGTATCGTGGATTTTTATCGTTTTTGGTCTTGTCTTAAGTATATAAAAATATTGGATATTTTTCTAAACTGGTGTGGTGTCCTTTTGTAGTGCTTACACTGTGTTACTGTTGGTTATGTGCAAATGATTTACACACTGCCTCTAAGGTAAGCCTGACTGTTCGTACCAAGCTACCAAGGGGGTGAGCAGGGGTTATTTTAGGAGTGTAACTCCCTTATCCTGACTAGGAAGAAGGGTCCCTATTTGGACAAAGGTACCTACCTCTGCCAACTAGAGACCCCTATTTCTAACACCCTGCTAATCAGTGGTAATGTGCTTGTA
This sequence comes from Calotriton arnoldi, assembly GCA_963921515.1. Lineage (NCBI taxonomy): Eukaryota > Metazoa > Chordata > Amphibia > Caudata > Salamandridae > Calotriton > Calotriton arnoldi. Next base: position 2,742,565 of record CAWUFW010000108.1, on the reverse strand, counting down.
ATCTCTCCCTAAAACATAGTAAATATTCCTACACCTAATTGGCACTTTTAATTTACATACAAGTCCAAAGTAAATGGTACTGCATATTACCGGGGCCTAATAATTAAATCATACTAGTGGGCGAAAGCACTCATTGTGCCACCCAATAAAGCAACCATTTAACACATGTCTCAGGCCTGCCACTGCAGACCGTAGTGCAGTTTTAGACTGCCATTTCGGCATGCCAAAGTAAACCTTTTGCCAGGCGTAAATCTTCTATTTTTAATACTTAAGCGTCACCCTTTAGGTAGGCCCTAACGGCTCGAAGGTAAGGGTGATTGGTATTTAAAAAGCAGTCCTAAAGTCAACTTTCACTGTTGTAAGGCTATCTATCCCATTGACGAACACTGGGTTACTTTATTACACTTAATAAGTGCTAACTTCAGTTTGAACCAGATAGAGAAAGCTGCTTACTCTCAAATGAATTGTAATTTGGAATGCTCTTTAATAGTAAAGTTGGCATTTTTCTGCCTAAGCCAACTGTGCCTTTCTGCCAGGGTCCTAGGTCACGTGACTATGAATGGCTCTCCTGTGGTGAATATTATCGCTTCCTTGCCTTTGTCAACCTAGACAGTTTGGAGACAGGACCAAGAGAAGGGGAAGAACAAACCAGTACCAATTTTAGGGGTAGGTCATGGAATTTCTCCTCAGAAAAGCTTACACCAGGTATAAAAGTGGGAACTTCAGAACCTCTCATTAGAACTCTCCTATACCCGTCAAAGATTCAGAAGAAGGACTGCCTTGCTGTCTGTTGAAGGAATATTGGACCTGCTTTCTTGGAACCCAGGCTCTCCAGAAATGGCTCCAAGGGTCATTTGTCCAACCTACTATTTGAGCTACAGGGATACAACAAGCTTCCAGAGGACTCCTTGCAACTGCCCAGCTGACCAGCACTACTGGACCTGCCTGCGCCCTGCAACTGGCCTCTGCTGGAGTGAGTCCTGATTGGCAAGAGGTGTACCCTAGGTCCTGGACCCTTAGCTGGCATCAGTGTGCACTCCACCTAAAGAAAAAGACAAAGATACAGACGTTTTGGGCTTCTTGTGACTGCAAATTGCCTACAGCGACCATCCACTATGACCGCCAACGTGAAGCTCCAGCAGCAACGGCCCATGAAAGCCTGCGTCGACCACCAGCTGGCTGTTCACACTACAACAGTGACAGTCAGAGACAACCGACCTGCTCCTTGCTCTGGCAGCAACGACAAGATAGGCCTATCCTATCTTTCTAAGTCCAGAGTTCTCCGCCTGATCGATGGGTCTCTGTAGTCATAAAATTATTAGTAATAAAATTAAACTCCTAGTGTGTGAATGCCCAAAAAATGGTGAACTTGCACAAAAGTATAAGCTTACCTTTGTGAATCAGGCACTATGTCTGGCAAGTGCTGTGCAGACCCCTGAAATTGTGCCAATGTTGGTAGCAAATAATTGACTTTTGACCCCCATTTAACCTTGCGCCCCATCTCAGATCTGCTTGAGACCTGAGAATCTTGCACTGAGTTTAACATGCCAAGAACCTGCCAAATTTCATGCAGATTCAGTACAGAGCACCATAGCTGTTAGCAGATGAGATCATTTTTTTCTCCCCCATTTAAGTTTGTTCTCCTTGATGGATCTACATGAAGATTACACATCCTAAATATCTGACAAATTCCATGTGGATTTGTCAAACGATACCATAGTTCTTAGCAAATGAACACATTTTTAACTACTATTGTTTAATCTGCACAAATTTAAAATAGAAAAAGCAAACTAAAATGCAAAGTGTTAGAAATTGGGTTTCTGGTTGGCAGAGGTATGCATGCGTATCCAATCAGGAACCACAGTCCTAGTCAGGGTAAGTGTAGTACACACTAAAAGTTTACCTGTGCTCACCCTCTGGTAGCTTGGCACAGAGCAGTCAGGCAAAACTAAAGAGGCAATGTGTAAAGTATATGGGCACACACACAATAAAACAGTGAAAACACCACAAAAGTACTCTACACCAGCTTAGAAAAATAGCCAATATTTATCTGAGTAAAACAAGACCAAAATGATAAAGATCTAAGATACACAATTCAAGATACGAATTTTGCAAGATTAAATCAAAATGCAGTGCTTAGAAATCAATAGCTCCAACTGGGGCTATCTGAGCGCGCTTAAGCGGGCAAATCTAAAAGTGCAGTCTGACCGCAAGGAAGTGTGGGCCGGATACAGGAGTCACGCAGACCCATTAAGAGTACCTTGGATGTGTCAAAGCTCAGGACGATACACTAAAAAAAGGAGAGGAATGCGTTGGTTCCGAAGTCGGGCAATGTTGTTGATGCATCAAGAGCGCCTTGAGTCGGTTCCGTGGTGTCGATGTCAAATAGCTGGGCTGTAGGTGGTGGGTTGGCACGAAGCTGTGCAGGGCCAGGAATGCGTCTGGATGTGGTATCCGAGACTCATGCAGCAGCGGTGATTCAGAGATGCTGCATTGGAAAAGTTGGGGCTGTGTTGTAAGTCGAGGTCGCTGTGTGGTGCAGTTGGAGAGTGGTGTCCATGGCTTTGGTGTAGGCAGTGGCAATGCGTTGATATCACAGAAAAATATGCCAGTTCTGAACAACGCTTCGGTTTCGATGCGTTGGTTTCTTGGGTTGCACCACCAACTACACACTTCCAAGGGCCATGGACTGGATTTGGCACCACTTGGAAGAGCAAGACTCACAGCAGTGGAGCCCAAGTGCTGGTAGTAAGATGCAGGTAAAGTCTTAAATATCCCTGAGACTTCAGAAAAATGAGGCAAGCCCAACACTCCCTTCGAGAATCTTTAGAGATGCAGGATGTAGAGAGTCAAGTTCAGTCCTCTAACTCCCAGGCAGGAAGCAGCAGGCCAACACAGCAAAACAAGCAGCAAAGTGGAAGTCCCTCCTGGCAGCACAACAGCTCTTCTTCCTAGTAGAATGTCCTCAGATCCAGAAGTGTTCTGAAAATATGGTGTTAGAGGTCCAGTACTTATACCCATTTCAGCCTTTTGAAGTATGTATCCTTCAAAGAAAGGTCTTTCTAGTGCACAAGACCCTGCCCTTTCCTGGCCTCAGACACAATACAGGGGGGTATGCAACTCTTTGTGTGGGGACAGGCGGAGCCCTATTAAGGTGCAAGTGTCAGCTCCTCACTCTCACTCTAGCTCAAGAAGACCCATCAGCCTGGTGATGGGCCATCAGGATATGCAGGGCACACAACAGTTCCCTTTGTGTGTGACTGTCTAGAGGGAATGCACAAAGCCCAGCTACCAACCAACCCAGACTAGTATTCCAGGGACAGGCAGAGGCACAGAAGGGTTAAAGTAAGAACATGCCAACTTTCTAAAAGTGGCATTGTCAGACCTGCAATTTAAAAATCAACCTCATAAAAGATGTGTATTTAAATTGTAAATCCAGAGACACCAAATGTACTCTTCTTATCTTCTCTCAATTGGAAGTTACACTTGTAAATGGTTACAAGGCAGCTCCAATTCTAACCTATGGCAGAGATAGGCCTTACTGTGGTGAACACTACCAAGACATGTAAAACTCCAAAGTACATGTCCTACCTTTTATATACACTGCACCCTACCCAAGGGGCTACCTAGGGGCCTACTTAGGGGAGACTCATCTGTAATAAAAGGGACGGTTTGCGCCTGGCAAATAGATGCTCTTGCCAGGTCAAAATGGCAGTTTAGAACTGCACACACGGGATCTGCAGTGGCAGGCCTGAGACATATTTGAAGGACTACTGATGTGGGTGGCACAATCAGTGCTGCAGACCCACTAGTAGCAGGCCCTGGGCACATATTGTTGACTGTACTAGGGACTTATCAGTAAATCAAATATGCCAGTCTGTTATATTCCCGAGTTAGGCCCATGTAGCGAAGCAGCTCATTTCTTGCATTGTCCTCACAAATAACATTTGCAGCTGTGACCTTTCGCACACATTTGCACGCACGACAATGTCGGATTAGTTTTTCTGTAACTAAACATGTTTTTACATCGAGCTTTGTTCAACATTATCACAACGCCATAGACATTGTGTACAATGTCTCATTTCGCACTATGTACAAATGTCATCACTACCTTCATTCACGTGGCGACAGGGATGTCTATATATCCATAACATCACTAATCTATGCGTACTTTGCAAGGCTGCTTTCTATTATAAAAGATGAGCATTCCGGTAGATTAGTAGAGGAGGTACTTCCGCTGACACTGAGGGTCCTTGCATGCTGAGGAATCACCACGCGTCGGTCTGACATCTCGTGAAGAGTGTCCAGTTGAAGACCAAGACGGGGTCCTTCATTCTCTCCCATCAGGTAATGGGGTTTGATCGTATACAAGCGCCCTACCCCATAGCACAAAACATGTGAGACTTAGTCTGCTCAGCAGAGATGGGGCGACTTTACCAGTCTTAGCATCATACACACTGCATCCAGACGCTGCTGCCTTATATATCAGCAGGAATGCACAAACTTTACAGAGATTTAGTAAACATGTACAGAAATCTAACACAATACGTAATGAGAACATTGACAGTCCAACCTGTGGGGCTGCTCAGGCTGCACAACCACACATGGGTACTACAGGTATTAGCCCACAAACACTGAATGCCATTATGGGAAAGGTTCCCACCAGCCAGGAGCAAATCCCGTTCTGTATAGCACAAAAAACAGAACAGCTTGAAGCAGGTTTTCCCCATACGGGCCTGCAGGAAAAACACAGAATACTGACAATTTGCTTGCTGGTGGGGATGTTTCTCCAGTTAGAAGATTGTGCCACTTGGGGTACAATCTTTGCTGCCATACCCCTTCAATAGCTTCAGATTCAGATTCAGAATGAGTTTGGGGAAGAGCCTGCCTTGGATCCAGGGATGAAACTGATGGGCAATTTTGCACAGGTATCAGCGATTATGTTGAGTAACATAAAAGGGGAGGCAGCAGCGGTGGCTATATGCCAACACCTGAGGGAATTCACTACCGCACAGCAGGAGCGCAAATTGCCTAAGATTATCGAAGATACATATGCTTCTCTAGGCAGAGATAATCTGGCAGCCAAACCTGGGAAACCAATAGTTAAGAGAGTAGTTCTGAAAAGTATAACTCTAAGCAAGCACCAGTTTTTTCTCGAACTGACGAACGAACCACTAAAGTGTTGATGCTGCATGACGACGATGTTCGAATTAACTTTATTGTAATGCAGAGAAGAAAAAAACAACCCGTGGTTGGCAAAGCGTGAATCACGCTAGGAGCTGCACATAAGCTCATGGTAGATGCCAAAAAGTAAGATGGTGGCACGCACTGGTGACGCCGTGCCGGACGGCTCCCGGCATCACCGTGCTCGAAGGCGTTGCTACCAGCAGGCACAGTCACAGAAGAACAAAGAAGGTATGGCAGGAAAGCTGGAAGCAAGTAAGGCTGCCTGCGCTGTGTGTGTGCACAGCTTGTGCTAAGTTTAAAAATGTCAGGCAGCAGTTCAACTGCCATGGGGGAGCCACACACAGCAGAAATGAGCAACAAAAACCCCAAAGTACTCAAAGTTACTGATCGCAAAGGCATGAACAGTCTTTCCCACCTAAATAAATATACAAGCTCACCAGGGGTGCCGGTTATCACAATTCTGTGGGGTGCTGTCGAGTTGTCACTGCGAAGCAGAGCCAGTAGAGCAGGCATGGTGCACACAATACAGAAGCTTGTAAAAATAACGGTGAATTGCTCAGGGGCACGCAGCTTGTTTCAATGTGGAACGCTTGGGAAGAGACACAAATGGGGGCAGCGGGTCTTCTGCGTAACAAAGATCACAGGATAAAGTAGATGTCTGGGGCACATGGCAATAGCGTTATCACAAGGAAGCTGCAGCTCGTTAGTGCTGTGAGAAACTCCAATTACGGGAGGCACTCTCCTAATGAACCAGGACAGGGACACCTCATCCAAGGCAACAGGGCAGACAGGTAGCAAAGCAGGCAGGCAGCAGAACAGACAGGCAGCATGACAGGAACATATCTTCCAAAACAGGAGGGTAGGGGAAGAAAGTCCAACGGAAACTAGCACTTACGGGTTGGGCGACCGATGGAGTGGTCACTGGTGGGGCTCGGGGTGCCAGGTTGTTCAAGATCCAGTTCAATTTCTTCTGCTTCAAGTAAGTGGCTTCAGACTTGATAAAGAAAATCCTTACAGGTAACACACGTAGGCTCTTCTTTGAATCGTCGCCATAAATTTGTAGTAATTTACTCCAGGTAGCCGTGATGAGTTTCAAGATGATTTATTGAAGAAGGTTACAGGATACATAGATGAGAAGTAAAGAACTACAGAAACCCCACCAGGAGCAGCCAGCATGCTGCTCAGCCCACTCAACTGTGACTCTTCTAACAGATTCCCAAGATTCTGAACAGCATCATCACAGCAACATTCCACTGGTGGTAAAATAGCATTACATTTACAAAAGCAGGATATAACACAATAGTTAAGAGAGTAGTTCTGAAAAGGATAACTCTAAGCAAGCCCCGATTCTTCAAAGAAGAAATTGGATAATTAACAAAAAAAAACAACAAAAAAAACACGGTCACGGGTGGGTCTCCTCAACAGGAACACACCAAACGAAAATTCAATTTGCAAAACAGTGACAATATTAGAAGTCCTAACAGGTATCAGGATACTGATACACATTCATCTCGTTCCTTTCAGGAGACATCCGCAAAGCATTCGGAGAGAGACGGACAGTCAGAGTACAGATGGGAAGAGTGAGTCAAGCTGAAAAGGGAGAAACATCGCACTTCAGACTAGATCATTAAATAGGAAGACAAGCAAATGAATTCAAAACCTCAATTTAAAAAGAAGACGGTAGCCGGGATTAAAATTAGAAATGCCCAGGCTAGTGAGGACTCTGCTTCTGAATGGGGAATGTATATAACAGAAACAGTGGTTCCTTTGGAACAATGTAAATAATGATGATACTAGAATACGCAATGGCAGTATATGTAAGGGTTAAGTCGATATCCAAAGGAGAAAAACCATATACAACTCGATATTTGGTACGAACAATAGTTGTTTATGTAAATATAAATACAATTATACAGAACAACAGTGCAATGTGTCCCCAGTGAACATGGAACCTAAAAAAGTAGTGACTTATTTGTGACATGTAAACTTGGTTTACAACATTTGTAAAATTTGTACAATGACAGTTGTAACAGTGTAGACCGACGGAAGCGGCTCCACACGGACGCGTAGCGGCTGCAAGCGTTCCTGCATTCCGGACTTTTCACATCACACAGACACACAGATTGTCGTGGCTGGTTGTCAAGTATCTGATTCAGCGAGTCAGAGTTATTATAATTCCTAATACCCTGAATTCTCGCTTAATTGTTTCCGGGGTCCTAACTGAACAACACGGTGTTAGATTTGGGGGTCTCTAGTTGGCATAGGTAGGTACCTGTGACAAATAGGGACCCTTGTGTCTAGTCAGGGTAAGGGGCTACACTCCTAAAATAACCCCTGCTCACCCCCTTGGTAGCTTGGCACGAGCAGGCAGGCTTATCTCAGAGGCAGTGTGTAAAGCATTTGTGAACACATACAGTAATACAGTGACAACACTACAGATGGACACCACACAGGTTGTATTTATAAAAATAAGTATTTTTATATAGAATTAACACAAGACCAAACGACAAAAATCCACAATACTGTACTCAAAAATAGACTTTAAAATGTTATAAAATAGCTCAGTTCTCTCAAGTTGTAGATGCGACATTTTACTCTCTGTGGGCCTGATTCACAGAACTAACTTACGTCAAAAACGTAAAGTTAGTACCTTTTGGTATTCACAGAATACACTTACTCATTTTGGTATTCACAGAATGAACTTACTCATTTCGGTATTCACAGAAGTTAGTAGTCTTAACTTTAGGACTCCTAAATGCCTTCTGTGAATACCGAAAGTCTTAAAGTTAGGATTTTTCTCAGTTTAGGAGTAGTAAAGTTAAGACTCCTAACTTTACTACTCCTAAACTGAGAAAAATCCTAACTTTAAGACTTTCGGTATTCACAGAAGGCATTTAGGAGTCCTAAAGTTAGTAGTCCTAACTTTACAACTCCTAAAATGAGAAAAATCCTAACTTTAAGACTTTCGGTATTCACAGAAGGCATTTAGGAGTCCTAAAGTTAGGAGTCCTAACTTTACTACTCCTAAACTGAGAAAAATCCTAACTTTAAGACTTTCGGTATTCACAGAAGGCATTTAGGAGTCCTAAAGTTAGGACTACTAACTTCTGTGAATACCGAAATGAGTAAGTTCATTCTGTGAATACCAAAATGAGTAAGTGTATTCTGTGAATACCAAAAGGTACTAACTTTACGTTTTTGACGTAAGTTAGTTCTGTGAATCAGGCCCAATGTACCTTGAATGCGTAACGCAAAGAAAACAAAAGGGTCGCAGGGAAGGTGATGCGTCGGTTCCTTACACTCAGGGGAGTGGATGCGTCGGTTCCTTACTACTGCGCAGGGGAGTTGATGCTCGCTTCCTTACTACTGCGCAGGGGAGTTGATGCTCGCTTCCTTACTGTGTGGGGAGGTGATGTGTCGGTTTCTTACTGCTCTCCGGTGCGATGCGACAAGATGGCACCTCGATGCGATACTCTTCTCCGGTGCGATGCGAGAAAATGGCGTCTTGGCTGCGATGCGACAACGTTGATGTGATGCGTGCACGCCCGACGGCCATGCGGCGACTCGATGATCTTTGGAGCCGCGACAGGCCCTGCGACGCGCTTCTCCGGTGATGCGACAATGACCTCTGTGGCAGCGTCCCGCTTCTCCGGCGATGCACTGTGCTTCAGCGATGCGATGATGACAGCGGCAGCAGCGTCTCGCTTCCTCCGCGATGCGATGACAGCGGCTGCGGCGGCGACACGCTTCTCGTCGTTGCGTCGCGCTTCCAGCTCCCAGTGACACGCAGTCTCTCAGAAGGCCCAGCACAATAGCAGGCACTTCAATTCCCAGCAAGGGAATTCAGGGGGGAGCTGGTTGGTGAAGTCTTGTATCCCTGAGACTTCAGGCAGGAGGCAAGCTCTAGTTCAAGCCCTTGGAGATTCTTCTTCAAGTTGATAGAAAGCACACTCAGTCCTTTTCTCCTCTCTTTGGTAATGAAGCAACCACTGCAGGCCAACCCCCAAACACACAGCACAGGGGTAGTCTCCTCCTTCAGCTTCCTGGTTCTTCTCCTCAGTAAAGGTTCGTATGATTCCCAGAAGTGATCTAAAGTTCTGGGGTCTGGGTCCCCCTTTTTATACACAGTTTCTATTTGTTCTCTGAAGGCAGAGAGGCCTTTGCCTAGTCCAAACCAGTTCTGGTCAGTCCTGGAGCACTTTGTTGACAAGACTCCTTCTTTCCTTTCACAGTGTAGGCCAGGGACATCAGACACACCACAGGAGGTGGAGCCAGCATTGTGGAGGGAAGGCACAGCCCTATTCAGGTCCCAGGTGCAACTCCTCCCTCCTATCTGCATGCAGATCTCTCTATTCAGCCCTGTGCTGACTCACCCTGTCTCCTGGAAGCCCCCAGCCCCTGTCACTCAAACTCCATACAAGGAATACACAACCTAGCAGAGGCAGGCTTGGATAGTTAGGCAAGAAAATACCTACTTTCTAAAAGTGGTATTTTCAAACACAGAATGTTAAAACCAACTTCACTAAAAGATGTATTTTATCATTCTGAGTTCAGGCATACTAAACTCGAATTTCTACCTAGTTCCCTGAGTCAGTTAGGATTATAAGATGTAATAATCTTACTGCCCATTCTGGCCTATGCGGAACAGGTAGCCTTGCAATAGTGAAAAACGAAAATGGCTGTAATTCACTATTAAGGACATGCCACACACATCAGGGCATGTCCTACCTTTTACCTACAATGCACCCTGCCCTTGGGCCTACCATAGGGGTGACTAATATGTATAAAAGGGAAGGTTTGGGGACTGGCAAGTGGGTGAACTTGCCCAGTCAACATGGCAGTACCAGACTGCACACAGGCCCTGCAATGGCAGGCCTGAGACACACTTTACAAGCTGCTCCGGTGGGTGGCACAACCAGTGCTGCAAGCCCACCAGCAGTATTGGATTTACAAGCCCTGGGCACACGCAGTGCACTGTATTAGGGTCTGACAAGTAAACCAATCAAGCCAATCATGGAGTCACTAATCCATACATCAATTTGCCATAGGGAGCACTTGCACTGTGGCACTGAACAGCAGTGGCACAGTGCCCAAAAGCATCTAAAACCAGCAAAACATAAGAGGCAACAGCAAAAAATGGAAGGGAGACCCACGCCAATGGTGCCAGGTCTAACACACGGATTGTCGTGTCTCCAGCTTCCTGTTCACACAGCTTCGCCATCTGGTATACCAACCTTCCCTGTCAGCTTCCTCTCCCCTCTCTGGGTGCCCAGCTGGGACCCATGTGAGTACCGTTTTTTTTCACTTTTCACTTCCCTGAGGTGCACATCAGTCACGCTGGCAGATCTTCCCTCATTTCAGATGTCCCTATACCAGTAGGTCCTGAAGAGACCCCTCATTTTTATAGGGGTTGAAACGCCGTCGACACACACTAAGCGAACCATCCACCAGTGCCTATTATCATATAAGGACGCTGTTTGTACTACTCATTACCTGTGATGGTTGACTTTTACAAATGTTGTAAGCCAAGTTTACATGTCACAAATAAGTCACTACTTTTTTAGGTTCCATGTTCACTGGCGACACATTGCACTGTTGTTCTGTATAATTGTATTTATATTTACATAAACAACTATTGTTGGTACCAAATATCGAGTTGTATATGGTTTTTCTCCTTTGGATATCGACTTAACCCTTACATATACTGTGATTGCGCATTCTAGTATCATCATTATTTACATTGTTCCACATGAACCACTGTTTCTGTTATATACAATACTTACCCTGGTTCCTCGTGAATAGGGTCTCCCTTGTTTCCTTTTTTCGTCTGAATGGGGAATGGGCAGTGACAATGCTGGACAGCGCGGACGAAATCACCATAGCTCGTCAGAACCTGCTGGAATTTCTGGTGGTAGTAGCGCTGAGTGAGCATATCATGGTGGAAACACCTGATACAAGGGTAAGTGTCCCACATTGTTTACACGAAATACATACCCAGGAAGTAAAGGGTATCTTTTGGGAGAACCTGACCTATGGTTGTGGCATTCTTTTGGCCAAAAAGGATTGGCCACCTGAGTTCGTAATGGATTGACCAATGGGAGAAGAAGTTGTTTTACCTGTTTTCTCTGACCTCGTACTAAAATCAGTTAAAAATCCATATGCGCAGGTGTGGGCGTTAGCGTTAGCTCCTGCACTTTACCACAATCATGTTGGGTGGGATGGTGAGTCACTCATCACAAAATCCCATTAAAATCAATTCCTCAACTGCAGAGGCAATACCCGATTAAACATGATGCAAAGAAATAAGTCAGGAAGATCCTAGATCAACTTAAATACCAGGGGGTGATAGAGAATCGCACCTAACCTATGAATAATCCCTTGTTTCCCATAATGAATCACGACATTTAAACGCATCCACACGGAAATTTGCAGTACAAAATGCACATAGTGCTGCACTAATGAAAAACATTGTGTGGAAAAAATACAAAACAACTCTAGATACCTCAAACCTTTCTGCCAAAACATAGCACCTTGGAGCAGATATTTGGCAGCATTCTCACCGCTAGGCTCTAAACACCAATTTTGTAGATTACCCCAGGGGTATAAGAATAGCCCCAGGTTGTTTTCAGCCAGGGTAACTGAGGGCCTGATTCACAGAACTAACTTACGTCAAAATCCTAAACTTACAACAATTTTGGTATTCACAGAATGAACTTACACATTTGGGTATTCACAGAATGAACTTACACATTTGGGTATTCACAGAATGAACTTACACATTTGGGTATTCACAGAATGAACTTACAACAATTTTGGTATTCACAGAATGAACTTACACATTTGGGTATTCACAGAATGAACTTACAACAATTTTGGTATTCACAGAATGAATTTACACATTTGGGTATTCACAGAATGAACTTACAACAATTTTGGTATTCACAGAATTAACTTACTCATTTTGGTATTCACAGAAGGCACTTACTCATCAATGAGTAAGTGCCTTCTGTGAATACCAAAATGTGTAAGTTACACAAAATGTGTAAGTTACACAAAATGAGTAAGTTACACAAAATGTGTAAGTTACACAAAATGTGTAAGTTACACAAAATGTGTAAGTGTCTTCTGTGAATACCAAAATGAGTAAGTTTATTCTGTGAATACCAAAATGAGTAAGTTCATTCTGTGAATACCAAAATGGTAGTAAGTTTAGGATTTTGTCGTAAGTTAGTTCTGTGAATCGGGCCCTGAGTTACTTAAAAGATTTTGATGGGGAGGCATTCTCCTATGTAGATGACGGACGATGAATTAATGGAACACTTGTCTAGAGTGAACCACATAATTCTTAGGTTCACCCACTTGGGTACAAATTTAATTTCAAAAATTCAAAAACTGCCCACCTCACAGCACAATTTTTGGAAAAATGTGCCCTGCTCCATCCTCCAACAACTCTGAAATTACTACAATTCATTTTAGGATTCTTGAATTTTGGCAGGACATACATATTGGATTACACAGAAAGGGTGAAACCTTTCTACGACTTAATTAGACCTGATTTTTCAGTGCACGACTGGAAACAGAAACATACTGATAGCCTACATGTTGGAAATGGCCCTTTTTGCAGGGTCACCCCTAAACTTTTGCCTTCCTCCTGGATTTTTGCTGACCTGTTTTTGTTGGTTTTATGACTCTGGGCACTTTACCACTGCTGTTCAGTGCTAAAGTGCATATGCTCTCCCTTTGTAAATATGTCTATGTGAATTGGTATATCCCTGATTGGCTTATTTGGTTTACCTGTTAGTCCCTAGTAGAGTGGCCTGTGTGTGCCCAGGGCTGGTAAACCAAATGCTGCTGGTGGGCCTGCAGCGCTGGGTTGCGCCACCCACAGAAGCAGCTTGTAAAGTGTGTCTCAGACCTGCCACTGCAGAGTCTGCGTGCAGTCCAGAACTGCCATCTTGGCTGTGAAGTGCACCCACTTCCCAGCCCCTGAACCTTCCCTTGGCATCATGTAAGTCCCCCCTATGGTAGGGTGCATTGTATGTGTAAGGTAGGACATGCCTTGGTGTGTGTAGCATGTCCTGGTATTGAATTACACCCAATTTCGTTTTTCACTACTGTAAGGCTACCTGTTCCTCATAGGCCAGAATGGGCAGTTTGACTATTACATGCTATAGTCCTAACCGACCCCAGGAACATGGTAGAAAAACGAATTTAGTATGCCTGAGCTCAGAATATTAAAATACATCTTTTAGTAAAGTTTATTTTTATATTCTGTGTTTGAAAATACCACTTTTAGAAAGTAGGTATTTTCTTGCCTAAGCCTTCCAGTGTGCTCTGCTGTTATGTGTATTGGCTGTCTGGTTTTGGAGGGACAGGGCAGGCTGAGTCAGACCTGGGTTGAATAGAGAGATCTGCATTTAGAGTATGGGGAGGGGTGGCTCCTTGACCTGAATAGGGCTGTGCCTGGCAAGGTGAATGCTGGCTCCACCTCCTACTGTGTGTCTGCTAGCAGACCCCCTCTTTCTGAAAGGAAGGATGCAGCCTGGTAAACAAAGTGCTCCAGGACTGAGCAGAACTGGTTCTGGCTGGGTTCAGTGACTTGTAGCTTCTGAGAACAAAGACTTTTGGGGTATAAATATCTGTGCTCAAACCCCTACAATTTGTATTGCCCCAAGAATTCACCAACCCACGCAGCGAAGCCACAGACATCACCCCATCCCAAGACCTCTGCGACAAGCTTGGAACCTATTTCCACCTCAAGATCAAAAATCTCTACGACAACTTCATCGACCATCCACCAGGCGCCACAGACGGCCCCCCGCCCCCAGAAACACCAGCCAGCCCACCATCTCCAACTGGACACCGATCACGGCCGAAGACACTGCCTCGACCATGAAAAGCATCCACTCGGGGGCCCCCACCGACCCCTGCTCCCCTCACATTTACCACAGAGCCGTGGCCGCCATCGCACCCGAACTACAACGCACCATCAACACCACCTTCAAAACAGGCACCTACCCAGACGACTGGAAGCGAGCAGAAGTCAGACCCCTGCTCAAGAAGCCCACAGCTGACCCCACCGACCTCAAGAACTATCGGCCCATCTCGCTCCTCCCCTTCGCAGCCAAAGTTGCAGAGAAAACAGTCAACAGGAAACTGACACGATTCATTGAAGAAAACGCCGTCCTCGACCCGTCCCAATCCGGATTCCGAAGCAACCACAGCACAGAGACCGCCCTACTCGCCGCCACAGACGACATCCGCACCCTCCTGGACCAAGGCCACTCCACAGCCCTCATCCTACAAGACCCATCAGCGGCCTACGACACTGTCTCCCATCGCACACTAGTCGTCAGACTACACTACGCAGGCATACAAGGAACAGCCCTGGACTGGATCCGATCATTCCTCACCGGAAGAAGCCAAAGGATCAGACTCCCACCCTTCCTCTCCGACCCCACGAAAATCACCTGCGGAGTCCCACAGGGTTCATCACTGAGCCCCACCCTCTTCAACATTTACATGGCCCCCTCGCAGCCATCGTCCGACAACACGGCCTCAACATCGTATCCTACGCCGACGACACCCAGCTCATCCTCTCCCTCACCAAAGACCCCACCACTGCCAAACTCAACTTCCAGAAAGGAATGCAAGACGTCGCAGTCTGGATGACCAACAGCTGCCTGAAGCTCAACGCTGAGAAGACAGAAGTCCTCGTCCTCGGTACCACCCCTTCTGCATGGGACAGCACCTGGTGGCCGACCGCCCTCGGAAGCCCACCTACCCCTCAGACCACGCCAAGAACCTCAGCATCGTACTCGACTCATCACTCTCCATGAACCGACAGGTCAACGCCGTCACCTCCAGCTGCTTCAACACCCTCCGCATCCTCCGCAAGACCTTCAAGTGGATCCCCCCCGAGTCAAGGAAGACAGTCACCCACGCACTCATCACCAGCAGACTGGACTATGGAAACGCACTCTACGCCGGCATCAACAAGTCCCTACTCCGCAAACTCCAGACAGTACAGAACACCGCCGCCAGACTCGTCCTCGGCATCCCCCGACACGAACACATCAGCCAACACCTACGAAGTCTCCACTGGCTCCCCGTGGAGAAAAGAGTCACTTTCAAAATCCTCACTCACGCCTACAAATGCCTACATAACAACGGACCCAAATACCTCAACGACAGAATCAACTTCCACGTACCCAAAAGAAACCTCAGATCGTCCAACCTCGCACTGGCCGAAACCCCGCGCATCCACAGAGCAAGAGCAGGCGGAAGATCCTTCTCTCACATTGCAGCCAAGACCTGGAACGAGCTACCGGCAGACATCAGACGCGCCCCCTCCCTGAACACCTTCAGGAAGACCCTCAAGACCTGGCTCTTCGGCTAAACAGATCTGCGGACCCCCCCCCCCTCAGCGCCTTGAGACCCTCACGGGTGAGTAGCGCGCTTACAATTCCCTGATTGATTGATCTGAAGAGGAACCTCTGTCCGTGCCACTGGAGGAATCTGCAGGAAGTGACTGTCCTTGTGCTTGTGTGTTGTTTCTTGCACTGGCCTGCAGCAGTGACCACTGGACCTTGAAGAAGAGGGAAAAGGACTTTTTGAGAGAACTTTTATTTTTGTTACAGCAATTACCCAAGGGCTAGGAAAGAGCTAGCCTCCTGCTGGAGTCTCAGGCACATCAGACTCCACCACCAACCTCCTGCTTCCTCCCTGCGAGGATTGCTATCTGCTGATGAGGCTCCTGTGAGTTCCAGGGCCTCTAGTTTGCTTCAGAGAAAAGAGTGCTGGAAATCGACGCTAACGCACCTTTGCGAGCCGCTGCAGCCGAGAGCGCTGGAAAAATCATCGCGCTGCTGCCGCTGAGTGCTCGCAACACGAAACCATCGCTAACGCCTCTTTGCGAGCCGCTGCAGCCGAGACGCGCTGGAAAAATCATCGCGCTGCTGTCGCCGAGCGCTCGCAACCCCTAAAGAAATCATCGCTTTAAGACATCGCATTGCGGACGCCGTGCGTCTGCCATTTTCATCGCATTGCACCGGATTTCGTCGCTCCCTCGCGGAGCGCCATTTCTTCGCATCTCAACACAATCGCACAATGCAACAGGATCGTCGCATCGACTTCTCCCTCGCGGCAAGAAAGTCATCGCATCGGCGGCCTAGCGTGCAGAAGTTGGTCGCATCGTCTCCGCACGCATCAGCAGATCGGCGCATCATCCTCCCTTGCGGCAAGGATTTAACGCATCGCCGGCCTCGCGTGAGGAAAATCATCGCTACCACTTCTTTGCAACATTTTGTTGGTTTTGCTACTGAATTCAGGTACTTTGTGAGAGAAAGGGTCGCAGAGACCACTGCTTTGGATTTGAACCTTATTTTTGCAACCTTTGAACTATTTTTGACAGCCCTTCAACAGCAATCCTATTTTTGACAGTATTGTGGCTTTTACAGTTATTGGTCTTGTGATAAGTCTACATATATATAAAGATACCTATTTTTTATAACTACTTGTGTGGTGTCCCTTTGTAGTGTTCCTCACTGTGTTACTGTGTATGGTCATAAATGCTTCACACACTGCCTCTGAGATAAGCCTACCTGCTCGTACTACGTTACCACAGGGTTGAGCAGGGGTATCAAGGAGGGTAGCCCTCTCACTCTGACTTAGGAAGAAGGGTCCCTACTTGGACAGTGGCCAGCCATTGCCAACTAGAGACCCCCATTTCTAACATTGGTGGTCAGCGGTGAGGATCTGGACTTGCATTTATGATCGCATACAGTAATTATAGTGTACACTACTAGTGAGTGCAGACCATAACGCACGCATACATTTTTGAGAGTTTTTTTTTATTGATATTGCCCGTGATTGTTACAATGGGCAAGCCTATTTTTTATTGATATTGCCCATGATTGTTACAATGGGCAAGCCTATTTTTTATTGATATTGCCCGTGATAGTTACAATGGGCAAGCCTATTTTTATTGATTTTGCCGGTGATAGTACCCGCATACATTTCTGAGAGTTTTTGGATCCTATATTGTGATTGATATTGCCGGTGATTTTTTACCCGCATACATTTTCTTGAGAAGTTTTCTTCTATCTTTTATTGATATTGCCAGTTATTGCTACAATGGGTCTTGCTGAAATGAGACCTACCTTTTATATAGATGATCTGTTGACCTACAGTCTAGAGGAGCTAAGGGGGTTCTGTGAGGAGAGGGGCTTAGCAGTGAGTAGGAAGGAGACTCAGCTATCCCTGCAGACATCCCTGAGACTTTGCCAACAAGAGAGATGGAGATTCTTGGAGTCCCAGTACACCTACCAAGAGGGTAGTTGGTCTGAGGGTGGCTCTGGAGAGTCTGAAGAGGAGGAAGAAAGTGTTATGGAATATCTCATAGGTGGGGAGTTCCTTGATGAGTCTAGTGCCTATGGTAGTGCCAGATTCCCCTCATGGTCCCCAGAGGAGTTGGTGGACAGGCGGGAAGGTCCCATAGGTAGGGAGTCCCTTGCTGGGTCTAGTGCACAGGGTAGTGCCCAATCCCCTTCATGGTCCCCAGAGGAGTTGGACAGACAGAGGGAGAGGGAGAACCAGCTGAAATTAGAGAGGCTCCAAATAGAGATTGCCCAGCTGGAGGCGCACCTAGCGCAGATAGCAGAAAAGGAGAAGTTAGCTCGGGAGGGTAGATTATCCCCTAAGCGCAGTTTTAATTGTCTGGACTCACCAGTGAGGGTGGGGTCCAGTGGTGGCAGCAGAATTGAGATATATAGTGATGACAGTGTAGTACACCCACCCAGAGATGTAGCACCTGACTTGAAGGAGGGGGTTGATCTACACCAGGGGATTCAAGGATATGAGGTAGCTCCATTAATGTGCAGTGTCCCTGAGGTGGATTGGGGAACTAGCGCAGGGGCCCATAGTCCTAGTAAAGGGAGGGACACTCTACCGACTCTGGATGAGAGGTGCAGGGAGAGGGGTTCCCCCGTGGTTGAAGTCCTGGTGTATGAGTGTGTGGACCGCCCAGAAGAGTGTAGGTTGAGTGATAGAGACAGTCAGTTAATGTCTCGCCCATTTCAAGAGAGTGGTGTGGGGTACGTGTGTGAGACACTGGATTGTGAGGTAAAGGTTAGCACCTGCGTGGAACTGTGTAATCCAATTGTGGGAGAGCCTATTGTGAGTTCCTATTTTCCAGAGCTAAACCAACATGTGTTAGAGTGCGAGTTCTCTGATCCTAGGGAACTTGCGCAGGAGGCAGACCTCTGGGTGAGTACCAGAGGCTCTGTAGAGGTATTGGGGAATGACCCTAAGAGGAGTGGTTCAGATGTCTTCCAACCCAGAGTGGTGGGAGAGGTTCGGAGTGATACAGCTCGGTCCCCTTGTTGTGAGGAGGTTGTAGGGCCTCACATCCTGTCTCGTGGGAGCAGGAGTGAGACTGGGATAGGTCCCGAAGTGCCCCAACCTGAGTCTCCAGGACTGGATGGTTCCATGAGGGAACACCAGGTAGGGAGCCTAGTCTGTCCGGGATGGACCGTCCGTTGTGGGGGTCTCCCCGTGTTAGGTGAGCTGGGAGTGCCTGTAATCAGACCTCCAGCAGTTCTAGTGTCTGGCAGTACCGCTCCAGTTGGGAGGGTGCAGAAGGCCAGAGTGAGGGGTGAGGGGGGAAAGAGTCCCCAGTGGAAGAACCAGTGGGTCAGGGGCCAGCCAGAAGGGCTGAGCCTCATAGGATTGGCCATGGTGACGCCACTTCTGTCCTGGGGCATCTTCACGCACTGTCAGAGGGACAGGAGGTCGTGAGCTCTGTGCCAGGCAGACTGTCACACGACACGCTAGGTATGTGTCACCCTCAGGAAGCCCTGGTTGGCCAGGCAGTTGTTCAACCACAGGGGTTGGTCCCTGGGATGGTAAGTCAGGTCCAGGTGTTGTCTGACCTGGAGGGAGGGACAACTGTAAGCAGTGTCCCGGCCATTTTTTTTCTAAGAGCACCAATCCAGGTGGGAGGGTGCAGTATGCTGGAAGGGGGTGCAGAGGGAGGGAGTCCTCGCCTCTGACCCCGGTGCAACCTGAGGGTTTTTGTAGGTTGGTAGATCAGTTGCAGGGTCCAAGCCCTGAACTGGTGGAGGGGTGTGTTTTCCTTGAGGGGGGCCTGTGTGCTCCCCAGGAAGTCCTGGTGTGCCAGGCAGACTGTCGCACAACTCTAGAGGAGTGTGCTTTCCTTGGGGGGAATTGGTGTACTCCCCAGAAGTCCTGGGTTGCCAGGCACAGGTCCAGCCTAAGGGTACAGACCCTGGGTTAGGGGGCCAGGTTCAGGGTGTCCCCCCTGACCTGGAGGAAGGGGCAACTGCTAACGGTGCCCCTACCAGTTTGTGTTATAGGGGCACCTCTCCAGGTGGGAGGGTGCCAGGCCCCAGTAAAGGGGGCGGGGAGAGGGCAGCCTCACCCCTGACCTCCGCCCAGTCTAAGGGTACAGACCCTATGTTGGGATACCAGTTGCAGGATAGAACCCCTGAACTGGTGGGCGAGTTAGGCAGGACACCTGCCACAGGGGCCCTGACAATTCTGGAAGGGGGTACCGCTCCAGGTGGGAGGGTACCGAGCCCCAAAGAGGAGGACCGGGTGTGGGGGAGCCCAGCCCAGTCTCTGGCCCCGCCGCTGGGTACAGGCCCAGGGCTGGTGGGTCAGTGTCAGGGTGCGTCACCTGACCTGACAGGAGGGAGAGTGGACAAAAGGTGCCAGACACATGGGGTTACTGCCCCTCACTCTCTGATGCCACAAAAGTTTGAGAGCCCTGAGAGGTATAGGGCTTGGATTTCATCACTGACTACTGTCGGTGGCTACTGGGGCTTGTTGTTTATCTGTTGGGACACACCTGGGGGCCAGTTAAGGGTAGGTGGTGTCCACAGGTGAGGGGAAGAGTTCCCCATGGGTTGTCTTGGTGGGCCCTGAGAGTGTGGACAGAGGGATCCCCCAGGGTTCAGATTGGCGTAGAACTGGAAAGTGCCCCTGCAGTTGCGGGCCAGTTCCGTGTTCTATCGCCCAAAGCAGGGAAGCCCATCAAGGTCGTGATTGGTCTCCCCTGCGTTTTGGCTGGAAGGGGGTTGTGTTGGAAATGGCCCTTTTTGCAGGGTCACCCCTAAACTTTTGCCTTCCTCCTGGATTTTTGCTGACCTGTTTTTGTTGGTTTTATGACTCTGGGCACTTTACCACTGCTGTTCAGTGCTAAAGTGCATATGCTCTCCCTTTGTAAATATGTCTATGTGAATTGGTATATCCCTGATTGGCTTATTTGGTTTACCTGTTAGTCCCTAGTAGAGTGGCCTGTGTGTGCCCAGGGCTGGTAAACCAAATGCTGCTGGTGGGCCTGCAGCGCTGGGTTGCGCCACCCACAGAAGCAGCTTGTAAAGTGTGTCTCAGACCTGCCACTGCAGAGTCTGCGTGCAGTCCAGAACTGCCATCTTGGCTGTGAAGTGCACCCACTTCCCAGCCCCTGAACCTTCCCTTGGCATCATGTAAGTCCCCCTATGGTAGGGTGCATTGTATGTGTAAGGTAGGACATGCCTTGGTGTGTGTAGCATGTCCTGGTAGTGAATTACACCCAATTTCGTTTTTCACTACTGTAAGGCTACCTGTTCCTCATAGGCCAGAATGGGCAGTTTGACTATTACATGCTATAGTCCTAACTGACCCCAGGAACATGGTAGAAAAACGAATTTAGTATGCCTGAGCTCAGAATATTAAAATACATCTTTTAGTAAAGTTTATTTTTATATTCTGTGTTTGATAATACCACTTTTAGAAAGTAGGTATTTTCTTGCCTAAGCCTTCCAGTGTGCTCTGCTGTTATGTGTATTGGCTGTCTGGTTTTGGAGGGACAGGGCAGGCTGAGTCAGACCTGGGTTGAATAGAGAGATCTGCATTTAGAGTATGGGGAGGGGTGGCTCCTTGACCTGAATAGGGCTGTGCCTGGCAAGGTGAATGCTGGCTCCACCTCCTACTGTGTGTCTGCTAGCAGACCCCCTCTTTCTGAAAGGAAGGATGCAGCCTGGTAAACAAAGTGCTCCAGGACTGAGCAGAACTGGTTCTGGCTGGGTTCAGTGACTTGTAGCTTCTGAGAACAAAGACTTTTGGGGTATAAATATCTGTGCTCCAACCCCTACAATTTGTATTGCCCCTGGATCTGAAGAGGAACCTCTGTCCGTGCCACTGGAGGAATCTGCAGGAAGTGACTGTCCTTGTGCTTGTGTGTTGTTTCTTGCACTGGCCTGCAGCAGTGACCACTGGACCTTGAAGAAGAGGGAAAAGGACTTTTTGAGAGAACTTTTATTTTTGTTACAGCAATTACCCAAGTGCTAGGAAAAGAGCTAGCCTCCTGCTGGAGTCTCAGGCACATCAGACTCCACCACCAACCTCCTGCTTCCTCCCTGTGAGGATTGCTATCTGCTGATGAGGCTCCTGTGAGTTCCAGGGCCGCTAGTTTGCTTCAGAGAAAAGAGTGCGGAAAATCGACGCTAACGCACCTTTGCGAGCCGCTGCAGCCGAGAGCGCTGGAAAAATCATCGCGCTGCTGCCGCTGAGTGCTCGCAACACGAAACCATCGCTAACGCCTCTTTGCGAGCCGCTGCAGCCGAGACGCGCTGGAAAAATCATCGCGCTGCTGTCGCCGAGCGCTCGCAACCCCTAAAGAAATCATCGCTTCAAGACATCGCATTGCGGACGCCGTGCGTCCGCCATTTTCATCGCATCGCACCGGATTTCGTCGCTCCCTCGCGGAGCGCCATTTCTTCGCATCGCAACACAATCGCACAACGCAACAGGATCGTCGCATCGACTTCTCCCTCGCGGCAAGAAAGTCATCGCATCGGCGGCCTAGCGTGCAGAAGTTGGTTGCATCGTCTCCGCATGCATCAGCAGATCGGCGCATCATCCTCCCTTGCGGCAAGGATTTAACGCATCGCCGGCCTCGCGTGAGGAAAATCATCGCTACCACTTCTTTGCGACATTGTGTTGGTTTTGCTACTGAATTCAGGTACTTTGTGAGAGAAAGGGTCGCAGAGACCACTGCTTTGGATTTGAACCTTATTTTTGCAACCTTTGAACGAGAAAGGGTCGCAGAGACCACTGCTTTGAATTTGAACCTTATTTTTGCAACCTTTGAACTATTTTTGACAGCCCTTCAACAGCAATCCTATTTTTGACAGTATTGTGGCTTTTACAGTTATTGGTCTTGTGATAAGTCTACATATATATAAAGATACCTATTTTTTATAACTACTTGTGTGGTGTCCCTTTGTAGTGTTCCTCACTGTGTTACTGTGTATGGTCATAAATGCTTCACACACTGCCTCTGAGATAAGCCTACCTGCTCGTGCTACGTTACCACTGGGTTGAGCAGGGGTATCAAGGAGGGTAGCCCTCTCACTCTGACTTAAGAAGAAGGGTCCCTACTTGGACAGTGGCCAGCCATTGCCAACTAGAGACCCCCATTTCTAACATTGGTGGTCAGCGGTGAGGATCTGGACTTGCATCTATGATCGCATACAGTAATTATAGTGTACACTACTAGTGAGTGCAGACCATAACGCACCGCATACATTTTTGAGAGTTTTTTTTATTGATATTGCCCGTGATTGTTACAATGGGCAAGCCTATTTTTTATTGATATTGCCCATGATTGTTACAATGGGCAAGCCTATTTTTATTGATATTGCCCATGATTGTTACAATGGGCAAGCCTATTTTTTATTGATATTGCCGGTGATAGTACCCGCATACATTTTTGAGAGTTTTTGGATCCTATATTGTGATTGATATTGCCGGTGATTTTTACCCGCATACATTTTCTTGAGAAGTTTTCTTCTATCTTTTATTGATATTGCCAGTTATTGCTACAATGGGTCTTGCTGAAATGAGACCTACCTTTTATATAGATGATCTGTTGACCTACAGTCTAGAGGAGCTAAGGGGGTTCTGTGAGGAGAGGGGCTTAGCAGTGAGTAGGAAGGAGACTCAGCTATCCCTGCAGACATCCCTGAGACTTTGGCAACAAGACATATAGAGATTCTTGGAGTCCCAGTACACCTACCAAGAGGGTAGTTGGTCTGAGGGTGGCTCTGGAGAGTCTGAAGAGGAGGAAGAAAGTGTTATGGAATATCTCATAGGTGGGGAGTTCCTTGATGAGTCTAGTGCCTATGGTAGTGCCAGATTCCCCTCATGGTCCCCAGAGGAGTTGGTGGACAGGCGGGAAGGTCCCATAGGTAGGGAGTCCCTTGCTGGGTCTAGTGCACAGGGTAGTGCCCAATCCCCTTCATGGTCCCCAGAGGAGTTGGACAGACAGAGGGAGAGGGAGAACCAGCTGAAATTAGAGAGGCTCCAAATAGAGATTGCCCAGCTGGAGGCACACCTAGCGCAGATAGCAGAAAAGGAGAAGTTAGCTCGGGAGGGTAGATTATCCCCTAAGCGCAGTTTTAATTGTCTGGACTCACCAGTGAGGGTGGGGTCCAGTGGTGGCAGCAGAATTGAGATATATAGTGATGACAGTGTAGTACACCCACCCAGAGATGTAGCACCTGACTTGAAGGAGGGGGTTGATCTACACCAGGGGATTCAAGGATATGAGGTAGCTCCATTAATGTGCAGTGTCCCTGAGGTGGATTGGGGAACTAGCGCAGGGGCCCATAGTCCTAGTAAAGGGAGGGACACTCTACCGACTCTGGATGAGAGGTGCAGGGAGAGGGGTTCCCCCGTGGTTGAAGTCCTGGTGTATGAGTGTGAGGACCGCCCAGAAGAGTGTGGGTTGAGTGATAGAGACAGTCAGTTAATGTCTCGCCCATTTCAAGAGAGTGGTGTGGGGTACGTGTGTGAGACACTGGATTGTGAGGTAAAGGTTAGCACCTGCGTGGAACTGTGTAATCCAATTGTGGGAGAGCCTATTGTGAGTTCCTATTTTCCAGAGCTAAACCAACATGTGTTAGAGTGCGAGTTCTCTGATCCTAGGGAACTTGCGCAGGAGGCAGACCTCTGGGTGAGTACCAGAGGCTCTGTAGAGGTATTGGGGAATGACCCTAAGAGGAGTGGTTCAGATGTCTTCCAACCCAGAGTGGTGGGAGAGGTTCGGAGTGATACAGCTCGGTCCCCTTGTTGTGAGGAGGTTGTAGGGCCTCACATCCTGTCTCGTGGGAGCAGGAGTGAGACTGGGATAGGTCCCGAAGTGCCCCAACCTCAGTCTCCAGGACTGGATGGTTCCATGAGGGAACACCAGGTAGGGAGCCTAGTCTGTCCGGATGGACCGTCCGTTGTGGGGGTCTCCCGTGTTAGGTGAGCTGGGAGTGCCTGTAATCAGACCTCCAGCAGTTCTAGTGTCTGGCAGTACCGCTCCAGTTGGGAGGGTGCAGAAGGCCAGAGTGAGGGGTGAGGGGGGAAAGAGTCCCCAGTGGAAGAACCAGTGGGTCAGGGGCCAGCCAGAAGGGCTGAGCCTCATAGGATTGGCCATGGTGACGCCACTTCTGTCCTGGGGCATCTTCACGCACTGTCAGAGGGACAGGAGGTCGTGAGCTCTGTGCCAGGCAGACTGTCACACAACACGCTAGGTATGTGTCACCCTCAGGAAGCCCTGGTTGGCCAGGCAGTTGTTCAACCACAGGGGTTGGTCCCTGGGATGGTAAGTCAGGTCCAGGTGTTGTCTGACCTGGAGGGAGGGACAACTGTAAGCAGTGTCCCGGCCATTTTTTTCTTCTAAGAGCACCACTCCAGGTGGGAGGGTGCAGTATGCTGGAAGGGGGTGCAGAGGGAGGGAGTCCTCGCCTCTGATCCCGGTGCAACCTGAGGGTTTTTTTAGGTTGGTAGATCAGTTGCAGGGTCCAAGCCCTGAACTGGTGGAGGGGTGTGTTTTCCTTGAGGGGGGCCTGTGTGCTCCCCAGGAAGTCCTGGTGTGCCAGGCAGACTGTCGCACAACTCTAGAGGAGTGTGCTTTCCTTGGGGGGAATTGGTGTAGTCCCCCAGAAGTCCTGGGTTGCCAGGCACAGGTCCAGCCTAAGGGTACAGACCCTGGGTTAGGGGGCCAGGTTCAGGGTGTCCCCCCTGACCTGGAGGAAGGGGCAACTGCTAACGGTGCCCCTACCAGTTTGTGTTATGGGGGCACCTCTCCAGGTGGGAGGGTGCCAGGCCCCAGTAAAGGGGGCGGGGAGAGGGCAGCCTCACCCCTGACCTCCGCCCAGTCTAAGGGTACATACCCTATGCTGGGATACCAGTTGCAGGATAGAACCCCTGAACTGGTGGGCGAGTTAGGCAGGACACCTGCCACAGGGGCCCTGACAATTCTGGAAGGGGGTACCGCTCCAGGTGGGAGGGTACCGAGCCCCAAAGAGGAGGACCGGGTGTGGGGGAGCCCAGCCCAGTCTCTGGCCCCGCCGCTGGGTACAGGCCCAGGGCTGGTGGGTCAGTGTCAGGGTGCGTCACCTGACCTGACAGGAGGGAGAGTGGACAAAAGGTGCCAGACACCTGGGGTTACTGCCCCTCACTCTCTGATGCCACAAAAGTTTGAGAGCCCTGAGAGGTATAGGGCTTGGATTTCATCACTGACTACTGTCGGTGGCTACTGGGGCTTGTTGTTTATCAGTTGGGACACACCTGGGGGCCAGTTAAGGGTAGGTGGTGTCCACAGGTGAGGGGAAGAGTTCCCCATGGGTTGTCTTGGTGGGCCCTGAGAGTGTGGACAGAGGGATCCCCAGGGTTCAGATTGGCGTAGAACTGGAAAGTGCCCCTGCAGTTGCGGGCCAGTTCCGTGTTCTATCGCCCAAAGCAGGGAAGCCCATCAAGGTAGTGATTGGTCTCCCCTGCGTTTTGGCTGGAAGGGGGTTGTGTTGGAAATGGCCCTTTTTGCAAGGTCACCCCTAAACTTTTGCCTTCCTCCTGGATTTTTGCTGACCTGTTTTTGTTGGTTTTATGACTCTGGGCACTTTACTACTGCTGTTCAGTGCTAAAGTGCATATGCTCTCCCTTTGTAAATATGTCTATGTGAATTGGTATATCCCTGATTGGCTTATTTGGTTTACCTGTTAGTCCCTAGTAGAGTGGCCTGTGTGTGCCCAGGGCTGGTAAACCAAATGCTGCTGGTGGGCCTGCAGCGCTGGGTTGCGCCACCCACAGAAGCAGCTTGTAAAGTGTGTCTCAGACCTGCCACTGCAGAGTCTGCGTGCAGTCCAGAACTGCCATCTTGGCCTTGAAGTGCACCCACTTCCCAGCCCCTGAACCTTCCCTTGGCATCATGTAAGTCCCCCCTATGGTAGGGTGCATTGTATGTGTAAGGTAGGACATGCCTTGGTGTGTGTAGCATGTCCTGGTAGTGAATTACACCCAATTTCGTTTTTCACTACTGTAAGGCTACCTGTTCCTCATAGGCCAGAATGGGCAGTTTGACTATTACATGCTATAGTCCTAACTGACCCCAGGAACATGGTAGAAAAACGAATTTAGTATGCCTGAGCTTAGAATATTAAAATACATCTTTTAGTAAAGTTTATTTTTATATTCTGTGTTTGAAAATACCACTTTTAGAAAGTAGGTATTTTCTTGCCTAAGACTTCCAGTGTGCTCTGCTGTTATGTGTATTGGCTGTCTGGTTTTGGAGGGACAGGGCAGGCTGAGTCAGACCTGGGTTGAATAGAGAGATCTGCATTTAGAGTATGGGGAGGGGTGGCTCCTTGACCTGAATAGGGCTGTGCCTGGCAAGGTGAATGCTGGCTCCACCTCCTACTGTGTGTCTGCTAGCAGACCCCCTCTTTCTGAAAGGAAGGATGCAGCCTGGTAAACAAAGTGCTCCAGGACTGAGCAGAACTGGTTCTGGCTGGGTTCAGTGACTTGTAGCTTCTGAGAACAAAGACTTTTGGGGTATAAATATCTGTGCTCAAACCCCTACAATTTGTATTGCCCCTGGATCTGAAGAGGAACCTCTGTCCGTGCCCCTGGAGGAATCTGCAGGAAGTGACTGTCCTTGTGCTTGTGTGTTGTTTCTTGCACTGGCCTGCAGCAGTGACCACTGGACCTTGAAGAAGAGGGAAAAGGACTTTTTGAGAGAACTTTTATTTTTGTTACAGCAATTACCCAAGGGCTAGGAAAAGAGCTAGCCTCCTGCTGGAGTCTCAGGCACATCAGACTCCACCACCAACCTCCTGCTTCCTCCCTGTGAGGATTGCTATCTGCTGATGAGGCTCCTGTGAGTTCCAGGGCCTCTAGTTTGCTTCAGAGAAAAGAGTGCTGGAAATCGACGCTAACGCACCTTTGCGAGCCGCTGCAGCCGAGAGCGCTGGAAAAATCATCGCGCTGCTGCCGCTGAGTGCGCGCAACACGAAACCATCGCTAACGCCTCTTTGAGAGGCGCTGCAGCCGAGACGCGCTGGAAAAATCATCGCGCTGCTGTCGCCGAGCGCTCGCAACCCCTAAAGAAATCATCGCTTCAAGACATCGCATTGCGGACGCCGTGCGTCCGCCATTTTCATCGCATCGCACCGGATTTCGTCGCTCCCTCGCGGAGCGTCATTTCTTCGCATCGCAACACAATCGCACAACGCAACAGGATCGTCGCATCGACTTCTCCCTCGCGGCAAGAAAGTCATCGCATCGGCGGCCTAGCGTGCAGAAGTTGGTTGCATCGTCTCCGCACGCATCAGCAGATCGGCGCATCATCCTCCCTTGCGGCAAGGATTTAACGCATCGCCGGCCTCGCGTGAGGAAAATCATCGCTACCACTTCTTTGCGACATTGTGTTGGTTTTGCTACTGAATTCAGGTACTTTGTGAGAGAAAGGGTCGCAGAGACCACTGCTTTGGATTTGAACCTTATTTTTGCAACCTTTGAACGAGAAAGGGTCGCAGAGACCACTGCTTTGAATTTGAACCTTATTTTTGCAACCTTTGAACTATTTTTGACAGCCCTTCAACAGCAATCCTATTTTTGACAGTATTGTGGCTTTTACAGTTATTGGTCTTGTGATAAGTCTACATATATATAAAGATACCTATTTTTTATAACTACTTGTGTGGTGTCCCTTTGTAGTGTTCCTCACTGTGTTACTGTGTATGGTCATAAATGCTTCACACACTGCCTCTGAGATAAGCCTACCTGCTCGTGCTACGTTACCACAGGGTTGAGCAGGGGTATCAAGGAGGGTAGCCCTCTCACTCTGACTTAGGAAGAAGGGTCCCTACTTGGACAGTGGCCAGCCATTGCCAACTAGAGACCCCCATTTCTAACATTGGTGGTCAGCGGTGAGGATCTGGACTTGCATCTATGATCGCATACAGTAATTATAGTGTACACTACTAGTGAGTGCAGACCATAACGCACCGCATACATTTTTGAGAGGTTTTTTTTATTGATATTGCTTGTGATTGTTACAATGGGCAAGCCTATTTTTTATTGATATTGCCCATGATTGTTACAATGGGCAAGCCTATTTTTATTGATATTGCCCGTGATTGTTACAATGGGCAAGCCTATTTTTTATTGATATTGCCAGTGATAGTACCCGCATACATTTTTGAGAGTTTTTGGATCCTATATTGTGATTGATATTGCCGGTGATTTTTTACCCGCATACATTTTCTTGAGAAGTTTTCTTCTATCTTTTATTGATATTGCCAGTTATTGCTACAATGGGTCTTGCTGAAATTAGACCTACCTTTTATATAGATGATCTGTTGACCTACAGTCTAGAGGAGCTAAGGGGGTTCTGTGAGGAGAGGGGCTTAGCAGTGAGTAGGAAGGAGACTCAGCTATCCCTGCAGACATCCCTGAGACTTTGGCAACAAGACAGATGGAGATTCTTGGAGTCCCAGTACACCTACCAAGAGGGTAGTTGGTCTGAGGGTGGTTCTGGAGAGTCTGAAGAGGAGGAAGAAAGTGTTATGGAATATCTCATAGGTGGGGAGTTCCTTGATGAGTCTAGTGCCTATGGTAGTGCCAGATTCCCCTCATGGTCCCCAGAGGAGTTGGTGGACAGGCGGGAAGGTCCCATAGGTAGGGAGTCCCTTGCTGGGTCTAGTGCACAGGGTAGTGCCCAATCCCCTTCATGGTCCCCAGAGGAGTTGGACAGACAGAGGGAGAGGGAGAACCAGCTGAAATTAGAGAGGCTCCAAATAGAGATTGCCCAGCTGGAGGCACACCTAGCGCAGATAGCAGAAAAGGAGAAGTTAGCTCGGGAGGGTAGATTATCCCCTAAGCGCAGTTTTAATTGTCTGGACTCACCAGTGAGGGTGGGGTCCAGTGGTGGCAGCAGAATTGAGATATATAGTGATGACAGTGTAGTACACCCACCCAGAGATGTAGCACCTGACTTGAAGGAGGGGGTTGATCTACACCAGGGGATTCAAGGATATGAGGTAGCTCCATTAATGTGCAGTGTCCCTGAGGTGGATTGGGGAACTAGCGCAGGGGCCCATAGTCCTAGTAAAGGGAGGGACACTCTACCGACTCTGGATGAGAGGTGCATGGAGAGGGGGTCGCCCGTGGTTGAAGTCCTGGTGTATGAGTGTGAGGACCGCCCAGAAGAGTGTGGGTTGAGTGATAGAGACAGTCAGTTAATGTCTCGCCCATTTCAAGAGAGTGGTGTGGGGTACGTGTGTGAGACACTGGATTGTGAGGTAAAGGTTAGCACCTGCGTGGACTGTGTAATCCAATTGTGGGAGAGCCTATTGTGAGTTCCTATTTTCCAGAGCTAAACCAACATGTGTTAGAGTGCGAGTTCTCTGATCCTAGGGAACTTGCGCAGGAGGCAGACCTCTGGGTGAGTACCAGAGGCTCTGTAGAGGTATTGGGGAATGACCCTAAGAGGAGTGGTTCAGATGTCTTCCAACCCAGAGTGGTGGGAGAGGTTCGGAGTGATACAGCTCGGTCCCCTTGTTGTGAGGAGGTTGTAGGGCCTCACATCCTGTCTCGTGGGAGCAGGAGTGAGACTGGGATAGGTCCCGAAGTGCCCCAACCTCAGTCTCCAGGACTGGATGGTTCCATGAGGGAACACCAGGTAGGGAGCCTAGTCTGTCCGGATGGACCGTCCGTTGTGGGGGTCTCCCGAGTTAGGTGAGCTGGGAGTGCCTGTAATCAGACCTCCAGCAGTTCTAGTGTCTGGCAGTACCGCTCCAGTTGGGAGGGTGCAGAAGGCCAGAGTGAGGGGTGAGGGGGGAAAGAGTCCCCAGTGGAAGAACCAGTGGGTCAGGGGCCAGCCAGAAGGGCTGAGCCTCATAGGATTGGCCATGTTGACGCCACTTCTGTCCTGGGGCATCTTCACGCACTGTCAGAGGGACAGGAGGTCGTGAGCTCTGTGCCAGGCAGACTGTCACACGACACGCTAGGTATGTGTCACCCTCAGGAAGCCTTGGTTGGCCAGGCAGTTGTTCAACCACAGGGGTTGGTCCCTGGGATGGTAAGTCAGGTCCAGGTGTTGTCTGACCTGGAGGGAGGGACAACTGTAAGCAGTGTCCCGGCCATTTTTTTTCTAAGAGCACCACTCCAGGTGGGAGGGTGCAGTATGCTGGAAGGGGGTGCAGAGGGAGGAGTCCTCGCCTCTGACCCCGGTGCAACCTGAGGGTTTTTTAGGTTGGTAGATCAGTTGCAGGGTCCAAGCCCTGAACTGGTGGAGGGGTGTGTTTTCCTTGAGGGGGCCTGTGTGCTCCCCAGGAAGTCCTGGTGTGCCAGGCAGACTGTCGCACAACTCTAGAGGAGTGTGCTTTCCTTGGGGGAATTGGTGTACTCCCCAGAAGTCCTGGGTTGCCAGGCACAGGTCCAGCCTAAGGGTACAGACCCTGGGTTAGGGGCCAGGTTCAGGGTGTCCCCCTGACCTGGAGGAAGGGGCAACTGCTAACGGTGCCCCTACCAGTTTGTGTTATGGGGCACCTCTCCAGGTGGGAGGGTGCCAGGCCCCAGTAAAGGGGGCGGGGAGAGGGCAGCCTCACCCCTGACCTCCGCCCAGTCTAAGGGTACAGACCCTATGCTGGGATACCAGTTGCAGGATAGAACCCCTGAACTGGTGGGCGAGTTAGGCAGGACACCTGCCACAGGGGCCCTGACAATTCTGGAAGGGGGTACCGCTCCAGGTGGGAGGGTACCAAGCCCCAAAGAGGAGGACCGGGTGTGGGGGAGCCCACCCCAGTCTCTGGCCCCGCCACTGGGTACAGGCCCAGGGCTGGTGGGTCAGTGTCAGGGTGCGTCACCTGACCTGACAGGAGGGAGAGTGGACAAAAGGTGCCAGACACCTGGGGTTACTGCCCCTCACTCTCTGATGCCACAAAAGTTTGAGAGCCCTGAGAGGTATAGGGCTTGGATTTCATCACTGACTACTGTCGGTGGCTACTGGGGCTTGTTGTTTATCTGTTGGGACACACCTGGGGGCCAGTTAAGGGTAGGTGGTGTCCACAGGTGAGGGGAAGAGTTCCCCATGGGTTGTCTTGGTGGGCCCTGAGAGTGTGGACAGAGGGATCCCCAGGGTTCAGATTGGCGTAGAACTGGAAAGTGCCCCTGCAGTTGCGGGCCAGTTCCGTGTTCTATCGCCCAAAGCAGGGAAGCCCATCAAGGTCGTGATTGGTCTCCCCTGCGTTTTGGCTGGAAGGGGGTTGTGTTGGAAATGGCCCTTTTTGCAGGGTCACCCCTAAACTTTTGCCTTCCTCCTGGATTTTTGCTGACCTGTTTTTGTTGGTTTTATGACTCTGGGCACTTTACCACTGCTGTTCAGTGCTAAAGTGCATATGCTCTCCCTTTGTAAATATGTCTATGTGAATTGGTATATCCCTGATTGGCTTATTTGGTTTACCTGTTAGTCCCTAGTAGAGTGGCCTGTGTGTGCCCAGGGCTGGTAAACCAAATGCTGCTGGTGGGCCTGCAGCGCTGGGTTGCGCCACCCACAGAAGCAGCTTGTAAAGTGTGTCTCAGACCTGCCACTGCAGAGTCTGCGTGCAGTCCAGAACTGCCATCTTGGCTGTGAAGTGCACCCACTTCCCAGCCCCTGAACCTTCCCTTGGCATCATGTAAGTCCCCCTATGGTAGGGTGCATTGTATGTGTAAGGTAGGACATGCCTTGGTGTGTGTAGCATGTCCTGGTAGTGAATTACACCCAATTTCGTTTTTCACTACTGTAAGGCTACCTGTTCCTCATAGGCCAGAATGGGCAGTTTGACTATTACATGCTATAGTCCTAACTGACCCCAGGAACATGGTAGAAAAACGAATTTAGTATGCCTGAGCTCAGAATATTAAAATACATCTTTTAGTAAAGTTTATTTTTATATTCTGTGTTTGAAAATACCACTTTTAGAAAGTAGGTATTTTCTTGCCTAAGCCTTCCAGTGTGCTCTGCTGTTATGTATATTGGCTGTCTGGTTTTGGAGGGACAGGGCAGGCTGAGTCAGACCTGGGTTGAATAGAGAGATCTGCATTTAGAGTATGGGGAGGGGTGGCTCCTTGACCTGAATAGGGCTGTGCCTGGCAAGGTGAATGCTGGCTCCACCTCCTACTGTGTGTCTGCTAGCAGACCCCTCTTTCTGAAAGGAAGGATGCAGCCTGGTAAACAAAGTGCTCCAGGACTGAGCAGAACTGGTTCTGGCTGGGTTCAGTGACTTGTAGCTTCTGAGAACATAGACTTTTGGGGTATAAATATCTGTGCTCAGACCCCTACAATTTGTATTGCCCCTGGATCTGAAGAGGAACCTCTGTCCGTGCCACTGGAGGAATCTGCAGGAAGTGACTTTCCTTGTGCTTGTGTGTTGTTTCTTGCACTGGCCTGCAGCAGTGACCACTGGACCTTGAAGAAGAGGGAAAAGGACTTTTTGAGAGAACTTTTATTTTTGTTACAGCAATTACCCAAGGGCTAGGAAAAGAGCTAGCCTCCTGCTGGAGTCTCAGGCACATCAGACTCCACCACCAACCTCCTGCTTCCTCCCTGCGAGGATTGCTATCTGCTGATGAGGCTCCTGTGAGTTCCAGGGCCTCTAGTTTGCTTCAGAGAAAAGAGGGCTGGAAATCGACGCTAACACACCTTTGCGAGCCGCTGCAGCCGAGAGCGCTGGAAAAATCATCGCGCTGCTGCCGCTGAGTGCTCGCAACACGAAACCATCGCTAACGCCTCTTTGCGAGCCGCTGCAGCCGAGACGCGCTGTAAAAATCATCGCGCTGCTGTCGCCGAGCGCTCGCAACCCCTAAAGAAATCATCGCTTCAAGACATCGCATTGCGGACGCCGTGCGTCCGCCATTTTCATCGCATCGCACCGGATTTCGTCGCTCCCTCGCGGAGCGCCATTTCTTCGCATCGCAACACAATCGCACAACGCAACAGGATCGTCGCATCGACTTCTCCCTCGCGGCAAGAAAGTCATCGCATCGGCGGCCTAGCGTGCAGAAGTTGGTTGCATCGTCTCCGCACGCATCAGCAGATCGGCGCATCATCCTCCCTTGCGGCAAGGATTTAACGCATCGCCGGCCTCGCGTGAGGAAAATCATCGCTACCACCTCTTTGCGACATTTTGTTGGTTTTGCTACTGAATTCAGGTACTTTGTGAGAGAAAGGGTCGCAGAGACCACTGCTTTGGATTTGAACCTTATTTTTGCAACCTTTGAACGAGAAAGGGTCGCAGAGACCACTGCTTTGAATTTGAACCTTATTTTTGCAACCTTTGAACTATTTTTGACAGCCCTTCAACAGCAATCCTATTTTTGACAGTATTGTGGCTTTTACAGTTATTGGTCTACATATATATAAAGATACCTATTTTTTATAACTACTTGTGTGGTGTCCCTTTGTAGTGTTCCTCACTGTGTTACTGTGTATGGTCATAAATGCTTCACACACTGCCTCTGAGATAAGCCTACCTGCTCGTGCTACGTTACCACAGGGTTGAGCAGGGGTATCAAGGAGGGTAGCCCTCTCACTCTGACTTAGGAAGAAGGGTCCCTACTTGGACAGTGGCCAGCCATTGCCAACTAGAGACCCCCATTTCTAACATTACATTTCGTACAACCTGACATGATAGCTTCCAAACATTTACACACACGTGTCAACACAACTAACCTGGTGATCCGCGTAGTCGCTTGACCAACAGGGCACACCTACATCACTTTCAATTAAGCCGACACTGTACCTATTGCTTACAAATCACATTTGTACACAAATGCTGAAATGCGTTTTGCACCAACAGAAAAAATTCTCACAGCAGCACTGACTGCTGTAGTAAGAGAGAGAGCACTGGCACAGGGAAAATGCATAATCGTCATGACCACGGTACCGACCCCAGAGGCCGTTACAAAGCCAAGCATCCTGAATGCTAAAGCACTAAATACAAGATGGATTCAATGGGCTAACTCTCTCACTGCTACAGATGTAGATTACAACAAACGCAAGCATTCCTACAGTAAGGACAAGAATATCCTCTGCCAAATGAAACAATGCCTCTAGATCAGTATGAATATATCATTTATACCAATGGATCTGCCCAGCCGGCCCATAGGTACGAAACAATAATATTCCACGGCATGAGCAATTGTAAAAGGGCAGATGCAGGATAGAAGATTTCTTCCTGGGAAAACACACAGACAGATAATGGCACTACAGAATACTGATCATGAATTCCCTACACTTATAGTGTGTGATTCATTTTACTGTGTTCAGTCCTACAATGAATACTTACATTATTGGGGCCAGAATGGATTTAGGGATTCTAAAGGTTGCACAGTTGCTCTGGGAACATGTGGCGAAGCTGAAAGAAGGCCTGCCATGGGCTCATGTTATTCATACATTTAGTCATCAATGTGCTAGCGTTCACATTGAAGAGAATTCAATGGCGGATGAAGCCGCCAAGGCAACAGTATGCACTGCTGCTGTTGCTGCAATAACTCACTCTAGCACGAGAATAGACGGAGCAACTATGATAGCTGTCAATGCCACACGCAAGAGCTCAGCCCTGCCGAAAGGTTTTCCACACAAGTACTCCTACAAGTTAGATGCACAAAACATTCCGTATGCTTTGATTCCATGAGGCAGGGATAGAGTAATACCAAACACTGATCGCAGATTGGGTTTGATGCTAGCTGCACACAAGGGTCTGGGTTCAGCTCACGCAGGAATTACTGCTACAGTGTCACTATTAAAGCAGCACTATTGGTGGCCAGGTCTTACAAAGCAGACCAAAGACTTTGTCCTCAAATGAGACATCTGCCAGCAGATGAAGGGCTCCACCGTAGCACGTCCACCGTATACACCTTTATTGATCTCAGACAAACCTCTCACCTGTGTCTATTTGGATCACTGCGGCCCCTTACACTTAGATGGTGCTTACAAATACATTGTGGCGGCAGTAGATTCATGTTCTAGATTCCTATGGGTTTGGCCCCAGTGCTCAGCTGACGCTCAAATTGTTATAAAGGATTTGAGAGTCTTTCTCAGCACATACGCAATTGGCAAACTACATTCTGACCAGGGTCCGGTGTTTAGCTCTCAGGCTTACAAAGAAGCCATGGTAAGTTTGGGTGTGGCCTTGCGGTACTCTACCCCCTATCATCCTGAGGGAAATTCAGTAGTCGAGAGGAAAAACCGTGACTTAAGTCAATACTTAACAGCACAGGTATTAGGCTTGGGCGGTAGCTGGGTCAATCACTTATAGGGGGTCCAGAAGGGACTTATCAACATGCCAAGAAAACCCCTGGGATGCTGTACACTTTATTAGCTCCTGTTGGGGATAAGAATGTGGGTACCTGACCTCGATAGTGTCAGCACAGTGGCGGCTGAAACTCCATTTGACCTCAATGATTATTTGGATGTTTTACAGGACCTTAAAGAATACCGAGCTTTACAAAGCAATGTCCAAATAAAACACACCGCCACTGGAGAAGTGAAAACAGTAACGGCAAGACCTGCCTCGGTCTCAGAGATTGGGGACCTTGTCAGAGAGAAAATTGTGGACATGAAATAATTTAGGCCATCTCACAGATCGCCTATACCTGTCCTAGCTGTCAAAGGAATGAGAACTGTCCTTCTTTCGCCCCGTGCTGGCCGCCGAGACAAAAGGTTTGTCTCGATTGATCTGATCAAACCACACTATGTGGCTGATTCTCAAAACTAGGCCACTTGGGCTCCTGGGTAGACGCCGCACTCCTCTTGATACCGTACAGGAAGTTCAGATGGAAGCTTTAATAATGACTGAAGACTACACTTTCCAAAGAGAAGCTGTGAACAATGAAATGATGCTTCTCCCAGTTGAAACAACTACAACTGTACAGTCTACAAATACAGAAATTTAAATTCGGAAAATTGACGACGTCTATGTCAACATGCTACAGATCGAGTAATCTACCAATTCTACAAATCCAGCTGAGCTGCCAAGAATAGACCGGACGGCATCTTGCTACTTCGTGCATTATGATGACTTCTCATTGAATCCAAGTGAACCTGAGCTGACGACATCGCCACTCCCTTTTAAGCTTTGAGTTTATGCTTTCTATCTTTGGCTGAAAAAACTTACTTTGTTGTTCCCTGGATACATCTGTGGATTACAATTTGCTTGATTTTTCTGGTACTTTGGATTGGTTTAGTAACTGTCTTTTTCCTACTTCTGAATGGACACTTTCTCCCCCAACGCTCTGCAGTACAACTCGTGAACTTGGTTCCTAATCCACATGTATCAACACACCATGAACTAAGAGACTTGTCCCTGGTGAACATTACAGCAGTTCTAGTTCCTGAATGAATTGTATGGAACAAGGTATCGTATGATATATATGGTCCTACTGAGCTTTTGAAAATTCCTTATTTGTTCAAAATTTCTTTAAATGACATCATCACCTCTAGTACTTTCTCTGATGATTGGGACATTGAAACTGTGCATAATTTGCTTTCAGATTTAGAGCAATCAGCTGCATTTTCTAATGATGAATTGTATGATGGTACAAGTAATTTTTGGGACATGTTTTGTTACCAGCATTATGGTTACCATTTTTTACATTAAGCCAGTATCCCATGCACTGTTTATAATTACACACAATGAGAACACTGCCCAACACCACCAAAAGGTAGTTCAAAGACCTTTAAACAAAAGTTTGCACATTTTTTGGGTTTTGAAACATCAGACCCAGCCTCATATTACTATAGGCTTGCACCGACACCTGCAAAGAAAAATATGCTAACAAACACCAAGCTGATATACTCTGCTTCCTGTATTTCCCAAATGTCTATACAGGGTTTCGACTTTTGAAGAGACACAATAGACACAAAGTCTATCTGGGGGACAAAAGATTGGCATGTTCAGGAGGACTTATTTAGAGCATGCCTCATACCACATCAAATGATTTTCCTGAACAAGACAGTGCAACAAACTTCATGTCTGGGTATAGCGAAAACAAAAGATTTGAAGGCACCACGTATTCCCGCATTCTCACGTTTCGAGAATTGGTAGCACTTTACACACTTTAGTGAGGATACACTAGACACCATGATAGGGAATGGTTCTTTCAATTTATCTGATCCCAATTGGAACGGTTGGTTGGTTTGGCCTTTGGACACAAACAGGTGTCAGTCGAGATTCCTTGGTAACACCGAAGGGTTTAGGATCAATAGGCCTGATCAACGATATGTACAAACGGAACACTCAGGTGGTGACATCATATAGTGTTGGGAAGTTACACCTAGATTGGCTAAGAACCTCATCACTTTCCCAGGTGAAACAACACTTGTCCCTTCTTTCTGATCACATGGATCTCAGTGATTTATTACTAGGTCCCCGGAACCCACATCAAAAGCGCTTTTTGTATGGACTATACAACGAGCTGTGGAAGATTTCTCACCAGGAAGCTGCTGAGAGATTGCGCGAGATTGATAGGGTTAATCTAGCGAAGGCTTTGGCTGAGGTTGACAGCGTTATGACCACTCGATCATCCAGAATTTATTCACTGAGTAACATAGTGTCTTCCGCAATTGACTTAATACAACATGACATGTCTATATTACAACATGGGCAGTCACAATTATGTTCACAAACACAAAGAGTATCCCACCTGGTTGCACTATAATTTCGGGCACTATTCTCTAATGAAGGCGTGTTATTATTTCAATTGCATGCTTGGAGGCAAAACCTTTTTGTTAGATAACTCTCACACACTCTAGTAGTGTCATGTTTTATCATCGGGTTCACCCTGACTCCTAAAGGTCAGGTTGGGCTCAACCATATTTCAGGGAGCACTTAAAAGAATAGGCCAGGGGGTTAAAGATTAAAACTCCTCTGGAAACTCCAGGTATCCCTTTATTGTTGGAGTCTCAGGGGATATTAAAATTATAGAACAAATGGGGTCGTGAAGATTTAATGGTCCTATGACCCTTATACAGTTGCCAACACGTTTCAGCCTTTTTATAGTGGCCCCAAAGGGTCCCAGGCTTTCTTCAGGGCAAAACAAGAGAGATTCCCTCCCTGGTTCAAAAAGCGCGTTGCTTATGTAGTGCAGATAGCTGCCTCTACAGTCCCGGTTCTTGGATATACTTATCCTGGATCTGGTGGTTCTTTTTAATTAGTGTCCAACCTACAAGGAGAAAGAATAGTGATTTGTAGTAGGTAAACGTGTCCTACTGGCGCTGCGCAAGCCTATCATTTAGAAAGCATTATTGGGTATCTGCGCACTTCAGTGCAATCCATAACATGCAACATGACTAAGGATTATAGTGACCAAAGTGGCAGGCCATGAGCCACCCACAAGTCACTACACCGTTGGGTTTCTGTGAAGTGCACATCTACCGTGTCTGGACATAGAATCACAGGCTAATCAATTGAGATCGCAGTTTTTACTGCCATGCACCATCCATATAAGTAAAAGTTAAAATTCACCAGAAACATGATTAAAAAACTAGTGAACACACACCAAATTACGTCGAAAAAGTCGGGTCTCAGTGAATAGTGCTCCGAGTCAAAATGTTGTGTCCCATAAACCAGACAATTCACATAAAAGCATGCGTATCTTACCCAATTAGGGAAGACAACCCGTATCTCTTAGGGATGCAGACTGAGGGGTGGACCTGTAGTCACATACTGTTGTGTAACCAGGAGAAAAAGGGGAGGGAAGATAAGGCAACCAGTAATTTAAATTTTCATCGTTTTGAAGCATTCAGACAGCACTACACGAGGAGCAGGCTCACTCACATACCATCCGTTCATAATATACTTACGTCATCAAGGATCCCAGCCCCACTCAGTAACCTATTAGGGTCCGCATCTCCCAGCTTGTGGAGACTTTGGGAGGGAACGGCGTGTTGTTTCTATGTGCTGGTATCCAGTAGCGCGTACCCTCTAGGGCACTGGACTCAGCCATGCCCCTGTCTCTACGTGTGACGTGCACACCGTGCGCTCGACGGCACATTTCCGGAAGGCACACAGAGAGTCATGGGAAGTGTGGTTTTAGGGCAGAAAAGTGTGTGACAGTGATTTGAATCTGAATACATGATAAAGTTTATTATGTGTCTGAATTCGGCTATTATCTTTATTGAGCTATTTTGTTTTAAAGGAGAGGTTATAACGACACATAGAAAAAAAAAATATATATATATATATACACATTCTTTGTCTGCATCGGAATTTGTGAGACATGTGGCATATTAGTAGAACCTCAATCCCCGCTCGTCTGGCGGCGGTGAGAGATGCCCATCCAAGGTACAGTGAAATCAAAGTGGCGGATAGACCAAGCCTCTTGGATAATCGTGCCTCATTGGTTCACCACTCATTATGTCCCTTTCACATGAGTGCTTACCTAAGGTGCCGAATAAGTGCTTCTTGTTCCTCATAAATTTGGCTAATCCATTTTGAGATGTTTTGATATCTCAGGAAGGCTCGAAAAAGTCTAATCACAATTATGGCCAATAGTAATATTGAGCTGGACGTTACAAATGTTTCGTTTTGGCCACATGCCATGGCACTGCATCAATAGTACAAATCTGTTTTCAGCATACGATCTAACAGAAAGACAGATGACAATGGCACAGAGACATGTGAAGTATACCATGTTGCACATTGAAAAATTAGACCAATTACCTTTCGCCGTGGCTGAGACACCATCCATTGACTAAATAATCCATGGTTACATCACCCTACCGGTCACGACCTTTCCATTCCAATATTGTCGCCAATACCAACAGGTAGGAGATATAAAGTGCTAGGGGAAGGATATGTATACGAGTATTTGGAATTACTGGTCAGGTTTAGATGCAGGAATGGGGACAAAGAGGTTTTTCTTAGTG
The DNA here is from genome assembly GCA_963921515.1 of Calotriton arnoldi. Lineage (NCBI taxonomy): Eukaryota > Metazoa > Chordata > Amphibia > Caudata > Salamandridae > Calotriton > Calotriton arnoldi. The sequence continues at coordinate 2,702,133 of CAWUFW010000108.1, read as the reverse complement.
GCTCCGACTGTGAAGACGCCTTAAGTGGCTCCTTGGTTTGCCAGGACATTTCTCTCCACGGGGCATGCAAAGCTTCAATGGCGAACTTGTCTTGTTATCTGAAGGGTTCCACAGCTGCCATGTTTCATCCTGTATTCAGGCAGCTCTCGAATGGGAGCTATTTGATGCTGAATGATCAAGGTTGCTGTGGAATGGAACGAGGCATCGCTTATCTAGTGACGGTTAATTCCATAGTTACTTGTTGTACACAAGTACTGTTTCCACCTGCCCGCACAGTTGGGGAGGCAGCACTATAGCCTTCGAAAAATGTTTCCAACATAAAATTTGATTGCCTAAGCAAACTGAAATCCTTCTTTTGCAAAAAGATGAGGCCTTAACTTTAGCCAAAGAGATGTTTGACCTCCAGGTTGCAAGGTCCTCGTCTGAGATAAAGACACTGCTCCACACTAACTTCCCGCAACATTTTGGGGAGCTGGTCAATCGTATCTTTAACATGTCTAATACGAAAGGAATAGTGCACTTTTTAAAATGTATCGGTTCTGGTCTGGGTAGCACCTTGCAGACGATATTCGAAGTTATACCATCTTTCAAACACTCCGTGTTGAGAAGCATTTTTGGAGGGCTCCCGCTTGTCTGCTACTTGTGGTGGGGATACTGATTTTCTTCTATCTGCTCCGCACTGGATGTCCCACCTCAACTTGGAATGAGACAGCACTGCTACTGCGGTGTTGCCGTGAGTGCATGATACACTGCTTCGGCACACCTCAGCTTCACAGACTAAATGGACACTGGTTCTTGTCATTCAGGCCGGTCTGGCTTGGCTGCATACAACCTGTCTTCCGCTGCCTACTTTGCAGCTACAAATGCATCCTAGATATATGTCCCAGATCAGAATTTATTGCGCACCCGGACATTGAAGTACTGATGGACCCCTAAATGCCCAAGCGCATTGCTGTCCCCAGAGTATTCCATTGATGATGAATGCATTCTTAGAGCCACCCTGGGATGCTTCAGCTCCTAGTGATGTGAACAACGGCTCTGCAGACGACTTGTGGGATACAACACCTCCCTCAGCGGCTGCTGTGGGAACTGGAAGGAATCATCTTTGCTCCATAAACATGCTACGAGGTGTGCCTCTGGGAACGTCTGCGGATGTGGGCAACAGCAATGTTGCATCTACCACTCGGAACACATAAACAATTTGCCTTTTTCTGTGTGGGAACAATTTGGTCTCTATTTGAACAAAATGTTCCAAAACAGCTTTTTCTTTTGCTAGGCACAATGGCTTTCCAAATACTTGGGACCTCAAATAATAAAATGACTATTAAAACTTTTTTTTACATATTTTATTGGGAAGCCCGCTTATAGATGCTCTTAAAGAGTAGTTTTTTTTAATTGTCTGCTGGTTTTTTAAATAACTTTTTAGGTATCGACCTTTAGTATGAGGAGTGGGTTTTATATTCCTTAGTTAGGCCCATGTAGCGAAGCAGCTCATTTCTTACATAGTCCTCACAAATATCGTTTCCAGCTGTGACCTTTTGCACACATTTGCATGCACGACAATGTTGGATTCGTTTCTCTGAAACTAAACTTGTTTTTAGTCCAGCTTCACACAACATTATCACAACACCCTGAACATCATGTACGAGGTCTCGTTTCGCACTATGTACAAATGTTGTCACTATCTTCATCCACGAGGCGACAGGGCTATCTATATATACAAACTGTAGGAAGGTGGAATCTGACTATATGGTTGCCCCCACTTTTTTATGGTGTTTTGCTGGTTTATGACTTAGTTGGACTGGGATCCTGCTATTCAGGACCCCAGTCTATCTGCTTTCGCTGTAAAAAGGTTTCCATGTGCCTTAGGCACATCACTGATTGGAATATGGAGTGCCCTTATAAGTCCCTAGTATATGGTATACTATGTACCAAGGGCATAGGTACCTCAAAGGCCTGCCAGGGGCTGCAGCATGTATTATGCCACCCCTGGAAGGCCATCCAAACTGACACCACAGGTCTGCTACTGCAGCCTGGGTAAGGTGGTGCATGCACCCCTTACTGTGATATAGGTTACCTATATCACTAAATACATACACACATATAAACCTATAAGTCACTCCTGAGGCAGGCCTTATCAATCCTAAAGGCAGAGTGCATGGTTCCTATGTGAGAGGGTGCCCCTGCATGAGCAGGGCCCCTCTGCAGCGTTCGGAGACCATCTCTGATGCTGTTTGTAGTGCAGCCTGACCATATACTCTTAAGCGCATTATATCCTCGCGGTAAAATGCTAACTTTGGAATGGCTGCACCTAAACATGTCGTGTTTGGTGTCAAACATCTTGGAATACTACCCCCCCACCAATCCTGGCAGCGGGGGTAGCATTCCACCCTTCTAGAGGGAAAGACATGTTAACTCTGACTAGTCCGGTAACTTCTTTCCAGAACCCTGGCATCACAAAATGGATGCTGCTGCCACAGACACGAGTCTGGCCTCCTGCTGCTGGACGAAACTCCGGCAGGGGAGGCCTGGACAATAGGTTTCCTGTCCCAGGGAGGTGTGACCACCTCCCCAGACAGGATAATGTGTATTGGGGCTGGGCGGGAGCACTTTCGGGTGCTTTGAAGTCCTGCACTGGGGGCACATTTGGTGTCCCTGTGCATACCCCAGTTCAAACCGGATCAGGGGCTTGCAGCCCCTGCTTTGGCGTGAACTGGACAAAGGAAAGAGGTGTAGCTACCCCTCTGCCCTGACCCACCCTTGGGTGGGGCCACAGAGTAGTCCAACCCCTATCTTTAGTATAAAGATAGGAACCCAGTCCTTAGGACTTTAGATTATCCCTGGATGAAACTCTGAAACTGAATCCTGGACCTTCGACGCTCTACTCACGATTAGAGGACAGAAGAATCTCCCTTGGGGTCAAGGAGTGACTCCCCTGCTTGGCAGGCACCAAAGAAGCATCTGTCTGGTTCGCATTTCTGAAGCTCCCGTCGGATGCCGAAGTCATCGCATCACCAGAGGTAGATTCTCAGACTTCCCCAAGGCTACCCTGAGTCCCCAGCAAAGCTGAGGCCCGTGGCTATCGTGGGTGACTTGAGACCGTGACCCCTGGCACCGAGCACATTTGCAAGTGCATCCTCTTCTGGGTCTCCCAAGAAGTCGTGCTTTGGGCTCCGAGTAGCCCTAGCCTCCAGCACCACCTGGACTAAAGATCACTGGCCTCCACTCCACGAGTGTCCTGTAAGCCAGATCCACGTGCGGCGTCACAAGGCTCCTTCGCGGTCGCTAGCCCGTTGGCTAGTAGCCCTTAACGAAGGCCAATCCTTTTCTTACTTGGCATCCTGGTTGCTCCAGGCCTGCCCTCACTTACCCTCGCTGGGTGAGTTCCACAGACCTTGCTGGTCTGCACCATCGACGATCTACATCTTCACCGAGACTTGCCGTTGCCAAGGCTTGTTGGGTCCAATCCGGTCGCCAACACCTCAGCACTCGACAAACATCGTGTACCAGCCCGAATCCTGCTCCTGGTCGCCGACAACATCTCCTGGACCTCGTGGCTGAAGAGTCAAGACGACCGTCAACGCACCTGAAGCACTCGACATCGGTGGGCATCTGTCCATCGCCTTCCTGGTCACTGGCTAGTGACCCAGACTCTGTCCCCTCTGCTTTCAGGTTCTTCAGAACTCCGATCCACTCTTGGATCCACCCGGACACTTTTCTCTTGGCCGCCAGCAGCACTTTGCAGCAGATCGCCATTCGAATCGACGACGAAACCCGACCCCGAAAGGCACCTATGCACCCGGCTTCCTGGGTGAGGTAACACGAGTACTCCGGTGCTCCCATGGATAGAGACTCTTCAAAGTCCTAGATCTCAAAGGGTTTTGTCCTAGTCCTCTTTTAAGTGTCCCTTTTATCTAATTTCCCGATCCCGACTTTCTCCATAGAAGTCAACGGCGTATCGCGGTTGTGTATTTACACTGCACGCGTCCACCGTGGGTCCCCTGTGTCACTACCTTGGGTGGTTCCTTGTGGTCCAAGCACTTCTAGAGGCTCTAGGCCTAGTGTCTAATTCAGTCGTGGTTCGCATACCACTTTATTGGTATATGGTTTGGTACGCCCCTAGGGCCCAAACGTGTATTTGTGCTATTACTGTGATTTAATAACTTATAACTTATGTACTTGAACTCTAGCCTCATAAAGAGACTAGAGGGGTGTGTTTAGCAATAAATACATATATTTTGAATATATACCTGGTGTGGTGCTCTTTCATTTGATCACTCAGGAGATTATAGACTGGTAAAACAAGCTGCTTTACATTCCTTCAAGACTTAGCCTGAAGGCTGCTCTCCATAGCTACCACTAGGATAGCTTTCAATAAGGTTGTCTTTAACCTATCTCCAATAAGGGGTTGTTTGGACTGGTGCAAGGTGCCCACTATAATTAGTGGACAGCATATACCAGGCCAACTTCTCACATTGGTGTGCAGCGTGTGGGATTCCAGCTTGCTATTGTTTTACCAGATAATCTCAATTGAATTGATCAACTGAAAACCACTAAAGGTACCTAAGGTACATATAATTTAAGCTTAGAATACAGTAAGTTCTACTGAACTTAGAGTTGTGTGTTAAGGGATAGCACAACCCTTTCTACAACTCAAGAGAGTTTAGTAGGCCACACTAGAGTAGGTAGTGCATACACTACACCACACTAGTAATGTCTTTAAGGGCAGGATCCAAAGAATCCTTGCAGGAAGCCATTGAGCTTCCACCCTCCAAGTATGATACACTCCCATTCTTGGAATTGAGAGCTTTATGCAACTTGAGAAAAATAAGGACAGGCCAAAGCCCCACCACCCAACACCTCAAGGAGTTGTTGGTGGCTTATGACCTTAGTAAGCCCTTGGGGACTGAAGGGGTAGGAGCTGAGGGTGGGGCAGATGATGAGGATGGGAACAGGGGTACCAGTACCCCCAGCCCCCCCTCTGAAACTGGCCAGGAGGGTGACAATGACCCTGACCTGGATAACCCAATCCCTCCTGTGGAAGATGATGAGGATGATCAGGATGATGCCCTCTTTGTCCCCCAGGAAGGATTAAGAGTGTGCCCAGGAAGTCTAGATCTCCTTCTCAGGAGTCTAACCACTCTGGCACCTCCATAGGGAGCTCTATCTCCTCTCACAGGAGGGAATCCTCTCATGAGAGAAGAGACAGACTGGTCCAGTATGAGGAAACTCAGCTGGAAATCAGAAAAAAGCAATTGGCTTTAGATAGGGAATCCCTAGATCTCCTTAGAGAGAGAAGAAAGTTGGGACTAGAGTCCCATGGTGGCAGCCATGTCCCTAGAGACAGGGAAAGGTCCTATGACCATAGAAACCTAAACAAGATTGTCCCTCCCTACCAGAGTGGGGATGACATCCACAAATGGATTACTGCACTGGAGAGGGCCTGTAAAGTTCAGAAGGTCCCCCAGAGGCAGTGGGCAGCAATCTTGTGGCTCTCCTTTGCAGACAAAGGTAGAGACAAGCTCCTCACTGTAAGAGAAGAGGATGCTGACAATTACACAGTCTTGAAGAGTGCTCTGATAGATGGGTTTGGCCTAACCACTGAACAGTATAGGTTGAAGTTCAGAGACACCCAAAAGCTCAGACTCAAGACTGGGTTGATTTTGTAGATTGTGCTACAAAGGCTCTGTAAGGTTGGATACATGGCAACAAAGTGCATGACTTTTTAGGATTGTACAATTTGATTATGAGGAGCAGATCCTTAATAATTGTCAAAACCAACTTTTGCACCAGTATCTGGTGGACTCTGATCTGACCTCTCCCCAAGAATTGGGAAAGAAGGCAGACAAATGGGTCAGAACCAGAGTAAAAACTAGAAATCAGGGTGGTGACCAGAAGAAAGATTCTACTAAGTCCCAAGAGAAAGGTGGGGATAAATCTAAGGATAAGTCCCCTACAGGGCCCCAACATTCCTCTTCTGGGGGTGGGTCCCAAACTCCTTCCTCTCCTGAAAAGAAACCATATTGCCATGTCTGTAAAAGCCTGGGCACTGGAAAACTGATCCCAGTTGCCCCAGGATTGGCAATAAAGAAAATGTTCCTCCCACAACTACTACCACCCCTCCTGGTACTACCAGTAGTAATCCTCCAGTTGGGAGTAGTGCACCCAAAAAGTTGGGTGCTTTTGCAAGAGGAACAGAGGTGAGCCCTAGTTTAGACAGGGACCCCTCAACAGACTCCTCTGACTCTGATGGTGGTATAGGATTTGCCACCTTTACCATGGGTCCCACAGCGTTGGGCAGGTACAGATTGGAGCCAATATTTAATGGTCAGAAAGCTGTGGCATTTAGGGACACAGGGGCTAGTGTCACCATGGTGGCAGGGAAACTAGTCCCCCTCACCAGTTTTTACCTGAGTTTAAGTACCAGGTGACCAACATTGATGGTGTCAGAACAGATCACCCCATGGCCATAGTCAATCTCAGCTGGGAGGGGGTCACAGGCCCAAAGAGAGTGGCAGTGTCCCCCACCTTACCTGTAGATTGCCTGATGGGCAATGATTTGGAAATTTCAGCCTGGGCTGAAGTTGAACACCAAACCCATCTTAGGATGTTGGGCGTCCCTGTAAAGGTTAGTGGGGCTGTGATGGCCACAGCCCCAGCCCAAGAATTTGGAGAGATGGAGCCTGAAAGAATGGCCCACTCTCCCCCAAAAGAGAGCACAAGGGTTGAAGAAAAGTCTTCTTCCCCCAGACAGTAGGTAAGGGTCAGCCTCCTCAGGGAACTGACCCTACCCCTAGTGAAGGAACTGCCACAGAGGTAGTCAGGCCTGGCCTGGCCACCCCCTGATGGCAGAGGACCCTTCCAAGGTGGTACCCAGTCTGGAGCAGGTAACCTGCCCCTCTCTACCCTGCCTCAGTCAGCCCAGGGCTGCAGAGGTCAGGGAGGTCAGTGGACCCTCCAGGGCCCCCTATCCAGAGGAAGCCCCCATCAGCAGATTAGGGGCACCCAGTCTAGTAGCCCTAGCCAGGTGAAAATTCCTCTACACACTGAGGGATCCCCCTACCTTTATGTAGGGACCTCCCCCAGAAGGACTCTGGTAGGCAAGGGCAAACCTGGGACCAGAAGGTTCCAAACCTGCCATGTCCCTCCAGTAGCCCATCCAAAGGGACCCAACCCCCAGCTGTAGGCAGCCAAAGGTTGATCCTTAGAGCAAAGTGCAACTCAGTCATGGAAAGACAGGCATACATGGTGACCAGTGATCTGAGGAAGCTGAGGCCAACATTCCTAGGGCCTCACTTCCCTACTCAGACACCTCACCAGCCTTGTACTTTACCTAAGCACACCACAGGTAGTGATTCCCCATGGTGGAGACCCTCTCATACCCTTAGGGTGAGGGATTGCTTAGTGGACCATATGACAGGGGGCAACCATGCTAGTGCAGGTGCTTCCTTATATGACCACTTAGTCAATAAAGGCTCAACTGGCCAAGGTTAGCCTTATCTCCTTTCGTTTGGGGGGTTATGTAGGAAGGTGGAATCTGACTATATGGTTGCCCCCACTTTTTTATGGTGTTTTGCTGGTTTATGACTTAGTTGGACTGGGATCCTGCTATTCAGGACCCCAGTCTATCTGCTTTCGCTGTAAAAGGTTTCCATGTGCCTTAGGCACATCACTGATTGGAATCTGGAGTGCCCTTATAAGTCCCTAGTATATGGTATACTATGTACCAAGGGCATAGGTACCTCAGAGGCCTGCCAGGGGCTGCAGCATGTATTATGCCACCCCTGGAAGGCCATCCAAACTGACACCACAGGTCTGCTACTGCAGCCTGGGTAAGGTGGTGCATGCACCCCTTACTGTGATATAGGTTACCTATATCACTAAATACATACACACATATAAACCTATAAGTCACTCCTAAGGCAGGCCTTATCAATCCTAAAGGCAGAGTGCATGGTTCCTATGTGAGAGGGTGCCCCTGCATGAGCAGGGCCCCTCTGCAGCGTTCGGAGACCATCTCTGATGCTGTTTGTAGTGCAGCCTGACCATATACTCTTAAGCGCATTATATCCTCGCGGTAAAATGCTAACTTTGGAATGGCTGCACCTAAACATGTCGTGTTTGGTGTCAAACATCTTGGAATACTACCCCCCGCCAATCCTGGCGGCGGGGGTAGCATTCCACCCTTCTAGAGGGAAAGACATGTTAACTCTGACTAGTCCGGTAACTTCTTTCCAGAGCCCTGGCATCACAAAATGGATGCTGCTGCCACAGACACGAGTCTGGCCTCCTGCTGCTGGACGAAACTCCGGCAGGGGAGGCCTGGACAATAGGTTTCCTGTCCCAGGGAGGTGTGACCACCTCCCCAGACAGGATAATGTGTATTGGGGCTGGGCGGGAGCACTTTCGGGTGCTTTGAAGTCCTGCACTGGGGGCACATTTGGTGTCCCTGTGCATACCCCAGTTCAAACCGGATCAGGGCTTGCAGCCCCTGCTTTGGCGCGAACTGGACAAAGGGAAAGGGGTGTAGCCACCCCTCTGCCCTGACCCACCCATAGGTGGGGCCACAGAGTAGTCCAACCCCTATCTTTAGTATAAAGATAGGAACCCAGTCCTTAGGACTTTAGATTATCCCTGGACGAAACTCTGAAACTGAATCCTGGACCTTCGATGCTCTACTCACGATTAGAGGACAGAAGAATCTCCCTTGGGGTCAAGGAGTGACTCCCTGCTTGGCAGGCACCAAAGAAGCATCTGTCCGGTTCGCATTTCTGAAGCTCCCGTCGGACGTCGAAGTCATCGCATCACCAGAGGTGGATTCTCAGACTTCCTGAGGCTACCCTGAGTCCCCAGCAAAGCTGAGGCCCGTGGCTATCGTGGGTGACTTGAGACCGTGACCCCTGGCACCGAGCACATTTGCAAGTGCATCCTCTTCTGGGTCTCCCAAGAAGTCGTGCTTTGGGCTCCGAGTAGCCCTAGCCTCCAGCACCACCTGCACCGAAGATCACTGGCCCCCACTCCACGAGTGTCCTGTAAGCCAGATCCACGTGCGGCGTCACGAGGCTCCTTTGTGGTCGCTAGCCCGTTGGCTAGTAGCCCTTAACGAAGGCCAATCCTTTTCTTACTTGGCATCCTGGTTGCTCCAGGCCTGCCCTCACTTATCCTTGCTGGGTGAGTTCCACAGACCTTGCTGGTCTGCACCATCGACGATCTACATCTTCACCTAGACTTGCCGTATCCAAGGCTTGTTGGGTCCAATCCGGTCACCGACACCTCAGCACTCGACAGACATCGTGTACCAGCCCGAATCCTGCTCCTGGTCACCAACAACGCCTCCTGGACCTCGTGGCTGAAGAGTCAAGATGACCGTCAACGCACCTGAAGCACTCGACATCGGTGGGCATCTGTCCATCGCCTTCCTGGTCACTGGCTAGTGACCCAGACTCTGTCCCCTCTGCTTTCAGGTTCTTCAGAACTCCGATCCACTCTTGGATCCACCCGGACACTTTTCTCTTGGCCGCCAGCAGCACTTTGCAGCAGATCGCCATTCGAATCGACGACGAAACCCGAGCCCGAAAGGCACCTATGCACCCGGCTTCCCTGGGTGAGGTAACACGAGTACTCCGGTGCTCCCGTGGGTAGAGACTCTTCAAAGTCCTAGATCTCAAAGGGTTTTGTCCTAGTCCTCTTTTAAGTGTCCCTTTTCTCTAATTTCCCGATCCCGACTTTCTCCATAGAAGTCAACGGCGTATCGCGGTTGTGTATTTACACTGCACGCGTCCCCGTGGGTCCCCTGTGTCACTACCTTGGGTGGTTCCTTGTGGTCCATGCACTTCTAGAGGCTCTAGGCCTAGTGTCTAGTTCAGTCGTGGTTCGCATACCACTTTATTGGTATATGGTTTGGTACGCCCTAGGGCCCAAACGTGTATTTGTGCTATTACTGTGATTTAATAACTTATAACTTATGTACTTCGAACTCTAGCCTCATAAAGAGACTAGGGGGGTGTGTTTAGCAATAAATACATATATTTTGAATATATACCTGGTGTGGTGCTCTTTCATTTGATCACTCAGGAGATTATAGACTGGTAAAACAAGCTGCTTTACATTCCTTCAAGACTTAGCCTGAAGGCTGCTCTCCATAGCTACCACTAGGATAGCTTTCAATAAGGTTGTCTTTAACCTATCTCCAATAAGGGGTTGTTTGGACTGGTGCAAGGTGCCCACTATAATTAGTGGACAGCATATACCAGGCCAACTTCTCACACATACCATCACTAATCTATGTGTACATCTCAAGTCTGCTTTCCATTATAAAAGATGAGCATCCCGATAGATTAGTAGAGGAGGAACTTCTGCTGACACTGAGGACCCTTGCATGCTGAGGAATCACCATGCATCGGTTTGACATCTTGTGAGGGGTGTCCAGTTCGTGACCAAGATGGGGTTGTTTATTTTCTCCCATCAGGTAATGGGGTTGGATCGTCCCTTGGGGGGATTCTTGGTTCTACACCTACACACACTCTTGGTACACTTAGAGTAAGGTTTGCATAGTAGGAGTATGCTAGATTACTGCCTTGTTTATATGCCTGCATACATACAATCGTTTAGCACCATGGTGGAACTATATCTACTATTTACGCTCCTCGTGCTTCTAATCACGTTTATCTGCTTCTGTCTACTAATCATTGCAACGCACATATTTTATGCAAGAATAACATTGGTTCAATAAATATTATTGAAAACATCCCACTGTGCATTATCTGTATATTTCTCTGAGAATAAGTGAGCACGAGTGACTGAGCGAAACGTTCGGTACTGTTTCCACGATCCCTGAGGGGTCAGGGTTGTCATGTTCAGTGGTTGCCAGAAAACCATTCGCTCCCTGGTAGGTTAGGGGGGCTTACGGTGGCACTGTGAGCTAGCTGGTGTATAGGCCAACATATCCTGTGGGGGTGGCCGGAATAAGTCTTGACATCAAGTCTTTAGTTTATGTTGTCCAAACAATGCACAGGTCCTACGTATTGGTAGGAACTACATGACAAGTCATGGAGAAACCAAATGCCTTTACATTTTAGACACAGAGCACATGCACTTTATCTTTGGTCAGCAGTAAAAAAGTGCACAGACTCCTAAAGCACGCAACAATGAAGTTCATCACATAGTCAAAAACAGGTCAGAAAGCAAAATGTCAGGGGAAACCATACCAAAAGATAGCAGGGCTAACACATGTCCCCCCAGTGGAAAATAGGGATTACTACCCAACACCTTGGGAGTTCTCTTCAGTAAGACAGAAGAACCTGGAAAAACCATCAGCATTGGTGTGTTCTGTTCGAGGATGGTTTTCCATCATAAAGTTCATTCCCTGTAGGGAGCTGGACAACCTCAGTTCAGGATTCTCACCCCTCATCTGTATTAACCATCTGAAGGGCCTGTGGTCTGTCTGAACCCGGAAGTGAGTCGTAAACAAGTAGGGTCTTAGCTTCTTCAGTGACCACACCACAGCAAATACTTCCCTTTCTATTGCGCTCCACCTCTGTTCCCTGGGACGTAACTTCCTACTAATGAAGGCTACGGGTTGATTTAGGCCCTCTTCATTTAGCTGTGAAAGCACAGCCCCCACGCCATGCTCTAAGGTATCAGCCTGCACCACAAATTCCTGGGAGAAGTCAGAAGCCTTGAGCATGGGTACAGTGCTCATGGCCTCCTTTAGGATGTGAAAAGTGGTCTGGCATGCCTCTGTCCAGATCACCTGAGGTGGCTGCTTCTTGGAAGTCAGCTAGCTCTGTCAGGGGGCAACAATGGTACAATAGCTTTGACAAATCTCCTGTAGTAGCCAGTGAAGCCTAACAAGGCTCTCACTTCTGTCTAGGTCTTAGGGGGTGTCCAAGCCAGAATGGTGTCAATCTTTGGTTGCAAAGCTACACCTTGCTTCCCCCTACTTGGTGTCCCAAGCAAACCACAGAACTCTGTCCTATCTGGCACGAATTGGCCTTGATAGTTAGGCCTGCACTCTGCAGGGCCCGCAGCACTTCTTCAAGGTGGTGCAAATGGTACTCCAACCGGAGCCGAAGACTACAATGTCTTCAAGGTATGTGGCACTGAAGTTCTCCAACCCAGCAAGAACCTGGTAGACCAACCTCTGGAAGGTGGCAGGGGTGTTCTTCATCCCACAAGGCATGACACAGAACTGGTAGTGCCCTTCTGGTGTTGAGAACGCTGACCTCTCTTGAGCCCCTAGGTCAAGGCAATCTGCCAGTACCCAGCCGTGAGATCAAATGTGCTGAGGAACTTGGCAGCTCCAAGCCAATCAATGAGCTTATCAGCTCTGGGGATGGGGTGTGCTTCAGTCTTGGGGACCTCATTGATAAACCACGGTAGTCCACACAGAACTGGAGTAGGGGTGTGACACGGGGCGTAGCAGCCTTGAAGACCAAAACCACAGGGCTGGACCAAGGACTGTTGAAGGGCTCAATAATCCCTAACTCCAGCATCTCACAACCTTCCTCCTTGATGCTGGCCCTCACTCTGTCAGACAACCTGTAAGTTTTGTGCTTACCAGGCAGGCTATCCCCAGTGCCAATGTCATGAGTTAACCAATGGGTGACTCCTGCGGTGAGTGAGAACAGAGATGCAAACTGTCCCAGCAACTGATGACAGTATCTCTGCTGCTCTAGAGTCAAAGTAGGGGAGAGGCTCACACCCTCTACTGACCCATCCATGACCAAGAACATGGTCAACTCAGATCTCTTGAAGTGTGGCTTGAGGGGTGTTCATGTGTAGGTGTAAGATCCTCAAAGGGTTTCTAGAAGTCTGCAAGTCCACCAGGTAGGTGATATCACTCTTGTGCTCCTTTACCTTAAATGACCAGCAGTCTTGCAGAGCACAGGGCTCCACGGGTGCCATTACCCACACTTTTTGACCAGGCTGAAACTCAACCAGAGTGGTATTTTGGTCATTCCAGTGTTTCATGTTCTCCTGGCTAGCTTCCAGATTCTCCTGGGCGAGTTTCCAGAAGTAGGCTGTCTGGTTGCGAAAGGTCAGCATGTAGCTGAATACAACGTCAGTGAGTTTCTGGGCTCTTGCTCCCAGTCCTCCTTTACCAAACTGAGAGGTCCTCTCACAGAGTGCCCTTACAGAAGTACAAAAGGACTGAAGCCAACACCCTTGTACGGTACCTCCCTGTAGGCAAATAAAAGACATAGCAGGAGGACGTCCCACTTACACCTCATGGGTTCGGGTAGACCCATTATTATGCCTTTGAGGGTACTTTGAGTCTCTCAACGAACCCATTGGTTTGGGGGTGCTAAGGAGAGGAGAACTTGTAGGTTAACCCACACTCCTTCCACATGGTCTTCATGTACAGGGACATGAAGTTGGTACCACAGTCAGATACCACCTCCTTGGGGAAATCCACTTGGCTAAATATCCCCATCAGTGTCTTAGCCAAGGCGGGTGCAGTCACTGTCCTCAGAGGGATAGCTTCTGGGTACTGGCTGGCATGGTCCAACAAGGCCAGGATGAACATGTTGCCCATAGTTGTCTTGGGATCCAGAGGCCCCACAATGTGAATGCCCATCTGCTCGAAATGGGTGCTCACAACATGGTAAGGATGTAGGGGGGCTTTGCATTTCCCCCCTGTCTTGTCATTCACCTGGAAGGTAGGACAGGACCTGCAGAATGCATCTGAGACCGTCCTCATTTGAGGCCAATAAATGTGGATGACAAGCCAGTCAAAGGCCTTGTCTTGCCCCAAATCACCTGCCAGTGGCACATCATGAGCCATACCCAGTAGGAAGGTTCTGAAGCACTGAGGTACTACCAGCACATGGGCTGCTCCAGGCTCAGGAACGTTAGGCTTACCATACAGGAGAACATTCTCCCAATAAATCAGATGTTGGCCAGAGGCTTCACCAGCTGCCTGGGCCTCAGCCTGCCGCTGAATTCCCAGAAGAGTCTTGGACACTCCTTCTGCGCCACGCAGAACTCTTCCCTGGAGGGACCTCTGTCCTGCTGCCAATGGGTTAGCTCAGGCAGGCTCCCCAGTTCAGCCATTTCTTCCCCTGTAGATACGGGGCCTCCCCATCAGGGTCAGCCTCCTCCTGGACCATAGGAATTTCAGGAGCCGGTTTCCCACGCCCCTTGCCCTTCTTCTTCTTGGCAGGCACCAGGGCCACTCTTTCAGCCCCCAGATCCTTATGATCACCCTCATGTTGTGTCATGGACTGTGTGGTCAGGCACACCCACTCAGGCAACCCTCACATCTCCAAGTGTGACCTGAGCTCCAGCTCCTTCCAGGAGGTATGCTCCGGGTCATTGTCCAGCAGACAATCCACAGGCAAAGACAGACTCACATCTATCCTCAAGGAACCTGAGACCCCCCATTCAAAGTAATCTGAGCCCCCAAACATTGACTCTCATGGTATCTACAGCATCAACTTGGTGGAACACTTTATGGAATACCTGCTTTGAAGACACCAGAAGACACCGGGTGGTTGTCATGCTGGCTCCAACCACTACCTATACTTCATAGTATTGTCAGGCATGAGGGTTATCTTTACCATTTTACTGTCAACCATGGGCACTAGGGTAACCGTAGCTATATCCCCACACTAGATGGGACCAACTCCTCTCCAAGAGCTACACTAGCCATCCCCAGTGACTGCCCACCGGTGTGGAGCTGTGCCTGCTCAGGACACTTGGGGTCCTTATTGATTACATTCAAAACACTTCAGGGGTCCCTTTCCTGCACGCTTACCTGTAGGGAACAACTTCTTCTTTTCAGTAGTGGCTTGTGAAACCTGACACTGGGAACTAGTTTGGAGCTATTTAGAGAACTCCTTACTTTTGTTTTTGTCCCCCCTCCTTCTCCTGGGGACCCCTCTCACCCATGGCTGGATCTCCCCAAGACACTTTCTTGTGGACCCTGGTGCTGACCCAGTGGTCTGCCTTCCTTGCAAGCTTCCTGGGGTCAGAGAGCTTACTGTCAATCAAGTGCTGGCGCAGCTCTGTTAATTAAAGACTAAACATGTGCAATCAATTTTTACAGCCCCTGATAATCTGTCACGTCACTGCCCTTCACCCAACCATCCAGTGCCTTGCAAAAAGAATCACACAATCCACCCAGGTCTGTGGGGAAAGTTTCACACTGTCCCTAGGCTTCTGCCTGTACTCCCTGGGATCAAACCATATTTCCTGGTGAGTACCTCCTTCTTGGCTGAGTACTTTATCTTGTTATCCCCCTCAAGGGCCAGTAAGGTGTCCCTCCCTTCAGTTGGGATACGCATCCACAAACTTGCCACCAATCCCCCTCAGGGATCGTGTGCATTTGTAAAGCTATCTCGTAGGCCTCAAACCACTGGTCTATGTTGTCTCCCACTCCATGATCAGGCACCAGACCTTTGAGTATGTGTACTTTCTTCCCAGAGGATACTGAAGATATGCTGCCACCATCTATGCTGGACTCATCCCTATTGGCTTTCAAATCCAGCTCTGTCAAGCACAGCTCCTGAGCTAAGATCATTTTCTTCTTCTCCATGGCCAATTTCTTTTTCTTCATATTCAAGTTGAGTATGGCAAGCTACAGCTTGAGCTTCCTTTCTTCCCACCTGTCCTCCAACTCCACTGGGGACAGACCTTTAGAGGAAACAATGCTGTCTGCTCTGGAGGGGGCTCTCTCTCGTTTCAGGCTGGCCCCCAGCCCCACAGGCGGTGCTGTCTCCTCCAGCTACTCCAAATGCAGACTTTGTTCATTATCCACAACATCATCCCCCTCCTCTGGGCGCACAGCTGCATCCCTGGCTGCTTACAAGGCCCTCAGCGATCTTTGCAGCTCCTCCTTTTTAGTGAGGCCTTTAAAAGAACACTCAAAATCTCTGCAGAAACATTTAAGCTGGGTCACTGTGTAGGTTTCTAATTTCTACTGCTGAAACTCTAATTCTGCAGTGCTAGACTCAGTGGTTTCTGGCTGGCTGGGACGCATCGAAGCCAGGCAGAATCCTCCGTCCTAGATAGGATGAGTACGATACACTTGTCCGATAACCTGTGCTCACCCTTGGGTAGGTTGGCACTGAGCAGTCAGGCGCATCCTCAGGGTCAAAGTGAAACAACACCACCCTCGCAACACACTACGCTAGAAAAAAACTCCACACCGCACGTATAAAACACTGGTCTTACACACACATTGAAATCAAAACGGCATACATTTTGGATATATGCTTTACAGTTATATGCAATAGTCGAACCTTCCCATTAGAAGCGGAATGGCATGAATATATGCACTAGTCATAGGTATTTACTTTCCCCATTATCCCCTCAGCCTCATAAGTGACAGGAGCCCATGTGCGTACTTTCCTGAGGTGTTCACGATCCAAGCAATCCCTCCCACATCAACGACAGAAACATATATGCAGGCTTGATCAGAGGTAGTCACATTCCCGCTATCACATTAGCATGAACCAAGACATTCTCAATATTGCATACCCCATACAGATGCAATGGTCAAGAAATCACAGGTTTTGACTATGCCTCGTGACACAGCCCCTCAGCCACTCAAACCCCTTCAGCCAATGATACACATTGCCCCTGCTGATGACACTTTGATTAGATTGTAGGAACCACCTAAAGCGGAAGGAAACAGTTACTTGGTTTCGTCCTGCCAAAGCGGCACCTTCTCGAGTGCGGCATCACTGTCCCACCTGTAGACAAAAGACTGTTACACCAGAAGCTGGCGCCCTTCCAACTCATAGAAATGTTTCTCCATCCAGTGGAGGTACGAGCTGCAGTTGCTCCAGACAGCCAGCCGTGGGTGCACACAAGACACAACAAGACCTCTCGGGTCCAGTCACGATATCTTCACAACAGAGTACCTTGTGGCATGGCTCCGGGGAGATGGAGCCAGTGACCTTGGACTGAGGCCCTGATTTCAGGCACTGTTGTCCTCCAGATCTGGAGGGCAGAGAGAGTCTAGCCTTCCAGCTCAGATCCTGTGGACTCGGCTAACTTCCCCTAACATCTCTCGGACACCACACTCAACGAAGTACGAGCTAGCACAGGTTACTGGTTGAAAGCACGGGGCCCTCGGACTCAGCAAACTTCCCCAGCACTCCTCGAATTCCTTACGTTATGGCACCCCCAGGTGGGCTGCTGATCGTTACGAGCACCCTCCTTGGCACATTGTGATGACTGCAAACATCAGGATGGTCCATGTCCCAACCGACGATCACTTCCACCCATTTCCACCACACCCTGCGTGGGCCTTACGATCTTGTGAAAATGGGGAGATCCTTTGTGCCCCTGGAATCTTGTGGACAAGAGGCCAGCCACCTGGCCCTTGGAGAGTGCTTAGGGACCCGGACCACGACAGTTGCCAATTAGCTGCAGGCCAGCAACATCCAGGTAAAATCCACCAAGTGATAGTCCCCTTCCTGTTGCATGACAACTCTAGGCCAACACAAGTCTGCGTATAATCCAGTTGCAGTCCCTCCTGTCCCAATGGTTCATCTTGTTGATGTCCCAGCATCGAACCAGTGTAGTATAGTTCCATACCCAAAAGAGGCTGTATTTCCTGTTGACAGAGCCCCAGTAGTTATACCTACAATGGGGTTTGAAGATGAAATCAGTTCAAAAGTCCACCTTTGAAATGCACAGGCCCTCTCTAAATGTTGTACTATCTGCCACCCAACCCAGGAAGGCTTGACTAAAATCTTTAATGGGTCATGACCCTGCCCCCTAGAATGCAGGTGCCAATTCCACCCCCTCTTATCGGTCTCAGTGAGGCCCCTCAGAGTCAAAGGTCTGCAGTTTCCCTTGAGTCTCTAGTTTATGGCCATCTATCAGGAAAGCACAGATGTAGCTGTCCCCTCAGCACCCAGATGTTGATTGGAGGCAGGCACACAGAGCCACAAGCACAGAAATGCCCACTTTCCAAAAGTGGAATTTCCACATTAGTTATGTCGAATCCACTTGAACTACCAGAGAGAATTTGCCATTACTAACGGTTCAATATCAAACTCTATATTGCCACTCATCTGCATGCAGGGAATACAGCTCAATAGCCTTTCCCTAAATCCCTTATGTCAATCAAATGCGATAAGCTGGTCCCACCATACCGAACACATCATTCAGTACCATTCACTACAAGTGCATGTAGCGCACACATGCCCATGCACTACCTCTTCCCATTACTGCCCCCTGCCCCCAGGGAGTAGTCCGATGTAGCGAGAGGCATGTATAACCTTGACAAGTAGCCTTTTAAATGCCAAGCCAAGTAACAGTAACCTGCACACACAGGCCACGCCAAGACCTGTGGCCTGTTTGAAGAGCTACCGCCGTGGGTGGTACATCCTGTGCTGCAGGCCCACGGAGGTGCATTTGAGTTACATGCCCTAGGCATATGTCTTACCCCTTGTTGGACCTGGCCCTTTTAGCAGGGTCATCCCTGAACTTTTTGCCTTCCTCCTGTATTTTTTCTGACCTGTTTTTGTTGGTTTTATGACTCTGGGCACTTCACCACTGCTGATCAGTGCTAAAGTGCATATGCTCTCCCTGTAAATTGTTGTAATGGATTAGTGACTCCATGATTGGCTATTTGATTTACTTGTCAGACCCTAGTACAGTGCAGCATGTGTGCCCAGGGCCTGTAGATCAAATGCTGCTGGTGGGCTTGCAGCACTGATTGTGCCACCCACAGAAGCAGCTTGTAAAATGTGGCTCAGGCCTGCCATTGCAGAGCCTGTGTGCAGTCTGGGACTGCCATGTCGACTTGGCAAGTGCACCCACTTGCCAGTCCCTAAACCTTCCCTTTTCTACATATTAGTCACCCCTAAGGTAGGCCCAATGGCAGGGTGCATTGTATGTGAAATGTAGGATATGCCCTGATGTGTGTGGCATGTCCTGATAGTGAATTACAGCCAATTTCGTTTTTCACTATTGCAAGGCTATCTGTTCCCATAGGCCAGAATGGGCAGTTTGATTATAACATCTTATAATCCTAACTGACCCTAGGAACAAGATAGGAAAATAAAGTTTAGTATGCCTGAACTCAGAATGTTAAAATACATCTTTTAGTGTGGGTGATTTTTACATTCTGTGTTTGAAAATACCACTTTTAGAAAGTAAGTATTTTCTTGCCTAACCATCCAGCATGCCTCTGCTAGGTTTGTGTATTCCATGTCTGGTTTGTGAGTGACAGGGGGCTGGAGAGGGCCTTGGCTCCAGCAGTCTGATGGGTGAGGGCTGGGCTGAATAGGGCCTGCATTGAATAAAGAGTAGGGGGAGGAGATTTCCTTTCACCAACCTGAGCCCTCATAGAATAGAAAGTAGGGGGCGGAGATTTCCTTTCCCTGACCTGAGCCCTCATAGAATAGAGAGTAGGGGGAGGAGATTTCCTTTAAGCTACCTGGGCCAGGTCTGCTTTCAACAATGCTGTCTCCACCTCCTGCCAGGAAGCTGCACCAGGGAGGACAGAACTGGTTTTGGCTGGGCACAGACATTATCTGCCTTCAGAGAAAGGCAGATTTTGGATTTTGGATGTTGGATTTTGCAGTATAAATATTGGGGCCCAGACCCCAGAACTTTAGATCACTTCTGGGAATCAAGACGGACCTTTGTCAAGGAGAGAAACCAAGGAAGCTGAAGGAGGAGACTGCCCCAGTGCTGGTTGCTGTCTGGGGTTGGCCTGCAGTGGTTACTCATTTCCAAGAAAAGGGAGAAAGGAACTTTGTGTACTTTTATCATCTTGAGGAAGATCTCCAAGGGCTTGAAACTGAGCTTGCCTCCTGTCTGAAGTTACAGGGACACCAAGACTTCACCACCAGCTTCCCCTGAATTTCCTTGCTGGGAATTCTACCTGCAGAGAGGTGCCTGCTGTTGTTCTGGGTACCTCTAGTGGCTGCGTGTCGCTGGGAGCTGGAAGCGCGACGCAACGAGGAAGAAGAGTGACGCCGCCGCAGCAGTTGCCGTCGCATCGCCGAAGAAGCGTGTCGCCGCCGCAGCTGTTCACCATCGCATCGCCAAAGAAGCGTGTCGCATCACCGGAGAAGCGTGCCGCCGCTGCAGAGGTCACCGTCGCATCACCGGAGAAGCGTGTCGCAGGGCCTGTCGCGGCTCCAAAGTTCATCGATTTCACCGCACGGGCGTCGGGCGTGCACGCATCGCACCTACGTTGTCGCATCGCATCAGAGACGCCATTTTGTCGCATCGCACCGGATCGTCACATCGCATCGAGGCGCCATCTTGTCGTGTCGTCACTGGGCCGCAGTAAGAAATGATGCATCAACTCCCCACACAGTAAGGAAGCGAAGCATCACCTCCCCTGCGCTGCAGGAAGGAACCGAGGCATCCACTCCCCTGAGTGTAAGGAAAGGTGCATCAACTTCCCTGCGACCCTTTTGTTTGCATTGCGTGACGCATCCCACGTACTTTGAGAGTAAAGTGTCGCATTTACCATCTACATTGAACTAAGCTATTTCTACCATTTTAAAGTCTTATTTTTGGATTACAGTATTGTGGATTTTTGTCGTTTGGTCTTGTTTTAAGTCTAGTAAAGATTACTTATTTTTCTAAACTGGTGTGGTGTCCATTTGTAGTGTTTTCACTGTATTACTGTATGTGTTCACAAATGCTTTACACACTGCCTCTGAGATAAGCCTGCCTGCTCGTGCCAAGCTACCAAGGGGATAAGCAGGGGTTATTTAGGAGTGTTGCCCCCTTATCCTGACTAGAAGCAAGGGTCCCTACTTGGTCAAAGGTACCTACCTCTGCCAACTAGAGACCCCCATTTCTAACACCCCTAGACAAGGGACTTACAGCTAACTCAAATTAGCCAATCATGTTTTCATCACTCACCAGTATGTATATGATAAACACAGCGCTTTGGCACTAAATGGCAGTGTCAAAAGTGCTCAAAATCCTATGCCAGTAAAGCAAGATCCAAACAGGATGTCAGAAGCCGAAAAGTCAGGCAAGACCACGCCAAAAGATGCCAGGTCTAACATGCAGGTATAGCTGTCGGATCTCCAGATTGAGACGTGACTATTGCAAAAACACAAAAAATTGCCAAAGAGAACAAAAGGAAAAAGAGTATATTGGTAGGTAATTGTCTGAGATATGGAAGTAGTGTACATCAATCTCTGTATGCAATGCACAAATACAAGTCCTGTCCTCACCGCTGATCACCAATGTTAGAAATTGGGTTTCTGGTTGGCAGAGGTATGCACCCTGTCCAAGCAGGAACCACAATCCTAGTCAGGGTAAGTGTAGCACACACTAAACGTTTACCTGTGCTCACCCTCTAGTAGCTTGGCAAAGAGCAGTCAGGTTATACTAAAGAGGCAATGTGTAAAGTATTTGTGCACACACATGCACACACACACACACACACACACACACAGTAAAACAGTGAAATCACTACAAAAATACTCCACACCAGTTTGGAAAAATAGCCAATATTTATTTGAGTAAAATAAAACCAAAATGATTAAAATCCAACATACACAAGTCAAGGTACAAATTTTGCAAGATTAAATCAAAATTCAGTGCTTAAAAATCAATAGCTCCAATTGGGGCTTTCTAGTCACGCTTGAGCGGGGCAAATCCAAAGGTTCAGCCTAACTGCAATGGAGCACGGGCCGGATACAGGAATCAAGCAGATACGCTGACAGTACCTTGGATGCGTCAAAACTGGGGACGATGAGTTGAAAAAGGGAGGGGATGCATCACTGTCGAGGGCAATGCGTCAGTTCCGAAGTCAGGCAACGTCATTGATGCGTCAATATCAAGAGTGCCATGCATCGGTTTCGAGGTGTCAATGTCGACAGCTGGGTTGAGTGCGATGCATTGGCGCAAAGCCGTGCAGAGCCAGGAATGCATGTTGGACGGTGCGTTGCAGAAGTTGGCAATGCGGTGTACGAGAATCATACAGCAGCAGAGATTTGGAGGCACTGTGTCAGCAAAGTTAGGGCTGCACTGTAAGTCTAGGATGTTGCATCTCGCAGTCGGCGAGTGGTGTCTGCAGCTTCGGTGCAGGCAGCTGCGATGCGTCAATATCGCAAAGAAATGCCCTGGTTCTGAATGATGCTTAAGTGTTGATGCATTGGTTTCTTGGGTTGCACCACCAACCACTCACTTCCAAGGGCCCAGGACTAGATTTGGCACCACTTGGCAGAACAGGACCCAGAGCAGAGGAGCCCAGGTGCTGGTAGCAAGAGGCAGGTGAAGTATTTGATATCCCTGAGACTTCAGAAGCAGCAGAAGGCAAGCCCAACAAGCCCTTGTAGAACCTTTAGAGATGCAGGATGTAGAGAGTCAAGTCCAGTCCTCTCACTCCCAAACAAGAAGCAGCAGGCCAACACAGCTAAACAAGCAGCAAAGTGGCAGTCCCTCCTGGCAGCACAACAACTCTTCTTCCTGGTAGAATGTCCTCAGTTCCAGAAGTGCTCTGAGTATATGGTGTCAGAGGTCCAGTACTTATACCCATTTTAGCCTTTGAAGTAGGGAGACTTCAAATAAAGGTCTTTGTAGTGCACTAGACCCTGCCCTGGCTCCAGACACACTGCAGGGGGGTATGCAACTCTTTGTGTGGGGACTGTCTCAGCCCTATTCAGGTGCAAGTGCCATCTCCTCCTTCTCACTCTAGCTCAGGAAGACCCATCAGTCTGGTGATGGGCCATCAGGATATGCAGGGCACACCTCAGCTCCCTTTGTGTGTGACTGTCTAGAGGGTATGCACAAAGTCTAGCTGTCATCCAACCCAGACGTGCATTCCAGAGACAGGCTGAGGAACAGAGAAGTTAAAGTAAGAAAATGGCAACTTTTTAAAAGTGGCATTTTCAGACCTGCAGTTTAAAAAACAACTTCACTAAAAGATGTGTATTTAAATTGTGAGTCCAGAGACGCCAAACTTACACTTCCTATCTTTTCCCAATTGGAAGTTACACGTGCAAAGGGTTACAAGGCAGCTCTAATGCTAACCTATGTGAGAGATAGGCTTTGCTGTAGTGAAACCAAATTTAGCAGTTTTTCACTACCAGGACATGTAAATCTCCAAAGTGCATGTCCTACCTTTTAAAACCACTGCGCCCTGCCCTTTGGGCTACCTAGGGCCTACCTTTTCTTTTGTTTGATCTGTTTATTAGAATTTTTGTACTTAAATGAAAAACAGTGTACAATCATAGGAATTATCATACGGAACCAGTAGGTATTTTGCCAGACATCAGGTATAGAATAATATCACGTCGATATGCAGACATCAATATTGTCGGTTGCATCTGGTACCAACAAATGGTATCCCCCATCATTTACCTAACGGCATCTCTCCCGCATCATAGCTGGTTAGTCTAATTGTGGTACAGTATAATTCCATTATGCATATACATATACATGTCATATATTTAGCTAATATGGCTTCACTCCGCCATGTCACATCAAACTGCTTATGCAATCAAACATTCTTTGTAGCAACATCTAATATAAAAATACCATAAATGGGGGCGGGGGGGTAAAAGGGGAAGCAGGAGTCGTATAGAGGAAGGCATTAAAATATAAATCGCAATCTTTATGCTTCATTACCTTGTCAACAGCCGAAAATTGTACTTCATGTCTACTGGAAGAACATACATAACAGTTTGGGGTATATGGGACGCTCCTTACCAATCAGCGTAAAGCTTGGGCCAAAGTTCAACGCATGCACCGCACATTATCAATCAGGAATAGGAATATTCGAGGGGTCATCCGGTGTCAACAGCCACTGAAGCGTACATAACATTACATTCCACGCAGCGGAGATGGGGAATTTACGAAGACTCAGCGTATCCTCTCGTACCAGGGAGGCAGCTTCCGCCGTAACCCAATTCAGCATTGAAAGGAACCAAGCCTTCTTCGATGGGGGCTCCTATGCCTTCCACCTGCGCATGATAAGTCGTTTGGCTACAACTAGGCCTAAATCCAAGAACCTAGTGGATGCTTTGTGTTTTTACTGCTTGGAAATATGCCTATAATGCATGCCTCCCATGTCCGTGGTACCTCCATGTCTGTACTAGTGGCCAACGCTCCCATCACCCCGTCCCAATATAGTTGGAAATCGGGGCAGGACCATAGCATATGCAAAAGGTCCGCGTCTACCCAGTGGGCAGCACACGTCCTGTCTGTGAAAATACCCATTTATTTTGTCTGGGGAAAGATATGCCCTGTGGACAATACAGAATTGGATTAACCTGAAACGGGCATTTCTAGGGATCTGTTTAGGACTTTCCAAGGCTACTGCCCACTCTTTCTCTGAATAGGGCCTCCCCCGATCTGTCTCCCATTTGGTTCGCAGTGGCGTTAAATCCACCGGAGTGTGTTCTCGGATCGACTCTGCAAACCACTTCACTAGGTGTCGCCCCGTACCCATTACGTGCACATATTGCATAAGGAGATGTGTTGGAGGTTCCTGCATAATGTCACCCCACCAGTGCCTCATCATGGCCATCCAGGAGGCATGATTCAGGAATTGACCCGGGGGGCCCCGTCCTCATCCGCAATGGTGTGGAACGTCCATACTGTGCCCTCACCATATAGGTCTCCTAGGGTAGTTAAACCCGCCCCCACCCAGTCTGTGAGGTCCGTATTCTGTACTCGCCCTCTCGCTGTCTGCATACCCAATAAGGGCATAGTGGGTGCGTACGGTGTGATGTGCCTAGTAAGGTGCAATGCCCTGCGAAAACATTTCTGCGCAACCTGGACAATAAAGGAAGCGGTTCATTCGTTCTATTGCAAGGATGGAATATGGAGAGGATCCTGTCCAGAGAGTACGTGGGGTCATGCTACCCGAGTCTGACAAATGTAGTTCCTCCACCCATTTTCCCACCCACAATATTTGAGGAGCCAGGAAGTAATGCTCTAGGTTGGGTAGAGCCAGCCCTCCCCTTGACCTTGGTAAATACAATTTCGTCAGAGCTACTCTGCACCTCGAATTGTTCCAAATAAATGACTATCCCTTCCAGAGAACGAAAGAAGGACACGGGCAGGTAAAGTGGGAGATTAGAAAAGTAATGAAGGAGACGCGGCAGCATGACCATTTTGATTAGCTCCACCCTACCAATAACCGAGAGGTTAAGCGTCTTCCAAAACTCAATCTGGGATTTGAGAGCAGTGACCGCCCTACTAATGTTGCCGTCCATGAGATCTCGATTGTTATTATAGATGTGTATGCCCAAATACCTGAACGCCACCGGTTGCCAATGCACTACTGTCCCATCTACTTCCCAACGCGGGTCTTCCATTTCAGGAGTAAAGGGGTACAAGCATGACTTACCCCAATGCACCCTTAATCCGGATAAGGACGCAAAGGTCCTCAGCATATCAGGGATGACTCGGGGAACCACCTGGATATCCTTGACATACAGCAAAATGTCATCTGCCTAAAGCGAAACTGCATGTACGCCATCTCCAAGACGTAGTCCCCAATCCGGTGCCGCGCTCCGCAGCGCCATTGCTAGTGATTCCACCACTAGGGCAAAAATCAGTGGGGAGAGAGGACACCCCGGACGAGTCCCCCTTTCTATTAATATAGGATCAGCGAAGAGAGTCCCGAGCCGCACCCGGACCGTTGGGGCTCCATATAGTAATTTGATAAGGCTCAAGATGTACAGCCCAAATCCAAATCGATGGAGCACCGCGAACATGAAGGACCACTCAACCGTGTCGAAAGCTTTCTCCAAGTCCAACACGATGCAGCCGGCCGAAGGCCAATCCACTGCAGCTCAACGCATCACCCGGAACAACCGCTGTATTTTTAGTGACATATTGCGAGCCGGCACAAACCCATTTTGGTCGTGATGGACCAGTTGTGGGATCATGGGTGTTAATCTATTTGCCAGGATGCCCGCTAGGATCTTATAGTCTCGATTCTGGAGTGCCAAGGGGCAGTAGGCACCCTTTGAGGTGGGGTCCCTACCTTGTTTGGGAAGCGTGATCAGTGTGGCTTCCGTCACTGAAGCTGGGAGGGCCAGAGTCTGGAGTGCCTCTGTGTATACTTTGAGTAGGTGCGGGCTCAGGGAATCAGCATACGACTTGTAAAATTCATGGGGGAATCCATCGGGACCAGGAACCTTCCCCGATGGCAGATCCCTCATTGTGCCCCGGACCTCATCCAGCGTGAGTGGAGCCTCCAGGTCTGCCTGCTGCTCTAATGACAGAACCGGGAAAGGGAGTCCATCTAGGAACTTCTGTATCACCTCCTCAGGGGCCTTCTGAGCAGACTAATAAAGCCGTGTAAAGTGCGAAGACAGCTCACTATGTATTTCTAGCTGTGTGTGTTTGAGTCTCCCATCCAGAGATCGAAGCGAGATAATCGGCCCGATCGACTGCTCTTATTTAATCAGCCAGGCAAGAAGAGGTCCCGAGCGATCAGCCTTGGCATGCGCGGACGCAGAGTGCGCCGCAAATTGAGACAGCGCTGCCGCTCAAGCAGTTCTGCATGTGTTTTGCGGGCTTCTTCCAGGGAAGCCAACGCCCCAGCATCTGCAATCACCTTGGATTCCAACGGCATCACCTGCTTTTCTCTTTCCACCAAGTCTGCTGCCACCTGTTGTCATAGCCCACAACCCAGTCCCAGGCACTTCCCTCGCAAGGTGACCTTCATGGCCACCCACTCCACCAAAGAGGAGGAGGCGGTCCCCGTGTTGAGCTCAAAATATTCTCCTATGGCCTCCCCAATTGCCTCCTGGAAGATCGAGTCCTCCAACATCACTGGCTGCAGCCTCCATGTAGGAACCCCGGGGATCCCACCCTCCCAAGTCAACAAAACACAATCAGGATTGTGGTCGGAATGCGTGCGTCCCCAGTACTCTGATCATGAGACATACGGACGTAAGGAGGGGGATCCAAAGAATCTATCAAGACTGACATGAAATTTATGAGGTACTGAAAAGAAAGAGTACACCCTCTCTCCTGGATTATGATACCTCCAAACGTCAACTACACCCCATACATTTGACCAACCATTCAGCACCGCAGAGCTAGTCGTGGCTGCCGTTCCCCTCAGTGAGGGAAAGGATCTATCAATCCTCACATCTAATACACTGTTAAAATCCCTGTCCAGTAGCCACGGGACCTCACATCATTTCTCCAAAGCGAGGGACAACTGATTAAAGAACTGGCCCTGATCCACATTTGGGGCATACACATTTCCCAGCAACATGTGCCGTCCGTCTAACCTGCCTTTTTTTAATACATACCTTCCCTCCTTATCTGTACGGACCTCATCCATAGCAAAGGGCATCTCAGAGCGTATCCAAATAAGGGCCCCTAGCAAACAAGGAGTAATCTGTGGCATATATTTTACCCCTCCATCTGCGTTGTAGTCTGGTAACCTCTATCACATTTAAATGTGTCTCCCGCAGGAGTGCTATGTGGACTTTTTGACGTTTAAGGTATGAGTACACAGCATACCTGTGGGAAGGCATGCAGAGACTCTGTACATTCCAGGTAAGTATCACGTGACCCATTCTGATGCTAAGACAAATAAACCAGAGATAACGTCCCAACCCTCCCGGATCCCATTAAGTTGTAGACAGACTTGTGCAGCAACATCTCTAGTACTCCCCCAATAGACTCCTGCAGTAAAGGGGAAACAGGGTAAATCAACCAGGGAAAGAGAAAACCTTATGGGAGCAACCCTCTTAACAGTGGGATGTCGCCCAAACGCAAGACACAGCAGCACAGTCATGTGTCCCACTGGCCCCAAATAGACGGGGAAACCAAGGGGTTGTGAAACTATGCAGGGAGTGCCATCATGAATCCCCACAAAGTTATCTATCAACACATCACCATGTAGTATATGTTAAAACAATACCCCCAGGGCACAGAGGCATCCCCAGCACACCAGCCCAGTCCCATCCCGATTCCATGCAGTTACCCAACAGTAGTAGTATTACCCACCGCAATTCAATTGACAGTGCACATTAATGAATGTCTGTTGCAGCTAATCATACAATACCATCCGCCGTCTGGGGTGTAATGTCCGGCATTCTCAGTGAAACCTTGTCTGATGAGTCCACTATCGAGGAGCCCCCATCCCCCGATGTGTGAAAGGAAGTGTCCACCTTGTCCTCCGGTACTACCCTGTCCGCCATCTGTTCCGCAATGTGGACCACCTCTTGTCACTCTCTCCGGATCTGGTCTGGGTCCGGTGCCAACGATGACCCAAGGAACCGTCTCCTAGGTCACCGTCGTCGAGGCCTTCCACTACCTGCCTCCCCAGATCAAGTTGCAGCTGTGCCCATGGGTCATGGGCCAGAGTACTGCCCCGACGTCTCCAGCCAATCCCAAGCATCTTGAGGCGTATCGAAGAATCTAGACTTCCCATCAGAGACTACACAGAGTCTAGCAGGGAACAGCAGTGAGCAGGAGATATTGAGTTGCCAGAGCTGGCGCTTGGCAGGCAAGAAGGACCCCCGCTGGCGTTGGACTTTCATTGTATAGTCTGGGAAAAACAGCACCTTAGCGTTTTCATATTGGACTTCATCTAGTTTCCTCGTCTCGCGAAGGATTACATCTCGATCCCTGAAGTGTAACAGTTTGAAGATAAGTGGACATGCCCTCTCCCCCGGAGCCGGTTTCCTGCCCGACACTTGATGCGCCCGTTCAATAGTGAATAATGGGGAGAATTCCGTATGTGGCAAGATGGTCTTAAGCCATTGTTCCAGGAAAGTGAACACATCCTGTCCCTCTGCGCCCTCCGGCAGCCCAATCAGTCGGACATTGTTTCTTCAGGAGCGGCACTCCGCATCCTCAACTAGTTCCTCAAGAAATCGGATCCGGACCTCATGGGCATTCTGCTGTTTTTCTTGGAACTCTGTGACCGGCTTTAATTCAGCTACCTCCTGCTCCACGGCTGTGACTCGATCTTTCAGATTCCAGTGATCGGAGTGCAGTAAGTTGAGGTCTAGAGCCACTTTATCTAGTTTGGCTTTCATTGACGCGCGAGAGCGCTCGATTGCTTGCAGGATAGCATCTAGGCGGTCATCCGAGGTCTTCTGCCCCTCTATCTGTTACGAGGGATCTGTTTCACTGGATCTCTCTCAAAGTGCCACGGGGTCTCTGGTCAAATGAAGTAGCCGGTCAGTGCGCTTCCTCCTATACAGGAGTTGACTCCAGCCCGTAACGCGTGGGGACGCAACTCAAGGCTATTTCCGCCTTCGTTGTGACACCGGTATACAAAGGCGTAGCCCTCTTTGTATTCACGGCATCCGTTCGTCGTCGCTTTAGTCAGCCACGTGCTCAGGCCAATCCCCGCAAGAGTCTGCCTAGAATCCCAACTCCACCACTGCAGCCCCAGGGCCACCACACTCCACTGATCACGCTTTGTATGCCATTCGCTGCTCACCGGGCAGGCGCCGCCTGGATCAGGGGGAGGGGGTACTCCGCTTCGCCTGCCGGCCCGCTGCCAGCGCTCTTTGCATCAATCTACACCCTGAGGCCGTGCGCAGTCTCCCGCCACTCACCTCAGTAACAGCCGCCGGCTGTACCCGCACTTCGCCCCACAGTCACAGGGGTATCTGAATGTTACGTCCTTCTACCGGCCTTGAGTGCATCACTTTCGCATTTCAGCAAAGTAGGCCCACACTCGACTAAATTTGCGATAGCGATCACACCTCACGCCAGCCCACTCTGTGAAGTTGCCTTTAGGTGATACCACTGGTCAGTTCATGCAATGAGTGGCCTCTGCCCGGCTTCCCAGGCCTCCCGGCCCACTTCAGATGCACTCGACACCAGGCCTCACTAATGGGCCCTGCGTCGCTCCTTTGCGCACACCACCTCAGCGGTTATCAGCAGAAAGCTTTCTCTTCCCTGAGGCCGCAAGCGTACAATGGTGTTGCACTGCTGACCGTAGGCTTGCACTCAGCCGTGATTTTGTCAGTACTTGTGCATCACCTTTGGCCACATCCAGTCATCACAGTACAGCCTGCGTCACACCACCGCAGGCTGGGTGCACCCGATCTGCCCGCACTCATGCTGCCAGAAGGCACTCTTCAGCCTGGCTCCCCAATACCTGTAACAGAGGGCTGCAGCCAGTCGCAGCTCGGCCCGTCTTCTTTCACACAGTCTGTCTGAGGCCTTCGGGGTTTTTTCTTAATTTATGCATGACCTCTGCTCCTTCAACGGGCTTCACCGCTTCGCTGCCACAACTTCTCACGCAAAGGGACCGGGCCGGCTCGATCGCCTCCAACGCCCGCTGCGTTCACCAGGGTCTCTCTTTTGTTCCTCACCTCCCCCAATATCACAGTGGGGTTTCCGCTGGTCTGTGGGCTGCTTCTCCACCAGGCCCTTTTATGAGTGGGTCAGAGCTCGAAACCAGGGCCCGATCACAGGCACCTCGCCTGAGCGGCCGCGGCCCATTTGCTGTCTTCAAGCGCTCCTCTGTCGGGTTGTGTAACTTATTGCTGGGGCACGGTCCGAACTCTGCCGACCACCGGAGGTGTCACGGGGGCATCTGCTACCACTCTATGCTGGCAGATTTTGACGATGGGGGAGAAATGTATTGGATAAAGGGGAATGGATGGTGGCGCGATGTTAAGATGAGTCCGCCATGCTACCCCTGCAGGCCACGTCCCCCTACCTAGGGCCTACCTTAGGGGTGACTTATATGTAATAAAAGGGGAAGGCTTGGGTCTGGCAAGTAGGTGAACTTGCCAGGTCAAAATGGCAGTTTAAAACTGCACACACGGGCTCTGCAGTGGCAGGCCTGAGACATGTTTGAAGGGCTACTCGTGTGGGTGGCACAATCAGTGCCGCAGACCCACTAGTAGCATTTGATTTACAGGCCCTGGGCACATATAGTGCACTGTGTAGGAGAGTAGGATCTGCCTCTTATGTTGCCCCCACTTTTTTTCTGATGTTTACACTGGTTTCTGGCTATAGTCTGGCTGGGTCCCTGCTAATCAGGGCCCCAGCCTCTCTGTTCTCTCTAAACGACTTGGAGTGCACTCTAGGTGCACTAGTGATTGGATGCTGTGGTTCCTTATGAGTCCCTAGTATATGGTACCTTAGGTGCTAAGGGCATAGGTACTTCACAGGCCTACCAGGGGCTGCAGCATGTATTATGCCACCCCTAGGAAGCAGACTAAATCTGACACCACAGGCCTGCTACTGCAGCCTGGGTGAGGAAGTGCTAGCACCCCTCACTGAGATATAGGTCCCCTATATTTCTCCTACACACACATATAAACCTATCAGTCACCCCTAAGGCAGGCCCTATCAATCCTGAGGGCAGGGTGCTTGACTTCTATGTGAGGGGGTGCCTCTGCCTGAGCAGGGCCCCTCTGCAGCTCTCAGAGTCCATTCTCTGGTGCTGTTTGTGGATGCGGTTAAACCATATACTTTTAAGTGCATTATATCCTCGCGGTAAAATGCTAACTTTGGAATGGCTGCATCGAAACATGTCGTGTTTGGTGTCAAACATCTTGGAATACTACCCCCCGCCAGTCCTGGCGGCGGGGGTAGCATTCCACCCTTCTAGAGGGATAGACATGTACCTACTGTGGAAACGCGGTAGAATCCTGCAGAGCCCTGGCATCACAAAAAGGATGCCACCAGTCACAGACACTGGGCTGCCCTCCTGCTGATGACCAACACTCGCAGTGGAGGAAGCCCAACAATAGATATCCTGTCCCAAGGGGGTGTGACCACCTTCCGGACAGGGTTTAGTGTATTGGGGCTGGGTGGGTGCACTCTTAGAGTGCTTTGAAGTCCTGCACTGGGGGAGCAGAAGGCTCCTCTGTGCATATGCCAGTTCAAACCGGCTCAGGGGCTACCTGTCCCTGCTCTGGCATGAAACTGGACAAAGGGAAGTGGGTGTAGCCGCCCACTCCCCTGACCCTCCCATAGGTAGGGTCATAGAGCTAGTCCCTCCCTTTCTTTTAGTATAAGAGGGGGAACCTGTGCATTGCACCCTAGATTTCCCTGGACGACGCTCTGAAGATGAATCCCAGACCTTCGACGTTCCACTACCTTTGGAAGACTGAAGAATCTCCCTTGGAGTCAAGGAGTGACTCCCCTGCTTGGCAGGCACCAAAAACCACAAACGATGGTCGCAAACTACGCCACTCCCGCCGGAGTCTGAAGTCCCTGCAGCCCAAGAAGTGGATTTCCTGACTTCTCAAAGGCCATCGTGAGTCCCCAGAGAAGCTGAGGCCAGTGGACCCCAAGAGTAACGAGGAACCGCGACCCCTGGGTACTGTGCACTATTGTCGAGTGCAACCCTTTCACAACGTTCCACGAACTTGTGCTTTGGACCACATATGGTTCTTGCTTCCAGCAGGAATCCCTCCGAAGATCAGAGGCCTACCATGTCCCGAGTGACCGTGGGCCCCTGTGAGCGAATCCTCCCGAGGCGTCTTTGCAATCCCTTGCCAGCCGGCTTGTGGGTCCCCAGAAGACTTTCTAAAGAAACCAAAGGGCTCCCCTGGTTGCTCCAGGCCTGCCCTGACTTACCCTTGCTGGGTGAGTCCAACAGACCTTGCTGGTCTGCGCCATTGCCTCTTCACACTTTCCCCGAGACTTGCTGTTACCAAGGCTTGTTGGCTCCGATCGAGTCGCCGACACCGCAGTAAGCTGCAGACATCGTGGGATACGCCGAATCCAGCTTCTGGTCATCGTCGACACCTCCTGGACCTCGTGGCTGAAGAGTCAAGGCAACTGCGGACGACCTGAATCTTGCGACGACGGTGGGCATCCATCTTTCTTGCCCCGAGTCACTGCCAAGTGACTTTGAACACTGTCCCCTCTGCTTTCAGGTCTTCCATCCTCTGAATCCAGGCTTGGATCCCTCCGGACACTTCTCCTGTCGCCGCAAACAGCAAGTCTTCACTGGCTCCCATTGAAAACGACGCCGCGACCCGACACCAAAGAACACCTATGCACCCGGCTCCCCTGGGTGAGGTAACTTCAGCACTACGGTGCTCCTGTGGGTGTGGGCCCTAGAACTACTTACCCTGTAAGTGACTTGCTTGTAGCTTCCCTAGAAGTGTCCTAAAACTCTAACTTTCTAAGTGCGACAATTGCGCTGACTCGTACAGGGTTCGCGTCTGTGTTAGACACACCGCGTCCATCTCCTTTGTAACACTATCTAAAACTGTATCCTTCGACTCGTACTGAGTCCGATCGGTGTTCGCCTCGAACACACAAAGGGCCTGTAACACTGAGATCTCCATTGCACTGACTCGCACAAGGTTCGCGTCTGTGTTAGACACAGCGCGTCCATCTCCCTTGCAACTCTATCTGTGACCGCGTCCTTCGACTCGTACAAGGACCGATCGGTGTGTTCGCCTCGAACACGCAAGGGACCTTTAACATTGAAATCTCAATCGCGTCTGAGCGCATAGACTCGCACAGGACTCGCACCGGTGCCAGGTCACCGCGTCCGTCCCCTGTGGGTCTCCTACAACTACCTGGGGTGGTTCTTGGGGGTCCCTCGATTCTAGATGCCCTAGACCTAGGTCTAGCAAACTAAGATTGTGATATTCGATTGTGCTTAACTTATTTTGATAACATTTGACTTGTACATATGTTCCTGACCTCTAATCTCATAAAGAGATTAGTAGAGAGTGTTTATTAATAAATACATATATATTTGATATATATACCTGTGTGGTGTCTTTTCATTTGGTGATTCAAGAGATTGTGTGGTAAAACAAGCTGCTTTACATTCCTTCAAGACTTAGCCTGAAGGCTGCTCTCCACAGCTACCACTAGGATAGCTTTCTATAAAGGTTGTCTTAAACCTATCTACCATAAGAGTCGAATTGTTCTGGTGCAAGGTGTCCACTTTAATTAGTGAACAGCATATACCAGGCCAACTTCTCACACACTGTACTAGGGACGTGTCAGTAAATCAAATATGCCAAACATGGAGAAACCAAATGCCATTACATTTTAGACACAGAGCACATGCACTTTAGCACTGGTCAGCAGTGGAAAAGTGCACAGAGTACTAAAGCCAGCAAAACAAAGTTCAGCAAACAGTCATAAACAGGAGGTCAAAAAGCAAAAAGTCAGGGGACACCACAGCAAAAGATGTCAGGTCTAACACAAAGTATCTGCCAAATTTTGTGCCAATTCATCAAACAGCAATTAAATTAAGGTTAAATAAAAAATTCTAAGTTCCAACTGTCAAGATATCCCTAAAATGTAACCTTATTAGGCCCAACGTGGTCACATCTTTAAATGCTAATTTCTCGAAGACTACTGAATTGATTTACAGCAAACCAAACAATTCTTGAGTAACATTCTAACCTTGTGGCAAGTTTGGCGCAATGTCGTTCAGCCATTGTTTGTGTATTTTGGTCCAAGAAACCATACAGGAATTAAAATGGGAAATCACACTTTTCGGACCCACTCCCAATTTCTTTCTTGCCATTTGACTAATCTGTGCAAAAAATACAAAGTAGGACCAATATTATGTTAATCTTTTTTAGGGAATGTTGCATGCAGACTTCTTCACCTGCGATGAAGTTATTAGCAAAATAAAAACTGCCTCTTCTATGGACTCTCAGATGTGATTTTATTCTATTATATATTACAATGGCGTGAATGTCACATCCCACATTTTTGCCACAATACAGGGGATATTCTTGAAAGTCCTGTGAATCCTCATCCTCTTGAGCCACACCACTTCGCAATATGGACCTACTGAAAGAGATTGCTCTTTAAGTCTGCATAAATACCTGTTTTTATAACAAATGTACAGGAAGTAACATCATGGCATAAACCTTATATCCAGACACATACAGAGTAATATGCTATGTATTACCATTATTGAGGGAGGATAGGGGCAGCATGGCAACGAGTCATGGGACCTCTCCACATTCAACATGATTTTAAACAGCATATTACAATGATTGCATTTGCATATTTAAAGGTGGGTCTATTCACAAATGTAAATTTGCACACAAGTCAGTATACACATGTAAATTTACTCTTACAGTTTTGAGTGAATTTACTACTTTTGGCTAGTTACTAAATTTACCCCAAAGTGGAGACTTACATGTCTCCACCCCATAGTTTCAATTAGGCCCGGTGGAATTTGAATTCCGAGAGCGGAATTGGAGAATTTTGACAACTCTTGAAATGAGGAACTTCTGCCAAAATATGCCAATTGTTGTGTGGTGGAAATGTTTTCCCGTTTGAACTACGTGATAACAACAGGAGCAATGCGCGGCTTCAATGATTCCACATTTTTAATAATATTAATAATAATTCCACATTTGTAAAGTGCACACTTATCACCCCTAAGGGTATCCAGGTGCTGGGGGGCCCTCTGGATATTAAGTGTGCTATTGCCCAGAGTCACATGATGCTGAGATGCCGCCGGGGATCAAACCGTGAGCCATGCGCCCAGGAGTCAGCCGCCATGGGCCACTGCACAACACTTCTCCCACCTTCAGAATGTGAGCTGGCGAGAGTGAGATTTGGAGTCTCCTAGCGCGTTTTCCAGTATTTAGGAGAATTTCCAGCGAGATTTTACAAACATGGGTGGTCACAAGTGATTGCAGTCAAAGGGCTGCTTCCCGAGTAGATTTTCTTCTCAAGCGGCAGAAAAATCATCTCAAAAATAGACTTTTGGAGTAAGTATTTAATATGAACAGATAGTTCAGGTAGTTTATTTAACTTGAAACACATTTTTTTGTATTTTACTTCATTTTTTTAGCAGGAAGGAAGTGCCACAGAGGCTTAAACTTCTTCTTTCTGTGCAAAAGGCACCTCTCACTGCTTTGCATATCCCATGGTCACTTTTCACTTGGATTTGAAGGTAAAGGATCACTCTGTTTGTCTGTCCCTGCTGTATACATATAACATTGGATTTTAATTTTCTTTTGTGAAAATCAAGTAACTTAAAGAACTTTTCGATAAGTTTGTTGTTTGATGGAGGGCATGCAACAGTATTTTATTTTATAATTTTTGCTTTTTCTTACTTTTATTAATTTGATTGCGGGTGGCCTGCAGTGGCTGTAGGGGCCTGTTTTACATGAACTTTTTTAGTATTTTCTAAAGGTTGCAACAATACCTCCGAACACAGACTCCTCCAGTGCAATCACCCAATCCACGGTGGCCCATCCTGGCATACGGGGTCAACGCTAAGGCGTTCACGAGTCTTGGCGCGCTGGTCACACAATTAATTCAAAGCTGACCCCTCTGGCCTACCAGGTCACCGCAATGAGACAGTACAGGCTTGGCACTCCCCATATTGCGCTCAATGCATTGCTCAGTCCACGGTGGCCGTCTCCTGGCATACCGCGGTCACTGAATCAATTCTGCACACTTGCAACGACCAAATAAGTGCAAAGCTGTATCCTAACACCTCGCACAGGGAGTCCTCTCGGTAGGGCTCCACACTGAACCTTGCTCATTCCAACAGTCTCCTATTCCTCACAGGGCACACTGACTTGGCAAGCAGGATCGAGCTGGTGCTTCAGGTTCGAGGGCAGGTGGTCTCAGTTTCCCTTGATGATATCCCCTCACCAACCAGGGAGACTAGTAAGCCTTGAACTCCAGTCTTGGTCACAGGCAGAAGTTTTGCAGAGCTTATTCTTCTCACACAGCCAGGCTGGTTGCTTGGCTGAGGACACATTTTTGGGCTCACAACCTCCCCTTCTTATAGTGCATTTCCAGACCCCAAATGTGATTTTGGGTAGGCTCTTTGAAGTTTTATGTTGGGGTTCTCCATCTTTTGAAGTGTACACTTTTCTCTTTTTTTTTCCTCTTGAAAGGCTGTCTGTCACAGCAGGAGAGACTCCAAAGCTGACAGACCCACAACACGAGCCAAGGGAGTGACTAGCGTTCACACATGGATGTCAGCCACAGTAATATGTGCATCAAAAGGTTAAATACCGGGATCCCAGCCCTACTTTTTTATCATTCCCTTATCAGCCCCATCTCCTTCCTGAGATGTGCCCAGGCCCCTTCCTTGGTTTGTCACTGAATCAAAGAGCTCCTTTTTGAAGTGTAAAGGGGGAGCTTCTCCCTTCTTCCAGTGTGTCTCACCCAGCTCACAGGAATGCAGCAATACACAAATATGTCTGGGGGGTATTCCTCTCCTCCTCATGTCTTCATCAGACAGGCCTGGGCTTCCCAAAATGGAACCCAGGGTCCTCCATGTAATGCTATCCATGAATACGGGCGTCCCAGGCTCGAAACGCGTCGGATTTGGCATAATGCAATGAGGATGTCAGGAAGCAAGCCACAGCGAGGCATGTATGCTGGAAGGTGTGAGACAGCGTCGAGTGCTCTTTCGAAGCTCAAGGGCCTTTGTTGATTTATATATATATATATATATATATATATATATATATATATATATATATTTTCATCAAACAGTCCACAATCGGCGCGCTCTCTCGCACAGCAGGTGCCGGATGTCGAGGTCAGACCAGCCCTCGCAATACTTTTGAAAAATTGCACCGCACTCCAGGAGTCACTAATAACTGCTGTGAACCGTGAGAAAGACCATTTCTTGGTCGAAGCGTCGGTGATGGTGGTGGTGGTAATTGTGCTATAATAAAAGTACACACAAGGAGATGATGGGCGGAGCACTGAAACTTTTCAGACACTCACCCCCAGTCACAGATCTGGGTTGAATCCATCATCGTTCTTTAGCTCACTTCGCCACCCCAGTTCAGACACAGCTATATGCAAATCAGTCTTGACCCTGTGCCTCATGGGAACAGTCCAGACCGAACTGCCAAGCCATGTCTTCCCTGGACCGGAAACAAGCATCCTGGGACCGGTTTCGTGCTAACAGCCCTCATCAGCCAGGCTAGCTTAAATCCAGTGGCAAAGTGAGCAAGGGACCCACGTCTGGGCATACCCTGCCAACTTAGGGCGAACAAAGCAAACACAAGGAGATGATGGACGGAGCACTGAAACTTTTCAGACACTCACCCCCAGTCACAGATCTGGGTTGAATCCATCATCGTTCTTTAGCTCACTTCGCCACCCCAGATCAGATACAGCTAAGGGTATGCCCAGACGTGGGTCCCTTGCTCACTTTGCAACTGTTTCAAGCTAGCCTGGCTGATGAGGGCTGTTAGCCCGAAACCGGTCCCAGGATGCTTGTTTCCAGTCCAGGGAAGACATGGCTTGGCAGTTCGGTCTGGACTGTTCCCATGAGGCACAGGGTCCAGACTGATTTGCATATAGCTGTGTCTGAACTGGGGTGGCGAAGTGAGCTAAAGAACGATGATGGATTCAACCCAGATCTGCGACTGGGGGTGAGTGTCTGAAAAGTTTTAGCGCTCCGTCCATCATCTCCTTGTGTTTGCTTTGTTTGCCCTAAGTTGGCAGGGTATGCCCAGACGTGGGTCCCTTGCTCACTTTGCCACTGGTTTCAAGCTAGCCTTGCTGATGAGGGCTGTTAGCCCGAAACCGGTCCCAGGATGCTTGTTTCTGGTCCAGGGAAGACATGGCTTGGCAGTTCGGTCTGGACTGTTCCCATGAGGCACAGGGTCAAGACTGAAACGCGTTGAGCCATTGATTAGGCTGGGCATTTTACCTACCTGTGCACCATTCCCCGGAGTTGGAAGTATTCCTCCAGTAGGGCCGCTCTCACCTTGGGCAACCATGTTGGATTTATTTAGCGGCCGTGCCTGGTCGCGAGGATGGCCCGCCTCCTAGCGCGGATCTTCGGTGGCCATATTCATGGTTGCCGGTTGAAATTGGAGGTTATCCTGCCGGCGGATGTGCAAGTGGCAGCACCTGTGGGGACATTGCCACGCCAACCCACTGTGGTTTTAAAAGACATTATTTTCGGGACATCCAGAGGCATTTTTAAAGAGCACTTCAGGTACCAGAATTCTCTCTGCCTTATCGGGCAGTAAGACACGCCTATTATAGCGGGACCTTTAATAAATTGCATTGTGCTCTTCATGCCGTGTGTGGTGTCTTGTCTGTCAGGCTCTTGACAAAGAACTTTCTGTTCGAAACGCGTTGAGCCATTGATTAGGCTGGTCATTTTACCTACCTGTGCTCCATTTCCCGGAGTTGGAAGTATTCCTCCAGTAGGGCCGCTCTCACCTTGGGCAACCATGTTGGATTTATGTAGCGGCCGTGCCTGGTCGCGAGGACGGCCCGCCTCCTAGCGCAGATCTTCGGTGGCCATATTCATGGTTGCCGGTTGGAATTGGAGGTTATCCTGACGGAGGATGTGCAAGTGGCAGCACCTGTGGGGACATTGCCACGCCAACCCACTGTGGTTTTAAAAGACATTATTTTTGGGTTATCCAGAGGCATTTTTAAAGAGCACTTTAGGTACCAGAATTCTCTCTGCCTTATCGGGCAGTAAGACACGCCTATTATAGCGGGACCTTTAATAAATTGCATTGTGCTCTTCATGCCGTGTGTGGTGTCTTGTCTGTCAGGCTCTTGACAAAGAACTTTCTGTTCGAAACGCGTTGAGCCGTTGATTAGGCTGGGCATCTTACCTACCTGTGCACCATTCCCCGGAGTTGGAAGTATTCCTCCAGTAGGGCCGCTCTCACCTTGGGCAACCATGTTGGATTTATGTAACGGCCGTGCCTGGTCGCGAGGACGGCCTCCTAGCGCGGATCTTCGGTGGCCATATTCATGGTTGCCGGTTGGAATTGGAGGTTATCCTGCCGGCGGATGTGCAAGTGGCAGCACCTGTGGGGACATTGCCACGCCAACCCACTGTGGTTTTAAAAGACATTATTTTTGGGACATCCAGAGGCATTTTTAAAGAGCACTTCAGGTACCAGAATTCTCTCTGCCTTATCGGGCGGTAAGACACGCCGATTATAGCGGGACCTTTAATAAATTGCATTGTGCTCTTCATGCCGTGTGTGGTGTCTTGTCTGTCAGGCTCTTGACAAAGAACTTTCTGTTCGAAACGCGTTGAGCCATTGATTAGGCTGGGCATTTTACCTACCTGTGCACCATTCCCCGGAGTTGGAAGTATTCCTCCAGTAGGGCCGCTCTCACCTTGGGCAACCATGTTGGATTTATGTAGCGGCCGTGCCTTGTCGCGAGGACGGCCCGCCTCCTAGCGCAGATCTTCGGTGGCCATATTCATGGTTGCCGGTTGGAATTGGAGGTTATCCTGCCGGCGGATGTGCAAGTGGCAGCACCTGTGGGGACATTGCCACACCAACCCACTGTGGTTTTAAAAGACATTATTTTCGGGACATCCAGAGGCATTTTTAAAGAGCACTTCAGGTACCAGAATTCTCTGTGCCTTATCGGGCGGTAAGACACGCCTATTATAGCGGGACCTTTAATAAATTGCATTGTGCTCTTCATGCCGTGTGTGGTGTCTTGTCTGTAAGGCTCTTGACAAAGAACTTTCTGTTCGAAACGCGTTGAGCCATTGATTAGGCTGGGCATTTTACCTACCTGTGCACCATTCCCCGGAGTTGGAAGTATTTTTCCAGTAGGGCCACTCTCACCTTGGGCAACCATGTTGGATTTATGTAGTGGCCGTGCCTGGTCGCGAGGACGGCCCGCCTCCTAGCGCGGATCTTTGGTGGCCATATTCATGGTTGCGGGTTGGAATTGGAGGTTATCCTGCCAGCGGATGTGCAAGTGGCAGCACCTGTGGGGACATTGCCACTCCAACCCACTGTGGTTTTAAAAGACATTATTTTCGGGAAATCCAGAGGCATTTTTAAAGAGCACTTCAGGTACCAGAATTCTCTCTGCCTTATCGGGCAGTAAGACACGCCTATTATAGCGGGACCTTTAATACCACCCCACCCCAGTTCAGATACAGCTATGGGTATGCCCAGACGTGGGTCCCTTGCTCACTTTGCAAATGTTTTCAAGCTAGTCTGACTGATGAGGGCTGTTAGCCCGAAACCGGTCCCAGGATGCTTGTTTCCAGTCCAGGGAAGACATGGCTTGGCAGTTCGGTCTGGACTGTTCCCATGAGGCACAGGGTCAAGACTGATTTGCATATAGCTGTGTCTGAACTGGGGTGGCGAAGTGAGCTAAAGAACGATGATGGATTCAACCCAGATCTGTGACTGGGGTGAGTGTCTGAAAAGTTTTAGCGCTCCGTCCATCATCTCCTTGTGTTTGCTTGATAAAAGTACAGCAGTTACTAGTGACTACTGGAGTGCGGTGCAATTTTTGTTTGAAAAAAAAAAAAAAAAATATATATATATATATATATATATATATATATATATAGATACATTGTAAGTTTGTCATTTTTTGTCGCCGGTTCTTGCGATGCTGAACCCAAAAACGGAAATGCTTCCTCTTATCTTGTGCGTATTTTATTATTTGTGCTGTGCTGCCATGACGTGTTTCGGCCTCGCAGGGCCTTGATCACATGCATATAGATACATATATACATACATATATATATTTACATACATACATATATATATTTACATACATACATATATGTGTATATATATATATATAGATATATATATATATATATATATATATATATATATTCACTGAAAAAACCATAGGTTTCAGGCATGTTATAGTTGGAAATTAGCATTTAAAAACCTTAGAAATTCACTGAAAAAACCATAGGTTTTAGGGACAGTTATAGTTAGTTGGACATTTAACTCGTACAAAACCAGTGAAATTGGTTCACACAGTTTAGTCACTAACCCATGCATTCAGTAAGATACGTTTAATCACTCACTTATAGAGTCAGTCACGCACCTACTAAATCATCCATTCAGACACTTATACACCCACTCATTCTTCAATACGCCTTTCCCTATATATATTAAACATATTTAAACTTTACAGAAACACACAGTCACTGGATGATGTCATCAGTGATGTCATTTGAGATGTCATCAGTGATGTCATCAGTGATGTCACTGACCATGTCATGAGTGATGTAATATGTGACGTCATCAGCAGTGCATTGCGGGGGCGCGAGTTATAGTTAGCTCAACTAACTATAATGGCCAAATTTCTCTGGTTTTATATGAGTGAAATGTCCAACTAACTATAACTGTCCCTAAAACCTATGGTTTTTTCAGTGAATTTCTAAGGTTTTTTAAATGCTAATTTCTAACTATAACGTGCCTGAAACCTATGGTTTTTTCAGTGAATTTCAAAGGTTTTTTAAATGCTAATTTCTAACTATAACGTGTCTGAAACCTATGGTTTTTTCAGTGAATTTCAAAGGTTTTTTAAATGCTAATTTCTAACTATAACGTGCCTGAAACCTATGGTTTTTAAGTGAATTTTAAAGGTTTTTAAATGCTAGTTTCTAACTATGCCTACAGAGGTAGGACATGTGAAGAAAGAAGAAAAAAACGCACAGAAAGAAGCAAAAGAAATGCAGAAAGAAGCAACAGAAGTCCACAAAGACGAAGAAAAGAGCAGGAAGAAGCAAGACATGTGCAGAAAGAACCAACAGAGGAGCAGAAAGAGGCCTTGTTGCAAAATCATCCTGTTCCCACAACTTTTTCAGACGGGTACTGGTGGTAACTGACTCGGACTAACCAGGCCTAGAGCCAGTGCTATGCTAAAAGACACTTAGAATACAGTGAAAACACCTCCATACACTAGGGCACACTATGTGTTGGGGTACCCCTGTCATTAGCATGCCCTCCTTTGTAAGGCCCTAGTACATAATAGGGCAGGGGGATTAAAACTTCCTGTTAAAACGCGCCCCGGGGCGCGTCTGCACAGTGGTGAAGGGAGGGGCGGGCCTGAGGTGACATGTGTGCAAACAAGCCCTGTGGCCGTTTTAAGTTGGGAGATTAAGTCCCCTTGAATCCTGAGGGTCCCTGGGGTCCAACTAGCCCACTAGGTACCTTCAGCAAGCGTCACACAGCTGCGTTGCACAGAGGTGTAAAAAGGGGCATGGCCTGGACCACCTCTCTGCAACGCAGCCCTGTGGCACGCACTGGAGGTACGTGGTGGGCTAGTTGGCCCCCAGGGTCCCTCAGGATTCAAGGGAATTAATTCCCCAACTTAAAACGCGCCACAGGGCGTGTTTGCACACATGTCACCTGAGGCCCCGCCCCCTCCCTTCACCACTGTGTAACGCGCCCTGTGGCGCGTTTTAGGTTGGGGTATTAGGTCACCTTGAATCCTGAGGGTCCCTCGGGCCCAACTAGCCCACCAGGTACTTCCAGTAAGCGCCACAGGCCTGCGTTGCAGAGAGGTGGTCCGAGGCCACGCCCCTTTTAACACCTCTCTGCAACGCAGCTCTGTGGTGCTTACTGGAGGTACCTGGTGGGTTAGTTGGACCCCAGGGACCCTTAGGATTCAAGAGGACTTAATCCCCCAACTTAAAACACGCCACAGGGCGTGTTTGCACACATGTCACCTCAGGTCCCGCCCCCTCCCTTCACCACTGTGCAAACACGCCCCGTGGCGCGTTTTAAGTTGGGGGATAAAGTCCCCTTGAATCCTGAGGGTCCCTGGAGTCCAACTAGCCCACCAGGTACCTCCAGTAAGCGCCACAGAGCTGCGTTGCAGAGAGGTGTAAAAAGGGGCGTGGCCTGCACCACCTCTCTGCAACGCAGCCCTGTGGCGCACACTGGAGGTACCTGGTGGGCTAGTTGGACCCCAGGGACCCCCAGTATTCAAGGGGAATTAATGCCCCAATTTAAAACGCGCCACAGGGCGCGTTTGCAGAGTGGTGAAGGGAGGGGGCGGGGCCTGAGGCACGATCGCGTCTTTTTTTTGGTTTGTTTTTTTAGAAGGGGGGCTGTGTGGCCCCCTTTCTTTTTTCCTTTTTTGGGCCCTGGGGACCCCATCCACCAGGGCCTGACCCCATTTATTATTTAAAAAAAAAAAAAAGGCCCTATCCGTTGGGGACTTTGGGGGGAGCCCCAATGCCCCCACGGTCCCGTCGGCTCCCCGCGTCCTGCGGGAGCTGGCATTGCTTTTCCACATGGGGAGCTGCTAACATGCATATATATATATATTACCTACTGGCGGTCGCCAGTAGGTAGTTCTAGTTAGGACCTATTTTCCATAGGAAAAGCATTTTTTGTTTTCCTAATAACTTTGGCGTCGTTTGACGAATCTTTGCGAAATTTTCAAAACTAGTGGGCCGCTCCGGTCAGCTCCTGTCTTGAAAGTTTCGGGGTGATTTGCGAAGCGGGGGCCGAGAAAAAAGGGGGGTCCCAAAACGTGTTTTCCCCATCTTATTTTTCATAGGAAACTTTAGACACGGCTACAGCCCGAACTGCTGAACGGAATTATACCAAATTTAGCAAAAAGGTATCCCTTGGTTCAGAAAGAGCCCTTTTTGTTAAATGGTGTAAATCCATTCAGTAGTTCCTGAGAAATTAAAAAAATAGAGGTCGGAAAATCAATTTCCCATAGGAAACTTTAGACACGGCTACAGCCCGAACTACTGAACGGAATTACACCAAATTTGGCAAAAAGGTAGTGCTTGGTTCAGAAAGCGACTTTTTTTAAATGGTGTAAATCCGTTCAGTAGTTGCTGAGAAATAAAAAAAATAAAAGTTTCGATATCTAGGGACGCGGTGGATTCGCGAACCCTCCCGACCACGAGCTTCACTGTGATTGGCTGCCAACACTCCAA
Source organism: Calotriton arnoldi (assembly GCA_963921515.1). Taxonomy (NCBI): domain Eukaryota; kingdom Metazoa; phylum Chordata; class Amphibia; order Caudata; family Salamandridae; genus Calotriton; species Calotriton arnoldi. The sequence goes on along the minus strand of CAWUFW010000108.1, from coordinate 2,657,597 downwards.
ACCAGGAAGTGTTGGCAGCCATCTTATGACTCGGTAGAACCGAGTCACAAGTAAACAGTGAAACAAGCATGAAAAACAAGAAAAGGGGGCAGGGTAGAAACACCCTGACCCCCTAGGCCTGCTCAGGGGGTCCCACAAGGACCCCAAGGGCCAAAAAAAGCATTTTTTTAAAAAAATTCGGCAGAATTCGCATAGGGGTCACGAATCCCGCTGAATTTTTTTTAAAAATGAAGCGCGGGCTCCCCCGCTTCATTTAAATGAGGCCCCTGGGTGGGCCAGGTCCCGGGGGCATTCCTAATAAAATAATAGCAGGGGCCCGCGGGGGCCCCCGCAGCCCTGGGGACCACCACCTCCCCGGGGCTTTGCACATTAAATGCGGGGGGCACGAGGCCCCCCCGCAGCCCCAGGGACCGCCACCTCCCCGGGGCTTTCTTTTTAAAAAGAAATAACCTGTGTGGGGGGCTCGAGCCCCCCACACGCCCCAGGGACCGCCACCTCCCCAGGGCTCTATTTTTAATTTAAAAAAACCTGTGTGGGGGGAATTGAGCCCCCCCACACGCCCCGGGGACCACCACCTCCCTGGGGTTTTGCAATGGTTGGGAGAGGGGCCGCGCGGCCCCCTCCTGGAGCTCGTGATGGCCCTGGGGACCGCCACCCCCCAGGGCTGGCTCCTGCAGTGTCCCGGGGTGCCCACCCCGGGACACTGCTGTTTGCTATGTCATAGCAAACTGTGGTTTGGATTTTGAGAGCGAGAGCAGGAAACCTGCTCTCGCTTCAAAATCCAAACCAGATTGCTTTTCCACACGGGGAGCTGCATGTCAGCAGCTCCCCATGTGGAAAAGCAATGCCGGCTCCCGGAGGAGGCGGGGAGCCGGCGGGACCGTGGGGGCATTGGGGCTCCCCCACGGTCCCATTCACAGAGGCCAGGCCCTGGGGGATGGGGTCCCCGGGGCCAGAAGTGGCCTAGGATGGGGGCCACGCGGCCCCCTTCCCCGTTAAATAAATTAAAAAAAATTAAAAAAACGGAAAGGCTGGCCCCGGGGGATGGGGTCCCCGGGGCCATAAGTGGCCTAAGGAGTGGGGCCATGCGGCCCCCCTCCAATTAATTTTATTTAAAAAAAATAAAATAAAGTCTGGCCATGCCCGGGGGGATGGGGTCCCCGGGGCAAAAATTGGCCTCGGGAAGGGGGCCACGCGGCCCTCTTCCCGTTTTTTTTTTTTAAATAGGGGTCAGGCCCTGGGGGATGGGGTCCCCAGGGCCCAAAAAATGGGAAAAGAAGGAGGGCCACACAGCCCCCCTTCGAAAAAAAAAAGAAAATCCGGCATTGCGCCGGAGGCCCCGCCCCCTCCCTGCAGCACTCTGCAAACGGACCCCCTGGCGCGTTGTAAGTTTGGGAATTAATTCCCCTTGAATACTGAGGGTCCCTTGGGGCCAACTAGCCCACCAGAAACCTCCAGTATGAGCCAGGGAGCTGCGTTGCAGAGAGGTGGTCCGAGGCCACACCCCTTTTTACACCACTCTGCAACTCAGCTCTGTGGCGCTTACTGGAGGTACATGGTGGGCTAGTTGGAGCCCAGGGACCGTCAGGATTCAAGGGGGCTTAATCCCCAAACCTAAAACGCGCCATGGGGCGCGTTTGCACAGTGGTGAAGGGAGGGGACGGGGCCTGATGTGACATGTGTGCAAACACACCCTGTGGAGTGTTTTAAGTTGGGGGATTAAGTCCCCTTGAATCCTGAGGGTTCCTGGGGGCCAACTAGCCCACCAGGTACCTCCAGTAAGCACCACAGGGCTGCGTTGCAGAGTGGTGGTCTGAGGCCACGCCCCTTTTTACACCTCTCTGCAATGCAGCTATGTGGTGCTTACTGGAGATACCTGGTGGGCTAGTTGGACCTCAGGGACCCTCAGGATTCAAGGGGACTTAATCCCCCAATTTAAAATGCGCCAGGGGGCGCGTTTGCACAGTGGTGCAGGGAGGGGGTGGGCCTCATATAACAAGTTAGCAATCTTGCTGTGTGGGACTTACTGGAGGTAATAAAAGGGGTAGTTGGCCCCCAAGGTTGACGTTGGGGGCTATCTACCCCTCCTGTTACCTCCAGTAAATCCCACACAGTGGAATTGCTAAAAGGTGTTTGGAGGCCACGCTCACCTTTCTCCACCACTCTGAAAACAAGACTGCTATTTTATAGTTAGAAATTAGCATTTAAAAAACCTTAGAAATTCACTGAAAAAACCATAGGTTTCAGGGACGTTATAGTTAGAAATTAGCACTTAAAAAACCATTGAAATTCACTGAAAAAAACATAGGTTTCAGGGACGTTATAGTTAGTTGGAGATTTCACTCGTACAAAACCAGAGAAATTCCACCGTTATAGTTAGTTCAGCTACTCACTGATTCCTAGGTCTACACACACATCCACTCATTCACCCATACAGTCACTCATACATGTAGTCACTCATCAATACAACACTATGATATGCACAAAGGTGCTGTTGGGCACCGAAACGCGTTGGTGTTTTTGACTCTGCTGGTCAAATAAATACTTTACACAACTGCAATCCGGAGTGCCGTAACTTCTTGTGATGACGGGGAGTGTTGTTAGCTGAATAATTAGCAGCGCGCGGCGAAGCTCTGCATTTACGGCACCACCGGCGTTTAGGCAGCTTCGAGGAAACACGCCGAACGGAGGAGAATATATATATATATGTATATATATATATATATATATATCCAACCAAACTCCCTCTCGATTAGCCAGTTTCCAGGGCCCAAAGAAAGAGCGCGGACCACCAAAGTTCGTCAAACTGCAATGTTTATTTAAACTCCCAAACAGATGCAGCTGCCATGACGCGTTTCGTCCCTCTCCAGGGACTTGATCACATATATATATATTCACTGAAAAAACCATAGGTTTCAGGGACGTTATAGTTAGAAATTATCATTTAAAAAACCATAGAAATTCACTGAAAAAACCATAGGTTTCAGGGACGTTATAGTTAGAAATTAGCATTTAAAAAACCATAGAAATTCACTGAAAAAACCACAGGTTTCAGGGACGTTATAGTTAGTTGGACATTTCACTCGTACAAAACCAGAGAAATTCGGCTGTTATAGTTAGTTGAGCTACCTATAACTCACGCCCCCGCAATGCTCTGCTGATGACATCACATATTACATCACTGGTCAGCGACATCACTGATGACATCACTGATGACATCTCAAATGACATCACTGATTACATCATCCAGTGACTGGGTGTTTCTGAAAAGTTTAAGAATGTTTTCTATATATACGCCAAGGTGTATTGGAAGAATGAGTGGGTGTATGAGTGTCTGTAGGGATGATTTTGGTGGTGCGTGTCTGACTGTATAAGTGAGTGATTAAACGTGTCTTAGTGAATGCATGGGTGAATGACTAATCTGTGTGAATATCTGTATCAGTCTGTCAGTTGGTGTGTAAGTGGCTGCATGGTTTGGTGACTAGCTAGATGAGTGTCTATATGGGTTATTGATTGGTTGTCTGAGTACCTGTATGAATTCTTGAGTGTCTGTGGGGGGGGTGTAACTCCCTGCATGGATGTGTGAGTTGGTGATTTAGTGGGTGTATGGGTTCATGAGTGCATCTGCGAGGGGCTCTATGGGTGAGTGAGTGTGCGTATGGCTGTGTCGGTGAGTGAATGGATGTCTCAGTGGTTTATGTGTGAGTAACTACATATGTGAAAGGCAGTATATGTGAGTGTTGGAGTATATACCTAACTATATGTGAGAATGAGTGATTTTGAGAGTGGCTGTATGCATGAGTGTGTGCTTGTGTCAGTGATTGTATAAGAGAGTAAGTATGTGTTAGTATCTGTATGAATAAGTGAGGTGGTGTGTGTATAACTGTATAGGTGAGTAAATGGGAGTGTAATTGATTCTTTGCATGACTGACTAGGTGTGTGAGTAACTCTATTGGTGAGTGGCGGTGTGTGAGTGTCTGTATGGGTGTATGACTCCATATGATAGTGGCTATATTGATGAGTGACTGCATGTATGAGTGACTGTATGGGTGAGTGAGTAGATGTATGTGTAGATCTAGGAATTAGTGAGTGGGTATGTAGTAACTGGTATTGGTGTGTCTATGGTTTCGAGAATGGCATTCTGTATTTTAGAGTGGGTGTAACAAAGGTTATATTAGGGTGTGAGGAGGTGCATCAGATGATCACATGGATGATGTCATCAGTGATGTAATCAGTGATGTCATTTGAGATGTCATCAGTGATGTCATCAGTGATGTCACTGACCATGTCATGAGTGATGTAATATGTGACGTCATCAGCAGTGCATTGCGGGGGCGCGAGTTATAGTTAGCTCAACTAACTATAATGGCTGAATTTCTCTGGTTTTGTACGAGTGAAATGTCCAACTAACTATAACGTCCCTGAAACCTGTGTTTTTTTCCGTGAATTTCTTTGGTTTTTTAAATGCTTATTTCTAATTATAACGTCCCTGAAGCCTATGTTTTTTTCAGTGAATTTCAAAGGTTTTTTAAATGCTAATTTCTAACTATAACGTCCCTGAAACCTATGGTTTTTTCAGTGAATTTCTAAGGTTTTTTGAATGCTGATTTCTAACTATGCCTACAGAGGTAGGACATGTGCAGAAAGAGGAAGAAAGGAGCAGAAAGAAGCAAGAGAAATGCAGAAAGAGGCAACAGAAGTCCAGAAAGAGGAAGAAAGGTGCAGAAAGAAGCAAGAGATATGCAGAAAGAACCAACAGAGGTGCAGAAAGAGGCCTTGTTGCAAAGTCATCCTGTGTCCTGGGCACCCCCCAACTTTTTGCTGACTGGTACTGGTGGTAACTGACTCTGACTGACCCTGGGCTCTGCCTAACCAGGCCTGGAGCCAGTGCTATGCTGGAAGACACTTAGAATACAGTGAAAACACCCACATACACTAGGGTACACAATGGGTTGGGGTACCCCTGTGATTGGCATGACCTCCCCTGTAAGGCCCTAGTACGTAATAAGGCAGGGGGATTAAAACTACCTCTAAGTCCCTAGCATATAATAGGGCATGGCAGTTTAGAGGCCAGCAGCCCTATTCTGCACTTGCATGTGTGCACTGCTGAGCCTGAGGTCAGTTTAAAAGTAGGCCTGTGTGTGCAGAAAGAGGCAAGAGAGGTGCAGAAAGAGGCAAGAGAGGTGCAGAAAGAGGCAAGAGAGGTGCAGAAAGAAGCAAGAGAGGTACAGAAAGAAGCAAGAGAAGTACAGAAATAAGCAACAGAGGTGCAGAAAGAGGCAAGAGAAGTTCAGAAAGAAGCAGCAGAGGTGCAGAAACAGGCAGAGGAGGTGCAGAAAGAGGGAACAGGGATGCAGAAAGAGGGAAGAGGGGTGCCAAAAGAGGCAAGAGGGGTGCAGAAATTTGCAAGAGGGGTACAGAAAGAAGCAAGAGCAATGCAATAAGAAACAACAGAGGTACAGAAGGAGGCAAGAGGGGTACAGAAAGAGGCAAAGGAAGAGCAGAAACAAGCAAAAGAGATGTAGAAAGAGGCTAGAGGGGTGCAGAAAGAGGCAAAAGAGGTGCAGAAAGAGGCAAGAGAGGTACACAAAGAGGGAAGAAGGGTGCAGAAAGAAGCAAGAGAGGTGTAGAAAGAAGCAAGAGAAGTGCAGAAAGAAACAACTGAGGTGCAGAAAGAAGCAAGAGCAGTGCAGAAAGAACCAACAGAGGTGCAGAAAGAGGCAAGAGGGGTGCAGAAAGAGGCAAGAGAAGTGCAGAAAGAAGCAAAAGAGGTGCAGAAATAGGCAAGAGGGGTGCAGAAAGAGGCAAGAGCAGTGCAGAAAGAACCAAGAGACGTGCAGGAAAAGGGAAGAAGAGTGCAGAAAGAGGCACGAGGGGTGCAGAAAGAAGCAAGAGAAGTGCAGAAAGAAGCAACAGAGGTGCAGAAAGAGGCAAGTGGGGTACAGAAAGAGGCAAGAGAAGTGCAGAAGGAAGCAACAGAGGTGTAGAAAGAAGCAAGAGAAGTGCAGAAAGAGGCAAGTGAGATGCAGAAAGAGGCAAGAGAGGTGCAGAAAGAGGGAAGACAAGTGCAGAAAGAGACAACGGGTGAAGAAATAAGCAAGACAGGTGCAGAAAGAAGCATGGGAAGTACAGAATGAAGCAACAGGGGTACAGAAAGAGGCAAGCGTAGTGCAGAAAGAAGCAACAGAGGTGCAGAAGGAGGCAAGAGACCTGCAGAAAGAGGCAAGAGAGTTGTAGAAACAGGCAAAAGAGGTACAGAAAGAGGGAACAGGGGGGCAGACAGAGGCAAGAGAGGTGCAGAAACAGGTAAGAGGGGTGCAGGAAGAGGTAAGAGGGGTGCAGAAATTTGCAAGAGAGGTACAGAAAGAAGCAAGAGCAGTGCAAAAGAACCAACAGAGGTGCAAAAAGAGGCAAGTGAGGTGCAGAAGGAGGCAAGAGAACTGCAGAAGAAAGAGGCAAGAGAGTTGCAGAAACAGGCAAAAGGGGTGCAGAAAGAGGGAACAGGTGGGCATACTGAGGTAAGAGAGATGCAGAGAGGGAAGAGGGGTGCAGAAAAAGGCAAGAGAGATGCAGAAATTTGGAACAGAGGTGCAGAAAGAAGCAAGAGCAGTGCAGAAAGAACCAACAGAGGTGCAGAAAGAGGCAAGAGGGGTACAGAAAGAAGCAAGTGAAGTGCAGAACGAAGCAAAAGAGGTGCAGAAAGAACCAACAGAGGTGCAAAAAGAGGCAAGAGGGGTACAGAAAGAGGCAGGAGTGGTGCAGAAAGAAGGAAGAGAACTGCAGAAAGAAGCAACAGAAGTGCTGAAAGAGGCACGGAGGGTGCAGAAAGAGACAAGAGAGGTGCAGAAAGAGGCAACAGAGGTACAGAAAGAGGGAAGAGAGGTGTAGAAAGAGGCAAGAGAGTTGCACAAAGAGGGAAGAGGGGTACAGAAACAGGCAAAAGGGGTGCAGAAAGAAGCAAGTGAGGTGCATAAAGAGGCAAGAGAGGTGCAGAAACAGGCAAGAGGAGTGTTTAAAGAGGCAAGAGAGGTGCAGAAGGAGGCAAGAGAACTGCAGAAAGAGGCAAGAGAGTTGCAGAAAGAGTCAAAAGGGGTGCATAAAGAGGGAACAGATGGGCAGACCGAGGCAAGAGAGGTGCAGAAAGAGGGAAGAGGGTTGCAGAAAGAGGTAATAGGGGTGCAGAAAGAAGCAACAGAGGTGCAGAAAGAAGCAAGAGAAGTGCAGAAAAAAGTAACAGAGGTGCGGAAAGAGGCAAGAGGGGTGCAGAAAGAGGCAAGAGAAGTGCAGAAAGAAACAACAGAGGTGTAGAAAGAGGCAAGAGAAGTGTAGAAAGAGGCAAGAGAGGTACAGAAACAGGCAGGAGAGGTGCAGAAAGAGGGAACAGGGGTGCAGAAAGAGGCAAGAGGGGTATAGGAGGAAGCAAGTGAGGTGCAGAAAGAGGAAGCAGAGGTGCAGAAAGAGGCAAGAGAGGTGCAGAAAGAGGCAATAGAGGTGCAGAAAGTGGAAGAGATGAGCAGAAAGAGGCAAAAGAAGTGCAGAAAAAAAGAAAGTTGCAGAAAGAAGCAACAGAACTGCAGAAAGTGGCAAGAGAGGCGCAGAAAGAAGCAAGAGTGGTTTACACACTACTCTTGAATTGAGCATTTGTTATTCTCACTTTTAGGTTCTCATGTGGAGTCCTAGTTTTGTTTTTTTGTTTTTTCGTTCTGTTCGATCCTGTGGTAATTTGCCCTCTACCCGCTCTCAGGTATTGTTATCTAGAACAAAAATTTGATAGTGTCACTGTACTGCTGTGTCTTTTGGGCATCTTGGGCACCGCTGTTTAGACCAATCTGAGTCTGACCCTTACAACTTTGACACATATTTTCCTTTGGGCACATGTTAACCACTAAGTTCTTTATTGGATTTGCATGTGGTAGCCAGTGACCTCACTGGCGTTCTATATTACTTTCTTGTTCTCCTTATGTGCACGCCCTATGTATATTATATTTACTCATTTATATATTCTTCCCAAAGCCTTCTATTGTGCCTTCCGACATATCTTGTTAGTGAAACAGGGATGTTTTGTATCTGGACACCCTGATCTACCTAAGTGGTTTATATTTAGTATGTGTGGTTTTCTTAAGATTGTCGTTTTCTTTTAGGTGCATCACTCCTTGTCGTCTCGCACATGCCCCGTGCACCCTGAAGAAGGTGTGACCCAATGTGGGGCTAGACACCTAAACGCGCGTCGGCACTGGAGTTGATTCTATCTCTCTTGTTCTCCTCCATTTGTCTGAGAAGAAATCAAAGCATGAACTTTATAACCAACTGATCATGGGATCCTGTGTTGTTGCTATGGATCTTTTCCCATTGGACTCTTGAATATGTGTCTCCCCCCACTTTGTGGGAGGGTTTTATAATCTCTGTTTTATAAAAATAATGTCGTTTTTTTGTATGGTTAATGTGGAATTGGCAGTATGCTAGAGTATGTTTGGGTATGGGTCTGGTTCTTGTTTGATTGCGAGGTTGTGTGTGTGTTGACGTAGGATGCACTGGACTTTTGATATCTGTTTCATTATGTGTTTTACTATTTTGATAAAATAAAATAAATAAATGTGATTTTTCAACTCATCATGTTGTCAAAACTATAATGTGGAAGGCACAAATAGTTGGGCTGTTCTAACTTATCAGTGACTGTGTAGCACTCTATACATTAATTTACAGAAGGAGGGTTCTCCTCTTTGAGTAGTTTTCAATTCCTTCCCCTGTTTCCTCTGCCTGTTATCAGATTCAGGGGGCCCCTTCTGTGCGAGTTGTTGCACACCATTAGTACCAATTTAACACCCACATTTAGCGATAAGTAACAGGTGACCATTCTAGGTTTGCAAAGGGCCTTCCACCATGCTGTAACACTTGTCGCTGCATTTTTGGTAAGGTTTGAGCCATTTGAGCTAGAAACAAAGCTTTTTTTGTTCAAATCTGCAGATTAGGCAGCAGATGATGGATTATGTGGCTAATGCGGAAAATGTATAATTGTGCGAAAGTCGGTGCAGCCAAACAGTTGCATAATTCCAGTGGCCCTGCTCTTACCTCTGACTAGGTCCAGAAGTGCTCCTCAGTGATTCCTTCTTTTTTTGTCTCATTGACTTCATAATTTAGCTTCTATGGAAACGAGGAAGACTAAACCTGAGGTTACCACTCCACAACACAGACTACAATACCACATAATTACTCTCCATACCACATAATCCCACTCTACATAATTCCTATACACTAAACACCACATACTTTCTATCCACATAATTTCACTGCACAACATACCACATAATTCCACTACACACAAAGTACATCCACTCCACTCCAAAAAACATTAGTAAAAAACTTAGATTTACAACGCCAATAGCTCTAACTCTTGCAAATGCGAGACCTATTGCATTACAAATGCTTCTTTAACTGGTAGTAGCGTTTGCAGAGTGTCGGAGAAAGGGGGCTGGGCCTCCAACCAGCGCTCAAGAATTCCACTGCGTAGGACTTACAGGAGGTACCAGGAGGGCTTCTTGGCCCCCAAAGTCCCTCAGGAGTAAAGTGGACTTCATCCCCAAACCAGTACTGTGCCAGGAGGCTCGTTTGCAGAGTGGTGGAGAAAGGTGAGCGTGGCCTCCGAAGACCTCTTAGCAATCCCACTGTGTGGGACTTACTGGAGGTAACAGGAGGGGTAGTTGGCCCCCAAGGTCAAACTTGGGGGCCAACTACCCCTCCTATTACCTCCAGTAAGTTCCACACAGCGGGATTGCTAAATTGTCATAGCAGGCCATGCCCCCTTTCCCCACCACTCTGCAAACGCACTCCCTGGCGCGCTCTTGGATGGGTATTAAAGTCCCCTTCGCTGCTGGGGGTCCTTAGGGGCCAACTAGCCTACCTGATACCTCCAGTATGCCCCAGATAGTGGGATTGCTGACAGGTGGACACAGGCCACGCCCCCTTTCTCCACCACTCTGCAAACGCACCTCCTGGTGCATTCTTGGTTTGGGGATTAAGTCCCCTTGAATCCAGAGGGTCGCTGAGGGCCAACTAGCCCACCAGGTACCTCCAGTAAGCCCCACACAGCTGAATTGCTGAGAGTGGTGGGGCGAAGAGGTCCACTTTAGTCCACTTTAGTCCTCAGGACTAAAGTGGACTTCATCCCCCGAGCAGCAGTGCGCCAGGCGGCGCGTTTGCAGAGTGGTGTAAAAAGGGGGCGTGGCCTCAGACCACCTCTCAGCAATCCCACTGTGTGGGGCTTACTGGAGGTACCTAATGGGCTAGTTGGCGCCTAAGGACCCTTAGCATTCAAGGGGACTTAAACCCCCAACCCAGAACACGACAGGAGGTGCGTTTGCAGAGTGGTGCAGGGAGGGGACGGGGCCTCAGGCAAGATGCCGGCTTTTCTTTTCTTTTGATATATTTAGAAGGGGGGCAGTGTAGCCCCCCTTCTCTTAATATTTTGTGGGCCCTGGGGACCCCATCCCCGGGGCATGGCCTTGTTTTTTCTTTTTTTTAAATTATTTATACTGGAGGGGGCCGCGTGGCTCCCTTCCCTGGGCCACTTTTGGCCCCGGGGACCCCATCCCCAGGGCCTGGCCTCGTTTTTAAAATTATTTTTTTATTTTCACAGGAGGGGGCCGCGTGACCCCTTCTCTTGGCCCCTATTGGCCTCGGGGACCCATCGCCCGGGGCCTGGCCTCGTTTTTCAATTTTTTTTTATTATCACACGGTCCCAGGCGGCTCCCCGCCTCCTGCGGGAGCCGGCATTGCTTTTGGACAAGGGGAGCTGTTGACATGCAGCTCCCCTTGTCCAAAAGCAATACTGCTTTGCTTCATGGAAGCGAGAGCAGGTTTCCTGCTCTTGCTTCCATGAAGCAAAGCAGGAGTTTGCTATGGCAGGGTGGGAGCAGTGCTCCAGCCATGCCATAGCAAACTGCAATGTCCCAGGGGTAGGCACCCTGGGACATTGCCGGAGCTGGCCCTGGGGGGTGGTGGTCCCCAGGGCCAAGGCATGGCCCCCCTCCCAACATATGCAAAGCCCTGGGGAAGTGGTGGTCCCCAGGGCGGGGGGTCCGCAACGGACCCCAGCTTCTTTTAATTAGTGCTCCGGGGGTGGTGGTCCCCGGGGCGTGTGGGGGGGCTCGAGCCCCCCCACACTACTTTATTTTAAGCAGAGCCCCAGGGAGGTGGTGGTCCCCAGGCTGCAGGGGTGCCACGTGCCCCCGCATTTGTTAATTTAAGCCCCGGGGAGGTGGCGGACCCCGGGGCTGTGTGATGGGGCAGGAGCCCCCCTTGCTTTTTTTTTTTAATAATAAAGCCCCAGGGTGGTGGCGGTCCCCGGGGCTGCGGAGGGCCGCAAGCTCCCCCGCATTTCAATAAGTATCACCCTGGGGAGCTGGCGGTCCCCGGGGCTGCGGGGGCCCCCACAGGGCCCCCGCATAAACATACAGAAATGACCCCGGGACCTGGCTCATTAAAACAAAGCGCAGGACACCGCGCTTCAGTTTTTTTTTATTTTCTCGGCGGGATTCGCGCATCCAACGTGACTCTGGCCAAAAAAATAAATAATTAATGCTTTTTTTGGCCCTGTGGGTCCCTGCCCCTTTTTCTTTTTGTTAACCATATTCTTCCCTTTTTTCTTGTGACTCGGTTTTATAGAGTCACAAGATGGCTGCCAACGCTTCTTGCTTTGGAGTGTTGGCAGCCAATTAGAATGAAGCTCATGCTCGGGAGGGTTCGCAAATCCACTGCGGTCACCAGATATAGATATTTTTTATTTTTGAATTTCTCAGGAACTACTGAACGGATTTACACCATTTTAAAAAAAAGGTCACTTTCTGAACCAAGAGCTACCTTTTTGCCAAATTTGGTGTAATTCCGTTAAGCAGTTCGGGCTGTAGCTTTGTCTAAAATTTCCTATGGAAATTAACATGGAGAAAACGCGTTTTGGGACCCCCCTTTTTTCTCGGCCTCCGCTTGACGAACCACCCCGAAACATGCAAATCAGGAGCTGACCTGAGCAAACCATTAGTTTTGAAAATTTCGCAAAGATTCGTCAAACGGCGCCAAGGATATTGGCAAAAGAAAAAACGCTTTTCCTATGGAAACTAGGTCCTAATTATAACTACCTACTGGCGACCACCAGTAGGTAATATATATGTATATATATATCTATATATAAATTCCTTCCTTTTTTCAATCATATTTTTCACACTAAAAGAGTTATAGTTACTGAGAGCTGACATAAAACACAGTACATCACTGATGCTGAAAAAATGAGTTGTGCAGTACTGTAATACCTGTCACTTGGCAATAGCATAGCTGTATAAAAGTGAGCTAAATGTATTCATACATGCTTCAAAAAAAGTAAAATCTTCACTTAACCTTTCTTACAAAAGGCATGTTCTGTATTTTACATAGCATGAGCTCTTTGGTCTGATTTATAAGCCAGTAATAAAAAAAATACAAGTACATTGAATTGCCTGTAGGTGTGTGAGAAAGGGTGACAGTGAGGGAGAAAATATGAGATTGCAGGCAAGAAAAGTGGAGTTTATAGGTCAACGAGCATCCAGTGACGGCTGGCAGGGAACGGGGGTGGCGGGGCGGGGGGAGAGGTGTGGGGAGAACAAAAATAAAAAATAAAAAAAACACCTTTTCACGGCCGCCCTCTCTCTTCAGCTTCGGTCACTTCTCACGGCCGCCTTCTCCTCCGCTTCAGTCCCGGAAGCACACAGGCTCCGCTAAGCCAATCACATTGCTGCAATGCAGCGCTGTTATTGGTCTGAGCGCCAGTGTTCAGCACTCAGACGGGGACTGGGAGCCTGTGCATGTTCCCCACCAGGTTGTGTATTAGACCGGTGGGGAACATCTAAAATGCGCATGACTGTTTGACACGCCCAAGACAGCTGGCCAAACTGTCATGCGCACTTAGAGTGTGCCACCACTCCTCCCCCTGAGACCCCAGTCCCACCCGCACTAACCCAGCCCTGTAGCAAAACAATAAAATGATAATAACACGGTTATTCTCATTTTATTTTTCTTGCTCTGAGAGCAGTGGGGCAGCACTCCTCCGCTTTAGCGTGTGAGCAGCTCCTGCAAGCTTATGCGGTTGCATGTCCAAATAAGGTTGTGTTTGTCAGACAGTTTCCTCCTATGATGTGTGAGTGTGAGTGGTTGATGGGTTTGGGTACAGTAAGGTAGAACAATCAAAGAAAAGAGATGTGTCCTGAATTTTCTCATACCCTTAAGTGGCAAGGAAAGACAATTGACTGAAAAACAGAAAACGGGAAACTCGTTGAACAAAAACAGGAAATAGAGCAGAAAAAGTCAAACAAACCATAGACAAATAAGGAGTACACATAAATGCGAGGCACGTACGTAATTGATGGGAGCCATTTTGAATAAAAAGCACATTTAAGGGAAAAAAACAATGTGTAGTCAAATACAATTCGATTTGTTTCTATACAAGACAGGAAATCCATTTACATGAGAGTCTGGACACTTTAACTGATTGCTCTCCATGTAAATCTTTTTAAGGCTGTTTATTTAAAGATGATGTGCTTGACTAAACCAGAGCTTTTGTGTTTCGGCATTTCCAGATCTAACAGGAGATATTGCTATTATGTGACCCTTCATTCAAGTTCCTGCTGAAACTTTTGTAGTTATTATTAGAATGATTTATTATATATACTTTAGTTGCAAAGAACTATCGTAATAGCTTTTTACTCTCAGATATAATTGCATTGGTGTTGTCGGGACGGCTCTAGTGGGCCGAAGCATTACTAAGGATGAACAGTTGTAAGACAGTAAGGGGCATATGTACAAGCCCCTATCGCCACCACAACGTCACTTTTACGGACGTTGTGGTGGCGATAGTGGCTGCGCCTCATGTACAAGGCAGCATTAAGCCACTTAAAGTTCCTTAACGCTGCCTTGTACATAAGGCCCCCTTTCACAATATGGTTAGCGTGAAAGGGGCGTGCAGTGGGTGTTGTGGTGGGCGTTCCACCGCAACACCCATTGTGTTTGACGCTGCCCCTATGTACAAGCGTGGCGTACATAGGAGGCAGCGCCAAAATTAAGACTAGGAAAACCCTGGTCTTAAGTTGGCGAAATGTGGAGAAATGCATTATTTCTCCTCGTTTTTGCTTTTTGCCATGTGTGCTGCCTTGTGCAGCACACATGGAAAAAGCAAAATGACATGGTTTGTTTATGTACAGGAAGGTGTCCCTTCTTGTACATAAACAAACCTTTCCAAAAAATTCCATTTTGTCACTTTCATGTGTGCTGCATGAAGCAGCACACATGAAAGTGACAGAATTGCATTTTAGGATTGTTTATGTGCAAGAAGGGACACCTTCCTACACATAAACAATCCTCCCATGCATGCAGACACCCTTGCACTCTGGTGCAAGGGTGCCTGCGTTGGCGCTAAGTTGCTAAACTTAGCGCCATCGCAGGGGGAAACGCAAGGCTGCACCACATTCTTATAAATATGGTGCAGCCTTGCTTTCCGAAGTGACGGAGCGTGTCATCAAGCCAAGGAGGCTAATGACACGCTCCCCCACTTCCTTGTACATATCCCCCTAAGAGCGTAGAAGGTCCCTCGATGTGCTGCCATTTTCAACGTCAGGGCAATTAACAAGTGATTATTCAGTGCAAAGGAACAACATGCCCTCTGCCCACATATATGTACACACACAAACACACATCACCTCGATTTTCTACGCCCAGTATTTAAAGCTAGGAAAACAGTAACAAAAAATAAATAAAAAACATTGCTGTGTGAAATATCTATTTTTTCTAACCGTTATTTCTCGAAAGATACTAAACAGAATTACACCAAGTCACAAAAAACATGCTTTTTGGACCAAGATATAGCTTTCTGCCAAATTTGGTGTAATTCTTTTCAGGCGTTTTGGCTGCAGCTGTGCCACATTTGTGCCCCAGGGGACGGGGTCCTTGGGGCCAGTATTGGCTTGAGGAAGGGGGCACACGCCCCCTCCCCTTTAAATGAAGTGGGGCCCCAGGAGATGGGATCCCCGGGGCCAAAATTGGTTCAAGGAGAGGGCCACACATCCCCTCCCCTTTATATGAAGTTCACCTTAGGGGTATGGGATCCCCGAGGCCAGTATTGACTCAGAGAGAGGGCATACACCCCTCCCCAATAATTAAAAAAAAAGATAAAGAATTGCCCGCTCCATAGAAGCTTTGGGTCCCCCCCCCTGTGGCCCAAAATATACTTTAAAAAAATATAAGAATAATAAATGAGCGACAGGAGTCACTCATTCATTATTCACTGTTCCTTGCAAAGACCGCCCCATAATGCCCTGTGAGGGCTTTTTAAACATATTTTTCGAGTCTGGTGGTTTCGTAGATGTGTCAGGGGCATCACCAAGCATTTTTTTTAAATGTTATAGGGAGATGCAGGCAGTGCAGCAGCACTCAGCGACATTAAAAAAAATACAGTAAGTTTCCTGGGTCATTAAATCCATGACATGGGAGAGCCAGCTGGAAGCCATGTGTGGAATGAAGTTGGTTGAGTCTGACCCATTTGCTCAACCCCACATTGTGCTCAGCTGAAGAGAGTGCCTGCCGATGCGGTGTGGATGGGCGAGGCCTGGCCACAGGTGATGCCCTGCAGCCAACTCCACACTACACATGGCCGAAGGCCATGCGCCCTTTGGAGTTGGTGTTACATATGTTAATAAAATATTTCTTTACATTAAAAAAGCCCTAGAATTCACTGAAAAAAACAAAGGTTAAAGTTCCATTATTGTTAAGTACAGTCATATCTTACTTTGCATTAAAAAAATCCTTAGAAATTCACTGCAAAAGATAAAGAGGTGTTATAGTTAGATGATAATATCAGTTAAAACATACCATTTTAAACAAATAAAACCACTGAAATTCACCAGTTATAGTTATCTCATGTAACTATAACTCATGTCCTAAAGTAATTATAACTCGCGATCTTGACATACACTGCTAATTCCCTCCAAAATTACATCACTCATTACATATTCTATGACACCATTGATAACATCACTGAAACATCTGTACTGACATCATTGATGACTACACTGTGTATGGTGGGGGCGAGTTATAGCTACTTTAGAACATGAGTTTTTGCAATATTTATATACATATATATATATGCATATATATATAGATCTGATGGTGACTCACTACAGATGGGTGTGTAAAGTGAGACCTGTTGTTTATCAACAGATAGATCCCATCACCAACGAAAACGGCCATTGAGCGATTGGTTCCTGAATGGACAGGTTGACGTCAATTGGGAATCAAGCAGTAGAAAACAGTGACGCCCAATCAATGTCCAACAGTTTCAATTAACAGGGTTACAGGTGGACACTGGGAGAGGAAGTTAACTAGCAAGTGAATATTAGCGAAGATAAACTAAGAACCCATTGTACTTAAAAAAAAGCCAAGAGATTCCTCATCAATATTTTCCAGAAATAGAAAGAAGGAAAGGATAACCATCCTGGCATTTGCAGATCCCAGATCACAACACAGTAAGTAAGTGTTAGACCTGGCATCCTTGGCGTGGTTTCCCCTGACTTTTTGCCTCTACCTCCTGTGTTTTTGATGCTGTGCTGGATTTCGTTTTTGCTGGTTTAGATGCTTTGGGCACTTTGCCACTGCTGATCAGTGTCAAAGTGCAAATGCTCTCTGTGTAAATTGTTATTGTGATTGGTTATCCATGATTGGCATATTTGTTTTACCAGTAGGTCCCAAGTAAAGTGCACTGAGTGTGCCAGGGCTGATAAATCAAATGCTACTAGTGGGCTTGCAGCACTGGTTGTGCCACCCACATGAGTAGCCCTGAAAAGTTGTCTCAGGCCTGCCACCGCAGTGCCTGCACGCAGTTTGTTAACTGCCATTTTGACATGGCCAGTGTACCCACTTGCCAGGCCTTACCCTTCCCTTTTCTTACACATAGGACACCCCTATGGTAGGCCCAAGGTACCCCCCTGGGCAGGGTGCAGTGTATGTGAAAGGTAGGACATGTACTGGTGTGTGTACCATGTCCTGATAGTGAAATACTGCCAATTTCGTTTTTCACTATTGAAAGGCTATCTTGCCCATAGGACAGAATGGGGAATGCTGTGTAACATTTTACCTGCATATCTTCCCCTAGGAGTGAGATAGAAAACTGGAATCTGGTATCCCTGAACTCAGAATTTAATAACACATCCTTCAGTAAAGATGTTTTTTAAATACTGTGTTTGAAAATAGCACTTTTAGAAAGTGGCTATTTTCTTGTTCAACCTTTCTGTGTGCCTCTGCCTGTTTGTGGATTGACTGTCTGGCTTGAGAGTGACAGGGGCTGAGGTGGCTCCAGGAGTCTGGGTGAGTCAGCCTGAGCTGAATAGGCCAATCTGCATTTGGAGTGGTGGGAGGAGTAGTATCTGTCTCTGACTAGGGCTGTGCCTGCCTTCCACAAAAGACTGGCTCCACCTCCTTCGGTGCGTCTGAAGACCCTGGCCCACATTCACAAAGGAAGAAATTGTGCACTGGCAGAGTGCACCCAGAACTGGTTTGGACTGGGTCCAGGACCCCTGACACATAAAGAACAAAGACTTTTGGGGTATAAAAATGAGAGCTGAAACCCCTGTAATTAGACTACTTCGTGATCAAGAGGAACCTAATACCAAAGAAGACAGCTGAAGAGACTGAGGAGAAGTACTGCCCTTGCTGTGTGTCTGGGGCTGGCCTGCAGTTTGCTGTTCTGATAAGGAGAGGACAAGGGACTTTGCTGTGTGCTGTGTCCCCCTGCTTGAGAAAGAGGACTTTGCTGTGTGCTGTGTCCTGAAGTAAAACGTCTCCAAGGGCCTGAGGAGAGCTGGCCTCCTGTTGTGGGAACTCAGGCATATCAAAGTTCCCAAGACTGTCCCTGCAAAGCTGTAAGCGTGTCTCCGCCTACAGCTGGTGACCTCTGTGAAGCCTGCCATGTTATTTGGAGATCGTGAGTTTCCCCAACCTCGACGCTGTGTGCCTGTGTCTGCACATGGTCCTGCCTGCCCTGAAGAGCTCCGTGGAGCCAGCGCGCCACAACGCTGTGTGCGTGCGTCTGCCCATAGTCCGGCTAGCACCGTGACCTTCGTGGGAGTCGACAGCGTAATCATCGAAGTGCTGCGTGTGTGTCCCCGCTGGCATGAGTCATCAGCGAGGCCTCTGCGAGGAGAAAGGAAAGCCGTGCTGCGATCCCCGGCTGCAAGGTGTTGTCTAGCAACCGGGATTCCTCCAGAGACGCCTCGCCGTCAACAAAGGGAGCCGCCCAGCAGGACGTCATCGCCGCGTACAGAGTGGAGCCGTGCTCGAGTCTGAGTAGGCTGCCCCGTGCCTCCCGTGCAGCGTCTTCAAGGAGTGGGCTCGTCCGTGTCCAACCCAAGGCGCAGGCAGCATTAAAGAATCCACCACCGCAGGTAAGGCTCACGTCAGCACTTTGAGCCCGCGAGCCGAACTGTACATTTTTTTTAGTCTTGCCCGGATTTCCGCCCGTAGCAGCGTAATTGGGAATTGCGCTACCGAGGCCCTGTCCCGGTCTCCGGATACAATTGTGAGCATTTGGGGGCATTCGGTAATTATCGCTGGCCGCGGAGTCAGCTGTGGGGAAACCCTGAAGGGCTCCGTGCAGTCAGCCTCGTGCCCCGGTGCCGCGTGTCAGGCATTAATGAGCAACCACCTATTAAAAAGAAGAAATACAGTCCCTGCAAGTGCCGTATTTTTGAGACTGTTTTAATTACCTTCTATTTTACCTAAAAGACTACACCTACAAGCTATTCCTTTTGGTAACATCAGTGGAATACAGAAACTACACGTTTGTTTTTGAAAAGAACACTACAAGAGAACATTTCAAAGAAAAGATTCATTGTGTATGTTGGAGTTTTGTCGTTTTTGGTTCTGCCTAATTTAGATAAAGATAACTTCATTTTTCTAAACCTGTGTAGTGTCCGTTTGTGGTGTTTCACTGTGTTACTGTGAGTGTTGGTACAAGTACTTTACACATTGCCTTGGGGATAAGCCTGTCTGCTCGTGCCAAGCTATCAAGGGGGTGAGCAGGGGTTATCTACAGTGTGTTTCCCCCTTACCCTGACTAGAAGCAAGGGTCCCTACTTGGTCAAAGGTACCTACCTCTGCCAACTAGAGACCCCCATTTCTAACATTGGTGGTCAGCGGTGAGGATTTGAACTTGTATTTGTACTTGACCCACAGTGATTGGTGTACATCACTAGTTTAGCGCAGACCACTACGCAGCCACATACTGTGTTTTGTTTTTGGTTCTATTTTTGAGTGACCCTTAAAAGCATCATGTCTCAGAATGGTAAAGCAGCAAGTGAGAAGGCAGAATTGGAGTTTCACATTGAGGATTTGTATTCCTACAAAGTAGATCAACTCAAGCAATTTTGCAAAACGTTTGGATGTCCCATGAGGAGCAGCTCTAAGAAGGATGAGCTGCAGAAGGCCTTAAAGGCCTGGTGGGAGGCCAAAGAGGCTGAGGAGACAGATAATGCAAATGGGGAGGAGAATGCGCAAGGGGATGGTTTCAGATCACAGGATCTGCCTGTGGGCAGACCAGCCTCCAGGGCTGGCAGCAACCTTCCAGTAGGGGCTTCTCCTCAGAGGAGTTACAGGAGAATCAAAGGATCAGAGAGCATGAGCTGGAAGTTTTGAAACTCAAGACACAGGCAGAGGAAAGGAAGTTGCGACATGAGAGCGAAAAAAGAGCAGAGGAGAGCAAGAGCGCTCTCGTTTTGGAAGAAAGAAAAATGCTTTTGGCTCATGCGTTGAGCATGAGGGAACTGGACATTAAGGCCAAACTAGCGGAGTCCAGTTCAAATGGTGGCAGCGCACAGCCAGTGCAAGCGGGTAAGCTGTATATACCCAAGGATTTAGTGCAGAATCACCAGAGGGGTGAGGATATCTATGCATGGTTTGAGTCATATGAGCTTGCACTAAAGATGAATGAGGTACCTGAGAAGTACTGGGAGGCGGGCCTATGGAAACACTTTGAGGATTCTGGGCGGGACGTCTTACCACCCTTAAAGCGGGCGGGTACCCTGACCTACGTCAATATGAAGGAGGCCATATGCCTCAAGTATGGGCTCACCCCAGAACAGTACAGACTGAAGTTCAGGAACTTCAAGAAGCATGATTCAAGTACTTGGGTTGAGTGTGTGAATTTGTACACGCGTGCACTGGAAGGTTGGATAAAGGGCAGCAAGGTAACTGATTATGAGGGGTTGTGCCAATTAATTAGTTGGGAGCACTTGAGTAGTCTATGTGTTCCAGAGCTGTGCCAGCATCTTTTGGATAGTAAGCTAACTGATCCCAGGGAGCTTGCCAAGGAGGCGTACCACTGGGTCAGCACCAGGGTCCACAGATTGTGGGTACCACAGCCAAAGGTGGGCAGGGTCCCCAGCAGAAAGGTGGGGAGGACAAGGGTAACCAAAAGGAGTTCTCTAAAGGGCCCCAAAACAGTTCCCAGGAAAAGGAGTCCCAACCCCCCAAGCCTAAGACGACCTGGCCCCCTAAGGGCAGGCGTGACAACTGGGGTCCCCCCACATGTTATTCCTGTAGGGAGGTTAGCCACATTGCCCCTAAATGCCCCAAGAAACCCCCAGCAACCACTGGTGCTCCGTCACCTGGTTTAGTGAGTGCAGCGTTGGGGGAGGAATTGGTTTCCAGTGAAGGGGAGGAGCAAGCAGTGATGACCCTTGTCTCTTTAGGAGATAGAGAGATGGTCCAGGAGTCCTACCTGCCTGAGAACACTAAAGAATCGAGGCAGTGGGTGACCATCAATGGGAGGAGGGTGGAGGCTCTGAGAGACACAGGAGCCAGTGCGACATCTGTCAGGTGTCAATGGGTGTCTGAGGAGCAGGTTATTCCCAATGCACTTCACCCTGTAGTTGCAGCAGACAACTCCGTGCGCCTATGTAAGGTGGCGCTAGTTCCCTTTGAGTGGGGGGGTCTCAGGTTCCTTGAAGGTCGTTGTTGGTCCATCCATGCCTGTAGACTGTCTGCTGGGAAATGACCTGGAGAGCTCCCCCTGGAGGGAGGTGGAACGCCAGGCTCATTTGGAGATGTTGGGTCTGCCTGAGTGGGTCTGTGTGACCACTCGGTCAATGGCAGCCAGTAGGGGTAATCAAGAGGACTGGGAGCCTGAAACAGTGGCCCAGGGGCCTGCCAGGAAGAGGAAGGGCAGGGGGCATGGGAAACCAGCCCCCGAAGTTCCCACGGTCCAGGAGGAGGCAGAACCTCCACAGTCCAGGAGGAGGCAGAACCTGAGGGGGATGCCCTGGAACCTACAGGGGAACAAGTGGCCGAACTGGGAGACCTGCCTTAGCTGACCCATTGACAGCAGGAAGGAGGTCCCTCCAGGGAGGAGTTCTGCAAGGTGCAGATGGACTGCCCTTCTCTCATTGGTATGCAGCAACAGGCTGCAGACCAGGCAGCAGGTGATCAGTCCGGATCACATCTCACTTACTGGGAAGATGGATTACTCTACAGTGAGCCTAAGGTCGCTGAGCCCGGTGCAGCCCGTGTGCTGGTGGTACCCGAGCGCTTCAGGACCTTCCTACTGGGTCTGGCTCAGGACGTGCCTCTTGCAGGACATTTGGGGTGCGACAAGACCTATCAGAGGCTTGTCACCCACTTTTACTAGCCCCAAATGAGGAAGCACGTCGGTACACATTGTAGAACTTGTCAGACTTGCCAGGCAAGTGGGAAGAGTGGAGGGAAGTGTAAGGCTCCCCTCCAACCCTTTCCTGTGGTGAGCACCCCTCTTGAGCGGGTGGGCATCGACATTGTGGGGCCACTGGAACCCAAGACAGCCTTAGGCAACAAGTTTATCTTGGTCTTGGTGGACCATGCCACCCGGTACCCGGAAGCTGTCCCTCTCAGGACAATCACAGCCCCCGTGTTGGGGCGTGCATTGATGGGGATCTTTTCCCATGTGGGGTTCCCCAGAGAGGTGGTCTCCGACCGGGGTACCAACTTCATTTCGAAGTACATGACATCTTTGTGGGAGGAGTGTGGCATAACTTACAAGTTCACCACTCCTTACCACCCGAATGGGTTGGTTGAGAGGTTCAACCGAACCCTGAAAGGCATGATCAAGGGTCTTGCGGAACCCATGAGACGGAAGTGGGACGTCTTTTTGCCATGCCTGTTGTTCGCTTACAGGGAGGTACCCCAGAAGTCCCTAGGGTTTAGTCCCTTTGAACTACTGTACGGTCACCCTGTGAGAGGACCTCTGAGTCTGGTGACGGAGGGTTGGGAGAAGTCTCCCGGTAAGACCCCACAGGATGTGTTCAGCTATGTGCTGGCCTTCAGGAACCAGACTCACCGCTTCAGGAAACTCGCTCAGGCGAACCTGGAAGCTAGCCAGGAAGAAATTAAAAGATGGTATGACCAGAATGCCACTCTGGTCGAATTTCAACCTGGGCAGAAAGTGTGGGTGATGGCACCAGTGGAGCCCTGTGCGCTCCAGGACAAGTGGACTGGTCCTTATGAGGTAGTGGAGCGCAAGAGTGAAGTAACCTATCTGGTTGACTTGCAGTCTCCCAGGAACCCTTTGAGGGTCCTACATGTGAACCGCCTCAAGCCACACTTTAAGAGGTCTGATGTGACAATGCTCCTTGCTACAGATGATGGGATGGAGGAGGAGAGTTAACCTCTTCTTGACTTCCTGTCAGCAAAGGAGCAGGATGTGTCATTGGATGGGGTGAACCTCTCGCCTACCCTGACCCCGGAACAGCAGAGGGACTGTCGCCATGTGTTGGGTCAGTTCGCCTCCCTGTTCTCCCTGACACCAGGAGTCACCAATTGGTGCATCCATGATGTGGACACTGAGGACAGTCTACCTGTGAAACAGAAATTTTACAGAGTAGCTGACAAGGTCAGGGCCAGCATCAAGGAAGAAGTTTCCAAGATGTTGGCGCTAGGGGTAATTGAGCCCTCCAGCAGCCCCTGGGCTAGCACAGTTGTCTTAGTGCCAAAAGCTGCTGCACCTGGTGCCACTCCAGAACTTCGGTTTTGTGTGGACTACCGTGCGCTCGATGCGGTCACCAAAACTGACGCACACCTCATCCCCAGAGCTGATGAGCTTGTGGATCGGTTAGGCGCTGCCCTGTACCTCAGTACATTTGATTTAACATCTGGGTACTGGCAGATTGCCTTAACTGAAGGTGCCAAAGAGAGGTCAGTGTTTTCAACACCTGAGGGGCACTACCAGTACCGTGTTATGCCCTTTGGATTGAAAAACGCCCCTGCCACCTTCCAGAGACTGGTCAACCGGGTACTGTCCGGGCTGGAGGAATTCAGCGCCGCTTACCTGAATGACATTGCTGTGTTCAGCTCCACTTGGGAGGAACATCTGCAACACCTCTGTGAAGTGTTGAAGGCTCTGCAAAGCGCAGGCCTCACTATCAAGGCAAGCAAGTGCCACATAGGGCAGGGATCAGTGGTGTACTTGGGACACCAAGTAGGGAGCGGCCAGGTGGCGCCCCTACAGGCCAAGATTGATACCATTCTGGCTTGGGAGCCCCCCCAAGACCCAGACAGAGGTGAGAGCCTTCTTAGGTCTCACCGGGTATTACAGACGGTTTGTCAAGAGATATGGCACCATTGTTACCCCCTTGACAGAGCTGACTTCAAGGAAGCAGCCCAAGAAAGTGATCTAGACCGATGCCTGTCAGACCGCTTTTGATGCCCTGAAAGCTGCCATGTGCACTGCGCCCGTGCACAAGGCGCCTGATTTCTCCAAAGAGTTTGTGGTGCAGACAGATGCTTCAGAGCATGGTGTGGGAGCAGTACTCTCACAGTTGAACGACGAGGGCTTGGACCAACCCGTGGCTTTCATTAGTAGGAGGCTACTTCCCAGGGAACAGAGGTGGAGTGCAATTGAAAGGGAAGCTTTTTCTGTGGTCTGGGCACTGAAGAAGCTAAGGCCCTACCTGTTTGGGACTCACTTCCGGATTCAGACAGACCACAGGCCCCTCAGATGGTTGATACAGATGAGGGGTGAAAATCCAAAACTGTTGAGGTGGTCCATCTCCCTACAGGGAATGGACTTTACGGTGGAACACCGCCCTGGTACAGAACACGCCAATGCTGATGGTCTGTCCAGATTTTTCCGCCTTAGTGTTGAGAACTCCCAAGAGGGTGGGTAGTTCTCCCCACTTTTCAGCTGGAGGGGACACGTCTTAGACCTGGCATCCTTGGCGTGGTTTCCCCTGACTTTTTGCCTCTACCTCCTGTGTTTTTGATGCTGTGCTGGATTTCGTTTTTGCTGGTTTAGATGCTTTGGGCACTTTGCCACTGCTGATCAGTGTCAAAGTGCAAATGCTCTCTGTGTAAATTGTTATTGTGATTGGTTATCCATGATTGGCATATTTGTTTTACCAGTAGGTCCCTAGTAAAGTGCACTGAGTGTGCCAGGGCTGGTAAATCAAATGCTACTAGTGGGCTTGCAGCACTGGTTGTGCCACCCACATGAGTAGCCCTGAAAAGTTGTCTCAGGCCTGCCACAGCAGTGCCTGCGTGCAGTTTGTTAACTGCCATTTTGACCTGGCCCGTGTACCCACTTGCCAGGCCTTACCCTTCCCTTTTCTTACACATAGGACACCCATATGGTAGGCCCAAGGTACCCCCCTGGGCAGGGTGCAGTGTATGTGAAAGGTAGGACATGTACTGGTGTGTGTACCATGTCCTGATAGTGAAATACTGCCAATTTCGTTTTTCACTATTGAAAGGCTATCTTGCCCATAGGACAGAATTGGGAATGCTGTGTAACATTTTACCTGCATATCTTCCCCTAGGAGTGAGATAGAAAACTGGAATCTGGTATCCCTGAACTCAGAATTTAATAACACATCTTTTAGTAAAGATGTTTTTTAAATATTGTGTTTGAAAATAGCATTTTTAGAAAGTGGCCATTTTCTTGTTCAACCTTTCTGTGTGCCTCTGCCTGTTTGTGGAATGACTGTCTGGCTTGAGAGTGACAGGGCTGGGGTGGCTCCAGGAGTCTGGGTGAGTCAGCCTGAGCTGAATAGGCCATCTGCATTTGGAGTGGTGGGAGGAGTAGTATCTGTCCCTGATTAGGGCTGTGCCTGCCTTCCACAAAAGACTGGCTCCATCTCCTGCGGTGCGTCTGAAGACCCTGGCCCACATTCACAAAGGAAGAAGTTGTGCACTGGCAGAGTGCACCCAGAACTGGTTTGGACTGGGTCCAGGACCCCTGACACATAAAGAACAAAGACTTTGGGGGTATAAAAATGAGAGCTGAAACCCCTGTAATTAGACTACTTCGTGATCAAGAGGAACCTATTGCCAAAGAAGACAGCTGAAGAGACTGAGGAGAAGTACTGCCCTTGCTGTGTGTCTGGGGCTGGCCTGCAGTTTGCTGTTCTGATAAGGAGAGGACAAGGGACTTTGCTGTGTGCTGTGTCCCCATGCTTGAGAAAGAGGACTTTGCTGTGTGCTGTGTCCTGAAGTAAAACATCTCCAAGGGCCTGAGGAGAGCTGGCCTCCTGTTGTGGGAACTCAGGCATATCAAAGTTCCCAAGACTGTCCCTGCAAAGCTGTAAGTGTGTCTCCGCCTACAGCTGGTGACCTCTGTGAGGCCTGCTGTGTTATTTGGAGATCGTGAGTTTCCCCAACCTTGACGCTATGTGCCTGTGTCTGCACACGGTCTTGCCTGCCCTGAAGAGCTCCGTGGAGCCAGCGCGCCACAACGCTGTGTGCGTGCGTCTGCCCATAGTCCGGCTAGCACCGTGACCTTCGTGGGGGCCGACAGCGTAATCATCGAAGTGCTGCGTGTGTGTCCCCGCTGGCCCAAGTCATCAGCGAGGCCACTGCGAGGAGAAAGGAAAGCTGTGCTGCGAGCCCCAGCTGCAAGGCGTTGCCTAGCAACCGGGATTCATCCAGAGACGCCTCGCCGTCAACAAAGGGAGCCGCCCAGCAGAGAGTGTGGAGCGTAGACAGTGGAGCTGCGCTCGAGTCTGAGAAGGCCGCCCCGTGCCTCCCGTGCAGCGTCTGCAAGGAGAGGGCTCGTCCGTGTCCAACCCGAGGTGCAGGCAGCAGTAAAGAACCCACCACCGCAGGTAAGGCTCGCGTCAGCACTTTGAGCCCGTGAGCTGAACTGTACATTTTTTTTAGTCTTGCCCGGATTACCGCCAGTAGCAGCGTAATTGGGAATTGCGGTACCGAAGCCCTGTCCCGGTCTCCTGATACAATTGTGAGCATTCGGTAATTATCGCTGGCCGCGGAGTCAGCTGTGGGGAAACCCTGAAGGGCTCCGCGCAGTCAGCCTCGTGCCCCGGTGCCGCGTGTCAGGCATTAATGAGCAACCGCCTATTAAAAAGTAGAAATACAGTCCCTGCAAGTGCCGTATTTTTGAGACTGTTTTAATTACCTTCTATTTTGCCTAAAAGACTACAAAAACAAGCTATTCCTTTTGGTAACATCAGTGGAATACAGAAACTACACGTTTGTTTTTTAAAAGAACACTACAAGAGAACATTTCAAAGAAAAGATTCATTGTGTATGTTGGAGTTTTGTCGTTTTTGGTTCTGCCTAACTTAGATAAAGATAACTTTATTTTTCTAAACCTGTGTGGTGTCCATTTGTGGTGTTTCACTGTGTTACTGTGAGTGTTGGTACAAGTACTTTACACATTGCCTTGGGGATACGCCTGTCTGCTCGTGTCAAGCTACCAAGGGGGTGAACATGGGTTATCTACAGTGTGTTTCCCCCTTACCCTGACTAGAAGCAAGGGTCCCTATTTGGTCAAAGGTACCTACCTCTGCCAACTAGAGACCCCCATTTCTAACAGTAAGCAATACAAGTGAGTTTGGATTCCAAGAAAGGAGAGAAAGAGCTTATGGACTCAAAGAGCTAAGCTCCTAACCTGCAAATATTCAAGGATAACAGATATGGAACAGAGGACTGACTTCATCACCTGCAGACCTAAACAGGGGGCGTAACCTCTTCAGAGCCAAAGGAGAAGGAGATCAAAGACTGGAAAAGCATTTTCTGTGGGATACGATGTTCCCAAAAATAGCAATGATTCCTCTACTAAGGGCTCCGATGGCCTGAAAATTTCAGTCAGTGTGACCAACAAAATTCATGTTCAACCTTGAGAAAGTAATAAGAAAAGGAAGCCATAATGGGCAGTACCGATCCTTCTAGGAACTGTAATAGTGTGATAACTGTATAGAGCCTTGTCCCACACAGCTGCAATTCCTAATAACTGTAATTAATAGTATTACTATTATACTACCCAATTTAATGACATTCAATTTACTAACCTTGGAGGATGGCAGGCTAAGACCTCCTTTGCTGGGATGTAAATGTATTACCTGCAGATTACCAAGCATGTCCGTAGAGAGCATCCATATCACAGAGCCATCCTGTGTGACATGTTGTTGTGACTCAAGTGTCTTTATAAAAAGTGCCTTAACTCTGATGATCCATTCCACAGCTGTCTGTTGGACATGGACAATCCCTGTATAGTCTTGAGTTCCGAATCTAGTCCAAATTCTATACAATGGAATTGAACTTGATCTAGTGTGACCTTGAGGGACTGTCATTGAGTGACAATGCGAAAGGTGCTGTCTAGAAATTCCCTAATAGCTAGTAGTGGTGGAGTGGGGGAAAAGGCATTGATCAGTGCATGAGTCTTTCACAGTCACACACTCATGTTCAAACATACTAATGTAGTAAAACTGCACTTCTGTTTAAAAGTGACAAGGCCTTAAATAAAGCAGTAAAGGCAATACCTTGTGGCCTTATAACATGTTTTCTGGCTGAGATAATGGGAGACCTTTGGGAGAATTAAGAACAATGATGGGAAATAACAAAGATATAGCATCTAAAGCAAGGGTTCCGAAATACTCTACTGGGAAGTCATGTCAACACGGATTACCATACCTGCCAACTTGCAGAACAATCTTACAGTGTGAGGAGGGGGCGGGGCCTTGAAAGGGGCGGGGCCTTGTGCTGAGAAGTACCTACAATGCACTTTTGAACCCTATCCCACCTCCAAGACTCCCCTCCCACCCCCCCAAAAAAGCTTGCCGAGGCTGGTGCAGATGTTCTGGGGTGTTTACACACCACTTAATGGACGTCGGCAGTTCAAAGCATCGGAAAACGAGCTGGAAAACCACTATTTCCAGTGGTTTTCAATTTGTTTTCCCTGCCACTGTGTGATATCAGCTCCTCACCGGGAAACCTTGTGATGGAAGTTGATATAGTGTGTCGCACTGTGGCACCGTGTGAGTTGGCAGGTATGGATTACTTTCCACAAGTATGTATGTATGTACTTGCAAGATTTTGGTATGCTTTATGACAGGATGTCACATTCCCATTTCAGTCCTACAATCCTCTACAGGATTGCGAATCTCTGATAATACAGTCAACTGATGCTGCTGTTGAAAGGGCACAGAGGCACCCTATTACTAGACTAAAGTCTAGGATACAGCACAACAGCTGTATTTTACCACATCTGTTCAAGCAGTAAAACTCGCTCTCTCATTTCCAATGCCGGGATAGCTCAATCCGAGGCACTATGAACTTTCCTTCCAGCCATTTCTAATATTCTACCAGACTTCTTTATATACAGGAACTCAGTCGCGCACTTTAAAGATATGTGCTTCCGCCAAGCTCGCGCGCCGGGGTTACATATTTTCTCAAAAACGCACTGCTGGTGCTGCTATGCTGATCAATTGATCCAGCGGACGCTGTCAAAGTGGCTGCTTTGCAATCATTTCCAGAATTCACTACAAATAACAGTTTGAAGCAGAGAGACTTGCTAGGGAGCGACTCCATTTTGTAATAGCCAGGGCTCCCTGTTATCAAAGCCGAGGGTTTCTGAATGCTCACCCATGCAGAGATCCAATTGGCTCAACTCTGAGATGTACTTTATAGTGCTTCTTCAATCTTGAAAGGAGCACTTGTGCCTGTTCTATTAGGTAACAGGATGCCGGAGCCACGGCGAGACGATCCACTTGGAAAAGTTATCATTCAGCGCGCGTCTCCCAGGAGCACTAAAACATTCAGGTTTATGTATTAGCTATTAAAGACTAAATGCTTGGCACAGGAAAACTCAACAGAAGAGAATGGCCCTTTTCAAATGGATGACAAGGCTGGAATTTGAAAAGAGGACATTTAGAAGGCAAGAGTGATGTGTATTACTGTGAAAGGAATCATGGAAAACTGCAGTTCAGAGGCGACAAACACTGCATAAAGCGCAGCCCAAACGGGGGGCAATGTGTCTGCACGCATTGAATGTGTTACTAGGGTGCTACGCTACATATTTAAATAATGTTGTGTATAATATCACGATAGCATTAATCTATCATAAAGTAAAATGCCCCCAGCTGAAACACATCATAACGTTTAAACACCTTTTTATTTATGAATGCATTGATCTTTAGGCACGGCGGTATATACACTTGTGAATACACGTTTGGTGATTTTGGAGCACCAAATACACTATTTTTTTTTTTTCTTCAGAGTTTTATATAGCTCAAACTTGACCCGAAGGTATCAGAGCGCTTTACATGAGCACCAGTTGCATTACACAAGACACATTCATTTTTGTTAGGCAGGGGGAGATCAACAGGGTTGGACTGGGATTAAAAATCGCCTGGGCACGCTAAAAAAAGTGGCCACGTTTGCATATTGCCTTTCCGCAAAACACGGCGAAGTTTTATAAAAAGAAAGGGGAGGGGGGGTATCTCTGACAGAGGCATGTTTTCTTAACTTTACTTAGATAAAAAAAAATGTGCGGTTTAGTTCACTCTGGTGAAAGACACCTGAAAACAAGTGAGGCCACCTTTGCTCAGGCCCCCTGCCCACGCTCAATATGCATACATTAAAGGGCCGGCCCAGCGAGAGAAAGGGAGTGACACCTCTGTCCCGTTGGTAAAGGGGAGGTAATGGAGGCCCATCCGCCTCCAGAAAGGTCACTCAGGCACCCACTGGGCTGCTGGCAGCATCCGAACAACACAGACACTGCCCAAATTGCCCCCAGGCTGCCCAAAAAAGCAGCCCACAGCTGAAACTCGGATACCGGCCCCTCGGCCATTGCCCGAGTGCCCGCCTTACCAATCGGACCTCGGAGATCAAGTGATTTGCCCCAAATCACAGGATTTCGAGCATCATTGCCGAGACTCAAACTCAGTTTCAAAGATCGACTGCCCTAGCCGCATCCATCCTCTTTATTAAAACCCACATCTCACAGAGACCCTTCAAATATTTTCACATTTTGCAGAACTTACATCATGATGAATGCCTCTGCAGATCTCCACTGTTGCTCATTGTTTAATTAGTCACCTCCTTATAAGAGCTAAAGCGAACCTGAAACATTCCAATTGCAATGAGAGCAGAAGCAGAAGTAGCTTTGAACTTCCACTGCCTCTGCTCATTGTTTAACTAGCAGTCTATTTGTGAAAGCTAATCAAAAAATGAACTATACAAATGCAATCTGACCCCATTATTAGCCCAACACTGCAGGAGTAGCTCAAAAGTCTCTGAGCATAACCACTGAATATTGATCAAACAGCAGTCTATGCATGAAAGCTGAACATTCATATTACATTAAAGACCCACTGTTAGCTATGTCTTATTGACAGTAGCAGCTTAACCAGTCTCTGATCTTTTTTAGCCATCCTTTGCTTTTAAGAAAGCAAACCCTGTTTTATTTGAAACACCGCATTCCTAACTACATAATAAAATAATTTCCTTTACTTTTTATAACGGTATATTTCAGCATTTCCCTTACTATTTTCAATACACCTCTCACCGTCTACAAAGGTAATTGTTCCATGCTAAGTGCACCGAAATAAAAAGGTTACATGAGAAAATAGATATAATGCAACTTGGAATATTTTCCTGTATTTCCATCTCAGGGTTCTGGTGATATTTGCCCATCACTCGACCTTCAGCCTCATGGAAACCATTCATGGCAATACCTGATCATATTACATGTTACCCATTAGCTATCACCTGTGTATTTCATGTTCTTGGTTTCATCACACTTTTTAGTGTTAAAAAACCCAAATCTCACAGCAATCCTTGAAATATGAAAAATATTTCACAAGACCCTTTGAAATATGGGAAATATGGCATGGGCCTCTGTGAAATATGAATGTCACCATGAATGTCACCAGGACACCCCCAACCACTCGGCTGCACTATAATAATAATAATAATAATAATAATAATAATCATAAACCCACTCTCCCAACACACCAACACAGCCATATATTAGACCCGGTCTTCACCAACTGGTCTGATCTGGAAACTGAACCTCCGATTGCAGTCCCTTGGTCGGACCATCATCTTGTTCCCTTCACTGTCCCCTTAGCTACCATCCCACCTACTGGTACTAGAGGTTTAAGCATGCCACATAGGAGATGGGCTAGATTTACCCCTGCAAGCTTCAGTCACGCCCTCCAGCAGAGTTGCCCTCTTATGGGTAACGATATTGAGGTGGCTTGTAGCTCAGTGGACAAATGGATTACGGAACCACTGGATAGAGTGGTCCCATGGACCTCCAGTGTCCCGAGCAGACAGTTAAAATCTGCACCTTGGTTCAATGAAGAATTAAGAATAGCAAAAAATCCTGTAAGCGCCTAGAACGCTTATGGAGAAGAGATTTCTCAGACCACAGGAAGACCGAATACAAGATAAACTTAAAACAGTATCACTCCCTTATAAAAAGAACACACGCTGCCTACTACAGTGATAGAATAGAGCAAGCAGTGAGCTCCTCTAAAGAACTATTTACCATTTTTAAAGACATATCTTCACTTGCAAGAACTGTAACTCCTACTGCCAGCTCAGTGGAGTCATGTAATCAAATGCCTGATTTCTTTGCGGAGAAGGTAGCTAAAATTTACACTACCTTTCCGGATGAGACACGCAATGGGATCTCCTGCCAATTGGAGAGGACCAACGTGGAGGAGGCAATTCGCCTCTCCAAATTTGATCCTTCCTCCTGTGAAAATCTCAAAGGCATAGCCTTAAGTATTAAATCCGGCTCTCCCACAGACCCTAAGACACCCAAAATTATGAGAGATGGCCTGGAGATCTTAATACCCTACATTAGGCAGCTCCTTGAACGTTCCTTCGCTGATGGTGTGGTCCCAAAGTGGTGGAAGCAAGCAGTTGTCCTCCCCATAAAGAAACAGTCGGATGCCAACGCGAGTCAGCTGGAGAACTTCCGCCCTATCTCACTCCTGCCCTATTTCGCCAAAATAGCCGAAAAAGTGGTTAATACTCAATTAACTGCCTACATTAATCGGCATAGTTTACTTCACCCCACACAAACGGGCTTTAGAGCTACGTACTCCACAGAGTCTGCATTGCTTCTGACAACTGAGACAATACGCAGACATGTAGATGAAGGCCAGACAGTAGCCCTGGTCCTTTTGGACCTCAGTGCGGCCTTTGACATGGTATCTCATAAACTGGTCTTACAGCGTCTCAGTGAAGGTGGGCTGGACAAACTGGCACTAAAATGGATGGCTGCCTTCTTGCAGGACCGGAGCTTTCAGGTGGCTCAACGACCACACTTCTCCAAAAGCATTGCGCTGTCCCAAGGGGTCCCTCGAGGCTCCATACTGAGACCCCACTCTTTTTAATCTTTATATTGCACCTCTGGCAGAGATTATGGAACGGCATAGTCACCATCGTGTCATATGCTGACGACACGCAATTGGTGGTCTCGCTGTCACAGGCCTCCGAGATAGCAGACACTAATTTTTCTGCTTGCCTACAGGACTTATTATCTTGGATGACAAATAACTACCTAAAACTAAATGGCAGCAAAACAGAGATCCTAGTGGTGGGTAAATCTCCCTCTATCTGGTCATTGGCATGGTGGGCACAAATATTGGGTCCTACCCGCTCCCCAAGTAATCAGGTTAAAAACTTGGGTGTGTGGTTAGACTCCAATCTCTCTTTTGAGGCTCACACTAAAAAGGTGGCTGGGAAGTGCTTCGGAATTCTGAGAGGATTACGGAAAACTCTGGATGTGCTCCCCATCTCAGCCAGGAAAACCCTAGTCCACGCGTTAGTAACATCCCAACTGGACTACGGAAATGCTCTATACCAAGGAGCAACTAACAAATGCCTTCATAGGCTTCAATGCATTCTGAACGCAGCTGCTCGCCTTGTTCTGATACTTCCCAGGAGAACCTCTACAAAGAAGGCTCTTTCTACCCTACACTGGCTACAACTTAAGGAGAGAATACTCTTCAAAACCTTGTGTATTAGCCACCGCATCTTGCAGGGGAAAGGGCCTAGCTATTTACACAACCTACTCATTCCCTACAATCCGACTCGTCATCTTAGATCTACCGGAACCTATCTGGTCAAGATCCCTAAAGTTAAAAAAGCTAGAATGGGAGCCCGCTCCTTCAGTTATCTGGCCTCCGTGAACTGGAGTGCACTCCCTCTCTTCCTCCATGCTGAACCATCGGAGTCGCTCTTCCGGAAGAAACTGAAAACCTGGCTCTTCCGTGCAAAGGTCCCCTCTCTTTTGCTCCTTCTTTTTACATCTGACGAGTCTGTGCCTCAGCGCGGGGACACACCAGTGGGTGTAACCATGCGCTTTACAAGCTTGCCAATTTGTTATTATTATTATTATTATTATTTACAAGCTTGCCTATTATTATTATTATTTTATTATTATTATTATATGCAAACCAAGAACATAAAGGAAAAATATTTTTATGTGACAAAAAATATGATTTAAAATTTATATTTTTAAAAATATATTTGTATTTCTTTAAAAAATTGAAAGCACACACATATAACAGTAAACACAGTGCTTAATTTGAGCAGGTGGTTGCTGCTAAAACTTATTTTTGGGGACCAGCACACATTTTTCTGCATCACATGTTTACAAAATGCAAAAGAGGGAAAACACACAGATCAGAAAGACGGATGAGGAGAAAGACTGCAAAATTGCAACAAAGGAGACCTGCCAGAGCAAGAAAAAGGGACAGGGACAGTCTAGTACTGTCATCTTTGGTATTCAGTGCCCTTATGTTTAATTTCGCAGGCTGCCGGCTTCTGAGCAGAACTGAGGGCACCGTCACTATTTCTTTCACAAATGAAGCACTGAATAACCATCTAGAATCTGATTAGTAGAACACACATGTAGCAATACGGCTTTATTCACATTCAACACACTTGTTAATGCAAGATGTTGGGGTAGTTAAAACTCATGTATCCACTATACCATACACCAGGTGAAACTCACGAGAACATCAACCGATAGCCTGTCTACATAACAAGGCAAGCCACTAAAAACATTTCGCATTATGGTGGTGAATTTCTTTATCATCATGGCCCTCATTTATAGGAATAATCAGTTGATATAGTGATAGAGAGTATTTTGGCAATTTTGGGATGTCCAGGGAAGCAGAAATTGCTAGTTACTGCTTGTCTCCAGATGAGATGATTGACAGGGCTGCAGACTAAGAGCAAGAGTTCACTTAACCTACATCCGTCACTGAGGCTGTGCAGCATACGTCAAAATATTGGCTACACTCCAATTTTTTTCCTAGGAACTTTCAAGAGGGTCCCTGGGGAGAAAGGTTGGCATCTCTGAGCCAAACGTATCACAGTGCTTGTTACAGGTACTGACATACATCACCAGCTGAGTCCACCAGTTTTCCACAGCCCAATGGCAGAAAGGCAAAGGATTGAAAGGGGATTCAATGCTATTACCCACGTTTCTCAGGTCTTAAGTTCCATCAATTACACTAATGTGAACATCAGCCAGACGCTACATGGAATAAGATTTATACAACAGACCGCAATGGCACTCTATCAAGGGCATATGTAATGTCAGGGGCTGATACACAAATGTTTGCACTAACTTTCCTGGGTGCACTCACAACAGCTCCATTTTCTGACTTACTGTTCATGCATGAGAATTGGTTGCTAGAACTCTGGGTGACATGTGACCACTAGGTAAGTTTAACTAACCTACACTGGCACTGCATATATATCTGTGGAATGGCATCATAAACATAGTCACTCATAACTTTATCTCATCATATTGTCCATTGATAAGACTATCATTGAATTCATGGCTGTATACAATGTCTGCTACAATTTCAATGTAACCACATCATAAGAAATATTGCATATCTTTGTTGTGGTAAGCCCTCTTTCCACATCTTTTTACTCCATTCTGACATCCAACCATGAAGCTTCAACAGAGGCATAACAAGGACCTCACGAGTATATGAGCCATCTTGGAATGCACTCATTACCTCAAGTCATGCTTTAGATGTGGTGATCATACGGGCTGCCCCAGTACTTCCCAGAAGTAGTGTGAAGATTACTGTAGTGTTTGGTTTGTTCCACAGCATCACCATGTCTTGGGGCTTACATGTAGACCTTACCCCTGAACGAAGGCCATATCCAGATTACCAGGATAGGACACAGAACAGGGGTTATTGTATGCGGGTGTGAAGTTGAGAAGTGCCTCTAATTTCACATAAGCTGCTAGTTTGGATGCTGCATCAGAATAGTTGGACAATATTGAGTCAATCTTTAGTCAATGATGAAGGGTAGACTATGACACTGTGCCGATATACCATATCAGCACAGTAACTATAACGTTACTTTAACCTTTACTTTTTTTAGTGAATTTCTAAGGTTTTTTAAAAACAAAACAGATCTTCTTTTCACACCTAATTATAACATTACTTTAACATTTTAATTTTCAATGAATTTCTTTTTTTAACACAAAGTCATATTTTATTACCATATGTAAAGACAACCCCCCACTGTGAACAGCCTTTGGCAGGGGGGTTGGCCACAGGGCCTGCAGAAAACCACCCACAGGCAGTCAACCCCACGCTGCACATGGTCTTTGGCAGTGCACAGCAGAGGGTTGGCAACAGGGCCTGTGGCCAAACCCCTGGAGGCAGCCAACCCCCCACAGGCAGCCAACCCTATGCTGTGCACAGCGTTTCGTCGTGCACAGGCTGCCCCCCAGAGGCAGGCAACTCCGTGCCACACACGGCCTTTGGTCATGCGTCGCATGGGGCTAGCTGCAGAGCCTGTCTTGCAGCACGGCCCTGCTTCCAACTCCCTTCAGGCAGCCAACCCCACGCTGCCCACAACTTTGGCCATGCACTGGGGGTGTTGGCCACAGAGCTTGGTCTGCCGCCAGACACTGTGGCCAAACCCCCAGCAGCCTGCTATCCCCTCATCATGCACAGCCTTTGGTGTGAGCAGCATAGGGTTGGCTTTTGGGCCCCAGGGGCCCCACCCCTAGGCAAAACAAATATATTAAGGGGAGGGAGGTGTGCCGTCCACTCCCTGACCCTAATTGGCCCTGGGGACCCTATCCGTTGGGCCTGTTCTGATGAAAAGAGGCAGGGGCATGTGGCCTCCCTCTCCAAGCCTTAAAAGGCGTACAACTACAAGGGAGGAGGGCATGCAGCCCCCCTCCCGAGCCTTAATCGTCCCTGGGGATCTTATGCCTAGGGCCTAAATGCAATAAAAATGGGGAGGGAGCCGCATGGCCCCCCTCCCAGAGCCCTAATATGCCCTGGGGACCCCATTCCCAGTGCCAAATATAATATAAAAGGGGAGTTGGGTCTTGTGGCCCCCTCCCCGAGCCTTCACAGGCCTTGGGGATCCCCATTCCACAGGGCCACCTGTTTTTTTGAAAGGGGACGAGGCAGCATTACATTATAAAAGGGAGGGGGCTGTGTGGCCCCTTCCCCAAGCCTTATTAGGCCCTGGGGGACCCCTAAAGTAATTATTAAAAGTGAGTGGGCATGTAGCCCCTCTCCCGGAGTCTAATTCTGCCCAGGAGACCCCACACCCGGAGACAAAATCTAAGGGGATGGGGCACGCAACCCCTGCCCAAATCAAAGGGAAAAGGGCAGGGCGGCCACATGGCCACCCTCCTCAAACTCTAATAGGCCCGAGGACCACATTCTCCATTCCAAATATAATAAAAAAGGGAGTGGGGGCACGCAACCCCCTTCCCCATCCTTATAAGGCCCCTGGAGACCCCATCACCTGAGGCTGTTCATTTTTTTTAAAAGTGGAGGAGGCCACGTGGATCTCCTCCACAAGCCTTCTCAGGCCCAGGGACTGCATTCTCTGGAGCTGTCTGTTTTTAAAAGGGGAGTTGGGGCTGCATTAAATTATAAAGTGGAGGGGGCCATGTAACCTTGCCCCCCTCCCTGAGACTATTTAGGCCTCATGGGACCCCTTTCCCCAGGGCCGAAATTTACATAAAAGGGGAGGGGGCAGCATGGATCTGGGGACTCCAACCTTTGGGCCATATATATTTTAAAGGGGAGGGAGCTGCCTGGCCCCCATCTCCAATCCTCATTAGGCCCTGGAGACCCCATTCCCTAGGGCTATTGTTTAGCCCCCAAGGCCAGAATTATTTAAAGGTGGGTGCCCCGGTGCCCACCCAGGGCATCCACCAAGCAGACGGTGTGGCCGCAGCAGGAGCCCCTGTGGGCCAGATGGCTCCCCAAATGCTGCAGGAGCCAACATTGCTCCCACCAGGTGGCAGCAACTATTTATGCTGCTCCCTCCAGGTTGGAGCAATATGTTGTTCTGTTTCCCTACCCGCGTCAGTGCGAGCAGGGAAACAGAATACAAGTCTGCTTCCAGCCGGCTGGAGCATTTTTAAAGATCCTGCTCACTGGGAGCAGACTTTGTGTTTGGTCCCGTTTGGCGGGAGATTAAAAAATTATCCCACCAGCCCGGTGCAAACCCAAGTTTCCCTGCCTGCGCCGGTGTGGGCAGGGAACCCACTGAGTCCCTGGGGTGGGATCCCTGGGACACAGAATGTGAGCCTGCCCCACGGGATAGGGTCTTTAAAGGCTCAGAAAGGGGGGCCATATGGCCCCCTTCCCTTTAAAGTCTAGTAATGGCCCTGTGGGATGGGGCCCCCAGGGCCTTTTTGAAGGCTCATGGAGGGGGGCTGCGTGGTCCCCTCCCCTTAAAACATACCATGGGCCCTAGGGGCCTACAGCATTGGGTCCGCGAGCCAGAATACAACTCAGGGAGTGGGACCAGGCTCCCCCTTCCCATATTTATTAAATCGGGCCCCAGGTGATGGGGTCCCCAAGACCGAAAATGGCTCGGGGAAGGGGGCAACGTGCCCACCACCCCTTAAATAACAATGTGGCCTGGGCTGTATATTATTTTTTATTAACGTTCGGGACAAGGACTAAGTGCCCAAGTCCTGTAATGGCTGCCAGCAACACTTTTTTTATGTTGCTGACAGCCGAGAAGAGTGCTCACTCCCACAGGAGATGGCCCAAAGGAAAAAAGCTCCCTGGGCCAATAGGAACACTCTATTTTTCAAAATTGGGTTCAAGGTTCTCTCATGAGAGTCCCTCAAACTCAACCGTCTACATATACAAATATTTGTTATCCTTAATTTCTCTAAAACTACTTAATTGATTTACACCAAATCACAAAAAGCACAATCTATGAACCATAATCCAGCTTCCTGCCAATTTTGGTTTAATTCAGTTTGGCAGTTTTTGTAGTAGCCCTTGCTAAAGAAGTCTTTGGAAAATGCATGGAGATTTTGTGTTTTGTGGTCACCCTCTTTTTCTTGGCCCCTGCTTGACGGATCACCCTGAAACTTTCCATGCACACACCAAGCAAAAAAGAGTTACTTTTTGGAAAGTTTCATGGAGATTCATCAAATGGTGGCAAGTTATTAGCAATACAAAAAACGCTTTGCCTATGGAAACCCTGACCTAACTATAACTACTCAGTGGTGACCGCATTATACATCTATAATATAATATTTTAGAATGAAAGAAAAAGTGGAGAGACCACGAGAGGAGAAACGAATCAAAAGTGAAATGAGTTCAGATGCTGGATCCAGCGCAGATGAAACACCAACGGAGCAACTGGATTTTCACTGGGAACTAAGAATACTATGCTGGTCCACGCGACAAGTGAGAGGAAACCAAGTAAATCAAGACAAAGGAGGAACAGAACAAGCAGGGGTAAAAGGAAAATGAAAGGGGAGAGGACAAGGAAGAATTTAATAGTGGACCTCGAGATATTAAATATGGAAATGAAGTATGAATTGAACACAAAATCCATGGTCATCAATTTATCCAAATTATCCCTCAGTCCTAATCAGGAAAGAATTTTAAATCTGGGCCTTCCCTATTGCCCGGTGGCAATGCCAAACTTCACTGACACATGGATCGAAATATATAAATACACTAGGAAGTTAGTACTGCATTCATACTTCCAAACGAGATCGAGAAAGTATATTACAAGGAGCACCCCTACTCAAAAACCCTCAGCTTTTAAACTCAGAGATGTACCTGACTTATTGGAAATTCAGGATTTAACAAATAGCGCAACATTAGAACCGGAAGTGGACATTCAAATGAGAGACACTCTTGCGCACACAGTAAAAGATAAGGGAGAAGGTGGAAAAACAGATGTGGAAAAATTGAATCAAATGGGGGTCATTAAAGATAACTCAATCCCCAGTGGATGCAAGTTGAAGTCAAAATTTTGCCCTCAATTAGCACCAGTCAATAAAACTGACCTGTTCCATGAACTCAGCATTGATGACATAAATAAACTGAGATCCAAATGCTGCTATGATTAGAACCGTGGTAATGTTTCCACTAGAGATTTGCAAGATAATACATCATTGAAAAAAATCCTGCCTTATCATAAAACCATCTGATAAGGGAGGAAAAATTGTATTGATCGGGACTCATATATGACAGAGGCAAAACGGCAACTCAATAACACAAGCC
This sequence comes from Calotriton arnoldi, assembly GCA_963921515.1. Classification (NCBI taxonomy): domain Eukaryota; kingdom Metazoa; phylum Chordata; class Amphibia; order Caudata; family Salamandridae; genus Calotriton; species Calotriton arnoldi. The sequence goes on along the minus strand of CAWUFW010000108.1, from coordinate 2,617,761 downwards.
ACTACCAAAGTCTCCAACAAAACCCAATGAAAGACATGGAAAGAGAATTTCATTCAAAACTTCAAATCTGGCGTGAAAAAAACATACTAGATTGGGAAGAATATGCTTATTTGAAAACAGAACAAGCTAAAATAGGAACATTTTATTTTCTACCAAAAGTTCATAAGAATCAAAAAGTTCCACCGGGTAGGCCGATAATGACCTCAATTGGGTCACTTTTGGAGAACTGTTCACAATTCTTGGATCTGTCTTTCCAACCTTATGTAACAAGTTTGACTTCCTATCTAAGAGATTCTACTGACTTTTACAAAAATTAAATGGAATTACTTTGAAACCTGAATATATCATGTTAACCTTCGATTTTGTCTCTTTATATAGTTCAATCAACCACAAGGATGGGATTTCGGCATGCAAATATTTTCTAAGAGATAGACCCATTGAATTTTTTTAACACACAGAAATGGTGATCGAGATGTTAGAATATGGCTTGACACACAATGTATTCACCTTTGATGGCCAATTCTGCATTCAAATACAGGGCACGGCCATGTGTACCTCCTTCCCCCCCACCTATGCACACTTGTTCATGGGGTGGTGGGTGAAGGAGGTGGCCTGGGCTGAAGAGAATAACATCTATATGGAAAAGGTCGTGCTTTGGTGCCGATTTGTAGATGATCTATTCATCTTATGGGATGGAGAGAAAATAATGCTGGAAGATTTCATTAAAATCTTGAATAACAACAGTATAAACATCAAATTTATGGCATCATGCAACAAAACACATAGTGAGTTCCTAGACATTATTTTGGATGTAAAAGGAAGTTAATTGACCTCCACTATCCACAGGAAAGTTACAGCAACAAATGATTAACTCCATGCGAAATGGAGCTCTGAAATGGAGTATACCATAGAGTCAGATGCTTTGAGCCAAAAGGATTTGCTCGAGAGAAAAAGAACTGGAGCCGGAATGAATAAAGATGAGGAAATGATTCATTTAACGGGGATAACTCGAGAGTGTATTAAATGATGCTGAAAATCGAGTCAAAAAGAGGACGAGGGAACACGTTTTATAACCACTGACTGAGGAAAAGAAGCAAAATAAGATCAAGAGAGTCTTCTTGGAGTACAATCCAGCACAACCAGCTATAAAGAAAATATTACCAAAGAATTGGCACATTTTATGAAAAGTGGATCTTTTGAAAGATGCGGTGGATCAGAGTCCTAAAATAACCTCTAAAAAATTAAATCCCTTGAAGATTTTTTAACGAGGACCCACTTAGAACCTGTCAGGGGTAACAACTGGTTGAGAAACATTACAAAGGGCTTTACAACATGTGGATCATGTTTGGCATGCCAGTATGGAATGAACCAAGAAACATTTTTAACATTGGATGGACAGCACAGAATAACATAAGAAAGAATATCTTGTGAAACTGAATTTGTAGTGTATGCTTTGAAATGTAGCTGCAATAAGTATTATTTGGAAAACTGAATTTGTAGTGTATGCTTTGAACTGTAGCTGCAATAAGTATTATGTGGGAAGCCCCATCAACAAGTTAAAATTACGAATCCTACAGCATGATTCAGCAATTAAAAACGGGGATAAGAGCTACCTCATGGCTAACCACTTTGAAAAAGAACACAATCGTTCCCTGGCAGGTTTGAGCTTTTTTTGTATTGAAACACATCATGAAACACCCAAGGGGAAGCAACAGCGAAAGGGAATTGAGGAGAGAGGAATCTAAGTTGATATCTATGGCTACAGAGATCCCAATGGGACACAATATAGATGCAGAAATATATGTCCATCTTTGAAGATACCCTCTAATGTTTCATTTTTTAGGACACTCCAACACACTAAGAAACTTTTTATGATTTGAATGGGACCTGCATTTTGAAAATCAAGATGTAATTTAGTACCCGCAATTGCTGCTAGATGAATGTTTTAAATGTGATATGTTTACAGAAGGAAATGCAGAAAAAGTTTCTTTTTGAACTTGGATGATATGCAGTATTAGCATCTTATATACAAATCTAAATCTTTATTAGGTGCAATGAAATTATTGGGGAAGCGAAAGAGCAAAATAGCACGTAGACACTTTAGCACCAGACACTTTACATAAATGAACATATATTTAAAGTACCCCATAAGCTAAAACAGTAGCACTTTATTAAGAGCACTTTACCATATTTTGAGTGCAATATGTGGAATGGAGGGTAGCACTTCATCAGGATAAAATAAGGGGTACAATATAAATAAATAATAAATACTGGATGCTAGAGTGATCAGGATTACTAAATTTATAATGAATAATTACTAAGATTATGTGATAAACGATTACTCTTGATCAGTACTGACACTTTAAGAGCAATTAAACACTTTAGCACCAGTCACTTTATATAAATAAATCAGTATTTATAATAATCCTGTAAATTAGAACATTAGCATTTTTATTGACAGCACTTTATGGTAAATTGACTGCAATATGTCAAGTTGAGAATAGCACTTTATTATAAGAAATGTGCAATTGGGGGTTAACATAAATAGATAAAAATTACTGGATGCGGAAGGTATTAGATTAATGAGATTGTATTAAGGGACCCCACCATCCATAGTTTAATATTGAGATGAGGTAAACTGTGAGAAAAATAAGATTCTAAAACTAAAGTCATTAGAGTAAATAGGAGTAAACAATTCATAGAATATCGTAAGAATGTTACCTGAAATATGTTGTGTAGTGCTTCCATGACTGAGCATTGTTGCTATCCATATGCCTGAACAAATTTCAATAAAAAGAAAAAAAAAAAAAACAATTCATAGAAAATGAAGGTCAAGTTATGCCTTGAGAGGAAATATGGTAGCTTATTAGTGTTTAACTGGGCATGAAAATAGTAGAGGAGGGAATAGGACTCACTGTGGTGAAAGAATAGGTCCAGTAGAAGGCGGAAACTGAAACGTGTCGGCCTGGGAAATTAGTTTGCTGTTTAAATTTTGCACTCTAGAAATATTATTAACTGCTGGAATAATGAATTGGTGATGGAGCGAAGACTGAAATAAAAAGAAATTGAGCACATACCTCGCAAGTTGTGGTTTCTGAGCAACTTGTCTTGCTGTGCAATGGGTCAGGAGAGACGCCCATTGAGTATATATATATATATATATATTCACTGAAAAAACCATAGGTTTCAGGCACGTTATAGTTAGAAATTAGTATTTAAAAAACCTTTGAAATTCACTGAAAAAACGATAAGTTTCAGGGACGTTATAGTTAGAAATTAGCATTTAAAAAACCTTTGAAATTCACTGAAAAAACCATAGGTTTCAGGGACGTTATAGTTAGGTGGACATTTCACTCGTACAAAACCATAGAAATTCCACCGTTATAGTTAGTTCAGTTAACTATAACTCGCGCCCCGCAATGCACTGCTCATGACGTCACATATTACATCATTCATGGCATGGTCAGTGACATCACTGATGACATCTCAAATGAATTTCTAAGGTTTTTTAAATGCTAATTTCTAACTATAACGGGCCTGAAACCTATGGTTTTTTCAGTGAATTTCAATCGTTTTTTAAATGCTAATTTCTAATTATAATGTTCATTAAACTTATGGTTTTTTCAGTGATTTTAAATTATCATTCCACTCTCAACCTAGTGAAAACAGCCGATATCGCCAGTTTTCCAACAATAGCTTCCGCAAAAAAATTCGCCACAAATGAGAGCGACAGCTAACGCTAATAATATGCAGAGTTGGCGTTCCCGTGCAAAAATAACATGAAAACACCACTTCCCGATATTTTCAACAAGCAGCCAAATCTGGGGTGCGATCCAAAAACAGGCGATAAGCTGCGTTAGCAGTAAGAATTTAACATCTGCCTTTTACTGGTGTAAAGCAGGACGACTACCTACAGTGTGAAAGGGAGCCCAGCCCATAACCACATCTAAAGACCAACACATATCATAGAGCTACTGACCATGCAGCTCCGACACCCAAGAAGGCCACAACACCCACTGCCATCACCCTCAGGACCTCCCCCCCGGACCACCCCCCTCCCTACTACCACCGAGGCAGTGCAGAACAGAACAGCGGACCCTCCAAAAACGGCATGGTCCCTCAGCCACACAATAGCTGAATGTTGGGAGATGTGGCAACCAAGTATTTGTGAAGGACGCAAGTCACCCATCAATAAAAATGCACACAATACCAAGTGTAGCGGTGATGTGGTGGACAGACCTCACTATGCAGAGCACAACCCTCTCCATGTGGACATATACTGCTGGTGCTTGTAGTGTTGTGGACAATAGACGCAACCATGTTACCTCAGGCAGTGGGGAAGATCTCGGTCATGTAGCTGTGTTGTCTCCCCCTGGAAGCGGAAGCGGAATGGGCTGGTCCAACGTACCCCACTCCAGCGTAGGAGTATGAATAAATAGGCTGGGGCTCTGGGCGTGGTTCACTTGTGGGAAGGCCAAAGCGTCTGCCAGGGCGGCAGCCCTCACCCTGCCATGAGGCCTCCGCCGTGACCGCCGGCCTCCTCGACACAGGCCCCCTGCGAACCCAGCAGCAGAGCACCACAGACTTATGTCTGTACAGACTACTGCCTTCGATCTACACTGCGGACAGCAGGGCTCACAATTCAGATCGAGTCGCGATTGCAGATGACGCAGTCCAGTAGGCAAGACACATTGCATCATCGCTGGCTGCGCACATGCTGAGTGCCACACCTACCATTAACTCTATGCAGCTCAAGTGAATGCCACGTGGCTGTGGACTCTTCCTGACCACTGCCTCCGGCCTACACTGCGGTCAGCAGGGTTCACAATTCAGATTGAGTCGCGATTGCAGATGACGCAGTCCAGTAGGCAAGAGACATTGCATCATCGCTGGCTGCGCACACGCTGAGCGCCACACCTACCACTAACTGTATGCAGCTCAAGTCAACGCCACGTGGCTGTAGGCCCTTCCTGACCGCTCCCTCCGGCCTACACTGTGCTCAGCACGGCTCACAATTCAAATTCAGTCTTCATTCATTAATTTCAGAGTCCAGTAGGCAACTAACTATAACGTCCCTGAAACCTACATATTTCGACAGTGTATTCCATAAATGTTTAATCTTTTGTTCCATACACCTACACTGCGGTTAGCAGAGCTCACAATTTGAATTCAGTCTTGATTTATTTATTGCAGACAGAATTGTACTCTATGTCCTCGAATTTTGTAAACAGGAAGTGACTAAAAGCATTCTTCGATGTCTGTGCTGACTACTGCCTTCGATCTACACTGCGGATAGCAGGGCTCACAATTCCCATCGAGTCGCGATTGCAGATGACTCAGTCCAGTAGGCAACAAACATTGCTCCCAGTGCGGCTCGCCCGCACCACGCATCATCGCTGTCTGCGCACATGCTGAATGTTTCTGATGCCCCTATCTCAGTGCAGCACAACTCATGGACCCTTTATGATACAATGTTTTGTGTATAATTTCACATCTGCAGCCCCAACCTTAGTGCAGCACAAATCATTGACCCTTTATGATTGAATCTATGTGTCTGATCCAATGATTACTGTTGTACTTGTTGCCAGCACCAACCATTCCCAGAGGGCTGGCTTACACTCACCCCACACGCATCCAGCACAGACGTCACTGGACATGTGACCCTGGTAATAAAAATGAGTTGAGCGCACGTGCCCGTACCCAGTTCCACTATCTATCTGTGTCCGTGTGTTCATTATGTATGCAAGATGCCGCCCCTGGGCCCTACCACATTGCATTGTGCTGTGGACAGCGTATGCAACCATGTTACCTCTGGCAGTGGGGAAAACTTCGGTTATGTAACTTTCTCTCGGTCATTGTACAAGTATGTACGTAGAGACTGGATCATTAGAGTACTGCAAGGAGAGTGTATAGTGAATTTATAAGTGCTTGGGGATTGGTGGAGTAATTCTATAAGTACATATGTTGGCGCAGCCTAACCCCGAACACAAGCTTGACTCTAATTGGCTGCCCTCCATGTGCCAAAAACTGAAACTTAAACTTTCCATGGCCCTGTATTGCTACAGCTGCAACACTCCACTGAATGTGCAATAAACATTCATATCCACACATATGTGTCATGTTCACCATCTTTCATGTGTGGAACTATGGATGAATGTAGGGTCAGTGATTCCCCGTACCTTCCATGTTGGCCATGTTGTGGGACTTGTCTCACAGAGTGACACATTGGTGCTTGCGACCCGGGTGACGTCAGCACTACAACAGGGACACCCACATCAGTTGATTCCTCATACAGCCCAGGACGGAGCCACGCCCATGGCTCCGGAGTCATTCTTCACAGCCTCACGCAGTACTGGCATACGCCAGGCCAGTCCACTCCGCTTACGCTTACAGGGCAGGACAACAACGCTACATGGCCCAGATTTTCATTGCAGTGATCTGCTGGTCACACCCTAGTTGTCAGTACGCCACAGCCACTCCCTCACGGCTAGTATACACCCACACCACACCCATCCAGTCCACGCGTCACAAGACACGTGACCCTGCCAATATAAAAGACTGGGCGCACGTGCTCGACGCAGAGTTGCTCGCACCGGATACACTGCGGCCGGCACAGGCACACCGGCATGGGACGGTGACTTTTGGTCCTCTGAGGTACGGGTACATTAACTGCTGAGCGGGTGTGCAGCCTGCGGTGATGGCCTGTCCCGGCGGTCTGGACAGCTCAGGTTTTGTGTGCCCTGCTAGACCGCAGTGTAGGCCTGAGCCATCAGACAGTGCAGGCCTACCGCCACGTGGCGTCGCCTCGCTGGTCACAGAGTTAGTGGCACTGCAAGGGCTGAGCGGATGTGCACCCTGCGATGAAAAGCCCGGTGCACTGGTATGTCCTCTGCCATGGCAAAATCAAGACCCAGCACCAAATGTGAGACATGGTGGCCTGCGGAGCGGGGCTGCATGACATGCAGGGTGCGGTATCCGCCGGCCCAGGGCTTGGGGCTTGCAGCGGCACGTGGTAGGCCCTCTTTTCTACACGCAGGTTGCGAAAGGTGAGCAGAGAGGCTTGTTAGTGCAGCGGCGGGCAGTCACCTCCGGGCAGTGGGAGTGGATGGGGTGCAGCAGCCTGGGTGCGCAGCGGCGGACAGTCACCTCCAGGCAGTGGGAGTGGATGGGGTGCAGCAGCCTGGGTGCGCAACAGCGGCCAGACACCTCTGGGCAGTGGATGGGGTGCAGCAGCTTGGGTGCGGAGCAGCGAGCAGACACCTCTGGGCAGTGGAAGCGGATGGGGTGCAGCAGCCTGGATGCACAAAGGCGGGACAGAGAATTAGGCGTGTGCATTTGTATGTACTCTGCCATTACTGATTCCATACTACGTTTCAGATGAGTAAGCTTGAGGGCTCCACTATGTTCCGGCACGTGGTTGGAGACACACCGGTGACGGAAAGGTGAGCTGTGAGGGTTTTGTCCACAGTGTCGGCATTCACTGTCCCTCTCCATCTCTTCCTTTCTCTCCCTCACACTCTTTCTCTCTCCCTTCCTCTCTCTCTCTCACTCTATCTCTTCCTCTCTCTCACACTGTTTTTTTCTTTCTCTCTCTCTACTCTCTCTCTCTCTCTCACTCTACCTCTGTTTCTCTCTTCCTCTTTCTCACACTGTTTCTCTCTTTCTCTCTTTCTCTCTTCCTCTCTCTCACTGTTTCTCTCTCTCTTCCTCTCTCTCTCACTCTTTCTCTCTGTCTACCTCTCACTCTTTCTTTCTTTCTCTCTCTCTCTCTCCTTTGATGGACGCATGATGCACAATCTTATCTTGCTTTTTTGTCTAGCAGGCTGTGATTCACAGATTGACGACCCCCCTGACACGGACCTCCCGCCATGAGGCGATGACTTCAGTTCCACTGAGTTAGTGCCACCAGAGCTGAGCGTGTGTGCAGCCTGCGATGATGCGTGGCCATCCTGCAATCAACACCCGCTCTGAATTGTGAGCTCGGCTTGACCGCTTGTACGCAACTTGCACCTGAGGAGGTTGCTTCAGCACGTGGTGGACCCTCTTAGACACAAGCCGGTGGCGGAAGGTGAGCAGAGAGCCTTGTTTCTGCAGCAGCGAGCAGTCACCTCTGGGCGGTGCGAGTGGATAGTGTGCAGCACCCTGGGTGCACAAGAGTGGGCAGACACCTCCGAGCAGTGGAAGTGGATGGGGTGCAGCAGCCTGGGTGCACAGGAGCGGGCAGACACCTCTAGGCAGTGGGAGTGGATGGGATGCAGCACTCTGGGTGCGCAGGAATGAGCAGTCACCTCCGGGCAGTGGGACTGGATGGGGTGCACCAGCCTGGGTGCACAGCAGCGGGCAGACACCTCTGGGCAGTGGGAGTGGATGGGACACAGCAGCCTAGGAGTGCAGAGGCGGGCAGACACCTCTGGGCGGCGGGAGTCAATGGGGTGCAGCAGCCTGGGTGCGCAGGGGCGAAACAGAGAATTAGGCGTGTGCAGTTGTATGTACTCTGCCATTACTGATTCTATACTATGTTTCAGATGACTAAACTTGAAGACTCCACTATGTCCCGGCACGTGGTTGGAGACACACCGGTGGCAGAAAGATGAGCTGTAAGGATTTTCTCCACAGTGTCAACACTCACTCTCCCTCTCCATCTCTTCCTTTCTGTCACTCACACTCTTTCTCTCTCTCTCACTCTGTATCTCTTCCTTTCTCTCTATCACACTCTTTCTCTCTTTCTATGTCTCTTCCTCTCTCTCTCATTCTTTCTTTCTCTCTCTCTTCCTCTCTGTCTCACTCTTTCTCTCTCTCTCTCTACCTCTCTCTCACACTGTTTCTCTCTTTCTCTCTCACTTCCTTGTATCTCACTCTTTCCCTCTTTCTCTATCTCTCTCTCTCACTCTTTCTCTCTTTCTCTGTCTTCCTCTCTGTCTCACTCTTTCTTTCTCTGTCTCTTCCTCTCTCTCACTCTTTCTCTCTTTCTCTCTCTCTCTCCTTTCATGGACGCATGACACACAATCTTATCTTTCTTTTTGTCTTGCAGGCTGTGATTCACAATTTGTCGAGGGATGACACGCCATACCTGTACCTACTTTTATTTTGTTGTTTTGTTTAAATAAAATGTTTTATATGTAAATCCATAGATGACTGAGATTCTTATTTGTCCAACCTCACATGCATCTTCTGTACTATAATTGTGTGACATCAGCCAATTTGTTACGTTCCAGATTTCCTAACGTTGCTGTCGCATTTGTTTGTGTGGGGGGGAGGTAATGGGGGGACGGGGGGATGCAGACAAGGGGCTGGTGGCGGGGGGTGTCGGAGCAGTGTTGGGTGTCCGAGCTGCATGATCGTTGGCTCCATTGCATCTGTTGTCATTCACGTATGGCTCAGGGTGGGCTCCCTTTCATATTGCAGGTTGTAGTCCGACTTTACACCAGCTCAGAGCAGGTGTAAACTTTCTGCTACTAACGCACCTTATCGCCTGTTTTGTACTCTCTTCGACGATCTTGCTGGTGGTTGAGACACTTGCGAAGTGATGTGTTCGCTGCTTTTTGCACGAGAACGCCTACTATACATCTCATTAGCAATATTTGCCGGACTCATCCGTGACAATGCTTTTTGAGGTTGCTATCGCTGGTAAACTGGTGATATGGGCTGTTTGCTCCAGCTTGTGAATGGTGCGTTAAATTTATCACCATTTTGGTTGCGATAAAGTGCCGTTAACTCGGCAATATGTCCTTGAGAATATACCCCTCGGTGTTTGAAAGACTTAAGAAGTTCTCGAGTGCCGTGCTGAGAGCCGCGCACCCATCGCTTTCACAAGTTTGCTATGACAGGGCGGGAGAGAGCGAGGGAGAGAGACGGAGTGAGATAGCACAAGCAGCGCAAGGCCGCACGGGCACCTGGCTCCACATACCAACATGTGTGTGTGCATCGCCATCCGTGCACAGGCAATTTCCCCCACAATGCATCCCACACACATCTCAATCACAGAACATCAGCAATGAAGGCAATGTGGTACAAAACTCCCTCATACGGGTTCTGTGTCCGGTGTGTGTGGCGGGGTGATGGCTGCATGGCTGTGTGCCCCTGACACATCAGACTGCATAGGTGATGGGGCTGCATCAGATGTCGTCCAGCACCTATGCAAAAACAATGTCTGGCTCACAGAGGCGGAGCTTGCCAAAGGGATTCACCCCAGCACATAACACACCTTCTTAATTTCTAATTTACCTTCCTAGTTGGTATGCAGATTTCAAATGTCACAAACGCATGCAATTCTTTTCTTGTCACACAGTACATGTAATGCACCCCTTTCATCAAGAATGGAACCAGTAATGGCACAATTTCCCTGTTGCTCCACACATAAATCCATGTAAAGAAAACAAATCAGAATAGTTCCTAATTTTTTTTAGATTGCAAAACCTCTCTTTATTGCTTATTTTTGAACTTTCCATATAAACTGTTTTGTTAAGGACACATACAGGTGAAAAGTTCAAGGTATTGTATCAACACTTTCTAGAACATTCTACGACACGTGCAGGTTAAAAGTTCATCATTTTTTTAAACCTACCGATATTTTTTTGCAACATTTTCTCCAACATTTAACGGCACGTGGAGGTCAAAAGTTCACCATTCTTTCAAGTTTGAACTGCACCTTCCAAATACAATTAGCAGGTCTGGTTGAGCTGAGCAAATTTCATCCTATAATATGTACTCCACGTATAAACTGCTTTTTTATTAACCAATCACAAAGATGCTTTTCATCAAAACTAATATACACCCTACTTTTTAGGACACAATACATTTCATCTCCCAATCCGTTAACGTTTTGTATGTAAAAATAAAAGTAGTTCCCCATGTTTAAACATATCTCTTATTCTACGAATGGACTGCATGAGCTACAGACATTTATCCATATCTTCTAGCCATACCTTCAAAATGCTAGTGTGGATTGTAGGACATAGCTATGTTTTCTGGTGCAAGAGGTATGCAGAACAGAGACGTATTGACTTAGACCTAGGTTTACAAAATGTGTACATTAAATGGTTTGCACAGAGAGGATTGAAGTGGCACCAAGAGCTCCCTTTGGTTAAAACCTGTGTGCATCTCCAATTGTGCACTGTGGTGGTAACGACCTAGGCACATTGACTGGGTAGGTTTGGAAATGCTTATGAAGGACACCTTTGGACAATTGATGTTACTTTTGCCTCAAACTGTCTTTGTATATTCCAATATATGCCAAAGACAGAAGTGGAAATGGTCAAACCAATTTTGTCATAACATTGAAAAATCTAGGAAGAATGTCAACAAAGCATACCTCAGAGACCATAGAATGGGGTCGATTTACAACAACAACATACGTTTTGATATTGCTGATATTTACAGAAGTGATGGAGTACACTTCACAGATGAGGGAAACCGAATTTTCCTTATTAACCTGAAGCTGTGCATTCGCACTTACATGTAGCTCCAACTAATAAACAGAAGGGCTTTTTTTAGAGCCGCCTTATATTCCCAATTTCGGCTCGCAGAGTGTCAGCTGCGATTCGGCTAGCAGAGGGACACCTGCGGGCCTTCGGGCAAGCTCGCAGAGGAAGAGCTGCGGCCCGTGGGCTCAGCTCGCAGAGGGAGTCCTATGAGCCGTCGGCTCGCAAAAGCTCAGCACCGTACCGGCTCGCAGAGGGAGAGCTGTGGTCTGACTCGCAGAGGGAGACCAACGGGCCAACAGGCCTGCTAGCAGACACACAGCTATCAGTAAACGGGCTGGCTCGCAGAGATACAGCTGCGACCCCTCCGCGCTGCAACCCGACGGGCTAACTCGCAGAGGGAGATTAATGGGCAGATGGGCCTGCTAGCACAGACACAGCTACGAGCTAACGAGGTGGCTCACAGAGGTAGAGCTGCGGGCCCCACGGCTCGCAGACACAGAGCTGCGAGCCGACGTACTGGCTTCTAAAGGCATAGCCGCGAGCTGATGATGTGGGGAGAGGGAGCGTAAAAGGAGTATCTCGCACAGACAGACCTGCGGGATATTTTCAGTATTGCCTCGCAGAGGTAGAATTATGGATCCGATGCCTTTTAGAAGGAGAGATGCGAGCTGACGGACTGAGTCACAAAATGGCTCACAGCTCGCAGTCGCAGAGCTGCGAGCCGACGGACTCGCTTCTAAAGGCATAGCCGCGAGCTGGTGATGTGGGGAGAGGGACCGTGAAAGGGGTATCTCGCACAGACAGAGCTGCTGGTATATTTTTAGTGTTGCCTCGCAGAGGTAGAACTACGGACCTGATGCCTTGTAGAGGGAGAGTTGTGAACTGACGGACTGAATCACAAAATGGCTGCCAACACTTCCTAGTTTCAACAGTTTGCAGCCAATCAGCCGCAAGCTCGTGCTCGTAACGCTTCAGCCAATCAGATGTCAGAATTCTTAAATATCAATATCTGGAAAATTTGATATTTCTCTAAAACTACTGAACGGATTTACCCGATTCAAACAAAAGCGTGCTTTCTGGACCAAGACCTTTCTCTGTGCCAAATTTGGCATAATTCCGTTCAGCAATTTGACCTGTAGCCTTGTCCAAAGTTTCCTATGGAAATTGCATGGAGAAAACACGTTTTGGGACCCCCCTTTTTTCTTAGCCCCCCCTTTACGAATCCCTCCCAAACGTTTAGGATAGCAGCTGACCTGAAAAGAGGAACTTTTTGGAAAATTTCGTAAAGATTCGTCAAACGACGCCAAAGTTATAAGCACATCTAAAAATGCTTTTCCTATGGAAACGTGGTCCTAACTATAACTACCTACTGGCGACCGCCAGTAGGTAATATATATATAGAGAGAGATATTCAATGAAAAAAACCAAAGGTCAAAGTAACCTTAGAGTTAGGTGAATTTGTCAGTGACAATGTTAACGTTTTGATTAAAAAAAACACAGAATTTCAGAAATTCCCCAGTTATACTTAGCAGAGCTAACTATAACTTGCGCCGTTGCCTTGAACTGCTTATGACCTCACATATTACATCACTCATGACATATTCTATGACATCATTAGTGACATCACAGATGACATTATCCAAGCTTCTTTGGTAAACTCTACTCTATAAACTAGAATGGGGTCAGAGACTTGAAAGTAAGTACAAAATAGTTCAGAATAATATGAAGCATCATCATTGCCATCAAAGATAAAAGTCCCTTAGGTGTAGCCAGTATGTATTATGTGCAACATTGACACTTTACCATCCACTTCACGGGTAGTTAGTTTATATTAACAATCTACCACAGATATATAGGAAATCCTCATTGCACACGCTGTTCAATATGTACAACTGTTCAGAGAAAGCCAGGTTCCTCAAAATACTCAACATCTGTTCCAAAATTAATGCTCTACTATGAACAGTTTTTATCTGTATCAAACTCCTCACAGTCACTGAACCTACATTGTGAAATGAAGTGGATATGAGTAGAAAAGTGAGTACTGTAAACAGTGTTTACTCTATGGAGAGAGTGTACTCTGTGCCACAATGTTCACAGACAGTGAAACTCTCATGAGAAATACACCACAGAGTATTAAAAAGTATCTGCTAATAACAATGAACACTCTATGCAACACCAGTCAAAAAAGATATGATTCACTTAAATTAACCAAGATCTACAGATGCTAAAGGTCATACTACCTTCAGCCTTCATACTGTGGTGGAAACTTTACAGAAAACCCATCGCCTGAAGCAAAAGAAGCACATGTACATAGGTTGGTACCTGGTGCGCACAGTCTTCTGTGCTATATGGAAATTGTCATGCTATCTAATAACTCAAGGCTGCTTATAATATTTAGTATCTACTATGTAGAATCTTTGCCCTCTAATAAACTTTTTCTGCAGAACCAAAAAACGTGTGTGGAGCATACTGGTCAGGAGTCAACAACTATCATCTGCACACAGAGTTACACTTCAATTCAAAGATTTATAACAGGTTTAATACCTCTGTACCCCTGTGATGCATTAGAAGCAAATGCAATTTGTAAAAAGTTACACCCATTAGCTGGACATAGGCTGTACAAAATTAGGTAGAAAAATAATATGGTAGTTAACTGCAACTATGTAAGCTATAAAAAAAACTAGCACAGTCATTGGATAATGTCATTAGTGATGTCATCGATGATTTCACCAATGATGTAATTTGCAATGTCATCATTGATGTCATAAATGATGTTATAGAACATGTCATAAGTGATTTAACATGTGAAGTAATAAGCAATGCATGGCGCGAGTTATGGTTAGCTCTGCTAACTTCTACTGGTGAATTTCCGTGTTTATTGAGTTCAAAACGTTAATGTTGTCACTGACATATTCACCAAACTATAGTGTTATTTTAACCTTTGATTTTTCAGTGAATAGATAGATAGTTAGATAGACAGACAGACGGACAGATGGACAGACGGAGGTACAGATATATAGATAGAAAGATAGATAGATAGATAGATAGATTTATTTATTACAATGTGGCTTTTGCTGGCTTTAAATGTTTAAAGTTTCAAGTGCTTTAATCTCTTCTTCTTCATCATGGCATAGTATATGATTCTTTCAGTGCAACAGGTGGAAAGACAGGTGAAGCAGAGAGTGAACATACTTGTTAATCTAGTCATTTCCTCATGGATTTTTTTTTTTTAATTGATCTTTATTGATTTTCAGCAAGTTATACAAATAAACTTCATCCAACATACTAGGCTTGGTTTTTCAGCACTGGTTACAGAAGCAGCTGTGGTGGAGTGTCACACATTTACTCAATACAGTAGTCTTGAACCAGAATTGTCAATTTATACCACAAGCATAAACTTTCTATACCCATCAGTTAAACTGCTGACTGCTCAGGGATTACCGTACTCAATTGCCTTATGTTTGGGATTAAGGTCTGGTTACATGCGGTTGGTTGCAGGTGACCAGGTGCAGAATTAGGGTACGCTAGTAGGGGGGAGCCCTGTGATCCGCATGTGCATATGTGCTTCGCATACCCTACCAGTACAGAACGAGGGTGTGCAGGCGGTGAGGGTTCGCATTGTGTGCGGCGATTTCACGTTGTCTGATATTAAAAGTGCAGGGTAAGGATATAATCTATGTTATAACTGAATTGATTGTGTGCAACTTAGTTTCAATGCCAGTTAGATATTCGTGCCATTGTGCGGGGTTGGCTGGCGGTGGGATCCCAGGTGTGTTGGATAAGTGTGTCTCGTGCTCAGCGACGAGTGCTCTGTGGAGATCCTGAAGCCATGATTGAATGTTGGGGCCCGCCTGTGACTTCCAGGACATAGCAATTCTGTACTTTGCCAGCGCCAGTGTCAGGTCCAAGAATTTATTGAGATTCTTGCGTGATGCGCTGCGCTTTGTTATTCCTCACAGAAAATGCAGTCCCTGGGGTGTTATCTGGGTGCCCGCTGCCTCCGTCAGTGTACCAGCTACCTCATCCCAGGATGGCCCAAGGCGTGGGCACGTCCAAACCATGTGGGGGAACGTTGCTTCTGGGGTCAGGCATCTGGGGCAGACATCAGACGAAGTAGCGTACATGGGTGCCAGCCTATGCGGTGTTAAGTACGTATGGTGGAGGTAATTGAATTGTGTGTACTTCAGCCTGGCATTCGATGATATAACTTTAGGGTGGCTTGTGCATTGTGTCCATTGTTTGTCGGTGATGCTGACAGACAGCGCCACATCCCAGTATTCGCACAATGGGGCCAGTAGGGGTGTCGGGTTAGGTCTAAGTGAGTTGTAAATTGCCGTGATCGCCCACCTACCCCGTCCGTGTGTTAAAAGTTTTTGCAAAGGCTGAGATGTGGTGGGATCGTTACGAGCGTTTCCCCAAAGATAGAAGAAATGCTGTGACAGTGTGATATGAAGCAAGAATGTCCCTGGCGGTATCCCATAGTCGTCCATCAGACCCGTGAAGTCCTGTAATTGCGAGTCTGCATACAGGTCTCCCCAAGTGTCCAGACACACTGCTCTCCAGGCCTCGAGGACTGGGCGCTTATGGCAGGTATAAATTCCGGGGAGCATCTCCAGCGGCATGTTTGGAGCATATGGCGCTAGTTGCCCATTAGTTAGTACATATTTTAGCCAGCAGCACCTTGCTGCCAACATTAATAAATTGCCCTGTTTTTTCTGTAGCGTGGTGGCAGAGCCTGACAGCCATTCGATCATGGCTGGCTGTTGCAGTGTCATCGCCCAGAGGGGAATTTCTGCCAAATTGCTATTCGCGAGCCACCTCATGGGCCACTGTAGCTGTGCAGCGGCATAGTAGTGTTCGTAGTTCGGCGCCCCTAGACCCCCTTCAGATAGGGGGAGATACAGTTTGTGGAGTGCCACTCTAGATCTCGAGCCCCCCATATCAGGGAGACAAGGAGTGATTCCAGGTCTTTAAAAAAACTTGCGCGGTAGTCTATAGGGGAGCGTCAAAAAGAAGTATAGGAGCCAGGGGAGTAGGAGCATCTTGGAGATGGCAATCCGCCCCATGGGAGATAAGGGTAAACCCGACCAGAATGGAAGGGCTGCATGGGCCTTAGCGATCGCCTTTCCCAAATTACTGTCTATGAGATCCACCTGGGAGTGGTAAATTTGGACACCCAAGTATCTAAAGGTATACCATTTCAACGGCATTCAAGGTAAAGCATATCTCTGATCCTCAGACAGTTAACCCGTAGGCCCAAGACACTGGCATGGTCATCCAGTAACCCCATTAGTCCCCGCAGAGCTGCAATCTGGCCACGCAAGTAGATCAACGCATCATCTGCATAAAGAGAAACTATGTGCCACTGACCGTATGCTTGTATACCCCAGTCTAATACCCTATGACACAGTTTGCATGCCAGGGGCTCCATAGCTAACGCAAATAGAATGGGTGATAAAGGGCACCCCTGTCTGGTCCCGCGTTCTATTGCGAACGATGGGGAAATTATTCGGCTGGTCTTGACCCTGGCCTGTGGCTTTGTGTTTAGTATCTTCACCCACCTCAAAAAATTATGGCCTATACCAAAATTAGCCAATACTGTTAATAAGTATTGCCATTCCAAGGTGTCGAACACCTTTTCAATGTCTAGAGCAGCTATCCAAGGTGTTGCATTTTCCAACCAGGCCCTTCTCTAGCAATTTAAATAGGTGGGGAAGGTTCAGGCCAGTGTTCCGACCTGGAATAAATCCTTTCTGGTCCTCGTGTACCAGCATCTGCACTGCATCGAGTAGCCGATTGGCTAAAATCTTTCAGAAGATTTTATAATCAGAATTGAGAAGGAACAAGGGGCGGTAGAAGCCCATCTGGAGTGGGTCCCTACCCTGTTTGGGTAGCACGACCGGTACTGCCTCACGCAAGGAGGGCGGGAGTTCCCCCCTTTTGAATGCTTCTTCATACATGATGGATAACTGGGGAATGAGATGTTTGGCAAAAGTGGAGTAGAATTCCGATGGCCATCAATCTGCCCCTGGAGCCCTGCCAGTGGGCAATTGTTTGATAGCATCTCAGATCTCATCTGTGGAGATAGGATCTTTGAGCAGTGCATATTGAGTTTGTGTAACCTGTGGGAGATGGACATGGGAGAAAAATAGCCGAATGAGTGAGGGGTCCTCAGTTTCAGGAGCTTGATATAGGGAAGTATAGTAACTGTAAAAGGAATGGTTAATTGCTTCCTGGGTGTTTACTAAGCGGTCATCGGTCGTGTATATCACCGTTTTGGGGGGTTGTGAAGTGTTGGTTTTTAGTAGCCATACCAGCATTTTGCCCGCTTTGTCCCCTTCAGTGTGTCCCCGGGTCAGATATTGTTTATAGTCTAGTGCACAAAGGCTGTCCAATGTCTCTTTGTATGCAAGTCGAGCGTTAGAAAGTGAGGGAATGATGTGTGGGTCTGTATGGGAAAGCCGTTCACAACGCAGAACTTCAGCCTCATGTCTGTGAAGTTCTTTCTCGAGTGTCATGCGGGAACCGTAAACCGTTTTAATGGCGTGTCCGCGGAGAACAGTTTTGAATGCATCCCACTCTATTCCTGCATTCAATGCAGAGCCTGTGTTTGTCTAAAAGTACATGCCAATAGATTGCGTCAGAAAAGCGCGAATCACTGCATCTTTAAGTGCAGCAATGGGGAGTCGCCAGGTCGGTATCCTAGCTTTATGTGCGCCGAACACCAACTGTAGTTGCAAGGGGCTGTGATCAGAAATCGTCTGGGCTAAGTGCTCTGCACGGGGTACTCTAGGCAGGCCATTAGCCGAACAGTATATCACATCTATCATCGTATGAAGGTCATAGATCATGGAGTAATGTGAGTAAACCCGCGTAGTGGAATGTTTGCTGCTCCATGCTTCGTGTAGATGCATATTATTGGCCCAATCTTTCATGTGTTGTGCTAGACTAATAGATTGCACACCCAGAAGCGGCGGCCATGAGCGGTCCAAGGCGAGGTCATGTACAAAATTGTAGTCCCCACCCCAGTATGCTGGTTCTGTGGGATCGCCGAGCAGTGACGGTGTGATTGTCTGCAGGAACGAGGCTTGCCCTGAGTTTGGAGCATATAAGGAAACCAATATCAGTAAAGAGCCATCCAAGAAGCCCTCCAAGATTGTATAGCGACCCTGAGAGTCCACCCAGGTGTGTGTTATCTGTAAGGGAACACCCGGTGCAACCCAAATCAAGGTGCCCCTGGCGTACCCTGAGTATGTGGTGCCCACCACTGTGCCCCTCCACGTTTGCGAAGCGATGAGATGGTTTGTGTGGTGAGGTGTGTTTCTTGTATCAGCGCAAAGGAAATCCTGTGACTACGTAAATATTGATAGACCTTATGTCGTTTAGAGCATCCAGCTAGGCCCCTCACATTCCAGGTTAATAAGATATAATCATTGTTACCCATCCAAGTATCAGCCTGTAAAGAAGCAGAGCAGGGACTGAACCCAAACCTCCATCTCCCACTATCCGAGCCCCCTCCCAGTACCTGCCCCCCAGCAGCAATTGCATTAACAATACCCATCTAGTATAATGCATAAGGCATATCAAGGTGAACAGATCGCAATAAACATTAAGAATGCCAACACCCCACCGCAGGCCGGCTTGCCAACAGGCAATTGGACATCTGCACTGAAATGCAACTAAGCAGAACAAATAACAACAGTGAAGGAAAGGAAAGAAAATACATTCGGCAATGTGTTATAGAGAAATCACACTGTAAAAGAGCAGAGAGAAAAAGAAGAAAAAAGGAAGATGAAAATGTGAGAATGCTATATCAGCCACTTATCGTGTGTGGAGGCATGGCAAGACTGCGTAACATCTACATCAGGGCCGCCATTCACAGTGCATGTCTGTTTCAACCAAAGTACAAAGGAGTGATCATAGCCAGGGTGCGGTGCACCGTGCTCCGTAGTGGTGTGACAAAGCTGCTGGTCCGCAGAAGTCCTTTGAATCGCAGTATAGGACATCACCCTAGCACATCAGAAGTTTGTGGGGTGACCACCGGGCCTCCACTCTGACAGAGCTGCATGCTGTGATGCAGTCAGTGGTAAAGTTTGGTCCAAGGCCGTGTCCGAGTCAGACTCAGATCTGGGAGGCGACGTGGAGTTACCAAACAGTTCCGCTTGTTTGATAGCTTGTTCACGTTCACTTGCCGCCTGGGTTCCTGTCGGGTGCCATGCTCCTTCCCTGCCACAATGTCTGAGTGGGCCTGCCAGTTGCCATGGCTGTCGAAGTGCCGCCGAAGATGCAGGTGGGGCATGTGCAAACCCATTCTGGTCTATTCAGGACCAAGCCTCTTCAGGAGTAGAGCAGAAGATATTACTGTCTTTGTATCGGATGCGCAACCTGGCAGCATATTGCAACGAGTATTGAATCTCGTGGTCCCAAAGGCATTTATTAACATCCAGGTAGGAGGATCTGTGGTGCTGCACTGATAGTGTATAGTCCGGGTAGATGTGTACCGCAGCATTTTCCACCTGCCATGGTCTGCGGGCCCTGGTTACCTGGAGGATATGATCCCTGTTGCGATAGTTGAACAGCCTCACCACCACGGGCCTGGGGGCATTGCCCGGGCACGGGGGGCCCCTGGGCTCTCTGTGTGCCCTCTCGACCGAGAAGAACTTGGAGATCCTACCCTTCAGGATTCCTGTGGGAACCAGGAATCCAGATACAGCTCCATGCTTTGGGCTTCGATTTGCTCCGGTAGGCCCACTATCCGTACGTTGTTCCTATGTGATCTACTCTCCTGGTCCTCCACCCGGCTCTTCAGGTATTCCACCTCTAGTTGGAGGGTTTTAATCTGCTCCGTAGCTGTGGACACAGTGGGCCGCAATGATGCCAGGGCCGACTCCGATTCCTCAACTCTATCTTTCAGTTTTTTGTGGTCTTCTCTCAAGAACCCCATTTCTACTCGCAACAAGTCTATCTTGGGACCCAACGTGGACTTGATATCCAACACCGCTGCCATCAGCTCGTCGAACTGATGCGCGTGATCCACAAGGCCTGCATGGCTCAGGGCCGGTGCCTGCGCATTACTCTCTGCGGTGGGAGCCTGAGAGGAGGTGTTGGTTGGATGGGGCTGTGTCTTGTCCAGTCTGGGCTTGCCCATTTTTGCAGTCAAAGTATGTATCGTTGTGCAGGTGCTTGCACTATCAGGGGTGGCACCCAGAAGAGAATCTGCACTGCCGACCCGTTATTGAGTGGCCTTTCAGTAAGGCCTGTGCCACTGGCACGTGCTAGAGCAGGGATGTAGTGTCCTGGTACAGCAGCGCATGGCCAGAGCAAACCTCCAAGTGACTCACGGAGCGTGTGCGTCAGGACAGCTGTTGCTTACAACGCAGTTATTCCTCACTGCAAGGGTGTTGTCCATAATGCCCCACCTGTGTGCTATCCGCAGCAAGATAAAAGTGTGGGTGTACACAGCAGTTCACATAAGGCTCAAATCACGGTGATGGGCGAGTGGGGGGAGAGTTGCTCAGGGTAATGGTCATGATCAAATCGCCCTAAAGGGGAAGATGGTATCCTGGTGCCCCCTCTTCGCCCAGCAGAAGCAGAACATGTGGCACCAGCAGCAGGTCCACCATTTTGGGATCCAGCGTCTTCCTCAAGCACACCCCAAGGCCCAGCAACTGCTCCCAGATACAGAGTGTGCAGGCCATGTCGATGCTCACTGAGCAGGCAATGGACATATCCCCAAGTACCTGTCGTCTCACAGCTGGGGGCCCCTAGCGTGGCACCCCCGGTGTCGATCACAGAGGGGGGAGAACAGTTCTGATGAGGCCGCGCCCCCTTCTAGCTCCAGATATCAGGGCTGGCTGATCCCTGTCTCACGGGCCGTCCACAGCAGCCCTCGCGAAGCCAGCAGGTCCAGGGAGAGACCTCCCCAGCGCACGAGACCAGTCACGGGAGGCCCGCAGGGGTGCGGGTGGGAACAGCAGACAGGAGGGCTCAGGATTTTATCTCCGCCGGGAGCAGGGCCCGGTGCCACGAGGCCGCTGAGCCGCACCCAATACCCCTGCGGGGATGAGCAGTCATCAATTCCTCACCTCGCGGTCCAGCCGGGGGAGAGGCAGGCCGGCCGGTCCCGTCTCCAATGAGTCCTCCACCGCAGGCACAGAGCGTCCGTCACAGGCAGCAGTCAACAGCAGGAATGGATGTTGTTCTCCGGCGGTAGTGACGAGCCTGCCCAGCCGGACCTCCACATGCTCCAAGCCATCACGCCGTCAACCGCTCCCCGCAGCCTCTGAAACGGCCAGTTTTCGCCATCTACTGTCGGCATGATAATCAGGGGTGTCCAGCAGCTTTCCCCTCAGCATACAGCGGGTTGGTGCACGGTAAGTTCAGGATTTAGCGGCGGGCCCAGTGCGGAGCTATTCACTGTGCGTCCGCACTTGCCGCCATCTTGGCCATGCCCCGTCATTTCCTCATAGATATTCAAGCATCTGTGCTCTCCAGTTTACAGTTTTCTTTGTGTAACACTATTTGCCCTCTTAAGTCCATATAACTATCTCTACATTGTGCAAACTCAAGCCATATTCTAAAATAGCAAGTGATAGTTTATGGTGTTACGACCTGGGAGGGTCATATGGGAGGTTTAGGTGAGCTAATATACAGTCTCCACCCAGTTAAAGCTGTAAGCTGTGATTTGAATAAACTCAAATCTACAATTTTTTGTGAGGGGGAAGAGGTATAGAGAGTAAAAGAAGAACAGAGACAGGCTATTCTTTAGGCAAAGATGAGAATGTACTGATTAAGCATTCCCATAAGGGGACTTTGTCGGTATACGTAGCAACGATGCTTTCCTCAGGGAGGATAAACAACAGCTGGGTGATGTGCATGATATTCAACCTATCAGTGTGGAAGAGTATAAGCATGTTGTGATAAAATACAATGACTTACTTCAGGATTGGAGGGGAAAGGGGCCATTGATTATGAAGATTATTGTTTTTTGAGGCATGATAATCCAAAAGATCCCACTCAGTATCCGCTCCTTAAAACCACACAAATCCTCTCAAATGCATAGGATCTGCTGGCTGACAAATGGTCACCACAATTGATGCTTATTGGAGAATGCTGTTATGTACATCAATTAGTTTTGTTCCATGTTTGTACTGTAACTGACATTGTATGTGCCTGACAGCACTGATTTCTTTCTTAAAGATGCAAGACTTGAAGTGGATTGCACCTTTGTTATGCTCATGCTAGATGGTTGCTCTTTATCTAGTATCAGAACACGGGTTGTGTATAATATCACTGATCTTATTCAAGATATGGGTATGCCTCATAATGTTCCAATATAAAATTACCTTATACCATAAAAATCCTAAATGCTAAGATCAAAAATAAATCCTAGCACTATCACTTTCACTATGAATTGAATGTCTTTAAGGTGATTACTGAAAATCTCACAAAATCCATCCTATAAAATGTGTGTGCGTATAACACAGAAAATTAAACGTAAATAAATGAGTTGGATAATAATTAACTAGAAAACATATCTCTGTGGTAATTTACTGTTTGTATTTGGAAGACGTACAAAACAAATACGGTCTGGCAGCCCAAATTAAAACTTTAAAAATCACAATCCTCATGTCAAATTACTTAGAGATCCTAGGTCTTTGCCTTATGCCCAAGATGCTCATGAGATATGGTGGGTTTGCCCATCAGTTTCTGACATTGTCCCAAACTAGTGAGTTACCAGAGTGTTGTGGGTACGTACACCTTGGGAAATATAGAAATCTTAGCTCTCTGTTCAATATATTTAATATGTGAATATAGAAGTAATAGAATCTGTAGTCAAGTCAACATCTTTGGTTAAAAAAAATCATCTATTGCTGCAAATTCGGTCATTGTAAAAAATAAACTTTAGCAATCAACACCCACCATTGCTAAGAGGCAATTTCCCGCCTCATCCATTCTCTTCCATTTCTATTTGCCATAAAGTCCGTAAATTAGAAGGATAACATTTGAAAATGGTATTGTTTGCCCCACAAGTGGAACTACTATCAGGTTCATTATTGTCATGCCTTTTTACATAGTTTTCCATTATATAAGCAGGTTGGCTCTCATCCCAGGGACTTAACTGAATCGTTGTAGCATATGTAATGTAAATATGTAGTTTCAGTGAAGCAAGGACGCAGTAAGGCCTTCATTTCAAGGCTTCTTTTAATTTTGATATGGCCAATAACGGGTTTTATAAACTCAACTGAATAATGAGATTCTTGGTAATTGTGCAGAGTTCATGTCTTTCACTTGAAGAATCTATCAGCATGAAGCAGGTGGAATCTTTGGGCTAAATACTCGGCTTAAATGAGGAAGAGGACCGGGACCAGAATTTCCAAATAACTTATTTCTGACTGATTCCTTAGTGACTCCCTGAGTGGCATATGCCAGGCGGTGGCGGTGCAGCCCAGCCTCACACATTCACAATACATATTTGACATGATGGACTAGCTTTACGAATACTGCATGTCAGATAATCGAGCCTCAGGGCTTTTCTGTTGTGCATCCTCGTGCCCCTATCAGAGGTAAGGTTAAGGTTAAGGAAGGGGGTGAGTCTTAGCCCTAACCTGGTCTCCGATGAGGTAGAAGCTTGTTCAGCTATGAGACCAAGAGACCAAGTGATAGTTTTTCATTGGGAAAACGTCCTTATCTTGAGGTGCACTGTTTGTGGAGCCGTTCAGATACAACTGAGCCCAAGACATGCAGAGAAGACTCCTCAAGACCTGGCTCTTCGATCAGTAGCAGCACCACCCCCCTCTTCCCCCAGCGCCTTGAGACCCTCGCGGGTATGTAGTGCGCTTTATAAGTGACATGATTGATTGATTGATTGATTGAGAAGGGCCGTGCTGTGTTAAGATAAGTAATCTCTTCAGTTGCCTCTGCTCCATACCTTCCCTACCTACACTCCATCCTCCTGTCTCAGAGCCCGTTAAGGGCATACCCAGCACAGCCCTCACCCATTATATTATTCTGATTAAGCCATTGGTTGTAAACATCTTCATTTTTATTATGCACATCAACATGAAACATGCAGTGGGAGGCCTCCTTCGCTGTTGTTTCATGGTGATGTGCATCCAGTGCTAGAACTGGAAACAAATTATCCTGGTATTTCATAAATAGGGCATTAAATTATGGCAATAGAGTGGTAGAGGAGTGATGGAAAAAAATATACTTGATAATCAATTTATACGTTTATTGTTTTTAAGCTGTTGGAAAGTGGCAAAAAGGACAAATGTGACGTATATCTGTTCTGTTTTACTTAACTGGTCACACACAGGCTGTGTTTTGAAATATCTTACAGGGTGAAGGCACCTACCGGACAGATCTTTGGGTTCCCAGCAATTTCCAGGGCTTAATAATGATAAGATACTTGATGGAGGAAAATGTTTTTTTATCCAGCCACAGCTTTGACACTTCCTAGAGTAGCATAGAAGGTTTATAAGTCGTTTCAAAGTTCAATGTGTGACATAAAGATTTGGATTTAGTGTTGCTAACTAAGGGGGTTACTGATTTTGTCATAGAAACCTTTTAGGGACTCAGTAGTTCATAAGTTACATTCCCTCTAATAATGTACATTAAGCTATGAGCTGCATGCAAACTGCAAAGCATGGGTTTAGAATCCTATTTCGTTTCATGGTTTCGTTATTCAAATGTTGCTAAAATGGATTCTTTTAAGTAGTAATAGTCTTATTAGTGCAGACAATCCTAACCACCACATTGGCCTTGATTACGCGTGGGCCAGTAAATTCCAACCCTTGTGAAAACCTCTGTTTACACACGGATCAGAATGACAAGTTTGGCTGTATTTAACGCATTTGATAATTATTGGATGCGTTAAACACCTCAGCTGCTGTTAATCTTCGGCAGGTTAAACCTGCTGAAATTTAACTTAGGAAATTGTATGGTATGTGCTGTATCATGCATATTTTGTTTCATTAAACACCAAAATCCACATGTTATTCCCCACAAATTTGTGATAGGTGCTATTTATCGCACATGATAAATAACAAACCTGTGGCATCATTATTTATCATGTTTGATAAATAACGCCTCAACTTGTAATCAGGCCCATTACGTTTTAAATCCTGACTAAGGGGCCAATTACAATGCAGCTCGTAATGGGCCGTTCAGTTTCCTTTCCGACTGCCTCATTACGATGGCGGCGGTTAGAAAGGAAACCGACCAGTCATTCCGGCTGGCTTCTGACGGGCTCAGAGAGCCCATCTGCCAGTCGGAATCCTGCCTGTAATCTCAAGGGTGGACCTTTCCGCCCTAGAGATTACGATGACGGTTTCCGACATCTATTTCATGCCGGCCTGTCCGACATGGAAACCATGTTGGAAAGCACCTTTGGGGGCCCCCAGCAGGTCCCCCTTGGGTGAACGGCCTCTGGTGCCCCCCTGTTGATCCCTGCACCTTGTGGCCAGCACATTGAGGTGCCTGCCACGGGGTGCAGGGATGAACCCCACCTCCCATTTCTCTGTGGGAGCATGCATTATGGCCGGTTTACGGGAAGAATGCATGCTGCCATAGTGAAATGTAGGAATGCGACCTAACAGTGTTCAGTCGCATCCGAATGAGGCAGTCGGGACCACCGACCGGGTGTCGTTAAGTCCCATTACTGATGCGGTGTCGGGCGGAAGTGATTCCGCCCCACATCGTAATTACCTCCTTTGTGTTTCTCCAGACCAAGCACCTTGTATCCATTGTTATCTTATCTAACATTTCCTGTTCATTGACTACTATTTGTATGCTACTTTGCCTCCATATGACATCTACGTGATGTAAAGCATACTGACACCCCACATTGGAAAGAATATTGCTATAAAAGAAATGTGAAATAAATTATTAGGAGCAATATGAATCATTGTTAATGTAATTGCTCATGCAGACAGATAAACCAGACATTTTTACAGTGTATGCATATCTCCTTCATACGGGGATGAAACAAAGTAAAAAACCTGCCTCCAAATTATATTTTCTGTTTAGCACTTGCGAAGTGATAACAAGCTGGATGGCTGTCTTTCCTTCTATGGCATTGGACTCAAGGGTTTAGGCTACAGCTAGTCCCCAAGCAGGATCAGGCTCGAACAGAGGAGGGCTGATGGCCCTCTAAAGGATGTCTTTTGGTTATGCCTAGCTAGAGTACACAACAAACAGAAAGAGCATATCATACATATGAATGTGAAAGGGGCAGTGTAAGCAGATGACACATGGACTACCTGAATCATGCACTGTGAGTATATTGCACAAAGCAGCCTCAAAGATGCTTGCAATGAAGTGTGAGCACATTGCACAAAGCTCCAAAAAGCATGCAGGCATTACACATCCTAACTAGGGCAGTATCTTACTGAGTTCCATCATAATATACTGTGTGCTTCAAAGCACAGTTTCATAGGCACATGGGAAAGCAATGAATTTATGGCTAGATTTATTAAGGAATTTCGTTGTCTTTGCGTCACGCAACATGACACAAAGCAGCACAATTCCTTAATTCAGATTTTTCCATGGGTGGAGCATGGGCGACATGTGTATCCACCCCTAAATGTTACGCAATTCCAGATTTACAAAAGTTTGGAAACCTGGGATTACTTCAAATTGGTACGCTTCCCAGATGATGACATAACAAAGAGAAAAAAAACTTTTTTCTTCTCAACATGTTCTGCATCATGTATAGAAAGAGGAAAATGCCTCTTTGGATTGCTTTTGTGCAGAAACATGTCCCTTCCTGCACAAAAACAATCCTGCTTGTAACATAGGCACCTCTGCACTATGGTACAAGGGTGTCAGCATTGGAGCTAGGAAGCACACAGTGCACCAGCACAAGGAGAGAGCAGAAATGCTCAACATCTTTGTAAATATGGAGCATTTCTGCCCTCTCCCTTTCATGCAATGTGGTGCAGCAAGGTTCCTTGCTGTGCCACGTTGCATGAAATAAAAATAAATGTGCTACCTAGTCACTGCATGATAAGCATCTAACTTCTTGTGAGAACAGTAATGTTCATATCTGTCTTGTAATGCCTATACACCACTCACCTGTACCCAGCTAACATGACATTCTCTCATTGTCTGAGAAAGCCAACTTAGTTGGCTATTTGTGCTCTTGTGGGCTGAGTCAGCCAAGAAACACACATTTTGTATTTCTTGACACTATGCACTAGCAGACGGAGTCAAGAAGTAAGCTATTAAATAACTGCTCATTATCATGACACATCATGTTCACAGAAGTACATAGAGGGGAAATATCTATTACAGCGCAGGCATTACATCGTAGTGCCTTTCAAACACAGTCAGTACAACGACTACGACGTTAACAAGAGTTCCATTACAATGAAAGCAATTACAACAACTTGCATTAGGGAATGAGGTGTTGGACTGGTGTTGGATCTACGTTCAACAGCTTCCCGACTGATACACAGACTGGAGTTGAAATAGTAATTTAAACTATTCCAAATTCCTGTGCTTTCCTAAAGCAAGTCGTTGTAATGATTTGCGTTTTAATGGAACTCGTGGTAACGACACAGTCATGGTATTGACTGCTTTGTTAAGCCATGCGTAGATTTGTCATGCATGGTAACAGATGTTATTCACACAGAGGGACTGACAAAGCACTCAGCAAGGCCTGTTCAATGATAGGCTGGTGGGGTAATGCCAGAGCCCCTTAGAGTTAATGATATTTGACTAGAGCACAACTATTATTTGTTTGGCATCATAGAGCTTGTATGTAAGTCTTCATTAAAGTCCTAGTAGTGCTTCTGAGACCTCCCACAACATTGAAATTGTAAAGTTATAAAAGAAATGTGTGGAATGACAATGCAACAGCATTGGCAAAGCCAATAGGTCAACAATTGCTAGGTAAAGGCAAGGGTTATTAGCTTTACCGGTGCCTGAGAATAATATTTTCTATTTATCTCGGGCATACATCACAATATGAACTGTCATTTGGTGCCTGGCTGAGTTATTCATCAAGACAGAGTTTTCAGTGCCCCCATTTCACCTCATTGTACATCCTTGGCAAATCCCTAGAATATGACTGTACATATTTTCACTTATATGGCAAAGAGAGATGGTCAATACCAACACATATATGTGTTTAATTTAACTATTTAAATAATAGATATATTTTGCTATGTTTGATAACTGTTTAGGATACAAATTGGCATAAATAACACCCCAGACTATAAAAGATACATTCACTTGCTTTAATAGGTGGCAGGTGTATAGAGGTTTAATCAAATTATTTGCTCTGGAAACGGTTATGTGTGTTGTTTTTTGAAGCATCAATACATTCAATACAAGAGGACAAGAAAAGAAAACGTAAAACAGATAACAAAATATAGAGAGAAAAAGGATGGGAGGGACCCAAAATGAGACAGAAGGCCTTCACAGAGCCCATGCCACCCGCTACATATGCATATACCTGACCATAGGAGTCCAATAATTTACATGGTTATAGCAGATGTGGCCTAATGTGGCCAGCTAGTAGAGTACATGAGCCTAGAGCAAAACCAGAAGAGGAGGTAAACTATGCTTCTCGAACAAACAGATCATGAACAGTATCGCGATAGGTAGGGCAGAGGGGGCGCCGGGTCCTAATGGCATCCCACCAATATTATACAAGCAAGACCAGTATTACTGGGTGGCATCATTATTACCACTCTTCAAACAGATTATGGAAGTGGAAAGAATACCAGACTCCTGGAAGGGGTCAATCATTTCGCCTATTCACAAGAAAGGCAGCAAGAACGAAGCTAAAAACTACAGGCTCGTCTTGGTAATAGATAATGACGCCAAATACTATGCGGGCCTCTTACTGGAAGAACTCACAGACTGGGCATCTGAAATAGCAATAATCCCCATCAATCACACGAGATTTCAGAAATTTACTGGAACAACAACAAACATACTCGCATTATCGCTTCTGATAGATGCCGCCAAAAACATCAATCAACCACTTTTTGATTCTTTCATAGACTATTCATCTGCCTTTGAAAACATTGACAGGAAGAAACTATGAGACAAACTATCCAAAAGGAAAATCCCTCCGAGTCTCTTGACTCAGTTGATTTTACTCCACAATGATACATGGGTACAACTAAAGCTGGGATCTGGCGATCGCCTTCCTAGGAAAATACCAACGACTGTGGGGCTGAAACAAGGCTGTGTTCTGGCCCTGACCCTGTTTAATCTTTTCATGTCAGATCTCTCATGCAAACTAGATAACTGCAACTCCCACACTCCAAATTTGGGAGGCCTCAGCCTCTCGAATTTACTCTACGCCGCCGACCTCGTACTAATTGACCGCACTCCGGTTGGCTTGCAGCATTTAATAGACACCACGAACAACTTCTCTGCCAAGAATGGATTACGTATAAATCTAGACAAATCAAAAGTGATGGGGCTAAACCTGAAAAAGAATGCACACAGACACCACTGGAAATTGGGGGGCTCTCACTTGATACTGTTGAAGAATACAAGTACCTGGCCATGATATTGGATAGTAAATGCACGCTCTCGCAACAAAAAGCAGCTATGGCAATAAGAGGGACTGAAATGGCTGTTGCATTAAAACACATCAAACACAAAATAACTGGCCCATGTCTCACTCCTTTGTTACAGGTAATTCAAGCGAAACTCCTCCCCACCATCACCTACGGGAGAGAGTGCCTACGAGGAAGAGATGCAGGCACTTTGGACAGTACGGTGGCCAGGGCAATGAGAATAATATTAAATCTTGCCAAATACACCTCACCAGCACAAATAAGACTAGAATTTGGCTACAGAATGACCAAATAGCATGCAAGGGAGCCTTCGTCAAATGCTGGCACAAAATAAAGGGAGTGGACTCAGGGACTCTGAACGCGCACCTTTGGAACGAGCTTAAGTCAAAAAAAGGTAACGCGGCCATGAGCTACCTACAAGACTCAATAGACTGTCTGGCCCTACGAGATCTTTGGGAGAATGCAGGGTCCCACAAAAACTTTAAAGAACTGGTAAATGAACCGGTAAAAATGATGTCCCTTGTGGAGGACAAAGCCGTATTTAAAAAAAGGGCACACGGCTGGTTTGTCATACAGAGTTACTCCAGATGTTCCCCACAACCATACTTAGGTTCAGGCTTCACAAGAGCAATAAAGGAAAGATACCTGCACATGGGGCTTGGCATCCTGCCATCATTACTGTATTTTCCCCCATGGAAACGACCACAGTCAACAACCCAGTGTCGATTTTGTGGGGAATCAAAAGAGGATGTGCTGCACTTACTGTGCATATGCTGGAGATTAAACAAGGAACAAAGACTCATTCTAAAACTGGCCCTGAGGAAAAATGGGATACGAACATGCAGGCAGGCAGTGAAAGCATACTTTGAGGGAGGGGATATCCAGCTAGCTTGCCGCCTGATACAAGTTATGGGCACAGCAGGTATAATGTTAAACAACAGCACTTGGTTGACTTATTGGACACTATTCCAGGCACCTAAAATTCAGTCACTGCCATGCCAGCACCCAAGAGAATCACCCCATTCGCTGTGGACCCTGCACTCTGCACGCCCAAGCTGCTGGGACCCCACTCAAAACTCTGCAGCCCCACAACGTGCTACACAGGAAATAGCACAAAAAGTGAGGGTTCCACACATTGCCAACAACCCTATATCTCAATTGTCCAGCAGTATCAGACCCTTAACTTAATAATCCCTTTTAACAATTTCAGAACCCCGCTCTAGTCAAAAATGAAGTGCAAGCGCTGGCATAACAACTAAGGGTTTTAAAATGGACAATGTGTATATTTCTGCTTTATTTATGCAATGGTTTTATCTAAATTTAAATCATGTTTTTACGAATTTGTAGATATTTAATACTGATGTTTTCATTGTTGCAATGGTTTTAAGTAATCACGCAAAAACAATTTTACTTACTTACTTACTAGAGCAAAACATTTTTTATTTTATAGCACTTTGACTTACTTTTTAAATGCTACGGTTGAGGGGATCAGTCTGATTCCAGAGGGAAGGGAGTTCCAGATTCTCGGGCAAAACCCGAGACGGCGTGCTTGTAAGTTTTCTTTTTACCAAATTTCTGAGGCTTCAGCAGTAAGGTGCTAGAGCTTCTAGAAGATCTACAGCGGCCAGATAGCTCCAGTTTTTGCGCCAGGTACCTCGGAATATTGGAGTGTAGGGCATCTGCCAATTCTTGGAGGTGCTTTAACCCCTTCGGTGCTTATGACGAGCTGGACTCGTCATGGCACACAGTGCTCGTGTGCTCATGACGAGTCCAGCTCGTCATAAGACCACCCACGGGGAAGCGCTGGCGCTCCCCGTGGGAATCCGATCGTCGGGTTTTTGGGGGAAGGCAGGGGAAGGACTTCCCTGCCTCCCCCGCCCCCGCCTCCCCATCAATGACGCCAGCGCGCGAGGCGCGCTGACATCATTGAGGGTTTCCTTTCTTCCCGACGCGCTGGAAGCCATTTGCTTCCAGCGCGTCGGGAAATCAGGTGAGTTTTGGCTCGGGAGGGGGTTTGAATCAAAGAGGCATCGAGGAAAGGAAAGGGTTTTCCTTTCCCCGATGCCTCTTTGTGCATTCCTGCTGCACGATCATGTGATCGTGCAGCAGGAATGCCCACGAGGGAGGGAGGGAGGGTGATCTACGCCGCTGTAGTGTAGGAAAGGCACCTTCTCCTCGTCTGCCGCTGAGATCCTGCTCTGACCCTTTATAACAAGAGGCATGTGAACGGGCCTAGAAGCCCCGCTCGTTTGGCCCCCGCCACACATACACTAGCGGTATGCAACGTCTGCCCGCCCTTTCCCCACTATGATGGACAGCTTACTCCAAGGACCCCGGAGCTTTCGGCGCGGTGGCAAAGTTACAGACACACAGGTCACTGGAGACAATTCCAGTTGAGTAGAGGTATTGCACAAAACGGTGGCATCTTCGTGGATAAATATGCAGGGCAGATGTGCCTTCTCTCCATTTCCAACGTGAAAAGTTAGCTGTAATCCTTGATGGAGGTCTTTGCATCCTTCATTTTCTCGAGCGCAATTCTCGTGTAGAATTCGTGAGCGTGGAGATGTGCCTTCTCTCCATTTATACCCTGAAAAGTTAGCTGTAATCCTTGATGGAGGTCTTTGCATCCTTGAATTTCTGGAGCGCAATGCTCGTGTAGTTCCTGTGACCAGGAGGTTCCTTCTCCTCGTCTGCCGCTGAGATCCTGCTCTGACCCTTTATAACAAGAGGCAGGTGAACGGGCCTAGAAGCCCCGCTCGTTTGGCCCCGCCACACATACACTAGCGGTATGCAACGTCTGCCCGCCCTTTCCCCACTATGATGGACAGCTTACTCCAAGGACCCCGGAGCTTTCGGCGCGGTGGCAAAGTTACAGACACACAGGTCACTGGAGACAATTCCAGTTGAGTAGAGGTATTGCACAAAACGGTGGCATCTTCGTGGATAAATATGCAGGGCAGATGTGCCTTCTCTCCATTTCCAACGTGAAAAGTTAGCTGTAATCCTTGATGGAGGTCTTTGCATCCTTCATTTTCTCGAGCGCAATTCTCGTGTAGAATTCGTGAGCGTGGAGATGTGCCTTCTCTCCATTTATACCCTGAAAAGTTAGCTGTAATCCTTGATGGAGGTCTTTGCATCCTTGAATTTCTGGAGCGCAATGCTCGTGTAGTTCCTGTGACCAGGAGGTTCCTTCTCCTCGTCTGCCGCTGAGATCCTGCTCTGACCCTTTATAACAAGAGGCAGGTGAACGGGCCTAGAAGCCCCGCTCGTTTGGCCCCGCCACACATACACTAGCGGTATGCAACGTCTGCCCGCCCTTTCCCCACTATGATGGACAGCTTACTCAAAGGACCCCGGCGCTTTGGCGCGGTGGCAAAGTTACAGACACACAGGTCACTGGAGACAATTCTTCTGGTCCTTTACGCAGCTGTAGTGTAGGAAAGGCACTATACATTTACCCAACGAGGTAGCACTTACTGATTAGCCAGTAGAAAGTACTCCAGTTGAGTAGAGGTATTGCACAAAACGGTGGCATCTTCGTGGATAAATATGCAGGGCAGATGTGCCTTCTCTCCATTTCCAACGTGAAAAGTTAGCTGTAATCCTTGATGGAGGTCTTTGCATCCTTCATTTTCTCGAGCGCAATTCTCGTGTAGAATTCGTGAGCGTGGAGATGTGCCTTCTCTCCATTTACACCCTGAAAAGTTAGCTGTAATCCTTGATGGAGGTCTTTGCATCCTTGAATTTCTCGAGCGCAATGCTCGTGTAGTTCCTGTGACCAGGAGGTTCCTTCTCCTCGTCTGCCGCTGAGATCGTGCTCTGACCCTTTATAACAAGAGGCATGTGAACGGGCCTAGAAGCCCCGCTCGCTTGGCCCCGCCACACATACACTAGCGGTATGCAACGTCTGCCCGCCCTTTCCCCACTATGATGGACAGCTTACTCAAAGGACCCCGGCGCTTTCGGCGCGGTGGCAAAGTTACAGACACACAGGTCACTGGAGACAATTCTTCTGGTCCTTTACGCAGCTGTAGTGTAGGAAAGGCACTATACATTTACCCAACGAGGTAGCACTTACTGATTAGCCAGTAGAAAGTACTCCAGTTGAGTAGAGGTATTGCACAAAACGGTGGCATCTTCGTGGATAAATATGCAGGGCAGATGTGCCTTCTCTCCATTTCCAACGTGAAAAGTTAGCTGTAATCCTTGATGGAGGTCTTTGCATCCTTCATTTTCTCGAGCGCAATTCTCGTGTAGAATTCGTGAGCGTGGAGATGTGCCTTCTCTCCATTTACACCCTGAAAAGTTAGCTGTAATCCTTGATGGAGGTCTTTGCATCCTTGAATTTCTCGAGCGCAATGCTTGTGTAGTTCCTGTGACCAGGAGGTTCCTTCTCCTCGTCTGCCGCTGAGATCCTGCTCTGACCCTTTATAACAAGAGGCATGTGAACGGGCCTAGAAGCCCCGCTCGTTTGGCCCCGCCACACATACACTAGCGGTATGCAACGTCTGCCCGCCCTTTCCCCACTATGATGGACAGCTTACTCAAAGGACCCCGGCGCTTTCGGCGCGGTGGCAAAGTTACAGACACACAGGTCACTGGAGACAATTCTTCTGGTCCTTTACGCAGCTGTAGTGTAGGAAAGGCACTATACATTTACCCAACGAGGTAGCACTTACTGATTAGCCAGTAGAAAGTACTCCAGTTGAGTAGAGGTATTGCACAAAACGGTGGCATCTTCGTGGATAAATATGCAGGGCAGATTTGCCTTCTCTCCATTTCCAACGTGAAAAGTTAGCTGTAATCCTTGATGGAGGTCTTTGCATCCTTCATTTTCTCGAGCGCAATTCTCGTGTAGAATTCGTGAGCGTGGAGATGTGCCTTCTCTCCATTTACACCCTGAAAAGTTAGCTGTAATCCTTGATGGAGGTCTTTGCATCCTTGAATTTCTCGAGCGCAATGCTCGTGTAGTTCCTGTGACCAGGAGGTTCCTTCTCCTCGTCTGCCGCTGAGATCCTGCTCTGACCCTTTATAAACAAGAGGCATGTGAACGGGCCTAGAAGCCCCGCTCGTTTGGCCCCGCCACACATACACTAGCGGTATGCAATGTATGCCCGCCCTTTCCCCACTATGATGGACAGCTTACTCAAAGGACCCCGGCGCTTTCGGCGCGGTGGCAAAGTTACAGACACACAGGTCACTGGAGACAATTCTTCTGGTCCTTTACGCAGCTGTAGTGTAGGAAAGGCACTATACATTTACCCAACGAGGTAGCACTTACTGATTAGCCAGTAGAAAGTACTCCAGTTGAGTAGAGGTATTGCACAAAACGGTGGCATCTTCGTGGATAAATATGCAGGGCAGATGTGCCTTCTCTCCATTTCCAACGTTAAAAGTTAGCTGTAATCCTTGATGGAGGTCTTTGCATCCTTCATTTTCTCGAGCGCAATTCTCGTGTAGAATTCGTGAGCGTGGTTAAGCAGATGTGGCTTCTCTCCATTTACACCCTGAAAAGTTAGCTGTAATCCTTGATGGAGGTCTTTGCATCCTTGAATTTCTCGAGCGCAATGCTCGTGTAGTTCCTGTGACCAGGAGGTTCCTTCTCCTCGTCTGCCGCTGAGATCCTGCTCTGACCCTTTATCCCTTCGGTAGCTTATGACGAGCTGGACTTGTCATGGCACACAGTGCTCGTAGTGCTCATGACGAGTCCAGCTCGTCATAGACTCACTCCACGGGGAAGCGCTGGCGCTCCCCGTGGGAATCCGATCGTTAGGTTTTTTTGGGGGAGGCAGGGGAAGGGCTTCCCTGCCTCCCCTCGCCCCATCAATGACGTCAGTGCGTGAGGCGCGCTGACATCATTGAGGGTTTCCTTTCTTCCGACGCGCTGGAAGCCATTTGCTTCCAGCGCGTCGGGAAATCAGGTGAGGTTTGGCTCGGGAGGGGGGTTTGTATCAAAAGAGGCATCGAGGGAAAGGAAAGGGTTTTCCTTTCCCCGATGCTCTTTAGTGCATTCCTGCTGCACGATCATGTGATCGTGCAGCAGGAATGCCCACTAGGCACCAGGGTTTTTTTATTTTTGTGTTGGGGAGTGGCCAAAAGGGCAAGGGTTGCTCCTCTTTACGGGGTGAATATTTTATTTATACTGTTAGGCCCACCTACCCCTTAGCTTGGCTGGTGGATTGTGTGTGGACTGGTGCATTATTTGCATATGTGATTGTAATGTTTTTTTCTCCTTTTTATTCTAGTGTAAAGCTTTTGATTCCTGTTTGCGGTTTCGGCAGTTGTGGTTCTGCAGTTTTGCGTAATTGCATTTATTTGGTAAGAAAAATATTTTTGTTGTGTGTACTCCAAATGAGTATTATTGTCATGCATGAATGAATTTTTTTGTAAGTGGTGCCATAATGGCAGCATATTTGTTAGTGTTCAGAGCATGAAATTCTTTGCGATGTTTTGCATTGTCTTATGTGTAATTATTTTTCTTCTTCTTTTTAGTGGGATATTGTTGATCCTTACTGTGTCTGTGCAGAGTAGGTGGTGGTGAGTCTAGCTGCTTCTGTCACGTGAGTGGTATAGTGTTGGAGTATATAGGTCTTTGTGATAAAGCTACATTTTGTTTATTTCTTTTTTTTACAAAGGGTTTGTTGTTGTTGACTTGTTTGACAAGTAACCTTTATTAGTAAGCATTATGGCTAGCCGTTGAATTACTGCTCAGCAGGTGGTTGGTTTGCTTCTTGAATCTTCCTCTGAGCAGGATTATGAGACTGACAGTGCGTCTGAGGGAGAGGAGGGAGGGGAAGATTCAGGCAGTGAGTTTTCTCTCACATGGAATCATCGGATGATGAAGGTACTCTCAGTGCAGATGAAGTGCCTGATTTAGAGGAGGATACTACTGTGCCGATGGTGCAAGAGGCATCTGGATTGCAGCCTGGGGCTGCTAGGCTTCCTACTGGAAGTGCTGGACTCTGGGTTGATCCAAACATGGTGCAGCCGGTGTTGCCTGCCTTTAGTGGTTATGCAGGGTGTAGAGTGGATTGTGAACATTATTTGCCTATACAGTATTTTCAGTTGTTTATGGATGATGTATTTTTGGGTGAGATTGTTGAGCAGACTAATTTGTATGCTGAACAGTTTTTGAGGGACAACAGTGCCAGACTTAGGCCCCATTCTTGAGCTACCCGGTGGAGTCCCACAAATCTGGAAGAGATGAAGAAGTTTTGGGTTTGACTTTTTTGATGGGTTTGATAAGGAAGCCGTCCATGGGTTCATATTGGTCTACCAGTCCCTTGATGGCAACGGCCATATTTCCTGCAGTTATGACTCGTGATCGGTATTTACTTTTGCTTCGGATGCTGCATTTTGTTGATAATGGTTTGGCGCTGCCACGAGATCACCCTGAATGTGACCGTCTTTTTAAGATTCGGCCTGTTCTTGATCACTTTGTAGATCGATTTTCAGAGATCTATACTCCAGGGAAAGAAATATCTATTGATGAGTCTTTGGTCCTGTTCAAGGGCCATTTGGTTTTTAGGCAGTACATTCCTAGCAAGAGGGCACGCTATGGAATTAAGCTGTATATGTTGTCTGAGAGTAGGACAGGATATGTTTTTAATTTGCGTGTGTACACTGGTAGGGATTCCACTATTGACCCCCTGGTTGTCCGTCCACTTTTGGAATTTCAGAGAAAATTGTGTGGGATCTTGCTAGAGGACTGTTTAACAGAGGCCACCATTTGTACCTTGATAACTTCTACACTGCTGTGCAATTGTTTAAGGAATTGTTCAAAGTGGACACTTTTGCTTGTGGCACAATCCGCTCTAACTGTAAAGGTTATCCAAAAGAGCTTGTTTGCAAAAACTTCAGAGGGGACAGTGCAGTGCCTTGCGTAGTGAGGAACTGCTAGCTGTGAAATTTGTGGACAGGAGGGATGTGTACATGCTGACTACCATCCATGATGAGAGTACTTCACCTGTGGCTGTTTGGGGTCAGATTGCTGAAGTGCGCAAACCTGTGTGCATTTTAGACTACAATAAGCACATGGGTGGTGTTGATAGAGTAGATCAGAGGTTGGAACCTTACACTGCTATTCGTAAGTCTTACATTTGGTATAAGAAGTTGGCCATCCATCTCTTCAATTTAGCAACTTTCAATGCTTTTGTTGTGTTCAAGGAGTGTTCTCCTGCGTCAAAGTTGACTTTTGTTCAGTTTCAGGAGTCTGTCATAGGCAGCCTTGTTGTTGTGGAACAGGCAAGTGTTCCTAGAGTTGGAGTGGTGGAGGATGTGGCTCGATTGAAAGATCGCCACTTTCCTGATCACATTCCTCCTACACCCTCAAAAGACTTTCCCACTAGGAGATGTAGAGTCTGTTGGCGAAGAGGTACGCGGAAGGAGACTCGTATGTACTGCCCTGAGTGTCCTTCTAACCCTGGGCTGTGTGTGCCTGCTTGTTATAGAGCGTACCACAAGCAAAAGAATTATTGGGAGCAACCATGAGTGGTAAAGTGAACTGCCTGGTCTGTAATGTTTAAGAATTGTTGTTCTGTTTCAAGGTTGGCATTAGTGCAATGTATTTAGTTTCTGATTTTGTGTTAGTAGATTTGTATCTATTTGCAATTTGTTTGTGTTTTCTTTTTGTATAAAAATCCTAAATGTGATGGTGGTGTGTGTAGGCTGGTGCTTGGCTGGCGGTGTGCGTGGAGTGGCGCTTGGCTGGCGGTGTGCGGGGAGTGGCTCTTGGCTGGCGGTGTGCGTGGAGTGGTGCTTGGCTGGCGGTGTGCGTGGAGTGGCGCTAGGCTGGCGGTGTGCGTGGAGTGGCGCTAGGCTGGCGGTGTGCGTGGAGTGGTGCTAGGCTGGCGGTGTGCATGGAGTGGCGCTAGGCTGGCGGTGTGCGTGGAGTGGCGCTTGGCTGGCGGTGTGCGTGGAGTGGCGCTTGGCTGGCGGTGTGCGTGGAGTGACGCTTGGCTGGCGGTGTGCGTGGACTGCCGCTCGGCTGGCAGTGTGTGAGTAGTGACTTGCTGCTGGTCACTACACACACTGCTAGCCGAGTGACACTCCACGCAATCCATCAGCTTGTGTGGTTGCTGTGTTAGGAATGTGGGCGTGTGAAAGTGATGGGCCCTTGAATGGCGCTGTCTGCTGGTGTGAGTGTTGTAATGTGATGGGCCCGCGGCTGGTGGTGTGAATGGTTTTGTATTTGTCACACGTATGAAAGGTGTATGAATGGCCTGTAAAGAGATTGGTGCCTTGTCGTGGCTTTACAGCTCACGAGCTGTGAGTCAATGGTTCAGTTTCTCGTCCTTTCAATTATTAACAGTGCATTTCATTTTTGTGAAATCACTTGTTAATACAATTGTATATACTGAACCATCACTCACCCTCGTGCCAAATCCAACCAGTATGTGTGTGTGTGCTTGAGGATTAGATGGCTGTGCAGTAATATTTTTTTTTGTCTTTCTCAAGCAGGGTGTACCTTGTCCCTTTTTGTGAATGTTGTAATGTGTTTGTTTCGTGCCTGGGGGTGTGAATGGTCTTGTGTGTATCACGTATGAAAGGTGTGTGAATGGCCTGTAAAGCGGTTGGGGCCTTGACGTGGCTTTACAGCTCACGAGCTGCGAGTCACTGGTTCCGTTTTTGTCCTTTCAATTATTGACAGTGCATTTCATTTTTGTGAAATCTCTTGTTAATAAAGTTGTATATACTGAACCATCACTTGCCCTCGTGCCAAATCCAACCAGTATGTGTGTGTGCTTGAGGAATAGATGGCTGTGCAGTAATCTTTGTCTTTTTAGTCTGTCTGCCAAGGTGTACATTCCGTCTAAGAATAACCTACCAACTGTAGATATTGTCGTGAACGAAACACCCATGGGAGTACATGGTGATATCTCTCTTGTGGATCCCAACAAGTTATGGTACCCACAATGTCCTGCAAACCTCAAAATGTCTGTCACATTTTCCTTGCAATATTGTGCCAAAATTTTCACGCTGCAGAAATAAACAACACATTATCTCAAAATGACCTGGTTTTGCAAGGGGGTCACCTGGGTTTTGGCCCGGGCTCGGCGGCCACATAGGGAAACCTACCAAACCCACACATTTCTGAAAAGTAGACACCCGGGGCTTCCAGGAGGTATGGCTTGCGTGGATCCCCCAACGTTTCCTTACCCAGAATCCCCTGCAAACCTCAATTTTAGCTGAAAAATCACTTTTTCACACATTTTTGTGTGGGAAAGTGTGGCATCACTGGCCTCACACAAATTTCCTACCACCCAGCGTTCCCCAGGTCTCCCGATAAAAATGGTGCCTCACTTGTGTGGGAGGCCCAAGTACCCGCGACAGGCAAGGGCCCACAACGTATTGAGGCGACCTCAAAATGGCCTTTCACAAAACCACCTGGTTTTGCAAGGGGGTCACCTGGGTTTTTGGCCCTGTGCTCGGCGGCCATCTAGGAAACCTACCAAACCCACACATTTCTGAAAAGTAGACACCCGGGGCTTCCAGGGAGGTATGGCTTGCGTGGATCCCCCAACGTTTCCTTACCCAGAATCCCCTGCAAACCTCAATTTTAGCTGAAAAAATCACTTTTTCACACATTTTGTGTGGGAAAGTGTGGCATCACTGGCCTCACACAAATTTCCTACCACCCAGCGTTCCCCAGGTCTCCCGATAAAAATGGTGCCTCACTTGTGTGGGAGGCCCAAGTACCCGCGACAGGCAAG
Source organism: Calotriton arnoldi (assembly GCA_963921515.1). Classification (NCBI taxonomy): domain Eukaryota; kingdom Metazoa; phylum Chordata; class Amphibia; order Caudata; family Salamandridae; genus Calotriton; species Calotriton arnoldi. Next base: position 2,577,084 of record CAWUFW010000108.1, on the reverse strand, counting down.
GGCCCACAACGTAGTGAGGCGACCTCAAAATTGCCTATCTCAAAACCACCTGGTTTTGCAAGGGGGTCACCTGGGTTTTGGCCCCGTGCTCGGCGGCCATCTAGGGAAACCTACCAAACCCACACATTTCTGAAAAGTAGACACCGGGGCTTCCAGGGAGGTATGGCTTGTGTGGATCCCCAACGTTTCCTTACCCAGAATCCCCTGCAAACCTCAATTTTAGCTGAAAAATCACTTTTCACACATTTTGTGTGGGAAAGTGTGGCATCACTGGCCTCACACAAATTTCCTACCACCCAGCGTTCCCCAGGTCTCCCGATAAAAATGGTGCCTCACTTGTGTGGGAGGCCCAAGTACCCGCGACAGGCAAGGGCCCACAACGTAGTGAGGTGACCTCAAATGGCCTTCACAAAACCACCTGGTTTTGCAAGGGAGTCACCTGGGTTTGGCCCGTGCTCGGCGGACATCTAGGAAAGCTACCAAACCCACACATTTCTGAAAGTAGACACCGGGGCTTCCAGGAGGTATGGCTTGCGTGGATCCCCAACGTTTCCACTCCAGAATCCCTGCAAACCTCAATTTTAGCTGAAAAATCACTTTTTCACACATTTTGTGTGGGAAAGTGTGGCATCACTGGCCTCACACAAATTTCCTACCACCAGCGTTCCCCAGGTCTCCCGATAAAAATGGTGCCTCACTTGTGTGGGAGGCCCAAGCACCACGACAGGCAAGGGCTCACAACGTAGTGAGGCGACCTCAAAATGGCCTTTCACAAAACCACCTGGTTTTGCAAGGAGTCACCTGGGTTTGGCCCGTGCTCGGCGGCCATCTAGGGAAACCTACCAAACCCAAACATTTCTGAAAAGTAGACACCCGGGGCTTCAGGAGGTATGGCTTGCGTGGATCCCCCAACGTTTCCTACCCAGAATCCCCTGCAAACCTCAATTTTAGCTGAAAAATCACTTTTTCACACATTTTGTGTGGGAAAGTGTGGCATCACTGGCCTCACACAATTTCCTACCACCAGCGTTCTCCAGGTCTCCCGATAAAATGGTGCCTCACTTGTGTGGGAGGCCCAGTACACGCGACAGGCAGGGCCCACAACGTAGTGAGGCGACCTCAAATGGCCTTCACAAAACCACCTGGTTTTGCAAGGTCACCTGGGTTTTGTCCGTGCTCGCGGCCATCTAGGAAGCTGCAAACCACACATTTCTGAAAGTAGACACCTGGGGCTTCAGGAGGTATGGCTTGCGTGGATACTCCAACGCTTCACCCAGAATCCTCGCAAACCTCAATTTTAGCTGAAAATCACTTTTTCACACATTTTTGTGTGGGAGTGTGGCATCACTGGCCTCACACAGATTTCCTACCACCAGCGTCTCCCAGGTCTCGCGATAAGATGGTCCTCACTTGTGTGGGAGGCCCAAGTACCTGCGACAGGCAGGGCCCACAACGTAGTGAGGCAACCTCAAAATGGTCTTCACAAAACCACCTGGTTTTGCAAGGGGGTCACCTGGGTTTTGGTCCGTGCTCGGCGGCCATCTAGGAAACCTACAAACCCACACATTTCTGAAAAGTAGACACTGGGGCTCAGGAGGTGATGGCTGTGATCTCCCAACGTTTCCTACTCAGAATCCCTGCAAACCTCAATTTTAGCTGAAAAATCACTTTTTCACACATTTTGTGTGGGAAGTGTGGCATCACTGGTCTCACACAATGTCTACCACCTAGCGTCCTCAGGCTACTGACAAAATGGTGCTTCACTCTGTGTGGGAGGCTCAGTACTCACGACAGGCAAGGGCCCAAAACATTTTTGATAGGCAATGTTGATGTTGCCTCAAAACGTTTTGTGTCCTTGCATGTCGCGGGTACTTGGGCCTCCCACACAAGTGATGCACCATTTTATCGGGAGACCTGGGGGAACGCTGGGTGGTAGGAAATTTGTGTGAGGCCAGTGATGCCACACTTTCCCACACAAAAATGTGTGAAAAAAGTGATTTTTTCAGCTAAAATTGAGGTTTGCAGGGGATTCTGGGCAAGGAAACGTTGGGGGATCCACGCAAGCCATACCTCCCTGGAAGCCCCCGGGTGTCTACTTTTCAGAAATGTGTGGGTTTGGTAGGTTTCCTAGATGGCCGCCGAGCACAGGGCCAAAAACCCAGGTGACTCTCTTGCAAAACCAGGTGGTTTTGTGAAAGGCCATTTTGAGGTCGCCTCACTACGTTGTGGGCCCTTGCCTGTCGCGGGTACTTGGGCCTCCCACACAAGTGAGGCACCATTTTTATCGGGAGACCTGGGGAACGCTGGGTGGTAGGAAATTTGTGTGAGGCCAGTGATGCCACACTTTCCCATACAAAAATGTGTGAAAAAGTGATTTTTCAGCTAAAATTGAGGTTTGCAGGGATTCTGGCAAGGAAACGTTGGGGGATCCACACAAGCCATACCTCCCTGAAGCCCCCGGGTGTCTACTTTTCAGAAATGTGTGGGTTTGGTAGGTTTCCCTAGATGGCCGCCGAGCACAGGGCCAAAACCCAGGTGACTCCCTTGCAAAACCAGGTGGTTTTGTGAAAGGCCATTTTGAGGTCGCCTCAACTACGTTGTGGGCCCTTGCCTGTCGCGGGTACTTGGGCCTCCCACACAAGTGAGGCACCATTTTTATCGGGAGACCTGGGGGAACGCTGGGTGGTAGGAAATTTGTGTGAGGCCAGTGATTCCACACTTTCCCACACAAAAATGTGTGAAAAAAGTGATTTTTTCAGCTAAAATTGAGGTTTGCAGGGGATTCTGGGTAAGGAAACGTTGGGGGATCCACGCAAGCCATACCTCCCTGGAAGCCCCCGGGTGTCTACTTTTCAGAAATGTGTGGGTTTGGTAGGTTTCCCTAGATGGCCGCCGAGCACAGGGCCAAAACCCAGGTGACTCCCTTGCAAAACCAGGTGGTTTTGAGATAGGCAATTTTGAGGTCGCCTCACTACGTTGTGGGCCCTTGCCTGTCGCGGGTACTTGGGCCTCCCACACAAGTGAGGCACCATTTTTATCGGGAGACCTGGGGGAACGCTGGGTGGTAGGAAATTTGTGTGAGGCCAGTGATGCCACACTTTCCCACACAAAAATGTGTGAAAAAGTGATTTTTTCAGCTAAAATTGAGGTTTGCAGGGATTCTGGGTAAGGAAACGTTGGGGGATCCACGCAAGCCATACCTCCCTGGAAGCCCCCGGGTGTCTACTTTTCAGAAATGTGTGGGTTTGGTAGGTTTCCCTAGATGGCCGCCGAGCACAGGGCCAAAAACCCAGGTGACTCCCTTGCAAAACCAGGTGGTTTTGTGAAAGGCCATTTTGAGGTCGCCTCAATACGTTGTGGGCCCTTGCTTGTCGCTGGTACTTGGGCCTCCCACACAAGTGAGGCACCATTTTTATCGGGAGACCTGGGGGAACGCTGGTGGTAGGAAATTTGTGTGAGGCCAGTGATGCCACACTTTCCCACACACAAATGTGTGAAAAAAGTGATTTTTTCAGCTAAAATTGAGGTTTGCAGGGGATTCTGGGCAAGGAAACGTTGGGGGATCCACGCAAGCCATACCTCCCTGGAAGCCCCCGGGTGTCTACGTTTCAGAAATGTGTGTGTTTGGTAGGTTTCCTAGGTGCCGGCAGAGCTAGGGTTCACAAACCACAGCTAGGCACTTTGCCAAAAAAGGGTCATTTTTCACTGCGCGAATTGAGGTGTGACCACGCTATGCGTTTTGCGCCGTTTCCTGTCGCAGGCACTAGGCCGACCCACACAAGTGAGGTACCATTTTTCTCGTAAGACTTTGGGGAACGCTGGGTGGGTGGAAATTTGTGGATCCACGCAGATTCCAGAACTTTCCATCACAGAAATGTGGGGAAAATGTGGTTTTTTTGACAATTTTTATGTTTGCAAGGGATTCTGGGTAACAGAACCTGGTGGGAGGCAGTCAAGTCACCCCATCCTGGATTCCCCTTGTTGTCTAGTTTTCAAAAATGTATAGGTTTGCTAGGTTTCCTAGGTGCCGGCAGAGGTAGGGTTCAAAACTACAGCTAGGCACTTTGCCAAAAAAGGTCATTTTTCACTGCGAAATTGAGGTGTGACCATGTTGCGTTTTGCGCCGTTTACTGTCGCGGGCACTAGGCCGACCCACACAAGTGAGGTACCATTTTTCTCAGAAGACTTTGGGGAACGCGGGGTGGGTGGAAATTTGTGGATCCACGCAGATTCCAGAACTTTCCACCACAGAAATGTGGGGAAAATGTGGTTTTTTTGATAATTTTTAGGTTTGCAAGGGATTCTGGGTAACAGAACCTGGTGGGAGGCAGTCCAGTCACCCCATCCTGGATTCCCTGGGTGTCTAGTTTTCAAAAATGTATAGGTTTGCTAGGTTTCCTAGGTGCCGGCACAGCTAGGGTTCAAAAACTACAGCTAGGCACTTTGCCAAAAAGGGTCATTTTTCACTGCGAAATTGAGGTGTGACCACGTTGCGCTTTGCGCAGTTTCCTGTCGCAGGCACTAGGCCGACCCACACAAGTGAGGTACCATTTTTCTCGTAAGAATTTGGGGAACGCGGGGTGGGTGGAAATTTGTGGATCCATGCAGATTCCAGAACTTTCCACCACAGAAATGTGGGGAAAATGTGTTTTTTTGACAATTTTTATGTTTGCAAGGGATTCTGGGTAACAGAACCTGGTGGGAGGCAGTCAAGTCACCCCATCCTGGATTCCCTGGGTGTCTAGTTTTCAAAAATGTATAGGTTTGCTAGGTTTCCTAGGTGCCGGCAGAGCTAGGGTTCAAAACTACAGCTAGGCACTTTGCCAAAAAGGGTAATTTTTCACTGCGAAATTGAGGTGTGACCACGTTGCGCTTTGCGCCGTTTCCTGTCGCAGGCACTAGGCCGACCCACACAAGTGAGGTACCATTTTTCTCGTAAGACTTTGGGGAATGCGGGGTGGGTGGAAATTTGTGGATCCACGCAGATTCCAGAACTTTCCACCACAGAAATGTGGGGAAAATGTGGTTTTTTTGACAATTTTTATGTTTGCAAGGGATTCTGGGTAACAGAACCTGGTGGGAGGCAGTCAAGTCACCCCATCCTGGATTCCCTGGGTGTCTAGTTTTCAAAAATGTATAGGTTTGCTAGGTTTCCCTAGGTGCCGGCAGAGGTAGGGTTAAAAACTACAGCTAGGCACTTTGCCAAAAAGGGTCATTTTTCACTGCGAAATTGAGGTGTGACCACGTTGCGTTTTGCGCCGTTTCCTGTCGCAGGCACTAGCCTGACCCACACAAGTGAGGTACCATTTTTCTCGTAAGACTTTGGGGAACGCGGGGTGGGTGGAAATTTGTGGATCCACGCAGATTCCAGAACTTTCCACCACAGAAATGTGGGGAAAATGTGGTTTTTTTGACAATTGTTTATGTTTGCAAGGGATTCTGGGTAACAGAACCTGGTGGGAGGCAGTCAAGTCACCCCATCCTGGATTCCCCTGGGTGTCTAGTTTTCAAAAATGTATAGGTTTGCTAGGTTTCCCTAGGTGCCGGCAGAGGTAGGGTTAAAAAACTACAGCTAGGCACTTTGCCAAAAAAGGGTCATTTTTCACTGCGAAATTGAGGTGTGACCACGTTGCGTTTTGTGCCATTTCCTGTCGCAGGCACTAGGCCGACCCACACAAGTGAGGTACCATTTTTCTCATAAGACTTTGGGGAACGCGGGGTGGGTAGAAATTTGTGGATCCACGCAGATTCCAGAACTTTCCACCACAGAAATGTGGGGAAAATGTTGTTTTTTTGACAATTTTTTATGTTTGCAAGGGATTCTGGGTAACAGAACCTGGTGGGAGGCAGTCAAGTCACCCCATCCTGGATTCCCTGGGTGTCTAGTTTTCAAAAATGTATAGGTTTGCTAGGTTTCCCTAGGTGCCGGCAGAAGTAGGGTTAAAAACTACAGCTAGGCACTTTGCCAAAAAAGGGTCATTTTTCACTGCGAAATTGAGGTGTGACCACGTTGCGTTTTGCGCCGTTTCCTGTCGCAGGCACTAGGCCGACCCACACAAGTGAGGTACCATTTTTCTCGTAAGACTTTGGGGAACGCGGGTGGGTGGAAATTTGTGGATCCACGCAGATTCCAGAACTTTCCACCACAGAAATGTGGGGAAAATGTGGTTTTTTTGACAATTTTTATGTTTGCAAGGGATTCTGGGTAACAGAACCTGGTGGGAGGCAGTCAAGTCACCCCATCCTGGATTCCCTGGGTGTCTAGTTTTCAAAAATGTATAGGTTTGCTAGGTTTCCCTAGGTGCCGGCAGAGGTAGGGTTAAAAACTACAGCTAGGCACTTTGCCAAAAAAGGGTCATTTTTCACTGCGAAATTGAGGTGTGACCATGTTGCGTTTTGCGCCGTTTCCTGTCGCATGCACTAGGACGACCCACACAAGTGAGGTACCATTTTTCTCGTAAGACTTTAGGGAACGCGGGGTGGGTGGAAATTTGTGGATCCACGCAGATTCCAGAACTTTCCACCACAGAAATGTGGGGAAAATGTGGTTTTTTTGACAAATATTTATGTTTGAAGGGATTCTGGGTAACAGAACCTGGTGGGAGGCAGTCAAGTCACCCCATCCTGGATTCCCCTGGGTGTCTAGTTTTCAAAAATGTATAGGTTTGCTAGGTTTCCCTAGGTGCCGGCAGAGGTAGGGTTCAAAAACTACAGCTAGGCACTTTGCAAGAAAAAGGTCATTTTTCACTGCGAAATTGAGGTGTGACCACGTTGCGTTTTGCGCCGTTTCCTGTCGCAGGCACTATGCCGACCCACACAAGTGAGGTACCATTTTTCTCGTAAGACTTTGGGGAACGCGGGGTGGGTGGAAATTTGTGGATCCACGCAGATTCCAGAACTTTCCACCACAGAAATGTGGGGAAAATGTGGTTTTTTTGACAATTGTTTATGTTTGCAAGGGATTCTGGGTAACAGAACCTGGTGGGAGGCAGTCCAGTCACCCCATCCTGGATTCCCCTGGGTGTCTAGTTTTCAGAAATGTATAGGTTTGCTAGGTTTCCCTAGGTGCCGGCAGAGCTAGGGTTAAAAACTACAGCTAGGCACTTTGCTAAAAAGGGTCATTTTTCACTGCGAAATTGAGGTGTGACCACGTTGCGTTTTGCGCCGTTTCCTGTCGCAGGCACTAGGCCGACCCACACAAGTGAGGTACCATTTTTCTCGTAAGACTTTGGGGAACGCGGGGTGGGGGAAATTTGTGGATCCACGCAGATTCCAGAACTTTCCACCACAGAAATGTGGGGAAAATGTGGTTTTTTTGACAATTGTTTATGTTTGCAAGGGATTCTGGGTAACAGAACCTGGTGGGAGGCAGTCAAGTCACCCCATCCTGGATTCCCCTGGGTGTCTAGTTTTCAAAAATGTATAGGTTTGCTAGGTTTCCCTAGGTGCCGGCAGAGGTAGGGTTAAAAACTACAGCTAGGCACTTTGCCAAAAAGGGTCATTTTTCACTGCGAAATTGAGGTGTGACCATGTTGCGTTTTGCGCCGTTTCCTGTCGCAGGCACTAGGCCGACCCACACAAGTGAGGTACCATTTTTCTCGTAAGACTTTGGGGAACGCGGGTGGGTGGAAATTTGTGGATCCACGCAGATTCCAGAACTTTCCACCACAGAAATGTGGGGAAAATGTGGTTTTTTTGACAGTTTGTTATGTTTGCAAGGGATTCTGGGTAACAGAACCTGGTGGGAGGCAGTCAAGTCACCCCATCCTGGATTCCCTGGGTGTCTAGTTTTCAAAAATGTATAGGTTTGCTAGGTTTCCCTAGGTGCCGGCAGAAGTAGGGTTAAAAACTACAGCTAGGCACTTTGCCAAAAAGGGTCATTTTTCACTGCGAAATTGAGGTGTGACCATGTTGCGTTTTGCGCCGTTTCCTGTCGCAGGCACTAGGCCGACCCACACAAGTGAGGTACCATTTTTCTCGTAAGACTTTGGGGAACGCGGGTGGGTGGAAATTTGTGGATCCACGCAGATTCCAGAACTTTCCACCACAGAAATGTGGGGAAAATGTGGTTTTTTTGACAGTTTTTTATGTTTGCAAGGGATTCTGGGTAACAGAACCTGGTGGGAGGCAGTCAAGTCACCCCATCCTGGATTCCCCTGGGTGTCTAGTTTTCAAAAATGTATAGGTTTGCTAGGTTTCCCTAGGTGCCGGCAGAAGTAGGGTTAAAAACTACAGCTAGGCACTTTGCCAAAAAAGGGTCATTTTTCACTGCGAAATTGAGGTGTGACCACGTTGCGTTTTGCGCCGTTTCCTGTCGCAGGCACTAGGCCGACCCACACAAGTGAGGTACCATTTTTCTCGTAAGACTTTGGGGAACGCGGGGTGGGTGGAAATTTGTGGATCCACGCAGATTCCAGAACTTTCCACCACAGAAATGTGGGGAAAATGTGTTTTATTTGACAATTTTTTATGTTTGCAAGGGATTCTGGGTAACAGAACCTGGTGGGAGGCAGTCAAGTCACCCCATCCTGGATTCCCTGGGTGTCTAGTTTTCAAAAATGTATAGGTTTGCTAGGTTTCCCTAGGTGCCGGCAGAGGTAGGGTTAAAAACTACAGCTAGGCACTTTGCCAAAAAGGGTCATTTTTCACTGCGAAATTGAGGTGTCACCACGTTGCGTTTTGCGCCGTTTCCTGTCGCATGCACTAGGACCGACCCACACAAGTGAGGTACCAGTTTTCTCGTAAGACTTTGGGGAACGCGGGGTGGGTGGAAATTTGTGGATCCACGCAGATTCCAGAACTTTCCACCACAGAAATGTGGGGAAAATGTGGTTTTTTTGACAATTATTTATGTTTGAAGGGATTCTGGGTAACAGAACCTGGTGGGAGGCAGTCAAGTCACCCCATCCTGGATTCCCCTGGGTGTCTAGTTTTCAAAAATGTATAGGTTTGCTAGGTTTCCCTAGGTGCCGGCAGAGGTAGGGTTCAAAAACTACAGCTAGGCACTTTGCAAGAAAAAGGTCATTTTTCACTGCGAAATTGAGGTGTGACCACGTTGCGTTTTGCACCGTTTCCTGTCGCAGGCACTAGGCCGACCCACACAAGTGAGGTACCATTTTTCTCGTAAGACTTTGGGGAACGCGGGGTGGGTGGAAATTTGTGGATCCACGCAGATTCCAGAACTTTCCACCACAGAAATGTGGGGAAAATGTGGTTTTTTTGACAATTGTTTATGTTTGCAAGGGATTCTGGGTAACAGAACCTGGTGGGAGGCAGTCCAGTCACCCCATCCTGGATTCCCCTGGGTGTCTAGTTTTCAAAAATGTATAGGTTTGCTAGGTTTCCCTAGGTGCCGGCAGAGCTAGGGTTAAAAACTACAGCTAGGCACTTTGCTAAAAAGGGTCATTTTTCACTGCGAAATTGAGGATGTGACCACGTTGCGCTTTGCGCCGTTTCCTGTCGCAGGCACTAGGCCGACCCACACAAGTGAGGTACCATTTTTCTCGTAAGACTTTGGGGAACGCGGGGTGGGGGAAATTTGTGGATCCACGCAGATTCCAGAACTTTCCACCACAGAAATGTGGGGAAAATGTGGTTTTTTTGACAATTTTTTATGCTTGCAAGGGATTCTGGGTAACAGAACCTGGTGGGAGGCAGTCCAGTCACCCCATCCTGGATTCCCCTGGGTGTCTAGTTTTCAAAAATGTATAGGTTTGCTAGGCTTCCCTAGGTGCCGGCAGAGGTAGGGTTAAAAAACTACAGCTAGGCACTTTGCCAAAAAAGGGTCATTTTTCACTGCGAAATTGAGGTGTGACCACGTTGCGTTTTGTGCCGTTTCCTGTCGCAGGCACTAGGCCGAACCACACAAGTGAGGTACCATTTTTCTCGTAAGACTTTGGGGAACGCAGGGTGGGTGGAAATTTGTGGATCCACGCAGATTCCAGAACTTTCCACCACAGAAATGTGGGGAAAATTGTTTTTTTGGACAATTTTTTATGTTTGCAAGGGATTCTGGGTAACAGAACCTGGTGGGAGGCAGTCAAGTCACCCCATCCTGGATTCCCTGGTTGTCTAGTTTTCAAAAATGTATAGGTTTGCTAGGTTTCCTAGGTGCCGGCAGAGGTAGGGTTCAAAAACTACAGCTAGGCACTTTGCAAAAAAGGGTCATTTTTCACTGCGAAATTGAGGTGTGACCACGTTGCGTTTTGCGCCGTTTCCTGTTGCAGGCACTAGGCCGACCCACACAAGTGAGGTACCATTTTTCTCGTAAGACTTTGGGGAACGCGGGGTGGGTGGAAATTTGTGGATCCACGCAGATTCCAGAACTTTCCACCACAGAAATGTGGGGAAAATGTGTTTTTTTGGCCATTTTATTATGTTTGCAAGGGATTCTGGGTAACAGAACCTGGTGGGAGGCAGTCAAGTCACCCCATCCTGGATTCCCTGGTTGTCTAGTTTTCAAAAATGTATAGGTTTGCTAGGTTTCCCTAGGTGCCGGCAGAGGTAGGGTTCAAAAACTACAGCTAGGCACTTTGCCAAAAAAGGGTCATTTTTCACTGCGAAATTGAGGTGTGACCACGTTGCGTTTTGCGCCGTTTCCTGTCGCGGGCACTAGGCCGACCCACACAAGTGAGGTACCATTTTTCTCAGAAGACTTTGGGGAACGCGGGTGGGTGGAAATTTGTGGATCCACGCAGATTCCAGAACTTTCCACCACAGAAATGTGGGGAAAATGTGTTTTTTTGGATAATGTTTTAGGTTTGCAAGGGATTCTGGGTAACAGAACCTGGTGGGAGGCAGTCCAGTCACCCCATCCTGGATTCCCTGGGTGTCTAGTTTTCAAAAATGTATAGGTTTGCTAGGTTTCCCTAGGTGCCGGCAGAGCTAGGGTTCAATAACTACAGCTAGGCACTTTGCCAAAAAGGGTCATTTTTCACTGCGAAATTGAGGTGTGACCACGTTGCGTTTTGCGCAGTTTCCTGTTGCAGGCACTAGGCCGACCCACACAAGTGAGGTACCATTTTTCTCGTAAGACTTTGGGGAACGCGGGGTGGGTGGAAATTTGTGGATCCACTCAGATTCCAGAACTTTCCACCACAGAAATGTGGGGAAAATGTGGTTTTTTTGACAATTTTTTATGTTTGCAAGGGATTCTGGGTAACAGAACCTGGTGGGAGGCAGTCAAGTCACCCCATCCGGGATTCCCCTGGGTGTCTAGTTTTAAAAATGTATAGGTTTGCTAGGTTTCCCTAGGTGCCGGCAGAGCTAGGGTTCAAAAACTACAGCTAGGCACTTTGCCAAAAAGGGTCATTTTTCACTGCGAAATTGAGGTGTGACCATGTTGCGTTTTGCGCCGTTTCCTGTCGCAGGCACTAGGCCGACCCACACAAGTGAGGTACCATTTTTCTCGTAAGACTTTGGGGAACGCGGGGTGGGTGGAAATTTGTGGATCCACGCAGATTCCAGAACTTTCCACCACAGAAATGTGGGGAAAATGTGGTTTTTTTGACAGTTTTTTATGTTTGCAAGGGATTCTGGGTAACAGAACCTGGTGGGAGGCAGTCAAGTCACCCCATCCTGGATTCCCCTGGGTGTCTAGTTTTCAAAAATGTATAGGTTTGCTAGGTTTCCTAGGTGCCGGCAGAGCTAGGGTTCAAAAACTACACCAAGGCACTTTGCAAAAAAGGGTAATTTTTCATTGTGAAAATGTGGTTCGTCCACGTTGCATTTTGAGCCATTTCCTGTTGTGGGCACAAGGGCTACCCACACAAGTGAGGTACCATTTTTATCGGGAGACTTAGGGTAACACAGAATTGTAGAGCAACTGTTATTACCTATTGACTTTCGATGCATTTCTGCCTTCCAAATGAAAGACAATGTGTAAAAATAAGTCATTTTGAAAAATGACCTATAATTCTCATGCTAGTATGGGTACTCCCAATTTCGGAAATGTGCAAATATCTACTGTTTCTAAAATCTACATTTTGTTCCCATTTCAGAAATACATAGGTGTCTTTCATAACAATTTTTCCATGTATACATTTTCCCAAAATAATTGCTATATACCCGGTACTTAAAAAAAATCATTGCAAGATGTTGCTCAATTATTGGCTCTGGGTTCGTCGGGTTCTTGGTGAACCTACAAGTCCTATATATCCCCACAACCAGAAAGGTCCAGCGGATATAACGGTATATTGCCTTCAAATAGCTGTCATAATTAGAAGAAGTTACAGGTGAAAACGTTGACACAAATGGCTGTTTTTTTCAACTAATTTTCAATTTTTCCTTTAACTGTTAGTTTCTATAAGGAAAACTTTAAGGATCTACACAAATGACCCCTTGCTGAATTCAGAATTTTGTCTACTTTTCAGAAATGTATGGCTTTCCAGGATCCATTATTGGTTTCATACCCATTTCTACCATTAACTGGAAGGAGGTTGAAAGCACAAAAAATAGCAAAAATAGGCTATGTCCCAGAAAAATGCCAAAACTGTGTAAAAAAAGTTGGTTTTCTGACAAAAGTCTGCTTGTCCCTGAAAGCTGGGAAGATGGTGATTTCATCCCCACAACCCCTTTTTGATGCCATTTGCAGGGAAAATCAAGACGCTTTCATCTGTAGCCCTTTTTCGCATTTTTCCCAAAAAAACAAAATTTAGCTGTATTTTGACTAATTTCTGGGTCCCTCCAGGGGAATCCACAAACCCTGGGTACCTTTACAATCCCCATGATGTTAGAAAAAAGGACGCAAATTTGGCATGGATACCTTATGTGGTCAAAAAGTTACAGGGGCCTAAGCGCGCACTACCCCAAATAGCCAAAAAAAGGCTTAGCACAGGAGGGGAAAAGGCCTAGCAGCGAAGGGGTTAACTTCTAAGGGAAATTTATTCAGATGAATCCGCATCTACTTTGGGTCGGTCCTCTTCTATTTATAGTGAAATCTTGCCCTTGAAACTATTCTATAATAAGAAACTTAGGGCCATATATAGAGCTGGGTGGGAATGGGAAACCATCTGATTTCTGAATTACTAAATCTGTGGATACTTGCAGCAGTGTCATTCCCTTCACCATAATACTTATAATAACAATACATTACAGAACATAAATCTAGCTGCAAAGCAATGGTCCATAGTATAAGAAGGTGTACTGTAAGGAACATAGGAATAGTTATAGAGGACAGGCGGGGAGGAAGAGGGCATAACTGCTCTTTGAAGGGGACCTTTGCTCATGCGCCCTGCATAGAGGTGGATTTATGGGAGTAAGACAATAATGCATGTGTATCACCTTGTTAAAGATAATGGTAAGTGAAGAGTTAGGATTGCATGGGTGTAATTAATTGTGAAGGTCAGGGACTTAGTTCAAGGTGAGTGGGAGTTTATGCCAGAAGAAAGTGTGGCTTCATAAAGTGAGCCTTTAGCTGTTTCCTAATGACAGTATTCCTGTCTAGATATATTTACATTTGTATATGGCAGTGTGATGGTTTGCACTTGATTCTCTGAAGTCCATTTTGACATTATGTGATGTGATTTGATAAGGCAGGGTGTTTTAAATGTGATTTCTCATGTGAAGCAATATTCTCCTTCTATCTGCCTGGCATACATTGTCGTAGAATACGTCCTCAAGTATTTGGCATCTGCATATCTCAGGACATTCCGACGTATGAATGACATATATGACAGATGTTAGCTTGCCAGCATGGGTCACAGATTATAATTCCTGACGTCCTCACAAGACAATAGCTGCAGCTACGGAGTTACTGAAATTGAAAATTAATACACAGAAGGAGTTAATTGAAATCTCTTCAATTAACATTGAGGGCATTCATTTAATTGAACAAAATATGTTGATATCTTTTTGGAAACCTTTTTTGCTTTTTCACTGATTTACCCAGCACAACATGTTTTTTTTTTTTTAATTATTGTAGTACCTAGCAAACACATTTTTGTTCCTCTCACACTTTCAGTTACGCATTGTGATTGCATTGTCTTCATTCTAAATAATTCTAAGCGGGAAGACAATGCTCTTCTTTATCAGACGTTCTATTTATTGAAACAAAAATGTTGTCTATTCAGCTGAAGCTGTACATAGGGACAAAGGCAATAAAGAACGGAAAAGCTGTAGGACAATACATAAAAGATGTTGTAGATTCATTCCATATTAAATATTTAGAATATATTAATTCAAGGTTTTCTGAATGAGTCAGCATGAGGTGGTGGTCTTCCTCTGGAAGGTTCAACGGTGCAAGGAGTCAAGACAGAGGAGGAAGTCATTGGGAGCAGATTTGAATCTGGGAAGGTAAGATATGGCTCGAGGTTTAGGAAGGATGTCATTCAGTTGTTGAAAGATTCAAACATTTTGCACTTGACAGTAGGTGACTCTGGAGGCCAGGGCTCATGGAGGACCCTATCAGCAGAGGTTTTGGGAGAAGTAGGCGGTCAGTGGCCATATGCTGAATAAGATGAGAAATTTGAACAGCACCTGTGCGTGGAAAGTAAACAGTAATACTGATGTTTTCAAATAGAGGCATGTATGCGCGCATGCATGTGTGTTGAGTGTGTGTGTGTTGAGTGTGTGTGTGTTTGTGTATGTTTCTTGACTTGAGGAGTGTGTGGGTATCAAGGCAAATATAATGTTTTTATTCTAACAGACTAGGAATACATTGTGAAACCAATTAGAAGGCTACTACAAATAAATAATATTTCTCAGAGGTCTTAATCACTGAACTGGTGATATACAACATCGATATAGTCAGTTAACTAGAACCTAGCTGCAGTGTCACAAAGAATACCAACCTCGTATTGAAGTTAAATTAAAATTTATATTGGAGAGGATGGGCATTAGTAGGTCGCATGAGTTTCTCATGAGCTGTGGGATAGTCAAAGAAAGGGACTAGAGATGAAGGGTGAGCAATGTGGAGTAAAAATCAAAAGGTTGATTGCATTGAAGTGGTAGGGAAGCGCCAAAGGAGGAGAAAATGACACAGGAGAGCTGATGTAGATGGTAACAAAAATAGGGCCAGAACTCAACCTTGTGGCGTGGTGATAGTGATGTGTACTGGCAATGCAAAGAGCTCTGGATGGCAATGGGTGATCAAAGAGGTGCGAGGAAAACCAATACACTATACCAGTATTACATATGGAGGGAAGGTAAATAACACGGCAGGTTCGTTAACGCTGTCACATGCTGAAAAGAAACCAAACAGGATGATTATAGAAAAGAAGATATAGTTGGGAAAGTTGGACATTTATGTGAATATGACCTCTGTAGACTCAATTTGAAGAAAGCAATTTTGGAGTTGATTGCGCAGATTATGGGAGTCAATTTAGTGGGGGAGGCAGTTGAACACAATTTGTCTGATTGAGGAAGGAGTTCAGGAAAGACGGCCATTGACAAACATCAATATAAGAGCAAAGGTTACATATGAGCAAACGGAGAAGAAAGAAATGTCCATTGGCGGTACTCACAAATACAAAAAGAATTTCAAGCGATTACATTTCAGTAAAGCCCTTATAATATGTTACCAAACAGGATATCCATAAATGTCTCTCTTTATGTTGCCAAAAACGTGTGGCAATATATGTGCATGGACGTCAATTCACCAAAATTCCAGGGGTAGCGGAAGTGACATCATCAGCCCTTTGACACAGCAGATTTTGACACAAGGCCTTTGACTTGGTGACATCACAGGAAATCACATTGTGTGACCTTTGAGACAGTCACCTCATGACATCACAGGAAGTGACACCACATTTCCTTTGGCATAGTGCTGCCACTAGAAGTGATGCATTTTACATTAGAATATTTACATCAAACAATGCATTTGGAAAATCTCAAGTAGAAGCAGATGAAATACTCTGTAGAGAAAGATAAGTAATTCAAATTCTATTGAAAATGTTCCCACATATATGGTCAGTAGGAGACAGAATCCTCAGATCCAGGGCTGAGATAATGCAGCATCAGTTTGGGAACATTTTGAATATTGTACAATAATGCAGTACACTAAATTGTATCAGTGCATTGAGTGGCATTTATTAGAATTGATACGTTTTTAAAGATGAACTTTGAAAATGTCATGCTCCTATCCCTTCTGCCCTGATGCCAATGCCATTAGTGAACAAATAATCAAGTCAGTTGTCATATGTACCCTCTATGTGGCCTAGGTTGTTTTTAGAAAAATGTGTAGAGCACTCCCTATCTTTTTTAATAAATTATGAACAATCACTGATCTTTTTAAACCAGTGTGCTACACTTGTACGTATGCTGTCTGTCATACGGAATAATCATATATATGAACATTTTAACTTCTTGATTTTTCATATATATATATAACTTGGTTGTTATTACATATGGAGCAACATTAAAATCTATTGAAAATATGCAGAGAGGTTTTGTACAGCACATATTTTAAACCTTTTTATTTTAAGGTGTTTTGGAATTTGATAATAAAGACAAAGGAGGCATGGTGAGATCAGGTAATTACCTAGGATCACAAAATTTGGTAGAGAGAGGAATTAATCCCTTTTTTCTAGGTTTACGTTGTGCATTTCTGTACACTTAGTAAGTAAAAGCTGCTATGAAAGAGCAGCGCAGACTGCCTGGGCTGGGTGCAGAGGACACAGACCCCTGCAGTTCCAACTCACAGGTTCAGGGGCGTAGCTATCAATGTTGCAGGATGCACACTTGCACTGAGGCCCAGGGAAATGAGAACACCACTTTACCAGTCTGTGATTGTTGTTTTTTTATTACCAAACCAGGTAAGCACAGATTCCTAAGACTGGAACACTAAATTTAAACCATGGACCAACTTAATTCTGAATAATCAATTTGCCTTAAGACACAAGAGCAACCAAATTCTTCGAGTGGGTGCAGAACCAACCTGCATTATATTCACTGGTTTATTAATTGTAGAAACTAGTATACTAGTCCCTGTGCCAGCTCCCCATTGCTGCTGCAACTTCACACCAGACTGCTGTATTGTTTCTTCCTTTGTTGTCACCACTGATCGCCTTCCTGCCATTTCTCTGCTCTTTCTCTCCCACTTCCTGCTACTGCAGAGTCCTACCCACCGGCCGGACCTACTTTTGGAGGCTGAAGCATGGCCACACAGCGAGTGTTGCCAAGTGGCTCACCACTGGCACACCAAAGGCACATGGACTGCACCCAGCACCAGGAACCCTGGCCCTGCCACCCCACATAGCTACACCACCGCAGACCTCCAAGCCTTGGACCCCAGACGCATTGACAATGACCATTGCTGCCTCACATCTCCATGCACCACCAGAGGGCTGTTCTCCTGCCAGCACTGCCACTTCACCTGTAGCACCAGAGCAACCAACATCACAGAAGACACCTCAAAGACCACGCGCCCACCACGCTGACCGAGACTGCTAGGGCTCAACTAAAGTACATTCTAGTCAACACTCAATCACTCTGCAAACACACTACACAGACCAGGGATATGATCTCATAACTCACCCCAGACATCATCTTCCTCACCGAGACGTGGCTGAATCCCACCTTTGTGCCGGACATGGTTGTCGCCATCCCAGAGGGCTACAAGATAACATACCGGGACCACACCATCAAACACAGTGGTGGAAATGCCATCATCTACAAGGACATCTTCCACTGCACAACCTCCCAAGGTGACTTGACCATGACAATGGAGTACCTCAACTTTCAAGTCCACCCATATGGGAAAAGCACCATCAGAGACACACTCACCTACAGACCTTGTCCCAGTTTCTGCAACTCCATTCATGACGTCATAATCCTGATAGCCATCGACTCCAAGCACTACATCTTCTTAGGGGATCTAAACTTTCACCTCAACGACAGTAACACAACTGACCTCCTGGAAAGCTTGAACAACTTGGGCCTGAAGCAACTCGTTACCAACCCCACCCACATTGCAGGACACACACTTGAGCCCATCTTCACGTCCAGCATCAGAGTTAAGCATAATCATGTCACGCAGCTCACCTGTACTGAACACTACATCCTCCACTTAACCATCGCAGGACCTACCAACCTAGCCACCATGCCTCCCAACTCCATGCACAGAGACTAGAAAAAGGTTTCAGAAGACCAGTGGAACAACGCTCTCAGCTCCTACCACCCGAACACAACATCTGTCCCAGAGCAGGCTGCGAAGAATTTCTCCAAGTGGATCACAGAATGCGTCAACACTATCGCCCCTGCCAAGACAGCCAAGTCCAAAGGACCTACCAGAAGAGCCAGCTGCTTCACAGCAGAACTGAAATCCACCAAATGCAACTGCTGGCAACTAGAAAGGAAGTGGCACACCAGCAAAGAAACAGAAAACTTCACTGCCTTCAGGACAGCACTCAACCAGTACCACCGCCTACTGAAAGAAACTAAAAGGCATGAACTAGCAGACCACAAAGACCACATAGAAGCCAGCACAAACTGCAGCAAGGAGCTCTATGCCATCATGAAGAACTTCTCCAACCCCGCAGCTGCCGAAAACATCACCCCCGCCCAAGAACTGTGTGACACCCCGGCGTACTACTTCCATGACAAGATCTCAGTCATATACAAAAACTTCGTACCCCAACCCCCCCACCACCGTCAGCATCAGCCTGCTCACACCCAAGAACACAGGACCCGAACACCTGCTCGCCTACTGGGACCTTCTTACACCCAAGCCACTATCGCCATCATGAACTCCATGCACTTGTTAGCACCCTTCGACCCCTGTCCCCACCACGTCTTCACCCTCGGAGCAAAATGATTGGCATCAAGCTCAAGAAAGTCCTGGACACCTCCATCACCTTGGCCTCCTTCCCTAAGGACTGGAAACATCTAGAAGTGAGGCCCCTCCTGAAGAAACCATCCTTCGACCCAGGAGAACCAAAGAACTACCGACCCTTCTCCCTTCTACCCCTTTCCAGCAAAAGTTCTTGAGAAGGCAATCAACCAGCAACTCACCGAACACCTGGAACGCAACATCCTCCTGGACCCCTTTCAATCCGGATTCCGAGACAGCCACAGCACAGAGACAGCCCTGTTCGCAGGCACCGACGACATCAGGGTTCTATTGTATTGTGGCAAAACGGCACCCTCATCCTTCTGGACCTATCTGCCACCTTCGACACCGTCTCCCATCTCATCCTGATCAACAGTCTCCACCACATCCGAATACAGGGAGATGCTGTCAAATGGATCGCCTCATACCTCACCAGAAGAACCCAGAGTATTTGTCTTCTGCCGTTCACCTTGGAACACAAGAAAATCATCTGTGGCATCGCCCAAGGACCATCCCTCAGTCCCACCCTCTTCAACACCTACATGACCCCCCTGGCCAACACCATCAGATCGCACGGACTCAATATAATTTTCTGTGTCGACGACACCAAGCTCATCCTCGCTGTCAGAAGACCCCTCCGCCACCCGAGCCAACTTCCACAGATGCATGATAAAAGTCGCTGACTGGATGAAGGACAACTGCCTTAAGCTGAACACAGACAAGACATAAGTCCTCATCTTGGGGAACAACACCTCACTATGGAACGATGAATGGTGGCCTGTGAAACTCAGCCCACCCCCCCACCCGACAGACCACGCTTGCAACCTCAGCATCATCCTGGACAGCAAGCTATCCATGAAGCAACAGGTAAATGCAGTCTCACCCGCCTGCTTCCACACCCTATGCATGCTCTGCAAGATCTTCAGGTGGCTTGCAGCTGACACCAGAAGGGCCATCATGCAGAACCTCGTCACTAGCAGGCTGGACTACGTGAACCTATGTAGGAATCACCACACGCCTCCTGAAGATACTACAGACAATACAAAACTCAGCTGCAAGACTCATCCTTGACCTCCACAGACGGACCCACATCACACCACACCTTAAAAAGCTACACTGGCTCCTGATCCAGAGGAGATGCCAATTCAAGATGCTGACCCATGCATACAAATCCCTGCACAACGAAGGACCAGCTTACATCAACAAATGCCTGATCTTCCACAAACTGACCAGACACCGACGATCTGCCTCCCTCTTCCTCACAGAAGCCCCCCTGATCTGTTGAGCCAACAGCAAAGGACACTCTTTCTGTCATCTGGCAGCCAAAACTTGGAACAACCTTCCCCTGCACCTCAGGAACACCTAGTGGCTCCAGAACTTTAGAAGAGAACTCAAGACCTGGTTGTTCGAATGAACATCACTTCGCAACAGCCCCCACAAATTTATGCCATCCCTTTTGTCAGGACACAAGCAAAAAAATTGCATTCAACAGAGGAGAGGTTAAGGAAAAATTCACATCTGGGAATAGCAAGAAACATGGAAGGAAATGACACCGGAACCGAGGAATCTGAAATTAAAAAGAGAGACAACCTCGAATAACCCACGATTCTAGCTCTCCAATATTTATAAACCTTAGCAAAGTCTTAAATAAACAAGAAAAGTACTTATAGAAAGTAAAAGACAAATGTCTCAGTCTTTATACGCACGTGGTTGTCATGTTTAAGGACAACATTTTCCTGGGACTTCTCTTTGTACATGTTAACTTCCTTTGTGGTTTTACTGAGGTTCCAATGTTGTGCAGATTGTGAAATGTTAGGGTATCTGATGCCTGTTAACCAGTCTCTGAGATATGCCATCTTTGCATTCACTCTGGTTGAGCCAACTTGAATGGAATAATTGCAATTGCTCTCTATAGAAAATGACATATGAAAGTCCTGAATTCTGTAGTTATCATGAAAGTCCAGGACCTAAAAGTTTTATGTGCCACTGCCTTTTGAGCAGCTGTGCAGGAAGCCGTGCTACTGGAAGCTACGGTTTATGGGTCCTTTCCTTAATACTTTTGTTTTTCTCATACAGTCTAAATAGTCAACAGGCATGGAGGTAGGTGCATGATATTTGATTGCATTATTATCTTTCTAAGTCTTAGTTATTGTATTTCCTTTCTTCTTCAGCCATGGTTACTGAATTTGGAGGTTAGACACCAATGCATCTACCCAAATGTTTTATATTGCATATCTAATAAACTGAAGTGGCTTCCTCTAGGAGATTCCTTAACTTCTGTTTGTACCCTTGTTACTGGATTGAGGTAGGGCGACTGCATCTTCTTCATATCTACAACACATACCTGTCACAAAACTGTCACTTTTATAGAACCGAAACACTGCTGGGGAGAAGCTCACTATAATTTTGTTCTTAAGTGCTAGCCTGGCCCTACTGAGTACTTTAACACCAATGAAGCAATTCTTTGAGGTCAACCAGACAGATGGGGCCACTTAACACAGACAAGGCACTGCACGGTAATGACTGGTAACGACTAGGGACACAAACTTGATGAAGGATGCACTGCTGAAGTCCTAGACAAATGGCTTGGTACGGGTGGGGCGAGACTCACAGAGTGCAGGTACTGCCGAGATGAAGGTCATGCTGCTAGCATTGCCAGGTGGGTGCTGGGGAAAGCTCAAACTACTGAGAAGAATGTCAAATTGTTAGAATTTCCATCTAACTGCTGGAGGAAGCTGATCCTGCTGAGAAGACGACCACACTGATGATGCCCTACAGCAATGCCAGATGACTGTTGGAGGAAGGTCATACGGTAAGGAGAATGTCACACTGATAGAATTGCCAGATCACTGCTGGAGGAAGCTCATACTGCTGAGAAGGTCATATGGATAGAATTACTAGTTGACTGCTAGATGAAGCTCATACTGCTGAGAAGGGTACACTGATGGTGCCCCAAATCATTGTCAGGTGACCTCTCTGGTAAGCTTTAAGGGGCACATTTACTATTATTTCACGTTATGCAGCACAGCAAGTGAACTTGCTGCACCGCGTTGCGTTATAAGTGAGAGAGTAGAAAAGCTCCATATTTACAAAGATATGGAGCATTTCTGCTCTCTCCTAGCACTGGTGCACTTTGTGCTGCCTAGCTTAACGCTGGCACCCTTGCACCTTTGTTTAAGGGCGCCTGTGTTACGGGAATGATTGTTTTTGTGTCGTAAGGTAGACCTAAAATTAACTAGCCTAGAAATCTTACATTATCACTCTAAACATGGCTGTGCAGATAGAAGTGATAACGGCATTTGAAAAGATGCTATTGCAATATACTTGGGCCACTGTCAGAATATTTCTCTGGCCAATTATGATCGTCATCCTCACAAGGCCTAGAGCATAATAATGTTTTCACTTGATCACAACCATTACACTACAGGTCCAAACTCCTAAATAAGAAAATCTTACACTTTTAAAGCAAAATTGTTATAAACTGGCTAGAAATGGAATATGCGAAAAAGCCCAAATGGCTACTCTTCCCAAGCTTTATTAAAAATATAACTGCGAGATCATGCTAAAACGCCTCTTTTGAATGCATTGCTGCTAGCAATGAAAATTGTGACAATGATGAGCTAGAAACATGACATTAAGACAAACGTGAACAACTTATAAAATGGAGGAATACATCTAAAACATACATTTGACACTTTAAATATTCACCCACAAAACATGTCTGAAGGTAATAGGCAACCACACACAGAGTTTCATTTCTAAATTCAGATTAAATCAGCAGCTTTTAGTTAATCTCGGGGGCATTAGCAATGATGGCCTTAGGCAGTAACTGGCATGCCAGCGTGATTTTATTTCAACAGAATTTTCTGCTCGTTTCTTTGACCCGTTTATAGCAGTTCTATGGAGCAAGGGCTCAACCCACGGTTGATTGCATAAACCACGATAAAGATATGTCCAGACCTGCGCAGGAAACTGCTATCCATTAAATTATTTATGTGTCCACTGAGTTTTTTTTCACTTAATGCCTTGAGGGAGATGAACAACATAATGAGGTTGTTAGCCCTACAGCAGTTATCGAAGCGCATACGTTATATCTTTGGGCTGGACACTGGTCACTTGCTGGTATCCTTCTGTTTTTCCCTCAGAAATAGCTGTTATAGATAGCAATTAGGTATCTGTGGAAGGGGAAGCCCTTTGGGCCACATGTGATTCATTCAGCCTGGAAGCTGGGAAGGACAGATATAATTGTAGCCAAATTTCTTAAATTGCTTTAAAACTATATGCCTCTGCTAAGATCACACTCTTGATCTGTGTTGCCTGAATGCATGTAACCTATTTTTCCATAAATGTTCTATTTGTGTATTTAGTTATTTTTCTCAGTGGTGCAAATGTTTTTGATTGACATACAGTTATAAAATAGAATAAGCCTATTCTCGATTGTTTCATTACGTGATGCGTTGGCAGTGGCGTAATGAAACATGATAGCCTCCCCCCATCTCCCACCCCCCAAGCCCACTGCGGAATATTGTAAGGAACCTCTGAGACTCCCAAATCTCACAGATACTCAGAGCCTTAGGTTGAAAGGGGGACCCTGAAGGATAGGTGTCCCCTGTGTCGTAGAGGTAGCAGGGGCCTGCGTTACACCCCTGTGTAGTGGCTGTATGAAGGAGGCTCTGGACTCTGAATGCCCACCGTACTGGAGAGGTAGCCGGCCTTGTCTTCTATTTTGCGTAGGGCTTTCCAAGTGGACTAACACATTGAAGGAAAAAAAAATCAAAAGAATATAAAGTCTGCATTTGCATCACTAGTCTAAATTTTTGAACTGGTCTTAAAATGAAGCCCCATAATAAGGTTAAGGGCCTTATTATGAGTTCGGTGGTGTGGGAGCGGGACTGTCCCGCTCCGGCACTGCCAAACCCGTGTTTGAGCCGCCTGCCAGATTTGGAGTTTTCTGCTGTTTGGCGGGCAGTTCTTTGGCGTTCCCACGGCAGTGCCTATGCGTGAGGAAACTTGTAATATGCTTGGCAGGGCCTCAGCGGCCCCGCCGAGCATATTGGGGCCTCAAGACTGCCCCCTACTGCAAGGGATCTCTGTTCCCTGGCAGTTGAGGTGGTCCCAGGGCAGCCCGACTGCCCTGGTCATAATAGGACGGTCGGAAAACCGCCACCACTGCACCCCCGCAAGTCAGACTCGTAATATGCCCCTAAGTGTTTGTAACTTGACGAAGATGAAGATAAAATTGCCGAATTGCATCACATACATGTAGCTTTCCTTGTTCCTCTTGCTGCCTTCTTTCAGTTTTGATTAATTACCCCCCAGAGTCTTTATTTAAGGATCTGTTTGTTACTTCTCTCCCATGGGTGGAAATAAAAGTTGGTGCTTAAGAGGGAAAACAACGAACCCCCTGTGACTCACTCAGCTCCTTGTAACATTTAAGCCACAATTATATGTACCAACTCCTCCATTATCGCTGCTTCCACGAGAAGGACTCCCCGAGCTCTTCTTATTTCTGTCCTGTATCTATTTTAAGTCCGGAGGAAAAACGTGCAAAGACGGCGACCCATTTTTCCCCATTTAATTCCTATCTGGCAGCAGATAAAGCACCAGTGAGATGGAGCGAGCCGGGCAAAGTGTCATATGAAGGTAGACATGAGCCCTACCGTGACACTTTCTTCACGCATCTAGGTTGAGGGTTAAAAACAGGCAAGAAAAACACATAGCAAAAATGTCAGATGTCCATAAACGGTGAGCAGAAAATACGACGACTGTCAAGTGACTGCATTTTTCTAACGTGTAAATTGAATTATTTCCGCGCACTAGGGCTCCATAATTAAAAAGACCCCTTTCTCTGTGGGGAATTGAACTGACTTTTGTATGAAAAGAAGAAACAAACCATCAATCCGGAGGAGGTAAGGAAACTCAAAGCCTTCAGCGAATGCTGAATGTTTTGCTCCGGGAAACCGCGGATCTATTAAAGGCAGACTACACTGTACCCACATTAATGAGCAGACTGCGCATCGCGTGCTCTCTTCTGAAGTCTTTTGTGGTTCTTCAGAAGAACACAAACTCCATTTTGTGGAACAGGCATGGACTATGGCATCAAATGACCTCTTGAGCAAGGTTCACAAACTTTAAATTACTGGGTCAGGGTTTCCATTGAGCAAACTCGGCGAACAACAGCACCGAAGATAAAATAACCAGGTAGCGGTTTATTTCCCCCTGTTTGCTTTTCTAAAGGCTGCTCCAGAAACGCAAAGACTTACCGGGAACAAAAGAGCTCTAAACACAAAAAATGCGGTACATCTGGCGGTGATCGACAGGTTAATGCATTCACCCTGGTCTGCTGTTCTTGCGAAAGAAGCAAATGAGAGGTTTACTTGTGTGGACCGACCGCAGCAGGATGCTGAGACTTGCGGCGCCTTTGATGAAGACCTGCTATGGCTCGATAACCCGTTCACGTAAGCTCCGCATTTACAATTCACATACTGTGCCAGAGTGTGAGCCACCAATGCCTACAACAGTGTCTTCTC
Organism: Calotriton arnoldi; assembly: GCA_963921515.1. Taxonomy (NCBI): domain Eukaryota; kingdom Metazoa; phylum Chordata; class Amphibia; order Caudata; family Salamandridae; genus Calotriton; species Calotriton arnoldi. Next base: position 2,551,788 of record CAWUFW010000108.1, on the reverse strand, counting down.
TCAAGTGTCAAAGGCATAGCGAATGGCTCAGAATTATTGCACCTGAGACTCTGAGATATATGTGTAGTGGGATATAGATTGCGTGCTTTTTTTTAGAGCATCAGTGGTATACACTGTAGTCTATTTCTTTAAAACAGAACTACAGACTATGCCTGGGAATTCTTAGACATGCCATCCAGTGTTTATTTTGTAGTATAATATGTTAGGGTGCCCAGCGTTTTCTTAGAAGCTCGTGGCTGGTGCTATCAAAGGCCTGGGTGCCGAACACCAAGGCTGCATAGTCTTGATTCCACCCCTTGCCGCTTTAATTCACCACCAGGCACTCCCTGCCCCTTCATCTCACCCTTTGACGCTCCCTTTCATCCCTTCTTTTTCCTTTAGCTCAGTTTTTCTGTATTTCTCTTCCTCCTTCTTTGTTTTTATCTCTCTTGCTCTGGGTGAGTCTAATGAGGAACAATAAGTGCATGTCCCCCTTAATAAGTACCAATGGGCTCCACCTGCAACCACTGGCTCAAATTAAGCTCTGTGCTATACTAGGTTCTCTTGTGAACCCTATAGCAGTAATGTAGAAAATTAGAGACTATCGAATTGCAAGCAAGAAGCCAGATGTTGACTTTCTGTACTGAAGATATACAAGTGAAAGACCCTCCACGGGGTTCTTATGACAAGTGCATAACATCTATAGAGGCACAGAGCCTATATTTCACCTTCCCATCTGCAAAGCATACATTCCCACACATATGCAAAATTCACATGTCCAAAAGTGTAAGGAAAATAGATGGATCTATCCTCATATCAGCCCAAACCATTGCACATAAGAGCTATAGATGCAATTTGCTAATACTGCACCAGCAAGGCTTGACCAAGAGGTCTATATGAAGTCTGCTCATGCTCCCCCCTCCCCCCACGTGGCTTGTCCTAGAAGAGTAGATACAATACACTCATACCCTAATGACATGGCTTGTCCTAGAAGAGCACATACAATGCATTCATACCCTAATGACATGGCTTGTCCTAGAACAGCAGATACAATCCACTCATATTCCAACAACATAGCTTGTCCTAGAGAAAAGATACAATGCACTCATACTCCAACCACATGGCTTGTCCTAGAAGAGCAGATGCAATCCACTCATATTCCAACAACATGGCTTGTCCTAGAAGAGCAGATACAATGCACTCATACTCCAACAACAAGACTTGTCCTAGAAGAGCAGTTACAACCCACTCACACTCCAAAGGCATGTCTTGACATAGAGGGACAGATACAAATGGCTAGTACTCCATCAATATAGCTAGATGAAGAAGTATAGTTATAATCTACTCATACTACATTCACATAGCTAAACCAAGGGGAATCGATAAAATCTGCTCATCCTCACTCAACATGACTTGCCCAGAAGGTCAGATACAATATGCTAATATTTCATTCGTGTGTCAAGGTGAAGAGGTGCAGACACAATCTGCTTATACTACATCAACCGGGTTAGGCAAAGAGGAAGAAATGCAGCCTGCTTATCCTGCACCAACTCCAGCAACCTTGCAATGCACGAGCATACAGATATAATCTGCACCAACACCAAAAACCTGGAAAAGCATAAAAATATATAATCTGCTTCTATTCCACCAATAGGGAACATACAAGCACATATATAATCTGTTCCTACTCCACCAACATGGCACAACACTGTGAACGGATACAATCTGTCTACACTACACCATCACAGTAAGGCGCAAAAATGCAGATGGAATGTGCTCCTAACCTGGGAAGTCAAAAGATACCACTACGGTAAGGTGCAAAAGTACAGACACCATTTTCTTTTCCTTCATCAACATAGCATGGCATGAAGGTATAGATAAATCTGCTCATACTTCACCTATATCTAACTTTGAATAATAGTAGTCTCTGTTTCTACTGCTTTATCTTGACAAAGTGCACCGACTTAGATGTAAACGTCTCCATCAGCACGTACACGGGAATAGATGCAAACAACAACTTCTTAGGTGCAACAAATGTGAACAGTGTTACACACATGCATATTCCAAAATCTGATGGAACATCATTATGGCAAGTGTTAGACCTGGCACCATTGGCGTGGGTCTCCCTTCCATTTTTTGCCTTCACCTCCTGTGTTTTGCTGTGTGTTGGACTCCATTTTTGCTGGTCTAGATGCTTGGGGCACTTTGCCACTGCTGTTCAGTGCCAAAGTGCCAGTGCTCCCTTTATGAATTATTGTTATGGATTAGTGATTCCATGATTGGCTTGTTTGATTTACTTGTTAGACCCTAGTACAGTGCACTATGTGTGCCCAGGGCCTGTAAATCAAATGCTGCTGGTGGGATTGCAGCACTGATTGTGCCACCCACAGAAGCAGCTTGTAAAATGTGACTCAGGCCTGCCATTGCAGAGCCTGTGTGCGGTCTGGGGCTGCCATGTCGACTTGGCAAGTGCACACACTTGCCAGTCCCTAAACCTTCCCTTTTCTACATGTTAGTCACCTGTGGGCAGGGTGCATTGTATGTGAAAGGTAGGACATGCCCTGATGTGTGTGGCATGTCCTGATAGTGAAATACTGCCAATTTCGTTTTTTCACTATTGCAAGGCTGTCTGTTCCCATAGTCCAGAATGGGGAGTTTGTTTATAACATCTTATAAACATAACTGACCCTGGGAACAAGATAGGAAAATAAAGTTTAGTATGCCTGAACTCAGAATGTTAAAATACATCTTTTAGTGAGGGTGATTTTTACATTCTGTGTTTGAAAATACCACTTTTAGAAAGTAGGTATTTTCTTGCCTAACCATCCAGTGTGCCTCTGCTAGGTTTGTGTATTGCATGTCTGGCTTTAGGATGACAGGGGCTGGAGAAGGGCAGTGGCTCCAGAAGTCTGATGAGTCAGGGCTGGGGTGAATAGACCTGGGGTGCATTTAGAGTAGAGGGAGGAGATTTCCTTTTCACCTGAATGGGCCTGGTCTGCCTTCAACAATGCTGTCTCCACCTCCTGCCAGGTAGTTGCACCAGCGAGGACAGAACTGGTTTTGGCTGGGTACAGACACTCTGCCTTCAAAGAACAAAGGATTTTGGTGTATAAAAAGAGGGGCCCAGACCCCAGACTTTTAGATCACTTCTGGGAAATCAAGAGGAAGCTTTGCCTAGGAGAAGAGCCGGATAAGCTGAGGAGGAATACTGCCCCTGTGCTGTTTGCTGTTTGGGGTTGGCCTGCAGTGGCTACTTGCTGCCAAGGAAAGGAAAAAAGGACTTTGCTGTTTGCTTTGCCACCTGCTTGAAAAAGAAGATCTCCAAGGGCTTGAAACTGAGCTTGCCTCCTGTTCTGAAGTCTCAGGAACACAAAGACTTCATCCCTTCTGTCTCTCTGCATCTGGAACTGCTGTTTCAGCTGCTACAGAAGGAAACTGCAACACCGCCGCCGCCATTCGTGATGTCACCTCCCCGACACAGTAAGGAACTGACGTCTCACCTCCCCTGCACTGCAGTAAGGAACAGAGGCATCACCTCCCCTGGGGTCGTAAGGAACTGACGCCGCAGGCGCCAACGAAGTATCACCTCCCTGGCGCCGTGCACTGTCTTTGCTTTCATCAATTCCAGGTACTGTTCTTTGTGGGTCTGCTTGACTCCGGGCCCGACGCCGCGCACCTCACGGTCGGCGCCGTACTTTGGGATTTTCATCTGTCACGACGTCGTAATAACTCCAGGTGGAGTTATTTGTTGCTAGGAACTTGATTTAAGTGAATAACCTATTTTTAAGGATATTTTTGATACTGTATTGTGGATTTTTGTCGTTTGGTCTTGTTTTGGTTTAGATAAAGATTACTTACTTTTCTAAACAGGGGTGGTGTCCATTTGTAGTGTTTTCACTGTGTTACTGTATGTGTTCACAAATGCTTTACACACTGCCTCTGAGATAAGCCTTTCTGCTTGTGCCAAGCTACCAAGGGGTGAGCAGGGGCTATTTTAGGAGTGTATCCCCCTTACCCTGACTAGAAGCAAGGGTCCCTATTTGGACAAAGGTTCATACCTCTGCCAACTAGAGACCCCCATTTCTAACAGCAAGTATGATAAGTAGAGATGAGACCTGTTTCACCTCCTGCATGGCAACAAGTAGAGATATCAATACCCGGGGCTCTTTCTCCAGGGACATGGAAGGATCCACAGTCAAAGTTAGCATCTACTCCTCCTCCATGAGGGCAAAGAGTGCAGGTTCGGTACACTTCTCCCCTAGCAACATGACAAAAGGGAACACACTCTGACACTATCAAAATGACACATGCACAGATGTAAAATGTTCCACCTTCAACACATTAATGGGCGTGGGTACCTATCACCCATACCCCTAGGAACCAACAGCATTACCATTCATCCCAAGTTCATTTGTTGAGAGAACCATTGTTATGAAACATTATTTCTTCAGTATCGCCTTTGTCAAATTGGTTATAGTTGTGATGGAAATATCAAAGAAGCACTCTTCTTGTGATAATAAACGTTTGAGATATGGCTAAGTGAGTTTGCTTTTGAAATGATAGCACAGCCCTGTCAGCGTAACTGTGAGATGGCACATTTATTCGCATTTATAGAGTTGAATTCTATGAATCTCTTAGCACACTCTTGTCTCTTCCCACTTACTAGATTTCTGTCTATTTCGTCATTGTTTAAGAAAAGCTCTGATTACATCCTCACTAAACACAGTTCTACACAACAGTTCCATTCATCTCCCTTCCCACGATTCCTTTACCAGCCACCATGCACAGTATCATGATTGGCAAGGCATGCAGTGATATGTTAAACACCCCTAAACTTGGCTTCAGTATATGAACATAGTTGAAAAATAACGCAAACAAGCAATAGGGCTATTTTGGAGAAGAATGATATCAAACACTACTTTCAGTTACTAGTTGCAAAATATAATTTTCAAATATATGAACCATGGGTGACCACCATTATTAGGTCTGGACTTGATACAATTTTAGCTGTTGTGCCAGTCACATATAATCAAAAAGATTAATAAACAATGCACATATTCACACATAACAGGGGCTTTAGGTCAGTTCTCTTCAACCATTGATCTTTTCAACTGTCATTCACATTTTGCTTCTGCTCACCAAAAATACAGCATGGGGAAATATAGCCAGCTTCAGCCATTGGCTCTATTGCAGTCTAGATGATGCCCTTTTGCCTGATCATATATGCACATCTATCTGAAAAAAAGTGTAATTTAGAGCCAGGGCTGATGGGTCAATACTTTACGTGACAAATGCTTTTATTCTTCCTTTCCTTTTCTTTATCCTTTTAGATATTTTAATTCTTCCTTTTATTTTGTGATCCCAAATGTTATTTATTTTTACTTTTTGTATCATCATTTCAATCGTCCTTGTCTGTTTCAACTATGTTTGGTCTGGTGGCTTAGTGGACTAATATGTCTAATGTAGGGGCCAGTGTTTGACTTCGTGAGCACAAGTTCATATCCCGCTGGGTCCAATCAGTCTTTCATACTTCTGAGGTCAATAAAATGAGTACCGTTGTGTACACATCTGTCATTCAGCGTCAAGATACCCATTGTGGTGAACGTGCGCTCTACAAATACACGTTATGTTATGTATTCAAGTTACAGTAACGGAAATCCAATAAAATATTCTCTTTGCACAAAAAAGATCATACTTTATTGTGAAGTGGATTAATACTAAAAAGGATTTTGTTACGTGTTCAAAGTACACCTGCCTGCTAGGAAGCATCCACTATGTTCTATGAAAATTACATACACTTTTTTAAAATGTTTTATTTCATATTTTATTTTTGTATCATTTGCTTGCAATAATCAATATAAACTAGCCACTGCACCACCCTGCAAAGGTCAGACCTATTGAGTTTGCCAATGCCTGTTACATTTTAGTTCAAATCACACATCCTCTTAAGGTAGCGCGATATTGTAAAAATTCCCACTAATGACCTGTTGATTCAATAAAATGAGAATGGAAATGTGCAGATATATGTATTTCTAACTGTTATCCAAAAAATGTTATGGCTGGAAAACTATGACTCATGCCTTACCATTTATAAGTCATCCTTGCTACCCATCAACGTCGTGGATTGTCAGCAGATTTGGAGCTACTGCAGAATTACAGCAAATGACAGCAGGAGGCACAACCATGCCTGAAAGTCTGCAATTCTTTTCAGCTATTGAAGTAAAACAGAAACCGGCCCAGGGTTGCTTGTCTTCTGGTTCAGGTAGGACCTGGCTTGGCAGTTCGGGCTGGACTATTCCCATGAGGAGCAGGGTCAAGACTGATTTGCATATGGCTGGGTCCAAACTGAGGTGGCATGGTGAGCAAAAGAACTATGGGTTGGGATACCACCCAGAGCGATTGCCAGTGGTTAGACAAATTGCAAGCATTCCTCTCATCACCTTTTGTGTGTTCCATGTACTGCACTAAGTGGCAAGGGTATGTCCAGACATGGTTCCTGTGCTCACCGTGTCACTAGAACCAAGCTGTACTCGGATGATGAGCCCATAACTAGGGTGTAACTGGTCCTGGGTTGCTTGTGTTCCAGTTCAGGGAGGATCTGGCTTGGCAGTTCGGGCTGGACTGTTCTCATGAGGAGCTGGCTCAAGACTGATGAGCATATGACTAGGTCCAAACTGCAGTGGCATGGTGAGCAAAAGAGCGATGGGTTGGTGTGCTACCATGCGCGATTGCCAGTGGTGAGACAAATTGCAAGCATTCCTCCCATCACCTTCTGTGTGTTTCAGCTATTACAGCACTGCAAACCACACAATCAAGCATGTTCATAAACTGTTTATATACAGTCATGACTTCCATCCAATCAGGCAGTCAAACATTTTTTTTTGTCTTTGATTACATATATTAACTTTATAGAATTGAAAAGAGATACATTTCTTCACAATTTCAATCAATAACGTTTGCTATATTATTGATTTTAAAATCAATTTAAACCGTTGACATTATTGAAAATGTCCTTACCACATGCATAGATGGGCGGTGGTCCGGCTTATACAACGAATATAACATTAATTTATCATTCTGACGCTGTTCTCTTGCTTTAATAATTCACATTTCACTCCTTTGTAGCCCAACAATACTCAGAATTCAATTAAAACATTTAAGCAATGACAACTAGGTTAGTGGTGTGGCATTGGACTTAGTAGAACAAATGCCCTAATAAAGGGTAAAGAGCTTTAAACTCCCATCACACGTTCTTTAGATGTCGACTTAATACTGTAGTAGAGTAAAACCTGAAAACACACCAATACTGAACTGTCCCCAACCAAAGAGTGTATATAAAACAGTACTAGTTACAACACCAGATACTTTTCCTCTCCTTTTCACAGTAGCTCATTTATGTAGTATCTGGAGTCTGGACTAACTAATATTGCCCAGTTTGTTTCTATGCATTGAGAACATTGTTTGAATGCTCTAGGAGGCAACAGCTGAAGACCTCTGGTAGAGGCTTTAGTATAGATGTCTGTCCCAAAGGAGTAGCAGGGGGAGCTGTTTGCCATAGACCTTGCTCTCTGCAGGGTCCCACACTACCACTACTAACTTTATCTGAGCCATTGGAGAAGGTTATAAGAGTCACTCCGTTCATGCATATGCTGTAAATATGCTTGCAAAACAGCTTCCTTTCAGCTTAATGTTGCGTTGCCCGATGATAGTTTGCATGGTCACTCCTATCTGCTTGCCTAAAACTAGGACTCAACCCCCCCCCTTCCATGATCCAGTAATTTGACCAAAATTAGCAATACTCACAGACATTGCCAACGTTGTTTGTTTTGGCTTTTTATAGAAAAAAATGTCTTCTACAAGACAAGTACAGCGGTACCAGCAGGGGTGTAAGCATCAGTTACAGACAGAAACGACACAGCACAAACAGCAGTAATATCAAGCTTCCTTACACCGAACATGTATGGAAAGGACAGCAACAGTGTCACTTTTATTTCCATCCAGATCAGGTGCCTGGCACACAGCTGGATCACAAGCTTCCCTAACAAACATTTATGGCACATAGAGCAGTTACAGCATGGCAGCAGAAGATCAAGGTTCCCTCAAAATACAACTGCTTCACTCACTCACACACAGAACTGCAATTCGTTTCACATTGAAAACCAGCATTGCCAAAGCCAACAGGTCTGGCCTATGCAAGAGCTATTGGCTTTGCCAATATGTTTTAGCAATGTTGTACACCAGCATAACTAAAAGTTAGTGGAGTAAAGGAGAGTATTGAGGAGTGGTGTGTCGTACAGGAGAGTGTTATGGAATGGCGTAGAGTGGCATACAGTAGAGGTGAGTGGCATGGAGAGGAGTGAAGTGTCATGGAGTAGTGTACAGTGTTGTAGAGTGGAAGGGTGTAGAGTTGACTGAAGTACTGTGTCAGGTTTGAGTAGAGTGTCGTAGAGTGGAGTGGCACAGAGTGTCATGGAGTGGTGTAGAGCAGAGTGGAGTGGTGTAGAAGGTGTTGCATAGAGTGGAGTAGAGTGTTATAGAGTAGAGTGGCGTAGTGCAGAGTAGACTGTCATGGAGTGGAGTGCACAGAGTGGAGTAGAGGGTTGTAGAGTTGAGTGGCATTGAGTGGAGTGGCATAGAGTGAAGTGGCATAGAGTGTCAGAGTGGAGTGGCATAGAGTAGACTGGAGTGACTTGTCATAGAATAGAGTGGAGTAAAGTGGCATGGAGTGACATAGAGGGAGATGTGTAGAGCATTGTTGAGTGGAGAAGTGGCATAGGGTGGAGTAGAGTGTTGTAGAGTGGAGTGGCATAGGGTGAAGTAGTGTGTCAGTGGAGCAGATTTTAATGGAGTAGAGCATCATAGAGTGGAGTGTTGTACAGTGGAGTATAGTAGAGTGGAGTGGAGTGAAGTGGCATAAAGTACAGTGGTGCAGAGTATATTGGCGTAGAGCACAGTGGTGTAGAGTGCATTGGGTTTGAGTAAAGTGGTGTAGAGTGCAGCGGCGTAGAGTGCAGTGACTTAGAGTGCAGTGGCCTTTTAAATGTAAGTCAGTAGGAAAAATCAATTCCCCAGGTTTTTTTTCTCAAAATCTCCCTCTTACCAAGTTTAAAATGTTGGCAAGCAAGGTACATTGGATCACAGAGGGGAGAAGGAATGGGGTAGGGACATGGACTCAGATAACAGAGGGCAGGAGGGAAATGAGCAGGGGCACCAAACTGACGTGGGCAGCACAATACACCACAAAGGGCAAGTGGGACAGCAGTGCAGCACAAAGGCATAGAGTAGAACAGTGCAGAGTAGATTGCAGTGGCATAGAGTGCAATGGCTTTATGTAGAATGGCACAGAGTAGCGTAGAGTGAATTGGCATAGAATGGAGTGGTGCAGGGTAGAATGGAGTAGTGCAGGGTTGAGTGCAGAGGTATAGAGTGTAGTGGTGTGGAGTGTAGTGGCGTTGAGTGTACTGGCGTGGAGTGTGGTGGCAAGTGGAGTGCTATGAGAATAGGAATGCCAAGAGGAGAAAATGCGTTTAAAAAATGAAATGTGAGTGCGGATAAAGGATTTTATTTGTTATCTTGGGGATTTAGAATATGTACTTAACAGTATGCGTAGCTAAATAGAAACAAGATATATTAAAAAAACAATAGTTCACTAGGAAGATAATCACCATATTAGACAAAGAGGAGCTCGCTTCTCGTAGTAGAAGACGGAGCGTATATCTACTTTATACAGTACCAAGGCATACAATGTAGGCAGGTTTATTTTGCAATTAATTTATTTACCGCATATTGTAGTATCAAAATATGTTTTATCTTGTAAAAGATCCAGTGCTCATACTTCTGATGAATAAAAGTGCAGTAAGGAGAGAAGGTATAAAAGCAAAGTGCATCACAATTAAAAAGACATATCACTCCTTTTTTGTTTGTTTTAGCCGTATGCTGGGAGTCTATATAATCTACTGTTGATGGTGTTTCAACCTTATTTAATAAAAGGTCATCATCAGGGCAAGATCTCCCGATATCTAAAGATTAAAGAAAAGCAAGAGTAAGAGTAACGTAAAATATAGCATGCCTTTTGATTATGATTTGGAAAGTTTGCCACATTTGCCCGGTATTGGGGAGTTGATCCTGTAAGGATAAACAGGTGAGTGTAATGGGGAGAACAAAAATGTCTTAGATATAAAGAAAAATATATATAAGGTGAATGTGGGCAAACAAATAGCCACTTAATAATTAAAGATCACTTTGTGGGTAATGGCCTTACGGGCAAGAAGAAATGTACCCTACTTCACTAGAGGACTTGAAAAGCAGCCGACCTGAAGGGAGGGCCGTAGTACAGGTATAAGGTCCTAGATACCCTGGTTCCAGAATTGGAATCCTAGGGGGCAAAAGTAGTATGTTATTAAAAATGAATGAATGAATTGGGGTAGTGGACGTGCTAATTATTATTAAATGTATACTGAACCAAGGGATTGGCAATAGGACAATAGGGCGAGTTAGAAATTGTAGATTGCAATGCTGGATCATGAGATGCTGCCATCTGCAGACTCGGTGCCTGTGGGGTATGCGGGTACTCAGCGTCTAGTGGAGGTAAAATAAGGATATAAGTGTATGCCCTAATTAGTGGCAATTTAGAGATAGTTATTTACGCTTACCCAGACCACTGTGGAAGCATGGAGTACAGATTAGTCAACGTTATAATGCGGGCAGTACCACTCGAAATCCGAGCCTTCTGTCTTAGGGATGCGTGCTCTAAATCCAAATCAGTTAGAATTCATGTTAGCTGTGGGTAGTGCTGAGTATTTAAAAAACCAGCTAGCACACCTGACAACACTTACAGACATGCAACCGAGCATGAAGGCAGGCAGGATTGCTGTCCTGTACACCAGCTGACGCGGTCTGGCATCCTAGAGTGCGCCCACTCTCGAGCTCATTAGTTCAGACACAAGAGCATGTCGTCATGATTACGCACTGAGAAAAGGCTGGTACACTGACCGTGGTCAGAGGTGCTTAATGCACGGCGCATGCAGATAGGTCTGCTTACTAAGGAGAGCTAGAGCTCAGGCCTCCCAGTGTGGGAGCCCGCACAAGGAATGAGGAAAGAGGCAGAGGAAAAAGAGAAAAGACTGTTAGAAATACATTAATAACAGTGAAAAACCTAACCATCCGTAACTATGCACTATTTTTTATGACTCCACGTTACTACGACAATCCACTGAACTAAACAAAAGATGATAAATAAATAAGGGAGGACAAATATGTACAAAACATTGCTAACAAGGTTCAAACATCAAAATGAAAAATTCCCAGAGCTTATGGGATTTTTGTATTTTGATGCCATAATGTAACAATGAAAGGACATAGGGACTCTCTTGAATTAGGAGATCTCTGAAACTAAAGGTGGAAAATGCATTTACATGATACTGTTCCATTCTCCTTATGTATTGAGGCCATTTGTAACTGAGTCACACAAAAAGATCCATTTGCAATCCAAGTAATTTAGTAGGTTTTGGTTGCTGCTGCCTCTTGGTTGGGGTACCATGATGTCAACCACTTGCCAGGTTGTCATTCTCATCGTGATCTTAATCAAGGAAATGTTCCACCAAGGGTGCTGTTGTTATTTTGCAGCGGATCCGGCTTTTGTGTTGGTAAATCCTGGTTTTCATTTTTTGGGTGGTTTGCCCAATGTAGACCAAATTGCAATGGCAACAAATACAATATACAACATTATTGGAATTACAGTTTGTAAAGAAATTGAGAGTTCGGTGAATATTGTCATGATCGAATGTTTTTGTGTTCTTAGTCTGATTGCATGTTGTGCAAGAATCACATTTATACTGCCTTAAGATGGGAGGGCAGGCCCAAGAGGGGATGAATAGCGTTGTCTTTCAGTCTAAGATTGTGTGCCTCACTAGGTGATCCTTGATGTTGCATCCTCTGTTATATGCAAAGAGTGGTGCATCTACAGCCAAATTAGATGTGGAGAGCACATTTCAGTTTTTTTGACTACTTTAAGTCAATTTATTTGTGATAGGGCAGAAGGTTGTGACACATGTTATTCTATTGAGTGGTGCTGTGTCTGTTGGTTGCAGAGGTACTTCCCAATGTGTACACCAGGCACGTTTGAGAGAGCGTTTAATCAGGCATCTGGGGAATCTCTTTCAATAAGTTATTAGAAAGGGTCTCTGATTCCTTGAAAAAATCTTCCTTCAGTTTTCAATTTCTGCAGATGCGAAGAAATTTACCATAGGGGAGGCCATCTCTGAGTGCCCTATGGTGTAAGCTGGATATTGGAGTAGCGTGTTCCTCTCCATTGGTTTACGGAACAGCGTGGTGTAAAGTAGTTTGTCTGCTTCTTTGACTGTCACATCTAAGTAGTCAATACTGGTATTACTGTGATGTTGGGTGAATCTGAGGTCAGGTTTACATGAATTAAGCCATTCACAAAAGAGTATCAATTCTTGTTAATTGCCAGGCCAACTAATAAAAACATAATCTATATACAGTTTCCAGGTACGTATTTTTTCAAGAAAAGGATTGCAGGCATTAATAATGTACTTTTTCTCTATAGCAGCTACAGACAGGGTGGCAAAATGTGAGGCGAAAAGTGCTCCCCTGGAAGTACTCTTCTATTGTTTGTAGTATTTTCTCTCAAACAGAAAGTAGTTTCTTGTAAGGGCAATTTGGAGTGAGTAGATAATGAAATTGGTGGGGACTCTTACTGGAACTGGTCCCTTATTACTTCTGGGGTATGTTTGTGTACAAGGATTCAATATCTAGTGTCACCAAAATTTCCGTCTCTGGGTCAAAAGATTTAGTCTCAATGAGATTGATGAAATGAGTGGTATCTTTTACATAGGTAGTCGTTGAGGAGACTATGTCCTTAATAAAAAAAAGTCAATGTAACTCCCAAGGGGTTCTAGGGCGGAGCCACAGCCCGATAGTATGGGTTTGCCTGGTGGGGGGCGCAGCATTTTTATGAATTTTAGGAGGTGTTTACGGGACGGGAGTACAAGGATTCTGATTGTTGAGGAATAGGTATTAGTTGAGGCTAATAAATCTGTCTTCTTCTGCTAATTTAGTTTTTTTCTGAAAATCAGCTTGAAGTTCATGGAAAGGGATTGTGTGTGATTACTTCATAGTAGGGTGCCATAGCGTGTAGTGGTGTGGAGTGTTGTTGAGTGCAATGGTGAAGAGTGCATTGGTGCATAGTAGAATAATGTGGGGTAGAGTGCATTGGCATAGAGTAGAGTGGAGTGGTGTAGAGTAGAGAGGCATAGAGTGGAGTTGTGTAGATGAGTGCAGTGACGCAGTGTGGAATGGAGTGGCATAGTGTGGAGTGGTGCAGAGAAGAGTGCAGTGGCTTGGAGTGGTGCAGAGTAAAGTAGATTGGGGTAACATGGAGCATGCATGATATGGTAGCGCACTGCCATTACAGACAACACATCTTCAATTGAAATGACCATTACATTTGTACTCACATGCAGTTTTACTGATAAAAGTATACAGTGCACAAACATTATTGAGTAGAAATGTCTTCACCCAAAGTATTGACTTGATCATCAGCACGGTTCATTTGCAGACATTTAAATTTTGTTGTGTGCTAGAAAAAAAAGTAATATTGTAAGCTTTCCTCAAGCCGACCCCCACTAGGCAGCATGATTGTCACATAAATCCTCTCACTTTGAAGTCAGAGAAAGGAAAAATAAACAAGTGCACAGCAAATGTGACAAGATAAGAACAAGATTAAAGGCCTGTTTACAGAAAGTGAGTTTGTGGAAGAATACAGTAAGCAAGGTTTGGGCAATGGGAGGGACAAACTCGAGCTGGACAGCCTAAAGCAAATTAAGCCAGCACATATAAAGCCAGAAAATGTGAGTTACAAACCAAAAAGCCAATGGTAAGCAACGGGTGGAATGCATTCCTAGGTCATCATTCTGAATGTCCCACAGATATCTTTAGCAAACCAGACAGCTGCACCGTCGGGCAGGCTGCGACCTAAAGAGGTATTCCTTACTATACTCTGATTAGGCTCCTCTTGCCCTGCAAGCAACTCAGACTATTGTCTTGGTTACTTGATCCAGCCAAACAAAAACATGCCTAGTTATTCCATGAAAAAAAGTAATTTTAGGAAGTTCTGGTTGTGGAACAAACTCAGAATCCACCAATAACAGATGTTCAAAAATGCAAGTTTCAGGTCCTCATTTTATCCCATGAACTATATCAGCAATACCATTCGTTACAACCGTTGTGCAATCATGCATTTCTTTTAATACATAACCCACCTTTAACATAGTCTATTGCTATGGCAGAATGTCCATGTTCTGGTGTTGCGTTTGCACCAAAGCAAAGAGAACAACATGGGAGCCGATAGATACTGTGTATTCTAACACGTTGGAAGATTTACCTCTTTGTCCTAATCCTTCAAAATCCCCTCCTGAACTTGAGAGTGGTTAACACAGTACTGAGCATCATGACTGGTGAAAATCCATAGCTCTCAATTGACTTGTATCAGAGTATTCGTGTAATATTCAACACTAACTGACATATGTACAATGAAGTGACGGAGTGCGGTGTTAGCTTTCCTGCCTTAACGCCGCACTCCGCCACTTCAGAAACGCAGGGCTGCACCATATTTACAACAATATGGTGCAGCCCTGCATTTCCCCCTGCGCTGGCGCTAAACTTAGCAGTCTAGCGCCAACTCAGGCACCCTTGCACTATGGTCTGCGTTGAGGGGAAGATTGTTTATATGCAGGAAGATTGTTTATGTGCAGCAAGGGAGACCTTCCTGCACATTAACAATCTTTAAATGACATTTTGTAACTTTTATGTGTGCTGCTTAATGCAGCACACATAGAAGTTGCAAAAGGCCATTTTTTTTCTCGATTCTTTATGTACAAGAAGGGACACTGTACTGCACATGAACAATCAATGACAATTTGCTGTTTTATGTGTGCTGCGCAACGCAGCACACATGGAAACAGCAAAAACTAGGAGAAATAAAGCATTTCTCCTCATTTCGCCTGTTTAAGACCAGGTTTTCCCTGGTCTTAATTTTGGCGCTGCCTCCTATTTACGCCACCCTTGTAAATAGGGGGCAGCATCAAAATCAATGGGTGTTGCGGTGAAAATCCCACCGCAACACCCTTTGCCCTCCCCTTTCACACTAAATACAGCGTGAAAGGGTGCCTTGTATATGAGGCGAAGCCCCTATCGCCATCACAACATCACTGCAAGTGACGTTGTGGTGGTGATAAGGGCATGTAAATATGCCCCTAATTGTTTTGTTAAAAGGGTCACCCTTTTCGGCTGTAACCATTCATAATATTATTTGGCAAAGTGTCCATTTTATGCACCAAGCTGAATACCTGCACTGGAGGAACTCAGTAGAATGAAGGAGGGAGTACTACAGCTAAGCTTCAGATATGAGGCAGCCCTAGGGGTGGATGAAATGGACAGAGCCACCCAGAGACCCATAACACTGCTTGGACATATGCATACTGTGAAAGAGAATTGCAGAGCAATGGAGGCTGCCGGCATTTACTGGCTCAGAACTGGAGTGACCCCTTAAATTTGAGAATAAGCTGATCCATCCAGAACCCCAGACATGATATCGGGTTTGATCTCTGTTCTAGAAGAACCACTGAGAACTAGGTAAGATGGCCAAAGGGGTCTAAACACCTTTCACACTGCACCAAAGTAAGTTAAAATTCCTGCGTTGAACTGTGTTAACCATTAGTAGCCCACTCAATAGTGGGTTCTGTTTTGTGTCCTACTACATGTCCAGCATTGGTGATGGAACACCAAACGTAACGGCAGTTACTGGTGCTGGTTGGCGTCCGCTGTGACAGGCTTTTTTGGCGCCTCACCAATGACCTCTTCCACGGATTCCTCTCTACCACCCTCAAACAGTGCCCCTCATCTCTTCATAGCCCCTCTCTCACATGCATTTCATTTGTTTACAGTGCTTCCAATACCAGTGTAGGGTGTTGGAGCACTCTACATCACTTACATAAGGAGACAGTGAATTTTACACGTGTAAGTCATTCTATAGGAAATGCTACATAAGACAATGAGGATTACAAGGTGTATGAGTCCCATGTCATCCATACTGGTAGGCAGTATATTTTAATAGTGTTTAGTCTGGAGAAGCACAAACTCTGGATTTAAAACGTAACCCAGTGGTTGGGGTTGGCATTACTAATAAGAAAGTATTTCTACCCAAACTAACCCTTTTTAGGAATGTTAGGATGGTGATTGTGGAAAAACATAAGGTTTCATCCCTATTCCTTTCAGTTTGCATGCAGCTCTTTGATATCCGTACATAGGTCGCCGTGGGACTGTAATTTATGAACTGCAAGTAACAAAAGCATCTCTGTGACAAAGACAGTAACCCACTGACCTATCCACATTAAATACAGTTCTGTAATCTGAATGGTACACATTCTTTGTAGTAGGGACATTAACCCTCTGTGCTACTTTATGATGAGTTAGAACTGCCACTAGACAAACCGTGATCTCTCTCCAGCAGGAACATTAATCACCAGACTTATCTCACCATTTTTATTGTTGTCCGAAATTAGTCCTGCTTTTAAAACCACAAGTCATTTCAAAATGTAGCACCCTCCCGGGTGCACCGGTCGCACCACCCTAGAGCCGGCCCTGAGTAACGGTACCAGACTGCAAAGCAAAAACAGAATGATATAAGGTTCTTGTAAGGTATGTGGGTCCAACGGAATGCTTGGGAGGGCAGAACAGTATTGGGCTGGAAGCATGTACTTTCTTCGGAGCAGAGAGCATCGGACAGAGTCATTCACAGAGCCATGACATCCCTCTGCGCGAGTTCCCTTACCAGTACGAGCATGGTAGATTAAAGAGGTTGTGAGGCATTGAGACGTACTAGCCTGACAGCTGGAAGTGATGTCAGAGCAATCCAGTGCTTAATTTGTAAAATATTAAGTGCCAGGGCTCTGACCAGGAGGCCACTGCAGCTTGCACCACGTATCACCCTTGTAATTGCTGCCAAAACAACTAGTAACCATTTGGTTCGCATGTGAATGCGAGAGTTCAGATTATTCCAGGTCCACAAAGCTAAAGGAATGGCTGGGGAGGCAGGTATGAGCAATTTTTAATGTATATTGTATTCCTAAACAACCGTTGTTCTGCTCATCTCTAAATTAGATGAGCAGCGCCACCTTGTGGTAGACTGTTCTAAATATCGAGTTGACAATTAGGTGCCGGTGCTGAGCACCGGAAACCAATTAAGCGCCGGTGCTGAGCACCGGAAAGCACTGGCTCAAATTAAGCACTGGAGCAATCGAGGTACTCAGCACACTGCATCAGGTGAGATTCCCTGCTGGTGCAGCTGCTGGCATTTCACACCCTGAACTTTGAATTGATGACATAAAGTTGTCCAGATAGATAAAGCTGTGTGGAGTCAAACGTAATGAGGCGGATACACATCTTTGCACATTTGGGTCGTGCACAAAAATTTGAGAAGCTAGATCCTTGCATTCATGCTCTTTCACGACAAGTCGACTATTAGGGATTTTAGTTATCCATCCCATTTCACCTAGAATTTTGTTACAAAGGTAGACCCCCTTGCCTCTAGTCGGAGTGTGGACATTTCCATATACAGACACCCCTTTCAGTTTCTTCTCAGACTAGGTTCTTTCAGTCTCAGTTTAAGGTGTTGAACTCTGACATGTATATTCTCACAGCACATCATTTTAGATAAACATGACAGTTGTGTGTCCATATAGAAGAGATGTTCACAGTGGTTACAGTGGCAGACTAAGGCCACCAACCCCTCTTTCTAAATGTGTCATGAAAACAGTACTTTTTTAGGAAAGTGTATGTGGGTGAGCAGGTGGCCGGGGGGTTTCTGTTACCCTTGTTTAGTGTGTTGCAGTCTAACTTAATGTCTATAGGAAAGCCAGGCCCAGCCCTGTGCATAATGTGTTTATTTCTATTCCCTCACCTACTAGCCAAACAAAGGTATTTTATACTCCAGTAGAAATATCATTACTGGGAAATGCATCCATCCCCCGAATGACCTGCCTTTTTCACTCACTAGGAGGGTTAAGGTTTGTAACATCCGGCTTCTATGTTCTAATCATCCCTTTCTGTAATGCCAGGATAGTTAGTACCTGTGGTAAATTCAGTTTTCATAGTGGGATAATTGTGTTCAAATATCATACATTCAAGGACAATAGATATTTGTCCATACTGAATGGAAATTATGGGCTTATTTAGAGTGTGGCGGACGGGTTACTCCGTCATAAACAGGACAGATATCCCATTTGCCAAATTACAAGTGCATCATATCCTAATGCCCTTGAAATTAGGTGGATGGTATCTGATAGCAAAGTGGGGTTTCATGAATAGACTGCAAATGTTCCCTGTCGTAGGTTTCTGATCCCATCTATCTAGAGCTTCTCACATTCGTTTTGATTCACAGGTTGTGTGTCCCATTCAGAAAGACTCCTGGGAAAACAGAGCAACATGGCTTGCTTCCTGAGCACTTGCAGTAGTAGATATGAGTGCTAATGAACATTCTCTTTGATTGCTGCTCGCCTACATCAACAAAAGGAGAGTTTGGATCTGGGGTTGGTTGACATGTGGCGCCATCTAAAGGGCCCGATAAGAGGGTACACATTTCACAGCAAAAAATATGGCCATTATTCAAGGCTTGATTACCTCTTTGTTGATAGAGCCCTAGCTGATAAGATACAAGAGGTTAATCACCTGCCAGGGCCTATCTCTGACCACTCTGCTGTTACCATGCTTCTTCATTGTCCAGGAAGCAGGCAGAATTCAATTGAGCTCTCCTCCTGGATGTTGGAGTTGCATCTGCCATGAAAAAAGCCAGCCTTGATTTTTTTCTTGACAATGCCGGTTCAGCTTTCCTTGCTATAATCTGGGACACTTTTAAAGCTTTTATACGGGAGGTTCTGCGGAGTCAAGCATATCTTAAAACCAAGTTAGAGAGGGCAGAAGTAGCTGAATTGGAGCAAGAAGTCGGCACATTGAAGGTTGCATTGCAGATGCAAACTACCTCACTGGACAGGGAACAAGTAGTGAGGAAGCTGGAAGAGGTGCAGTTAAATTTTAAAATCAAGCTTGATTTGAAGTGTAGGGAAAGGTGGCAGGCCAGGTTCATGAGTCATTTTGAGTATGGGGAGTGATCTGGTGTGTTTCTGGCATGGAAGGTGAGAGCCGAGAGGTCCAGTAATATCATCAAGGAGTTGGTTGTTAATGCTCAGGGAGACATGTCTAACAAGGCAGAGGAAATGCAGGGGCACTTGGTTTCTCTCTTTTTGGCACTCTATATAGAAGAGGTATTTCCAGACTTGGAGAGGTTCACGGATTGATTGACTGATTGGGACCTCCCTGGGCTTGCAGTATTGGGCCAAGTGTGCCTGAAAGGGCGCAGATTATTGAGAAGGTAAGCTTGGAGCATTTATCCCATATCAAGAATGGTAAGGCAGTAGGCCCTGACTCCATTCCCCCGGAGCTCTGCAACCTCTTAAAGGAAGAGATTGTACCAGCATGGGAGAAATGGTTCAATTCCTTCTATCTGGGGAATGCTCAGACTCATGGAAGGAAGCCGTGCTAGTTTTGATTTAAAAGCGTGCCAAGGACCCTAGAAAGGCTGATTCCTATTGGCCAATTTCTATATTGAATGCCACTATAAGGTTTTCACGAGCATCTTAGCCAGAAGATTGGCCAAATTAGTCCCTCAGTTAATCCAACCCGATCAGAAGGGCTTTGTACCGAAGCGACAGATCTATGAGCTCACTCAACAACTAAACAGATCTATTGATCTGGCCACCACCTGCTCGATCCCCTTGGCAGTGGTCACTATAGATGTTGCCAAGGCTTTCGACTGAGTATGTTGTGTCAACCTATGGGAGGTTCTAGCAGTACTGGGTTTCAGACTTTGCTTAATTTTGACCCTTCAGAGGCTGTACAAGAGCTTGTCAGCCCAAATTCTGTTCAATTGATCACTGACTAGGAGTCTTGGAATCTGTAGAGGTACGAGGCAGGGTTGTCCCTTGTCTTCTCTCCTCTTTGATGTTTACATTGAACCGTTTGTCCTGTTACTTAGAAGAACTCTGCAGGTAATCCGCTTTCATTCTCCATATTACAGCAATAAGATTGAGCTTTATGCTGATGATCTCATAGTTCATATGTCGGACCCTGTTCAGACTATTTCCAGGGTAGAAAGTCTGGGAGAGGAGTTTGGGGCCTTATCAAGGTAGCTAGTTAATATCTCTAAGTCAGAGGTTATGTGCTGGAACATTGCTAAATGGGTATGAGAGGTTCAGGATGAGATGAAATACTTGGGCATTGTTATATTTCATCCCCTGGAGGCAGTCTCATTGCACAACATAGGGAGGGTGACAAAGGAGGTCGATGTATTACCTACCAGAAGGAGGAACTTGCGATTGACAATTTATGGGCGAGTGAATCTGATTAAAATGTTGATACTCCAAAAGCTGATATACCTTTTTAATTGTATACCACTTACATTCCCAAGATCGGCTATAGATCAGATTCAGGGGAAAATAACAAGCTTTATATGGCCTTAGTGTGGGGCCAGGCTTGCTTGGAAAAATTGAGGCGAAGGCTGCTGAAAGGTGGCCTAGCTCTACTGGACCTACATTTGTACTGTAAGGCTTTCCAATTTAAAAAGTGTAGGATGCTCTTAGGAACCCCGGATAGTTCAAATTGGGGGATGATTTTAGCAGGCATGACCAGGGAGTTGGGATCCACAGGTTTTCTATATAAATTCGGTGCTCTGATTTTTTTTTTAAAGTCTGATTACAGTTTTAAAGGCTGCATTGAGTCTATGGTTTAGAGTCAGGAGAACCCTGAGCATTGGTTACTTCTCAGATTTTTCACCTATCTGGGACACTCTGGCCACCCCAGAGTTCTTGCGGGAGGGACTGAGTCTTTCCTTGAGGAAGGCCGTGATAGCTCCGTGTGGGGGGCTGTCTTCAGTACAGGGGTTATTACCTTTGGAAGAGCTAAAATCCAGGACCGGAGGCTCCCTATTGAGATTTAAATACTTGCCACTTTGCTCCTAGTTGGCAAGTGTCAATATGGAGATGGGGGATGCATGGGAGGACTTGTCTTCACTGCAAGATGTGAGGCCTAATAGCAAAGAGGTTGCTATCCGGTACTGGAAGCTTCTGAACACTTAGGATATAAATATGGTTGTGCCATAGCTGGTGTGGGAGATGATTCCGGGGCCCGAGTTAGAACTTATGTGGCACGCATCTTTGAAGCTGTTGTACTGTATGGTTGAACTTGCTAATTTGAAGCGAAAATTTTTTTTCGCCCTCAACAGACTATACTGAACCCCTCAATAGGTTGGAAGATTTGTTCAAAATCCGACTCCCAGATGTAAGCGATGTGGCCAACTCAAAGCAAATGATGAACATATGTTTTTTACTTGCTCCACGATCAGCGGGTATTGGGAGAATGTGAGTAATATCATCGAAGAGATCTTAGGTGTCAGAATGAATCTAAATTCCACGTGGTTCTGATATGGGTGGCTATGGCATCACGCAGCCTTTTGAGTAGATCACAGAGGGGCTTGTTGTTTTAACTTATACTTCTTGACAGAAGGAAGATCTGCAAAATTTGGTCAGAACCATCACCTCCCTCCCTAGCTGACTGGTTAAAAGCAGTGCACTGGACCTGTGGGCTGGACACTGAAAGCAATCCTGGTGGGACAAATGGGATATGGGCTGATTTCCCCAGGTGGTAGTGATATGTCGGTACCGGTAAAATGAGTTGTCCAAGGATTACACCTATGCACCATTATGGAGATGGGCATTCAGCCAGGCCAGAGAGGTGGGGCCAACACAAATGCAGTAGGCTGGTGGCTGGATATATATCATAAGATAGCCTGAATTTGCAGAAGCCATGGTGATATGAGGACAAAAAAAAGAACAAAAAAAAACAAAGGGAGAGTTTGGGAAGAGAAAAAGGTGTAATGTTCCTTATTGAATTGGAATGTATAGCTCTCACAAAAACCCACTAGCATGAATACACGATTCTAAATCTGGTAATTCACTGCCATGATGTAACAAAAGTTTTTAAGAAAAGGTGTTGTTATGTCATAAAGGAATTCCAGGCTTCTTTGTCAGGGATCTCGCAGAGCCTGTCAGTGCAGCGCTGGTAGAGCAGAGGGCATCAGGATGGGAGAGGAGGAGGAAGGAAGGCATGGAGGGGAATTGTGATAGGTGGTCGGGGGCTAGGTTTCCTTTCTGCAATAGGGAGGAGTGGCCATAATATGTATGGCACCCGCATTACTCCTCTATTCCTGCATTGCAGTTGAAAGCAAGGGCAGATGATTTTGGGGGCCATACATAACAAAATTATAGATGAGTCAGGGTCATTGCTACGCGGATCGCTGCGGCAGCATTTCACTGTTTTTAGTATTTTTAAACTTTGTATCACTGTTATACTGCTGAATTTGTTCGTTTTTAAATTTACCTTCCATTTGAGTGGGCAGCTCCCTTCACCCTGCTCGTCACCACCCCTCGGCCCTAACCAATCTTGCCGGGTGGGGAGGAGTCAGAGGCGGGGCTTTGGCTTCAAATGCTTGCCAGACGCGGGAGCGGGGAAACTGTCAGGGTCATTGCTACGCGGATCGCTGCGGCAGCATTTCACTGTTTTTAGTATTTTTAAACTTTGTATCACTGTTATACTGCTGAATTTGTTCGTTTTTAAATTTACCTTCCATTTGAGTGGGCAGCTCCCTTCACCCTGCTCGTCACCACCCCTCGGCCCTAACCAATCTTGCCGGGTGGGGGAGGAGTCAGAGGCAAGGCTTTGGCTTCAAATGCTTGCCAGACGCGGGAGCGGGGAAACTGTCAGGGTCATTGCTACGCGGATCGCTGCGGCAGCATTTCACTGTTTTTAGTATTTTTAAACTTTGTATCACTGTTATACTGCTGAATTTGTTCGTTTTTAAATTTACCTTCCATTTGAATGGGCAGCTCCCTTCACCCTGCTCGTCACCACCCCTCGGCCCTAACCAATCTTGCCGGGTGGGGAGGAGTCAGAGGCGGGGCTTTGGCTTCAAATGCTTGCCAGACGCGGGAGCGGGAAACTGTCAGGGTCATTGCTACGCGGATCGCTGCGGCAGCATTTCACTGTTTTTAGTATTTTTAAACTTTGTATCACTGTTATACTGCTGAATTTGTTCGTTTTTAAATTTACCTTCCATTTGAGTGGGCAGCTCCCTTCACCCTGCTCGTCACCACCCCTCGGCCCTAACCAATCTTGCCGGGTGGGGGAGGAGTCAGAGGCGGGGCTTTGGCTTCAAATGCTTGCCAGACGCGGGAGCGGGAAACTGTCAGGGTCATTGCTACGCGGATCGCTGCGGCAGCATTTCACTGTTTTTAGTATTTTTAAACTTTGTATCACTGTTATACTGCTGAATTTGTTCGTTTTTAAATTTACCTTCCATTTGAGTGGGCAGCTCCCTTCACCCTGCTCGTCACCACCCCTCGGCCCTAACCAATCTTGCCGGGTGGGGGAGGAGTCAGAGGCGGGGCTTTGGCTTCAAATGCTTGCCAGACGCGGGAGCGGGGAAACTGTCAGGGTCATTGCTACGCGGATCGCTGCGGCAGCATTTCACTGTTTTTAGTATTTTTAAACTTTGTATCACTGTTATACTGCTGAATTTGTTCGTTTTTAAATTTACCTTCCATTTGAGTGGGCAGCTCCCTTCACCCTGCTCGTCACCACCCCTCGGCCCTAACCAATCTTGCCTGGTGGGGGAGGAGTCAGAGGCGGGGCTTTGGCTTCAAATGCTTGCCACGACGCGGGAGCGCAGCGGACGCGCGCAGCGGGCGCGCCGGCGGCGCGCCGAAGGCGCGCCAAAGGCAAGCCCGTCTGCGCCCGTCTGCGCCCAGACGGGCCCTGGGGCCTTACCTCATGGCCAAATTATAAAATACTCCTCGGAGGAACTTAGATCGCTGGCTTTGCCGGCCTTACCCCTTGACTCAGCCACATATAAATGCATCCGCTCTAATCTGCTATATCGAGCACAAAGGTTCCCTGTTATTCCTCTCTCTCCCATTTCTCACGCCCCAGAAACCCCTGCCCACTCTAAGATAGAACACTCTAACTTGCGTATTTTTTATTTGAACACTCGTTCACTGGTTAAACACCAGTTGGACATTTTTTTGATGCTCGTGTCCGAAAAACCTGATGTTTTTTTGGTCACTGAGACTTGGCTCAATGCTGAGTCCACACCAGATATATTAGCCGCACTTCCCCAGGATTATTATATAATTCAGGCAAATCGGTCTCCAGGCAAAATAGGCGGCGGAGTTGCCGCTATTATTCACAAAGATCATAAATTCACCACTATCACCCCTCTTAGCCTCCCACTGACAGAGAATTTAGTCATTAAACTGGATTCCCATGCTGGTCCCCTTATTTGCGTTATTGTTTATAGGCCCCCACAGCATATGCCTTCATTCCCTTTCTCCTTGAGTGAACAGATGGCTAATTTGGCCACGAATTATTCTAACATTTTACTTATAGGCGATATGAACTATTGGTTCAATGACATCTGCGGAGGACCGCTGGCCATCGAACTATCTGACCTACTTTCTAATCTTAATTTTACTCAGTTTATATCTTCACCTACTCATATTAAAGGACACACACTGGACCAGCTTTGGTCTACCAATTTGACCTTGTCGGTACCTACTATTTCACCTTGTATTTGGTCCGACCACTACTTAATAACATTTATGGTAATGATCCCCCTTAATACTAAGACTCCTAAGGTTGAGGGTGGTATGATCAGGAAGTGGAGGTCCTTGAGTAAACAAGACTTTATTGCCTCCTTGGCTAGCTCCCCTCCTGTTTTGGACTCTGATATTAATTCTATGGAAAAAAATATTTCCTCCTGGTTACTCGCTGCAAGTAACATTCATGCCCCACTCACCAAACTTAACTGTAGACGACCAACTGAGGCTCAGAAATGGTTCTCTGCTGAGCTAAAAATAAAGAAACTAGATCTCCGCCAAAAGAAAGGAGATGGAGAGCCGGTTATGTCTCAGAAAGTAAAATTCAGTACGTTAAAGCTCGGAATGAATATAAAAATGCAATCATGGCAGCCAAGGTCGCCCATTTCTCAGCCCGAATTCTAAGCTCCCAAAATAGATCAAAGGAAATCTTTGTGATAGTTAACGATCTATGTAGTACAGAGCGAATTATTCTTAAACAAACTCCTACTCAAGATCTATGTGACTCTCTGAATGATTTCTTTGTGGATAAAATTGCCACTATTAAAGCCAGCATTCCCCCTCTGGATCCGTGGAGCTTCCTGATAGCTTGATAATTAATACTACTATCATGGAACATTTCCCTGCTATCAGCCAAGAGACCTTCTCTGACCTATTGGTCCGAGTCAAATCGGGCTCTCCTAGAGATTGTTGCCCCCCTTATATCCTAAAGGATATTTTCTCGGCTCTGCCACAAACAGTACTCCCCTTTTTGAATGAGTCCCTCGGGCAGGGGAGGGTCCCGAATGCCTTCAAGAATGCTGTTGTGGTCCCTCTCCTAAAGAAACCGGACGCCGACCCTGTTAACCCTTCAAACTACCGCCCTATCTCTCTGCTTCCTTTTTTAGCAAAGATATTGGAAGCGCATGTCGCCAAATGTCTATCGAATTTTATTGAACTTTCTGAACATCTGGATCCCCATCAGGCGGGCTTCCGGCCAGCTCATTCTACTGAGACCGTCATCTTGGCTGTTCTAGACACCTTGCGAGCTAATGCGGATAAGGGTACCCCTCAGGCCTTGGTGCTGCTGGACTTGTCGGCCGCGTTTGACACGGTCGACCACCAAATCTTGTTGGACCGCGTCAGACAGGCTGGCATTCATGGATCAGCTTTTAACTGGATCAAGTCATTTCTCGAGGGTCGTACCCAAGCAGTTCGCCTGGCCCCCTTTATTGCCCCCGAGACCGCAATCACGTGCGGGGTACCACAGGGATCATCATTGTCCCCCATCTGTTTAATCTCTACCTCCTGCCCTTGATCTGTTCTTTAAGGAAAAGGAGGTCAATCACTTTTAACTATGCTGATGATCTTCAGCTTGTTTTTATTATTGACAATTCCCCTGATTCAATTCAGGAATTTCAAGACACCATGCTTCATATTCAGAGTTGGATGGATAATAACCATCTCAAGCTTAATCCGGGCAAGACTGAATTGGTCCTCGTTGGAAAAGGCCAGACTCATTGGGGCCCACACTATTGGCCTACTGATTTGGGACCTTCTCCTACCCCGTCCATCTCTGTAAAAAGCCTTGGAGTTACTATAAACGCTGATCTCTCATCTAGAGGTCAAGTAGGGGTAGTGGTCTCTTCTTGCTTTTTCCAACTACGTAAAATTAGGAAGATTGCCCATTTACTCACCCATGACGCTCTTATACAGGTCGTCACTGCTTTGGTTCTCTCCCGTCTCGATTTTTCCAATTCTACTTACCTTGGCCTTCCACTGTTCCTATTAAAACGTCTCCAGTTGGTACAAAACCAAGCCGCAAGACTCATATATAAATGTCCTAAATGGCAATCTGCAAGCCCCTTACTTGTAAAACTTCACTGGCTCCCTATCATCCAGCGAGCAGCCTTTAAGACAGGGTGTTTAATTTTCAAAGCTCTTCATTGTAGGAGCCCTAAATTCATTAAATGCATGATATCAAAACATGTTCCCAATCGTAATTTGCGATCGGCTCATCTCCAGTTGCTATCTACCCCTACTTATAAGCTCAAACGTCAGGGAGGGTGTAGGTTTTCTTATCTGGCCCCTAGATTTTGGAATTCTCTTCCACTAACAATTAGGTCTTGCAATAACTTATTGGGCTTTAGAAAAATGCTCAAGACATGGTTGTTCGAGCAGGCGCATGCTTAAATCCTGCCCTGCTGTGACTCTGATCAGGTTTAGCGCCATGAAACCTCTGGGTGTACGTGCGCTTTAGAAATATTTGTTAACATAACATAACATAACATGAGTAAATTACGAGGATGTTTTTCACTTCGGGGTTCTGAGTGACTTCATAGACAACTCGAACTTCGCTCTGGTTGTCTGTTTCATGTAACTCAGAACCCCTTGGTGAAAAACATTTGCTTCCTATCTATAATTCTGTATGTAAACTTCACCTTTGTATGACAGTCACTTAGATGCTGGTGTTTGTGGTGGGAAGCAGCATAATAAAGGGTCATCATGGCAAGCTGTTAGTTATGGTTATTATTTTTTAATGAAAATAGTTTTTATATTTATTGTTTGTATGTATAATGATATATATGAAAGGTGTGGGAACTAGAATGAGGTTTGCCATGCTACTTCTGTGCAAATACCTTTGGAATAATTTCTGTGAGAAGCTGAGTATTTTCTATTCCACAAGTGGCATTCTAAAGCAGGTCAGTACTGATAGCTATCTGATCACATTCAAAATGCTCTTAGCATTTCGAGGTGCATACCCAGAGAGACATAATGTATATATAGTGCACGTTGATCGCTAGTGTTGAAGCGGTGTGTCGGGATGCTTGGGGTTTCGCGATATGTTGTACAGGGTGCTTATCAAGTCCTGCTGGGTTTGGATAGGGAGTGAAAGGGGCAGCATATGCATGTTGTAGCTGATAGTTTATTGATAGTGAGTTGAAAGTGAATGTGAGCTGACTGAGAGATTACAGTATGGCAGAGTAGTGGTGCATTCTAATTATGCAATGTACCTGCTTCTGAGTCATGCAGCTCCAGATGGCTCCTTGTTAGAAGTTATCCTTTTGCAGCATGAACCACATTTTAAACTCTCATCCATGGCATACACCTTCTGATGATAAGTACTGTTATTGTTATGATGACCAATCAGCATGTTGTTTCTGCAAGCAGACTTGTATCTATCTCTTTCATGAAATGCTGCTAAAAATAACACAATATTGGTATTTTGCATGATGCCCCTTAACCTTTTTAGTTCTAGTCTTCTAGATAGCACGTGCACTGTCTAATTTGAGGCATATTATGTCTTACAAAGAAAATTGAGGGTCCTGGAGCACGCACTCTGTTTGCCATTGGTTGGCTTTCCTTGTCACTCTCATTTGCCTTCTTCTTATTCGCCTCCCAAGCTGTCAATGTTCGGTCTCTCCCTCCCAATCCGCATTGTCTCTTCACAATCTCTTTGATTGGCTGGCATTACCGCTTCCACTTCTTGCTATTCATGCACTCCGTTTTTATTTTTTATATAAAGCACTCCATAAGAATGCATGTATTTTTAAACTGCCTCCCTCGTGCACGTCTCTCACCCTGCACTCTGTGTTGCTCCCTGTTGCCCAACTAATTCAAGCTGGCCTCTTGCGCTCACCTGTGTGCTCCTTTAGATTACTTCGCCCACCTGCGCCCTCCGTGTTGCTTTCCCCAACCTCATTATTGATCAGATCAATCTTTATTCGAGTAGGCACACACATACAAGTACGTAAAATGTAAAAATGTTACTAAAATACATAATTTATACGTACCTCAATAATCAGTCATTTAAAACAGGCAAACCTAGGACATTACAAAAGCATTGACTTCCTACAATGAACTGCTGACTTCAAGAAAGACCCCAAAACATGCCTCCTCCTCATTTAAAGTTTGTAAAAACGCAGGGCTACTGTGCACTGTGCAATTTTTCATGTTCGTAAAAAGGGAGTTAAGAAACCGATTGTAAAAATAGTGTACATTTTTACAAAAGAAAATAAAGCGACTGTTCAGACATATTGTCACATGGACATGTGTGTAAAGATGGATCAGTATGATGACCCAGTGGGAATCAAAGCAAATATCTGACTGTCCTTGTTAAAAAACAGAACAGTAAAGATCTTTCCCGGTGAGCAAGAGTCAATAACAAATAGAGTTCTAAGCCAAAACTCGTTTTTAAATAGGCATAGGTCTTTATAGTACTTTTCCCAAGCTCCATTTCTTCCCTACAAAGATTCCTGCTGTCCACATAAAGGGAATTAATTGTTTGTTAATCAGCAGCACATGCAGCTGCCAAATTGTCAAACAAGGAAGATCGCCCTAAACCTGCAAGAGTTTTACGAACATAGGCAAGCCATGGTATGCTGAGTCCTTTGTCACAGGAAAGGCAATCTCGGATGATGTTATGATTTAAATTAGCTTCCGGGTTAAGCCAGATTGATAGCTACAAAGATGTTGGGCCCAGTTTAATACAGTCTTCTATATATGAGAGCCTCAATTCTTTATGGCACGTATAATATGATGAGGAGGGGGATGCCAAAAGTATCCGACAACAGAAGCAGTTCTCCTCAAACACAATGGGCGAGCTAATAGTTCAGTCCCAAACCCCAGAACCATATACAACAGCAGGGGTGGATTGAGTTTTATACATTTCGAGAAGGGGTGTAATTGCAGCCGCGGTCCCTGCAGGTAACAGCAGTGGGGCGGTGGGGCCAGGTAAGGGGGTATTTCGAGGGACGATGCTGAGGGAAAATTATTATTTATTTAATTTCCCCTCTGCATCGTCCCTCGAAATCCCCCCTTAAGCGGCCCCAACGCTGTTACCTGCACGGACCGCGGCTGTGTAATTGGCCTACCGCCCACTGAGCGGTGTAAATTTAAAAGTGCGCCCACAGAGCGTCAGAGGTTTGTCTGGTAATTAGAGGTATTAGTACCCCATGCCCCAGAGGAATCAAAATAAAACACAAGATAAGAAAAACTGTGTACCATATCTAGGCTGATATTATCAAATGCAAGGGTAGGGATGCTCAGCCGTTTGAGGCTTCATGCTTAATGAGCGATTTGGTATAATTAGTGACCATATTGTGATCTGCCATGAACTAGGTAAAGGAAATAACTAAGCATCACAGGGCTTTGGGGGTGCGGGCCATTAGAACTGCATCGGGACACTGTTTATCTTTGGGACATCTAAGCAAGCAGAGGTTAAAAGAGTACTCAATTTAATGATATAAAGAATAAAAGGAAGAGGGCGAGAACACAACCCTGACTCATACCACACACTAGATAAACAGGGTCCTATGGCTCTCTGCTGGGACCAAATCTCATCCTTGTTGAAAAATTGTCGTGTAGCACTGAAAAGAAGTGCACCAATGCCACCGCCAAACCCAGCTCAAGCAGGTTCAACCATAACTTAGTGTGATTGACCTTGTCAAATGCAGAAGTCAACTCCATGAATGCCCCTTTGATACTTTCACTATTGCCCTACCCCCATTACTTTTGTGCCCCTTTAGCCCTTTGACCCCTGTTGCTTTTGGGTCCCCTCTGGTGTTGCTTTGGCATTCCTGCCCACCCTCCCCCATGTTGCTTTGTCATTCGCCCTCACTGTGTTGCTTTACAGTTGCCCCTCCCACATGTTACTACCATCCCTTTGTCCGCCTGCCTTTAAAAAATGATTTTGCGCTCTTTACTTTTGTTTTTTACCTATGCAACTATAAGTAACTAAAGAAAAAATGCCCGTCATTTTGTAGATGCATGCTCGCACCTACAAAATGATTGTGTGGCCGCATGTTAGACTTTGCTTTTTCAGAAGTTTACCCCCAGACATTTTGCTTTTTGGAATCCTGTTTTTGACCTTGTTCTTGTTGGTTTTAGGACTCTGGGCACTTTACCACTGCTATTCAGTGCTAAAGTGCATATGCTATCCTGGTAAATTGTGTTTATGGATTGGTGTTTCCATGATTGGGCTATTTGATTTGCTACTAAGTCCCTAGTACAGTGCACTGTGTGTGCCCAGGGTCTGTAAATCAAATGCTGCTAGTGGGCCTGCAGCACTGATTGTGCCACTCACACAAGCAGCCTTTCCAAGGGTTCTCAGACCTGCCACTGCAGTGTCTGTGCACAGTTTCTACGGCCATGTCGACTTGGTAAGTGCACCCACTTGCCAGGCCCTAACCTTCCCTTTTCTTACATGTAATACACCCCAAAGGTAGGCCCAAGGTACCCCTGTGGGCAGGGTGCAGTGTATCTGAAAGGTAGGACATGTACTAGTGGGTGTGACATGTACTGATAGTGAAATACAGTGTATTTCGTTTTTCACTATTGAAAGGCTATCTGTCCCATAGGATAGAATGGGAGTTTACTTATAGCATCGTATCAGTATATCTTCCCATTTGGACAAGCTAGAGAAATGGCGTTTAGTATGCCTGAACTCAGAATGCAAAAAAGCATCTTTTAGTAAAGATGATTTTTATGCTGTGTGTTTGAAAATACCAATTTTAGAAAGTTGGTATTTTCTTGCTTAGCCATCCTGTGTGCCACTGCTGGGTTGTGGATTGACTGTCTGGCTTTGGAGTGACAGGGACTGGGGATGTGCATTCACTGTACCACTGGGGGGATCCAGGTGTGTCCTGCCTTTTCTGGATGAGTCAGGGCTGGGCTGAATAGACCTGGGCTGCATTCATTCGGAGTGGGAGGAGTTTCACTAGCACCTGAATAGGCCTGGTCTGCATTTAGAGTGGTGGGAGGAGATTTCCCTTGCACCTGAATGAGCCTGGTCTGCTTTGGACAATGCTGTCTCCACTTCCTGCCGGGGAGCTGGACCAGAGAGGACAGAACTGGTATGGGTTGAGCACAGACACTCTCGCCCAAAAGAACAAAGAGAAACTGAGTATAAATATTGGGGCCCAGGCCCCAGAACTTTAGACTACTGCTTAACTTAGGAACCTGCCAGGAAGAAGAGCTGTAAAAGCCATCAGGAGGAACTGCCACTTTGCTGTGTGCTCTGCTGTGTTGGCCTGCTGCCTGCTGCTTCTGTCTTGTGCAGGCAAAGGACTGGTTTGTACTTTCTTCATCCTGCTGTTAGTTTTCTCAAAGGGCTTGAAGTAGAGCTTGCCTCCTGTTGGAAGTCTCAGGGAGATAAAAGACTTCAGAGAACTTGCTTGGTTCATAGAACCTGCCAAGAAGAAGAGCTGAAAGAACTGCCAGGAGGACTACTGCCACTTTGCTGTGTTGTTGCTTTGCTGGGTTGGCCTGCAGTTGCTGCTTCTGCCTTGAGCAGTGAAAAGACTGGACTGAACTTTCTTCACTTGTCGCTGAGTATCTCCAAGGACTAGAAATAGAGCTTGCCTCCTGTTCACAAAGTCTCAGTGACAGCAAAGACTTCACTTACCTCTGGGTACCGCCTCTGGAACCGTGGCTTTCAGTTGCCACAAAGGGGAAAGCAGCCGACACCATCACCGACACCGCTGCAGGCTCCGTGTCCTGAAGCCACCGCAGAGGGTACCACTGCACTTCGCACTGCAACCCTGGTCTTACTGACGACAACGACCACTGCCGCGGCCGAGACACTGCTTGCACCGCGACCTGTGAGCACCGCACTCTGCACCGCCTCCCTTCACTCCGCTGCCCTGGTCTCACCGACGACGACGCTGCCCGCTGACCTCAACACCTGTGACCGCACTGTGGTTTGGGGGCACCGCTCATAAGTCACACGATGCACCGCCCCGTCCCACACCGCAGTCTGGGTCGACCGATGCCAGCTCCCATCAACTGGCACTGCTGCTTGAACCGTGACCTGTCAGCACTACAACGAGCACCGACCCGCTTCGCACCACAGCCCTGGTCTCATCAATGCCGCTGGACGACAATCACCGAGCCGCCTCTGCACCGCGACTTGAGGGCACCGCAGTCCGCACTGCTATGCTTCACATTGCAACCATGATG
Source organism: Calotriton arnoldi (assembly GCA_963921515.1). NCBI lineage: Eukaryota > Metazoa > Chordata > Amphibia > Caudata > Salamandridae > Calotriton > Calotriton arnoldi. Next base: position 2,519,089 of record CAWUFW010000108.1, on the reverse strand, counting down.
ATTGCCACGATGGGCCCGCACCGGCGCAGTCGGACAGAACCAAAGGTATTGTTTAAGAGTCTGCTGACTAAAATGCCAGTCCGCACCGACGCCGTCGGCCGGAACTGTTGGATTCTGTTGTTTTCAGCACCGCAGTAGCCCCGGCCGGAGCTACCAACTTCAATGAACTGCATTTTAAAGTCATTCTTGCAAAGTGCATATTTTTGATTACTGTATGTTGGTCTTTTATCGTTTTGGTCTTGTTTGCACAGATAAATATTGGTTATTCTTCTAAAACTGTTGTGGTGTCCTTTTGTAGTGTTTCCACTGTATTACTGTATGTTATGTGCAAATGCTTCACACACTGCATCTGAGATAAGCCTGACTGCTCGTGCCAAGCTACCAAGGGGGTGAGCAGGGGTTATTTCAGTAGTGTATCCCCCTTATCCTGACTAGGAAGAAGGGTCCCTACTAGGACAGGGTACCAACCTGTCAACTAGAAACTCCAATTTCTAACACCGCATTAACATCTTTTTTTTTTAAACTTCAGCCATGCTGAGTAGTATAGAAAATGTTCTACAGCGTGTGTAAAAACCATTGGAAAAGCCAATAGGTCACCAAGTCAAGAATCAAAAGTGATATCACCTCTAAAGGATATAAAAGGAAACTTGCTTTGGGGTAATAGCAAAAACACAACAGAAGAAGACAGGAATACTGATATTTCCATATATAATCTTTCATCCTAGTTATAATTACATGTCTGCTATATGTGAATCACACCGGACGTATATCTCCAGAATCCCTGCTTAGAAGCTGATAAGTCAGTGCCCAGATACAGGTCCACAAAGACAGACCGTGAATCGAACTTCCAGTTCCAGAACTTCTCCCAGGGCCATTCCACTATGTGCATAAATTGCTCCTTTGGAAATACCTTTATATTTTGAGGATGATGATCATACCTTTTTCATCAAGTCCTAAAGCTGTTGAAAACCATGGACCCTTTTCACAAACAGAAAACTAAATTAGGATTCTCTGCAAAGAAAAGTCATATTTTCCTTAGGAATGGACAGCATGCTGCAGACTCCAATCTCGATAACGTTTCATAAAACATAAATATTTCTTGTTAAAGTTAGAAATGTGAAATTGCCAAGAAAAGGTAAATGACGAAAAAAAAGTGAGAAAAGTCAGGTAATTAAGATCAGGTAGGTAGAGATGATCTAACATTTAGGAAGGTTTTCGCAGGGATTTTGAAACTATCTATGTTTTTTCCTAGATATGAACACTCCCCCATCTCCTCCTTGCTTTACCTCTCTAGTCTTTTAATTTACTGCTCACTTTACTTTTATGCCCATCGCTTTGCAGTCTGTCAAAGCAGTGATGTATTTTAACGTAGTTACATCTTTACCAACTGTTTTAATTCTGCATTTCTGTTCTGTTCTCTTCGTTCCCTTAGTAAGATGTCTTCTCGTTTTTTTCAGATGCGGCTAGACATTGTCAGTGAGAACTGTTTTTTCAGTTATTGGAAATTATCTCATAAGAGGTCCTGTTACACTAGTCACTACTTCAATACTATGGTGCACAGTGCTTCCAGAAGAGGGGCATCAGTACTATCCATGCACAAGCCACAATTAATTGAACCCGAGTGGCATACGATCACTCTGCTCTTAAAACGAAATTTACACGTTCGATAAACTCTTTTTTACTTGTCTTCTGCGTATAAATAAAGTTTGAGTAGAGGTGATGTTATGAATCTACGAACTGGCGAACGAAATAAACTTCGACTGCCAGAGCATAACAAAAGTCAGCTCTGCTGATAAAATATGTGGCCAAACACTGAAGACACCATGATCAATAGAGTTCTTCGTTTTCAACTGCAATTGTATTATAGCCTAAAAAATATCTGAATTCAGCAATGGAAGGACTTGTGAATATAAGTCCATTTCTCTGGACGATGGAAAATCAAAGCTAAATTGGACTCTTTCTTGGGTCCTCTTGAAAAACCAAAAGTATGTTGAGATTGAAATCAAAATGTCCAAAATGAATCTACTCTGACTGCATTTCCCCAGAAAGGCATGTCTGTTCTGGGAAAAGAACCTACCGCGCGTGCATTCATCAGACACCTTCATAGGGCCAGTTTCACCTTGGAAAACTGCTCTGATTCGAGCGCTTTGATGTGTGAAATCCCAGAGGCGACTGCGAATTCTGACTTCACACCTTTCATCTTCAAACCTTGCTCCACGCTGATGTTCGGAAGCACTTACACTCCTTAGAATAAGCCTCAGGTGTAGATGCTAATGACATGCCGGTGCATCTTTTAAAGCCGTGAGCCGCTTCAGGAAGCACCTACGGGACCGCGTCCCACCTTATTTTACCTCTCTGTTCCTAAAGCAATCCTTCATAAAGTGCCACATATAGAACTGCTTTGGAGTGTAGCACTATATTTGGGCCTTTCTATGGCTTTAGGTTTCGCATCCGTAAACAAGAACGCTTAGAACCCCTGCCAGACTCAATGTCCTTGATCTAACCTTTGTGAAGCGAGTGGAATACGGTAACTGCTTCTTTCCTATGGCCATTACATTACCCACTTGTAAACAAAAAGAAAATCTCTGAAAAGAAAGCCGGAAGTACACATTTGGATGATGCAGGTGAATGCTCCTCCCTCCTGACAGTTGACATTCAACACTGATACAGACCTAATCCTGTGGCAACATCCAGAACACAGACAAACACTGGGCTCCCGTCTGGAAGTGGGGGCGGGGCTCTGTGTTCAGCAGTTATGCATATTGTCATAAGTGTAAGTTTTGTATGTCAAAATACTGATTACTGCATGTTTTGCACTTGTTTTGTTTAGCCGCGTTATGCAGGTTTTATGTAGTGTACATTTCCCAACAACTTGGTAAGTGCTTTTCGATGCAAATAATTTGTTTGTGATTGTAGGCGAGTTCATGAGAGGTCTTCAGTGGGAAGTTTAAACAAACCGGCCCTGACCAAGATGAATCAGTGTGGTGTCAAGTGTTGTATTTTTCCAACGTTTGTGCACCATAGAGAAGGATGTTGGAGATTGCCACCTGCCGGCCAAACCCATTCGTTATATGATGGAGCGGGGTTTTCTACATCTCAATCTTTGGGTGTGGTCATTAAATAACTCCTCCCACAGGTCCTATGGACCTTTGTTCGTCGTCAAGGAGAAATAAAAAGGGGCAAACATCTACATCAATCCAATTAAATGAAAATTAATTAATGACTTTTAGTACAGTCAATAAAAATAATTTGTGTGAGTTAAGGGTTTGATTTAACTTTTTATTCAGCAAAAATTAATCTTTTAAGTATCAGCGCTAATAGTAAATGTAATCCAATAATCAATATTTGACTACAAAATAGAATACAGTATTTGTTATAACAACAGTTAACATTGTATTAGAACATTGGAATGTTGGGAGCTCCATTGTAGACAATGGAGTGCTCCATTCTTCTACGGGCCGGTAAAGGCCAGCAGAGCAACATTCCAATGTTTTACAAAGGCCTCTCGGAGGTCAAGGGGATTTAAATCCCCTCGAGCTTCGAAAAGCCTTTGTTTTATTTGTTAGAACATTCTGCCCTCTAGTGGCAGAATGTTCTAATAGCCTTATAGCCCGCCGTAGCGGGCTATACCGGCTATTAAAGTCCCGATCCCTTGTTAAAGTCCCTCGCCTTCGGCTCGGGCCTTTAACGCGGGAGCGGGCCTTTAATAGCCGGTATAGCCCGCTACGGCGGGCTATAAGGCTATAATAATACAACAAGCGTGTTCCATTAAGGAAGTTCTCTAATTGAAATTCAAATGGAATAAGGTAGAGTTGAGATAACCAATAAAAAGTGCTGATGAGAGAATCAATGCATAAGCATAAAGCCTTTACATGTCAAGTTGGAAAGTATTCTCAGCTATAAATCAGCAGATATCAAATAATTTGGCTAAGCAACCTATCATGTAGAGAGATATAAGAATCTCAGAGATGAGTCTCCAGCCTATGTGAGTGAGAGAAGCGCAAAGGAAAAATCCCTCATGAGTGGAAAGCTCAGAGGAAAGACCCGCCTTGCTCAAAGAACAGGCACTAATATAAACACAAAATATTCTAGGTAGAAACATATTTTCTTTCATCCCCTGCCTCTTCCAACAGGGGTTCAGTAATCTCCTGTGAATGAGAAAACTCCCTGTTTTCTCACATTCGTGCAATGGTCCCTAGACGTTTGACCTTGAAATGAATGATACCTCATCCATATTCTGCGGTCCAGACTGCTCTTCTCATGAGTCATCCTTCCTGTTGCCTCCTCTCCTCTTGGTAAGAACCTCACTATCAGTTGTCTAATATAAAACAAAGGCCTATTTCCTAACTAACAGAAGGCTTCTGGAAAATTACATCATCTGCAGGAAAAGAAAACATCTCATGGAAAATGACTGCTCAATGTGAAAAACATGCCTTTCATTATTAATGCATTATTTTCAGTTAACATGGCATCAACAGTTAGGATAACTTAAATCAGCGCTTATTTACTTCACTTGCAGGCTTATAACATCTAAGTATGATAACCTACTACAAAGCTCTGCATTTAGTATATGTGTTATTTAAATGTAGGCTTTTGCACAATTTTAATAAAAGTGTTTTTAGTTGCAAATAATCTTTGTTCTTGCAGTTTCCCCCTTCTGATGCTTAACTTTTTATGTTCTCTATTCTTTCTCTCTTCCATTTCTATTTCTTCTCTGGCTTGCCTTTCTCTTCCTTTATTCTTTTTCCTTGTTAAGTAATATCTAAATCCTGGTTTTGCCCTTATTTGGGCTCTGGCATCCAGGTATAGCTTGGTTACAGTGGCTCAATAAGCCCGGGACCCAAGTCTGGGCATACTTGTTGCACTTAGGGCTTCAAATGCAAAAACAACAAGGTGGTGGATGGAATGCTTAAATTAATCTCAGCCACTGACAATCGCTCGGGCCACTAGCAATCCATCACTGGAACCAAGCTATAAACGGCTGATAAGTGCATAACTAGAACGAAACCGGTCCTGTTTGCTTGTACTCCAGTTCAGGGTGGACCTAGCTTGGCAGTTCGGGCTGGACTGTTCCACTTTGAGCAGGGTCAAGACTGATTTGCATATAACTGGATCCAAACTGGGATGGCATGTTGTGCAAAATAACAATGGACTGGGATGCAGCCCGAGTAATTAACAGTATCTGAGATTAATTCAAGCATTCCATCCTTCACTTTTTTGTATAATTTAAAACAACATACATAAGGCAGCGGAAGAGCACTTGAAATACTATGTTCAAAATTATAAACTACTTAACACCATTGGTATGTTACAGCACAAACCAACCCTTTCCATGCTCTCATGGGGTGGGGGGTTGATAATTACTGCAACACCGCTCCCTCGGGCCTGCACATATCCATCCCTATCAGGGTCAGATTGACAAGTAGGGCAATCAGGCAGTGCCCGATGGGCTGGTCTCCCAGAGCAGTATGTGGGCTGGTTTTCTAGCACTTTGTGGGCCTGTCTTAGAAATGGGGGTCTCTAGTTGGCAATGGTTTGCACCTTTGTCCAAGTAGGGACCGTTCCTTCTAGTCAGGATAAGGAACTTACACTCCTAAAATAACCCCTGCTCACCCCTTGGTAGCTTGGCATGAGCAGTCAGGCTTATCTCAGAGGCAGTGTGTAAAGCATTTTCAAATAACCAACAGTAATTCAGTGAAAACACTACGAAAGGACACCACACCAGTTTAGAAAAATATCCAATATTTTAATATGTCCAAAACAAGACCAAAACGATGAGAATCAAACATACAGTACTTAAAAATATATATTTTGCAAGATACCATTAAAACCAATGTTCTTCCGAGTCGGTAGCTCCGTACGAGGCTACCACGATACTGAAAACAACAGGATCCAACAGTTCCGTCTGACCGCGTTGGTCGGGGGTGTCGGTAGACTCGAAAACAGTACCTTTTGCTTTGCGGCCGACACGGTGCGAGCTGGTCGTGGCAACCTTCGCGGTTGCGATGTGAAGTGAAGCGATGCAGCGTGTGGTGCCCTCAAGGCGTGGTGCAGGCAGCGGCTCGGTGACGGTTGTCCAGCGGTGTCGGTGAGACCAGGGCTGCGGTGCGGAGTGAAGGCGGTGCTCGATGCCGTGCTGACAGATCACGGTGCAGGCGACAGAGCCGGTTGTGGGAAGCTGGCGTCGGTTGCTCCAGACTGCGGTGTTGGACGAGGCGGTGCGTCATTAAACTTACGAGCGGTGACCCCAGCCACGATGTGGTCAAGGGTGTCAAAGTCAACAGGCAGCGACAGCGTCGGTGAGACCAGGGCAGTGGAGTGAAGCGAGGTGGTGCAGAGTGCGGTGCCCTCAGGTCACAGTGGAAGCAGCAGCTCGATGGCGGTGTTGTCGGTCATCGTCGTCGTCAGTGAGACCAGCGTTGCAGTGCGAGATGCGGCGGTGCCTTCTGTGGTGCCTTCAGGACACGGAGCCAGCGACAGAGTCGGTGACGGAGTCGGTTGCTTTTCCCTTCTCTGTGGCAACTGAAACAGTGGTTCCAGAAGCGGTACCCAGAGGTTGGTGAAGTCTTTGCAGTCCCTGAGACTTCAGAACAGAAGGCAAGCTCTACTTCAAGCCCTTGGAGATACTCAGCACAAGAAAAGAAAGTTCTGTCCAGTCTTATCACTGCCCAAGCTAGAAGCAGCAACTGCAGGCCAACCCAACAAAACAACAACACAGCAAAGGGGCAGTACTCCTCCTGGTAGCTCTTACAGCTCTTCTTCTAGGCAGGTTCTTGATTCCAGCGAGTTCTAAAGTTCTGGGGTCTAGACCCCCATATTTATACTCAAAATTCCTTTGTTCTCTTAGACAGAGGATGCTTGTGCTTAGTCCAAACCAGTTCTGTTCTCTCTGGCCCAGCTTCCTGGCAGGAGGTGGAGATGGCAGTGTTCAAGGCAGACCAGGCCCATTCAGGTGCAAAGAAATCTCCTCCCACTACTCTAAAAGCAGCCCAGGTCTATTCAGCCCAGCCCTTACTCAGCCAGGAAAGGCAGGACACACCTCGACCCCCCCCCAGTGGCTGTCTAAAGAGAATGCACATCCCCAGCCCCTGTCACTCCAAAGCCAAACAGTCAATCCACAAACCCAGCAGAGGCACACAGGATGGCTAAGCAAGAAAATACCTACTTTCTAAAAGTGGTATTTTCAAACACAGAACATAAAAGTCATCTTTACTGAAAGATGCATTTTTACATTCTGAGTCCAGGCATACTAAACTCCATTTCCCTATCTCAGCCCAATGGGAAGCTATGCTTATAAGCAAAACTCCCATTCTACCCCATGGGCCAGATAGCCTTTCCATAGTGAAAAACGAAATGCACTGTAATTCACTACCAGGACATGCCACACACATCAGTACATGTCCTACCTTTAACATACACAGCACCCTGCACACATGGGTACCCTGGGCCTACCTTAGGGGAGACCTATTAGTAAGATAAGGGAGGATGAGGGCCTGGCAAGTGGGTGCACTTGCCAGGTCGACCTGGCAGTTACAAACTGTGCGCAGACCCTGCAGTGGCAGGTCTGAAATACCTTTTCAGGGCTACTAATGTGGGTGGCTGTTAGATCTGGCCCTTTTGAAAGGTTTATCCCCAAACATTTTGCCTTTTGCCTCCTATTTTTCTGACCTTGTTTTTGTTGGCTATAGGATCCTGGGCACTTTACCACTGCTAACCAGTGCTAAAGTGCATAGGCTCTCTGTATAAAATTGGTTATCCATGATTGGCATATTTGATTTACTGGTAAGTCCCTAGTAAAGTGCACGGTGTGTGCCAGGGCCTGTAAATCAAATGCTACTAGTGGGCCTGCAGCACGGGTTGTGCCACCCACATGAGTAACCCTGTAAATGTATCTCAGACCTACCACTGTAGTGTCTGCGCACGCAGTTGTGAACTGCCATGTTGTCCTGGCAAGTGCACCCACTTGCCAGGCCCAAACCTTCCATTTCCTTACATGTCAGGCACTCATAAGGTAGGCCCAAGGTACCCCCATGGGCAGGATGCAGTGTATGTGAAAGGTAGGACATGTACTAGTGTGTGTGTGTGGCATGTCCTGATAGTGAAATACTGTGTAATTCGTTTTTCACTGTTGAAAGGCTATCTGTCCCATAGGCTTATCATTGGAGTTGCACTGTAACATTTTTACATGTGTAACTTGCAATAGGGATACCAAAGGGGATGATGGACGGAGCGTTTGAACTAATCAAACACTCACCCCCAGTCAACTGATCTGGGTTTAATCCATCATCATTCTTTAGCTCACTCCACCACCCCAGTTCAGACATGGCCATATGCAAATCAGTCTGACCCTGTGCCTCATGGGAACAGTCCAGCCCGAACTGCCAAGCCATGTCTTCCCTGGACCGGAAACAAGCATCCTGGGACCGGCTTCTGGCTATTCAGCCGTCATCAACCACAATTTATCTGTGCAAACAAGACCAAAACGATAAAAGACCAACATACTGTAATCAAAAATAGGCACTTTGCAAGTATGACTTAAAATGCAGTTCCTTGAAGTCGGTAGCTCCGTCCGGTGCTACCGCTGTGCTGAAAACAACAGAATCCAACAGTTCCGGCCAACCACGTCAGTGTGGACAGGCGTTAGTGTCAGCAGATCGTAAACAGTACCTTTGGTTCAGACTGACCGCGTCGGTGCAGGCTGGTCATGGCAACCGTCGCGGTTGCGATGTGAAGCGTAGCAGTGCGGCGTGTGGTACCCTCAAGTCGCGGTGCAGGCAGCGGCTCGGTGACGGTCCTCCAGTGGTGTGGGTGAGACCAGGGCTGTGGCGCGGAGTGCGGTAGTGTTTGTGGCAGTGCTGACTGGTCACGTGCAAATGACAGTGCTGGTTGATGGGAGCTGGCATCGGCCCAGACTGCGGTGTGGGACGGGGCAGTGCTTTGTGTAACTTATGAGCGGTGCCCCCAAACCATGGTGCGGTCACGGGTGTCACGGTCAGCGTGCAGAGTCATTGTTGGTGAGACCAGGGCGGCAGAGTGAAGCGAGGCGGTGCAGAGTGCGGTGCCCACAGGTCACGGTGCAAGCAGCGGCTTGGTGGCGTTAGCGGTCGTCGTCGGTGAGACTAGGTTTGTGGTGCGAAGTGCGGCAGTGCCCTCTGCGGTAGCTTCAGGACATAGAGTCTGCAGTGGTGTTGGTGATGGTGTTGACTGCTTTCCCCCTCTGTGGCAACTGAAATCCACTGTTCCAGAGGCGGTGCCCAGAGGTAGGTGAAGTCTTTGCTGTCCCTGAGACTTCGTGAAGAGGAGACAAGCTCTATTTCAAGCCCTTGGGGATACTCAGCAACAAGTAAAGAAAGTTCAGTCCAGTCCTTTCACTGCCCAAGGCAGTAGCAGCAACTGCAGGCCAACCCAGCAAAGCAACAACACAGCAAAGGGGCAGTACTCCTCCTGGCAGTTCTTCCAGCTCTTCTTCTTGGCAAGTTCCTTGATCCAAGCGAGTTCTAAAATTCTGGGGTCTGGGCCCCAATATTCATACTGCATTTCTCTTTGTCTTGGGCAGAGAGTGTCTGTGCTTAGTACAAACCAGTTTGGTCCTCTCTGGCCCAGCTTCCCAGCAGGAGGTGGAGACAGCATTGTCCACAGCAGACCAGGCCCATTCAGGTGCAAGCAAATCTCCTCCCACTATCTAAATGCAGCCCAGGTCTATTCAGCCCAGTCCTGACTCATCCAGGGAAGGCAGGACACACCTCGACCCCCCCAGTTTTTGTTCAATACAAATAGAATATTATTAATTGAAGAAGAGTTATAATTATAGTGAGTGATTTTACGCTTATGTTTAGTCTCGTTTAAAGTGCAGCACTCACCATGGGGTTTTTTGGCGCTAGAAACGAGCCACTGATGCTATTCTACCAAATAAAAAAAGACGAGCTAGGTAGATGAAAAAGACTGCGCCTTCAAAGCCTTCCTGAATTTTAACAACACGTTTTGGGATTTTAAGGAAATCAGCATGGTATTCTGAAGTTTGCCAACTGCACAGAACATGCACGACCCCACAGACTTTAGGAATTGCCACTCCGAAGATGGAGGCAGAACACAGGCTTCGGTGAGGTTTGTAGAAAAAAAAAGTATTAATAATGCTAAAGATTTGGAGCTGAAAATAATCTTGTGTACCAGACATAAAGCTTTGAAGGCCACTTGCTGCTTCACTGGAAGCTAATGACCGGTGGCCAAAGAAGTAGAGGTGGAGTTGAATCCTTTTAAACTGAGAGCTAAGATAGCAGCAGAATTTTGGACCAGTTAAAGTTAATATAGTGCGTTGGCAGGAAACTCAAAGTAAACTGCATTGCAGTGATTTAGGCACAAGAATAAAAAGCATTGAGGTTTTGGATCATGTGGGAGATTGAAGAGATGGATAATCCTCTTAAGCATTCAGAGTTGAAACATATGCGAAGTGACCACTGAGTTAAATTGATTTGAAAGTGATAATGTGTTCTTCACACAGTTATCTGGAGCGGGTTTCCATCCAGACAGGATGAGCAGAGTGAAAGATCCCAAATAAGATGTCAGCAAAGAGGCAGCGAGATCTCGGTTTTAGTTCTGTTAAGTTTCAGGTGATGCTTGCACATACAGGAGTCAACCGCTTGCAGACAGTTAAGCAAAGCATAAGCACTCTGAACTGGATCTCCAAAGATATAGATAATGATCTGTCTATCATCGGTGCACCAAACAACTGAATCAGGGCTGCGAGGAGGCCATATACCAATTAAACAATAATGGGGAGGGCAAAAATCCTTGAGTTACACTGCATGTTAATAATCTGAGTTCTGAGAGGCTATGTGGGAGGGTCACTTGGAGACCCTGTCAGGCAGGAAACTCCTCAACTGTTGTAGGGCTACTAATAGGATTCCTGCTGGCAAGAAAGGGTTTAATTGCAGCTCCTGGTCTACCAAGTCGAAGGCCACAGCGAGATTAAGCAAGATTAAAACTGCTAGGGCATTAGTATCAGTGGTCATAAGGAACCTGTCTAATACCACTGTCACAACTCACTCGGTGCTACAGCCAGCTCGAAATATGGCCTGAGCCAGATGTGGCCCTAATGGTTTACTATATCTATCAGCTCAAGACATTTCCCATCGTTTAGAGGAGAGAATTGAGATTAAAATCCATCTGTAGTCCTACTCCTATTGAATGCATGCTCATCATGAGACAAATGGAAAGCAATTCTATGTCTCTCAGTGTAGAGTCTAACAGAGTGGACTCGAAATGATTAGCAAATTGGTTGCATCTCTCAACAGTACCATATTGATATTTCGAGGCTGACTCTCCTTTTAGTTCATTAGTGAGTGTAAAAATGGCAGTTGTCATATGAGAGGCCAGAAAGATTTTCTCAGCAAAATACTTGGCTTTTGCGTTCCTGAAGACATTCTTGTACTTAGAATTGGATCTTGCCAGTAGAATGTAACTTCCTGTCAGTAGTTATGATGTCAGGAGTTTTCCGGGGGCGTGACTAGCGCCCAAGGAAGATGGCGGCGTCTAGGTGATCCTCCTCGGGACGGCGTGGATGCCGACAGCCTGACGACGTTCCTAATGCTTGCTGACTGCTGACAACCAGGTCAGAAGCTCTATTAGCAACGGAGAGAACACCGAAGTGAGTTTTATGCGTCGCAGCATACTGCTTATCTCCGACTTCGTGTTTTTCTTTTACGCACGGCTCCCTCAGAATGCCGTCCGCCATCTTAGGTTAACAGAAAGGCTAAACGGGCAATTATCAACGCAGCACCGCTTCGTGTGGTATTATAGAAAATGAGAGGAGTCCTGCTAGCGGATAATGAAAAGGTACTTACTGCATAATAATCCTCCAACATTAAAAGGCACATGGTAATTATATTTGGAGTGACCTCTCACACGCTGCTTTTTGTGAGGTACTGACTACTTGATAAATAATGGCCTGAACAAGCGTCGTCCTGGAAATGCTACTCAGCTTTATTTGACTCCACGCTTCTTCAAATTAAGCGCTGATCATTGTTTTTTTTTTTAAATAAATGGTTTTGCAGACTCTTTTTCTGAATTTCAAGCATATGCAGTGATATCTTAACTAAACCAACACACAGGACTACTACAGAGATATATATTCTAAAGGTACTTCACCCTGCTTTATTCTTTCCTCATTTGGGCAGACTGAAAAAAATAAAAACTTTATTGCCACCTTCTACACACAAATTCATAAACCGCTCAAATTTTCTCTTGCATTTTGCCTCAATGGAGGACTTTGTGACCTTTTTGTCTAAGGGTGCTTCCTCATCTACCGCCAATGTTCCCCCTGCGACTGGGAAAGCACCAGCTAAACGACTGACAAAAGAACTCCAAAACAGATCTCGACCGTATCTATAGATCTACTGCTAGAAGAGATGCGTGGTCTACGACCCTTTATGGAAGTGACTAATAACAAGTTACAAATTCTCACTGACAGGTGGACACGGATGGAAGAAAGAATTACTACAGCTGAACAAAACATTGAGTCTCTGGGGTCAACCACTCTCAAGGTGAATGCTCTTCAATCCCAGGTTTCGTCTCTTCAGAAGCAGGTCGAAAACCTTGAAAACAGGAACAGAAGGAACAATCTTCGAATATATAATATGCCTGAAGGCTCAGAAGGCTCTGACCCCATTGCCTTCTTTAAGTCTTTCCTCCCAAAAGTTCTAAATCTGCCAGAAGGCACTCTTCTTAATATTCAACGAGCCCACTGATTAGATTCTCTTCATGCAGCCACTTCTAACATGAGAAAACCAAGAGGAGTCATATTGTACTTTCTAAAAAAACTGACCTTCTTAAGGTTTTGTCAGCAGTTAGATCTATAAAGCGGGTGTCCTGGTCAGGCAACTCTTTATTCTTCTCACAGGATTATGCAAAGGACACGGCTGACAGGCGCAGAGAATTCCTAGCTATGAGACCAGATCTTCGATCTATTGGTGCACATTTTGGCCTCTTCCATCCCTGTCTATTCAAAGTAACCTAAAATAACAAGACAACTACCTATGAAAACCGTGTCGGACTGAGAAGCTTTCTCAACTCTTGCAGAATAGTCAATATGGACACATCTCTAGCGCACACTAAGTAGTTTGCTCAATTCTCCTGTATCTCTTATAGCCATGTCCGATATTTTTCGATGATTCCTTCTTCAAGAATATTGATAATGTTTTTGTTCGCAGAAGTTAGTAGGTGATAACCATCTTTTCTCTCCTTACAGGTACCATCTCCCCGTTGCATGACTTTCCGATTTTCATGTTGTTTGTGCTGCGGTCCCCCCGCCTTTCCCCATGGAGTCGGACGTGTCATATTTTCCATGTGGCCTCATCCCCCCACCCTTCTGTGTTTCGGAATTTTTGTAGGTATGATCTACTTTACTTTCTTAACTCTAACATTAATCTTTTTTCTTCTCAATATAATTTGCTTCCTTTTTTTAAGTCCTTTTTTTACTCTGTCCCTTAGTACAATCGTTCTGTCTCTTGTCCTCTCTCTTCTCCTCTCTTCAGCTTACTGTTTTTCTATGTTACTATATTTATACTGTTATTCTGGTTTATGTTTGATATTCCTTATATTACTGCTGGTTTACTTAATTGCATTCTTTGTATGAGTATCTTATGTTTTTAAAAATTGTTTCATGGAATGTCAGAGGCTTAAATTCCCCTATCAAAAGAAAACGAGTCTTATCATATTTATCTAAATTAGAAGTCAATATAGCCTTATTGCAAGAATCCCACCTAACAAAATCTGAATCACTAAAACTAAAAAGAAACTGGGTAGGTGAAGTCTTCTTTTCACCTGGTGATGGTAAAAGAAATGGTGTTATAACCTTATGTCACAAATCAATAAAAGCTAAGCTTATATCTCAAAAATTTGATGATGAAGGCAGATGGTTGTTCACTAATTTACTGGTCGGGAAGACTCTAATCTCTTTATTCAATGTATATGCCCCTACTAACGGCAATGTTCTTTTTTAGTCCCGAATTTCCCAGTTACTCGCAAAATACCCTGCTGAGAACTTTATATTTGCAGGCGACTGCAATCAGGTGGTTGATCCCTTTCTGGACCGAAAGTCCAAGGTTTTTTTTTTTACCCCTAGTAAAGCGCATAAATATTTCCTACAATCCATAAAGCAACAAAACCTAACAGACGCATGGATGCTTTGCAATCCCTCTTCGCAAGAATACACTTATTTCTCCCCACGGCATCAGACCTAGTCCAGAATTGACCACATCTTCATTTTACACAATGTCTCTCAATCTCTATGCACAGCTGATATAGGCCCCATTTTCACATCCGATCAATCCGCGGTTTGGATTCAGCTGGATATTTTACCTCAACCTGCACTTCCCAAAAGATGGAGCTACAATAATTCCCTGCTTTTAGATCCTAATTTTAATTCTTCTTTTGTCTCCTTTTTTCATGAATACTTTCATTTCAATCGAACTGATAATATCCCCTACCACATAATTTGGGATGCTTTTAAAGCTGCTGCATGTAATTTCATTATCAGATATGTTTCCAGTAAACGAAAAAATTCTTGAATACTTAACGCCGATCTTCTAGCCAAGATAAAGAGATTGGAGCATTCCTTTAATACTTCTAAGACAAAGGAATGTTTGTGAGAACTTGTGAATGCTAAGAATCAATTTAATAAGGATTCTACGGAAAATGCTTCTTTATACCTATTGAAACCAGTGCAAATTTTTACAGAGGCCAAAACAAAACAAAACAAAACAAATCTGGCAAATTGTTAACTAATTACCTCAAGATTAAGCATAACAGACTTCAAATTGAATCCATTATCGACGCAAACCAAACATCAAAACATAAAGACTCTGAAACTTTACAAGAGTTTGTACAATTCTACAAATCAATATACACGCCATAGAGAACACATCTTTAGACACTGATATATCCCTTTATCTTTCTACTATCCAAAAATCTGCAGACTCCCTGACAAACTTAGACCTTCTAGAATCCGATGTATTACAAGCAGAACTGCTCAATGCCTTGAAGGTTCTCCGAAAAGACAAAGCCCCAGGCCCAGATAGATTAACAGTTGAATTCTTTTCGCATTTTGCCCAAATACTCCTCCCGCAATTACACACTCTCATTAGCTCTTTTCTTAATTCACACAGGTCGTCGGCTCCTTTTAAGAAGCTTTAATCTGTCTCATTCCAAAAGAAAGAAAAGATTGCCTTAGATGCTGAAAAGGCTTTTTACCAAGTTTACTGGCCTTTTATTTTCCATACACTTAAATGGTTCGAATTTGGCCCAAAAATCATCTCTCCAATCTCTTTATTCTACACTGAACCCAAAGCTGCTATTTTCACTAATGGCCTTACTTCCACCTATTTTACTTTACATAGAGGAGTATGCCAAGGTTGTCCTTTATCCCCTTTTCTTTTTAATTTGGCACTGGAACCATTTTTTTCCAAAATACGACAAAATCAATCCATAACTGGATTTACTGTCATTATTAAAGTTGTCATGCCCAAAACCGGAAGGAGGTGTAAATTTCCCTGATTTTCCTAAGTATCATGAGGCGTTCCTATTAAGACAACTATCCAAATGGGTGTCCGACCACTCATTAGATTCCCCACTATGGGTCAACCTTGTGAAATCTTTCCTTTCACCTTTCTCATTTCAGGAATACCTATCCTTCACTCACAAACCGCAAAAGATATTCACACCAGTCCTTAAACACTCTTGTAAATTGTTAAATGCTGTTCTTCATTCTACCCCGACAAATCTTGATACTTTCCTCACCTCCACCATTTGGCATAACAAACATATACTCATCAAAAATAAGGCGTTTTACTGGAAAACATGGAGAAACAAAGGACTACTGTGGATACATCAACTATTTGAACAAGACACATTTCTCACATTCTCACGGGCGCGCTCTCTTTTTCAATTACCCCTTTCCTTTCAACACAAGTTTTCAGTTGTACGAAATGCAATACTTGAAGCACACACCCATTTTCAATCACTTACCCCTCCATCCTCCCCCACTGACTCTAGGTGGTATCATTTTCTCCGTATAAATCCAAAAGCTTCTAGTATTTATTCTCACCTGACACACTTTTCCACTGATAGGGACAAAACAAAAGTAGAACTCTCTTTGGAAGCTGATTTTGACACATGATGGTCCATTACCCGCAAGCACTACACAAACTCTCTTCTTCATTTATAACAGACTCTTATTAACACCTTTGACCTTGCACAAAATGCACGCTGAAACTCCTGAAACTCGTTAGACGTCTGCCCTTGGACACGCTGACTTAAAACATTTATTATTTACATGTTCTTTTGTACTTAAGTTTTGGAAGCAGATCTGGGCTCAGATCAACACAATTTTTCATACCACAGTCCCTTTCTCACCCAACAACATTTTTTTGGGAAGCCTATCTGCCGACTGGAATATGAGTCAATCTCAAGTACAAATCATAGACTTGTTGTTAGCAGTTGCTTTTAAAAAAAATGTTTTTTAGGAATATCTATAAGGAAGAGAGAGCTTCACAGTAGCAGTATCAGAAATTAGGATATCTCTGCCTTAGATAATACAGCATTACAAATATACAAAAAACAAACATCAATTTCTAGCCTCATTACTATCACAGAAGCTGATCGCTAGAATAGAAGCCCCCATATAGCATTTAGTTTTATCGTAGAGTGAGCACCCCTAGCATTTGCCAGTGCAGATTCCATCTCATATGTTTCCCTCACCAACATCCACCAATCACTTATGGAAGGAGGACACGGACTGATCCATAGCCGGGCTATTACCAGCCTGGCGGCAACAAGTAGGATCAGAAATAGACGAGCGAGTCTATAGCTCATATTCTCTGGGCCAATCATAATTTCCCTAATCGAAAAAGATGGATCTATCCCCTGTCTCTGAGAACATACTTGACCCACCTGCTGCCAAAATATACCCAGTTTTGGACATGTTACAAACATATGCGTTATGTTTGCTGCGTACACATCACATCTAGGACATTTTGTCCGAGCACTCACTGAACCTGGCAGAGCCCATTTGGCGATTTTCTCAGGCGTGTAATACAGCAGGCATACAGTACGGAATTGTTGTAAT
This sequence comes from Calotriton arnoldi, assembly GCA_963921515.1. Taxonomy (NCBI): domain Eukaryota; kingdom Metazoa; phylum Chordata; class Amphibia; order Caudata; family Salamandridae; genus Calotriton; species Calotriton arnoldi. Next base: position 2,501,970 of record CAWUFW010000108.1, on the reverse strand, counting down.
CGCAAGTTAATGGAATGAACTGAATCGCCAATAACGCTTAAAGCTTGTTCAATAGCTCCTGCCGTAACAGCTATTCCCAAAGTCTTACTCCATCGTTCCGCCAGTCTTTCACCATCACCTTGTCTATAGCCAATAAAACATTTATACATATAACTTATGAGAGATTTTGTCTTCTCCTTATGCAAGCAATCCCAGACCTCTGAGTGAGATATTTTTGTCAGATTTAGATGTTTCAACAAATGGTCCCTGATTTGGAGATATTTGAAAAACATATAGTCTGGTAGATTAAACTGTAGCTGTAAATTCTCAAAGATGTTAGACCACTATGATCATAAAGATCCCCAAGAGAAATAATCCCATAAGTGGCCCAGCGTTTACTGGCAGCATCTTGAAATACCTGTGGAAATATCGAATTGCCCCATAAGGGCAGTCTATCATGATAGAGTTATAGATTACATCTGGAGGAAATGGCGCGCCAAATGAATATAGTATCTCTTATGTCTTAAACTGGACTCTTTTAAAGTAATTCGGGTCATTGATTCTGTTTAAATACATGACGCTGTCTTCTGCCAACATAAATTGATGGAAAAAGTTAGTATACAAGGGATTTAAAAGACTACGAAAGCGACCAGCAAAGGCAGACCAAAAATACATCTTAAAATCAGGGAAGTCAACCCCTCCCTGTTTATATGGGAGTTTTAACAAATCGATAGCTCTCCAAGCTTTTTTGTAGCCCCAAATAAAGCTACTTAAAGCCCCCTCTAATCTCTTGAAAAAAGTATTGGGAACCCGCAGGGGAATAGATCGAAATAAATACAAACATTTTGGTAGTATCTTCATTTTGATGATATTAGAACGTCCAATAATGCCAATAGGTAATTTATGCTAACTCTTTAGTAATGTAACTGTATCTTTAAGTAGAGACTCATAATTCAGAAAGAATATCTTATCTATACGTGAAGAGAGTTTGACCCCAAGGTAAGAAGCCACAGAGCAAACCCCATAGATTGAGGCGCTATGTTTGAAGTTGAGAATTATTTGTGTTTTTTTTATGTTTAGTTTGTTGCCAGAAACAGAACCGAACCTAGCTGCCTCATCCTCAATTAGCTTGATCGCTCTAGCTGGCTCTGTTGTAAAGACCACAATATCGTCTGCATAGGCGATAACTTTAAGAGAGATTACGCCGGACATCAATGGCATAATTTGAGGATTAGATTGTAAAGCGTAGATAAATGGTTCGATATAGAGGGTGAACAACAGGGGTGGGAGGGGACAGCACTGCCGTGTACCCCGAAAGATTGGGAAAATTGGTGATTGTAAGCCTAGATATATTAATTTGGCTTGGGGTTTATCATATAAGGCCTGAATCCATTGTTTATATAGTCCCTTAACCCCAACCATTGAAAATATAGTCCATAAAAAGTCCCACCCCACCCTATCGAAAGCGTTTTCAGCATCTAGGAGTATCATACCAAGGGGAGTTGAGCGCTTTGCTGCCATATCAAAAGCAGAGAATGCCGTGTTAACATGGGCAGTGGTATCTCTCCCTTGAATAAAACCATGTTGATGAGGAGAGACCACCGCCGACAGGGCAGGAGCGAGACGATTAGCGAGTATTTTTTAGAAGATTTTAGCATCCGCATTGATGAGTGAAATTGGTCTATATGACCCACGCTCATCGGGAGTTTTTTTTTCCCCAGAAAGAACACTATCTGAGTCATGTTCCATGATTCGGGTACCTTACCCTTAATACCAATGTATTGTATAACCGATCTAAATGGTTCGATCAATAGATCTTTAAATGATTTATAGAATTCGAGGGGTAAAGAATCTTCCCCAGCCGCCTTACCCGATGGCAGGGTCGATATTGCCAATTCTATCTCTTCCCTTGTGATATCTTTTTCCATGGAGGTTGCAGTCTCCTCGCTCAGAGTAGATAAATATCTGCCCTGCACGTAAAACTGGATATCTTCCTCTTTTGGTGCTATCGTTGAAGTATATAACTCTTGATAGTATATGGAAAATTGCTCTAAGATCTCCTGCGGTTGTGTATAAAATATACCATTTGCCCCTTTTACTCCTCTGATATAAGTTTTAGCCCTATCAGCTGCGACCTTATGAGCTAAGATTCTGCCTATTTGCTCGCCATACTCGTATTGTGTGAAACGATATTTATCAAATCTAGCCGCTATTCTTTCTCTGAATACCTTTTTTGTAGCTACTCTGAGATCTATTAGAGAGAGAAGCATTTGCTCTTGATTCTGAGTACCCATCAAGACTGCCTCTGCATGTTGTTCTTCCGCCCTTCGCATAGCTTGGATAGCCTCCTTAGTTGCAGTTATCCTTACTTTATTCTGTTGCCATACATATTGTTGAGTTGTACCTCTGATAACTGCTTTCCAGGTATCCCAAACCACCAGTGGAGAGGCAGACCCAGCATTTTCTTTAAAGAATATTTCTAATTGTTTCCTAGTAATAGCTATATATGCACTGTCCGAGAGCAGGTATCTTGGGAAAGAAAAGGATCTGGATGTCTTATCTCCTGCTAGCGTCTGAAATGATAATATTATAGGGTTGTGATCAGACGTAACATGTGGGCATACTTCAAGATCTGTTGTCAATATTATCTGATCAGAAACCCATGCCATATCGATTCTCGAATACCATTGATGCAGGGAAGAGTAGTACGTATATCCTAGAATAGCTGGATATTAATACCTCCATACATCCCTAATTAGCTGCAGACGACCTAATTCTACAATTGCAGCCCGTGTCTTACACATTCTATGAGTAGCCCCATGTCTAGTGGTATCAATGCTGTAATCCATAATGCAGTTACAATCACCCATTACCACCCTCTCTCCCTCCCAGTTCAACATTTCCATATTCAATAAATCAATGACTGAAGGGTCGTCCACATTAGAACCATATAGAGCAGAGAAAACAAATTTCTTCCCCCTTATTTCCAGCTGTGCTATTGCCCATTTGCCCGCATGATCGGCCAGTGTCTTATGTGTAACACATACAAAACGTTTATGCTTTAGTATTGCAGCCCCCCTTGTTGAACAAGTCTGTAACGTACATACAATTACTTCATACCCCAAATGTTGCAAGAGATTCCGATCCTTAAAAGAGAGATGTGTTTCTGTTAGCAGAACTAGTTGTGGATTATACATTTTTAATTCTTCACGCACAAGTTGTCTCTTGAGTTTACTATTAAGACCAGCAACGTTCCATGCTAAACATTTAATCTGAGCCATTGCCAAAATTATTCCTTACATAGAGATTACTACCCGGTACTGTGTATACTCTTATTCCCATGCAAGTTCCCTTCTTGTTATCTCCATCTGTAGATTTATATCTGAAATCTTTATATGTCCTCGTGTTGACCTTTTTTGCCCTACTAAAAACCCCCCACCCCAACCCAAACCCTTAGCATCCCCAACCCCCACCCTGTATCGTGAAGGAGGATTCATCCCCTTTGTTGAGCTGCTGCTGATGGGCAGCTACATGGAGACAGTGCAACCACAGTGGCTCCCAAGCCATGCCCACTCCCACCAGATAGAAAGAAGAGGAAAAGAGAAAAGAAAAAGAGATGAAGAAAACGAAAAAAAGAAAGAAAAAAGAAGAGGCTATGTAAAGAACAAACAAAATGCTCCTCAAGCTTTGCCCCCCGCCTCAGTTTGCCATCTACCGATGGCCTCTTTTACATCTTTTACAGCCTGGAAAAAATACGTTTGACCCCCACGCATGACCTTCAAATGTGCAGGTTCCTGCAAAAGCACTTGTGCGCCGGCGGCCTTTAGTGGTTCAATTAATTGTCGCAGTTGCCAGTGTCTATCCATTGAGACTTTACAGAGGTCTGATCGCACGAAAAAGGTAGCAGAGTCAACCGTCACTATAGAGCGTGGGCGGGCTTTCAGATAAACGGCCTGCCGCAGCAAAAAGTTGCCGAAGAAAATAAAAAATGGCCGCGGGTAGCGAGACCCCTGCTTATGCTGCACCAGCGGGAGCCTATGGGCTCTTTGTACCTGACAATCCCAGTCCCAATCTCCCAGGTCTGGGAAAGCCTTCTGTAGGAGCTCTACTATAAAAGCTCTAGGGTCTGCACCCTCCTTCCCCTCTGGAATACCAAACAATCTTAGATTATGCCGACGCTGGCGATTCTCCAAATCCTCAACTTTAAGCTGCAGCGCTGTGATATGAGTATCATGAGTCTGAAGCGAGTCCGCCGTTTGTGTGATGACCTCCTCATTGTCTGCTACCCGCTGCTGCAGTTCCGCAACGTCATTCACAAGTGTCCCGACTTTTAGTGTCACCTCCTGCAGTGCCTGCTGAATACCATGATTATCAGCTCTAGCTTGAGCATAATGCTCCTGTGCTTCTTGTCTCTGGGCTTTCAAAGCCTGAAAGATCAAAGTATGTGTTGGCTCTGCATGATCAAGAGGCTGCTCTGTTAGCTGCTCAGTATCTTCATGTTGTAATGTTTGTAGTACGTCTTGTACCATAGGAGGACTAGCCAAGTTAGAGCTAGATGACTGATTGGGAGATAAAACAGGTCCGAGTGCACGATTGTCTGCCTCTACTTCTAGTGCTCCTATATTGCTAGGGACACCCTCAACCGGACTATTTCCCGACAATCAAGAGATTATTGACTTGACCCCACCCTTTGCTTGAACCCAGCGGAGAAGCCATGCGTTGTTGGTCCAACCTAGTGGGAGTTTTCTTGCTACCCTTAGTATTTTTACCCCTAGTGTTTTTCTTTTTAACAGATATAGAAGGTACCACCTCCGTCCTCTTTCCCAGGGATTTATCAGATGTTAGCGGGGGCGTTTGCAGCTCGTGTGGGTCCTCCCTGCCGCACGCCTCGCTTTCTCCTGGCAGTATTCATGGTGGAGATTGTGAATCACACCCAGGTTCCGCATCTGAGCATGAGTTGAAAGTAGCCCCTAGAGCCTGCTCGGTGCCCGATGCCTCATGAGTCCCTAAACCTTCGCTGCTACATGGGTTAGCAATATTGTAAGCGGATTCAGATTGTGGGCTGTTTTCGCCAGTCTCGCACCTTATCAAGGGCCTGGTGGGCTCGATTCTTAACTCGGCTAATAATTCATGTGTAGCCGTTGAGGCATCTGACTGCACAGACCTGTTCTCAGAGCCATCAGCCCCTTTCATCCGCCCAGAGCCAGGCCCACGCCCGAGCCCCAGAGCACTTCCATTACCACCTTGGTTGCCAAAAGCAGTCTCAGAGCAACATTGTTTCCCAGGTATAGCCTCCATTAGGATGTCTGCAATTTTGTTGCTGCTGGTATCATCGGAGGGAGCACCCATCGCGAGCAACTCTGCCGCCTTCCCTGATTGCAAAAGTCGGAGCAGTGACTTACCGACTCTTGAAGCGGCGTCTCCTCGCAGCCTCACTGATACCGTTGCCTCCGATGTCTCTTCCACCTCATTAGATTCCTCAGCAGCTGCTGCTCGTGTCGCGCTCACCGGCGCCTTTCATGCCCGTGTCGTTCTGGCCGTTACCTTCGGAGGGGCCATGTCTACGCGACTCCCCCGCTCTGAGCAGGCGCTTGTGCCAAGGGTTAGTCTCTGCCAGTCGCTCACCGATTTCCTCCACGGAGCTAGGCGGGCAATCCACTATATCCCACGAGATGCTGCTGCCTGCATCCGTCTCAGCGAACCACACTCCTAGTAAGCCGCTTTCTTTTCTTACGCTTCCTCCGCCTCTTCAGTTATACATTTTCGATACATTTTGCCATCGTGTATCTCGCTGTGAGATGGTGGGTGTAAAGCTTCGGGAGACGCTCCGTGTGCCTGCACTCCCTGGCGGCGTCAATCCGCCATCTTGCTCCTCGTTAGCAGTTGTTTTTCAACAGATAACAAAGAACTGGAAAGATACGTCTAAATTATCTTTTCTAACTTGGTGGTACGCTGTCTGTCATAACCACAGACTGGATACCACATTTGTATATCCTCTATCTCTTGCTAAGAAACGTTTACACTTATGGTCTCCTATTACACAGTTTTTGAATAATAGCGCAAAACAATCCTTTGCTTCTATCCACCTGCTACAAGAAGTTGTTCAGCCTCCCTGACTTCCCTTCTATTGATGATAACAATGTTTAACATGTTACGTCTCGATTATTTACACAATTGCATATTTATATTATATTAAATCCTTCCTCTTTCTTCTTATTGCTTACATGAACCAGCTCCTTGTATTTCTTAAGTGTATTATGTCTCTTTACCAGACAGAATACTTAATGCTAAAGCTGTTCCTTATGTATTCTTTGATGTTTAATTGTATGAAGCATTGATGTTTGATAATCTTTTCTTTTCAATAAACTTACTTTTGAACTTAAAATGATGTCAGGAGTTTTCCAGTTGCCGTTGTGTCAGCTGCATTTTGGTAGATTCTTCATTGAACCAACCCTCATGCTATTTAGATTTTTTTGAATTATATAAAATTAATTTAGGTTAATATTTAACATAAAATAGGTTTAAAAATGTTGCTTGAGTTAAATAAACGTTCTTACTTTACCCTATACTTTATCATATGGAGACTCCATCATCGGGGGTGGGGTTAATACATTTTATGTAAATTAGTAAAAACATTTTTGTGTTAAATATTATTGTAAGCTAATTTTTATATATTTAGGTAAAATGTAGGACAAAATAAAAATGCTGCAGCACTAACTTAATTTTGAATGTCTTTAATAAATGTAAACATATTAAACTAAATTCAATTTTTTGAAGTTTAAATTAAAAAAAATAATTTCCACCTGAACCTAAAAAAGTTATTTTTTTATTATGCATTATTAATGATTAAAAGTGATGTCTAGAATCAATTAAAAGTAATTTTGTTATATTATAATGCAATAGTATAGTTAGTTACATCAATTTCAAAACTCAAAATGTTCTTAAAATATTTATAATTAAATAATAAAGATGTACTATTTTTGTTTATCTGTGTTAATATCAAATTCTTTTTATTTTTTAAGTATTTTAAATCATTTCATTTAACTTAACATTATTTCCTATGGGGTTTTATTTTAAGTCCCTTCCTCCATTATTTTCAATGAGAGGGTTTTACAGTGTCAATGGTTGGCCATGTGTTGTGCTGGACTTACTACAGTTTCTGTTTTTGGCAGTAGTAACTTAAACTTGTAAATTTAGCTCCCCACCCTTTCTCAGGGGGTGGAGATGTGTAAGTCTACAGTTTTGAGTATCTTTACACTCTGATTTTTTGAATAGACAAAAGTAATAAAGTTGCTGAAAGTGTAAGAGTAAATTACATGAGTAAATTACTCACAAGTATGAGTTGCCTTTATAAATAGACCTAAATGTGTGAGGTCATGAGCACTGGATTGGAGTAGTTATGACTATGTATCTAGCCATAAATGTCAAAAATCAGTGGATTTTAGATTTTGGCTAGTATCCATTCTTTCGGCTAAAGATGTTTTAGCATCCCTTCCCTTAGAGACCTCTGATTTAATGTATAAGTATAGTCCCATGAAAAATCTTGAGTTGAAGGGATGTTATAGTTATTACCCAAAACGTATGAAATTCAGACATTTGTTTGTTAAGGTAAAACCCACAACCATATCTCCATAACCATACTGTGCATTCTGCGACCTAACACAGGGCATCACAGTTGGCATCACAATTTACATCTTTGTGATATCACTGATAAGATCTCATGACGTTACCAATGACATTATCAATAACATCCCTCATGAGGCAACCTTACCTTTGAAACCCAATGAACTCATTCTATTTCTTGGTGCGCATTAGCCTAAATTGACTTCCCAAATTCACTAGTCATGGGACATTTGGTATGAGAGCAATTTTACTCTAGACAGCCCATAGCAGGAGTATTATTAAGCAAATTAACAAATATGTGCATGTTTATGTGAGAAGGGAAAATTGCAATTGGTTTCTGTTAGAATTGGGGGTCTCTAGTTGGCACAGGTAGGTACTTGTGACAAATCGGGACCCTCGCCTCTAGTCAGGGTAAAGGGGTACACTCCTAAAATAACCCCTGCTCACCCCCTTTGGTAGCTTGGCACGAGCAGACAGGCTTATCTCAGAGGCAGTGTGTAAAGCATTTGTGAACACATACAGTAATCTAGTGACACACTACAGATGGACACCACACAAGGTTTATATCAAAAATAAGTATTCTTTATATAGTTTTAACACAAGACCATAAATGACAAAAATCCACAATACTGTACTTAAAATGGTAGTTTTAGCTTAGTTCAGTTCAGTTCTTAAGATGCGACACTTTAAGTCAATGTACCTTACGATGCGGGACGCTTCCACAACAAGCAATGTTGCAGCGATGGAAATGCGACAAAGTTCTGGTGCAAAGAAATAAAGACGTCAAGTTCTTCCTGATGCGGCACGCTTCTCCGATGTTGCGAGAAGTCTCGATTCGATGCGTCAACTGCAGCGGCGACACCCTTGTTCAGCGATGCGGCGGCAACAGCTTCGGCTGCGACACTCTTCTCCAACGTTGCGAGACGCTTCCGCTCGATGCGACAACTGTAGCGGTGACACCCTTGTTTCGTGATGCGACGGCAGCAGCTCCGACGGCGGCACGCTTCTCCGTGGATGCGAGGCGCTTCTCTTGATGCGGTGCAATGCGACAGCTACAGCGGCGACACCCTCCTTCGGAGTTGCGACGGCAGCGGCTGCGGCGGCGACACGCTTCTTCCTCGATGCGAGACTCTTCTCTTGATGCGGTGCAATACGACAGCTACAGCGGCGACACCCTCCTTCGGAGTTGCGGCGGCAGCAGCAGCGACGGCGACACGCTTCTTCCTCTTGAGTCGCGCTTCCAGCTCCTTGCGACACGCAGTCCCTTCAGAAGGCCCACAACAGCAGCAGGCACTTCCAAAGGATTCTTGGGGAGCTGGTGGTTGAAGTCTGTTGTCCCTGAGACTTCAGCAGGAGGCAAGCTCTTTTCTCAAGCCCTTGGAGATACTTTACAAGTTGAATAAAAGTGCACACAAAGTCCTTTCTCCTTCCTTTGGCAGTCAGGCAACCACTGCAGGCAGATCCCTCTAGCTTAGGGATAGTCTTCTCCTCAGTTCCTTCTTGGTTCCGCTCCTCAGCAAAGGTTTCTTCTTGTTTTCCCAAAGTGATCTAATTTCCTAGGGGTCTGGGTCCCCTTTTTATACACAGTTTTCCTTTGTTCTCTGAAGGCAGAGAGGCCTCTGCCTAGTCAAAACCAGTTCTGGTCAGTCCTGGAGCACTTTGTTTTTCTGACTCCTTCTTTCCTTTGTGAGTGAGGGGCAGAGCCATCAGACGCCCGGCAGGAGGTGGAGCCAGCATTGTGGAAGGCAGGCACAGCCCTATTCAGACCCAGGTGCAACTCCTCCCTCCACTCTGGATGCAGATCTTTCTATTCAGCCCTGTGCTGACTCACCCTGTCTCCTGTAGCCACCCCCAGCCCCTGTCACTCAATCTCCAGACAAGGAATACACAACCTAGCAGAGGCAGGCTTGGAAGTTTAGGCAAGAAAATACCCACTTTCTAAAAGTGGTATTTTCAAACACAGAATGTTAAAACCAACTTCACTAAAAGATGTATTTTATCATTCTGAGTTCAGGCATACTAAATTCGTTTTTCTACCATGTTCCCTGGGTCAGTTCTGACTATAAGGTGTAATAGTCAGTCTGCCCATTCTGGCCTATGGGGAGCAGGTAGCCTTGCAATAGTGAAAGACGAAAATGGCTGTAATTCACTATTAGGACATGCCACACACACCAGGGCATGTCCTACCTTATACTACAATGCACCCTGCCCTAGGGCCTACTTTAGGGGTGACCAACATGCAGTAAAGGGAAGGTTTAGGGACTGGTAAGTGGGTGCACTCACCAAGTCGACATGGCAGCCCTAGGCTGCACACAGGCTCTGCGATGGCAGGCCTGAGACACATTTACAAGCCGCTCCTGTGGGTGGCACAACCAGTGCTGCAAGCCCACCAGCGGCATTGGATTTACAAGCCCTGGGCACACTCGGTGCACTGTACTAGGGACTGACAAGTAAACCAATCATCCAATCATGGAGTCACTAATACATAACACAATTTTATCATAGGGAGCACTCGCACTGTGGCACTGAATAGCAGTGGCACAGTGCCCAAAGCATCTAACGCCAGCAAAACGGATCGGTAACATAGGAGGCATCATAAAAAATGGAAGGAGACCCACGCCAAGGATGCCAGGTCTAACACGTGTCCCCTCCAGCTGAAATGTGGGGAGAACTACCCTACCTCAGGGAGTTCTCTTCACTAAGGCGGAAAAATATGGACAGACCATCAGCATTGGCGTGTTCTGTACCAGGGCGGTGTTCCACCGTGAAATCCATCCCCTGTAGGAAATGGACCACCTCAACAGCTTTGGATTCTCACCCCTCATCTGCATCAACCATCTGAGGGGCCTGTGGTCTGTCTGAACCCGGAAGTGAGTCCCAAACAGGTATGGTCTCAGCTTCTTCAGTGCCCAGACCACAGCAAATGCCTCACGCTCAATAGCACTCCACCTCTGTTCCCGTGGTAGTAACCTCCTACTGATGAAGGCTACGGGTTGATCTAGGCCCTCCTCATTCATCTGTGACAGAACAGCCCCCACACCATGCTCTGAAGCGTCTGTTTGTACTACGAACTCTTTGGAGAAGTTGGGTGCCAGGAGCACGGGCGCCGTGCACATGGCAGTTTTCAGGGCCTCAAAAGCTTTCTGACAGGTGTCAGTCCAAATCACTTTCCTGGGCTGCTTCTTGGAAGTCAGCTCTGTCAGGGCGCAACAATGCTGCCATACCCCTTGACAAACCTCCTGTAGTAACCCGTGAGTCCTAAGAAGGCTCTCACCTCTGTCTGGGTTTTGGGGGTTCCCAATTCAGGATGGTTTCAATTTTGGGCTGTAGGGGCGCCACCTGGCCGCTCCCCACTTGGTGTCCCAAGTACACCACGGAACCCTGCCCGATCTGGCACTTACTCGCCTTGATCGTGAGGCCTGCCCTCCGCAGCGCCATCAACACTTCCCAGAGGTGGCGCAGATGTTCTTCCCAACTGGCGCTGAACACCGCGATGTCATCCAGGTAGGCGGCACTGAGCGAGTCCAGTCCAGCCAACACCTGGTTGACCAACCTCTGGAAGGTGGCAGGGGCATTCTTCATCCCGAAGGGCATCACCCGGAACTGGTAGTGCCCATCTGGGGTGGAGAATGCTGACCTCTCTCTTGCCCCATCAGTCAAGTCGATCTGCCAGTACCCAGACGTTAAGTCAAACGTGCTGAGGTACCGTGCAGCCCCTAGCCGATCTATGAGCTCATCAGCTCTGGGGATGGGGTGCGCGTCAGTCCTGGTGACTGAATTGAGTCCTCGGTAGTCCACACAGAACCGGAGTTCTGGTGTGGCACCCAGTGCGGCAGCCTTTGGGACCAAGACCACTGGGCTGGCCCAAGGACTGTTAGAGGACTCAATCACCCCTAACGCAAGCATTTTGGAGACCTCCTCCTTGATGCAAGCTCTCACCCTGTCAGTCACCCTGTAAGATTTGTGCTTCACAGGTGTACTGTCCCCAGTGTCCACATCATGGATGCACCAATCTGTGACACCGGGAACCAGGGAGAACAGATCAGAAAACTGTCCCAGCAACTGGCGGCAGTCATTCTGTTGCTCAGGGGTCAGGGTGGAAGAGAGGTTGACACCATCCACTGACCCATCTTGCTCTGTTGCTGACAGGAGGTCAGGAAGAGGCTCGGTCTCCTCCTCCATCCCAGCATCTGTCGCTAAGAGCATGCCCACTTGGGACCTCTCCAAGTGGGGCTTTAGGCGGTTGACATGCAGGACCCTCAAGGGGTTCCTGGGAGACCGCAAGTCCACCAAGTAGGTAACCGGACTTTTGCGCTCTACAACCTCAAAGGGTCCGGTCCACTTATCCTGGAGCGCGCAGGGCTCCACTGGGGCCATGACCCACACTTTCTGACCAGGCTGAAGCTCTACCAGAGTGGCATTCTGGTCGTACCACCGCTTCATCTCCTCCTGGCTGGCTTCCAGATTCGCCTCAGCGAGTTGCCTGAAACGCCTAGTTTGGTTCCTAAAGGCCAGCATGTAACTGTATACATCCTGGGGAGGTTTCCTGGGAGATTGCTCCCAGCCTTCTTTGACCAAACTTAGAGGTCCTCTTACTGGGTGTCCATAGAGAAGCTCAAAGGGACTGAACCCTAGAGATTTCTGTGGCACCTCACGGTAAGCAAAGAGCAGGCATGGTAAGAGGACGTCCCACTTACGCCTCATAGGTTCCTCAAGACCCATAATCATGCCTTTGAGGGTTCGGTTGAACCTTTCAACCAATCCATTTCCTTGGGGGTGGTAAGGAGTGGTAAACTTGTAGGTTACCCCACACTCCTGCCACAGGGACTTCATATACTTGGAAATGAAGTTGGTCCCCGGTCAGACACTACCTCGCTAGGGAATCCCACTCGGGAGAAAATTCCCATCAGTGCTCGTCCCACCACGGGGGCCGTCACTGTCCTCAGAGGTATGGCTTCCGGGTACCGGGTGGCATGGTCCACCAAGACCAGGATGAACCTGTTGCCCATGGCTGTCTTGGGGTCCAGTGGCCCCACAATGTCAATACCCACCCGTTCAAAGGGGGTGCTGACTACAGGGAATGGCTGGAGAGGAGCCTTGCGCTTCCTCCCACTCTTTCCACTTGCCTGGCAAGTCTGACATGTCCTGCAGTGAGTGTCTGAACTCCTGCGCATTTGGGGCCAATAAAAGTGGGTGACAAGCCTCTCAAAGGTCTTGTCCTGCCCCAAATGTCCTGCCAATGGAACATCATGAGCCAGCCCCAGTAGGAAGGCTCTGAGGCACTGGGGTACCACCAGCACACGGGCTGACCCAGGCTCAGCAACCTTAGGCTCAGTATACAGGAGATCATTCTCCCAATAGACCCAATGTGACCCAGACTGATCACCTGTGGCCTGGTCTGCAGCCTGTTGCCGCAAGCCCACCAGAGAAGGGCATTCTTTCTGCTCCTTGCAGAATTCTTCCCTGGAGGGTCCTCCTTCCTGCTGCCAATGGGTCAGCTCAGGCAGGTCCCCCAGTTCAGCTACCTGTTCCCCTGTAGGCTCCAGGGCATCCCCCTCAAGGTCTGCCTCCTCCTGGACCGTGGGAACTTCGGGGGCCGGTTTCCCGCGCCCCCTGCCTCTTCTCGTGACGGCAGGTACCTGGGCCTCCCTCTCAGGCTCCAGGTCCTCTTGAGCACCTTTACTTGCTGCCATGGACCGGGTGGTCACACACGCCCAGTCAGGCAAACCCAACATCTCCAAATGAGCACTTCGCTCCACCTTCGCCCAAGGTGAGCTCTCCAAGTCGTTCCCTAACAAACAGTCAACAGGCATGGCGGGCCTCACAGCTACCTGAAGAGTACCAGAGACCCCCCACTCCAAAGGGAACCTGAGCCACTTTGCAGTGACTCTCTGTGTTGTCAGCGGCAACGACTGGATAGAATGCATGGGGGACAACCTGCTCTTGAGACACCAGGTGACACTTGACAGCTGTCACACTGGCTCCTGTATCTCTAAGAGCCTCCACCCTATGGCCATTGATGGTCACCCACTGCCTGTATTTCTTAGTGTTATCAGGCAGCTGGGTCTTGGGGACCATCTCACAGTCTCCTAATGAGACAAGGGACATCTGTGCGGGACCCCACCCCTCTGGGGCATCCATCTCCTCCCCCAGGGCTACACTAGCCATCTGCCGGGGGCTGCACCAGGGGTGCGGTCTTTCCAAACTGGCGGCACCTGGAATCACTCGCTATATGACCCAGGTCCCCACATTTGTAGCATCTCAGGGGTCCCCTTTGAACAGGTGGACCTGTCGGGGCCCCTGAGGGTTTCTGGGGGAGGCTGGGAACCTTTCCCTTGGTTCCCTTGGGGACTACTTTGGGGCCTTCTTTGGAACTCCCTCTGTTTACCCTTGTCCCCCCACTCTTCTGCTGGGGACCCTGCCCACCCTTGGCGGAGTCTCCCACGTGACCCTTGTGGACCCTGGTACTGACCCAGCGGTCCGCCTCCTCAACAAGCTTCCTAGGGATAGTCAGCTTGCTATCTATCAGGTGCTGGCGTAGCTCTGGAAAACAGTTACTTGACAAGTGCTCCCATGCAATCAAATCAAGGAGCCCCTGAAAATCATCAACTTTGCTACCCTTCACCCAACCATCCAATGCTCTGCAGAAAAAAAGTGACATATTCAACCCAGGTACTGTTCTCTATCTTCGTGCAACCCCTGAACCTCTGCCTATACAATTCAGGAGTTAAACCATACCTAGACATTAAAGCATCCTTCATGTGGCGATATGAATTATGGACATCAGAAGGCAAATCTAGCAGTGTGTCCCGCCCCTCACTGAGGAACCGTCCCCACAACCCCGCTCCCCAATCCTTCTCAGGGACCCGGTGGGAAGACATGGCTACCTCATAGGCCTTGAACCACTGCCCAATGTCATCATTTTTAAAAAACTCTTTGACCACATCTTTAGGAATATATACTCTAGATTCCACAGGCATTGACGGTGTGCTGCCACCAGAGGAGTAATTTCTAAGCTCCTAGCTTTCAAATCCAACTCCCTCAAACTTCTATCATGCTCAAGCTGCATTTTCTTTTCTTCTAGGGCCAGTTTCCTAATTTCCAATTGCCCACTCATTTTGGCCAGCTCTAACTCATGCATCCTATTTCTCTCCCTGTCCTCCAGCTCTTCTGGGGACAGGCCTTTGGCAGAAACACTGCTACCTATTAGGGAAGGTGCTTTCCTTTCCCCTGGGCCCACTGGCCCATCCAGCTGCACATCTGCATTATTATCCCCTTCCTCAATCTCAGGGGTTTTCCTTGCTTCTACCCAGGCCCTCAGCGCCTTGTAGAACTCATCCCTCTTGGTGAGCCCGGTAATTGCAACATTTAGGGGTCGATTCCGATTCGGGCCGGAAATCTCTCCGACCGAGCCGGACCCGGAGAGATTTCCGACCGAATCGGACCCGTGCAGTCCGACCGAACGAGTCCGATGCATTCGTATGCCACCGGACACGAGTCGGTCGGACTCCCATTGAACTCAATGGGAGCCGGTCGTACAACGCGTACGCGGGCTCCCATTGACTCAATGGGTGCGAGGCGGACAAGGGCGCCCCCTACAGCGAGTACGCCGCGAAGCGCTTCGCGGCATACACGCACAGGTAGGGGGGACCCATGGGTCCCCCCTGTGTGCGACTCGCGCGGGTACGCGTACAGGGGGGTCCGACACGGACCCCCAAAGTACGGCTCTGACAGCGAGTTCGAGTCGGACGGCGCGAGTCGGTCGGAGCGGTCGAGGTGCGCATCGTACTTACCCGGCCGGAAAACGTCTCCATTGCGCGGTGCGAATCGGGTCCGAGCGAGTCGGTCGGAGCGGTACGATCCGGGTACGAGTCGGTCGGAGCGGTCGGGTCGCCCGGACGAGTCGGTCGGCGAGTCGCATCGTACTCGCTCGGCCGGACCCGCGTACGATTCGGTCGGGAAAAAGGGCTCCGAATCGGATCCGGTAAAGCCGAATCCTATTCGGAGCCCTACCGGCCGAGATCGGAATCGGCCCCTAAATCTTTTGCAGAAGTGCTTCAGCTGCTTCGCATTGTAGCATTCTAGTTTCTCCTCTTCCCAATCAAAATCAACAGGTGCTATGGATGCTGGTTTCATGATGGCTGAACTTGGCAAAAATGGAACGTCCTAGAAAAACAAATCTACCAACAGTATGTGGTCGCGTTTTGGTCTGCACTCACTAGTAGTGTTCACCAATCACTGTACATGAGTCACAAATGCAAGTCCAGAATCCCCACCGCTGACCACCAATGTTAGAATTGGGGGTCTCTAGTTGGCACAGGTAGGTACTTGTGACAAATCGGGACCCTCGCCTCTAGTCAGGGTAAAGGGGTACACTCCTAAAATAACCCCTGCTCACCCCCTTTGGTAGCTTGGCACGAGCAGACAGGCTTATCTCAGAGGCAGTGTGTAAAGCATTTGTGAACACATACAGTAATCTAGTGACACACTACAGATGGACACCACACAAGGTTTATATCAAAAATAAGTATTCTTTATATAGTTTTAACACAAGACCATAAACGACAAAAATCCACAATACTGTACTTAAAATGGTAGTTTTAGCTTAGTTCAGTTCAGTTCTTAAGATGCGACACTTTAAGTCAATGTACCTTACGATGCGGGACGCTTCCACAACAAGCAATGTTGCAGCGATGGAAATGCGACAAAGTTCTGGTGCAAAGAAATAAAGACGTCAAGTTCTTCCTGATGCGGCACGCTTCTCCGATGTTGCGAGAAGTCTCGATTCGATGCGTCAACTGCAGCGGCGACACCCTTGTTCAGCGATGCGACGGCAACAGCTTCGGCTGCGACACTCTTCTCCAACGTTGCGAGACGCTTCCGCTCGATGCGACAACTGTAGCGGTGACACCCTTGTTTCGTGATGCGACGGCAGCAGCTCCGACGGCGGCACGCTTCTCCGTGGATGCGAGGCGCTTCTCTTGATGCGGTGCAATGCGACAGCTACAGCGGCGACACCCTCCTTCGGAGTTGCGACGGCAGCGGCTGCGACGGCGACACGCTTCTTCCTCGATGCGAGACTCTTCTCTTGATGCGGTGCAATACGACAGCTACAGCGGCGACACCCTCCTTCGGAGTTGCGGCGGCAGCAGCAGCGGCGGCGACACGCTTCTTCCTCTTGAGTCGCGCTTCTAGCTCCTTGCGACACGCAGTCCCTTCAGAAGGCCCACAACAGCAGCAGGCACTTCCAAAGGATTCTTGGGGAGCTGGTGGTTGAAGTCTGTTGTCCCTGAGACTTCAGCAGGAGGCAAGCTCTTTTCTCAAGCCCTTGGAGATACTTTACAAGTTGAATAAAAGTGCACACAAAGTCCTTTCTCCTTCCTTTGGCAGTCAGGCAACCACTGCAGGCAGATCCCTCTAGCTTAGGGATAGTCTTCTCCTCAGTTCCTTCTTGGTTCCGCTCCTCAGCAAAGGTTTCTTCTTGTTTTCCCAAAGTGATCTAATTTCCTAGGGGTCTGGGTCCCCTTTTTATACACAGTTTTCCTTTGTTCTCTGAAGGCAGAGAGGCCTCTGCCTAGTCAAAACCAGTTCTGGTCAGTCCTGGAGCACTTTGTTTTCTGACTCATTCTTTCCTTTGTGAGTGAGGGGCAGAGCCATCAGACGCCCGGCAGGAGGTGGAGCCAGCATTGTGGAAGGCAGGCACAGCCCTATTCAGACCCAGGTGCAACTCCTCCCTCCACTCTGGATGCAGATCTTTCTATTCAGCCCTGTGCTGACTCACCCTGTCTCCTGTAGCCACCCCCAGCCCCTGTCACTCAATCTCCAGACAAGGAATACACAACCTAGCAGAGGCAGGCTTGGAAGTTTAGGCAAGAAAATACCCACTTTCTAAAAGTGGTATTTTCAAACACAGAATGTTAAAACCAACTTCACTAAAAGATGTATTTTATCATTCTGAGTTCAGGCATACTAAATTCGTTTTTCTACCATGTTCCCTGGGTCAGTTCTGACTATAAGGTGTAATAGTCAGTCTGCCCATTCTGGCCTATGGGGAGCAGGTAGCCTTGCAATAGTGAAAAACGAAAATGGCTGTAATTCACTATTAGGACATGCCACACACACCAGGGCATGTCCTACCTTATACTCACAATGCACCCTGCCCTAGGGCCTACTTTAGGGGTGACCAACATGCAGTAAAGGGAAGGTTTAGGGACTGGTAAGTGGGTGCACTCACCAAGTCGACATGGCAGCCCTAGGCTGCACACAGGCTCTGCGATGGCAGGCCTGAGACACATTTACAAGCCGCTCCTGTGGGTGGCACAACCAGTGCTGCAAGCCCACCAGCGGCATTGGATTTACAAGCCCTGGGCACACTCGGTGCACTGTACTAGGGACTGACAAGTAAACCAATCATCCAATCATGGAGTCACTAATACATAACACAATTTTATCATAGGGAGCACTCGCACTGTGGCACTGAATAGCAGTGGCACAGTGCCCAAAGCATCTAACGCCAGCAAAACGGATCGGTAACATAGGAGGCATCATAAAAAATGGAAGGGAGACCCACGCCAAGGATGCCAGGTCTAACAGTTTCCAGTCGTATACATCAATGTAAATGCATGATACAATGTATATGGTTTAAAAGAAATGTAATACGCTGAAGAAGCCCCATTCTATGCCATTCAGTACATGTATCTCAAGATTGTCTCTTTTAGTTCTGCACTTTGATTGACTAATTGCA
Organism: Calotriton arnoldi; assembly: GCA_963921515.1. Classification (NCBI taxonomy): domain Eukaryota; kingdom Metazoa; phylum Chordata; class Amphibia; order Caudata; family Salamandridae; genus Calotriton; species Calotriton arnoldi. Next base: position 2,483,624 of record CAWUFW010000108.1, on the reverse strand, counting down.
AAAAATAGCAATTCCTAGATGCAAAATAGAATATCTGCTAAAAAAGTGCATTACTTCTAAATGTATTATTTTCAGAGAATCTGTTACCATCTTTTTTAGTAGAAAGGCCATGTTAGGAATGGGGGTCGCTAGTTGGCAGTGGTATGCACCCTGTCCAAATAGAGACCCTTCCTTCTAGTCATGGTAAGGGAGTTACACACCTAAGATAACCCCTGCTCACCCCTTGGTAGCTTGGCATGAGCAGTCAGGCCTATTTAAGAGGCAATGTGTAAAATATTTGTACATAGCACACACAGTAACACAGTGAAAACACTTCAAATGGACACCACACCAGATTAGAAAAATATACAATCTTTATCTTAACCAAGCAAGACCAAAATGACAAAAATCCAACACATATAACGCAAAATATCTTTACTTTATTTACCTTTATTTCGGCTGATGGCCATTAAAAGCACATATTGTAAAACACAGTTAAAACATTCCAAATTATAAGAAGATAAATCTAAAAAATTAGCTACTATCCTTAATTCTAGGACAATGATTTTTCTTTTTTTTTTTTAAATAACAATAAACTACAATCAAACAATTCCATTGAGAAGACATAATGATATTGCAGTAGCAGCACTAGCAGATATGAAAAATAGATCACACAGCCTGGTCTATAGATGGAACGGTAGCCCAGTTCAGTCTACACCTCCACATATGTCAGAGAAACCAGGAGACAGCAAACACTATTGGGCGAGCTGTATTGGATCTTAAAATTCTTATGGCAGAATTGTGGTTACTAACCCTCAGATTACGGCAAAGTGGAACAATCAAGGCCCTACTATAAAAATAGTACTGGGGCAAAAAACTAAACATGCTCTACAGTTTCCTTGGTGCCAACACAAAAGGGACAACTCATCTCCTGCTTAATAAGGGAGCGCTGAAATCTCACTTTAAAGGGCGAAGAGGCAGGGTCCCAAACCGGAATTTGATGTACAATGTTCTACCAGCCGGAGTCTCAATGTCATCCATATACTCTTTCAAAAATGGGAATCTTTGAATTCCAAGAATGCTGCAGTAAGGGGGCCCACATTTCCTAGAATATCACTTTTAAAAGGTTCAAGCAATTCTGTCCATAGAACTCTACGGATGCGGTGATTTTAACACAAAGTGCCTTTGATGCATCAAAATCCACAAGGAAAAACAGTCACAGAGGAGAGAAGCATTGGAAAGCACAGCGATGGTTGGTTTTTGAGTCCCTGGGGAAGTGATGCATCAGTTTTGCTGCACACAAGTGAAGTGTTGCGTCGGTTCCTGACTGTAAGGAGAAGCAATGCGTCGAAATCTGAAGGTGGCTCTGCTCTGCGGGTGATGCAGTGAAAAACTTCGCGCACAGGTGCGATGCATGGAAATCCGAGTGCGCTGGAGTCGATGCGGCTGTGGCAATGCGTCGATTCTTCCAGTCGCAGACGGATGATTCATTGATTCTTTCAGCCGCATAGCAGGGCCTGCACAGGAGCCGGAGCGGGGATCTCAGATGTTGGAGACTCGGTGCTCTGGACTTGGGATGCGGCGTTTTTTTTAGCCGCGGACAGGCGCTGCGTTGATTTCTTCAGCTGCACAGTGGCGGTGCATGGAAATTTGTCCCACGCGGTGGTGCTGCGTTGGAAAAGCAGGCACATGGTCTCCTGCCTTCTGGCAATTCCTATTTTGTTTTGATTTTTGCAAAACATTGTTGTTTTGGAATATGTTAGGCCCTCACCAATCTCAATCTAAAAAAACAACATTTGCTACATGCAAAATGTTTTTTGATCTAAAAAAACAGACATTACCATTGTACTTTTTGGCACTGAAAGGAACTACTTTACTTTGTGTGTGGATGTGTTTCTTGTGACTGGGAAGCATGTTGTAACTCGTAGTGAAGTCAGCCAGTATCTGATGTGGGATGATACATTGCCCCTGAATGCATTCGAGAGCGGGTGGAAGAAAAATGTAAATGACACCAACCATACACTAAAAGATGAAGTCTGGCTGAAACCCCTATAAGTAACTAAGTTATACACATAATTTTAGTAAAATCAAAAGGTCTTGGCTATCACAGACCTAAAAGAGTAAATCTGTCTGGCATTGGCTGCAAGCCTCCTGCCTTTAAAAAAGAAAGAAAGAAGAAAAGAAAGAAAGAAAGAAAAAAGGAGAGAAAGAAGGCAAGAAAGATGGCAAGGAAAAAGATAAGAGACAAGGAAACTGAAAGAAGGAAGGAAAGAAAGAAATAGGGAAAAGAGAAAAGGAGAAGGAAAGACAAAGAAAGAGAGAAGGAAAGAGAGAAGGTCCTTGTGCCAGCTCCCCCTGAGAGGAACGTCTTGTCCAGCTTGCCTGCAGACTGCTACCCTCCGCTGCCTTCGGGTTTGTGCCTCCTCTGCTCATTTTCTGCTAATTTTTCTACCTTTTCTCTGCTCATTCTGCCCTGTATTTTGCATCTCTCTGCTAGTTTCTGACCTTTATTTTGCTTCTTTCTGATCGTTTCTGAACTTTATTCTGTCTTTCTGCCTCTTTCTGCTGATGTCTGACCTTTATTTTGCCTCTTTATGCTTGTTTCTGACCTTTATGTTGAAGTCACATCCATAGCACCCAGATACCCCTAGGGGTGACAGTGCTGCGCTACACAAATGCCGATTGATTAAAAATGAAGGAAAGAGGGGCGTGGCTTGAGCGCCGCTGAAGATGGCGGCTGGTTGACGCCGCTCCGCGCTGGAATTCGAGGAATGTGATTCCCTCGTACGGCAGAAACCCTCTGAAGTCTTTTTCGCCTACGGAACCTGCTGGCGGACCTCTTGCTGCCTCTAAGGATGCTTTTCATTAGAGAAGATATCCCCACATTGGCCCGTTATCGGCTGTAATCCTGCGGCGCGCTCCATGACGGGACCGCGACCGCCATTTTAGCTCTTCGGCGCTCTTCCTCACGCGCTGCAGCTGACTTCAGGCACAAGCTGCGGGACTTCCTGACGGTTTGTTTTCGCTGTTAGTGCTGAGTTTGGGAAATGCTTCAACACTTCTGCTGCAATTTACATCATGCTGTGAAGGCTGTCTCTTCATGTTGAAGTGCTCTACATGCTGTTCCTGAATTATTTATAGGCAGCCTAACTACTTTTCTGCAGGTCTAGTAATGCGCTTTCGTATTGTTGTTGCCATAAGATTTGGTTTTCTGGCATGCTGTTAGCGCAATCCTGTGTTTTCCTGACTGAACATCTCGATTTCTTAGGTATCCTGTGGCGCGCTTCGTGACAGGAACGCAGCCGCCAGTTTGTCTCTGCAGCGTTTTCTCTCTACATGTTACCGCTGTTGTCAAGTATAGATTACAGGTCTCCCTGATGATTTATTCAATGTGGTCTTATCTAATATTGTGAACATCCTGCACCTCAACTACATTTTGTCTCTTGTTGTGATGATTTCTTCTTCATGCTGGAATGCTGCCTTCTCTTCTGACTGCGCGTTATTCTTAAATTGTTTACCAGTGTCATATCCACTTTTTTATGGGGTTATTGTTACAGTTTCCTATTGTTACAATTTCCTATTGTTGCTGCCATTTATCTCGTGCAATTTGTATTTTCTGATTGACCATCCATGTCTGGGGGAAGGACCAAACCTGGTCGGGGCACCGGCTCATCCTACGCCTCTGCTGTACATCCCAAGTCTACTGCGATACCTGTCTCTAATCCTTTTTCAGTGCTGCAGAACGGCATGGAGGACTCAACGCAGATTACTTTGCCTCATCTTACTGAACCTCCTTCCAGTCCTTCTACGTGTGCGCTCTCATCGGACTCTCTTTCACCTCAAGCCAGCGGCAAAAATGCGTCTAAGTCTGCTACTTCGTCTTTATTATCTTCCACTAAGCGAGTTAAAAAAGATCCTCCTTCACCTGTCACATCTCCTCCACCAGCTTCACTGGAGTTGCTTCTAGATGAAATTCGTTCCCTCAAACCCTACATGGAGGAGACGAATTCCCGTCTCCAGGCCTTGGAGGATAATTGGTCTTCGCTTCAACATAAACTTGCTTCTGTTGAATCCCAAATCGGATCTCTACAAATTTCTTCACAACAAATTCCACCGATGAAAGCAGAGATCCTCCAACTTCAGAAACAGGTGGAAAATCTTGAAAACCGTAGCAGACGCAACAACCTACGCATTTATGGTTTGGTTGAGGGACTGGAGGGATCCAACCCAATAGCCTTCTTTCAGTCTTTTCTTCCGCAGGTATTGGAAATTCCAGAGTCTCCTATGCTGAACATACAACGTGCTCACAGACTTGGTCGTCCTCCATCTACTTACTCATCTCCGAGTAAACCACGAGGTGTAATCCTTTACTTCTTAGAATATACTGACTTGTTGAAGGTTCTACAGGCAGCCAAACTTAAACGACGTATTTCTTGGCAAGGCTCTCAACTCTTCTTCTCTCAAGATTACGCCAAAGTCACTGTAGATAAAAGAAAAAGCTTCCTTGCAATGAGACCAGCGTTGCGTGATCTAAATGCCAGATTTGGTTTAATTCATCCTTGCCGTTTTTTATTTATTTATTTATTTATTTGGTGTTTTCTATAGCGCGAACATGACCCTGCGTAGGGTATCAGAGCGCTTTACAATTGCATTTTCAAAACCAAAACCATTTATGTTTCCAAGACATCAGTTGTTGTACCATGATTAGAACTAAACATTAAGCTTAATATACATATATACAATCCCACAAAGGGTTAATGATCGACGAGAGGTAGCAAGAATACGATCATGACAGGTCCGTAGACAATAGCTTGACTGTTGAAAATTAAGGGAGATATTTCCTCATATAGAACGATTTTGCTTCCTTTTTGAATGCCGCGATGGATGGGATTCTTCTAATGTTAGGCGGGAGAGCGTTCCAGAATCTAGGAGCTGCACCGGAGAACGCTCGGTCATAAGTTCTTTTCTTACAAAAGCGAGCCGGTTTCAGTAGTAGGTCTGCGTGGCTCCTGGAGAACCGGCACCCTCCTGATGTCCTGATAGAGTGAGTTTCTGGGCTAGGTAACCTGGTGTTTTGTAATGTATCGCTTTGTGAGTGATGCATGCCAACTTGAATTGAACTCTAGCTTCGAAGGGCAACCAGTTGAGTGCTTTCAAATGAGGGGAGATATGGTCGAATTTTTGGGATCCAGATATTAGTCTTGTGGCTGCATTAAGACAAGCTTTCAGTGGGGAGCCCGGCCAGAGTTGTGCATCCATACTCTATCCTTGATATGACCAATGCCTGAACTGCTGTTTTGAGATCTGTCTTATTTAAGAATGGTTTTAGTTTTCTAAGGTAGCTTAAATGGAACCGGGCATTTTTTGCCATCGTGTTGATATGTGCTAACATGTTCAGATTTTTGTCCAGTATAATTCCCAAGGATTTAGTAGAGTCAACAATCTTCGGAGTACACTTTAAAGCCGTGATTAGGTTGGTCCATTCTACTATATTTGATGTGCTTTTCTGGGGCGTAATCAGCAGGAATTCGGTTTTATGAGGGTTAAGCTTCAGGTGGTTGATGGTTAGCCATTGGAGGGTTCTCATTAGTGCCTGGTTCATGGTACTTATCTCTTCTGTCGATGTGACTTTGATGTACAGCTGAGTGTCATCTGCGTACATGTGGAAAGAAATGTTTGCTTTTTGTAATATATCCGTGAGTGGTTCTACGTATAGATTAAATAATGCCGGAGATAGTGTTGACCCTTGCGGAACTCCGATTGTATTTCTGGTTGAACCTGACAATGCTTGGTTGACTATGAATTTTTGCGATCTGTTCTCAAGAAAGGAACTAAACCATTTTAGGACTGTTCCCTCTAGCCCCATTCTGTTTTTCATGCGATCCAGTATTTTAGCATGGTTTACCGTGTCGAAAGCCGACGAAAGGTCCAGCAGGATTAGGAGACATGTTTCGTTGTGGTCGAGGGCAAGTAAAGCGTCATCCACGATGTGCAGAATTGCTGTTTCTGTGCTATGGTTTGGTCTGAATCCTGATTGGAAGTCATTTAACAGATTGAATTACGAAATGTGAAGGCTCAATTGATGTTGCACACATTTTTCCAGGACTTTGGCTAGCAAGGGAATGTTTGTTACTGGTCTGAAATTGTTGGGATCAGAGGGGTTCTCTGTTGGTTTTTAAGAGTGGAGTGACTTGCCCAGTTTTTAGGCAGACCGGTATTTGGCCTTGTGTCAACGAAGCATTGATGACCTTTGTCCATGACGGGATGAGCAGTTGGTTTATAGAAGACCAACACTTTGCAGGTAAAGGATCGTTATAGTGATTGTTAGGTTTAGTGGTCAAAATGATCTTTGCAATGTCTAGTTCACTGACAGGCTTAAATACTGACCATCGAGCATTGTTTTTGGTTTTTCTAATTCTAGTTGAAACTGATGTTCATCTAAGGTACTCTTACCGCTTTCAAGGTCTTCGGCTGCTTTTTTGAGCTCCCCTCCAATGAATTTGCTTTGTCTGTAAAGAAGGAGGAGAAATCTTCACTATTTAAGATTGTTTTTATAGTGGCTGGTGCCGATTTGGCAGATTTATTGGATTGATCTTTTAGTAGATCGAATAGTTTCCTTGGTCTGTTTATTGCATTATCCAGTTCTTTCCTGAAGAAGTCTTTTTTGACTTTAGAATGCTTTTATTGTAGGCTTTCCTGGACTGTCTCAGTTGGGTTAAGTGGGGCGATGATGGGTATTGTCGCCATTTTCGCTCTGAAAGTCTCAGTGAACGTCTTTCTTCATTAAAGGCACTATTAAACCAGGGGTTTTTGTCTTTGTCAGTGATCCTTTTGAATTTTAAAGGGGCTATGTCCTAAATAATGCTCGACAGTGTCTTGTTATAGTGCTTCGTGAGGTCACTGACGTCAACCATGCTCTTAGGTGGTTGCAGTTCTATTTCACAGCGAGCTGCGACGTTATCCATATTGATTCCTCTAGTGTCACAAGTCCATTTTTTGGGCTTAATAGGTTGTGAGGACATTTTGGTTTTTATGAAGGGTATTTCGAAGATAATGATGTGATGATCAGACCAATCGCAGGGGGTGATTACAATTTTATCGATAGCTTTTTCTTTAGCTATGATCCAATCTAAGGTAGAACTTTTGGAGTGGGTAGGTAGGTGACATCCTTGGACCAGCGAGTGATCTTCCAGGAAGGCTTTGAAAAGGGTGATCTGACTGTCAGTATGATCCTCCCAATGAAGATTGAAGTCTCCTAAGAAAATATCATTAGACTGCAGATTAGAGTTGGCAGTGATGATTTCTATCATCTGGTCTATGAACTTGGTCTTTTTACCCGGGGGGTGGTAGAGTGCGTGGAGTTTACAGTTTTGGTTATCAGACGATCTTAAGGACATGCCCAGATATTCACAAGATTCTAAAGGGTCAGAATGTATTTTTGTGATGGTAATGTCTGATCTATGTATACAAGCAATGCCTCCTCCCGTTTTGTCACGTCTGTCCTGTCTCATAATACAGTAATTCAGGGGGACTAAAAGATCTAGGCATGGGAAGAAGAGTCAGATAGCCATGTTTCTGTCAATATAGTTATGCCCATTTCTTGGTTTAGTATGAGGTCGGCTATGTCTGCAGCATGTTTTTTTGCTGACCGACAGTTGAGTAGTATGCAACAAATGTGTTTCTGTGGATTGATCATTGGCGAGACAATCTTGTCAGGAATTAATAACACATGTTTTAGGTTGCTAAAATTTAGCCTTCTATTGTTAGGCTTAGCAGTTCTGCCAGCATTCGTTGGGACTGTTTGAATATTGTTTTCACCTATCGTAGTGGGAGTAGTGGGGGTTGGTTCATATGAAGACAGAAGGGTTTGGATCTCATTGTCTGTCAGATAGCTGAGTTGCTTGCGGGGGCGGAATATTCTGTTTGACGCAGCCATTGGGGTAGAACGAAGTTTAAATTGTGTTTCATGAATGGATTTCTGTAGAACCTCCATTTTTGAAAGCCATTTTTCTGATAAGCACAACAGGTTCTTCATATCTCTAATAGCGAAAAGCATGGCTTTGTAAGTCTTGCTGGATTGCGAACTGAGATTATCAAATTCCCTATTATGTTGAGGGGCTCTAATCTTTTCAGACTCTATATTAGGTTGAGTATTGGTGGGAAGTTGTGTGGGTGCCCCTGTTGGAATGCTAGGTTTGAATATCTCTGAGGGATAAAGTAACATATAAGAATAAAACCACCACCTACGAAGATCCAGCTGCACTTCAATACTTTCTTGATAACTGCAGAGAAGAATCTATGGAACTCACAAGTTTATCCGCTACATGAAAAATGATTTTGTAGTTACTATGTCACTTGTAATCTTATATTGTTTTTTCTTCTTCATTGCCGTATTTTATTAATTACCTCCTTTTTCTTATGTCTTCTTTTTTCAGATGTCGGTTCCACCTTCCATTGTATATTGTCGTTTGGACCGTTCTTCCTCGTGATTCCTCCCGGAGTTGTATCGCCAGTTTTATGTCTTCACGTGTGTCGTCTCAACACCCTTCATTCATGTTTGAGTTTGTGGTATGTTTCATTGTTCTTCTTCTACTTACATGTTATATCTTTTTTCCTTCTATTTATTTATTTCTTTCTCCCTTTCTTTCTTCTTTGTTCTCCCCTCCTTCTTTTTCTTTTTCTTTTCTTTTCTCTTCTCTTTTTCTTTTCGCTTTTCTATTCCCTTTTTCTCTCTATTTTCTTACTTTTTTTCTCATTATAATTCTATTGCTATTTCCTTTGAGTGCTTCACTAATAGTTATTTTGATTATTCCAGACATTTTATCGTATATATGTGTGCTGTAAAATTTTCTAAGTATCCTTCTTTTCTTATATTTTTGGATAGATGACGTTACGTGTTATTACATGGAATGTTAAAGGTTTGGGTACGCCTATCAAAAGGCAGAGAGTTCTTGCCCATTTAGCTAATTTAAAAGCAGACATTGTTTTCTTACAAGAAGCTCATCTTGTTACTTCAGAAGTTTTGAAACTTAAGCGTCAATGGGTTGGAACTGTGTTTTCCTCTCCAGGTACAAGTAAAAAAAATAGAACTGTGATTCTTTGTCATAAAAAACTTAAAATTTCCCTTCTATCTGAGGACTCAGATAATGAGGGTCGTTGGTTAATTGTGCATCTTAAAGTTAATAATGTTCCTATTTCCTTGTTTAATGTTTATGCTCCCACTAAACCAGATAACAATTTTTGGCCTCATATTTCTTCCCTTCTGATGTCTATCCCTACACCATATGTTATCTTTGGTGGTGATTGTAACCTAGTTGTTGACCCGTACATAGATAGGTCCTCCAAGGCAGCTTTTATCCCTTCTCCAATGCATCAACATTTCAACACATTAACTTCCCATAGATCTCTTGTTGACTCTTGGAGATTCTGTAACCCTCAACTTCGTGAATACACCTTTTTCTCCCCTACACACCTTTCGCAATCTCGCATAGACTATTTATTTGTATCTAAATCCCTCACACAACACATAATACATGCAGATATTGTTTCAATATTGATTTCAGACGATGCTCCGGTAATCCTGGATTCAGTAGCGGTCGGTGGTGGGAGTGCCGCCGGGCGCTGACGTGGGACGGGGGAGGGGCAGGGTGGGGGGTAGTAAACTATGGATTATGGCGGATTACAGGTAAGTAAACACATAAATAAATAAAACGAATTTCGTTTCTCGCGCTGCATCGCCAAATGCGATGCAGCGCGAGAAACGAAATTCGTTTTATTTATTTATATGTTTACTTACCTGTAATCCGCCGTAATCCATAGTTTACTACCCCCACCCTGCCCCTCCCGCCCACGTCAGCGCCCGGCAGCACTCCCACCACCGACCGCTACTGCCTGGATTTGGAATTACTCCCTGTTAATGAGTCCAGCAGAAGATAGCGTTTCAATACTTCTTTACTGATTGAACAGACCTTTACTTCCTCTTTTGAATCCTTTATTACTGATTTCTTTGATCAAAATATATCCTCTGTTCTTTCCTTCTCTACGGTGTGGGATGCTTTTAAAGCTTCAGCCAGGGACTTTATTATTTCTTATGTCGCTAAAAAGAAAAAGAAAAACTCCCGGAAGGCTTTTGAACTTCTTAAACGTATTAAGTTATTAGAAACTCTCTATAATACCTCTAATTCTAAAGTTGACCTTAACAACCTTATTATGGAAAAGTTTAATTACAACAAATTGTCTACGGAAAATGCCAGCTCTTATCTCCTTAAGGGCAGCGCTCGCTATTATGGAGGCCAAAACAAAGCGGGCAAACTCCTTGCCTCTTATTTTAAAATTAGGAAGGACCGTTCAAACATTGAATACATTCTTAACTCTGACTCTTCTAGAGTAACCAAGAATCTGGATATACTAGAGGAATTTAAGAAATATTATTCTTCACTTTATACTCCTGAAACTACTCCAGATCCTATTCAAGTACAGCTTTACCTTGATTCAATCCCAAAACACTTTCCCACTGATATTGATTTTTCATCTGTAGAAAAAGATATTTCTATTAAAGATATCTCTCATGCACTACGTCTCACTAAAATTGGGAAAGCACCGGGCCCAGATGGTTTTCCTGTGGAATTTTACTCTCATTTTTCCAATGTTATGTTATGTTATGTTAACCCAACTTGTATAGCGCAACAGCTGCCTCAGCAAAGAGGCGTCCCGGCGCTGATAGCAGCAAGACATAGAGGCTAAGGTCTAAGCTGGGGGGAAGACATAGGTTTTGATATCCTTCCGAAACATCAGATAGTTGTCCAGACAGCGGATCTGGGAGGGAGTTCCAGAGTTTGGCCTCTAAGCTACGAAACGACCGTCCCCCAGCACGTGTACGTTTCACCCGAGGGACGGTAACCAGGCATTGCCCCATGGAGCGCAGATGGCGCATGGGTGTGTAAGGCACTAACAGATTGGCCAAAATACCCGGGGAAGAGTACTTCAGAATTTTAAAGACCAGGCAAAGGGCCTTGAATTCAATACGCTTGGCCATAGGCAGCCAATGTAACCGTCGAATGGCACCGGTTGTCGGGCAGCTTCTAGGGAGCCCAAGCAGGGCTCTGGCTGCCGCATTTTGGACCCTTTGCAGACGCATGACCTCTGCCTTATTTTCCCCCAGGTAGAGTGAACTGGCATAGTCCAGCCTTGACAGGATAGCCGCTTGGACAATCATTTGTCGGGTGGACGGGTCAAAGTACCCCAGCAGGGGTTTCAATCCCCGGAGTAAGCCAAAGCATGTGCCTGCCACTTTCTTGGTATGGTCCTGAAAGCTGAGGGTCGAATCCAACCACACCCCTAGATTTTTCACCACCGACTTAGGGGTGGGTGCACTCCCAAGGATATTCGGCCACCATTTCTCACTCCATAACTCAGTATCTCTCCCCACTAGCAGCACCTCAGATTTATTGGCGTTGAGCTGGAGACAGTTGGCGGTCATTCACTCCGCGACTGCCGCCAGACCGCTCCTACATTTGGGAGCATCCTGTGTAGAGTCATCGGAGAGAACCACCACCAACTGCGTGTCATCAGCATAAGAGACAATGGAGAGACCCCAGTGGTTGTACATACAGATTGAATAGTACAGGACTCAGAGCAGAGCCCTGTGGTACACCCTGTCCGATAGACTGGACACGAGAAAGAAAAGGCGGGTGGTCACCTGGAATATTCTCTCAGATAGGAATGATCTAAACCACTCTAGAGCTGAGCCAACGATACCGGCCTCCTCCAGACGATGTAGTAGAATCTGGTGGGAGACCGTATCAAACACGGCACTAAGATCTAATAGTATCAGTGCCGCGGTGTTCCCAGCATCCACAATGGACCGCAGATGTTCGGTCACAGCAAGTAGAGCTGTCTCCGTGCTGTGACCTGGGCAGAAACCATTCTGCGAGAAATCCAGGACACCGTGGTTATCCAAGAATGCCATTAGAATGGAATTAATGTTTCCCTCTGCAATCTTAGCCGCCCAAGGTAAGAGAGAAATCGGACGGAAGTTTTCCAATTTGGCTGGGTCCAGTGAAGGTTTTTAAGTAGGGGGACCACCATTGCCTGCTTCCACAGCCTAGGAATCACTGCAGTGGAGAGAGTAGTATTAATCACCTGGCACAAAGGTGCCAAGAGCACAGGCAGCGAGTTCATGAACTGGTCTGGCTTAAGAGGGTCTGCAGGAGAGCCAGATTTAACTTTGCTGCATAGCAGACGAAGCTCATCCTGTGAGACCGAGGGGAAGGCCGTGAGAATATGGGTATTAGGGGGTGTATGTGTGGGGCTGGGACAGGGGGAAACCCGAGGGAAGGATTTATATATAGTTTCCACTTTCATGACAAAAAAGGTAGCCAGGTCCTCACAGTGCTGCTTAGACGTGATCACATACGCCGTAGGGGTTTTCCTTAGTCCCACATCTTCACTCTTTATTTTCATCTTTTATTTCTTCTAATGCTTCTACAGGTACGTTTCAAGATGCCCTAATTTGTTTAATTCCTAAAGAAGGGAGAGACCCTCATCTTTGTAAAAATTATAGACCAATATCTTTAGTTAACTCCGATTATAAATTATTTGCTAAACTTCTTGCTCTTCGATTAGAATCCTTCCTTCCATCTATCATTTGCTCAGAACAATCGGGTTTTATTAAGGGCAGGTCTATCTCTGATAACACCAGAACTTTCTTTAATATATTACATAACTCCAATAAGTATCCTCACTCACTCGCGGCTATCACGTTAGACGCGGAGAAAGCTTTCGATCGTATGGATTGGTCTTTTATATTCCATGCTCTTTCCTGGTTCGGGTTTGGTCCTAAATTTATTTTGTACATTTCTTTGTTATACTCCTCCCCTAAAGCTTCCATTTTTGTTAATGGCTCTATTTCCAATCCTTTTACCTTACACAGAGGTGTTCTTCAAGGATGCCCTCTTTCGCCACTTCTTTTTATTATCGCGTTAGAACCTTTTCTTATTAAAATTAAACAAAATCCTAATATCCACTGTTTTCAAAATGGTAAAACCCACATTAAAATGAGTGTCTACGCGGATGATATTTTACTTTATTTATCAAAGCCAGAAATTTCCCTTTTACCCTTTTTGTCGGAAGTCAATACCTTTTCCCTACTTTGTGGTTACAAATTAAATCCCGATAAATGTGAAATCCTTCCTCTCAATGTTTTATGTTTCAGACATGATTTTCTTTCAACTAATTTTACATGGAACTCTCAAAAAATTAAATAATTAGGTTTATGGTTTGCCCCTTCTATTAAACTTACTTTATCACTGAATATGCCTCGAATATTCACTACTTTATCCGACTCTATTTCAAAATGGCATCCGCTTTATTTAACCTGGTGGGGCAGGCTAGATACTATTAAAATGATGCTAGTTCCTGTTGTTCTATATACCATTTCAGGTATCCCGTTTTCTATTCCTACATATTTCTTCAAAAAAATGTACTCTATCTTATCAGATTTTTTATGGAATAACAAGAAACCTTGCATGTCACTCGCCTTGCTTAAACGTAACAAAACTCTTGGAGGTGTTAATTTCCCGGATTTTCAATTATACCATAAAGCTTTTCTTCTTAAACAACTTTCTAAGTGTTTAAATCATTCATCCTCAGATGTTCCCCCAATATGGCAAGATGTCGAATTATCCTCTCTTGATCCTTTCTCAATACAAGAATTTCTTACTTTTACTCATAAAACTCGATTTTTATCCTCGCCTATACATAAAACGTCTCTTAATTTATTTCACTCAATTATTAACTCACATCTCTCGGAGGTTGATCGGTTTCTCTATTCTTCGATTTGGCACAATCGCTTTATAACAATTAACAATAAACCTATTTTCTGGAAGACTTGGCGAGACAAAGGGCTGCTTTGGGTCCATCAGCTTTATTCCTACGATACTTTTCTCACTTTTTCGGAAGCACAGACACTCTTTGGTCTTCCAGATTCATTTTCTAATACATTTGAAACACTGATTCACTCTATTTTCTTATTTTTATCCTCTGACTCCTTGACTCCTTCCTTCTCATCATCTCATGGTAATAGTCTTCCTATATTATGTATATTATGTAATATTCCTAGTGCTTCTTCTATTTATAAATTTCTTACTAAACCCATAGAGCACAGAAACAAAACCAAGGTGGAATTACAGTGGGAGCAGGAATTTCTTACTTCATGGTCCACTTCATTTTGGGATAAATTATGGACTAAGATTCGTAAGACTTCAAGATCAGCTAGTACAACACAAACACTTTTCTTCTTTTATAATAGGCTCATGTTCACTCCTATATTTTTACATAAATTTACACCTAATACGCCTCCTACTTGTTGGTCGTGTAATGCTTCTAACGCAGACTTATTTCATATGTTATTCTCTTGTCCCCTTACCCATCAATTCTGGCTGAAAGTATGGTCTCAAATCAATACTATTTTTCATACCCAATTTCCCTTTTCCCCTTTAGCTATTTTTCTAGGCTCATTTTCTGAACATTGGCAATCCAACACAGATAACACGTACATCGTTGACTTGTTAATTGCAATTGCATTCCAACAGATTACTAAAAATTGGAAACATTCTACACAATTATCTTCCCAGGCTTGGTGGTATAGTGTTTGCTATAACCACCGATTGGATCGTGCTTAAATCTCCCCTTTATCCCTACTTATCAAAAGAGACCATTTATGGTCGCCTATCACTATTTTCTTAGATGCTTCTGCTCAATGTTCTAATCATCATCGCCCAATGCTAGAAGAAGTCACCAAACCGCCATGAATTGTCCACTCCAATGTTACATAGTATATTTTCTGTCCTAGTTGCTTATAGCTACTTTATAATGGTTTATTTCCATTTTACAGTCACTATTTAATATTAGCTTATTTTACTATTTTATCATATTAAGCTCTCCTATTTTTGTTTTTCTTTACATTATAATTAGTTCAATGTTATTGCACCTTTTCCCCCTCTTGCTCTTTTCCCTCCT